>JAGTYA010000024.1:6250000-7500000 GCA_024291935.2 Okapia johnstoni | reverse complement strand
TCGGAATAGAAAGCAATAAGTAAAGCAAAAACAGCAGTATTACAGAAGAATCCAGAGAGGCTTTGGGACTACCAAAAAAAAAGACCTAAACCTGTCAAGGGGTCAGTGAAGTCTTCCTGGAGGAGTAGTTGATGCCTGTGCTAAGTCACCTCAGTGGTGTCCTACTCTTTGTGACCCTGTGGACTGTAGCCCATCAGGCTCATCTGTCCGCGGGATCGCCAAGCAGTACTGGAATGAGTTGCCACGCCCTCCTCCAGGGGATATTCCCAACCCAGGGATCGAACCTGTGTCTCTTCTGTCTCTTGCATTGACAGGTGGGTTTTGTCACTAGCACTACCTGGGAAGCCAGCTGATACCTAGGCTGAGATTTAAAGATCAGGGCCAAGGACTTCCCTGGTGGTCCAGTGGCTGAGACTTGGCGCTCCCAATGCAGGGAGCTCAGGTTTGATCCCTGGTCAAGTAATTTAATCCCAGAAGCCACAACTAAGAATTCTCATGCCACAACTAAAAATTACGCTTGCCACAAAGAAGACAGAAGATCCTATGTGCCACAACACAGCCAAATAAATTTTTTAAATTTATCTTTTTATTGAAGGATAATTGCTTTACAGAATTTTGTCATTTTCTGTCGAACCTCAACTTGAATCAGCCATAGGTATACATATATCCCCTCCCTGTTGAACTTCCCTCCCATCTCCCTCCCCATCCCACCCCTCTAGGTTGATACAGAGCCCCTGTTTGAGTTTCTTAGCCATACAGCAAATTCCCCCATTGGCTATCTATTTTACATATGGTAATGTAAGTTTCCAATAAATATTTTTAAAAATAAAAAAAGGAAAAATCAGAGCCAGATTATGTCAATTTACCACCACCCAGCCCATATGTAAATTCAACATAAAAATGAAACTATAAGAGGAAGGAACTCCAATAAACTTCAGATGTTTGCCATGAATACTATTTAAATGTTTTTTTTTAATTATCAAACATCAAATCATTTTTTTAAAATGTTTTTAGTGCCCCTGCTTTGCCGGTGCCCTGAATTCATGTTCCTCTGCTTGTTGGGTAATCTGACAAGGTAACTGGCCAGAGGGAGTCAGCCAGGAGAGAGCTGGGGAAGGGTGTGGCAGGCAGGGGGGAATTTCTTGTAAGTACAAAGGCCCAGAGGCAAGAGAAAAGATGGCCTGTTGGGGGAAAAAGGAAATCCTTTGATGTGATCCGGCAAATGGAAAGAGGTGGGGGACGGAGAATTGGACTGAGTTCTAAGGGTACTGGGGAGGCACAGAAGGGTTTTAACTGGGATGTGACGTGATCCAATGTTCCTTTTGCAGGATCACCCTGAATAGTGCTAGAGACCTTTGGATGGTTTGAATTCATTCATGCAAGAGACACCAAGTACCCAGGATGTTTCAAGCACTGACCCAGGTCCTGAGGCTGCAACAGATAATTAATTAAGGGTTCCGCAGACGGAGCAAGACCTGGCGGGGACATTGAGTGCCCCGCTACGGAGAAGTCTGAGTAGATAGAGGCTTGGAGTGTGGAAGTGTATGGCTTCCACGAAAAGAAAGCCAAGCCCTGGTGCTGGATGACGAAGCAGTGAGATGGGAGATGGCGCTCAGGGAACTTGCAGGGGACTTGTAGTGGAGAGACTGCCATGTCAAAGAGAGGGGAAGGAAGGAATGAAAGCGGGAGTAGAGGCAGAGGGTTAGGGGTGAAAACTGCTCCGCATAACCTCCCTAGAAAGTGGCCAAGTGGGCAGAGGGCAGAGGCCCTGGCCAACCCTGTCAGCCCCCCATGCTTCCTGAGCTCTGCTGAGCCCTGCAGCTCGTCTCCTCCCGGCTCCAGAAGTCAGACGAAACCCTGAAGGAGAGCAGAGGCGGGTGAGGAGGGGGTGGGCGGGGAAACAAGCCCAGGCCTCTCACCCCAGCAGGGCCTTCCTTCCCAGCGGCTGGAGCCAACCCTGCTGAGGAGCCAGAGGTTACAGGGAAGGATTAAGGAGTTGGTTGCTTTTTTACCCAAATTGTGGCTGCATTTCTCTCTCTCTCTCTCTCTTTTTTTTTTTTTTAAAGAAAAATGTTCCTGTACACGCACCCGGAGGCTTTTGCAGGAGGCGGCTGTTGGAGAACCGGGAAAACAAGCCAAGAAACAAGAGAGAGGAAAAAGACCACGCCTCGCTTGGCAGATTCCTAATGGCCCAGGAGACCTGAGGCTCTACAGTGGGAGGCCGGTGGGGGCTGGCTCGGGTGGGAGGGAAGGGCAGGCTGAAGGACAGCCACTTGCTGGCCAGTGACCTTGGGCGGGATGCTGCCTGCTTCCCTCTGGTGAGAATGGGGAGGAGGGGGCAGGGGCCGGGCTCGCCGGCTGAGGTCACAGGAAGGCCCCTTCCAGCCTGAAACGCGATCTCGGGATGTGGGGCCTGCCAACCTGCAGCGACCCTGGGCCAGCAGAGATGAAAGGCTGCCTGTCCCCGGCTTCCGGACCCCCGAGGCCCCAGTGCCTCCAACTTGAAGGGCAGCAAAGCGGCTGCAGCTGGCTGAACCCGGTTACTGGGCTCCCCCCACCACCACTACCACCACCACCACCACCACCCTCCCTCGCCACCTGATGTCCTTCAACCCTCCCTTCCCTGTTTTGCAGAGGACACTCGGGGCCCAGAGAGGGCTGGTGACCTGCTTGAGGTCACACAGCAAGTTGGAGGCTGAGCCAGGACTCACCACAAAGTCTTTGGATTCCAAGGCCAGGCCTCATTCCCTTTCCTGGAAACTTGGCTGCCTGGGGGGCTTACCCTGGGGAGTTGGAGAGACCCAGGGTTAGGGAGGACAGTTGGGAGCTGTGTCTGTTTGAAGTCACAGCTTAATGTTGATTAAAGTGCCTTTAAAAAAAAAAAAAAGGACGAAAGGAACGTTCCCAGCCCCTGCCATGAGCCTGGACTTGCTCTGCTGGCAGGGGAAGGAACGGTGGCCAGCTGCAGCCTCAGTTCCTGCCGCTCCCGCCCCAGCAGACAGAGGGACAAAGGCCTCTTCTCAGCCTGTCCCCTCCAGCCCCCTGGATCAGAGCAACAACCAGGAGGCTCTGTCACTGACCAGCTAAGTCCCTGTTTCTCTCTAGGTCTTAGTGCCCTTTCTGGAAAATGGGGGCAGAGTATCTGCCTGACCTACTTCTCAGCACCATTTTGAGGTTTCAAAGAGGGAGAGTTAACAGAAATTCAAACCTCTCATCACCTCCTGCCTGAGGGTCGGTCGCCTCTGAGACCCCTCTCCCTCACGCTTAAACTGGCCAGCCCCAGCCGCTCAGCGGGGACCATCCCTCGCTTTGGGGAGCCCTCCCTCACCTCCAGACTGTGCTGCTCCTTCAAGGTATTTATCCCCGTTGTAATTAAATAATTAATTGTGTAATTGGATCTGTCTCCCCACTAAAAGGTAAACTCTGTAATAATAATAGCTGACACAAAATGCTTACCCAGTGCCAGCAGACTTTCCATGTATTAACCCATTTAATCCCTGTGCCGGGTATGGTTAGTTTTCCCATTTTACAGATGAGGAAGCTGAGAAAAGGAGAGATAGAATAATGTGCCTGAAGTCACAAGCAAGCTGGAAGCTGAGCCGGGACTCAGTGCAAGAAGTAGCAGAACCAGGATTCAGATGCAGACCGCAGGCTGGAATCATTAAGCCACTAATGAGGCCAATTCAATTTGTTCCTTGTCCATCCTAGCTCCAGAATACCTGGCATACAGTAAGTACTCCATATGTATTGGGTGAACAAGGACAAAAGCAAGTGATGAATGCATTCAGGTATTTGAAGAAAACTAAGTGGTTTTGGAGAAGACTCTTGAGAGTCCCTTGGACTGCAAGAAGATCAAACCAGTCAATCCTAAAGGAAAATAAGTTCTGAATATTCGTTGGAAGGACTAATGCTGAAGCTGAAGCTCCAATACTTGGACCACCTGATGTGAAGAGCTGACTCATTTGAAAATACCTTGATGCTAGGAAAGATTGAAGGTGGGAGGACAAGGGGGCAACAGACAACAAGATGGTTGGATGGCATCACTGACTCAATAGATGTGAGTTTGAGCAAGCTCCGGGAGATGGTTAAGGACAGGGAAGCCTGGCGTGCTGCAGTCCATGGGGTCGCAAAGAGTCAGACAAGACTGAGCGACTGAACAACAACAAGAGCACCATCCAAGGGTGAGTTTTGCAGGTGCCATGTGTGGAGCGAAGCCCTGATCAAGGGAGGCAGTACCCGATATATTGTAAAGACCTGTTATTGAGCTTCTTTCTGGAACATAACAGGCCCCAAACCTGAGACATCATCTGTGATTCCTCCTTCCACTTCATCTGCCAGAGCCACTCAGTCCCCAGGTTCTGCTTGCCATCTCCCAGTGCACCCCGTCTTCTCCATCTTCAACCTCCATCTTTTCCTTGGATTTTTGTAGCAACTCTTACACACAGTTCTCTGTCTCTAATTTCTCCTCCTTCGAAGTGAGCCTCTAAAAACGTAAAGCTGGGGACTTCCCTGGTGGCCCAGTGGTTAGGAATCTACCTGCCAATACAGGGGACACAGGTTCCGTCCTTGGTCTAGGAATATCTCACATGCCATGCGGTAACCAAGCCAATGTACCACAGCCACTGAAGCCCTCACAGCCTGGAGCCTGTGCTTCGCGACAAGAGATGGCACCTCAGTAAGAAGCCCATGAATGGCAATGAAGACCCAGTGCAGCCAAAAATAAATAAAGTTTAAAAGTGGTGAAAGTGAAGTCGCTCAGACGTTTCGGACTCTTTGCAACCCCATGGACTGTAGCCTACCACGCTCCTCTGTCCATGGGATTTTCCAGGCAAGAGTACTGGAGTGGGTTGCCATTTACTTCTCCAGAGGATCTTCCCAATCCAGGGATCGAACCTGGGTCTCCGGCATTGTAGGCAGATGCTTTATCATCTGACCCACCAGGGAAGTCACTTAAAAGTGATAATAAATAAAAACAGAAAGTTAATTGTGTGTTCCATCCCTCTTTACTCCCTCCCTCACTAATGAACCTTGCATGGCTCCCCACTGCTCTCTGGATAAAACCTGCACTCCTCACCAAGGCTTCTACCACCCAAACCTCTGTCTCCCCCCAGCAGTCTCCCCCCTCCAAGTCTTACCTCCTACCCTTCTCTTGCATGTCCTTTGCCCAAACCACTCTACGTAGGAGAAGTTAAGAGTGTGGAAGACCTAGGTTCAGTCTGAATTTTGCCATTTACCAGATGTGGAAGTTTGTAAACAAATCAGTTCCCTTCTCTAAGCCTCAGTTACCACATCTGGGAAAATGGGCATAATTATAATACTTCTTCATAGATTCATCGTAAGGATTAAATGAATACATACAGTGCTGAGCACAGCACCCAACACTCCCAGTAGTTCCCATAATTCTTACCCTTCCCTCTGCTACAAAAAGCATTTCCTACTGTCAGTCTTACTATTCTTTATGACCCAGCTCAAATGTCACCTCTTGGAGGAGATCTTGCTTGATATTCACACTCTGTTCCCCAAGTGAAATCAGCCTGACTTTCCAGGCTCACTTGCACTTTGCACCTCTGTAAAGCACTTGTAATATTGTTGCACCCTTTCCCCCATTACCCCAAGAGTTCTGGGAGAGCAGGAACAACACCTTCTTAACTCTAGCCCATGCCTGGAGTGCAGCAGGTGCTCAGAAAGCGAGGTAATATTGAAGAGAGGCACCACTTTCAGTGCCTTTCTCTCTTTTTGTTTTGGTTGCACTGGGTCTTCGTTGCTTTTGTGTGGGCTTTCTCTATTTGCAGAGAGTGGGTGCTACTCTTCTTTGGGGTATACAGGCTTCTCATTGCACCCACTACTCTTGTCGCAGAGCACAGGTTCTAGGCACGCGGGGGTTTCAGTAGTTTCGCCTCTAGGACCATAGAGCGTGTGCTTAGTTGCTCTGCAGCGTGTGGAATCTTCCCAGACCAGGGATCGAACCTGCATCGCCTGTACTGGCAGGCGGATTCTTACACACTGCGCCACCAGGGAAGTCCCTCAGTGCCTTTCTTGAGCACCTTGCAGGCAGGAGGCCTAAGTGATGCTGGGATCTGGTTGCCTGAGTCCCACTCCAGCTCTGGCGCAGGTATGTTGGTATGTGGGTGGGAGTGGAAGTGTGTAGAAGAAACCCCTGACCTCTGGGCTCCTTCCTCTGGCTGGGCCTCTGCAGTCCTCTGAGGGAGGACATGATGGGAGGAGGAAGGGAGGAGGTACAGGTGCTGAGCAGGGGTGAGGTGGGGCTATAGTCAGAGCTGGGACGTGAGTGGGAGCTGGCAGACTCCAGCTGCTCCAAGACCAGGGCTGGGCCTGGCAGGACAGGGCCTCACAGCCCAAGTCCCCACCTGCCATGCCCCACCTCATCCTGGCACCTGCCTTAAGTGACTTTTCAGGTTGTAAAACTACATCTTGATCTGCAAGGAAGCAGAATCCAAGCCTGGCCTTGTCTGGCTGCTGAGCAGGGAAGAAGGGGAGTGTTCCCTTTTATTCTCTTTTTGTATAGGCAACCCCTTGCAATTCCAGACACATCAAAGGAGGTAGCGCTCTTTGCAAACCCGGGTTAAGGTTATCCCCCAACTGTTGCTTCAGTTGCCGCTCCTGCCACTCCCCCTATTCAGAACCCTCCTCTCATGGCCTAGCACCCTCAGGATAAAGTCCCTACTCCAAACCCAACCCATAAAGTCCTGAATAGTCTGGCTTCTGCCTCCTCTTGCACTTTTTCTCACTGCCTCCAAGTCTTCTGGCCTTTTCTCAGTTCTTTCCAGCACACCTTGCCCCCTCCTTCCTCTGGGCCTTCACACATACTGTTTTCTCTGTCTTGAATGCTTTTCCCCATCCCCTGATAATTCTGTTTTGTGTTGAGTGCTTTTGATGCCTAAGAAATCTTTGCCTATCCCAAGATCCTGATGGTACTCCAATATGTTTTCTTCTACGAGTTTATAGTGTTAGCTTTCACATTTAGGTTCCTGATTCAACGTGATGTGTTAGCAGGTAGGGGCTGAGAATCATTCCTGCTCTAATTCCTACTCATTCGTTCTTTTTTTTTTTTTAATTTTTAATTTTTTTGGCTGCACTGGATCTTTATTGCGGTATGTGTGGTCTTTCGTTGTGGCATGTGGGCTTTCTCTAGTTGTGGTGCAAGGGCTTCTCACTGCAGTGCCTGGGCTTTCCTTGTTGTGGGGTGCAGGCTTAATTGCATAGCGTGTGGGATCTCAGTTCCCATGGACCCTGCATTGGAAGGCAAATTCTTAACTGCTGGAACACCAGGGAAGTTTCTCCTGCTCATTCTTGACAGTTCACCTTATCCCTCACCTCTTGAGAAGACTTCCTTGACTGCTCCAAGACTAGATCAGTTCCTCTCACTCCATAGCCCAGGGCACCCTATATTTTATTGTAGCACTTTGTCACAATTGTAATTAAAGAATTATTTGTGTAATTAGTTGTTTAACATCTCATCTCCTCTTGCATACTGGAGCTCTCTGAACTCAGTGCCTGTGAAGGTCTTTTTTAAAAACTTTGTATTGAAATAGACATTCCAAAAACCGCACACATCGAAATATACAGCTTGATAAATTTTCACAAATGGAACACACCATGTAACTGGTACCCAGACCATCATGATGCTAAACATTTTCTGTACCCAGGAGTCCCCACATATCTCGTCCAGCTATGGCTGTCTTTTTCTCACCCTTATATTCTTAGTACTCAGGACAGAGCTTGGCATTGTTAAGCTCTCAAAATTTTTGAATGAATGAATTAGTTGGTGATGCTTAATTCTCCTGCGAAGAATTAGACATGAAACCTGATCTCAGCTCTGGCTCCAGCTCATTGTGACCTTGAGGAGGTCCTTCTGCTTTCTGGGTCTCAGTTTGCTTGTTTACAAAATGGGTGGGTTGGGGGGATAGAAGGAGGTTGGATAATAACCCCTTTGGGACTTGCCCAGATACGGCATTTGAGGCAGAATTAACCCCTCAGGTTCAGACAATACATTGTCAGGGACGATTTTGGTTTCATGCCTGAAAATGAGGACCTGGAAGGATTAGAAACTTGATCCACATGGAGCATCAGGAGCCTGGGCCTAAGAGTCAGAAGAGCTAGGTCTGAGTCCCAGCCTGGCCTCTGGGTGACCCTGGGCAATTCCTTCCTGTCCCTGGGTCTCCTTGGTTTCTTCACTTAAAATGAAGAGTAGGTTGGCCTCCAAAGCTTGACAAATGGTGATACTGGCTCCAGGCCTCTGAGCACCAAGTTTCAGTTCCTGGAGCACAGGAAACTGGCTCCGGGCTCCTCCCTGCCAGGCACCATGGGGGGAGAGGAAAGCACACAATGTGATAACCACCCTAGCGAAGGGAACGCGCCATCTGGCCAGGGGGACCCAGTGTTCAGCCAGGAAGCAAATGGAAAATGGGCTGATGGTCCAAGTGATTCTCTACTTGTGGGGCTGGAGGGGAGGAACTGAAGTGTTCCCAGTAGGGGTAGGAGACCTGGGAGTGGCGGTAAGGGAAGACAGAGATGGCTTCTTGGGGGAGAAGCCTTTGGAAATTGGCAGGATAGCCCAGGGTGCTTCCCAGAGATGGGAGGAGGCAGGAAGGAGGAAATTGGGTCCAGGTGACCACAGAGCAGCAACTTGGCCAGGGAGTGGGAGAGGCGGGAGCTTGGGCAGCCACCCCACAGCTGACTCTTGAAGGGGAAGGCGAGGGCGGGGGCAGGAGGCTGTTGCCTCTGCCTTGGCCCTGGGAAAGCGCCATCTTCTCAGGCCGCAGGCTGCAAAGGAGGGCATGGCTGTGAGCTCAGGCTAGGGGGGTGTCTCTTGGAGCCATCCCCCAGGGCCCTGCCCAGCTATCCTGGAGCTACATGAGAAGCAGAGTCTAGCTCCTTCCACAGGGCCCTCCCTTCAGCTTGGATCTCATTTCTGCCTCTTCCTGGCTTTACAACCAGGGGGCACTCAGAGCGTTTTCACTGAAGCCCATTCCTCAGACAGATGACTGAGGCAGAGTGATTGGGAGCCAAGTTAAGGCACTGAGTTCTACCTCTGCAAATGGTAGTAGACAGCAGAGCCTAGAGTTAAGAGCTTGACTGCCAGGGTTCGGCTCCTGGCTCCTAGCTCTGCCGCTTGTGGGCTGTGTGACCTGAGGCAAATCCCTTAACCCTTCTGTGCCTCAAGTTCCTCATCTGTAAAGTGGAATGATCACATTACTTAAAGCATAGGGTTGTTGTGAGGATTAAATGAGGCAGTGGGTATAAAGCATTTAGATATAAATCACTGCCACCTCCGAGGCAGCAAAACGAACAGACTTTGGAATCACTTCTCTAGTCCAAGCCTCAGTTTCTTTATCTCTAAAATGGTGCTAATAATGCCTGCCTTTCAGGTCATATGTGAATA
Organism: Okapia johnstoni; assembly: GCA_024291935.2. Classification (NCBI taxonomy): domain Eukaryota; kingdom Metazoa; phylum Chordata; class Mammalia; order Artiodactyla; family Giraffidae; genus Okapia; species Okapia johnstoni. The sequence goes on along the minus strand of JAGTYA010000024.1, from coordinate 7,490,597 downwards.
TTAGTCAGGATGAGCTGACAAGTATGCTGGAGGCCTCTCTCTCACATCCCCTCCCTGCCTCACCATCAGCCTGTTCAAGGTCTGTTCACCGGTCCCCAGCAAACAGCTGTTCCATGGCCAGCTCAAAGGCCTAGGAATCTACCCTGGCAGTGGAGTTTGGTCTAGGCTAGGACCATTCAGGCTCTGGGACCTAGCTCAAGGGCTTCTAGGATCCGGGTACCCAGAGGTGGTCTGGAGGGGGTGGAGACGGGCTTCAGGTGGGCATGACCTCTTGACCTCTCTCTGACTCCTCATTCGGTGAGGGAAGGAGCCAGTAGAGGAGGCTGAGAGTAGACCCTCTGAAATGTGGGGGTTCCTACCTCACTGGTTGCCTGGGCCTAAAGATCAAACTAATAAAGAGGAAAAAACAAAGCCTGTAGTAGTCCCTTGGGAAATAGTAGGAATCGCTGCTATCCATTATCTTCACAACAGCCCTGAAAAGCAGGCACTATTGAGCCCATTTTGAAGATGAAGAAATTGAGGCTCAGAGAGGTAAAGTCACTTACCTGGGGGTCACAGAGCTATATCTAGGGGCACAGCTGAGATTCAAAGCTGGATCTGTCTGATCCCAAAGGGGCTTCCAGCCAAAGGATAGGAATCCCAAGGTCACCAGCAGACTCTTGCTGGGGCTGGACCAGGGGCCAGATTTAGACTGGGCATGGTGTGGTCACAGGATGATGACCAGATCCACTCAGGATAGAACAGTTTGATTTACCCTCAGAAACCTGCCTGTGAGCCCACTTGCAGCCCTCTAGTAGCTTTGGTTTTTTTTGGCCATGTTGGGTCTTAGTGGCAGCACATGGGATCTTTCACTGCCACACGGGGAACTCTCTAGTTGTGGCCAATCTCTAGATGTGGCACATCCCACAGCATGTGGTGTCTTAGTTCCCCGACGAGGGATCAAACCCATGTCCACTGCATTGCAAGGTGGTTCTTAACCACTGGACCACCAGGTAAGACCCAGTAGTAGCTTGCTTACTAAAGTTATTTATTCTGTTTACAGACATTTGCACATCCCTTCCATACGTGGAGCTGTATGCTCGGCCCTGGAGACTCTGGATGAATCAGACTTGGACATTGCCCTCTAAGTGCTGCTAGTCTCCAAGGGAAGACAGAGACATGGCTAGAAACCTTACTAGGGCGAGGTGGACTAAGGAGTAACCACTGAACTGTGGCCCCCAGCTTCCTGGGTTTGAGCCTCAGCTCTCTCTCTTATTACCTTTAGAAATGAGGCCAGTCACCTAACCTTTCCAAGCCTCAGTTTCATGTGTGTAAAATGGAGATGATGATCTTTTAAGATATCCATGAGAATGAAATAATATCATGTACATGAAATGCTTATATATATAAAGTCTAGCATATAGAAGGACTTCCCTGGTGGCTCAGCTGGTAAAGAATCTGCCTGCAATGCGGGAGACCTGGGTTCAATCCCTAGGTTGGGAAGATCCCCTGGAGAAGGGAATGGCTCCTCACTCCAGAATTCTGACCTGGAGAATTTCATGGACTGTATAGTCCCTGGGGTCACAAAGAGTCAGACACCACTGAGTGACTTTCACTTTAGCATATAGAAAGAAGCATCTGATGACTATTAGCTGTCTGTAATTAAGTGGAATGGGGGCGGAGAGGAGAAACCTATTTTTGTTGGGCAACAGGAATCTGGAGAGGCTTCTTGGAGGTGGGGACATCTGAGTTAGGCTCTGAAAGATGACTTCACCTGGAGAAGTGGGGGAAGGCACTCCAGGGACAAGGCCCCAGAGACCAGGAGGATATGACCTGTTTGGGTGTGGCTGGGCAGAGTCAGCTAGGAGGAGTTATTGGAAATGAGGCTGGAAAGGCAGTTTCAAGGGCCTCCAGTGCCTTCCTGCCCGAGTTTGGACTTTAAATGGCCGGGGACAGAGCAAGCCTTTAAGAGCTGGGAAGGGACATGATTGTGCCTATTTTAGGAAGATGATTCTAACTGTAGTGTGGATGGAGCATGAACCGGAAAGGGAGAGACTGGATGTTGGGGAGCAGATCTGAGCGTGTGCCCCATGGGTTAAAGTCCCCTAGGGACTTCTCCAGCAGCCTGCAGATCAGGCCCTGATTTCTTACTTCCCGCCTGCTCCCAGGCCCCCTCCTTTGCGTAGGATGTCTTCCCCCCTCCCTTCGCCAGCTAATTCCTTGTGGTTTCCGTCTAGCCATGCTTCCTCCTGGAAGCCCTCCTGGGCACCCCCCGGCCAGGCCTAGATTCGGTCTTCCTCCTCCTCTTCGGGACTTGTGAGTCAACTCTGGTTGAGCCGACCACCTGCTCAGGGACCAGCAGGCCCAGCACATAGAGGGCGCTCAACCCTGAGCAGAGGAAAGACGGAACCCGCGAGTGAAGGGACAAGCCCGTTAGGGGGCAGGTGTGAGAGTCAAGTGAAAATGATGGGGCCTGCAGTGCAGTGAGGAGCGAGAAGCATTGACAAGACACACGATTGATGAGAAGTGAGCACAGGGTGAAAAAGAAAGAGTTGGCGATAACTCAGAGGTTTCTCCCTGATAGCCTGCTGCCTTTCACCAAGAGAGGAAACATGGGTGGGGTTAGAAGTAGGTAGGGGAGGAGGGGTGGGCCAGGGTGGGAGATGGGACCCTGGGGGATGGCTGCACCCCGGAATGCCCTACCCCCCTCCGTCTCCCCACTGCTGGGTCCCCATCAATGTCTGTGACTTGGTCAAAATGATGCCTCCTCAGAGAGGCCACTGTGAGCCCCCCTAGGCAGGCTGGCCCCCTCTATAGATTACTCTCTACCGGTATACTCGCTCCATGCCCTTCCAGCCCTCCGCAGAGTTGTCATCAGTTATCTATTGATTTGTATTTTGTTTGTAGTGCGTCTTTCTCAATAGATGGGAAGTTCCTCTGTCACCTTGTTGCATGGACCATGTGTACCTGGCAGGCTTCCTGAAACACAGTAGGTGCTCACAGTGAAATTTTTTTTAGTAGGAATGAGTGAAGGAAAGAAGGAAGGCAGGCCTTGAATGCCATGATAAAAAATGTGACTCTTGGCCTCCAAGGAATGGGGAGCCATGGAAAGTTCTTAAGGGAGGCAGTGTCAGGATTCAGCTTGTGTTTTAGGAAGCTCGCCCTGGGGGCTGTGTGGAAGATGGATTGGGGAGGGTGGGGGAGGAACTGAGACAAAGACAGTACCTGGGGCCAGGCTTGGAAGCCCCCGTGCCTGTAGGGGCCCCAGAGCCCCCTCGCCGTCCTTCCCCACCCCCGCCAGGCCTGTTGTCTCTGAGCCCAGCGGCAGGCGGGTGGTGGGGAAGAGCAGGGCTGGCAAAGCTGACACTCACTAATCACGGCCCTCACCCCAGAGCTGCACTGACTGTCTGGTCTCCATGGAGACAAGGCAACCTCCGGCCACTTGTTAATGGCAGCTCAACAAGGCTGCAGCAACGGGGACGGGCCTGACCAGCGTGCCCCAGCCCGGCACCACCTGTCCCAGCCTGGTCCGCCGCAGCACACCCCAGGGACGCCCGAGTTGGGGGACAGGACTGAAGGTCTGGTGGCTGGGAGGCCCCCCCACCCTTCACAGCCCCACCTCCCTTGGCACTGCCAAGCAGGGAGAGGGCAGAGGCAGCCTCTGCCCTGGCTGACTCCTCCGCCAAGCTGTTGGGAAGGTGAGCTCATGCAGGTCACCCAGGCAGGGCCAAAGGGCTGTAGGGGGATGGTGAGGAGAGTATGTGGGGGGGGACTGGCCTGCACCCCACACAGGAGAGGAACGGACAGGGCACTTCGCCTGCCCCGACAAACCTCTGCTCTGCTAGCCCGAGGCAGGGACCCGATTGGGAGCCATCTGTCCAGAATCTCTTCTCTAGTTTTCTGTCACTACATCTGAAACTTGAAATGCCACCATTAGCAATTCACTCCTTCGGGAGGCTGAGTGGCATAGCGCGCGCGCGCACACACACACACACACACACACACACAAACAACTCTGGCTTTGCAGTCAGGCAGGCCAGGATGTAAGGCCTGGCTCCGTCTTGCCACCTCTGAGCATTGACCTCCCCATCTGTAAAATGGGATAGTAATTGCACCCCACAAAGACTCACATTGAAAGGCACACACTGCTCTGGGCTTACTCTGATATATCCTGGGAGGCTGAGCGCAATACCTGTGAATCCTCCAACTCCTAGAGGCCTTTCTTCACTCCCACAGCTGAGCTGGGTGTCTCCTCCACGGCCCCCAGGACTGACACCACAGCATTCACCCCCCTCAGGTAACCGTGTGTCCCACCTTTGTCCTCCCCACAGATTGCCCTGTTGGGCAGAGTGAGCAGCCAGTTTGTCCAGTAAACAAAGGAGGCCAGGAGGGTTGGGGGGGGGGGGCCTCCGTCGGCCTTTTGTCCTCCTCCCTCCACAGGGGGTGCTCAGCCCCTGGAGCACTGCTTGAGGATCTCCTTCCCCTTTCCTCCCCTGCCGCTCTCCTGCATACCTTTGTTTGTCCGTCTGTCTGTCCACCCAGCCATCCTGCAAAGATGTGGGAGAGGGCCCAGCTGTGACCCCAGCAAGCAGGTGAGGCAGAGGCCAGATTCCTCAGGTCAGATACCTGAGGCCCACCCACAGCTGCCGCCCCCCAGCCACTTTTCTCCTCCGTCACTCCCCAGGCAACATTCCAAGCTGAGAGGGCCCTTGGAAATCATCTAGTCCAATGCACTGCAGCCAGATGAAGAAACCAAGGCCCAGAGAGGACCGGGGCTTGCCCTAGAGCCCAGAGCAGCTCTGTTTCTGAGTTGACAATGTACCAATTATGTGGGCCTGTTTGGGAGGTGACTTTTGGCTCTCTTGGCCCTGCTGACAGCTGTGTTCCCATTGGCAGCTGGAATGCTGGTGGGAGGCCTGTCTGGCCTTTGCACCCTGACTCCCCAGGGCAGAACCAGGTGGCTCTGGGAGTGGGGTTGCTCAGGGCTCTGTTGGGAGGGTAAGACATGGGTGGGAGGGCCTCAGAGGGGCAGCCAGGATACGGGGGTGGGGGGTGGGGGGAGGTGGGATGTCTGGAAGATAAAGGAGGCAACTTCGATTTTAGAGACTAAATCAGAAGCCTTGAGGTGCTGTCCCAGCCCTGCCATACTCAGGGTGCATCATTTGACCTCCCTGAAACTTAGTTTTCTTATCTGGAAAATGCTGCTACCTTTGTAGAATGAAAACATACTGTCAACAGTGACAGCAATACAGAGGGGAGGAATTTTTGACTGCTGGACTCAAAAGCTAAGTGTCTGAAAGGGGAAGGGACTAGCCCAAGGCCACGGAGTGAAGCCACCTCTCCCTCCCCTGAGTTCTCTGCCCTGCTTTGGATACAAGGTTTGGGAGCTGGAAGAAGCATCCAGAGCAGACTGTTTACTCGCTGAAGGAGGAGGAAACAGGATCAGAGAGGGGGAGCAAGTTCTCCAAGGTCACCCAGTGAGTCTGGGGCCAATGTGGGCCCAGAGCCCGGGCTGGGCACGAAGTCCCCCTGCCCAGCTGCCTTGCCTACTCATCCAGCCCCCTTGGCTTTTGTCTCCCCCAGTGAGTGGGCGCAGAACGGGCCCAGCTTCCTTCCTGCCGCCCTGCCCGCCGTCTGCCACGTTGGCAGCCGCCTGCAGCCTTCTCGCCCCTGCTGCTGCTGCTGCTGCTACGGCATCAGCCGAGACCAGCCCGCTGAGAGAGTTTGCCCAGAACAGCCAGGGCTGCCGGAGCTGGGGCTGGGCTGGCTGACTCTGCCAGACAGGAAGGAGCGAGCCAGCAGGCAGAGGGAGGGAACAAGGGCTGAGCTAGCCCCCAACCTTCCCAGTCCTTCCCCACCCTCACCAGCCAAGAAAGGGAGGCCAGGAGACTGGGGCTGCGGGCCTGGGGCTGGTGTGCCTGTGTGTGAGCTTCAGATAGCTGGGTCTCTCCGTGGGTGCGTGCATGCTTGTGTGTGCAAGGGGGGGGGCATGTTGGGGGTGATTGGTGAGACTGTTTTGCCTCAGTGTGCACAGGCGATGCTGTGTGTGTTGAGTTTGTGCTGGTTTGTGAGACATGGTTGGGGGGGAAACACTGCGTTGTTTGTGTAAACACGAGGGAAGACAACAAGACAACTGTCAGTGACAAGGAATTGGGGTGTGCGTAAAAGGCTCAGCAAGCGTGTCTGAGTTTGTGTACTCACCTCGTGTCTGGGTGTGTTGGCCCCCTGTGAGTTTGTTATCGTGTCCAAGAGGATAACGATGACACTGTGAGTCTGAGCTCCTCTGTGTGTGCCCAGGGGACAGTGACTGTTTGTGCACACCGGAGGGATGCTTGCAGCTGGGATTTGAGGCAAGTCCCGGGAAGACACTGTGGAACAGAGAAGGCTGGCCCAAATGTCCAGGGCGTGGGCATGGAATGTCTCTCTGTGCCTGGCGGGCTTTGTAAGCGTGGTTATCTCTGGCCACGCAGAGGATGATCGTGTGTGACTGTCGATTGCTGGGCTGTGTGTGCAGAGAACAGGCGGCCCGGGTGTTGTGTTCCTGGGGTTGCATCCACAGGAGCCACAGCAACCGTGGTGGTGGCGGCAGCTGTGCTGTGCAGGGAGACAATACGCTACGGGTTTGCACTTGTTTCTCTGCTAGGCAAGGCCCTGTGTGTGACTGTGTTTATGTGTGTCTGTGAGCACCGCGTGCTGGAGATGGCGTGCTTCGGGGTCTGTGGTAAGCTGAGTGTAGGAAGGGGGGAGCACATGGCTGTGTTTGTACTTGTCTGTGAGCCCGGGGTCAGATGCGCTCCATGTGCTACCTCCTGTGTGCACAGGTGGCCGCTGTGTCCAACCGTGTCTTTGTGTGTTTCGGGTCGTCTGAATGTGCACAGGAGGAGGACATGGTGGGGGTGGTTTGAGTGCGTGCCTGTGCAGGCCCCTTTAACGTGGCAAGTCGAAGAAATGTCGGCCTTCTTGGCAGCAAATCTGGGCTTGGTTCCACTGGGGGTGTCTGCAGAGAGGGGCTCTTAGAAGGGACGTGCTTGAGCGAGAGAGACAGGAAGGGAAGGGGGGGCCAGCCCCAGCTCGGGGTTTCCAGGAGGGAAAGCCAGACATTGGAACTTGTCAACGCTACCTCCCTCCCCGCCCCCACCTCTCCTCCTGGCGCCTGAAGGCTGCTGGCAGCTGGACAGACAGACAGACAGTGCACACATAGACTGGCTCACCGGCACAGAGCCCGAATGTGAGCCCCTAAATACACAAGCCTGGAAAGCCTAAGGTCCAGAGAGGGCAAAACACGTGGCTCAGGCTTAGAGGAGCACATGTGTTTATAGGTACTGGGGGGCAGGGGGTGCTGTTGGCCTCAAGTGCTTCAACCCAGGGGAGAGCCCAGGCCTAGAAGCGGGAGGAGGCTGCAGGGGTGGGAGCAGCCCCTGAGGAGGGGCCTCTTATTACTCTAATCAGACTCCCAAGGCTCCCGGGCCCCCTCCCTGTTATATCATACAACTGCTGCAGCGTCTTTGAGAATCTTGTTGCCTCAGAAATCACCAACTGCAGCTCTCTGTTAGAAGCAGAAGAGCAACCCAGAGAGGGGCAGTAACTGACCCAGGGTAACACAGCAGAGTCAGAACTGGAACCCAGGGCTGCCGCTCTGCCTAGTGTGTCTGCTGTGCACCCTGGCCCAGGGGCCAATCCATCCTAGCCTTCCTGTGACCTGTTGAGATGTTTTTCCCTCCTAGTTCTTCAGGATACGACAATGACCTCTGGCTTTTGCTTTTGTTTTTTTTGTCCCAAGCGATGGGTCTGTCTGCTTGTTAGTCTGTCTGTTTATCAAAAAGGCGCCAATACCCTCTGGGGCAGCAGAACCTGGAAGAGAAAAGGAGAGTTTGGTTCTGGGCCAAGGGCTACGGGGGAAGTGGCGGTGGTATGGGGAGATAGAGAAAGAGAAGGAAAGGAACTCAAGAAGAGATGGAGGGGACTTCCCTGGTGGTTCACTGGCTAAGACTCTGTGCTTCCAATGCAAGGGTCCTGGGTTCGATCCCTGGTCAGGGAACTAGATCCCACATGCCCTAACTAAGACCTGGTACAGCCAAATAAATATTGAAAAAAAAAAAAAAAGAGGAAGAGAGGGAGGCGGGGAGGAGAGCAAAGTGGGGAGGGGCCTGGTGGCAGATCTGAGAAGCTTAGACTCTCCTGGCTCCACCTCCAGCCTGGGCACCAAGGGCAGACTCTGAGCTCCGGGGGAGTCCTGCCCCTTGCTGGGTTTCTCTAAGGCCTGGACCCAACCCCCAAAACCCTGGGGTCAGTAGGGTTGGAATCTTGGGGGCAGAATTCCAGGAGCACGTGTGGTGTGCAGTGACTAGACTCACCTTAAGAGAAAACGGGGTGGGTGTGAACCTGGGTGTGTGGCCTTTTTGGAGCTTGGGAGTTAGGTGTGTATGTGACGTTGCAAGTGTGATAAGACACTGTATGTACACCTGTAACACAGGCACACAGGCTTGGGCTTCACTGGGTAGGGGAAGGATTGTGGGAATGTGTACATGTGTGTGTCTGCTCTAGGCAGGAAGAGGAATTTTACCCTGAGGTTGTGTGCATGTGTGTGTGTGTGCATTTGGGTACGTGGAGGAGGCTGTGTGACCCTGCATTTACATGCTGTTGTGGAGGCTGTATTCTGTGTATGCAGGTAAGTAAATTATATGGCTATGCACAGTGTGTGTGTGGCTGGATTTGTGTTTCGTTTTTGCGTATTTATATGTGAAGTGTATGACTGCATATGAGTGCAGCTGTGTACACGTCTGTGATTGTTTTGAGGTACAAGGTGGAGTGGTGTGTGTGAGTCTTGACTAAGGGTGGTGTGTGCAGTTGTGTGTATTTGTGGGACAGTGAATGTGAGGGAGCTGTTCACATATGTGGTTGTACATTTTGGGGGATTGGGTTAAATGTGTGGTTCTTGAAATGGTACTTTGTCTATTTTTTATTTATGGTCAAACATTCCTCCACCAGAATGTAAACTCTGTGAGGCTAGAATTTTGGTCTGTTTTCTTCATGGTACCTTTTGTGTTTAGAATAGTGCCCAACACACAGTAGGCATTGAATCCTATTTCTCAACTAAATGATGAGAGAATATGCGCATGCTGGGCTAAGTGTGGGAAGTGTGTTGTACGTCTGAATTGTGTGTGCGTGTATCTGGGTATGTGAACGGGTACCTTTTGGTGTTGTCCAGGTGTGTGCAGTTTTAGGCTAAAGTGGCTTGTGAACTGAGTGTGTGTATAGGTGTGCATGTGTGTGTGTCTAGATCCACATATAACTGTGTACCTGAAGCTGTGCCCCTTCGGTGAGCATTGGGAGTGTTGGGGGATGTGGCTGTGTGCTGGGGGATGTGGCTGTGTGCGTGCACAGTTGTATGTGCATGTGCACGGGGGCAGGAAGGCGCTGGCGGCTTCTCCCAGCCTTCAGCACTCACTCAGCTTCACCCCAGGTCGCCTGCTGCGAAATGTCAGTGGCAGAGAAGCTAAAAATATCTGCTCTCCTCCTCCTGCTCACTGCTTGGGCTGATGGGGCTGTGGGGCCCCAGCAGGCCCCTTGGGCCCTGGGGGGAGGAGGAACTGCTGGGCGAGGGGCGGGTGTGGGGTAAGATAAGGAGGCCCTCCTCAGCACATCCCCTCCTCCTTTCCTTTTGGGCTCCCAAACCAGGCCCCAGGCTTACCTCCATCAGGAAGCCCTCCAGAACCTCCCGGGAGCTGCCACATGCTGGTGTGTGTGTGTGTGTCTCTGTGTCTGTAGTGTCCAGAGCTGCCTGGGGGAGATACGGCCTCCATCTGACCAGGGCTCCTGTGGGCAGGACCATGTCTCCTCTGTCAGTCCAGGCTGGGACTTGGGAGGACAGAGCTTCCAACTGGGGGTTCTGGGGATGGGCTATATCTTTCCCCCTCAGCCTGGGGTGGGGGTGGCTCCCGGGGAACGAGCTGGTTCTGTTTCCTCCCTAGGGCTGAGGGTCAAGGGTACAGCCCAGGCTGTGTGGGTTCATCTGGAGCTGGTCCTGGAGCCACTAGGGCCCTCTGACCTCAAGGCACATCTGCTGCTACTCAGGGCTTGTGGGCAGGGAGGAGTCTCAGCTCGGCTCACACCCTAGGCCGGCATGTGTTTGTGCTACGGGTGTTTGTGTGGGTGCGGGTGGGACATGTCAGGGCCCGTGGTTCTTCAGGGAAACTGTGTCCCATCACATGTTAGGCTCCTGGGTGTGTCTTTGCTTATGTCCGTGCTGTCAGCAACTGCCTGCCTTAAACTTTGTGGGCAATCAATAAAAGTTTGGGGAGCTGGATGTTCCCCTGTGTGAATGTTCCTCTGTATGTGAGGCTGGGTTTCTTTCATAATGCAGACCTGCAAACTCTAGGCTGGAATGAACTGTGGTGGTGTGATAGCTGCCAGTGTTACCACATGGAGAATTCGGCGTGGCAGTGTGTTGGAGTGTGTGTCTCTATCAGATTGTCAGTGTCTGTTTGTCCTCTGTATCAAAAGGTCCGCGAGTGTGTCTGTCTGTTGCAATGTCCGTCACCTGATGACTGTGTTTGTGTGTGTCTGCCTGGATGTGATTTTGTCAATGGGCACCTCTGTGCTGGTGTGTGTGCCTGTTGTCAGCTTGATTTCGTGGGTCTGTGTGTCCATGCGTTTCTGCAAATGCTGGAGTTGTCTATGGGGGCTGAAATCTGTGCACAAACTGGGCACCTCTGTCTCTCAGTCCTTTTTCAGTCTCCCACCATTTCTGTGATGAAGGCCTCGGGTTTTGTGCCATGCATGTGTGTGTGTGTGTGTGTGTGTGTGTGTGTGTGTGTCTATGTGTGTGTCTATCAGTTGTCCCCAGCCCCAGTGCCTCCAGCTCTGAGATCTGTCCTCCCACTCTCTCTCCCATTGGACTTGAGGTGGGAGCTGAAGTAAAGAGGGCAGGCAGGAACCAGGCACGGAGCCCACCACAGCCGGGAGCCGAGGCCAGGCTGCCACCAGGGCACTGCCTCAGCTTTCCTCCGAGCAAGCGGTAAGCCAGAGCCTCGGTTACATGTAAACACCAGCTGTGTCAAGACAGCGCAGCTTCTTCTAGGTCAACAGACAGCTGTGGGGTTGCTAGGCAACTGCCTGGCTCCCCCCTCTATTAAGCCCCCACCTCCCACTGCCTCTACCTGCAAACCCTCTGCCGGTTCCCTCCACCCCGGGATACGGCCACGCCCCCTCCATGCCAATTAAAACAGCCGGGCTGAGAGGGTAGGGGGTCAAGGCTGCGTGCAAGGGGGGCTCTGGGACTGGGATTAAGGTCTGGGGAGGTGTAACCCTTCTGGTGCCGCTGTCCGATGGCCCCCAGTCCTCAGCACACTCCTCCACGTTGCCCCCTCCTCACCTGTCAGGCAAGGGCAGGACTGGAGGGAAGGTAACTGATGCCCCCCGCCAGAACTGGAGAGATGCTGGAAGCAGATGGAAAGTGAGGGGTGCAGACCGTATTAGCGATTGGTCAAGTCCCCTCCCCCTCCCGTCAAGCCTGGCGAAGACTGGGTGGAGGACTCTCTGGCGACGAAAGGGTTAAATTCCCCCTTTATTTCCCCCCTCTCCCAGGATAGCCACCCCCCCCAGCCACCTCCCCCACCCCGTTTCCAAGACAGCACCTGCGCTCCCAGCTGCCAATGCCCGTTTGGTGCCCGTGCCCAGGCCAGGCAGCCCCCGCAGCGCCCCAGGCCCTCGCCCCGCGCCGCCTTTCACCCATCCTGGGCCTCCTCTGGGGGTCCCGCAGTGGCCCCCTATCTCCGGGCTTCCCAACCGCCCCAGGCCCCAGGACGGCGGGGTGTGTTGGAGTGGGTCTTGGCTCTCGGAGTGGGGTGCGCGGGCCTAGCCGCGGGGCGGGCCGGGGCGACTCGGGCTGAGCGGGAGGCAGGAGTGGGAGGAGGGAGCGGGCCGGGCAGGGGGCAGCGCCCGTGGCCGCCCCATTAGTATGCGGTCGCGCTCTGTGCGCCATGGCAACAGCTCCCCCCGCGCCGCGCGGGCCAGGCCGCCCCGGGCGCAGCGCGCACCTCTCCTCCCACAGGTGGCGTTGCGCGCGGGCCGGGCACGCTCGCGCGGGCACGCACACTCGGGGCGCCTAGGGGCGCCCGGGGGCGAGCTGTGGGCGCCAGGTGCGCTGGGCCGCCGGGTCCCCGCGCCCGCCGCCTGTGGGCGTGTCCCCAGGTGCTCCAGAGTGAGCCCCGGGGTGGGGGGGGTGAGTGTACCTGGGGATGATCTGCTTGTGCCTGGGTGTGTCCCTCAGCGCGCCTGTTGTGCCTCTGTGTCTGGTTGTCCTTGAGGGTGTTTGCCTGTCTGTGCTCATTTGCCTTCTTACTCCTGATTGTCTGTGGCTCTGAGTGTGATTGCCCTGGCGTAACTGAGTGTGTGCCTGTGCCTTTGTGTATCGGTGTTTCAGCGTGTGGTTGTGTCTGCCCTCTTTGTGCCTGTGCATCTGTATGTTCCTTAAGAGGTGTGTGTGTGTGTGTGTTTATGTCCATGTGTATGAGCATGGCCCCGGGTTTTCCTCTGGAAGAATGCCATGTGCCTGTGACTGTATATCCGGGTGTGCCTAGATGAATATTTGTCAGTGTGTACGTGTGATTTCTTTGCACGTGACCCTCGGTGTTTGGCATCCTTGTGTGTGGTGGGGCGCAGCTGTGTGTTGAACTGTGTACCTGTGTGTATGTCCTCTAGAACCTACTTCTCCATGTATGTCATTGTGTGTTCCTGTAAGTGCCCTGAGTTTGTGTCCTGGAGTGTGGCTGTGTGTCCAGGAGCTCCTGGCTCTGTGCCCCCCTCAACTTCACTCCCTGCTGCCTGAGTGAGCCGACACCTGCTCCCTGAGCACTGGGCCCCCTCCTCCCACCTGGCAAGGACAAGGAAGGACACGGAGACAGAGGCAGACATAGAGGCAGAGGCAGAGACAGAGAGACTTGGAAGGGGACACAGAGAGCCAAGCAGGCTGCAGAGGTGGTGACCCAGAGTCATGTGATCAGCCTCAGAGCCCAAAACCCAGAAGAGAGAAACAGAGATCCAAGATTCAGACATTAGAGAGACCCAGAGTCACACAGAGACCCAGAGCACCAAGTCCGGAACTGCTGAAACAGACCAGAGATCAAGGATGTGGCTCCCCAGCCTCCCCTCCCTCTCTCCCTCCCTTCCTCCCACTCTCGAGTTTCCAGCCCCAGCTGTGCCTCCTCCACACACCCAAAGCAGAATTCTCTTGGCCCTTGGAGTTTGTGCCCTAGGACTGGAACCCAGCCTCCTCCTTGCAGCAGCTGGCTGTGTGTGTGTGTGTGCGCGTGTGTGCGTGTGCACATGCACGCGAGTGCTCCAGTGTGCATGTGCTACCATCTGTGTGCTATTCTTGGCTGGTGCCTACAATTGCACTCAGCCCTCCCTGGGCCATGGGCATACACATGGACAGAAACACACACACACACACACACACACACACACACACACACACACACACCCCTTAAGGAACACACAGGCGCACAGGCACAAAGAGGGCAGACACAACCACACACTGAAACACAGATACACAAAGGCACAGGCACACAGTCACCTCCCCCCTCACACACACACTGTTGTCCACATTTTCACTGGCCCAGATCATGTACACCTTTATACACATGCCACAGTCAGCCACACTCATTCACACCCAGAAACATGCCCTCAGTCTCCCTCTCTCTACACATCTATACACAGGGCCAGAAGATCCACCAGGCACACAGCAAGTCTCACCTTCCTAAGTTCTCCCAGCCTGCCCTTCACCCTTTAGCAACCCCTGAAGGATTCCCAACCCCTGTCACCCACAGGGAAAGACATAAGACCAAATTTGTCAATTCCATCAGGCCATACACACAAAGGCAGGAACCCCATCTGTCTTGTTCACTGTTGTATCCCCAGGTGCCTGGGACAGTGCCTGGAATCTTGTAGATGCTTAAGAAATATTGGTTGAATGAATGTGTTCACATAGTGTCTCTAACAGTCACTGAGAGAACCCACGGTAATTTACAAGCAGTCATTCAGTAAAAAACACTTGACGAGTACCCTAGTGTACACACAAGAAAGCATTTTATGCACACCTAGGACAACACGTTAAATATAGGTGTGTGCACACAGGTGGCTGCTTATATGCAAACATTCAGCACAATAGCTAGATTCAAGGTTCTCAACTTTGGCTGCACATTAGAACCACCTGGGGAGCTTTTAAAAATCCCCATGCCCAGGCCCCACCCAGGCCAACAGATAAAATCTCTCTGGGGTGAGAACCACTGATCTAGATGAATGGACTCGAAAATGCTGATGTAAGGATTATTACCAAGAATAGGGGTAGTGTGGGTTTTCACTTTGAACAGTATAGTGAAGCAGATTGGAGACTGCCTGGGTTTCAACCCTGGTGTCACTATTTCCTCATTGAGATGTCTTTGTAAATGACCTCTCTGTACCTGAGTTTCCTGTCTGTAAAATGGGGATTATAAACACTACAATAAAGCCTCATGGGATTGTCATGGGGATGGAATGAGTTTATAGATCTAGTTTAGAACAGTAACTAGTACATAATATTATGTAATTATTTCTTGATCTTCTATCATTTAAATTTTTAATCACAGAATGGATGAATTTGGGGATGAATTTGATAAGCAAGACTTTTTTCCCTTTGTTATGAAAAAGCAATGGTTCAGAGTCAGACTCTGGGTCAACCTACTTCTGCCACCTCCTGTGGGATCTTGGGACAGGTTACTTTGTTTCTCTGAACCTGTCTTCCCATCAGTAGATGAGGTGAGTATTTTCCTCTACCTCAAAGATTGTCCTGAGGAGTAAAATCCTCAGGGAGGGGTTTAATAAACAGTGGCAAAATCCAAATACCTAGGAGCCAAGTTGCCTTGATGTATTCCTGGGATCAGGTGTGGGACAGTGGCTGTGAAGGCCCAAACTTCTGAGCAGGGTCTCTGCTCCCCTTCCTTCAGAAGCCCGAGGGCCCAAAGAGAACCTTCCATTCCAAGGGCTGTGCCCTTGCCCTGGCAGCTCCCCATGAGTCTGCTCTCCAAATACACCTCGGGTCCCTCCCCCCTCAGCCCGGACAAGGCCACAGACCCTAGACTGAGACCCCTCCCCTTCCTGAGCTCCAGGAGCCTCCTTTTCACCTTTCAAGGAGCACCCCTACTCCCCCAACCCCCCGCCCTCCTACCGAGCCTCCCGCCCATCCCGGAAACCACAAGGCCTTCTCTGGGTTCCATCCCTCTCTGGGTGCCCCTCTCTTTTCAGTGAAACCTCACCCCTCCTACAGAGCCCTCTTCAAGTTACAGAGCCCCCTTGCTGGGCTATAATTACCTCCCTCAACTCCCATTTCCTTCCTGGGTCACCCCTCCCCACCCCCACCCCAATTCCTGAGCACACCACCCTTCTGTGTCCTTCTTCCCCTCTTGCTGAGCCCCAACAATGCCTTCCACCGAATAATCCCTCCATTACCCCTTCCCCCATGGCACCCCCACCCACCTCCAGCCTGCCCCACCTGGGCAGCCTCCCTAGGTCTCCCCTGCTCATTTTGACTCTTGGGGCTGAAAACAAACATCTCAAGGCCTCCCCCGCTGGTCCTTTTGAGGCCACCCACCCCTTCCAACCAGCCTCCCCCCCCCCGCCCCGCCCCCAGCCCTGGAGTGACTTCGTGAAAGCCCTCTTTCCTCCCCAGACAGACATTTGTCTACTCCACACGGATCTAGCCACATGCGGCTTCCATCCCCTGGCTCTTTCCTCCTTTGGGAACTCCCTTGGTTCTTCTGCCTCGCACCCTGGTCTCGGCCTCCAGGAAATCCTTGCCAGGTCTTACCACTCCTGCCAGTCCCACCCCACTGCACCCTGATGCCTGGGCCCTCACTGTGCAGGAGGGTGAATCTTGGGACTGCAAAGGAGGGGGGCATGGTGGGAGAATGAACCTTCACATCCAGCACAGACACTGAGGTTTTAGGGGCTGTTACTTGCCCCTGTCTGAACCCTCCAGCGTCTTCTTTCAGACAGGGATGCCCAGAAGTTGGGGGTTTATCTTCTTATCTCAGATCGAGGGTTCCTCTGACTCTCCCAATGCCTGGGCCATGCTGGTTGGGTGGGGAGGAGGGCAGGTGGTATGGAGCTGTCCGTTGGGGGTCACCTTGAGCCTCAGCAGGGAGGGACACAGAGCCGAGCTTTAACATAAACTGGGGCTATGGGAAAAGCTCCTTGCTCAGGACCAGGCAGCCCAATGTGGGCATTATTTGGTCAAGGGCAGCCAAGAGCTTGTCAAGGTCAGGAGGTGGGATACAGTTTGCCCTGCCAGGTCTACCAGAAATAGGCTCAGGATTAGGAGTTTTCTTTTTCCAAAGTTTACAGAAGCTGGGAGGTAATCCAGACCTGGCATTTGGGGTTCAGGGTGGAAAGACAGGGGAAGGCAGAAATATTGGGGTCACTGGCCTAGTCAAACCCTGCAGTTTGCATAGGCAGATGAAGGTGTGCTTGGGCAAAAATGTGGGGGAGGGGGGTGCTGGAGACAAAAAAGACCCGGGCCCTTGGGTAAACAAGGGACACAAACAGGGGAGACTCCAGTCCTTGTGGGAAAAGGGGGTGAACCTCAAGGATTCTTGCCCTTAGGGTGGATTGAGTGTCTCAAAGACAAGTATCCCGAACCGGAATATAACTGTGGGGCCCAAAGGCTGGGGGGACACAGGACAAATGAAGGGGCTAGAGTCAGAGACCCAGGACTGAGGATGGAGTGAGGGGGTCGAGAAGCAGAGGGCGGGATCCAAGACCTGATTTATAATGGGGGTTCCTCAGGGAGAGGAAACCTAGAACTTGGGAGAGAATAGGGGTCTCAGAATCAGGGGAGATCCAGGACCTAAAGCAAAATGAAGCTCTAAAAGGCAGACTCCTTGGACCTGGGACAGAACGCATCAGGGCCTAGGAATCTTTGGGGCTAAGACTGAGGAGCCCAGAGGCAGGGGAGACCCAAGGCCTGGTGTGTAAAGAGAGGGACCCAGATGCAAAAGTGACACAGATCTCAGGCAGAAGGAAGAACTCTTGAGGGAGGGAACGTGGCGGAGGTACTTCAAGTTCTCCGGGGACCCGGTGGATGGTGGTGACCCCCAGCTGTCACACCCCTTCCATTCTGTCCACCCTCATTCACCCCCTTTCACAAGACACGAGGTTGTTGGTTTTTTTTTTTTTTTTTTTTTGCTTTTTTTCATTTCTTTTTAATACAAACTTGGATCTTTGGGTGTGTCCTGCCAACAGAAAACAACAACAACAGAAGAGAAAACCCAAAAGAGTGAAAAATAAGAACGAGAAAAAAAAAAAAGCTCCCGCAAGAGGTTCTTCTCCCTCCCCCCCACCATGCGAATTTGCACACCACGGGACCACAGCAGGTTTACAGAATGCAATATACAATCCACGATTTATAATAAAACAGTATATACAATAAATAGGATATTGTTCATTTTTGTCAAACGACCTGCAGATAAATTTCTCAGTGCATACTTGCAGGGGCTCTGGACACCGTGAGGCCCCGCTCGCAACCTCTTGCACACGCGCGCTCTCTCTCTCTTTTTTTTGTCTTTTTCTAAAACTGTGTTTTGTTTTTTAAGTTTTGTACATTTTTAAAAAGTATTTACAATTGCTGGTTTTGTGCAGAAAGGGCTCACCTTCGGCTTCTGCGTGGAGGAGATGGGCAGGGAGGGGTGGGGGCAGGGGACAGGGGTGCAGGGGGTGTGGGGGGGCAGCGGGAGGCAGAGGGGCAGGCAGAGGAGGACGATGTGGACGCTGGGAGGGGTCTTGGCGTTGGTTTTCTGAAAGCTGCAAAGAAACACAAGAGAAGAGGCAGAAGTCAGTGGCAGGGACAGACCCTGAGCTCTGGGAACAGGGAGGTTGAGAGCAGGACCCCCCACCCAGTTCACCCAGAAGTGAACTGCCTTGCTCCTCCTCCCGGAAAATGCCAAACAGCCCCACTCATGAAACTCTGGCCTGCTTCTGGCCTGCTCTGAGCTCAATTTCCCTGCTGGTAAAATAGGTGTGTGCCTAAGGCCCACACCACTGAGGGATAAAGGATGTGCTGGATAAGAAGGTGGAGTTTCAGGCAGAGCAACCTGTTAAGAACTTGAGCTCCTGAGTCAGACACAGCTGAGCTCAAATGCTAGCACCTTCATTTCATAGCTCTATGACCTTGGGCAAGTCAGTGGATCTCTGCGGGCCTCAGTTTACTCATCTGTAAAAAGGGGATAACAGAACTATCCTGTGTATTTGTTGGGAAGATTCAGTGGTTTGAGGCAGATTACACCTGGTCCATAAATGCATCATAAGTGATACTAATTAGCACGAGTCATTATCCTCCTGGGGCCTGGGCCAGCTAGGCTCTCCAAGTCTCCATTTCCTAATGTAACAGTAAGTTTAGTAATTCCTCCTACTGAGGCTGTTCTGAGGAATGACATAATGGGAACACAAGGCCCTAGCACAGCACAGGTGTGAACTGCAGCTTTAATCTCTTCCAAATCCAACCTTCTCCCCATTCTCTACCACTGCCATTCTGTTCCTTACAGAGGTGAGGTGATGATGAAGTCTGTCGGAATATAGGAAAAAAGAAGACAATAGCATCTGTGTTGTCTGCAGCCCCTGCCTTCCGGAAGCTCAGAAACTCCCCCAGTCCCTACAATCATCAGACACTAGAGATATGAAGTTACCCACTTCCCTGGATGGTCCTAATTATGTTTGCAGGGCTCTGGGGACCTGATTTCCTATCCAGACCCCCAGCTTTGCTGGGGTGAGCAGGATGATGTCCAGTGGGAAAGAGATGATATTCTCAAGACCTCTAGTTACTAGCCTGGCTCTTTTGGGGCTCCATCTTCTCAGAGCCCTAAAATTCACGTATCCTACACTTGGTGAGTGACCATGCCACTGAAATTAACGGGCAGGCACGGGGGGGTGGTGCTAGAACCACCTTCTGAGACTCCTCAGGGAGCCATCCACCCTCCCCCCCACAACCCTGCAGAACCAGTGGCCACTGAAAGCCTTTCCTCTCTTGTCCTCTTTCTTGGCTTCCCTTTCCAATGGGGCCACATTTAAATTCTGCTCAGCCCCGGCTGCTGTCTGCTGGGCAGTCAGCCCTGGGGAAGACTTTTGTCCTGAGGCTGGACTTGCCAGGACTCCCCTCAAGGGCCAGGGGAGCCAGGTGGACCCCTGGGAGGTGGGACAGAATCCCATCCTGGTGAATCAGCCCAGGTGGCTTGCAGAGGCGTGAGAGGGAGGGCAGGAGCTGTATCTTTGTTAGGCTGTCAGGTCTCCTGCTGGTAAGAGGAGGATGGAAAATCAGCCGTAGGGGTAAGAGGTGTGCTTGTTAGGGTGACAGCTGTATCACAACTGGGGTGGTGGGGACTGGGGGTGCAGTTGGGGTGGGTGCCAGTTCTCCAGTTAAGGGAGTGATAAACGGGGTGGGGGGGGACACGTTCTGCTGGAGGGCTGGGGGCATCTATCTGTAAGACAGCTTTACTGCAGTTGAAGAACAGCTGCCAAGCTAAGGAACGGCTGTTGGGGTGACAGATATGGTGTATTGGGGTGACAAGTGAGGAGGAGATTCAGGATGAGCAGCTCCAAACCACTTAACAAGCAAACTGTACCGAACCCCAGCCTCCCCTGCTTCCCCTAAGGGCCCCAGGGCAGGCTGGGAGCCTCTGCACAAATCCCTGTCGCCCCCGCCCCCCTCCAGCCCTTAGCCACTGCCAGTGACCCTCTCCAAGCCAGGTCTCCATGGTGATCTCAGCCCAGCAGGCAGCTCCTGCCAGAACCATTCCCGTGGTGCCGGCGGCCAGGCAGCGGGGAGGCTTTCTCACCCTCTGCTAAGCCACCGCTGTCTCACCTTCCTCCTCCCACCGCCCTCCCCAGCTTTCATGACTTGGCCAGAATCTGGGGGATGGTGGGGGGTGGGGGATGGGGACAGAATCAAAACCAGAGGCTCCTGAGCCAGGAAGGCAGAGTGCTGTGGTCGTGTAGAACCCTGACCTCACTAGGTGCGACTTGCCCCGGCCCAGAACCAATGCTGCTGGGCCAGGCAGCCCAGTGCTGGGCACTGGGGACAAAGCAGAGAGGAAGACAGATCTGGTTCCTGCTCAGGAGGGGCTCAGAGAGCAGAGAAGGAAGCCAAGTAGACCCCCAAACCAGGGGATCACAAGGCAGGGAGATGGGGGTATGGCAAGAGAACCCCTGGGGGGCTCAGGGAACATACCTCACCCAGCTTTGGTGGGAGGGACTGACTCTTCAACTCACTGCTGAGCAGGGTGCCCAGCACACACTGAGGTCAATGGTATATAGGGACTGAATGACAGAGCTGTGACCGGTCTACGTCTGATGGGGGAGTCAAGGTCCAGCTCAGGTCTTACACACCTCCAGACGCCTCCTCAGACCACCCTGTTACCATAGCTACTGGGGCACTTGCCATTGCCTTCTGAGCTCCTCCTGGGCATCCCCGATGCCAGCATGCAGCTAGCGCCCCAGGACACCAGCCATTGTTCATGAGGCTTAACCTTTTAGTATCTTCATAATGAAGGGCTGCTGAGCTGTATTCCACAGAGCCTCATGCTCCAGCAGTTTTACCTGGTCTGTGGGGCCAGGTCTCTCAGTGGCCTCTGCCTGTCAGTGGGGGCTGGCACTGGGGGCACCAAGGGAGAACTGAGTTGAGCAAGAATTTAAAATTAAGACCATGGATAAACCAGGTTGTCCAAAGACAGCTGATCTCCCTGGCAAATGGAGTACACGTTTGTGCATTCACTCAAGCAAACCAGCGGAGAGGTAGTCTAAAATATAGCCCCACCTTCGAGTCTCTACCCTCCAGAAAGGGGGGTCTCAACATCAAATACGACAGTGGAACAGAAGGCAGAGTGCATGAGAATTTGAGATATCGATTTGCTGTGTGACCTAGGTCAAGTCCTTGCCCTCTCTGGGCTTCAGTTGCTATGCAAAATAAGGGGGTTGAACAGGGAATGGAGGAAGATCTTTAGGCACTGAGATAATGTGCCAAAGACAAGGGGTCAGAGACATACTACAGCTGCCCAAAGGTGATCCATCCTTGAGGTTTTCAGGCAAGGTGTGACCTGGGAGTCCTTTAAATGTGGAGAGGATACTACTAACCCGAGACCCAGAGCACACCTGGCAGATGGGGATACCCTCAGGTAGGCTGGACCCAGACATCTATGAGGGATGAAGCTTCCAACTGGGGGTGGGTAGGCTGTGGCGTGGGTGGGTGTGGCTCTCCCTGTTCCAGGGTTTTTCAAAATCCACCCACCAGTGACCAGAGGCATTCCTTAAACTCCAGTTCTGCCAGTCATTCCCTTGAGGGACCCTCCCTTGCTTCCCCCCACTACTGGGCACACAGAGGGATGCTAGTGAGACCAAGCGGGGTTTACACCCATGGCTGCCCACCCAGCTTGTGTGACCTTGTGTGTATCTCTCACCTCTCAGAGCCTCACACTCCTTACCTGTCCTGGGAGGAGGCTATACATGTCCCCCTAACACCCATCTCTCTTCCCAATGGGAGATGCCTGTGTCAGGACAGGTGTCACCCACAGGTATTGTGTTGGGCATGCAATTGAATGGAAGCTTAGAAGTGGCAAGAACATGGACCTGGGTGATCCCAAGGGTCCTTTCTGGCTCTTCGTTTCTGTGATTTCCTGCCTGGGTGGCTGGGCAAGTCCCTCTTCCTCTCTATAAACTTGGAGGGGCTGCACTTGGAGAACTCCAGGAGCCCAGTTAGCCATGAGAGTTGGAACTGATTTATTTACACACCCCTCCTTTGCTCCATCCTTGGGAGCGTGTCTGGTAACGGTGGGGTTGAGAGAAACCAGCTCATGTCTGTTCCCCAATGCCTAACCCGTTCTCACAATCCTCCCTGGTCTACATGTCCTTCTTTGACTCAAGGGAAAAAAAAAAAACAAACCAAACCCTGACCCCTGAGATGTCCCAGGCATGATGAGACACTGAGGGGACAGTACCCAGAAATGAGTAACCCGCCTAAAGGAGCTGATGGCACAGTGAAGAAGTCATTCCCAGGAAGAGCTGTCACAGATGCATAAAGGGCTGCAGATTAATTGCGCCTGGGAAGGATCCTGGAACGCTTCTTGGAGGAGGCGGTGTCTGAGTGAAAGATAGGAACTGACAGGTGGGAGATGGATGGTGGCTAGGAAAGGGCGGCCCAGGCCAGGGAACGGCCTAAGCAAAGGCGCAGGCACGCTGGGGAGGGGCCTGGAAAGCTCTCTCCAGGCCGCACAGTCTAGGGCTGGGAAGGGAGGCTGTGTGAGCAGAGTCAGGGCTGAAGAAGTGGCCTCGAATGCCTAGAACACCAGGATAGGAGGCTGAAGGGCTGAGGATGCAATCAGAAAGTGTTAAGCAATGAAGCCACAAGAGCAGATATGTCTGAATCAATTCATCCAGTAAATATTAGGGAGTGGGGAGCTGTCCAGACACAGCATCCCACAAAGCTGAAGGATATTTGGCAGCCACAACGAGGGTATGGGTGCCGGGGGTGGAGAGTGGGAGGACAAATATTGGGGCAGAGACCTGCCAGGTGCTGGCTGGGCTGACCCAGGTGGCTGAGCCAAGGCTGTAGCTTCCGAAGCCTCGAGTTTGTTCAAGACCCATTTTGCTGCCCCGCGCCCCCACCAGAAGCTCTTCCTGCCAGTCCTCCCCCTGGTTCAAGAGGGTGGTCCCTGATACATCTGGTGGGAGTGTCTCAGTCCTTCCCTTGGTGAGTGATGCCCACATGGATGCTTGTAATGAACACCCATTTAAAGGCTGCAAAATCCATGAGGGCAGGATACTGCTCATCTTGTTCAGTGGCTCCTTTAGTACCACATGCAATGCCTGGCCCAGGCCAGGTGGTTCATTTGTGTGGGCTGAACCCAGAATCAACCTACTTTCTCCTGCCCTCTGGCATCAACGGAGGGCACTATGGTAGCCAAAGTTAGATGACAAAGTGACAAGGAAATCTTTTTTTTCAGATGATCTGGACTGAGACAGAGAACTGGTGTGGATGACTATATGGAGAGAGTTTCCAGCTGACCTGGATCACACAGAAGTCTGGGTCCTGTTGCCCATCAGGCTCTAGGTCCACTGGGGTGGGACCTGTGACTCACCTTGACTCTGGACCCCCCCAGGGAGGACCCAGCCCCACTGTTAAGGCATGTAACCAGGTGGTATTTCACAGCCTCCCAAACCCAAAGGCCCCAAACCTACACTAGAATACCAGCTCCATCCCAGGAGGGAAGCAGGGAGAGCAGGTGAAGGAGGGTTGGCTACAAGAGCCCTGAGCTTGGAGAAAAGGGTCAGAGGTGTGTGACTCACGCAGACTGTGAGGAGGTATGTTATTCACTCATCTACCAACCACCGATTACGTGCTTCCTGCGTGCCAGGGACTGGGCTAAGTGCTTCACGGGTAATCTCATTTAATTCTCACAAGAGACGCAGTGAGGTGACATGACTCACCAGGTCACATGGCTGGGAAGGGATGGAATCGGGCTCTGCACAGAGGCCTGTCTGCACCCACAGGCCTGCTCCCAGCCACCACCCTCCAGTCTCCCTGGGTTCTTCCGGGTCCACAGGGATGTGGGGAGATGGGAGAGGAGGGGCCTGAGAGGGCATGCTCATGGAGAGATTATATTTCCAGGAAATAAGGGCTCAGAACAAGAAGGCCTGGCCTGAAACTGGCTGCAGGAGAGGCAAGAGATAGGCTGGGAGAGAGGACAGCCCCAGACAGTGGGGAGAGGAGCCTGGGCAAGCCTGCCTGACCCCTGAGGTGTGGGCCTCTTGCTCAGGGCCAGAGGCAAATCAGGTGACCTCTTGAGGTTTCAAGACATGGAGAGACAAAGCCCAGAGCGGCCAGGGCCTGGCCCAGGTCCGGGCATGCCTGCTGACCCTGGCTGGCTGGTGGCCTTGGAAGCTGCTTCCTGCCCCAGCTGGTATAACCTTGGAGGACCTGTGACATTTCTCTTGGCCTCAGGTCCAGACCCAAGAGGGAATGGGGAGGAGAGGGGGATTCGAGATCCCTGAACACCCTGGAGGGGCCCTTCCCACCCTCGCAGCCTGTCCCCAGGATCTAGAAGGGGCTGATCTTCAGCTGTGAGGGCCCAAGGCGGAGCCAGTCTGTCTGGCTCTGCGTTCCATCTAAGGGACTAGGGAAGATGTTTGCTGGCCTGGGCGCCCCCTGCCCCCCTCCCTCTCTGTCAGCTCAGCTCCCAGTCAGTCAGGTCCCACATTCCCCACTCTGGTTTCTCCCGGCTTTCTTTTTCTAACTCACATCGGGATGTGACTTGCCCCTGCCCGCAGTTTCGTCTGCATGGAATCGCCCTTCCCCCAGTCTCTTGTGTGTCCACATCTTGCCTATCCTTCAAGGTTGGGCTCAGATGCAGCTTCCTTCACAGAACCTCAAAATCCGTTTAAAATGTCAGACCCAGAAACAGCTGTAGGGAGCATCCAACCATTTTGAGGGTGGGGAATCAGGGGCACAGGGGACCAGCCAAGCAGAGTATCCAGGATCAGTGAGGGTGGGGTGCTGGGTTGAAATCCCGACTCTGTCGTTTCCTACCCTTGGATTCCCTGGGAAAGCTTTGGAGCTGCACCTGTGTTCCAAGAGATCTGAATTGATGATGGAAGAGACAAGTACCGGGACCCCTCAGGCTGCTGTGAAGAGCCAGTGAGGCTGTGTTGTATAAACGGCCCAGCACGAATACATGTCCCTTTTCTTACCAAAGGGACAGAGAGGTGACTTCGGGGCTGTGGCCCACCTTCCTGGTGCACGAGGCTGGCTTTTCCCTGCCATCTCACACCCAGATGCTTGAGGCTGTTTGTGGGCTTGGGTTAGCTTCCATGGGCCCTCGAGGACAGGAGGCGTGCCTGGCATCGGGACAGGCATCGGAGGATAGGTGGGGGTGATGCTCAAGACGTGAGGCTGAGCTCAGTGACTGCTCCCCCACCTGGCCCTGGGTCAAAGGGGCTTGCTGCCTTGCTGGTGAATGAGTGTGTCACTGTCCTCCTTGTTTAAGCCCTCTGTTGACAGTGACACTCCCTCTGTTAACTCTTCTTCCTCACCATTCTTCTTCCCTGCATCTCCAACACTTCCTCACTCCCCACAGTGCTTTTAATCAGTCCTTGGCACTGGGAGCGGGGGTTGCCCGAGATGAGGGCACGTGTGCCACCTTGGATGAAGAAGGGGAACAGCTCTCCCGCCATCACGGTCCAAGCCAGCTCCACTGCTTGCCTGAGCTACCGCAGCCGGTTTCCCTCCTTCAACACCTGCCTGCTCTGCCGCCGCCCGCGGTACCCCAGCTCAGAACCCTTCAATGGTTTCCCATTTGTCTTGGAACAAACTTCAAACTCCTTCCAATGGCTGCACGATCTGGCCCTGCCGCCTCACCCCGTCGTTAGTGTTACTGTCTTCCCATCAGGTCATCAAAGCTGAGCTGCTTTTGGCCTCCGGGCTTTACCCACTGCCATTCCCTCTGCCCCGAATGCTCTGCCCCCCTCCCTATCTAGCTGATGCCCCCTTATCTTTCAGGCATCAGCTCAGCACCTGCCAGCCCGCTGCAGACCTTTATGGCCTCCTAGCTTTTCTTTTCTTGCACGGTCCTTCCTATGGCCATAATTACCAAATGCTTTGTGTTCTTCTGTTTACTGTCTTTCCCTCTAAATTGGAAGCCCCCTGAGGACCAGGGGCTCACTGTGATGTTCACTGCTGTGTCCCCAACACCTGGCAGGCAGTGGGTGTTGGACGGATGTCTCTGGAACAACTGAATGCCTTGGTCTGAGGACTAGTGCTGTCAACTTCCAGCTCTGAGTGGGGAGCGGGCCAGAATGTGGGGCTGGATGGCGTCCCAGTTCCTCCTGCGTTCAGGCCTCACTGGGTGGTTCCATTATGTATCTCACTGAGCCGTGACCTGCCCAAACACCCAGCCCCCACACCAGTTTATTTTCCCACCCAGAGCCCACAAGGAAAGGTTTTCAGATTATTTCACATTTTCTGGATTATCCACGAGACATCTTCCCTCCAGTGAGAAGGATCAAGAGTTTGACATTTTAAACCCTAAGCAGCTTCTCCCTGGCCTGCTTCAGATCTGTGGCTCTGCTGCTTGCAATGAGGTGCTTGGGGAATGGAAGGCCATTTTAATCTTGGTTTGGCTTCATTACGAGGAAAAATATGCTGCCCCCAAGAAAGTCTGGTCCATTCTCTATGCCATGCAGAGTTTCAAGAACCCAAGAGACTACCAAAGTCAATTTCTTTGAACAGATCGGGAAAGAGAGGTTGGGGGGGGGGGGGTGGGAGGAGGAGGGGCAAAAGCTTGGTCAAGGGCACGGAGCAAGTTGGCCAATTGAGGAATGGTCTTTCCCCAAGCCTCCTGATGCCCATATGCTGCCCTTTGCCATTTCCATGCACCAAGGGAGCTGAGGTCAGGCGGAGAGGGGGTAGTAAGTTTCCACTGACATGACTTCTGGACCCTGAGTCACCTTGGCCTCAAATGGCCTTCCCCAAGCAGGGATGGGGCTTTCCAGAAGCCCTGACATTCCTTCTCCAGGAAAAGACATTCCCAGGAGGCTGCAGCAGTCACAGAGGTGTGGGGCAGGGTGAGAGTCTCAGACAGACCCCCAGCCCACTCCATCACTATGCAGCATGTCCACGTCAACTCTGCGACAGCTCTGTTCCAAAAGGGGGAAGTGAAGGGCCAGTTATGGCTGCATTTCTGGAGCAGACTGTTCATCAAGAAAATGACTCCTTCAACTCTGTCCCCTTAGACCATTTTGGGGGCATTTCCCCCTCTTTTATTTTCCTTTTCTTGAACACAAAATCTTAAAGAAAACTGAAGGAGGTGGCAACACCTGATAAAACAATATCTAAATACCTGACAACACTTAACTGAATTCTTAAGGAATGAATTTGGTTTCAGAAAAGGTCTGGGGATTTTTTAGGTAGGAAACATTCTACCTGGGGACAGACCCACTGGCTGGAGGTTCCCAGACAGTGAAATCCCAATACCCCTGTGGAAGAATAGCCTTTGGGGTACCCTGTGAGACCAGAAAAGGACATTCTAGCCACACCCTCAGCCCGGCCCTTGTCAGACTGCATCTTGAATTAAATGAAGCTCCCAGAGAAACAAGGAAGCCAGCAGGATCAGCATCCTGGATGGGCCCTTGTGGCTAATTATCCAACCTGCTGCTTCCTTCATCTGTCTCATGCAAAGTGATGCAAACGCCCTCCCTTACAAGAGGTCAAGTCATGAGTGTGTGCTGGGACTCAGGTGGTCCCTGCTCAGGACTGAGCATGGCTAAGGGGAAAGGACACCTGATGAACCAAACCAGATGGCCCCATCCAGTCTACAGTCCTCCAGCCATTTCAGTAATGTCTAAGCCCCATGCTGGGTTCTCCACCTCACCTCCTCCCTAAGACTGTTCCCAACAGCTAATGCCCGACTCCCTGAATCCCAACTCCCTGTCCTATTGTCGGGTCCCCAATCTTGCCCTCAAGTCCTTCCGGCTCGTGGCTATCCTTCCTCCCCCTGCCCAAGCTCTAATGTCTTCACCCCTACCCAGCCCCAGCCCCCAGGCTTCTTCTGCCCACTGCACCCAAATCCTCAGACTCACCCAGGAACAAAACCTCGAGGTCCAGTCGGCACTTCAGTTGGCACTACAGGGAGGTGACGGTGAATGTGTCCTCAGGGTGAGGTTCCGCCATGGGCCCCAGGAAGCCGCTCTTGGGGCCCCCACCCAGGCCGGGATGCGCCTGCGGCATAAAGCCTGGATACCTGTAGGCGGTATCCTGCAGGGGCAGCAGCGAGTCCCTCGGCACGGGGGACAGGGTCAAGTCACTAAGAAGTGGGCAGCCATAGCCAGCAGCGGCTGCAGCGGGGCCACGGGGTGGGCCGGGCGGCCGGGCCATCTCCAGCGGCTCCTTGTCGGCCTTGGGTGTGGCCGGTGGGCTAGCCAGGTGTGGGGCACTGAGGCACGCGGCCTCCGTCCTGCCCAGGAAGTCAGCCAGCAGCCCTGAACCCACCTTGCCATCGTAGGGTGGGCTGCGGGCAGCTGAGCCTGGAGGGTACCAATACGCCGTACCCTTGCAGCTGGGGGAGTCATAGTGAGGCTGGCCCAGCGGCAGGTCCCTGCAGCTCAGGTGGGCCTGGGCTACAGCCGCGTGGCCCAGGCTGGCCCCCTGGAGCCCATGCTTGAGGGGCTCACAGGCAGCCAGCTTTGTGGGCGGCGGCCGCAGCTCTTCCTTAAAGCCCAGGGTGGGTGAGCAGGTGGGCGAGTACGCCTTCTGCAGGCCTGCGTCAAACACCGTGGGCGGGTGGGCCAGTGGCGGGAAATGCTTGCCATCCAGCTCAGGGGCACCCAGGCTAGGCGAGTCGCAGTGGAAGCCTTGGCCGAAGGTGCCATCAGATGGCGTGGATGGGTTCATGGAGTAGGGTCCCATGAAGTCACAGGGGTCTCGCTCGCCCACGCTGAAGGCCCTCGACTGGGAGGGCAGCGGGGACATGCTGCTGTCCCCGCTATAGTAGTCCAGGCCAAGGTCCGGGCTGTCCTGGAACAGGGGGTTGACAGGCTGCGGCTTGGGGATGAACTTGGCTTTGGCCGCCGCCCCGCCCCGCTCCTTCTTGGCCGAGCAGGCGCCACCGCCCCGGCCACCCCGAGGCTGCCGGGGCCCGGTGCTACGTTTGGATGGGTAGCCCGAGGCAGTGGCCGAGGCGGACGACGGAAAGCCCAGATGCGAGGCCTCGAACAGGTCCACCTTCTTCCGCCGTCCACGGCCTGGCTTGGAGCTGCTCTGGAAGAGGACACTCTGGTTCCAGTTGTAACCGGGGGCGGACGAGGCCTCGTTCCAGTCCATCATCAGTTTCTCCAGGCTGGACAGGCTTGACTGGCCCTCGCTGCTCGAGGCCTCGCTGTTGGCACGGCGGAAACCACCGCCGACTGGCTGATTGAACTGGGTGCTGTCAGAGGAGGACTCGGAGAAGGTCTCGGACACGGCCGTCTGCTGCTTCACCTTCTGCGGTGTGTAGTTGGAGATGTCCAGGATCACGTTGGGCTCGCTGACGTGGCAGTCGAAGCCGGGATTGTAGAGCTGACTGAAGGCCTCCGAGGCCCAGTCCAGGCCTCCATAACCCTGCCGGAAAGGCCACTGAGAAGCCCCCGCAAACTGCCGACAGTTCTCAGGCGAGGGCTGGAAGGACGAGGACGATGAGGAGGCGGCGGAGGTGGCAGAGGCCGTGGTGCCCTTGGGCACCATGTAGCCGCCGGGCGAGACCGTGCTGGCCCGACTGTCACAGCGCAGAGGTGTGGGGGCTGAACCAGAGAAGGGGGCCCCCTCAGAGCTGTTGAAGAAGGAGGCCTTGCTTGGTGGCAAGCAGGGGCCACCGGTGGGCGGTGGGGCGTAGCCAGCGCTGTGGGCGCTGCTGGGTGAGGCAGGTAGGCTGTTGCCGCTGCCGTACGCGAAGCTGCAGTCCTTGCTGTTAGCGCAGTCCTGGCCCGCGAAGGGCTTAGCCGGGGCAAATACACTTTGTCCAGCCCCGTAGCCACCGTACTGCGGGGGGTAGGTGTTAGCGGGCGGGTGGGTGGTAGGTGAGCGGGCCACGGCGGAAGGTGGGGGCACCAGCTTGGGGAAGGTCTCTGCAGCCCGGCAGTCTGAAGTGGCCGGGGTGAGCCCATAGCTTGCTGCCCCGGCCGGGTGGGAAAGTCTGGCGAGCGGGCAGCACCGGTTGGAAGGAGGGCTCAGCCCCAGCCCCACCGCTGCCCACGGCCACTGGGCTGGCCTTGGCTCCCCGGCTGGGGAAGGTGGCCAGGCCCCGCTGGGCAGGCAGGGCGCTGGTGGGGGGCCCTGCGTAGGTGCCTGAGGCCTTCCGGGACTCAGGCCGAGAGGCCGAGAGGGCAAAGTCCAAGAGGTCGGAGGAGTCGTCAGAATCAAGCAGGGAGCGGAAATAGCCGGTGAAGAGATTTTGGCGCTCCTGGCTGAGCTCGGCCTGGCCCCCGGGCGCGGCCGTGCTGTAGTAGCTGCCACGGCCTGAAGCCCCGCTCTCTAGCCCAGTGGAGGCAAAGGCCCGGGCCTCGGTCCCCTGGAACCCACAGTTTCGGCCAGCCTGCCCGCCTGGGTGCCCATGGTGAGGGGCCCAGCCGCCACCCTTGTCCCCGGCCCACTCAGTGCCCGCCTCCCCAAAGCCGGGGCCGCTGGACACCTGCTCCGGGAACAGAGTCCCGTTCTTCCGGGACCGCCTCTTGCGTTTGGGCTTCCCAGTCACGGCGTCCACCTCCCCCCGGCCGCGCTTGCGTGGGTGCCCCAGCTCGGTGAGGCCGGGGCCCCCGACCCCTGCGGCTGCCACAGCCACCACCTTCTTCTTCTTGCCGATGCCCTCAAAGAAGTCACTGAAGGAGCACCGGGCGGCCTTGGCTGCGTGGCCCCCTCCCCGGCCACCGAAGCCACCCGTTTTGCCACCTCGCCGACGGAAGCCCTGCACGCGATGCAGGAAGTGGGAGATGCTCTGGGTGTCGGGCGCCTGGTGCACGGACTCGGGTTCGCTGGGCGTCCAGCAGCGGGGCGGGGAGCACCGCCCGGCGCACTGGCTCTGGCGGTTCAGGAAGGCCAGCTTGGCGAGGACATCCGAGTACTCGGCCTTGCTGTCATTGGCGTCCGCCGCGTAGGACGGCTGGGGGGACGCCAGCTTCTGCTTCCGCCGCCGGCGCTTCTTCACCTCCGGCATGGCCATGCTGGCCGCCGCCACGGTGGTCGCCTCGGCCGCCACCACCACCGGCTCCTTGGGCTTGCCAGGACCCAGCAGCAGGTTCTTGGGAGGGCGGCCGCCGCGCTTCCGCTTGAGGATGATGGGCATCTCGCCGGGTGGGAAGACCACTACCCACGTTGCGGCCATTGTTCTTCATCTTCAGCAGCGGGGTGGGCTCGGCCGACACACGCAGGCCCAGCTCTTTGCCCTCCACACTCAGGCTGCTGCTCAGGGACGACACCTTATACGTGGTCTTGTTCCGCCGCCCCAGGGACACCGGGATCTTGGCCATCTTCACCACCATGCGCCGGACACCCCGGCACTTGCCTTTGCGGGGGAGGGACCACCGGGGTCTGGGAGGCTTCGGGTTCCAGCTCCGGGATGGGGCCGGGCCCAGGCAGGGCAGGTGGAAGTGGAGGCGGTGGCGGGGGTGGCTCGGCCAGGGCAGCGGCCAGCCCAGTGGGCAGAGGCAGGGGCAGCAGGCGGCCCTCGGGGCCGGCGTCTGCCTTGCGTCCCCGTCCGGCTTTCCGTCGGCGACACAGGATCTTTGGCCTATCGGTGCGCCGCAAGGCGTATTTGGGGTGACCCTCAGGCCCCGGAGGGCCATGGGGTGAGCACAAGTCCAGGCGCAAGGGCTCGGCCAGTGGGCAGGGTCCCAGGGGCTGCTGGGGCTCCAGGCGGCGGCCGGGGACGTCAAGCAACTTGGGCAGGGGGTCAAGTGCCTGCGGGTCAAGCAGCTGCGACTCCAGGGAGTCAGGCAGGGTGTCCAGAGCCTGTAGCGCCAGGCTCGGCAACCCCAGAGGATCAGCCAGGGGCTGCAGGGGTGGCAGCTCCAAAGCTTCCCCGAGCGGCTCTAGAGCCTGTGGGTCCAAGAAGCGGGGTTGGGGGTCCAAGAGCTGAGGCTCTGGCTCAGGCGACGGCGGCTCGAGGGCCTGGGCCTCCAGCAGCTGGGCCTCAGGGCAAGTGAGGGAGGCCAGCTCACTAAGGATGTCGGCGTCAGCGAGTTCTGAGTAATCGGGCCCGTCGGGCTCAGGCTCTGGTGGCAGACCGGTGGCTGCAGCCGTGGCTCCGGGACTGTGGCCTTGGCCGGGCTGGGGGCTGTCCCGAGTCTCAGGCTCAGGCTCGTACAGCGGGTGGCTGGGCCTCTCGGACTTGGCGTGGGGGGTGGCCCGCTCCTCTGGGCTGCGGATGCTGTTGGCCAGGCTGGGCGAGGAGAAGAAGCTGTACTGCAGGTCCCCGGGGGGCGGGGCGGGGGGGCGGCTGAGTCGGAGACCACCACAGTCCAGGTGCACGCCGCTGTGCTGCAGGTCTTGGGAGAGCCGGGTCAGGTCCTTCATGATGTCGATCAGCTGGACCACCGGACGCAAGGTCGCCCGCCCGTTGTCCCAGCGCCTTCGGGAGCTGCTGCTGCTGTCTCCCGCGGGTGTGGGGCAGCGGGCCTGGGAGACAGGACGGGCTGCCCTCGGGGGCAGCGGGTTGTCCCCCTTGGCAAGGACTGGTGGGCGCCGGGTGCTGGGGTCCCGGCGTGGGGGGTGGGCGCGGGTTCTCGGAGAAGTGTGTGGGCGAAGGCCTTGTCGGGTGGGCTGGCAGGGGGCCGGGCGGGAAGCAAGGGCCGGGGGGTGGGGGGGCCGCCGGGGTAGTACTTGGGCTCCCGGAGGTAGTCAGGAGAGCTGCACACGGCACTGGAAGTCACCACCAGGCCCTGGGGCTTCACACGCATCCTGACCTTGTCCTCCGAGGGCCGCCGGGCGGGGCCGGGACTGACATGAGGGTGCGAGAAGCCGGGACCAGGACCTGCCGGGTGGGACAGGCAGCAGGGCCCTCCTTGAACACCCAAGCCCTCATCAGCTTCCTGTGTCCCCCGTGGCCCCCTGCACCCCTCTCCTGAGTCCCTCCGGAAGCCCAATCCCTCTGGTGACCCTCAGCATTTCCTAAACCATCACGTGCACCGTGAACCCCCATGGGCCCCAGTTCCACTTCTTGACAGTGCACCCACTTTTGTCTAGACCCGGGCTAAGGACTGGAGGAGGATAATTCACCCGCTTTTGAGAGGGACGCTCATCAACCACTCCAGATCAAATTTAAGGAGGGGGCCAGGTCCAACCGAGGGCCTGGAGGGTCCTGTCAAGGACATGGCCTCTTCCTTCTCGCCCCACCCCCAGGCGAACCCTGGTCACTCACCCTCGGCTCTGCCGCCTGGGCTGTCACACTGGAGATCTCTGTGGACAACAAGACAGACAAGAGGCCATCTCAATGGTCTGGGAGCCACAGCCCAACCGCTGCCCACCTGCCCACGGGGCCCCATCTCCCCCCACACCCCAAGCCCAGCTCCCCAGGAACTCTGGCTGACCTGGAAGAGAGAGGGCCCCCGTGCCTGGGGGCTCTGCCAGTCGCTGGCTGTCAGCTAGGGGTGTAGTGAAGCAACTTTGGCCTGAGCCCAGGCCTTGGGGCGTGGACAGCGCCTGGAAAGGACCATCGCAGCTCAGGTTTAGTGAGCACCTACTGGGCGCCAGGCACTGGGCTGGAAGCTGTCCAGGCATCGTTTCATTTAATTCTTCATATCAATCCTGTGAGGTAGGGGCTATTAATAACCCCATTTTGCAGATGAGGAAATGGAGGCTCAGAGATGAAGTAACATTCATTCATTCATATACTCATTATTTATGAAGTGTCTACTGTGCACAAAGACTGGGTAGACAAACACTGATGAGACAATCATAAGTGACATAATTATTAGTGGGATAAGAGCAGCAAAGAGTGGGAGAGGGCGAGGGCAGGATGATATGGGAGAATGGCACTGAAGCATGTAAATTATCATGATACAGGATGCTCGGGGCTGGTGCACCGGGATGACCCAGAGGGATGGGATGGGGGTTCTGGAAGGGGAACACATGTACACCCATGGCGGATTCATGTCAATGTATGGCAAAACCAATACAATTTTGTTAAGTAAAAAAATAGATAAAAAAAAAAAAAAAGAGCAGCAGAGAAAAACTGAAGACCGCCTGAGGTCAGAGGTTCAACAATCACACCAGGAGTCAACAACAATAAAAGTTCATACCCTGGGGGCACTTTCTTTGTTGCCAAACATTGGACTAAGTGCATTATTATCTCATCTAACCCCCCCTGCAAACCTGAAATCAATGCAATTATCACCCCCACTTTTACAGGTGAGGAAACCATCCATTGGAAGGTGGTAAGCACCATGAAGGCAAGGATTTCCGTCCTGCTGTCAAGTGTATCCCCCAACACCACGGCCCATAAATGTGCTTCAAAAAATATCTACTGAACAAATGAATGAATGAGGCACACAGAACAATCAGCCTTTCTCCGTAAGGCTCTCTCTCATTCTTCTCTAGGCCCCAAAGTGGGACCCAGGTAGGATGTGGAAGGAGGGAGGGAGATTAAAAACGTGAAAAGGGACATTCTCTGCTCCACTGCCACCTCCAGCCTCAGCTCAGCCCTGCCACGTACTTTCAGAGCCCCCTTTATTTCACCTTCACAGTATTTATCGGGATTGCAGTCAATTACTTGTGTGACTGGCTGTTCAGTGTGTCTTCTCCCCGAGTGTGGGCTCTCAGGGGCAAGGACTGAGTCTGTCTTGTCTACCGTAGTATCCCCTGACCCCAGGGCCTGGGCTATGGATGCTACATAAACATTTACTGAGCAACTCCCTGAGCTGGTCGGGCTGAGTTGGGATTTAGATCCAGGCAGGTCTGACTCCCAAAGGAGCTTGGGGACTCAGGGCCCTGGCTGATTCCCAGGAGCAGGTTTGCGAGAGCAGGAAGCTGAATGGGCCCTGATCACTAGGAGGATCACTTTGTACTCCGGAGGAAGAAAGCAGAGCTGACTTGGGGACAGGGAGGTGTTGGCGGGGCCACTCGTCCACTTCCCTCTGGTGGGCAGCAACATGCCATCTACAAAGCACCTCCACATATATGACCCACTCCATCTTCAGTGAACTGGGGAGACGTGGATTATTATCTCCATGTTACAGAGGAAGCAGGTTCAGAGCAGTTGTATAACTTGCCTGAAGTCACATAGCTGCTAAGTAGCAAGATTTCTAATTCTGCCAAGTCCAAAGCCTCCTTCCACTCCCAGCTTCTGCAATGCTCCTTCGGCCACTCCTGAAAGTGCTTCTTCTAGAGCTGCGGTCTAAATTAAGGCTGGGAGGAACCTTAAAATCATCTAACCCTTGGTCTTCCAAACCCTGGGCCCGGGGAGCTGTGTAACCTTCCAGATACCCAGACCCTAGTCCAGGGAGTCTGACTCACAAATCTGAAGGGACATCTGGGAATCTGATGGGGTTTTTTTTTTTGGCTGCACTGCGCAGCCTGTGGGATCTGGGCTCCCCAACCAGGGATCGAACCTGTGCCCTCTGTGGTGGAAGCACAGAGTCTTAACCACTGGACCACTCTGGAGACGGGGAAGGCTACCCACTCCAGTATTCTGGCCTGGAGAATTCCATGGGCTACGTCCATAGGGTTTCAGAGTCAGATGACTGAGCGATTTTCACTTCATTTCACTTCACCAGGGAAGGCCCTGGGAATCTGCATTTTTAATCGGCTCCCCACAGTGGGTACACTGTTTCAGTGTCGCCTCGTGCCCCTCCCATTTTTCAGACAAGGAAACTAAGACCGGAAGAGGGAAACAGACTTTGCCCAAGACCACAAGATAGCATGGGGAGGGGGGCCCCCGTGTGTGGCTCATCCAAGCAGAACATCCTCGTGTCTCTTCAGGTCCCAGGCCGCAGCTGTTCCTCACTGTCCCGTTTACTAGATCACGCCCGCCTGCAGACTGTGGTCGGGCCCCTTCTAGGCCAGGCCCTCTCTACTTCAAGAATCTCACCGCCGCTCTTGCGGGAAGAACTGTGGGTAAGACACTCACGAAGGAGGGAAGGGGCTCAGACTCTGGAATCTCCAGGTAGGATTTCCAACAGACCCGTGGCTCCCGCTGCCCTCTTGGAGATGCCTACCACAAGCCACCGCCCCTCTCTCGCTGAGGGTGGGGCTCACCAACCCTCCCTACTCTGGAGACCTCCCACTGGGGGCCTGAGGGTGTGACCTTGGCAGAAGAGACAAACCGCCTCTCCAGCGGCTGCTTCTGTTCCACCCACCCGTGAAGACCTCTGGGCGCGCCGTCCTGCCAGACCTCCTGACTGTCCACAGCCTCCAGAATCTGAGGGAAGCAACTGGCTCCCCTCCCCACCACACCCAGGCAGACGTTTTCTTGGACCCCCTCCCAAGGGTACCACCTATCCCCACGTCTGTGAACAAAGTCGCAAAGGTTCCTCTGTCCGTCGTCTGTCTGCTTCTGGGTCAGTGTGTCTTGAGCCTGCCTGTGGGGACACCCGCCGGCTGGGAGGGGGGCTGGGGGCCCCAACCTGCTGCGCACAGTGCCGGGAAGGGCCAGCCCACATCCTTGAGTCCCCAGCCCCACCCTCCCCCGCTGCGGCTCTGACCACCCCACCCCTTCCCCAGCCAGCCTCCCCCTCCCCCACCCGCAGCCTCCCCAGGGGAGCCGGGCTGCCAGCCCCAGCTCTCACTTCCGGCCTCATGACCCTCTCTCCAGCCTCCTCCCCACCGCACCCCCAACCCCGC
The DNA here is from genome assembly GCA_024291935.2 of Okapia johnstoni. Taxonomy (NCBI): domain Eukaryota; kingdom Metazoa; phylum Chordata; class Mammalia; order Artiodactyla; family Giraffidae; genus Okapia; species Okapia johnstoni. The sequence goes on along the minus strand of JAGTYA010000024.1, from coordinate 7,454,242 downwards.
GCACACCATTTCCCTCCCTGCCGGGACTGAAGGCCCAGGGATGTCCTCAAATGGAAAACTCGGCCTCAAAGGGGGCTATCACTGCTGCAGTGAAACGTACCCCCAATCACCTCCCTTGGGGGGGGCCTTTATCTCCCAGGATCTGCCCCCCCCCAGGAACTATGCATCACCCCTCTCAATTTCCTTCTCTTCAGCCCCCTTCCACCCACCCCTGAAGATCTCCTTCCAACCTGACTTCGGACCAGAATCGTAACCAACACAGCCTCACCACCGCCCACCTCCTTCCCCTGAGAGCTCCTTGTTCCGCCCCCCCACCCCTCCCCGCCCAGGTCTGAAAAACTCCTCCTCCTGGAAAGTTGCTGCTGGAAAGGAAGTGACTTCAGCAGTTTGGCCACAAGGCTGGGCACTGCTGAGCCCAGCTCAGCTGAAGCCTTGCCCAGCCCACCTCCAAAGCACAAATGGAGCCACGTGCACACACCTCCCCCAGTGTATGCAGCCAGAACACACGCTTCCCTGGTGACACGCGGAAGAACCTCTGCGTACACGATCCACCCCACCCAGTGTGTACTCATGTATCACCCCGGTGTATTCAGAGTCTTGTCTGCACACCTCTCCAGTGTACACTAGCACCCTGCCCAGGAACACCACCCAGCATGGCACACACAACACTCTAGCCTCCCCACACCTGCACAGGACACACCCTCAGTCCTGCACACTCACTCCCATGTACCACGTATGCAGCCTGTGAATGTCTCCCAGCCCAGTCTACCTAGACTTTTACGTACAGCACCCTGCACATCTCAGGACAGAGTCCTACACAAGCCTGCTTGCACACAAGCTGGAGTACTTGCACACGAGATGCCCTGTACATTCACAGTTGGGTACACCCAGCTCTGCATCCTCCTTCAGCCCACATCGCCACCCAGACAATCCCGGGAGACTCCACCCCTGAGACCTCAGGCCCCAGGAATGCTCTTTTGGAAGCTGGGTGGGGTCCCCAGGCAGGCTGGGCTCTAGGGAGCTTCCTGGAGCCTGAGGCTTCATGTGTCAGTTCTGGGAGTTGCCTCTGCAGGGCAGGGCCGCTCCACCTGGCCTCTGTGGCTCTCCAGCCTGCCTGGGTGGGCTCATCTGGGCCCAGGGTAGGGAGGTGGTTCCTGCCCCCGCCTCCGCCCCATCTCATCCCAGGAGGGCAGCCCAGCGTACCTCAACTCCCCAGGTCCTCTCAGCTTCCACAGACTCTAGGAGAGAGGGGTCCTGGGGGGTCAGCTTCACAGCAGGCATCTGATTTCTACCTCTGCCCTAGGTTCTGGTCACTGTCATAACCCCTTTTGCTTCCCAGTTCTCTCAGGTCATCCAGGTGCAGGTCCCCCGCCTAGGAGGCAGGATTCGGGGGAACCGGCTGTATATCCATGGACCTCGCCTTTCTGGATAACAGGGAGTCTAAGTAAGTGCAGTTCAAGTATTTTGATACTAAAGGGCCTCTTTTTGGCCTAAGCTGGGAGGGGGGGGATCCCTGATAGGATTGAGAAGGAAGTACCCCTGACCCCCACTTCCTGGGGTGGCCAGCAGACCCAGCTTCTCTGTACACTGTTACCTGAGCAAGCTGTGCAGACAGGCCCAGCTCAGCAACAAAGGCTTGTCTTCGCCAGTGATTCCAGGGTGGTCTCTTCGGCAGCCTGAGAATCGCCCCGAACCCGGGGCCCTCTGCACGCACTTAGCTGGGCAGGCTCTGGGGTCCAGGCCAATGGGGAGACAGGCAGGCAAGCTCCCATCTGTGAAAACAAAAACAGCAACCCAGACATAAGCACGGATACAGGATGAACCAGACAGAGGGACCAGGAGGCCGTCCTACGTGGGTCTAGTCTTGCACAGAAATTGGCTCCAACCTCATTTCACTGGGGACTACGAACTATGTCTTGAAACCCCAGGCAGTATCTCTGCATGGGCAGATATGTATGCATGAACAAGAACACATACTCTATGGTGAAAAGAACCTGGTCTTGGGAGTCAGAATGGTCCTTGGCTCAACTTTCATCACCTGTGTGATCTCAGGCAAGTCAGTTAACCTCTCTGGCTCTCAGTTTCCTTATCTATAAAATAGGGAGAGTTTATGAATGGGGAGAAGTGTTCTAGGGAAACTATAAATGCTAAGAGCTCACTTACAATGCAGGTGTGCGAGTTACTGTTCAAAGTGATGGTGACTGCAGATTTTCATGACGGGTATATATGCAGCTGGCATTTACCCTTCTCCATCAGAGACTGGTTCTCTCTCTTGTTTTCTTTAACAGCTAGGGCCCTCCTTACCCCCTCTGCTTCCTGCCCATTTGTCTGCCTCCCTGAGGTTTGTACTTGAGCCCTGAGGGGTCTGGGAACCAGGCCTCACGGACTGCTTATAGGTTTAGGTTGCCTGGGAATGTGTGTGCGTACATGCGTGTTGAATAGATCCTGCACGTCTGTGAGCATTCAGCTGTCTGGGCAAATACACCTGTGTGTGGCTTCCTGGGTCTACTTAGCCTTCTGTGTGTTTCTCTACGTATTTTTGTATGTCTATGCAAGTACATGTGTGTTTAAGAGTGCCCATGTATAGGACTATCTGTGTGTGTATGTGTGTGAGCTGATATCTACTAGAGTTGGTGTCTTCATTTATACATGTGGGTGTGTATATCTGGGTTTGTTCAGTTCTCTATGTGTGTCCAGCTGAGCCTATGTTTGCACACCTATGGGGACACACAGGTATATGTGCCTAATGTGTGACCAGGTGTACCCAGCTGTGATTGGGGCATGTGTGCCCGTGTGTACACACTCTGCATCCGGCCATGTCAGGAGCTGAACTGACTTCTGCCCATCTCCGACTCTGGACGGGTGCATTGGGGTGGGGGGGGTGGACCCTGGAGTGGACCCTCTGCTGTCCCCACAGGTTTCCAATCTCGAGGCCAGTGACTGGGGGCACGGGTGTCACTGGATCAGTGCCGTCTCCCTCCTTCCCTCTGCCTCTCTCTGGGTTTTCAGGCTCATGGCGCAATTGGTCACAGTGTCCCTGTGGGTTACTGTGTGTTTCACTGTGACCCTGCATGTGCGTGTTGTATGACCTCATCACTGTGCACCTGTGTATGTCAGTGGGTCCTTGTGCCATGTCCTTGTATGTCTGTGTCAGTGTCAACGTGTGTGAGTCTGTGTGCCATGGTGTGCCTGTCAGCACAATGGTGCTTCAGTGTTTGTGTGATACCTTTATGTAACTTGTCAGTGTGTGTGCGTATGTGTGCGTGTATGTGAGACTCTTTGTGATAGTGTGTGTCTGTGTCACTGTGTTTGTATGCCTGCTTCCCTCCTCCCTCCCTATCTACTGCTCTCTCTCTCTCTCTCTCTCTCTCTCTCTCTCTCTGTAGGAGCCAGACAACTCCCCAAGCCTGGATTAGGGACAATTTATCCACAGGCAGAGAAGGAGAATTTCAACCTGCCAGAGCCTCCCTCCTCTGATCCATCCCCCCTCCCCCCATGGTTGGGTGGGCACAGAAATGCAGCCCGGCAGCTCCCAAGCCCTCCCAAGCCCTCAGGGAGCCCCCACCTCTGCGGCTCCCCAGAGGCCCAGGAGGGTGGAAAAGATGGAAATCTGGGTGGCCCCAGAGCCCTCCAGTGGGGGTGGCTTGGCCGCCCCCCATCCAGGCCCCCAGAGCTCAGCTCATCTTGGCCCTGTTCTCCTACATATGGTGGTAATGGTTGGGGGGAGTCTGCATGAGGTCTGCCTGGCCCTGGGGGCTGGGGCGACCTGAGGAGTGAAGCTGCTCCCAGCCCCTCCCCAACCTGATATTCCCCAACTGATAATGGCCAGCTCCCCCGCCCCTGCCCCTTGAGATGGAAATGACTGGGGAACTTGTGACTGTGCCCACACGGGCTGGAAGGCAGGGGACAGCGTGGTGGGGGGAATGCGGCAAGGGGGGGAGGTGGGAGCAGGGGCTGAGCTGGGACTAAGGCTCCCTTCACGGTGCTCCAGGCGCAAGGCAGCATCACATGTTTCCCATTAGCTGCTCTGGCCTCCTTGTTCAGGGGGTGTTGGCTGGGGGAGATTTGTTCTGGTTGCAGACACCAGCCGAGACCACACAAGAGAGAGAGAGGAAAAGACAGAGAGAGAGAGAGAGAGAGAGAGGGAGAGGAAAAGACACAGGGAGAGAGAGAAAGAGACTCAACAGAGATGCACAGGAGAGACAGAGACAGGAGAAGCAGAGATAAGGACACACAAACCCCAAAGCAGAGAGACAGGACCCAGTGATGATAGGCGAGGCTAACAGAGTGGGGGACAGGGCCAGCGACTGGTAAGGAGGCCAAGGTGGAGAGAGGCTGGTCAGGGGTTGAGGAGTGTGTCAGTGGGCAGGCACACTAATCGACTACCTGAGCTCCCGGCCCGCGCCGAGCTGCCCCGATTAATCCTGCGGCTCCACAGTCTTAATTAGTTTAACAGTTTCAGGGGCAGGAGAGGCGAGGCACAGGGTCTCCCAGACTCGTGGGGACCCAAGCCCCCCATGCCAGCCCTGCCTGGTGCCCTGCCTACCCGGTCGCACCTGCCCCAGCCCAGCAGCTCTGGTCCACACCATCTGAAAAACAGTGGATCCTTCCTCCTGGGGAACGGTCCCAAGGGCTGGCACCTGGGTCACAAGTTAGGTCTTGGGGAGCCCAGACCCTCCTGCCCTGCGCTGCCTCCCCGCCCCTATCCTAGCTTGTCCCTGTGCCCATCGCTTGCGTGCTGGCTTTGGCCTGCTTTTTGAGGCCCTGCCAACTGACAGCCCCACACCACTGGGCAACATGTCGTCTCCTCAGGGTTGAGAGACAAGCTCCCAGGTTCCTGACAGCCCCCCAACAGCACAAGATAATCACACGTCACTCCCCGCACTGGCATGAGATGGGCACATGGTGACATCTCACACACACCCAACAGTCAGAGAGACAGGCGGACGAGTGGGTGACTACCCTCGTAACAGAATGGGCTAAGCACAGAACCTGTCACTTCCTCCAAAGCCTGAGATGGGCACACCTGATAACCTCCAGACAGTTTGAGACAGGAACACATGTTGTCACTCTCCAGAGGGTGGGACCGACATACAGTCAGGACCCCAACCCAGTGATAGGGTGTGAAATGCAGAGAACCTGTCTCTCTCTCTTACACACACACACCTCACTTTCCAGGCGTGACAAAGGCACAGACCCCTCCCCACAACACACTGAGTATAAGCTGGGGACACAACCTTGCCCGTGAGTCCTCCCTCCAGACTGCAGGGTGGGTAAAGGACATGTCACCCTGGGCTGCTCTGGACAGGTGACAGCCCACCCACCCCTCCCCCATCACTGCCAGCCTGGTGGTGCCGTCCTCTGCCTGCAGAGGCGTCACAGTTCACAGGGCATGAATGTCACCCCAGCACTGCCAGCGCCGGGCACAGCCACACGTTGCCCCAGTGACAAACACCGCTGGCCCCAGGAGGTGGAGGCGCACAGGGCTCTGGGCGTGACCTTGGTCCCTGGACACCAGGAGGGGCGGTGCTGTGGCCTCCCTCCTGGGTAACCCGGGGCCGGGAAGATGAGTGCTGGGAAGAAGGCCGCCTGGGCGCAGACAACCTGAAAATGCCACCTCCCCAAGCAGCACCACCACCCCCCATTTCTAATTGAACATAGTTGTTCTTGGGGAAGCAGAATGCACAGGGCAAAGAAGCTGTCCTTGCCCTGAGGCCTGAGGAGCAGTTCCTAACAGGACTTCTCAGAGGCTGTGGCGGGGTAGGGGTGGCTGTCACCACACCCTCAGGGGCCCAGGGTGGACGGGATGGGATGATCACTTCAGACGCCCGCTGCGGCCAGGGGAGCCCCTCTTTCTTACCAAGGCCTCCTCTCTAATTCAGGCCACAGAGCCTGACAAGGAGGCCAAAGTCCAGGGGCATGACTCACCCAGGGAACAGGCCCAGCCTGCTGGCCAGAAAGTGAGGAGGACAGGAGCCAAGAGGCCTGGGTTCAAGTCTGAGCTCCTCCCAGGGCAAGCGGAGTGACCTTGGAGCAGAGGCTTGGTCTCTTTGGCTCTGGGGAGGGGGAAGAGGTAGCAACTTGGGGAGCGCTGAGGCTGCAGGGGCCATGGGAAGGAGGACATGGCGGCTCACCCCGCTGGCCCACTGCTTGCTTCCTCACCAGGAACCTCTGCTTTCTGGAGCTCAGCTGCCTCAACTGGAAAGCAGAGAGGCTTCCCTGACCAGGGATCGAACCCACACCCCCTGTATTAGAAGTGCAGTCTTAGCCACTGGATCTCCAGGGAAGTCCTGAAATGGGAGCTTCTTATTGAAGAGGGGAAGATAAGACTAAGAAAGGGCAGGAGGCTGGCCCAAGCCACAGGGCAAGGTAGTATCAGCTGAACCCAGCCTCTGCCTCCGGGCTTCCCGCGTGAAGCTGTTTCTGTAGGACTGCTTGGAGGGAGAGAGACAGTGAGTGTGTGTGTGTATGTGTGTGTGTCAGGGTGCTGTTGCTTCCAGAGCTGCCCTCCTGTCCAGTGAAGATCAAGAAAATGGACAGGAGTTTGTCATATAGCCCGATCTTCACCCTAAACCCCACGTGGTCCATCTTCAGACTTCAGACCAGAAGGCTAGCTCTAAGGGAGGGAGGCAGCCCGCACCCCAGCCCTCATGAGCAGCGCCAGCACCTGGTGCTTGAAAGGACTGGGGGGTCTTGGGATGTCAGCGTCCGAGGTCCTGTTGTTGTACAGGAGCCCAGAGAGGGACAGGTCTGGACTGAGGTCACACAGCACGACAGCAGCAGTGTCCAGCGTCCTGGCCAGGGACAGCCTCAGAGCAGAGTTCTCTAGCCCCTGGGGTGGCTGGAGCTGGGGGGCCCTGAGGGACTGAGCAAAACGTGGCGACAGATGGCCTGCCGAGGCAGCGGCGATCTGGGCGGCTGGCAGGCATGCTCGCTCCCGCGCAGGGAAGCGGCTAATTTTAGCTGAGGCCTCGATGCCAGCTTTGTTCCCCCCACCCACCCGCCGAGGGGGCCCAGCATGCCTTGCGTGCAACCCGCCTCCCCCAGGCACCCCTACTCCCCTGCCTGGCCCCTTGGTGAGTAGTGCCCAGACCCAAGGGTCCTAGAACCGTCTGCCCGCCCAGGTCTCATCACACCCAGAGGCAAGGGCTAGGCCCTGGAGGCCTGGCACCACCATCCCAGGGTCTGTTTCCCATGACTCCGAGCTCATTCCAAAGAGGGGGTGTGAGGAGGAGGGTCTGACAGCAAGGGCTGCCAGTTTTGGGTTGGGGGGGAGTGGGGGCATTGTCCTCCACCAGACACTTAAGGAGACAGGACCCTTATTCCACCCCAGCCCTGAGCCAAACCAATTCTTCTGTGCTGAAGTCCCCCTCCAGCACAGAAGTATTGGTGAACAAGGGCGGCGGAAGTCACTCCACCCTTTCCCTGTTCTTTATAACCCTGATTTTGCTCCAGGAACTCAAAGCACTTTAAGGGAGTCAGAGATAGAGCAAGGGGAATATATCCTCTGTACCACAGGGGAAACTGAGGCACAGTCTGAGACAGCCATCGTTGTATGGAACGAATCCCAGGAATCAGGGGAGGAGGCCTGAACATGCTCTTTGTGGAGTTCTTAGAGCCAGGGGGCTTCTTGGGCCAGTTCAGCCCCTAGGAACTACCCTCTGCCCCCACCTGGGCTGGGTGAAGGTAAACTAGATGATGGAGCCCGTCCTCCGAAGGGAAGAGAGACCTGGTAATCTTGGTTCCTTGCGCCGCATCCTCTGCTGACTCTTTGCCCTCAGAACCTCCCCATCTCATCTCAGGTTCAACTGCATGTGCCCAATGGATGCCAGGATTATCTTGAAAGAGGACTCCTTTGGGGTGACTCCGGAGGGGCCCCCCCCATCCCAGTTCCATCTCAGGGGCCATGAGAAGAATGACCAACTAGGAAACAGAGAAAGAAGACTGGAAAGAAATCTATGTATTTAGAAGGAGAGGATCAGAAGAAGAGAGACGAAGGAGAAACCAAGGCAGAGAATCGGATTCAGGAAGAGAAAGGCGGAAAGAGAAAGCATGTGGGGGACAAGAGAAACAGGGCAGAATGAGGTTAAGAAGACAGAGATGGGGAGGGAGAGAAAAAGACAGAGAAAAGCTCGAGGAAGGAAAAGAGCCAGAAAGAGCCAGGAAGTCTTCCCTTCAGGGAGAGAGGGATAGAGGAGGAAGAAAAAGACAAAGAGACAGAGAGACAGGCAGAATGAGGCAGAGACAAAGACAGAGAGAGAGAGAGAGAGAGAGAGAGAGAGAGAGAGAGAGAGAGAGAGAGAGAGAGAGAGCAAGACACCTGAAGAGGGGAAGGAGAGGGAGAAGGGGCTGCCACAGCCGGGGCAAGGCACAGGGGACTGAAGACACCGCAGGGAACTGGAGGCGGACAGAGGGACTGACTGACACACCCAGAGACCACCAGGGACACAGGGAGCGGGTGAGAGGCACCCAGAGACTGGGAAGGGAGGAAGGGGGAGACACTAAGTGATAAAGTGTGTGTGGGGGGGGGGGGGGGGCCAGCAGGAGTAGACAGAGGCAAGGAGGGAGGGGGGGTGCGAAGAGGAGGAGGGGGAGATGTCGTCGCCAGAGCTGGGGGGGACAGCGGACAGAAATGGAATGTGAGTCTGGGCATGAGGCTCACAGATGCGTCGGCTCCGGTTTCAGCTGGGGCAGTTGGTTGCTGGGGTGGGGGGTGGGGGCTGGATGGTGGGGGGGGAGGAGAGCTGACAAGGGGGGGGCTGTTGCCATGGCTGCGGGCACAGCAGGGGCACAGCCTGCTGGCACTTGGAGGTCTGGGCATGGTAGGGGGCTGACTGGGGGGAAAAACAGGGGGAGAGTGATGAAGAAGCCTGGCCCCTGCCCTGGGGGCTCTACCAGGAAGAAAGTTTCCAGATAGAGGATGGGAGATGTTGGGAACGGAGGAAGGCTCTGGGCCCTGCTCCACTCCATGGGGGGCACCTCATGCTCTGGGTTGCCCGTGGGCATCCCTGGTTCCCACCTGTGCCTCAGGCTGGCCCCTGGGGATCCTCTTTCTCGTCCCTTCCAGTCTAGCTGAAGATCCCACATGCTGCCGCTGCTGCTTCTGCTTGCAGGGGAGCAGCAAGATTGTGAATTCAGGATCTGTAATCCTAACGCAGGCCCAGGCCTACCGGGCTCCAGTTGCCAAGGCGACGGAGGGTCAGAGGGCAGCGCGGGGCGCCCGCTCCTCCAAGTCAGAATCCCAATTGTTAAAGCCCAAGAATAAACAGCTGAAGCGGCCGTGGGGGGGCCGGGAAGGGGGGCTGAGGTCTGCATCGGCTCAGTGTGGTGTTGTCAAGCGAGATGTCACTAATTGTCTGAAGGAACGGGCTGAGGCAGCTCTTAACTGCTTCTGTACCACCGGAGACACCTTGGCTGTCTGGCCCCATCCCCCGGGCCTCCCAGCATTCCACCAGGCCAGCCTGGTGATGGGGCGGGGGGGGGGGGGGGGGGACAGTGTTGGCCCAGCACAAATCCTGCCTCTCTCGCACTGAATCCCTACGTACCTTGGCTCCCAACCCTCCTCGTGGCCCAACTTAGAACCTCCCACCTGCAAACCAAATGCCTCATGTCCCCAGAACCAGTATCCCCAATTACTTGAACCACACTACTCCTTACAGCCCAGAGGTACCACTTTGGCCAGCACAAGCCCTCCCAGCTCCTCCATCACTGCTTCTTCCTCTTCCTCTCAAGAGCCAAAGATTCTGGTTCAAGGTGTGTTAACTGCAGAGGAAAACAGATTTCGGGTTCCTCCGCTCTTTGGTGGGGTGGGGGAGAGAGGAGGATTATGCCATCCTTCTTTGCAACTCCCTACTCTTAGTCACACACCAGAACTAAAGGCCTGAATGGAGCCTGGATACCTCATTTCTAGCTTTGATTCTTCTACCTATTTGCTGTGGGACTTCTGCCAGGGTATTTTCCCTCCATGAGCCTGTCTCTTCATTTATTATCCATCCTAAACATTCAGTAGTGCCTATTCTGAGCCATGCCATGTCTGGAACCACTTCCCAGAGGAACTTCCAATCCAGTGGGTGAGAAAGGCTCATAATACAAGGTGGAAAGCAATCAGAGATCTATCAGGTAAGATATTTCATGAAAGACACGTAACGGCCTGGTACACAGTAAATGGTTCAGTGGACAGCTGCTGGTGTTAGTAGCAGTCAGTACTGGTATGACTGAGAGTCGCTAAAAGGGTGTAGGTAATAAGAAAAAAGATTGCTGGGGGGTGGGGGAGAGGTCGGTTCTGGAAGGCTTCCTGCAGAAAGGGTACCTAGTAGGATTTGGACAGGTGGGTAAGAAGGTTGAGTGCTCCAGAAAGAGAGGAGGTCTTGTGAAGTTCTTCAAAGAGAGCAGCTCGGTTCGGTCTCAGGGTCGTGTGCTCAGCCCCGCCCAAAGCAGGAAGGGCGAGGCCTTTCAATGGTCTCCCCGCCCCGTGGGCCGGCCCTGCCGCCTCCTCCACCCACGGCGCCTCCAGATCTCAGAGCGCGGGGCCTGGAAGGGGAGGGCCGCCCGTGGGCACGGCTCCCGGAGATTGGTAGCACCTGGGGCGACGTCACAGGGCGGGGCCAGGCCTCCGAACACGCCCCCTGCCCCAGACCACTCCCCGCACCCCGCACCCCCAGCCCCAGGCCCGAAGCGTGGGTCCCCCGGGAGGGGGCGCTCAGGCAGCCTCGCAGCCCCATCAGGTGGCGGGCGCGGCTGGGGCGCTGTCCCGTGGGCTGAGAGCCGGGCGCAGAAACAGGGGATCCCCCAGAGAGGGCCCAACCCGGCCTGGGGCTGGGCTTGTACAAAAGGCGACTTGTTCTTTCTTGGGATGCCTGCGCCTTCTCAAACATACCTACCGCCACACTTGGGGACAGGCTACAGCCACACATGGCTGCACAAACCCTCCGGGGTAGGCAGCAGAGGGGCTGTCGCCAGCCTCAGAAGTCGGCTGTTAAGAAGAACCTTGCCCCAACCACCCCTTGCTACAGACTAAACATCATTTACCTCACCCCATCCAACCCCAAGTGACCTGGATACTCCCACAGCCTCACGCAGAGCCCTGGGGACACTGACCCAGTCACAGTCTCATAACTCTCCTCTTCCTCAGACCAGCTGTAGCTCACCAACTCCTCTGGAGCCTTGGGACACAATGAGGCCCATTAAGGGTTACGTTTTACCAAGCACTTGTTCTCTCCCAACCCTCATGATTGCCCTTTATGATGAAGACGATCAGTCCCATTTTGTAGCTGGGGAAACTGAGGCTTAGGTTAAAAAGCTTGTCTGAGACAGAGGGAAGGATTTGAACCCAGGTCAGGCTTGACTTCAGAGTCCATGTTCTTCTGGGTATTATCTCTGCCTTCCCACCACACCATCCTACACTCTATAACGACTCCATCACACACAGCAAAGCCATCTCAGATTCAGGGTAATTCACGACCCCAGACACATCCCAATGTCACTGTCTAGTAGCAGGCAGCTTCTCTCACTAATCAGTGTGTGTGTGTTGAGGGCGGGTAGTCTCCTAACTTTAAGCTTCCTCAATCCTCAGTGTTGGCCATCAGAGTCATAAATGGGACACAGAATGGGAGCAGGGCCACAACACGCTACCTCTAACCTTTCCAGCAAGCTCACCTCCACCTCCCCTGACCTTAGGATGACAAAGCACTGCCATACTGGCTGGGGCTCCAGGCCTGGAGCTCTCCCTGACCCCTTGGGCCAGGACCCTCCCCTACCCCTCATTGCCTGCTGAGAACAAGTCGAAACAAACTCTTCCAGGGGATGTCAAAGCACCTTTCCTGGGGGAGGCAGCTCTGTGATACCCTGAGCAGGGCTAGGGAGAAGGATCGGGTTACTCCTTCCCCAGCTGTGCCTGGACTCCTTGGGGCTGACCTTTCACCTCATCCAGGCCAGGACCCAAAGGGGGCTGGAGTCCAGCCCTCACCTCCTGTTAACCCTCTGCATTCTTCATCTTAAAATTCCAGAGCCCCCATGGGGTGGGGGTGGGGGTGTCCTCAGGAAGTCCACCCAGGCATGCCAACCTTTCCCCACCCTCCCATCCTGGGGTCTGGTTTCCCAGAGAGCTTTACAGAATGCTCCTCCCTGCCCCCTGCCCAAGCTGCCCTGCCCTGGCGGGATCAGATACCTCCGCCCAAGCAGCTGAAAATGACCTGGGCTATTTTCGCTCTGGGATCACGTTGCAAACTCCCCCTGGAGCTGGCAGCTTCCCACAGTCCCTCCAGACCACTGCCCCTCACTTCCTCATCCCTCACCCAGACCACTGACCAATAGGACAGGAGGGCTGTTACAGACCACTGGCCTAAGCCCCTCAAATGGGGAGACTTGAGACCACGGGGAGTCAGGCACAAGGTTGGGCAGAGAACCAGGCTGCCTGGGTCCCCGCCCAGGTCTCTTTCTACTGTCAAGCACAGCCTGCTCTGTACCCTAGATCTTAGAGCCTCCAACCCAGCCAAAAATCCAGCCGACCTCCTCCAAGCACCAGAAAGTCACAGTGGAGACTACCCACAAATCTCTGCGCCATCCTGCATGTGAGAAACTGCTTCCGCAACACACTTTTCTTTGTTTAGAGTTGGGACTGCATCTGTACCTGTGTCTCAGTGATGGGGACCACGGGCATGTTCTGGGGGTGCAAACTAGGAGGAAAGACAGGGAGACAGTTCCAGAGGGACAGGAGGCTGATTCAGGCTTCCAGAGGTTTACATTGCACAATCCTTCCAAGTTCCCAGCAGCCCCGTGCCCCACCTTCTCGGTACCCCAACCCCCCCAAATCCTACACACCCAGCCCCCTCCAGGTCCCTACCCCTCCACCTCAAGCCCCATCCTCCTGGGCAGGAATGTGACTGGTCAGGTCTGAGTTGACCACATGAGTGGCTATAAGGCGACAGGCCCCCCCTCTTCCTCCCATCCCCCCAGCGTGGGGGGGAGCTCACATACCAAGGTGGGGGGAGAACTGCTTTAACCCTTTGCAGCCAGGCTTTCAGGGTGAAAACGAAGAGTCCTCCTCTATTTCCAGTGGCCCCTCCCCTACAAGTGCTGCCAGGCTGGGCTGTGCAGGCAGAACCTACTTCACCCAGGAGGTGGAATGGGGGTATTTGCCCTGCTAGTCCCTGTTAAGGAAACTTCTCCTTTGCCACCCCAAGTGTTTAGTCCCATCTCCCATGACATTTAGAAAAACAGTCATGAACTAGAGCTGAGGGAAGAGAAGGAAAGGAGGTATCATGAACCCCAACCTCAGGAGCTCCTAGTCTGATGGGAGAAATACAACCTCGCCCTGGGGAGTCTGAGGGGGGAGACCAGGCACAGAGGCTGGGACAAAGAGCTGAGAGCAGAGAAGAACACGGAGCTGCGCAGAAGTGGGAGGAAGCCAGGGCAGGAGCAGAACAAGCCAGGTGGGGTCAGATCGGGCAGGCTTCCCGGAGGCCCCTCGGCCCACACCCCTCCCCCTAGGCTCTGGAATCTCGGGGGTCAGGGCTGAGGGACAACCCCGCCCCCTGCTCCCCTCGGGCTCAGGAATTCCACCAGCCAAGAGTTGGGGGGGCCAGCTTCGGCCTGAGTCCAAGTTGGCTCCCACTGGACCGGGAACTACAGCTCCTCCTCGGCCCCCCACCCCCACCCAAGCCCCTGGGCTGGCCCCCGGCCCCCTCCCTCCTCCTCCCTGGCTGGCATGGTGTGTGCCAGGCGCTGGCAGAAAACAAACCCGCCGGGGTGGGTTTGCAGGGAGCGGGGTAACCTTGACACAGTTGCGGCAGTCGCTAATGGCAGACACACACTCCGCCTGTTCTGGGGGGACTGTTGCCGTTGCTAGGAAACCGGCAGCCGCGTGAATGGAAATGGGTCAGTAAACCTGGGGAGAGATAGTGTGACACTCGAACCACTGCAGCTGCTCCAGCCCACACCGAAATCCCTCCTCTTCAATATTTATCACTCCCGCCTGGGCCCTCAGCTCCTGCCAGGCCCTGCACCAGCCTGGACCTCAGCATCCACCCCTAGTGCTGCCCCCCTCCAAGGCTCCACAGAGGAGGGGGAGAAAAGAGATGGTGGGGCTGCTTATCCACTCCTTGGGGGGGCCCCCCCAGGAGGGATGGAACTGGCTCTGGAGGAGATTGAACAGGAAACAGAGTCTAATCCCCTGGCGGGGAAGGGGTTAAAAGGTCAATTCACGCCTGTTCCTGATTTAGGCACCGTGGTAAAATTACTGCGAGTGTGAGCGGGTTGTGGCTGCCTGCTAGCCTACCTGCGGAGGGGCTGATAAAGACAGACCTCTCTCCCAGTGTGTAAGAGATGGAGGAGGAAGAGGCACCGAAATCATGGCCAGGATGCTCCCACAGCCTGAAAACACCCTCCCTAACAGCCTGGCAATGCCCCCAAGACGGCTCAAGGCTTCCTAGCAGCCAGAATTGATGCCCCTCGTACAATCTGATAGCACCCCAAATGGACAAAAGCTGCCTAACTGCCTTATAATGCCATCCTATAAAGATACTCTCCGCAAACAGCCAGACTCTTGCTGTTCAGAAAACCTTGACAACACCCCTATAGATACCCCCACATCAGAATGTGACAACCGCAATTCTGAACAGTGTGGTTCAGCACAGCACCTATAAACAAGCTGACAATCCTAGGCACAGGCAAAACTGTGTCAGACTGTTGAATCTTCCAACACTTCCCCATGAGGCTAGTGCCTCCCCAACAGCTGCCCTACTGGCTCTGTGGTTCATCTGCTTTTTTTTTTCCCTCCCTCCCATTGTCAGCCTCCTTGTCTTGCACACACCAGTAAACTGGCCCTGTGACCACTCTTCTGGACACACCATCCCACAAGCTAGCTGCCTCATGCACCGCGCCCCCCATTCCCTGGAGGCTGACTGGTCCCTGACACACACATTCCCTTCCCCTAGAAGCAAGGAGTCTCACAGCCCCGCCTGACACCAGCTCTTGTTCCTAGGCACAGGCCTTTCTATTGACAGGGAATCAGCAGCACCACTTGGGTGATATGCCCCTCTCCACCCTCCACAATCTCAGCCAGTATCCCTGAAGGGTGTGTCTTGGGGAGGGAGGCACTCCAGCTTTCTGGGGTGGGGTGGGGGGGATATACCTCAACAGGAATCTCCCAGCTGACTCGGTTCTGTATGCTCCTATCTCCTAGGATACATCAGTCAACACAGGCTCCGAGCCTGTCAGTGCTGGAAGGTGCCTTAGGGAGTCCCTAATCCAGCCTCCTCCTCTATGCAGGAGGAAACCGAGGCCCAGAGAAGGGAAGCGGCCTGCCCAGAGCCACACAGTCCTCTTTTTCTAGTCTCTGAGAGCCCTCTGTGATAATGGGGGTGGGGGGTGGAGGACACTCAGCCCAGAGTGCGATGGAACTGGACTAGCTGGGAGAGGGAGGGTCTGTAGTCCTGGAGAGCTTATGAGAACTGCCCTGCGGTGTCTTCAGATACATGGGACCCCGGTGGCCCCGGAATTTGGGGTGCACATAGATTTGCTCGAATTTGTACTTTGCCAAAATGACCTGGTAGACATTCACCCCCAACCCCCAATTCCAGGGCTCCAGAGAGCTCCCTCCCCAAACCAAAGGTGAAAGGAGGCTGCTCTGTTCCCTACACCTAGCCTAGAATGTCTAGGGAATCCTGGCCTTTTTATTATTACTTTTTGGCAGTGGCACATGAGCGCTTAGTTCCCAGACTGGGATAGAACTTGTGCCCCCTGCAGTGGAAAGGCACAGTCCAGACCACTGGACCACCGGGGGTCCCTGCCTTTTGTTATTTAAATAGATCTCTGCCAGGGAGCCTTTAGGATGCTGTGAAAGAGACTTTCTGCAAGGTAATTTTTATTTCAACTCCACTTTGCAGAAAAGCAAAATGAGGTTCACAAAGGTGGTGTAGTTTGCTCAAGTTCACACAGACCAACAAATGGAGCCTTGAGTTCCTTCCAGTACACAGGGAAGGCCCATCCAACAGGAAACAGGGAGAGCTGGGGGGAGGAGGGGTAGGAGGAGAGGGAAGGGTGGGAGTTGACACAGGCCCAGGCCCAACATCCTGGGCTGAGGGGGAGCCAACAAGCATTTGAATTTGAATCTGGGTATCTGGGTTCCACCCCCACCCACTCTAGCTGAGGTGGAGTGAAAGGTCAGCAAGAAGATGGGAGGGAGAGGAAAGCAGAATTCCACCAGCTTCTCAGCCAGCATGGACCATACCCCAGGGAGCTGGGCTAGGGGCTGCCCCAACTTCTCAGGCCCAGAGCTCTCTGCCAGCCCCTGCCCCCACCCCAACAGCAGAAGGGGCATTGTGAGGAGACCCCGCCCCCTCCCTAGGCCTCAGTTTCTCCATCTGTACTAAGAGCTAGCCTGTGGTGGTTTTGTCGCTAAGCGGTGTCGACTCTTGTAATACCATGGACTGTAGCCCGTCAGACTCCTCTTTCCATGGGATTTTCCAGGCAAGAATCCTGGAGTGGGTTGCCATTTCCTTCTCCAGGGGATCTTCCCGACCCAGGGATTGAACCCGAGTCTCCGGCACCGCAGGCAGATTCTTTACCAACTGAGCTACCAGGGAATTACCAGGTTAAAAAAAAGAAAGCCTAGCAGAAAGGATTTCTATGGGCCCTTCCAGCTTTAACAATGTGGTGACCATCCTGATTCTCAGTCTCCAAAGCAAATGTGTAAGGCTCTCCCCCAGACTGGAGCTGAAAATAACCGTAAATGGGTGTTCAGTGAATAAACGAGCACTCGATAGAACCAACGTCCTTCCATCTTTCCCCAGCCCAACTGAGATGCACTACTTACCTTGCAAAGCCAAATTTCTCAGGGCTTTTGGAGAAGAGATTGAAACACTTCTGAAGGCTCTGAATGGGGCGGGCTGTCTCATACACAGGTGCCCTTTATTTCCTGTCCTGACTGTATGCAGACACTATGAGAATTGCTTTAAATATTGTGCAACTTTAAGCCCCACCACAAGGCCGCGTACTACCTTCTAATTCGTTTTTGTTTTGTTTATCTTTGTTGTGGCCTACCTTCTACCATCCAGTATTTCAAGTGAGCAAAGGGACTAAGGAGTGAAGGGGCTTGCTCAAGGTCACTCAGCCAGGGAGCGGCAGAGAAGGTTTCAGAACTGTACCTTCTATCCCCTCGGGTTCTTTCGCGCGGTGAGGGTTTGCTGGGTTGGGGCACGACATGAGGTTGAACAGGGACCACTGGCAAGGGCGGGGGCGGGGGTGGGGTCCAACCCAGGATGGGGAGGTGCCTGCTGAGATGCCAAAAGGTTCCTCGGTTTGCAGAGCACCAAATGGTACTGGAACTAGCGAAGTGGTGGGAAAGCATCCCTTCCCCTCCCCCACAAAGGGAAAGGTAGACCTCTTTCCCTCCCGCAAGCCAGCGTGCCAAGAGTGAGCCCTAAGAGGTCACTTACCTACTCCCCTGGATCTCAGGGCTCCTGTAAAAGGAAGCCCTCCCGAGAGCCCTTTTCTGGACTCCCAGACCTGCAAGGTGCAGAGCCGGCCCCCCAAAAAAAGCTGCCGCCGCCGTCGAGAAAACGATCCAGGACGTTTCCGGCACATCCGACCCCCACCGGGTCCGCAGTTGTGAGGGATGGGGGTGGGAGGTGGGGGTTCTTGTGAGCTGGCTGCCTCACCTCCCTCCTAGAAGCCCTCGGGGGCCATGAGCTTGAGCAGGAGGCTCTGGTCTGCAGGCCCAGCCGTTCTCGGGCCCGAACGGTCCGCGCCTTTTCCCGCCGCCGCCTCTCCGGCTACCTGGCAGGCCTGCGCGGCCCCCGAGCCTTGCCACCCCCGCCCCCCCCTCCCAGATGAGGCCGCAGAGCTACTGACTCCTGGAGGAGGTGACGGGCCGAGAGGGAAACCAGGCGGCTGGGGGAGGGGCGCCGCCTGCACCTGGTCCCTCTAGGCCGCCCCGGCCGAGAGGGGGCGGGACTGGACCCCCGCCAGACCCCCCGAAAAAGCGCGGCGGGGGACACGGAGACGGTGTGTGCCGCCCGCCTCGCCTGGCGCGCCGTGCGGGGCGGGGCAGGAGATTTTGGCCCCCCCCCCCGCGATTACCCTCGCCGCGGGGGCGCCCCCTAGAGTCGGGCTACAAGGCGCCCCTTCCCGAGCCGCGCGCTCAGCCCGCTCCCCCGGCCGGCCGCGCTCTCCAGCTGCAGGAAATTCCAGAAGCTCTCCATCATCCCGGCGCAGCGCGCAGCCCAGGCTGCCAAGGCTCCCCGAAGGAGAGCCACATGCCGGCGGCCGCGCGGCCCGCCCTCGGCTCCCCCCTCTCACCCCCGCCCCACGCCGCCTCCAACCCGGCCGGGCAGCCACGTCGGGCCGGGCGGGGGGCCCGGCCGGCCGCCCCTTCCCGCGCCCCGGGCCCAACGGAATGCGTGGCAGCCCCGGCCGGGGGCTATTTTCAGCGGGAAGGGGAGCGGCCCAGCCTCGGTGTTTTTTTTGGCTTTTTCCTGGCCCCCGGCCCGCCAGCCCGGGCCCTCGGCTGCCCGCGGAGTGGGGGGGGGGGGGTCACGTGGCGGGGGGGGCGTTGGTGGAAAGGGAGGGCCGCCGCGATCCGGCTTGGGGCTCGGGCCCCGGCCCAGGCCCGGGAGGCGCCCGGCGGCGGTGCGGACCTGCGCTTCTCGGCCGAGTCCGAGCGGCGGGATTATTAATAGCGCGCCTGGCTCCGGCTGCGGCTCCAGGGCGCCCGCTACCTGCACGCCCCTCCTCCGGTGAACACGGGCGGCCAGGGCACTCCCTCCCCAGCGACGGACTCAGGTCTTACTGGATGGCACGGCTACGCACCAGTGGCCAATCACCGGCCTCGATTTCCTCACCTGTAAATTGGGGATGAGCCTTACCTGGCTTTACAAGGGGGGTTACGGAAATAAAGGTTTTGCTCGCTGTAAGCCTCTCTTTGGTCAAAACGCCTTCTCATTTGGGGGCCTCAGTTTTCTCGTTCATAAAATGAGGGAGTCCGAGAGGATTCTTAACAGAGGAAGAATCCCTTATATTTGAATAATGCATTTTCACTTACAACCCACTTGAGCTCATGGACTACCCAGGGGCAAGAACCAACACAGGGCACTGGCCCTGTGTAATTTGCATGCAGTAACTCATTTAATTAAAAAGTTCCCATAAAGGAGGTAATGTTCCTTTTTTGCTGATGCGGAAACTGAGGCTCAGGTAAGTTAAGTGACCCGCCAAAGGTCACACAGTGGCAGGGGCCAGAATCAGATAAACTGTGGCTCCAGAGTCTGAGTAACCACTGAATTAGAGTGCCCTGAGACAAGCAAGACAAACACTGTCCCCTTTTCATCGAAGGGTAAACTGAGACTCAAAGCAGTTTGCCCCAAGTTGCCTTTGGCCAGTTAGTGGCAGAGCTGAGCATCTAACATAGATCTTCCAACTCCTAGTCTAATGCCCTGTGCAGCACTCTGAAGCTGTTCAGCTCCTGCTCTGGGGCAGCGAGTGGGGCCCTAGGATGGGATGTAGAAATGGGCACAGAACTGTGTCCAGGACCCTGAGGGATCACCCTCTGCTCCCAAGGGTCAGGCCCAGACTTCCAGGCCCCCAGGATTCACTAATCCACCAAATTCTAGACTTAGTCCAGCCTCCCCATGAGGGTCAGGACACGTGGGGGTGAGGAGAGATGACATGCAGGGGTAACAGCCTGGGAGAGGGCCTGGAGTTGCTTCCTGTCCCCATCCACCACCCCTTAGCAAGGAAGCACAAAGGTTGGCAGGCCCCCTACTCCGCCCCGGAAACCTGGCAGTTTATTTCTGTCTCTGGGCCCCCTGTTTCCACAGAGTCAGTCCAGGAAGGCTGGCAGCAGCTGGCTTGGAGGGGTGGAGCTCCTGCTCCCTCAAGGGTCCAGCTGCTACCCTGCCCCACCCCCACCTGCCAGACCAGACCAGACTCCAGAGTCAGAGGTGACACTGGGAGGAGGGAGGGAGGAGCTGGAGGCCAGTTGGTCAGGACTCCAAGGGAGGGACGACACGGATGACGACACCACCACCACCACCACCACCACCACCACCACCTCCTCCTCCCAATCCGGAGCCTAGATGCTCTCCCAGGATAAGCCAGTCTATACCCAGTTCAGGTCTGCTAAGAATATAACCTCCGGTGTGACCAGCTCTATTTACTCCAGATCATTCTGGCTCATGACTCCTCTGGACCCTTGTCCCAAAGAAAAGCCTGCTTCCAAACTGCCCATCGCTGGAAGCATATGCACCCAATGTGGTAGACACTAACTACTGGGCACTGGGAATGTGGCTAGTTGGAACTGGGATGGATGTGTTGTAAGTATAAAATATACACCAGCTTTTGAAGTCTAAATATGAAAAAAGAATATAAAATAGCACAATGATTTCTACAATGGTTTTACGTTGAAATGATTATGTTTTTGATATTGGATTACATAAGATATATGATTAACATTAATTCACTTCTTTCTTTTTACCTTATTTAATGTGGCTGCTAGAAAGTTTAGATTCATATGTGGCCCCTATTACATTTCTATTGGACAGTCCTGTCCTAGATCATATGGTGTTCTGGCTTTGGACCAAGACTTTGCTTGCTCTAGATCAATATCTGTGTGGCTTTAGCTCATCTACTTCCCCATGTTCAGACCACAGCCTTGTGTCTGGGTCTAAATCTTACCACCGCACACTAGCCATCCCCAGCTTTCTGTGAATCTGGCTCAGCCAGAGATTATGCCTTAGTGTGCTTGAAAGCACAGTCTAGTACATTTCTTGATCACCAGTTCCCAATATCTAGATCCAGCAAGAGAGTGGCTCTAGATCACCCAGTCTTGTTTGCTTACTGTCTAGTCATATTTGAGATCTAGCCTTCTACAGGAAGAATAAGGTTCTAGACCAGGGGTTGGCAACTATGACCCAAGGGCCAAATCTAGCTTGCTGTTTGTTTTTAAGATTCAAGTTTGACTGGTTCAGAGCCATGCTCATTCATTTTATGCACTGTCATGAATGCTTTCAAGGTACAGTGGCAGAGTTGAGTAGTCATGACAGAGACCCAATGGTCTATAGAGCCTAAAACTTTTACTATCAAACTATTTCCAGAAAGTTTCCAATCCCTATTCTAGATGACCAACAAGTCCCACCAACCATAAATCTAGATTCCAGCCTGAGACGATGGCCTAGTCTAATCCAGAAAACCTCCCCCTAGACGGTACTGCTGATCCGGATCTAAACCAGAACCTAACACGCACCCATGCTGTTTGGGTTCCAGATTTCACTCTGATCTCAGGAGATGGGCCTCAGTACTCTTTTCTGGGATGGAAAGGGTGTTCCCACTTCCAAACTTTCCTAAAGAGATCAAGGCCCATTGGCCCTTGTCAATGGCCTTGGGAAGAGGGAGGGAGGGTAGATTCCAGAGACAGCACTGGAGGCTGAGTCAAAGAGTCAGGGGTAAGCTCTTCCTGCCAAGGGGGCAGGACATAATCAAGCCAAGAAAACAGAATAGCCCCTCCCCTTCCCAGCAGGCTCCAGAGCAGGTCACTTAGCTGGGGGTCATGTGGGACAGATACCAACCCCCTGGAAGCTAGACAAGGCACCTCCAAATGGAATCTACCCCTACAACCACCTGTGCCCATCATCTCAGGACTCCAAGGTTTTACTCTTGCGCTGCTTCTCCACAGCTTTCTTTGAAAATCCTCCCACATCTACTTGCCATTACTCTTGTCATTTCTCCTTCCTCCATCCTAAAATCCTAGCCTTTAACCTAAGCAGCTAAGATCTCAAGCTCTGGAGCGGTCATAGCCAGGCTTCGATTCCAGCTCTGACTTTGGGCAAGTCACTCCACCTCTCTAGGCCTCCTCAGCTTCCTCATCTGTTAACAAAATAAAACAGTGGTACCTGCCTCATAGGGTTGTTGAGCAGACTTAACAGGATTATGATGTATACAGCACTTTGCCCAGCACCTGACCCATAATAAGCATGTAATGCTAGGGATTTCCCTGGCAGTCCAGTGGTTAGGATTTCATGCTTCCACTGCAGGGAGCACAGGTTCGATTCCAGGTCAGGGAACTAAGATCCCACATGCCGTGGCATCTCCCCCCCCCACCACAAAAAAAGCATGTAATGCTAGCTGCTATTTTTTCTAATATTGATGATCTAGCTTGTTTCCATGAATGGTCTTTGACAAGTTTGTAAACCTCAAGCAAATTTTAACCAAAATGTGCTTTAGTATTTTTTCTGAAGAGGTGCATCATCTTCTCAAAATGGATTCTTAGCCCACAGGGTTAAAAAAGGGGGAGTGGGCAGCTTTAGTTCAATCAAAATAAGGAAACAGGTACAGAGGGAAAATGACTAGCCCTGGGTCCCTCAGAAAATGAGAGGCAGGGAGTACCCTGGTGGACTCAGTGTTTTCACTGCTGAGGGTATGGGTTTGATCCCTGGTAGGGAAACTAAGGTCCTGCAAGCAGCATGCGGCATGTTCAAGAAAAAAAAAAGTAGGGAGGGAGGTGGGAGGAGGGTTTGGGAGGGGGAGCACATGTGAATCCATGGCTGATTCATGTCGATGTATGGCAAAAACTACTACAATATTGTAAAGTAATTAGCCCCCAACTAAAATAAAAAAAAAATAAATAAATAAAAAATAAAAAAAATAAAAAAAAAAAAAGAAAAAAAAAAGTAAATGCAAGGCAGACCCAAGGCTAGCACCTAGGAGTAGGGTCTCCCAGGCTCCACTCTGTCCATTAGTCCAAGCAGTCTTCCTGATCTACTTCCTTATCACTTCTTGCCTGGTCAGCTATGGCAGTCCCCCGAGGGCTCCTCACTTCCAAATGCCTCCCCTGAATCTGCTCCGCCTAGTGCTAGATTCTTCTTCCTCAAATCTCATTCTCATGACACCCGTGTCCCTGCTCCAAAAACTTAACAGCTCCCCACCGCTGACAACATCAAGGCCGAGGTCTCTACCCTGATAGCCAAGAGCTAGACGGCCAGCTCTAGCCCTGCAACCTCCTCACTGTTCTCTCTTGTCTGGTCAGCCCTCCCCCCTCCTCCATATTCTCCATACCACCCCCACACTCACTCAGCTCTGGACAGCTTCTGCCCCTCTGTTCAATCATGCAGTGTCTCAGGGCCAGCCTGCTGCTGCCCCCGCTCTGCCCTCAGGGTTGCCCCTGGGTCTGGCTGCTTCAAACTCACTCTGATCAGGCCACGCCGAGGGATGCTGGCCACAGCTATGGCCCTGGAAGGAGGCCTCTGCCCCTCCTCTCCAGCTCAACCCCACCCCGAGATGCTGACCCACCTTGGCCCCTGTGTATATCCACCCCACCCCCCCACCCCCGATTAACCTCTCTCTCCTCTAGACTTTCAGGAACAACACTCTTCTTGTCACTGGGAGTCAGGCACTATAGCCTGTCCTCAGAGTCATGATTCCAAGGTCAGATTCTTTTCTTTGAATCTCAATGTCCTCATCTGTAAAATGGGAACAGCAGTACCTACACCTTGAGTGATTCTAATGAAGGATAAATGCCTCATAAACTGGTAGGCACTTTTTTCTGCTACAACCTGTTCTGTAAATAATGTTATAATATAGCCATACAATAATTCTATACAATAGCCTCCATTTATAAGTTTACTTAAAACTGCAACCACCCCGTAACCCTGGCAGTCCCCAAGCCCTTTCCATGTTTTGTTTTTCTCCTTGGCACGTATCACCATCCAGCAAACCATGTATTTCACTGGTTTTCATGTTGTTACCCTCTGAATGTAAGCTCTTTGAGGGCAGCGATTTTTATCTACTTTGTTTTCTGCTGTGTGCCCCAGAAAAGTGCTCAACACCAAGGGTGCACTTGGTAGTTGAGGAATAAACGAATGAATCAAGCACTTTGTATGTGCCCGGCACTGCACGAAGCCCCCCCTCACAGACAGTCTTGTCTTAGGAGAGAGGTACCTCATTTTGAGAATGAGACATCAAGCGACTTGCTCTGACCACATGGTAGGAAGTAGCCTGACTAGAATGTCCAGGACCTGCCCTCTTGATCACTGTGCTCTATTTCCTGTCCAGAGGGCAGGTTATTTCTATTTCTACATTAGCGAGGCCTCTTGAATCTGTCACCCTCCCTATCTCCCTGGGGCTGTCACTCTCCCTGTGCCCCTGAGGCCTCCAGCCCTCCCAATCCTCTTTCTGACCTCCCTCAGCCATCTCCTGCCGCTTCTCAGCCCAATGCCATGCTGCGTGCTGACCTCAGGGCCTTTGCTGATGTTGTGCACTCTTCCAGGAAGGCACTGGCTTCCCATCTCCTTCAGCTCAGCCTGTTTCTCAAGACCCACCTCTTCTGAGAAGCCTGGAAGCTAATCTTCCCTCATTCTCTTCCCTCAGTTGTTTATTGCCGGGAAACCCACCAGAGAGGCAGATGCTGACTGGGTCCATTCCTCACTATTTGCCCACGTCTGTCCCTTTCCTGGCCAGGTCTCTCTCTCCTTCCTCTCCTGGATCACTGCCCCCACCCCATGCAATCTCTCAATCAGGTTTAAAGCTTTATAAATCGACAGCCTGGCTTTTGAGTCTCTCAAACCCCAGCTCCACCCCCACTAGCTGTATTTCTTTGGGCAGGTCAATGCACCTCTCTGGACCTGTTTGCTACCTGCAAAAGGGGAATGACGTGATCCCGTCTCATGAGCTGACCTGCCCAGCACATAGTAAGCACTCCTCATCTATCAACCTGTGATCAGGATGTCGTGCCTCCCAATTTAGGCAAAGACCCCGAAAACCCTCAGTCTCCTCTTTTTCTCCTCCCTGAACAGTCCCCCGCCCTCTGAAAATGACTGATGAAGATAATAAGATCACTAACATGTATTGACTGTTTATTTGCGGTGAATAGAGTTATGTCTGGCACCCAGCAGGTGCTCAATATTTCTTATTATTTGTTTATTTATTTATCTGGCTGCCTTGGGTCTTAGCTGCGGCACACTGGATCTTCGATCTTTGTTGCAGCATGCAGGATCTCTAGTTGCAGCATCTGCAATCTAGTTCACCAACAAGGCTTCGAACTCAGGGCCCCCGCATCAGGAGTGCAGAGTCTTAGCCACTGGACCACCAGGGAAGTCCCCTCAATATTGCTTATTGAATAAATGAGTTAACTAGTTTAATCCTCAGAATATCCTATGGGGAGGGCACTATTATTATACCCATTTTACAGACAAGGAAATCAAGGCCCAGAGAGGGTAAGTGACTCGTCACGGTTGGGATTTACACCTAAGCAGTCTGACTCCAGAGCTGAGACCCTCACTGGCCTCCTCATCCTCACTATTCCCATCCTGATCTGCTCCAAGGCCAACCCCAAAGGCAGGTCCCTTTCTTTCTCCAGGTGTCGAGCCTCCACATCTAGATAGGTGCTCACTGGGCCCCGGATTCAGAGCTCAAACCCTTTACATTTCGTCTTATTTGAGCCTCACAAAACGCTATGGGGCACCAGTGCCATCATTATTTCCCCAGGACAGGTGAGGAGACTGAGAACGGAGGTCTCAGAATCCACACAGGATTCCAAGCCCAAACTCTTTCAAATGCATCAGGTTTTATGCTATTTCTGTCCCACTTTCTTACACAACTGTTGATAACTGGTCACACATGCCTGCCTTGTTTTTCCAGTCAGTCAGAAGGCAAGCTCTCTGAGGGCTCAGTTTGAAGCCAACGCTTTCATCAACTTCTCCGTGTCCCCGACCCGTTACCATGGCCAGCACTGTGGCCGCAGGCCCATGCTCTACAGAGGCTTCCTAACTGCTGACCTGCACCTCCCAGCCAGGCCCACTCGGACACTCTGCCAGCTTCCCCCACAAAGCAGCTGTTGATTTGTGGGCTCTCTCTGCCCTATGAGATTTGGGCTTGGTGAGTACGGGGCTGGATCTCCCTTCAACTGAGGCTAGAGACTCCCCGAAGATGCCACATCTCCTGGGAATTCAGGGCTCCCCTCTCCCACGTACAGCATCAAGGGGGTGGGATGGTTAGGGTGGCTCAGAACAAGGACTAATGGGTCCCAGTGTTCCAAGTTCCAAGGCTGCTCCACCAGGTACTGGCTGTGTGACCTTGGACAAGTTACTTAACCTTTCTGAGCCTTACTTTTCTGATTTGTGAAATAAAGATGATAATAATACAGCTATCATGATGACTAAATGAATATCTATTTATAAAGTTAAAAGAGTATCTGGGACACGGTAAGTGCTATGTGTTTGTTAAATAAATAAAAGTAGACTTATACCTAGCCCCGGAACGGTCACCCTGGTAAAAGTACAATGCAAGTGACAAAGCAAGCCCCAGTTCCAAACAGACAACCGAAGACACCGAGGGAAATGGAAATAGGTGGCAGAGACCTCACACCTCGGGAAGCCCCTTGTGGCAGGGACCCACTCTCCTCCTCTCCCCACATCCTCAAGAGCCAGAGGACCCCATTTCATGGCCCCTTCAGTCTTCGGGACCTAATCCCCCTACCCTAAGCCCCAAGCCACTTCCCCTCCCTTCCCTCTACCTATTAACTCTTTCTGTGCAGCCAGATTGATTATAGACAGAATCCAGGCCTTGCTTTCCTTCGTTTCTGTGTGACCTTGGACAAGTCACTTAGCCTCTCTGAATCTCACGTCCTCCTCTCTACAGGGGATACTCTTCCCTTGGAAGTCTGTCCTACAGATTAACTAATAACTGACATCACACCCATGGATGTGTTCACAGGTATCTGAACATGTGAGTGTCTCACAGGCCTGACCACATGGGATGAGCATGCTGTTTGGCACCAAGGTGGGGAAGGGAGCTGCCATTTAAAACTGACCCACACTTTATAAGCTTTCCCAACGTCCCGTAAGCACCACTTAGGTTGCAAGCCAAGCACCCTGTCCTTTAGTCCACGACCTATGACATAAAAATACAGTTCTTAGGGGACAGGCAGGGGCTTCATGTTGGCATCTCTTCATGAAGTTACAGCATCTGAGGCCCTGAGGCAGGCCTAAGGGGAGAGGAGGAAGAAGTAGGAGGGGCTACCAGTGAGTAGGGGAGGCGAGGGCCCCCCTTTGGAGAACTAGGGAGAATGCAGAAGACCCCTGGAGTGAGGGACAGAGGGGCAGAGGGGCAGGCCCCCAAGGCCGTCCAGTGCCCCCACTGCCAACTTGGCAGTTGCCTGGCCTGGCCTTCCACCCTTCCGAAAAGGAAGAGGAGCAGCGGCAGGCAGCAAGTTACGATAGACCGTTACCCGCCGTTAATTAATTAAAATAAACAGCAAATTAAATACAGCAAAATTAAAATAGCACAGGAAATTAATTCTCTGCCAGCCCCACCTCACAGGTGAGATGCTTAAAGAGCCCCTTGCAGCCAGGATCCCGGGCAGCTGGAGGGTCACCAGGACTTGCCTTAGACCACATCTCCAGGCAACACCAAGTACCCATGAACCCAGCCACCCATGGGTGCTTACTGGCTCTGCCACCCTGAGATTGACCTCCTAGCTCCTGAATTTCAAGGGACTCTAAGCCCTGGGCCACATTCCTGAACCCAAGCCCTGCTCCTCTGTCAGTGGGCAAGAAGGGTCCTTATGCCCTCTGGGCCAGGGACTGGGCACTGTGCCCTCCTGGGCATATGGCCCACATCTGCCACCATACGGGTCAGGGCAGGAGGGAAGAGGGACCTTGGCCTTCTCTTCTGGGTTCCCTCTGGGGCTGAAGTTGGGTCCTGGTAGAGACCTCTCTCTTCTGTGCGGGGCTCCTGGCCCCTCATTTGGAGTGTCCAGAACCTCCTCCAGGGAACCCCTCATTTTGCTCCTTTCTTTGGCAGAGAATGCTCAGGAAGGAAGCACTGCTGAGGCCCAGAATCCCATGTCCAGCAAAGCTGGCTGGACCAATCCCAGGACATGATACTGGAACTCCCTCCTAAACAAGACTAAACACTTCATCACACAGATGGGGAAACCGAGGTCAAAGAGGGCAAGGCATCTGTTCTCCATCACCCCATGGCTTCCTGGCAGAGCCTGGAGCTGCGCCTCTAATGGACACATTCCATGTCACCACCAAAACATGGCATTTCTAGAGTGCAGCTCAGTCCCGTGCTGACCTCCCTCTTAGCCTGGCCACCACGGTGTTGCCTCCATAATCCCATCCCACGACCCCCCTTTCCTGTGTCCCACACAACAGCCGGATTAGACTCCTTGCCCTTGGGCTGTTGTTCACATGGCTCCTCCTTGCTGAAGCTCCTTCTCTCACCTCTGCCTGCCCAAGTTCAACCCAGCCTCTTTAGCTTGGTGCCACCTCCTCTGTGAGCTCCCAGAGCCCTCCTGCTCCCTTAACCTTCCAAGGTGTTCTGCCCCCACCCCACTCCCCACTCTCTGCTGTCCACGTGAGCTGTGGTTGTGGCGTGTGAGCTTCTTGAAGCTGCAGACCACCTCGCCTCTGGGCCCCAGCACTTGGCACTGTACTCAGCACTCAGTAGGTGCGCAGTCTCCTCTTCATCTGATCCCCTGCCATGTCCTACTGATAACTATCGTTTATTGAGCATTTACTATAGGCCCAGCCCCTGTCCTGTCCCATCCTCCCATGATGGACCCAGGGCACAGAGGCTGCGTGACTTCCCCGAGGTCACAGCTCTGAAGCTGGAACCCTACCACGGGGCCTTGCTCCTAGATGAGTCTCCTTTCCTTCCCACTCACCTCTTCTAGGTCAGACCACCATCATCTCCGCACCCTGTCCTATCACTCAAGACTTCCCATGACTCCGTGGGGCCACTGGACAAAATCCAAATCTTTGAGCATGGCCTCTGAGCTCTGTGACATCTGGCTTCTGCCCTCTTGGCAGCGGTTCCTCCAGTCTCTGAACATCACCCTGGTTTCCAGCCTACCATACCCTGATTCACTGGTAGGTTTGCCATATGCTGTTCCCTCTGCCCAGAACACCCGCCCCCTTCACAGGATTCTCCTCCTGCGAATCCCTACTCATGTCTCAACATCGAAGATCAAGGGTTACCTTAACAATCAAGTCACATGAGACAAGCAGCCAACAAACTGGCCACAAAACCGAGAGCTCGACAAGGGAAGGACCTCTGTCAACACAGTGTGTGCGTGTGTGTGCTCAAGCCGCTCAGTCATGTCTGATTCTTTGCGACCCTATGGACTGCAGCCCTCCAGGCTCCTCAGGCCATGGGATTCTCCAGGCAAGAATACTGGAGTGGGTTGCCATGCCCTCCTCCAAGGGGATCTTCCTGACCCAGGGATCGAACCCACATCTCCTGCACTGCCAGCAGATTCTTGACTGCTGAGCCACCAGGGAAGCCTGTCTCCACAGTATTCCCAAAGCTTAACCCATGATCAATGCTCCATCAACATATGCTGAATGAATTAAATGGACACTCTATGTATTATTGTTGACTAAACAGAGAGATGACGGAAGAGCACTAGGCCCCAGTATGTGGGTCTAGAGGTGGAAGGCAAGAGCCTGAGGCCAGGGAGGACGTGATGGAGAACAGTGACAAACACTTTGGGGGCTGCTCTGTGGCAGAGCCACCCTCTTGGCAGAGGGAGTGTTTGTGAGAGACAGAGGAAGGAAAGTGATGGTGTGAGGGAGGCTCTGAAAGTATGTGTGTGTGTGCACGCACGCATGTGAGAAAGTGGTGGGGATGTATGCGGGGGAGTGTGTGTGTGTGTGCGCGCGCACACTGCATTTGTGAATCAGTCTGTGAGCAGCAGCGAGGAAGGTTGTGCAGGGGCGCACGGACGTGGCTCGTGGGTCTGGGAAGGGGAGCCCGTGCGTCATCCTTGTGCATGGGGGTCTGTGTGAAGGGGTGAGGGCGTGGCCACGAAGGCTGTGGTGCTGAGGGTTGTGCGTGCCTGTGGGGGCGGGGGGCAGTGACTGAGGAAGAAAACCTGGAGGGGGACACCTGAATACCTGGGGGGGGCGTGAATGAAGAACTGTCAGCGTGTGGGCGTGGAGGGCGTCATGAGCGTGTGCAGAGGAGACGGTGTGCCCGTGAGCGTGCACAATGAGGTAAGGGACATCAGGCTTTGGTGAGGGTGTGGCTGCCACGGCCTCGGCCACGGGCCCCGTGCCAGAGGTGGGGGCTGGCCCTGGGCCCAGGGTGGGGGAGGCGGCGGCTCTGACTGAGCAGAAGATTCCTCAGAGTTCTCCCCCGAGCCACAGGCGCCAGCTTACCACGTCCCCAGGCAGGCAGGTCGAGCAGGAGACCCAGATGTGTGTGTGCGCGCCTCACATGTGTCCACAGCGAAACCTCTGGGCATGTATTTGTCTTTGTCTGTGTGCGGGTGTGCACGCCTGTGCTTGTGTGCGCGCTGCCGGCTGTGTGTCGCTGCCTGTCTTTGTCTCTGTCTGTATCTGGGCCTTTGTCTCGGTGTGTGTGGCGGTCAGTCCAGGCCTGCCCACAGGACTGTCTCTGGGGTGGTGTGTGCGTCTAGGTGTATCTGTGTCCGTGGAGCGCTGTGTGTCCTTGAGCTGTGCATGTCTCAGGAGGGCTGCCAGCATGCCCTGGACCGCCTGTTTGCATCTCTGATGGGTGGCCTTGGTGTGAGTGAGAGAATTGTTGTGCTTTTGAGGCTGTGGGTCTAGACCGCGGGGTACCTCAGTGTGAATGTGTGCTTGTGTTTCTGTCTGTGAGACTCTTGCCACAAGTGGTAGTGTGGAAATGCTCCTGTGTGCCTGTGGGATGTGTGTTTGTGAGACCAAGGATCTGTGTGTGTGCCTCTGTGTGTGGACGTGTGTGTTGGATGTGAGGGTGTGAGGGGTTTGTCACAGACTGGTGAGCAAGTTAATCTCAGACTCCGTGACACGTGGAATAAAATCACGCTCCCATAATGGGATCATTCGTCTTCCTGTCCAAGGAGAGAACCAACTCTTCACCCTCCTCCCTGGGGGAGCCCATGGGGCTAGGGCCAGGCTTAGGCCCCCCGTCCAGACCCCCTTGTGGCCTCAGCACCCCACCCCCACCTCTCCTCTGCCACGCCAGGCCCATGCTGCCTCCAGAGTGCCCTGGTGCCCACTGCGGGCTGGGCTAGGCTCCAGGACATGTGATGGAGCCTTAGAGGCCCGTCCTGGGCACCCCCCAGCCCCACCCACTGCTGAGGAGGGCCCTGCCCCAGATGGGAGGGGGGGGGGTTGCAGGAAGGAATCTCTGGGCCCCTCCTCCTCCCGGAGGGGAAGGATGAGCTGCAGGCCCGGCCGGGATTTTCCATCTCTCAGCAACAAGATTCCTGGTGAGCAGGCTGCGGGGCTTGGCAGGGTGCCTGCTGGAGACCCGCCCTCACCCGCCAGGACGCCTGTGTCCCCAGGGCCAGGCAGCAGCAGGTTCCCTGGGGAGCTAGGAGGGCCCCAGAACTCAAGGCTACAGCTGTCCAGACCTATGGGAAAGCCAGACCTTTCCAGGCTCCAACCCCAACCATCGACGACGGCTCCCCGGCCCCCCAGGCACAGCGCCACCTTTCTCCTGGCCTCTCCCCAGCTGCAGCCTTTGCTTCAGAGAGCCCTTGCAGACCAGCCACCCAGCACCATCCACTCCCTGCCTGAGCCTCCGCACATGCCCAGCCTGGGTTCAAGACCTCACCTCTGGAGTTTGAGGGCTCCCAAGGCCAGGGCTGTGCTGCTGATCTCAGAATGGGGCTCCCGAGGACAGGGCCATGTGTCCCACAGCTGTGACATCCCACTTGATCTTAGCATTCCTTCCTGACTGAGCAGTCAAGCACCAGGCGAGAATTTCAAACTCAAGGCTGGGGAAACTGAGGCAGTGGAGCCTTCTGCCCTGCCTGCCATCATGAATCAGAGGCCACATCCAGGAGTCTAAGACACACAAGTTCTTAATTCTGCCCAGCAACAATGATGGCAACTCATTCTTCCCCATAGGGGGTGCATTTGCAGGATGGGGGAGGCATCCGTTGGAGGGAGAAGGGAATGAATGAGCAGGTGGACTCCCTCAACCCACAGCCTTGGACGAGCAGCCGGAGAGCAGGTTTGGTAAGAGATTAAGGTCGAGGAAAAGAGAACCGAGATGCTCCAAGATTTACGAGCCTAATTCTTCTCCCTTAAATTCCCCTCCAAGCCCCCCAGCCCTAGCCTGGTCCCTCCAGGATCATGCTGTGGTCCCAGGCCAATGTCAAAGCCCTAACCCATCCATCAGCTGTTGCCAGGGAGTTTCCACCCAAAGGGAGGGGGCTCAACTGACACGCGGGGCCCAGATTGATGGGGATGGGGCAAGGCCCTAAAGAAGCAGCCGACTGCCCATTGCACCCTCCCAGGAGGTAAGGGCTCACAACTTCCAGGGAAGAAGCTAGGCTGGAGGGTGGGACCCAGGAGGAAGTGACCTCCCAACCCTGGCACCACACCTAGTCCCGCCCTTCCAACAGGCCAGGAGACCTGGGATCCGGCTGCTGCTGCTGCTAAGTCGCTTCAGTCGTGTCCAACTCTGTGAGATCCGAAGGGGGGCCCTATAGTTCATAGGGTGTGTGGCCTTGGGCGGTTGCTGGTCCTCTCCAGACCTCAGCCTCCCCACCATATGATGCAAGAAGTGGTTCGGATCCCAGGTGTTCCCCCTTTAGCTTCGCTCCCTCAGGGCGAAGCCTTGACCTCTCTCCAGTCCAGGGCTGTCACCGAGAATCTGGGTCAGATGGGGTGAGGCCTCATGGTTACCTGGAGGAGTCCCTGAAGGCACCCAACTCAGAGCTGAAGAACCTGGTGATTCCTCCGACTCAACCACGCATCTGTTTTCCAGAAGAGTGAAACTGAGGCCCTGAGAGAGGCTCAGGGTCTGCACCAAGACCTGAGCTTTACTGGTGGGATGGTTAAGAGCATGTGCTCCGGGGTCAGAAAGACCTAGATTAAAATGCCAGCTGCAACAGAAACTTGCTGTGTGAAGTCCCTTGCCTTCTCAGCCTCAGATTCCTCATCTGTAAAATGGGCAATAGTGCCTCCCTCCTATGGGCTGTTGAGTTGAAATGAGAAAATGCATGTAATGGGCTCGGCCAGTGTAGCAAACACTTCGACAATGGTAGCTATCCTGACTGTGGGTAGTGTTAACACAAAGCCAAGTGGCCAGGGGGGAAGAGGAGGAGGGGTCCCGACCTGGCTCATCCTCCGGCCCAGGAGGGCCAGCCAAATTCCTCGAAGCCCCCCAGCTGTCTCCCCTGTTCATTAAAGGCCTCTCATTAGTGAGCCTGGGCACCTGCCCCTCCACACGTAATAAGCCTCATTAGTATCTTAGCCCCAAGCTCTGAGCCCAGAGTCTGTGCATGTGCACACGCGTGCGGGTGGGGGGCTGCAACAGGCCACCAGCCAGGAGGCAGCATCCCCGCCAACCACACCCCCTGCCTGTCATCAGCAGGGCCCGTCACCACCCAGCTTGTCACCTGCCTGCCTCGCACCCGCACCACCTGTCACCCACCCAGCTCGTCACCCACCCAGCCCATCACCTGCACCACCTGTCACCCACCCCGCCTGTCACCGGAGCTGCCTGACAGGCATCTGGGTGGGGGGACAGGAGATGGAGAGGAGAAGACCACAGGGGTGTGGAGCTGGGGGCCCCAGAGACCCTGTAGGACCCCCACTTCAGCTCAGCATCCTGCAGCATCGCCATGGCAACCTCTCAGCCGCAACCACTTTCCCAAACATCCCCCACCCCACACCCCCCTCAGGCCCTGCTCTTAGCTGAGCTGAGGCTGAGAAGAGTCTTGAGTGACAGCAGAATGGGGCAGGAAGGAGGTGCTCATCAGCTGGCTGGCCTTGGCCATCCTGTCCTCCCTGGACTCAGTTACTCCATCTGCAAAATGGAGGGGCTAGGGACAGGGAGGTTGCTGTACGGCCAGTCATTCCTTCCCAGCCTGGATGCGCTGACCCAGTGGCCAGTCAACCTGTGAAGCGTGAGGGGGAGGCAGGCGGGGTACAAGAGGACAGGGGATTCTAGGTCCTTTCACACGCCTTTGCCCCTGGTCCAGTCCAGAGAGACTGGACCTCTGGCCCAAGCTCACACAGCCAAAGAAGAGGAGCAGGCTACAAGGGAGAGGGGCTCTGCCACAGGACCGCCAGCTGGAGCCAATACCTCCAGGGGGTGACCCAAGGTGACCAGGGGGTGCTGAGTTGGCCCCCACCTCCAAACTGCTTTATTTATAAAACCCAGCGCTCCAGGCCCAGCAACAGCTGCAGAGCTGCCCCTCCAAGGGGCACAGGCCGCAGTGGAAGGGAAGGGTGGTGCCTCCCCCAGGAGAGAGACGCCCTGGGGTCCCAGGCTCCGTCCTCCGCTGACCAGGGCAGGGGCTGAGGTGAGAAAGGGGAGTCTGCCTGTTCCTTCCCTCCCTGCCCCCCTCCTCTCCTCCAGGCAGGCAGCGATAGGATTACTTCTGCATGACTGCCTGCTCCACAGGGTTCCTGAGACCCTCCTGCCTGCAGCAATCTTTAAAATTCCTCCAGCCCAGCCTCGGCATGGCTCCTTCTCCCCAAAGTGAAGGCTCCAGCTCCTACCGCAGTGTGCCCGCGGCCGCCACTGCCGAGCCTGCTGGAGGCCCATGTCCCAGGACCCATCCTCGGGGTGTAGCCTGGTGTCCCCTAGGACCCTCTGAGACCCAGGTCCTGGCCTATCCTTTTTGGCTCCTGGTGCCCCTCCAGCCCCATAGGGTGCAGCTCAAGCTGGGGTCGGGCCTGCCAGTGGCGCCAAGGCGGACCGGGGCACATATGCGCAAACACACCTGGTGGGTTTTGACGTGCCGCTCAGGTCCTCTGCTGCCAGAAACCCCAATGTCCCCACCTCTGTTCTAACCGCCCCTTCCCTACCTCACCAATTCCTTGCTACCCCTGGGGTGGGCAGACAGCTGGGCCAGGCCAGTGCTTGTGGCTCCCCAGGGCTCAAGAGGCAGGCAGGAGATCGATCCACTGAATTTTTTAAGGCTCTAATGGAGCCTGCATCCCAAGACTTGGGGCTTGGGACGCAGGCGATGTCTCAGGGACCCCTCCCTCGGCACTGCAGTTGCTTCCTCTTTCAGGCCTAGGGGGTCAGGGCACCTTGCTGGGAGCCTTCCCTCAGCAAGAGGAGAGGCACGAGGGGCCCTTGGGGAAGAGGTGGGGTTGGGGGGCTGTGAGCACTACCCAGAGCCCCCACCAATCTCCTCAGTCCTAATGCAGGCAGAAGCAGCTCAGCCTCTAAATCACTTCCCTCATGCTGCCCTCTGAGGCGGATTCTGTGCATCTGTAATTAGGGGGTGGAACAGATGGTGGAGATTCCGTTTAAAATCATGCATCTAGTAAAGTAACCTTCACTGTCGGAACTGACTCCCAGGGAGACCAAGCCCCAAGCCCGGATCTTGTGGTGGGGGGGGTGTTTGGGGAGGGGGTATCAGGTCAAGCCAGTACCTTCCCCATCTTTTTCCCTGAAGTCCCCTTCAGGTGAGTCAAGGAGGAGGGGGATTTGGCAAGGAGGGGGACCTGACAAAGTGCAGGCTGGGGGTAAATCCCCCTGCCCAGCCCCGCGTCCCCCCCCCAACCATACATGCCAGAGTCAGGGCAGGGCTGGGTACTCAGAGTTCTTGGCTGAGAGACCAGGATGACCAGGTGCCAAGAGCCCCCAAAGAGGCCCCAAACCTCCAAAGCCCAGGCCAGGGTGCCCAGAGCACAGGGTCTTGGGTGGGGCAGCTTTGAACCAGATGTACAGCCTCACTATCCAGGAATGAAAGGCCTGGGGCAATGAGGCGGAGTGGAGATGCCTCCCCAGGCAGAGGAGGCACTGGGAAGTGGGGGAGGACTGGGCAGCAGAGAAAGAGACAGCACAGAAGAGTGGGCTAGTGTGTGTGTGTGTGCGCGCACGTGTGCGTGTGTGTGTGTGCAAGGCTGAGACTATCCAGAGGGGGTTTGGTGGGTGGGGGGTGGGAAGAACAAGGGAGGCTGTGCTGGAATGTGTGACAGTGGGAGTGAGGGCTGAGGTGGGAGTGCAGGGGGCGCAGGGCAGAGCTACTCTGAGGGGTAAATGGGTGCAGGGTTGTGATGGAGCTGGGGCTGTGTGTGTGTGTGTGTACAAGTGTGGGACTGGTCTTTGGAGAGGGCTAGAGGCTGTCCCTGGGCCCTTGGATGGCAGAGGAAGGTGCTGGAGCTTGTTGGGGATGTACAGAGGACCGCTTGTTTGAGGAGATGTTGTGGGATCTGGGGGTGTGTGTGTGTGTGTGTGATGCACATGCATGCCCGGGAAGGTATGAGAAGCTGGGGGGAACACTGCCTGTTCAAAGGTACAGCAGAACTGAAGCCATGTTTGTGTGTCTGGGGTGAACGCTTGTTTGAGATGTTGTGGGATCTGGGGTGTGTGTGTGTGTGTGTGTGTGTGTGCGCGATGCACATTCATGCCCGGGAAGGTATGAGAAGCTGGGGGGACACTGTCTGTGCAAAGATACAGTAGAACTGAAGCCATGTTTGTGTGTCTGGGGTGACTGGCGTGGCCTCAAGAGGCACTGTCATTTGAGTGGTTGTTGCGGCAGCCTGCATGAGGCACTGTGCGTGTCTGTGTGTGGGGTGGGAGCTGTGAGTTTGGAAAGGTGTAGCGAGCTGTACTGGTGTGTCTACGGACATGCTGGGCTGCAGCTGGGAGAAACGTTGGGGCTGTAGGGAGAGTCCGTGGGTATCTTGTTAGGCGTTGGGGCTCTGAGAGTCTGGGTGTGTGGGAGGTATTAGGGCTGGAGTCGGGTCCTGGGTGTATCTGGGGAGGTGTTGGGGTTGGAGAGGGGAGTTGATATGTTTGAGGATGTGGTAGAAGCCATGTGTGTGTGTGTTGGGGTATTTGGGGATATACTGGGGGTGATAAAAATCTAGGTTTTCAGTACTAGAGCTGTAACTATGTGTGTGGGGGGGTAGGCATGTGGTGGTGGTGTGTTGGGGCTGAGAGTGCACGGAGCAGCAGATATGAGGAAGGTGTTGGAATGTGGAGAGGTTGTGTGTGTGTGGAGATGCTGGGGCTGTGTGTTTGGGGGTGTTGCCGCCGTGATGGGGAAGTAGCTGTGTACTCAGGAGGCATGAGAGGGCTGCAGTTGGGTACCCCCCAGCTGCCCCGACAGGTGGGGGGGCTGCAGGGTGAGGCGGGGTACCCCTCTGAGGAGGTGAAGGGCAGAGTCCTGGCCTTTGCTCAGGGACCCACCTGGGGGCTGCCTGCCGCTAGAACCCCTCTGCTGGGGCAGGGGGGTGCCTGCCCGCCCTCAGACGCCGGTGTGGGGGTGTCGAGACCGGCTGTCCATCTGTCTCAGCCTGCGCCCCGCCAGGCCGGAGAAGCAGAGCTGCCTCCTCACTCCCCGGGGTGGGGGGGTGGGCGGCAGCGGATCCCAGCCCACCCATCTGCCTTTAGATGGTTGAGGCAGGAGCCTCCACAAAGCTGCCTGGAGGGCATCGCTGTGTTTGAAGAGACACAGGCTGGGGGCTGGGGGCTCTGCAGAGAAAACAGCCCTCACCGAGGCTCCTCTGAAAACCACTGACGCCAGGCGGGAGGACAGGGGAGGGTCTGTCTGTCCTTGGGCGTCTGTGTGGGTCAGAGCCCGACTGTGCGCCTTGGAGCCCCTTCTTCGCATGTGTTCAAGGCGGCCTTGCCTTGGAAAACAGCCCTCCCTCCAAGCCAGGCTCCACGCTCACAGGCTCACCCAGGCAGCTACCCCTCACACATGCACCCTGCCTACACTCCCGCACACACGGCCCCCATACCTTCACATCTGCAGAACACTGCACCCTGGCACACGTGTACCTGTGCCCTAGGGTCCCAGTCCTTGCATACGCGCGCCCATCACACCCCACCCCGTGCTGCAAAGCCAGGTACGACCACACACACCTGTCACATATACATGCCTACACACATATATACCTGACAAGTAGCAATCATACCCACACCCACACGCCACACACCTCGGATCTCCCTGTCACACCCATAGCCCATCTCACATGCATTCAGTCTCTCACACACACCGTAACAGACACTCGCCATCCCTCACACCTGCATGTATGTGCCCAGGTTTGTACATGTGCACACATGCATGCACACACACTCTCACCAACTCTCAGCTCTTTCACACCAGCCAGCTGATCAGTGTTCAGGACAGGCCTTGTCACTTCCTAGGAGGGCTCCCACGGGCTCAGAGGGCCTCCACTCTACCCAGTCAAGTCAGAGTGGGAGGTAAACCCCCTCCCCTGCCCCCACAACACCATGGCTCCCTGGGAACCCTGACCTTCCCCTACAGAAAGGGTCCTCTCTCTGCTGTGGGGTGACTGCCGCTGTTGCGTGAGTGTGACTGTGTATGGGGGTAGGAACAGGTCCTGAGAACCCATGAGTCCTGGGTGTCACTGCCCGTGTGGGTAAAAAGCCCAGGGACAAGTTCACTGGGTTCTGTTTGTGAGATTCAAGAGGAGTGCGAGAGTCACAAAACGTGTGTTTGTGTGTGTGTGTGAGGCCAGGCCTGTGTGGACAGGTATGAGTATGGGGCGGGGGGTGCACTTATATGAAGAGACACACACCCAGTGAGTGGGGAGGATTCTGGAATATTTCCTGAGACAAGAGGTATGTACATCTGTGAATAGGGGTCAGGGCCAGGAGAGGTGCCCTTTGAGACTCCCTGCCCCCACAAAGAGATCAACAGGGAGGGTCTCTGGGATCTGGCGAGTGTGTGCGTGTGTGTTTCTTTCTCTCTTCCTCTCTCTCCCTCCCTGACCTCTTTAGCAGCTGGAAACTGAGCTGGGGGTGGAAGGAATGGAGACTTGGCTGGCCTGGGGGTTTGGGGAGGGAAGCAGGAGAAAACACCTTCCAGATTCTCATCAAATCCTTGTTTGTGGTTTGCAGCCTCCAGCCTCTCTCTCTTTCTCTCGGTCTGGGTTTCCCCCTCTCTCTTTATCTCTCCTGCCTCTCACGCTCTCCCCGTATCTCTCCTTCTCCCATCTCAGTCACCTTGTCTCCCTCCTTGGATCTCCCTGTCTCCAAGTCTCCTGTCTGTTTCTCTCTCCCCAGACCCTTCCATTTTTCTGACTCCTCTCTCTGCCAGCACCTCTGTCTGTCCGTCTCTCCCTGCCCTGGTCCATCTGTCCGTCTCTCTCTGCCTGCCTGTGCGTGGGTGTCTGTGTCCATCTGCTCCGCCACCCATCTGTCTGGTTGTCTGTGCAAGTCCTTCGGAGGGTACCCACTCGCTCACCAAGGCACCCTCCCCCAGGTCAGCAAAGGCCTCTCCTGGCTCAGAGGGTGGGGAGGAGGGTGCAGAGCTGCAGCTTCTGGAAGCTTCAGTAGCAGCTGGGCTGAGCTGGGAGTTCGGGGCCAGCCAGCTGCAGAAGCGGTCCCTCCCCTGGGCTCCCAAGCCAAGGACCCCAGAGCAGAGAGGAGAGAAAGCAGGGCCTCACTGCAGCTGAGTCTGTGTGTATGCATGTGTGTGAAGAGGAGGAAGAGGGCCTCACTTTGCCCGCATTTCACCATTCCCCCCCAAAGCCAGGCCCTGGAGGAGAGGAAGCTTCTATGCCCACCCTCCTCATCCCCTCGCCCATTCAAGAGACGCTGGGAAGGGTTGGGGGATGCCAGGCCCTGGGTAAAGGAGGGGCTGGAGCCTCAGCTTCCTGTCAGCTGGGTGGGAGGGGGGCTCCTCCCCTCCTCCCTTCCAGGCAGTCCCTGGGGACCCCTCCAGTTCTGGTCCCAGCTCCAGACACAACACGAGGGGCTGCACATGCAGTTCTCATCAGCTCCACAGGGGCCATTCCCAGCTCCCCGCTGCCCTAGAGCCTCTGACCCACAGGGATATGGTGGGTAGAGTGGGGGGTGGGGGTGGAAATCACTCGAATGTCTCCCCCTTCCCCAAATGGAGGTTGGTTCTGGACATGTAGAGATCGTGGTCCTGTCGAGGCACTGGCCATTGAGAGATCCCAGGTAGTCCACCTACCACGGCCAGCCCAGCACCTCACACCCACATATATACACACTGCGCCCCCCCAGCACTCACAGCCCCAAACCCTCACTCTGTGGCCTAGAGACTCAAGAGGGCTTAATAGGAACCCAACCCCAGAGACCTGCCCCCTACCCTGACAGGGGCCTCCAACAGGGTCCCCGGCAGGAAGCCAGCAGCTGCAGGAGGTAGCCCTCAGACCCCTCTCAGGAGGCTCTGTTCCCACTACTCCCTCTCTGAGAAGAGCTCCCGGTCCCGATCTCACGCTAGATGGGGAAACCAAGGAAGGGAAGGGGACAACACAGTCAGGAGCTCCTGAGACCCTGGGGTGGGTTCACAGATGACGAGAGGGACCCGCAGGGGCAGGACCTGGCTCCTTCCTGACCCGCCGTGGGCAGAGTCCATGTTGGCTGCACCCTCCGCAGGGCGCACAGCCCTGTGCAGCCCTGCTGCTGGGCCGGGGCCAGGGACTGGCTCCCTCCCTCCAGAGCTCTCCTTGCCCCTGGCTGGGCCCCCTCCCTCTCCTCGCTTCAGAGCAGCCCTCCCTGCCCTCTCCCTCCCAGCTCTGGCTCTCTCATCCTCAGCTCTTGGAAGCCTGACTCACTGTTTCCCTCCTCTCTCCCCTCCCTCTCTCTCTTTCTCCGGCAGCGGCGCCTCCCCCTCCCCTGGGGGGGCTCTGGCCACAAGGGTGCCCGCCTGCTCCTCTCCCCAGGCTCTGCCCCCCCCCACGCACCCAGGAGGCCCCCCTGCAGCTGTCCAACTCTCTAACTACAGAGAGGTGGAGGGAAAGAGCCTAGGTCCCAGACCTGGCTCTGCCGCCTCTGACCCCTGGCAAGCAGGAGCTGGGGGGCTGCTCTCTAGACTGGGTTTCCTCCCGTCAAACAAGGAGGGGGGATGCAATTGCATGACGCCCTGGTGCCTCTAATGTTCCTGATGTTCCCTGCTTTTAAAAGCCTGATGCCTCCTGGTGCAGAGCGCCCACAACCTGTGGGGCGCTGTACCTGCCTCTGGCCCCGCCCCCAGGTCCAAAGAAGAGCCAGGCTCTATCCGCAGACATCTGGGCAAAGCAGTGGGGAGACCCTGCCCTTTGGGGCAGCAGCCTCAGTCTAGTGACCCTTGGAATCCCCGGGTCTCTCTGTTCTCCCTCCTCCTGTGGGAGTCCTCCCTTCTCCCCTTCCCACCTGTCTGTCCTCCTCCCTCTTCCCTGAGACATTTGCCTGTCTCTCCTCCAAACACAATCCTAGCAGCATTTGATCTTGGGCGAGAGGCTCTCAAGTGCCCGCTCATTTCAGGCTTTGAGGTGGGGAGTGGCACACGCCTAGGCCTTCTAGGTCCCCTGGACACCCCGTCTTCTGGGGTTTGATCCTGGCTCTTCCTAACTGTTTTCTCTGCTCCCCCGCTCCCCCATCCCCACCATCATCATCTTTCCCTCTCTCCACCTCCTATGTGACTGTCTGGGTCTCTTTCTTCCCCACCTCCCCCCACCCCAGCTCTCTCCCTGGGGGGCCCATCTGCTGACATTAGCAACAATGTTGCCCTTCCCCCCCCCTTCAGTTCCCAGCTCCACCCCATCCTGGCTTCCCCCTCCCCGGCTCTGTCCCAAGAGACCCAGGGGACCCAGCGACCGAGCTGGGCTCCATCCCATAATAGCGAGTCTGCTTGACCTCACGAATCAGACCAGAAGCGCCTGGGCATCTGGTACGAAGAAGGCAGGGCACCCTGTGGTCTTGGGTGGCTGGCATGAGACACAGAGCTTTGTATTTCAAAAACCAAAAAAAAAAAAAAAAAAAAAAAGAAGTTGACCTGGGGTGGGGCAGAGCGGAGAAGAGGGGAAGTGGAGGGGATCAGGTTTGCCCCTAGGAAGCCCCCGTCCAATGGGAAACAGAAGCGACAGGAGGCAGTGGCTCCAGCCAGTGCTCCAGGCTGACCTGAAAACCAGCAATGTCCCTTGGGGGTTCTGCCGGTCCACAGCAGCAACCCCCTCCCCACCTTAAAAAAGGGTCTTCTGCCAGGGACTGTCTGCCCCTCAAGCCTCCAGCACAGGCACACCAAGCAGGTCAAGATCCCATCTCTTAATCTCCTTGAGAGTCCAAATCCATCCTCGCTACAACACACCTCCACTTAGCCCAGCAGGGGGTTCCAGAAGCCTCCCAGCCAAAATCTAACCTGGTAGAATGGGGGGGGGGTGGGTGGTAACAAATCCCCCAGCTCCCAAGCCCCCTCACCAAAGGCCCCATCAAGGGCTGGGGAGCAAGGCAAAAGAGTCCTGGAAACCACACACCTCCAAACTGAGAAGCATTGCTGTCCATCACGGCACCTAGGGGTGCTGGGGCTCCCGGCCCCGACGACCCTGTTCCAGACCCCCCAGCCCAGCA
Organism: Okapia johnstoni; assembly: GCA_024291935.2. Classification (NCBI taxonomy): domain Eukaryota; kingdom Metazoa; phylum Chordata; class Mammalia; order Artiodactyla; family Giraffidae; genus Okapia; species Okapia johnstoni. The sequence goes on along the minus strand of JAGTYA010000024.1, from coordinate 7,412,002 downwards.
AACATAATAAACAGCAAGCTCTTTTTCTTTATGACACCAAATTCCTCCAGGCCCAACAGCTCCTTCCATCACTACCTCAGCCATAGATCACATTAAAAACTCACAGAGGGCAACTTAAACACATCACATTTGTTTCTCTCTATATTATTTCAAAAGTAACGGCATTAAAAATGGATTTTACTACAGAAAATAAATATCAGCACGTGGGCCAGGAGCCCAGGAAGGGGGAGAGAGCCCACCAGGAGAACATCCCCTGAGGGCTTGGGCACAGCTTAGGCGCTGACTAAGGAGGTGGCCGAGAGGACAGACTACAGTGGGGGAGTGGGATGGGGGGGATGCCTAGGGAGGGGGCAATGCCTGCCCAGCTGGGCACCTGCCCCAATGCCAGACACAGAGGGACAAGAATCACCAGTCTGAACTGGTGCCTACTGGTCCCCCAAAGCTCATGCCCTCACTGATCTCTGCAACCTCTGGAGGGTGGGAGTTTTGGGGGAAGAAGTTCACTCGTCTCTGGGGGTTATTCCAACTATTGACACAGCAGAAGAGGGAAAAAAAAAAATGAATTCAACTTACTATCCAGTTTGATTTTCCATTACTATAAAAATAAATATACATCTGTTCAAAGGAGGGAGATGGCAAGCTGCAGGCACATGCCACCTGGGGGGGGTCCCCCACTGCTCACCACCACAACCCAGCCTGCCCCCCACAGGCAGCCGGGGGTGGGGGAATGGGGGGGGTGGACTGACTGGTAATCTTTCACTTACAGCCCCAGCTCAAACAGCTACACACACCGGGCCACACGGAACAGGAACAAGCCAACAATAGAAACACCCCAAATGCTCCTGGCAGGACTCTGCCCAGGCCCGGGCACATGCCCCCGCCCCCGCCGGCAGCGGCGGTGGCGGAGGCAGCGGCGGCGGCAGCGGCAGCAGCGGACAAAATGTGGCCACCCTGACCCAGAGGCAAAGCTTGTCCTCACACCCTGAGCTCTGCCCAGGGAGCTGGGGCCAAGTCCCGCCTGACACCAACTGGGTCCGGCGGGAAACGCCTGCCCAGCCAGACAGGCATAGGCCCCCCAAGGGTCCCTCGTTGTGCTCAGGGACCAGGCTGGTGCAGGCTGGCCCTGCCTCCCAGGGTGACGCCTGGGCCCAAATTCAGCTGGCCCTGCCAGTCAGGCACTTGGTGCAGAACCCAGGGCACTAGGCTCAGCCCCTCCCCGCCCAGCCCCCGGGGGCCCCCAAGCTAGCAGGGAGGGGGGACTCCCCACCCCTCCACATCTGGCCCCGGCCCCCAGGGTCTGCGGTAGAGAATTCCCGCCCCCGCCGCTCTCTGTCTCCCTCCTCCCTCTCGCGGTGCCCGCTGCCCGCCTCGGGGGCAGCCCCAGCGCCCCGCCTCGGGCCAGCAGGCCCACATCCTTCCTCCCGCGGCCGCCCCTGCGCCTGGCAGGAGGCTGGGGGGTCAGGCTGCTGGGGAACCCCTCCGGTTCCCACCAGTCTTCATCCCCAGCCCCCAAACTCTCAGGGTTGCTGTCCCTTTTCCTGTAGAACAGGAAACAAGGTTATTTCCTAGACTCGGAGCCAGCCCCCTGCCCCTCTGGCTCTGCCCGGGGACCAAGATCCAGCAGGGGAATGCGCCCGGAGCCAGAGAGCGGAGGGATTCAGCGATTTACCCCCCAGCGACTGGCCCAGGAGGCTGACAGCTGTCACTCAGCACCCCACCCCCTGGGGAAGAGGGGGGCCCCCGATTCAATCAGAGCCTCAGAGGAAACGCATTGATGGGCGATTATTTATTTATTTATGCAAAAGTGAGCCGACTTTGTTCGCCAGGTAACCGGGCACGCGGCCCAACCCCTCCGGCCCCAGCCGCCCCCAAATCCCTCCTCCGCCCCACACCCCCTCCGGGTCATTAGGTCCCCGCCCCTCAACTCCCAGAGCACAAGCGGAACCTTGGGATTTGGGGGTTGGAGGGGAGGGGCTCCTCCCCTCCGCAGTCTCCCCCTTTCCCAGCGCCGTTCCTAAAATCCAGCCTTGTTCTCCGCTCCCACGGTCCCCCCCTTCACCCACCCCCCCACATTCTCAGAAAGCTGAAGAGCAAATTGCAGTTTTAAATCCAAAGACGGAGGGAGGGGGAAGGAGGAGGGGGCGCGCGGCAGCGCTGGCCGCGCACCTCGCCCCCGAGCCGGGGGAGCCGCGGGGCGGCCAGGAAACCCGAGAACCCCCCCCTCCCCGCCCCCCCTTCTCGTCCACCTCCCCCTCCCCCTTCCGGCGCTGCCTGCCAGGCTTCGAGCCGAGCCCAGCCGAGCTGCGGGCCCCGGTGGAAACAAAGACCGATCGCACCGCGGGCACCTCAGCCACGGGGTCCAGCGGACCGGACCGGGGGCGCGCGGAGGGGGCGCGGAGACCCCCGGTGCGCTGCACAAAAAGACCCGGCCGGCCGGTCCCCAGCGGGGGTCTACGGCTGGGGAGGAGGCGCCACTCACCGGAGTGCTGGGCTGCCGGCTCCGTGGGTCCGAGCCAGGCGAGGGGCTTCGGGGGGCGTCTGTGTTCCGGCGGCGGCAGCGACGCGGGCGCCCGGCAGCTGGGGAGAGGAGTCGTGGAGGAGCCCTGAGCCGCCCGCCGTTGCTGACAGCATGGCTCGCGCCTCGGCTCACATTCTCCGCCGCTAACTCCGCTGGACCCCGGCCCCCCAGCTCCCGCGGCGGCCCCCCAACACCCCTCGATCACTCCTTCGCTCTCTCTGCGCCCCCCTTGCTCCCCCCACCACCACCACCGCGCACACACTCTCACAGCCCTGGACACCCCCGCCCCCACCCCCCCCCAATTGCAAACCTGGGAGGGAACGCGCCCCGCGTAGTCCTCCTCCTGCTCCTCCTCCTCCGCCCTCCTCCCTCCCGCTCTCTTCTGGCTGTCTGTCTGTCCCTCTGACTGTCTCAATCTCTCGCTCCCTCTGCCTTTCTCTGCTCTCAGAGCTGGGTGGGAAAAGGAAATGAGGACAGAAAGCAGACGCTGGCTTTGGGTGGTGGTAGCTGGATTCCCTCTCTCCCTCCCTCCCCCTCCTCCCCTCCCTCCTCCTGCCTTCTGCTCTCTCCGCGGCGAGCGGGGCTGAGCGCAGCCTGGCGGGTGGCTCGCGTTGCCCGCCCGCCCGCCTGTCTGTCTGTCTGGTCTGCCTCGCTCGCTCCCTCCCCTCGCCGTCTCTCGCCCTCGCCCTGGCCTGCCTGCCTGCCTGCCTGACCTGCCTGCCTCTCTCTCCGTTCTCCTTCCGCTGCCGCCGCTGCCTCTGCGAGCTCGCCTTACCTTCGCCGCTCACCATCCGGAACCCCAGGGGGATGAGCGCGCGCGCGGCTCATACGGGACTTGTAGTCCCCGCCTCGCCCCGCTCCGCGCGCGGGGCGGGCGGGGGGCGGCCGCCGGCCAGCTCAGACGGCGCGGCCGGGAGCCCGTGGGGGGCCACCCCCCAGCCTCCAAGCCCCTTGGGCGAGACCCACCCGCGCGTCCCACTCTCTTTTACCAAACACACGGGATTGCGTTCCCCCCTAAGGATCGCCAACGTTTCCCACGTTCCTTGTCCCCCCGCGGGGGTCTCTGGCCGGAGCGGAGGTTGCGGGTGGGAGTGGAGGGGCGGGGTCTGAGAATGGAAAGAGAGTAGAATGCGGGAATCGAGGGACTAGCTAAAAGGGCCTGAGACTTTCTGGGGGCGTCCCAATTAAATGAGAGAGGAAGCGGGAAGAGGAGACGGCCGGCTCCCTGAATCTGGAGGCGTTCTCCCTTCATGAGAAGGTTTCCTATTGAGTAAAGCGCCTCCCCCAGGGTTGATGGAGACCCTCCCCAATAAACTACCCCCCCAGGAAACTCAAAGCCCGCCCGCATCTCCTCCTCCTCACTCAGGGACCCCCCTCTCAAGTTCTGAGCTCTGGGTTTAGCCGCCCCCACCAAAGACTAGTTTTTCTACAAGTCCGAGGACAAGAGCATAAAGTCCTAGATTATCCACAGGTCTCTCTCTCTGTCACGCCACCCACACGCGCACACACACACGCGTACACACACATACACGCGCGCACACACACACCACACACACAACACACACACACAACCATTGCCTTCCTGAATTCGACTGAGCTTCTTCCTGGTGTCAGGAAGCAGCATTCAGATGCAACAGTTCAGAGCTCCTGCTGTGCCCAGGGGGCTGGACTCAGCACTTTCACCTACCTCCTCTGCAGGTCACATCTGTTATCCAGCCCCTAGCTCCGGGCCCCCTGCCTGGCCTATCTCCACAGATGGGAATGTGCACTGCCAGGGCCTGGTTACCAAGGAGAGGTCTCTGGACAGTGCAAGAAGGGGAACTGCTGCTGCTGCCACTGACTGAACACCGCAGGGCTCTCTAGTCCTGCAAAGACCTGGTAAAATGGTTTTGTTATCATTTCCATTTTAGAGACGAGGGCACTGAGGCCCAAGACCCCTACTGAAGAAGTTGGTAGAGCCCAGCTGGACCAGGGTCTGTTCGATTCCAAAGCTCACTGCTTAACCTCTGGGTCAGGCGGGGAGCTGCGACTCCCCAGCTCTCCATCTGACCTTCTCTCCCGGAGTCTGCGTGTCCTCCCTTGGCACTTCAATTCGACAAATGTTAGCTGAGGTGTGCAGGGCTCACAGGGGACGAGGAGATGAATAATGCATGGTGGCTGGCCTGTTCCCGGCGTCTACCAACACTGGCCCTGACTGGTCCTGTGCTGGTCCCACTTCCTCTGTGTGTCTGACATTCCTTTGCCCAATGTCTGCTGGCTTTTTCTGTCTTGCCCGGTGTCTGAAGTCCCTTCAGCATTGCCTTTGTCCTTGGCCCACCTGTTTCAGACTCTTCCTTTGGCCCTGCGGGGTGATATGAGGTGATGGCCAGCGTGTGACAAAAGGCAGGTGGTGTCGTTTTGCCAACGGCAGCTCCCTATCACCACCTTCCCTACACCTCCACCCTTCCCAAGCCCCTCTTCTAAGACCAAAAAAGGGGGGGACCTGGGGGGCACTCTGTTGGCCCTTTGCAGGGACTGGGGGCACCACAGCCATGGGAGAGGTCTAGGGCTCTAAATAGTTCCATCTATTGATCTGGCATCATGGGGCTGCTGACCAGCCGCAGAGGCCCCCATTTGGGAGCAGCTTCTCCTTACAGGCAAGCCCTGGGTTCAAAGATTTATTCATTGAATGGGAACCATTGTAAGATCAGATATTAAGGAAAGCAATGGTTAAAGTTATTAGAGGCCCTTTGCAGCTCCCAAGCCTGACCTAAAGTTACCACAAATAGATGAGCCTTTGGCATGCTGCCCCAGCTGGTCCCCCACCGGTGAGACTTTAGCATTGGGGAGGCTAGGAGAGGCCCAGGTACCCCTTTCTTTTACACCCTCACAACATCCTTACCTATTAGGCTCTGTCCCTGGGCATGAAGACCCCATCTAAGCTGAATCAAGTTTGAGGAGGGAATTAGGGGGCAATACAGGATGGCTTTCTGGGAGATAGGGGGCCCCAGGTGGAGTGAGATGAAGAGGAGTTTGGGAAAGACACGGGAGAGGAGAGATTAGGTGATGAGGTACAGGGGCCAAGATTAGTAGGGCCCATTGCTCCGTAAGTGAGAGGGGAATAGAAGTTAGGTAGGGCTGTTCATGCATACCCCTCCCACCCCAGGCTGCTTGAGCAGCCCCCTTCCCAGGGAGGCTGGGTGCTCTTAGCCCCCAAGGTTTTCGGCATTTCTGGAAACCAAGCACTACAGGGTTTCCCAGTCATCTGGGGACTGGGCTTTCTCTTGGAGCCTCTTTAAATTGTATTGTGGAGAGGATGTGGGGGTGTCCGCCCCAAACTCAAGCAAAGTCTTCCTGTGGGCGGCTGCTGCCACCTAGTGTCCAATTGTTATATCTGTTTACCAGCCTAGTCTGAAGGGGTCTCAGTTCAGTTCAGTCACTCAGTCGTGCCCGAGTCTTTGTGACCCCATGGACTGAAGCTTGCCAGGCTTCCCTGTTCATAACCAACTCCAGGAGTTTACTCAAACTCATGTCTATTGAGTTGGTGATGCCATCCAACCATCTCATCCTCTGTCGTCCCCTTCTCCTACCTTCAATCTTTCCCAACATCAGGGTCTTTTCAAATGAGTCACTTCTTCGCATCAGGTGGCCAAAGTATTGGAGTTTCAGCTTCAGCATCAGTCCTTTCAATGAATATTTAGGACTGATTTCCTTTAGGATGGACTAGGGACTACCCAGTCTTTAAAAACAGCATCTGCAGTCACCACAGGCTGGGCAGGGTAGCTGTAAGCTCCCAGAGAAAGCAGACTTGAAGGAGAGGAAGAACCTAAATCATCCCTTTCTGGGTCCAGCTCACTGCAACCACTTTTGTCTCAGTGTAAGCAGAAGGTGTTATGTAGGTACACCTAGGAAATAGAATTGGGAGTCCAGAGGGGCTAAAAGTTGTGGGGCCTAAGAGTTTGGAGGGCATGTGGAATAGGAAGCAGGCAGACCTGGTTCTTTTGATTTTTCAGCTGTGCTGAGCAGTTTGCAGGATCTTGGTTCCCTGCCCAAAGATTGAACCTGGGCCCCCTGCCATGGAAGCGTGGAGTCCAAACCACTGGACAGCCAGGGAATTCTCCAGACCTGGTTCTGATTCTGCTTTTGCATGCGTGTCCTTAACTCTCCAAGTCTCCATTTCCACATGTGTAAAACTGAGAGTAACCCCTTCTCTGTGTTACAGGCAAGGCTGTTGAGAAGATTTACTGAACACGTGGATATGAAAGCAGTTTGAAAAACTGGCACGGGCATGCTGAGGGATTATTGAGCCATATAATAATAATAATAACAGTAACTGAGAGGTCACAGCAGCCTGGAGCCAGGCTCCTGGAGCTCCTGGAAAGGGCAGAGTGAAGTGAGCCTTGGGTAGGAATGGGCACTGCCCTCCCTGACTACAGAAGTTCTGGGGCTGGCCTCATTCTTGGAGCTACCCCCAGGAAAGTTCTGGATTGTTGCAGAGGGATTCAACCTAGTCCCCAGAAGGAGAAACTGAGGCCCAAAGAGGTGGAGGGCCTGTCCTGAACCACTGAGCTACAGATCCGGGAACAAGCGGCCCATTGGACTGCAGCCATTACGGCCTTGGTTTTCCCCTCCTCTGGATGGGAACAGCTCAGAGCTGGGGCCCCAGAGACCACGGAAGCAGGAAGCTCTCCTTCACTGTGGTACAGTGGGAACCAAGGCCCCCAGGTCCCCATTATCCCTCCTCCTGTGCTGGCCTCCCCGCACTCGCCCCTCCCTGCAAGTCCTCCCACATTCCTCCGGGCAACAGGAAACCCCAGCTGCAGCCCAGACTTCAAATAGCTTGAGTACAGCAGACAACCCCTGCCGACCCTTGCCATCTTCATCTTTAGCCACAGATCCCCCTCAAATTTTTCACTCTAATCACAGCTACTTAGTTTTAACTCTCTTCACGGTCCCATTTACTGCCTCTGAGCTACTTAATTCTATCAAGTCTGGATGCCCCTCTCTTGCTTCTTTATCAACCAAACTTTTATTCCTTTTTCAAGTCTCCGGTAGTGAAACACCTCCTCTGAGAAGACATCCTTCTGCCCAGTTGGGTTAGGACCCTCTCCTGATCTCCAACATCTTCTGCTTTGCCTGTGCCCTTCACGCTCACCACCATTAAATTGTGAGCTTTCTGAGAGCGTGAACTGTACTGAGTGACTGTCTCTCCCATCCTGAGGGATGGGAAAGTTCTGAAGGTTTCTTCTACCCCGGAAAGTTTCCTGCAGTTTTGGATGTAGTGCCCAGAATGGCCACTAGAGAGAGTACAGACATCACTGCAAGACCATCCAGGGGTGGGTGGGTGGGTGGGCGTGAGTATCTCCCCGAGTGGGAGGGAGACTTTGATATGGTACCTGGGAGAGAACTCCTGGAGTGGATAGTGGGTCCACCCAGCTCAGCACCGGAGCAGTGGACTCCAGAATAGACTCATCCCGATATGTCCTAGGCCACCCAGACTTTTTCTCTCTGACTTTTCTCAATTCAGGGACCATAACCCTTGGTTTCCTGACCCCCCAGTATCTTTTGTCTCTGGCCTTCCAATCTCCTTCTTCCATGCCTCATCCTTCGCCTCAACCCTCCCGTATATAATTATTTGTACTTGCCTGACTTGACCTTGCTCTACAATACCTCTGGACCTTTGCACAAGCCATTCCCTTGGTGGGAGATGATCTCACCCTCTGGCTGCTTCATCAGGCAGACTTTTCTTTCACTTCCTCCAAGAAGTCTCCCTTGGCCTCCAGACTGACCTTGCCCCTAAGTGTTGTAATTGTTTACTGTTCTGCCTCCTGGTCAGGACCAGCCTACAGGAGACATCAGTAGATGTGTGTGAAATTAATAAATGAGCCGGCTCTTTTATGAAAACAGTCCAGCACATGTGGGGCTATCCCCACCCCCAATTTGCAGCATGTCCTCCCTGGGCCTGACTCTGGGTTAGTATCACACTTTCCCATGCTGTTCCAACAAATAAGGGAATGAGACACAGAGGGATGCCCGAGACTCTGAAGTCACACAAATCTGAGTTCAAATCCTGACTCTGTCGTCCAGCCGGGTGACCTTGAGCAAGCATTGTGGCCTTTCAGAGTCTTTGTTTCCACTTTGATAGAATGGGAATAATCTTACTTCTGCACTGCCTCATGGTGAGGCTCGAATTAGATGATGCATGTGAAACACCCAGCATTAGTCAATTAGGTGTCCTCCTCCCCCACCATGAACTTGGAAATAAAACTGCCCTCTGAGTCTTAAGCCAGTAAAATCATGCATCGCAGAGGAGAAAAGCCAGGTGGGGGAGTGAATGAGGCGAGAGATGGTTTTGTAAATGACTGAAGAGTTTTGTGAACGGTGGAAACCGCAATCAAGGTGACCCGCCTGTAATCTCAGGGAGGCAGGGCGAGGATGTGATTGAAATTGAGAAAACAGAGGCCTAATCAATTGCATTGTGCTCTATCTGAAGGGAACAGAAGGATGCACAGAAAAGGGGGTGCAAGGGAGAATTCACTCGGCTGCATCAGAGGGAGGGATGGGGAACCAGTAGACAGAGGGATTCCAGGCTCAGGCAGCTCTGGTCTCAGCTGAGGAGTCATGGGGACCTGGGGGACTTCAGGTGGCTCACTGCCCTGCTGGGCCATCATCTAAACTAAATGGATATACAGGTACCAGGCAGAGCCCCTTGGGAGCAGACAGGAATATTCTGGTCCCAAGAAAAGACTCTAGAGTCTAAGAGCACTGATTTTGGAGTCAGAGGACTTGGTTCAAACCCCTGCTCTGCCATTTATGTCTTGTAGTCTACTTCACTGTGCCTCAGTTTTCTTATTGGTAAAATCAAGATATAATAGCTGTTTCCTCATAAGACTTTCTGAGGATTAAATGGCAGCATGCATGTATAGGATGCCTCACATAGAGTGAATGATCTGTAAATGGTAGTGACAAAGACAGCTAACATGTATTGTGCATTTTATTGCCATTTCACAGAAGAAATTGAGGGTTGGAGCGATAAATAACTTGTACAACATGACACAATTAGAAAGTGGTAGAGGCAAGATTCACAACATTACACCACAGTTCCAGAGCTGTGCTCTTATTACTTGCTTACTCCATGGCAAGTGGAAACACTGGGCCTCTGATTTATACATCAGGTTCTTGTGAGTTTGGTTGGCCAGAGACCATGGCCTTCTGGAAGCCTTGGCCCCTGAGAGTTGGAGCATACAAAGCTAACGCTCCCAACCCTGTGACCACTTCTCTAAGCATCCATTTGGCTTCTCTGCATCTTAATGCTCCGGTTCAGCCATCCCTAGCAGATGGCTGAGCGCAGGGAATGCTCCATCTGCACTGGCTACCTCATCTTGTTTCCTTTAGGTCACTCAACGTGGGGAGTTTCCAGGGAATCCTTCTACCAATATTTAGAGACAGAAGCATCCCCTAAACATCCACTGGGGCAGACAGGATCCTTTCCCAAAACTCAGAGGTAGCAAGGTCTGGTAGACAGATCATGGGCCTTGGTTCAGATCCCAGCTCTGTCTCATATATATGTGTGACCTTGGTACATCAGGTAATCCCTGGGCCTTAGTTTCCTCGCCTGTAAATGGGGAGGGGGGGCTGATCATAGAACCAGATTCAGTACTTGATTAAATGAAAAGATGACCGTAAACACATCTGGCATTCAGCTGACATTTAATAAATGAGTTATTATTATTACTACTATTTCTCCCCAGCGTGACTGTGAACTCCTCCAGGACAGGGACAGGTCTTGTTCAGGTCTGAGCTCATATGAGGATGAGCTTTGGGGTGACTTTGGGGTGTCCTAGAACACACCTTGGGTGCCCTGTGATTAGCAGGCATTAGGGCTCTCTCTCAGCTCCTCCTCCTCCCAGCAGCCAAAGCAGGCCCACTCACCTCCCACTGACCACTGTCCCTCCCACAGAAAAAGATTTTCATGGCTCAAGGATTCATACGGTCACTCTTCTTATTTACAAAATCAGTAAACACACACATGATTCAGAGAGGTGATGAGCCCTCAGCAACCCTCTCCTTTGCCCTGGGCTTGGACCCTAGTCGTGGATTACAGCATCCACCCAGCGGGAAAGGGATCTGACAGAGACTTTCCCTGTGTTTGTAACTTACAGACATGAGAGAATTGAGTAGGAGGTGAATTCCGGGGGTCTGGACCAGAGTGGGTTGACAGGTAGGAAAGCACGGACAGGAGGTAAGTGAGGGAAAGGGTATACAGTTTTATAAATAACTAGAAAAAAATCTCAGCATTTCTTTTTTGGGGGGAAGGGGCACAGGCAAGAAGGCTAGAGGCATGGGCCTAAGTGGTAAGGGGAGAGATAGAGCTTGGGGCCAGAGTGGGTGAGGGACTATCTCTGAGCCTCGACTTGCCCCATCTTTAAAATGAACAGGTTGCCCTAGATGAACCAAAAGCAACTTGCTTGCTCTGACATTCTAGGACTCTATAGGGTTCTAGGCCTGGGGGTTTTGGGACCAGAGCCCTAGGGATAGAAAGGGGTTGGCGGGCACCCCCAGAGAGGTGGTGATGCCCAGTCAGGTGGTTGATGCCCAATCAGGCTATGTCTCATCCCCAGGCTGGTACTGGGGTTCTGTGGAGGTGAAATAGTCCTCAAGGAAGGACTGCAGGTACTCAAAGGTGGGTCTCTCCTCTGGGTCCAGACGCCAGGTCTGTTCCATGACCTCGTATAGGGATGCTGGGCAGCCTGGGGGGCACGGCATGTGGTAGCCATGCTCCACTTTTTCCAACACTTCGCGGTTATTCATGCCTGGAAGGTAGGGCTGTCAGTCAGAGGGCCTAGCCCCTCCTGAAGAGGCAACTAGGAAGAAGCTCTTCCCATGGCCACCCTTCCACCTCCGCATCCACCAGCAAACCTGGGTAGGGGACTCGGCCCTTGGTGATGAGTTCAGTGAGCAAGATCCCAAAGGACCACACATCTGACTTGATAGTGAATCTGCAAAAGAGGGCAGCCTCAGGGGCTGTCCACTTGATGGGGAACTTGGTTCCTGGAGAAATTGAGGGAGAAGGGAAAGTTAGTGAAGAAATCCCTGGGACTAGCTGGATTAAGAGAATGGCATCTCTAGGAACGGGAACCCTAAGCACAGAGGTCTCTGGGCATAACAGGAAAGACTGGTATCTAGCCAGAACTTGCTAAGGGTCTAGTATAGTGCTGGGCACTTTGCAAACATTGTAATAATTCTCATCATAATTATAACTAACACATGTATAGCCTCTACCATGTGCCAGGCACTGTTTTAAGCAATTTACGTGCATTAACTCATTTTAACCTTCAGGAAAACCCTGTGGGTTTTATTACTATTTTTTTTTTTTTACTATTATTATCCCTATCGTACAGAAGAGGAAAAGGTGGCACTAAGTAGTTAATAACTTGCCCAAATCATACAGCTTCCAAGTGGCTAGGATTCAGACCCAGGCATTCTGGCTACAGCGTTTTTGCTATTACACTCTATGGTCTTTCACTTGAGATTTATAGAGGTGCCTGGCACATAGGAGGTGCTTGATAAATATCTGTTGTCTGAGTATTTTCATCGGGATTGTTCACTGAGAATTCCATTGTGAGAAAAGACAGCTCCCAGAGAGGTTAGGTGACTTGCCCAAGGCCACATAGCTGGTAAGTGGAAGAGCTGGGTTTGAACCCAGAGTTGCCTTTTATACTATATCGGAGTGGGAGTGTCCTGGATGGTCTGGGAGGAGGCGGGGCCCCATGGCAGCCCCTTGGTGCACTGGGGAGCTCTTGGAAGGAGGGGTGAGGTAGGGCACCTTGTTGGGGGTTGTACTCATCATCCTCGATGAGACGGGCCAGCCCAAAGTCAGCGATCTTGCACACCAACCGCTCCCCGACGAGGATGTTGGCTGCCCTGAGGTCACGGTGAATATAGTTCATGCGCTCCATGTAGGCCATGCCCTCAGCAACCTGGGGGCGAAGGAATAGAAAGGACAGCATATTTGTGTAAGTGATCATTTGAAAAATCCCATTTTTCAGACTGGGGCCCAAAGAGAGGGGCAGGGTCCTGCCTCAGGTCGCACAGATGATCCAGGTGTTGGGGCTGCACTTCAGGAGCAGGCTGGGTGCTGGTGGACCCAGGGGTTTGTGGAAGATAATGGGGGGGGTATGAGAGATAAAGGTGGCTGTCTCAGTTTACCTGTGCTGCCATGTCCACCAAATGGGGCAGCTTCAAAACATGACCCTCCCGGTCCTTGAGGAACTCCAGCAGGCTTCCTGGGGAGAAGAACTCAGAAAATCAGCAGCAAGAAGGAGAGGGTGGGATGATTTGAGAGAATAGTATCCAAATATATGCATTACCATATGTAAAATAGATAACCTGTGTGAGTTTGATGTAGGAAGCAGGGCACCCAAAGCCAATGCTCTGTGACGACCTGGAGGGATAAGGGTGGAGAGGGAGGTGGGAGGGACCTTCAAGGTGGAGGGGACACATGTATCCCTATGGCCGATTCATATTGATGCATGGCAAAAACCATCACAGTATTGTAAAGTAATTATCCTCCAATTAAAATAAGTTAAATAAAAAAAAAAAAAGAAAAGCAGCAGTTAAGACCCTACTCCCAGCCTTGGGCCTGCCTTCTCTCGCTTGGCTCCGCCCCTGCTCGCAGTCCTCTCACCCTAGATCCCCCCACCGCCCCCCCACACACACACCCACTCAGGATCCCGCCGGGTGCCTCAACCCCTCAGGGATTCCGCCCAGACCCTACTCCCACCGACAACCCTATTCTGCCCTCATGTCTTGGACCGCCCCACGAGGCTCCGCCCCCCGGGCACAGACCCGGCCCCGTCTAACTTGGCCCCGCCCAAACTCCAGCTGTTTGTTTTCTTATTCGGGGGTCCCTCACTCAGACTCTGCCCAGCGTTCCTCGTCCCTTCACAAATCGCCACCCAGATTCCTCCCCCAGATACACCCACCTTAAACTGGGACACCCCCCCAAGCCCCGCCTCCCCAGACCCCGCCTCCTGACCCCGCCCCTCACCGTGGCACATGAACTCGGTCACGATGTAGATGGGCTCCTCGGACACCACCGCGTACAGCTGCACCAGCTTGTCGTGGCGCAGCAGCTTCATGATCTGCGCCTCTGCCAGGAAGGCCTTCGGGGACATGGTGCCCGGCTTCAGCGTCTTCACCGCCACCTTGGTGCTGCCGTTCCACGTGCCTGTCGGTAGAAAGGCTTGTCTGGGCCGGCTCCCAGCCGCCCCCAGCCCTCGCCCCGGCCTCGGGCCCCGACCCCCACACCACCCCCACACACCCCCACCTACACCCCCTCCCCCGCTCTCGGGACGTCCGTACCCAGCCACACATCCCCGAAGCAGCCGGTGCCCAGTCGGCGCTCCAGCGCGATGGAGCTGCGGCTGATTTCCCAGGCGTCCTTGGCCAGGCCCAGCGTCTGCGGCTTCATGGTGGTGCAGGCCGCCGTGAGCAGATGGCACAGCCCATCGTTCACCTCTGGGCAGCGGGGGCATTGGGAAGTTGAAGGTCAAAGACCAGCCAGGATGTTCCACACATTCCTCATCCCCACCCCAGCCTCCAAGACCAGTTATAAGGCACTAAGGCACAGCTGAGGGTCACAGGCCAGGGCAGGAGGCAACCCAGCCCACTGGGTAGATGAACATGTTGGTGCCCAGGGAAGCAGGTGGCACCCGAGGGAGAAATGATTCCTCTAAGGATTGACGGCCTTTCCATAAGAGGTGGCCTCCAGCTGGACCTCCAAGGATAAGATGGGATTCTGACAGGTGGAAATGGACTTGGGAATCCCAGACAAAGGTGTGGACACAAGGCCTTTGCCCTTCCACAGAGCTATGCTCAGCCTAACCAGCCAAAGCAAAAACTGAGGTTGGATGCTAAACTTCTCTTCCACCCTAGAGCCCATCCTCCAAGTCAGGTCCATTCAGTCTCCTGCTCAGCTCAGACATTAGGGGGGTGCTCTCCGGCCATGCAGAGCTTCACACCTCAGTTTCCTCTGGAAACTTACAGAACAGGATCCTGGGCCGGGAGTCCAGACAGCTTGGGTTTTAGTTCTGGTCCAGGCATGACTGCTTTGGGAGCCCCTTCCCTTCCCTGAGCACCTCAGTCTCAGCCAATTGGTTCAGGAATCTCAAACGCATGCCAGCCTGAAGGGCTGCCCTCACCAAGGTAGTGCTGCACCAGCTCCTGCACGGAGTCAAACTGGGCCCTTGTGGTGATGTAGTAGCCACCGGTGTCCAGCTTGCGGACCTTGTAATGCTTCACATGATCACCTCTGGTCTGGTCCCAATCCCGGATGGACAGGGAGTAGGCACCTGTGGGCAAGGGTCACCTTTGGGTCTGCTTTCCTCCTCACCAGCCCCAGTCTGGGAGCCTGGGGAAGCCCAAAAGGCTGGGGACTCTGAAGTCGGATGGCCACACTCCTTGAACCCAGTCCCCATCTTAGTTCAGCCCCTCCAACCCTGTCCCAGCCTTGGCCCTGACCCAAGCCCCACTCCACTGCTCCTGAAAGTGAAGTGAAAGTGAAAGTCACTCAGTCCTGTCCTACTCTTTGCGACCCCATGGAATTCTCCAGGCCAGAATACTGGAGTGGGTAGCCTTTCCCTTCTCCAAGGGATCTTCCCAACCCAGGGATCAAACCCAGGTCTCCTGCATTGCAGGCAGATTCTTTACCAGTTGAGCCACAAGGGAAGCCCACTGCTCCTAGCCCCACCCAAATGGCAAAGTTTCCCCCATTGGGTGGGCAATGGCAGAGCCCTCACCTTTGGTGGTCTCGCTCTCTCTAATGAGAAAGGCCCCTCGGGAATTCCCTGGGGAGAGCAGCTGCCTCTCAGCGTCCTTCCTCCCGATCTTTCCGAAGTACCACCTGTTGGGAAAGGCCAGCAAGAGTCAGATACACCTGGCTCCACCCCCAACTCAGCCTCCCGGGAAAAGTCACCTCACTAGCCAAGATTCGATTTCCTCACCCCTGAAACGGGGATCACACACCTGCTTTGCAGCCTGACAAGGAGGATCACAGAGCAGGGACGTAGAGAATGCCTGGCACACAGGAGGTGCCCAATGAAGCTTAGGCTTCTCCTCTTCACTCTCTGGGTTTTTCCCTTATTTATTTATTTGGCTGCAAGGGATCTTCCTTTCGCTGCGAGGGCTTCTCCCTAGTTGGGGCTCACAAAATCTAGAGGGTGGGCTCAGTAGTTGCATGCATGGGCTTAGTTGCCTCCATGGCACATGGGATCTCAGCTCCAGGACCAGGGGTTGAACCCATGGCCCCTGCATTGGAGGGTGGATTCTTAATCACTGGACCACTAGGGAAATCTCCTCTCTGAGTTTCTCTTGAATTAAAATTGCTAGACTTCACCAGGGGGTCACTACAGCTCCTTGCATAGGCTCATTTTCAGATGAAGAACTTGAGGTTCAGAGAGGGGAACTGACCTGCCCACAAGGTTAGCTGATGAGCTCTATCTAAAACCTTTGCTTCCCACCCTACTTCTTTTCCTACCAACCCACACAGTCACTCAGATTCCTCTCTCCATATACCCCTCAAACGCTTTCCTCATTTGGCTTCCAGAACAACACCCTTTTCTGCTTCTCTTCCTGTCTTTTTTTCACCCTCTTGACCATAGAGCATGACTTGCGGGATCTTAGTTCCCTGCCCCAGGGATTGAACCCAGGCCAAGGCAGTGAAAACGCTGAGTCCTAGCTACTGGACCACCAGGGAAGTCCCCTTTTCCCTCTTTTGGACTGCTCCTGCCCAGTTCTGACTGCTGCTTTCCCTCCACTCTCTAAAGCCTGGATGTTGTTCTAAGTCTCAACTTGAACTCAGATCTCAAGCATTCCTGCTGTTTCTCGGATATACTTCCTGGGACTGAGCTGTAGCCTTGAACCAATGGTGAGATTACAATGGGAGGAGAGCCAAAGTGACCATAGGTGCCACAGAAGATCAGGTGTCATTTGATCACTAAATTGGCTTGTGATCATCTTGGGCTGAATTAAAAGGAGCACAGTTTTCAGATTAAGGGAGATGGGAGTCTCAGTGAACCCTGGGACTGTCAAGTCATACCTGGTTACTAGGCATAGTCTGGGGAACAAGGAAGGGCACTGGTGAGTAGTGTCCAGGAGGGCAGGAAGGGTGGGGAAAGGAGCAGCTGTGCAGACAGATCACATTCTCAAATTTTTTCAATGCTCTGCCCCCCCCTCACACCCTGACATTAGGTACTTCTTAATCACTGACATAACAATAACAGCACCTATTCTGTGTCAGGCTCTGCTGTCTTACACGTGTATATTCATTTCATTCTTACAACAATATTGTGAAATAAGTACTGTTATTAATCCCCATTAGACAGATGAGGAAATTGAAATACCTAGTGGTTAAGCAACTTACCCAGAGCTACACGGCTCTTACGTTGTGCTGCCAGAATAGGAACCCAAGCTGTCTGCTCTAGGGCCTGCGCTCTTAACCACAACAGCGCTCTTAACCACGACGTTGCACAGAGCGCCTCTCAGAGCTTCACGACACTGCCTCTGAGATGTGGACCCCCAAACCTCTCACCTGCCTCATCACCTCTCCTCTCCTCCAAGCCTCCTATCACCCTCTCCAGATGAAGGCCTCATGCCATTTGAGCTCTGGAGCCCGCCCACTGCCCTCTGCTTAGGGACACCTCTCCCCCACCGACTAGCCCCCATCTGCCTCCTCTCCATCCCACCAGCCCCTACATGTGGCCACACTTCTTCTTTCCCCAAAGGAAACCATTCTAAGCTCTATCTTACCACCAATGTTCTGCTGTATCTCTCACCTTCCTTCACTTGAAAAGCCCTTCACACTTGGGTCTCTGCTTCCTCACCTCCCACTCCCTCCCAGGCTCTGCTGTCTGGCCTCCACCCTCACTTCACGCGGAGGGATGTCTCACCAAGGTCAACCCTGTTGCTAAATCCAGTGGCAGCTTCTGACATTCCCTCTCTTGTTTCCTGAAACCTCCCCCCTGTCTTCTTGGTTGTTCTGACTTGGCCTGGCCTGGTCTGCCAACAGTTCCTTCTTCAAGCCCGGCTTTTTCCAGAGTTGGGTCCTAGGACCAGTCTCTTTCATTTTCTTCCTTCACTCCTCTGTGCAGCTCTGATGATTCTTTCCACTCTGAAGAGTCCTGAATTTCCACCCCAGCCCAGGCGTGACCTCTGCAAGAGCCACATCCAACAAACTAAGGAATCTCAGTGCTAGTTAGAAAATTATGCCCCTTCGTCTGGGCTAATGGCTTAGCAGGGGCTGGGCAGCTCTCATACAAAGCACACCCATCTAACTGCTGACCTAATTGTGGGTGTTCCCCTCCATGAATGCAACCTAACAAGCTCCTCCTCATGTATCTGTACCTGTTCCTGGGTTCCCCACTTTAGCAAACAGCACCCACTTGGCTCCACAGGAAGCCTTTGGGTCACTTTGGATCCCTCTCACTTTCCACAGCCTAGCAGCAAATCAGTCACCAAGTCCTGGTGACTCCCACTCTGTAGTCTCTCCAATCTCTACTTTTCCCATATATGGATGTATATGTGAAGCTAGATAAAAAGTGTTTGTGAGCCTCAGTTTCCTCATCTGTAAAATGGGATAATAATAGTATCCATAAAGAATTAAATGAATCAAGGTATGGAAAGTACCTGTCATAGTATCTCAATTTCATCAGGGTACTTCAAAAATCGTATTTCTCTGATTCCTTAACAGAATTAATTCTAAGTAATGTCTCCTTCTATGTGTTTAGCACTTCACAGTTTTTTAAAAAGCTCATACACTGTAGTTATCACTGAGAGAATATATACATATATGGCTTCCCTAGTGGTTCAGTTGGGAAAGAATCTGCCTGCAATGCAGGAGACCCGAGTTCAGTCCCCGGGTTGAAGGAAATGGCAACCCACTCCAGTACTCTTGCCTGTAGAATTCCATGGACAGAGGAGCAGGGCAGGCTATAGTCCATGGGATCACCAAGAGTTGGACATGACTGTGCGACTAACTTTCACTTTCATATATATATATATATATACATATAAAACGCTTAGCAAATGTAGCCAGACTAGCTGGGTTCAAATACCAGCTCCAGGTACTTACTAGCCACATGAACTTGGGCAGGATATTTAATTTCTCTCTGCCTCAGTTTCCTCATTTATAAAACAGTATGGTATTAGTTTCTGACTTTGTTAATACACAGAAAGCACTCTGAATGGTGCTCAGAACATGGTATGTGCTGGATAATATTACCTACTATTAGTATCATCTCTCTCATCTTCTCATATCCTCACAATGACCTAACAGGATTATAGATAAGGAGACGGGCTCAGAGTGTAGCTGCGACTTGCTCAAGAGTGGCCTTGAATCTGGACTCCAGAGCCCTGCCCTTAAGGCTGGCGTCCCCCCACCCACCCTCACTCACTCTTCAGCCTGGATGGAGTCCACAGGGGCCACGTAGTTGCTGGGAACGTATCCAGTGTGTCCGGAGCTGAGGGACCGAGCCTCCCACCAGTCACCCTCGCTGGAGACACAAAACAGAGGGTTTCGTTGGCAGCCTAGCCCCTGGGGCACCGTGGGGCCAGGCAGGGTCACATCAAAGACCAGGCAAACACGAGCCCTGCCAACCGCTCACCCGGAACACACCACCCCCAGGGCTTTTGCCTGTTTGCCCCCAGCCACTGCAGCTGCCCAGGGAGCTTTTCCCCACAGGAGTATGTATGGGGACATCTGGGCCTCCTGGCGTTCTTTTCTGGCACCTCAGCTGGGCTGGGGTTTGGACAGGCAGTGAACAGCTAACTAGGTCACTTCCCCATTAAAAACCCCTCCAATGGCTACATTTCCTTCTTGATAAAATCCAGACTCCTCAAGATGGCTTAAAAAGCCCTGCGGAATCTGTTCCCACCCAGTCCTCCAGGATCTGTTCTGTACTTCAGACTTTATGACCCTCCTATACTGAACCACTTGGTGGTTTCCAGAAGTCATCATTTAGTTTCATTCTAACTCTCTTCCTTTTTTGTCACCTCTTCTTTCATGTCTCTTTGTCTTTCTAGCCTCAGCTTATAAATCACCTCCTCCAGAAAGCCTGCCCTGATCACTGCTACCCTAGAGGCCCCTGGTTGGTGTTCTTTCTGTGCCCATAGTTCCTCAGGCTTCCCCTGCATAGTAGCAGTTACCCAGAGATTGTTAGTGTCATATCTCCTTCTCCAGTTAGACTGGCACTTTCTGAGGACAAGGACCAGGTAGGATTCCTCTCTGGGTCCTGAGCTGGGGGGCCTGATCACTTACGTGTTGTTCAGGATGTGGAACTTCTCGCCCTTGGTGAAGGTGAGATCGTCCTCTGTTCGGGCCTCATAGTCATAAAGGGCGATGAACATGGTCACCCCAGTTCCTGCGGAGTCAGGGTTACTCATCAGAGGGCCTCCCGGGGGCTGCACCCCCAGAGTCCTGTTCCTCAGACAGGCGCTCTGCCTCCCCACTGTGGCAGTGCCCTGGATCTCAAAGGTCTTTGGAATCCAGTGGATTTCTGATTTGGACCCCATGGATTCAGGACACACATCATCGAGCTCATCCCTCCTCCCTTGAGGACTCCCTGGGAGTCCCTTCTGCTCTCCCCCACCAAGCAGATATCCCACTGGTAACTGTCATCAGAGTCCTTCCATCAGACGGGGAACAGAGCTGTCTGCCCCTCAGATGGGGGTTTCTGAGGATAGGGCTGGACGCACTCCCTCAGACTGTGCGCTAAAAGCAGGGCTGCGTCTCCCAAGTCATCCTGGAGGTTCCGAAGGACAAGGCCAAGTCTCTCCTCCCCCGAGGTCCTGCGAGGGTCCAGTTAGTGCCTGCCTCCAGCCCACTGGACTCACCTGAGATGCCCCGGATGGTGCCCGCATTGAGGAAGGCGGGGCTGGCAGGCTGAGGGGAGAAGCTGTTGTAATTGGGGATGTGGGAAAAGGAAGATGCAGGCCGGCTCTGAGTAGGGTCAGGGCCATAGCGGTCTGCAGCCCCATAGCTCCTGAAGTCCTCTTCTAGGCCACCATCCTCCTTGGCCCCCGGCTCCAACTTCTTGCAGAACACACAGCCCATGCCAGGTGCCCTGCTATAGAAAGGGGGTGTGCTTCACTCGGGGGTCCCTTTGAGGCGTGCCACTCTAGGCACACCTGCACACACACTGACATACACGCACACAGGCGTGCAGCTGCCTTGCTCAGGCCTGGGGGGAGGGGGTCCTCCCTAAGTGAGGGATAAAGGGGACCAGGGTCACCATTCTGTCCACCCCCGCAGCTGCTTTAGTGTTTTTGGAGAGTATATATCGCCTCCATGGGACTGGCTTTCTGTTTTAGGATGTTTCTTTGCTTATTTATATGTTTTGCCTCCTATTGCTTCAGTGTGTTGGGTTTCTATGACCCCCTCAGAACGCTTGTGTGTGTGTGTGTCTTTCGTGTGTCTCGAAGTATTTGTGAGTTTGCTTGTGGGTGCATGTCTTTGTGTGTGTCTGGGCAGCTCTTTGTGAATGTCTGTATCTGTGTGTATGTGAGTGTGTGGACATTCTTGTATGAAACGACTCTGCGTGCTTATGTCTGTTGGAGTGTGTCCATATGCACGCATTTGGGTGTCAGCATGTGTGTGTGTGTCTCTGTGTTTGCAGGTGTGTGTGATGAGTGCGTCTGTGCGTCATGACCATGCATGTAGCCCTGTGTGGGAGTATTTGTGCCTGCCTGCCTGTGTATATCTGTGTGTGTAGGTCTGCATCAGTCCGTGTGGGTATATGCACAGTCAGTCTGTGCGTGTGCGCATGTCTGTGTGTCGATGCGTGTTTGTGTGTGAGTGTGTGAGGGCTGTGTGCCTGCACCTGGAGAGTCCCTGCAGAGGGGGATCAAGGCCATTTCCTGTCGTGGGTCCAGCCTCTGGCCTTTCAAGCTGCCTCACTCTGGCTCCCCCATCTGTTACTTAGCAACAGGGCCCTTGTAGGAGGAAGGGTCTGTGAAGAATTGTGGGGCCCAGAAAGGCCACCGCCACCCCATTTCCTGACCCGGGGAGCCCTCAGCCCCCACTCACCCCTCAGGCCCCTATTCCTGCGTCAGTGGGGCTGCAGCATGGTCCTTGGCAGGGGCCGGAGACCTGAGGGCGGGACAGAGGACACGGAAGATGAAGTCCCTGCCAGGCTTCTGGTGGCCAGATGCCCACGGCCGTCCTCTCCAGGGAAGCCAGGGGCCTGGGCTCTGCCCCGACAGGACTCCTCCTTCCTTTTCCTTCTGGCTTCCAGGGCTCACTTAAACATCCACCCTCACATAAGACCCACCACCCACACCAGCCCTCTCACACTCATGTGCACCTGACACATCAGCACATGAGCAGCACATACGGCAGCATGGTCACACGCGACACTCACAGTGCATGCCTGCGTGAGCGGGCTCAGCAGCACCGCCACACAGCAACACAGCTAACTCACACGAGCCCAAGCTCCGGTGCACGGCAGCGCACACACACGCACATGCACACAGGTTGCCCACTCAGGCTATCAGACTCGTACACTCACGTATGCACATCTCTGGGTCAGACTCAGGTCTCTAATAGGATTTCTGTCAGCCCTGTTCAGTGCCCTCTAAGCCTCCGGTCACTCTTCTAAAACCAAGCCCTCCCTCTGGGCTCTGCCTTAGCAACCCCCCCACCCTGGTCTGCGTAAACCCCAGCAACCCCAGGACTACACTGAGTAGCCGAGGGAAGGTGGACACCTACCTCCAAGAGCTTGTTCCACACCACGGAAAGGCCCAGGTCAGAAGTCAGGACCACCAGGTCCCTTGGGGAGCCCCCAGGGGAGCCAAAGCTTTCCCGGTAGCTGCGTCCTCTGAGTGGCAGGACAGGCAGGTCATTGAGCAAGGGCTCTCCACGCCCTGCCAGAAACTCTGCCATTGCAACACTCAGAGAGGAACTGCTGGGGAAAGGGCTCGACTTCCTCAGATGTGAGCTCTAGGGTGGGGCTAACCCGATGTGCCTTCATTTCTCCCAGAGGACCCTCGGGACAGGTGTCCCTCCTTGCCTTTCTCGACTCCCGTGTCCGGATCCCTTTATGGATATCCTCCTTCTCCTCTCTATGGGTCCTGCCCCACTTGTCTAGCCAGCAGCACTCACCTCTTCCAGGAAGGCTTCCTGGATCCACTGGATCTAGCTGCTTGGCTGACGGCTCTGTCACATCAGTGCCCTGTGATCCCCGCTCTAGGCCCACCAGCCTGTCTTATGCTCCGTTGCAACCATTCTCCCGTGTATGTGTGTGGGGGTGACACCCATGTGGTGAACTATGAGGCGGGCTGTGGTTTGAGCTCCAAAATAGCCCCTGTTCACCAAGCCATTGCCGAGATCTTCACCTCAGGACCTCAGGACCCCTCCCCTGGGGTGAAGCCACTGTCTGAAGGGCTCCAAGGTGCTACAGGGCTGGTTAGGCTCAGGGAGAGAATAGATGCAGAGGTGGAGGAGGGGCATCTCGAGCCAAGGAGGGGATTTCAGGCACTCAGGGTGCCTGAAACACAACCTACAGGGTGAGGATGGAGGTCTTCTCACAGGAAGACACACACACATCTCAAATGGCACACAGCCCTCCCAACACATTCTCAGACACCCCCGTCACCTCAGCTACATGACAGTGCCTCACATGGAGTCTCTGAGCTCCTCTGTACAGATTCACAGACATAGACATCTATGAATAGACACACACCTTCAGCCTTCACCCATCTACACACACACACACACACACACACACGCACACACACACACAGCCTCTCCCATTATAGCCTTCCTCTGTGTCAGCCACTGCATTAAACACTTCATACATATTACTTCATTTTATTCTCACAACTCTACGAGGTTAAGTATTATTATTATGAATGCTAAGGTACCCGAGGCACAGAGTGGTTTAGAAACTTGCCCAAGGCCACACAGATGAGGTATCCTGGCTTTTGGTTTCAGGATCTGGACCACTTCTCTCCATTGCCTGGTCACAGACACAGAGGATTCCAGCCATTCCTTCAAGCACACAGAGGTATAATGAGCCTCCACCGGGAAACCCAGAGATATATGTATCCCTCCCCTCCCCCAGTCACAGACCCACACAGAGCTCCTCTCGATATGAGTTTCAAACTTATACGATCTCTTCAGTCCCCACTTAGACATGATGCCGCCAGTGCCAACAATACACAGGTACACGTTACCCCCATCTTTAAAAATCAGCCTAAGGGGGTCCCCGAATTCTGCAAGCCTGGAATGGGGAGGGAGTTCAGAGACCCTCCAAGAAGGAGGCAGAGGGAGAGCCCTGGCAAGGCTGACAGCGTGGGCAGCAGGGTCAGGGGTCAGGGTGTGCTGGTATACTGACTCTTAAAAGAAACGGGGGAATAAAAAGGCCCGGATTTGTAGCATTTGCTGATTTCCATGGTGTAAATATTCCCACCATGGCCACTTTCAAGTTACTGAAGTGACTTGCCGAACATTGGGCTGTAAAGAGATTTGCAGAATCAGCTTCCCAGGGCCGCTACAGCACACCACTGCCGAAAAGAAACAAAGAGACAAACAGAGACTCAAATGAGAGGCAGAGAGACAGAGAGGGACAGAGACTGAGAAAGAGAGGGGTAGAGACAGAGAACTAGAGAGACAAAGACAAAAAAAGAGAAAGGGAATACGTAGGGTCCTCTCTGCTTGGCATCTGCATGAAAACAGCCCCCAGGAATCTTTGTCCTTGGCTAGCTCTCATCTCAGCTACAAGCCACCAATGCCTAGGAGCATAATTTGACTTCCTAGAAGTCTGGGGAAGCGGGTGGGGAGGCAATAACTATTAGTTTTAAAAGGCTAATGTATTAAACACCTACTCTGTGCCTGGGGCTTTCCTGGTGGCTCAGACAGGAAAGAATCCACCTGCAGTTCGGGAGACCTGGGTTCCATCCCTGGGTTGGGAAGATCCCCTGGAGAAGGAAATGGCCACCCACTACAGTATCCTGGCCTGGACAATTCCATGGACAGAGGAGCCTGGCAGGCTACAGTCCATGGGGCTGCAAAGAGTCGGACACGACTGAGCGACTTTCACTTCACTTCACTTCACTCTGTGCCTGGCACAGTGCCAAGCAAGTCCCATGACTGATCTCATTCAGTGACCCTATGAGGTAGGTATTATTATTACCCCTATTTTACAGATAAGGCAACTGAATCACAAAGGTGTTAAATAATTTCCTGAAAACTACCTACATAGCGAGTAAGGGGAAGCTAAAACACAACCCCATTCAATTTGGCTCCAAAGTCCATCATAAGCACTGCTGTATTTTGAAGTCCTTGTGAAAGCAATACAGTATGTACCTTCATGAGCCCCACAGAGTGCCAAGCCCTGTGCTACACACCCTGAATCCTCATTACAGCCCAGCGAGGGGGAAGTGACCTCCCCAGGGTCTCTCAGCAACCACCGATTTTCAATAGCCCTTAGAATCTAAATCCAGGTCTCTCTTTTCACAGCACCAATATAGGTTGCCTGCTTACAAAGGGAGTGGCTCAGAGACCGGCCACAAGCATTCTGGTCACTGCAGGGACTTGAGCCTGTTAATAAACAGGCCTCTTGAACATCTGGTTGACAGGAGTTGGCTTCCAAAGTCTGATCTGGGTCAAGATCACATTGTGGCTGTCGGAGCTGAGGTCCAATCCTGAACCATGGTGTTCCCACCTTCAGTATCTCCCCCTCTGTGTGGCCCTCCCGAGTTTTGGGGCCTTGGTTGAATGACATCAGCCTTCTGAGCCTCTGTTTTTGCATCTGTATCTTCTGTGCAGTTATTGGGAAGGCTCTTGGCCAGTGTGGTTAAGGGAGGCTGAGAACTACAAGCAGCAAAGCTAGAAGGGCCCCCAGGGATGATTTATCAGTCTACCTCTCTCTTGTGTGGAGAGGGGAAGTGAGTTGCTGGAGGTCAAACAGCCAGACCTGGTATTCAAAGCCAGGACTATTAATTCAAATACAGACTTCTGTTCCCAGCTGTGCTCTCCAAAGCCTGAGCAGGGGGGGGTCATGCTCTCCCTGACTGGTGAATGTCATATTTCCTACCCAGTCCCTGGCCAACTGATCATACCACCCTTGCCAGATCTATGGCAGCTGGCCACAAAGCGGAGAACCTGCCTCCCTCCCACCCCTCCTCCTGGATATAGAAGCCCCAGATCCACCCATCCTTTCTTGAGGTCTATACTTGCCAACACCACATCAGGGCTTTGATGTAGACACAGGATGTCCTGATCCCCCCTGACTTCTGCCAAGTATCTGTGGGATCTGGAGACTGATTTCGGCTCAAATTCTACCCAACTTGAGACATTGGGCAGGTCGCTTCACTTCTCGCTGAGCTGCAGTTTCTTCACCTAGAAAATAGGAATCTAAATCTCTGCCTCCTGGGGTTGCTCCTGAGCCTCAATTGTGGTCAAGCCCCTGAAAGCACCGGGTGCACCATAGTTGCTCTGTGAACTTTCACTTCTTGTCCCTTCCCTTGAGGAAGCCCCCTCCAAGACCAAGGGAAGAGAAGTGACGGGGCAGAGAAGAAAGAGAAGTGCTCAGGGTGAAGTGGGAGGGCTGAGCCGGCCCAGCCGCCTGGGGGATTTCACCAAAAGGGAACTGGGACTGAACAGGGGCAGGAAACCACCATCCAGCAAGAGTTCCGGCTTCTCCTCCGGGCTTCAGGCTGGCCTGGTGGCAGGCCCCAGTCTGAGGATTGCTGCACCCCATCCCTCACCAAGGCCTGACCTCTCTGATGAAGGCTTCCGTTCCTTACTGAGACTTTCCACCCCTCCCTGGCTCCAGTGCCCTTCCTGAGCCTCCATCTCCCTCACTGAGGCCTTCATCTCTCATAGAACCTCCAACCATCTCACATCACTCAGGCCTTATCACCCCCACCCCTAACACCCAGGGGCTAAGAAGACAGCCGGCTCTGATTCTATCACTCTGGTAAAGCCAGTGTGTGGGGGTGAGGGAGGGGCAACACTAACTTTCCCCTCCACAGGGTCCTGACCATGTCAACTGAATTTTCTCCACTTCTTGTGGGTAAAAGTGTTTTCTCATCTGTTGCTGAGAACCTACCCACTAGCCTCTAAATTAGAGATCTTGAGGGACTTGAGATTCTTGGGGGATGGAAAGCCATGAGTTGGTCCAAGGGGAACTGAGGGAGTAGGAGTCTGAATTTCACAGCACGGCCAGACAGGAAGTCCCCTTCCCCAGGTCCGGTCATAGGCCAGCCTGGTTGACTCTGTGCAGGAAGGGCCCTGGGTCCTCTTTCCCCAGCTCTGGGGTCCTCCTACCCATCCTCCCAAGGTCTGGCCACTTCCTTTGCCACATCAGCCCCAGGTGGCTGCAGAGAACACCCAAACACCCACACACATGCTCACATGCTCAAGCTCATTCACTCAAAGCCCAAATCATACTCACAAACACTCTCCACCCTCACTCACAGCTTCACACCCACTGGGAAGCAAGAACCAGCCACACAGCGCAGGAAACCCATATGTTCTTTCACCACTGCCCCCCTGGCCTCCCTCCCCTCTCCAAAGAGCAATGGGATTTGGTAGGGATGAGGAGGGAATGTAGGCTTCAGCTCTATCTACATCCTTCACCACATCAGGGACAGGATGCCCAGTTTCTGGGTGACCTGTCAATTATTCACTCCCGAACCTCCATCTTCCCATCTGAGAAGTGGGAACAGAGCCTCGCTCTCCCACCACCACACTCACAGATGGAAGGATGTCAAAAGACTCATGGATCACTGGTTTCAATAAAACGAAGTTTCAGGACTTCCCTGGCAGTCCAGCGGTTAAGACACCACGCTTCCAATACAGGAGGCATGGGTTCAATCCTTGGTTGGGGAACTAAGATTCCATGTGCTGTGCAGCATGGCCAAAAATTTTTTTTAAAAATAAAACAATTTAAAAAAGAAAACGAAGTTTCAATAAAATGTGTATTTTTGAACTTTGCATTATTTGGAATTGAGAAGAGCAAAACCTGCTGACAAACCAGTGTTTATACTATAAACACACACACACAAAAAAATCACCAAAAAAAAAAAAAAAGGCGGGGGCGGGGAGGGTCAAGGGCAGTCTCAAAAACTTGCTGACTTTCCCAGTATGGAGCCTCAACAGACCCACAAATATTTATTTTATAAGAAATCACCTGTGTTTTGGTCCCTGGAGGCCCTGTCAGGCTTTCTGGTCCAGCTCTATGCTTATGAGAAAATGAAGAAGAGGCTACCCCCAGGACACGGGGTGTGTGTGGGGGGGGAGGGGTGGAAACTGCTTACTGCACCCGAGTCCCACGACTGGGGATAAGCTGGGGGATGGAAGCTGGGTAGGGGCAGAGATAATTTCCTACATAATGCAAATGAGGAAATTAAGGCCCAAAGAGGCCCCATAATTTGCCTAAAGTCATTCAGCAATCAAAGTTCCAATCTGGCTAAGACCCTGAGACTGCAGATCCCCCACCGCCCCGATCCCTGAACACTTGGGCATCCTCGCCTTACTCCTCTGCCCCGCAGCTCGCCCAGAACTAAGGACTCAAAACGGGGGCGGGGGAGGAGACCACAGAGGGCAGCGCGGGCGTCGAGCCCCGCTGCAGCCCAGCGCTGGGCTCGGTCCCTCCGCCCTCTTGTTACCATGGAGACAGCCCCTCCCGGCGATCGCGGTCAAAGGCAGGATTTCCGTCGGGGCGGCCAGCAATTCCCGGATCCCGAGAGGAACGTGGACCGAGATCACCGCTGCGGGCGGGGAGGGGGCACCCAGAGAGGCCCATCCCTGCCGAGGGCGGGGACTTCCCCAGGAAACCGGGACCCACGCCTCCTGCGTTGCAGGAGTCCCCTTGCCAGCCGGGACCCGCCCACCTGTGTGGGGCTGGAGCGTCTAGGGGGGCGCTTGTGACAGCCTCCCCTCCCCTCCCCTCCCGGCCGCTGGCCTCACCCCACCTCTGACTTCTGCCGATTCCGGATAGAGGGACTTCCTGGACCCTCGGGATTGCGACCCACATTCCGCGTCCTCCAGAAACGGTTTTCCTTGACTCCTTTCTGGCAGACCCCCTACCCGCCCACCTAAAAGTCGTTCCTCTCTTCCAGACCCCTCAGCTTCTCCCCAGATTCTCACTTTCAAGGTCCCTTTTAGTTTCTCAACCCAGACCTTTTTGGGGATCAGCCCCTTCCCAACTTCATCTCTGCAGGTTCCCACCAGATTTTTTGGGGGGGGGGGTCCTTTTAGTCTACTTTCCCCGCGTTCCCTCAGCCCTCTTCCCAAATTATATCAGTTTTTCATTCTCCAGGGTTCCTCCTTTTCCTTCTTACGTCCTTTTCGGGGTGAGGTCCCTTTGGCCTTCAACTCCCTCAGCTCTCCTCCCCAAGTTTAGGGCTTTCTCTCCGCACCCCACGTCCTCCTTTCTTCCCAGCCACGAAGGGACTGGGAGCGGGGCACCGCCGGCCCTTCCAGCTCCCCCGACGGCTCCTACCTGGTCCCAGGAGAGACTGCTTCTGACTGACCCTGGGGCTAGCCGGCCGGGGCTCCCAGCAGCCACGAGTGAGGACAGGGGTGGGGGCGAGAAAACGGGGGTGCTGCCCGCCTCTGACCGCGGCCCCCTCTGGTCAGGGAGGAGGAAGCCGCCTCGGACTTCTCTTATTGCAGCCGCGGCGGCGCGCGCGGTGGTGGTGGCGACGGGGAGAATTTGCAGTCACGCCCCAGCCCCAAGCCAGCTGCCCAGCGGCAGCGGGGAGGGGCCCTCACATCCCAGGCCCTCCCGCCCCGTGCTTCCCACCTCCCCCGAGTTACCGCTGCCCAGCTTTCCCAGGCCTCCCCCCTCCATCCCCGACCCCACCCCGGCTCCTCTCCCCAGACCTGAACCCTTAGCACCGACTTCCCCGAGACCCCCTTCAAAGGGGCAGGTTCCTCACACCCAGAAGCACCTGTTCATTTAGAATTATTGCATTTGAGGTTAAGAGGGGCCGTTTCTCTACCACTGCTCTGCTTTCTGGCCTTTGCAACTGAGAAAAATCGAGGACCACAGGAGGACAGGCCTTAACCCCAGTTCTCACAGCCAGCTGACCCAAGGCTGCTGTTACCAGAGCCACTTGGTCTCTAGTCACCATGCTCTGCCATCCTTGGGGACTGGGCACTGAAGAGGTTCTAGGACAACGAGGAGCAGCAGGAAGACCCTTCTCTGCTTTTCAAAGGAATCAGTCATCCCGCTACACTGAGCAAGCAGGAAGGTGTCAGCCTCCCCCACCCACCCAACTTTTAGAAAAACAGTATAGCAATTTCTATCGCAACAGTTCTAGCCTTTTCAACTAGTAGATTTGACACCCCTCCCCTCAACTTGGGATTCAATTTCCACCATGGTTACTTCTTCAGCCTTCAACCAGGACCACAAGAATCTCTCTTCTCTGGGGAGGATGAGATGTGTGTGGGAGGGCTGTTTGTTGAAGTATGTGTGTTGGGATATGATGGGGAGGCCGGGAGGGGGTGTAAGCACAGATGTGTGAGTGTGTGGTTTTAGGCAATGAACACGATGACTGCAATTTTAGAATCAACAATGGGGACGCATTATATAGGCATGTGTGTTTCTGTGTGTGAGCAGGGATGCGTGTGAATGCCTGTGTGTGCTGTGCACATGCGTGTGCTCAGGTGCGTCTCAATATGATTGTGGGGTGGCAGAGAACAGTGGGGTGCAGGTAAGAATGCCTTTCTCATTGGAGGAAGAGTAGGGAGGAAGATACAGGGGAGGAGGTGGAGGTGCAGGGACTTGGGGGGGGGTGGCTTCACCCTAGCTGGACACCATCACCTCCACCATCAAGCACTTCCTGCCTGGCCATTGTCCCACCTGTTCAATTAACAAACAGATATTTATCATTGCCCATCAGGTGTCAGGCTTAGGGACCACAGACATGAAGGACACTGGTCCCTGCCCCTGGGGACCCCCCCCCAAATCTATCAGGCTCTGTCATCCTTCAAGGTCTGGCTTCTCATCTCTAGCAGAGCACTCAGCACCATTTGCCTGGTGACCACTCTTTCCTGGGGTGTGGGGTGTGGGATATGTTTTCCTCAAGGGCAAGGACTGTGTCTGGCTCTTGGCAGTGCCCCTGGAGTCCAGGCAAGCTTTGGCACAGAGAGGCAGGTTCTCTTGAGTACAGGAGTGCATGAGTCAATCAAGAAGCAAAGGAACTAACGGGGAAACAAATGAAAGTCCAATGAAAAAATAAATGAATGCAAGAATTAAAGAACGAATGAAAATATCCAAGAATCAATGACTGAATATCCAAATGAATGGAAGAACAGAATTGTTCCTGCTTTTAAAATGCAGATCAGACCACATAAGTCCCTTGCTTAAAACGCTAATGGCAAAAAAACAAACAAACTCAAAAACCCAACTCTAATGGCTTACTTCCCATTCTGCTTGGACTAACAAAAATACAGTTCAATAATAGTGAAAAATAACAAAATCCAAACCCTTTTCATGGCTTCCCAAGAGTCATGGCCCCTGCCCACCTCTTCAGTTCCTTTTGGGCCATCTTCCTCTTCAGCCACACTGCAATCTTTTTCAGTTCCTAGAATACATTGACTTTTTGCCTCAAGATAGTCTCATATGCAGTTTCCTCTTCCTAGAACACTCTTTCCCCTGTTTTTCACAGCACTGGCTCCTTTCTATCCTTTACCTGAAGTGCTGCCTTTTCAGAGAAGCCTTCCCTGACCGCGTCATCTTAGGAGGTCCCTCTATTCTTGCCCTTAGCACCAAGTTTGTCTCCTTCGTGGCAGTTGTCACAATCTAGAACGGAGTAGTTCTCAGTTCATTGTTGACAGTCTTGGCTCTCTCTTGACCAGACCCGGGCTCTGACCTCAGGAGACACCTGACTTCACCCAGGTCAGAGATAAGCCGCTTCTGTGACTCTCATTCATCCATTCAGAATAACCTGGTGATGGGGAATATGGACTCTCGGGCCCAGACTGCCTGGGCTGTAGATCAGCTCTGCCTCTTTCTAGCTCCATGACTCTGGACAAATTATTTTAGCTTCCTGTGCTTCCGTTTCTTCATCTGTAAAATGGGGGAGTCTACATTACAGGAGTCTTGGGAGATATCAGTGTGCTCGTACATAGTAAGTGACTGGTACATATGTACTAGTGACCTGTACATAGTAAGTGCTGTAGAAGTGTTTGCTATCATTCTTTCATTCAGTCAGTCAAACTCAACCTTCCCTGTCACTAGCCCATGCCAGGCTGGGTGGTGGAGGCTCGAACAGGAGTCAGGTCCAGCCCTTGCCCTCTTTGTGGCACTTGCTCCCCATGATGGGCACAGGACAAAGAGGCCACAGGAGGGGCCTGTTGAACACCCTCCCTCACTGTCATTAGCGCTCACAGTTCCCATGCTTGCATGTTCCTTTAAATCAATTCTGAAAACTGATATCAGAACTAAAAGCCAAGGGCCAGCAAGTAGCTGAGTGCTCCTATCCATTTCCCATTCAGCCCTCACTCTCTTGCTCTCACTTCTGTTTTCAACCTTATTGGATTCTGTGGTAAGTTGTTATGGTGCCCCTTTGCCATGCCCCTCACCCTCCAGGGTGCTTGCCTGGAAAGCCCCAGACCTGCAGCAATCAAACCATCCACCTTCTCTGGGTGTGGAGGAGAAAAGCACCTGCCAGACAGACACGGTGACAGCTCCCAGATTCCAAGAACACTAACGAGGCTCTTTGTGGGATCTTCCCAACCCAGGGGTTGAACCCATGTCTCCTGTGTCTCTTACATTGATAAGTGGGTTCTTTACCACTGTGCTACCTGGGAAGCCCCTTATGGCTTTATTAAGCTTAAGCTTAATTATTTCCATAAGGACACTATCTTCAAAGACAGTCACATTGGGGTTCTGGCTTTGACTTATGAATTTAAACGGGGGCCACAATTCAGTGCATTGAATGTAAAGGGATTTCTTTCTAATTTTTTAAAAATTAATTTTTTTTTGGCTGTGCTGGGTCTTCATAGCTACACGTGGGCTTTCTCCAGTTGGAGAGAGTGAGGTCTACTCTCTAATTGGCGGTGTTTGAGCTTCTGGTTGTGGTGGCTTCTCTTGTCTTGGAGCACGGGCTCTAAGGTACGTGGGCTTCAGTAGTTGTGGTGCATGGGCTTAGTTGCCCTGCAGCATGTGGGAGCTTCCCCATCCAGGGATTGAACCCATATCCCCTGCATTGGCAGGCGGATTCCTAACCACTCGACCACCCGGGAAGTGCCTAGGTGAAAGGTTGTAAAGAACACAGTGTTCACGTGGTGCAAGAGTCCTGCACAGCTGACCGGACTTTTGCAAAGAGGCTCTCTCTTTTCAATGGAGAGATTTAGTGGACATCCCGTAACTCACCCATAACTTGTGTAAGTTGGCCTTTGTGCCTCCTCCTTCGATGAATGTTAGGTATCACCATCACTATGAAGAATTCTTGTTATAGATGCTTAACCTAAATCCAATCAGGGCTTAGCAAACCATGGGTCAAAGATGGTCTCTGCCTGTTTTTGTGCAGCCCATGAACCGTGAATGGTTTTTACATTAAAAAAAAAACTGTTTTTGGGGGTGTGCTGGGTCTTTGTTGCTACATCCAGGTTTTTTCTAGTTGCGGCGAACGGAGGCTCCTCTTTATTGATGTCCTCAGGCTTCTCACTGCGGCGCCGTCCCTTGTTGAGGAGCACGGGCTCTAGGCGTGGGGGCTTCAGTAGTTGTGGTTCGTGGGCTTAATCGCCCTGCAGCTTGTGGGATCTTCCCGGACCAGGGATCGAACTGGTGTCCCCTGCGTTGCAAGCAGATTCTTAACCACTGGACTACCAGGGAAGTCCCAGTTTTTACATTTTTAAATAGTTCCCCCAAAGTCAAAGAATAATATTGCATGACATATGAAAATTACATTAAATCTCAGTTTCAACATCCTTAAAGAAAGTTGCACTAAAACGTAGCCATGCTCCATTTGTGTGCTGTGTACATGCTACAATGGCAGTGCTGAATGCTTGCAACAGAGACTGTATGCACTGCAAAGCCCCAAATATTTACTTTCTGCTCCTTTACAGAAAATGTTTGCCAATCTGTGCTCTCCACCTAACTTCCACTTACAAGCGATACCAGATTTAGAGGAAGAGGGTAAACAACACTAGAGGGAACCTTCACACTCACCTATAATGTGGAACATTCTGGAAGACCACTGACCTGGTCATTTTAAAAGCTTGTTTTGTTTTTTTTTTTAGCAAAAAGGCAAGACGGGGGTCACTGTGCTATATGAAAAGGGACCAAAGAGACAAGATCATTGCCAAACATAACATATAAAACTTGGCTAGAGAGTTCTTGGGAAAAACACAGCCATCAGGGTGTGTATTGGTCAATGTGTTTTCCTCTCTCCCTCCTAGGCTTTCGGCTCCACTAGGGCAGGGGTTTTGTCCCTAGATCTTCCCAGCATATCAATAGTTCCCAGCGCATCAATAGACAGACATTGGTTGAAAGTAAGAATGAAGGGAATGTCCCTGGTGGTGCAATGGATAGGAATCTGCCTGCTAATGCAGGAGACACAGGTTTGATCCCCGGTCTGGGAAGATCCCACATGCTTCGGAGTACTAAGCCCCTGTGCCACAACTATTGAACTCTTGGTCTAGAGCCCATGGACCATAACTACTGCTGAGCTAGTAGCCACAACTGCTGAAGCCCACATGCCCTACTCTGC
The DNA here is from genome assembly GCA_024291935.2 of Okapia johnstoni. Lineage (NCBI taxonomy): Eukaryota > Metazoa > Chordata > Mammalia > Artiodactyla > Giraffidae > Okapia > Okapia johnstoni. The sequence continues at coordinate 7,377,780 of JAGTYA010000024.1, read as the reverse complement.
AACAAGAGAAGCCACTGCAGTGAGAAAGCCTGCACACTGCAATGAAGAGTAGACCCCACTTACTGCATCTAGGTAAAGCAACAAAGACCCAGCGAGGCAAAAATAAAAATAAGTTGAATAAAGGAAGGAATGAACCTTGCTTGAGGGAGAAGGATGACTCCCCAGAGGAGGGAGTGTCTGATGGGTTCTCAAGGAGAAGTAGGAGACGGCTCACTGGCGAGAACTTTGATAGAGCCGCTCCCCTACCCCAGTGGCTCTGGGTTGATGCTCCTTCTGGAGACCTGGACAACAGAATTCTGACCAGCAGGCACAGCCTCGGGCAGCAGAGTTTCAGTTCAGGAGCAGAAAGAACCACATTCTCAGAATAGCTCAGCAGCAGAATGGTTGGTCTCAGGAGGCATCAGGGTGAGCCACAGAGGTGCTCCTCGTGGACTGGCCTCATGTATGGGCAGGGGATGGACCCCCTGGTGATGCACACAAGTCCGATTGCCAACACTTGGCCCAGAGGTCCCCCTGATTGGCAGCCTCTCTCTCCTCTTTTCTTGCCCAGGCTCAGTCTTCTAGGCAGGCAGCATTTTTTCCCCCTTCTCTGGCCCTCAAGCACTTCTGGTCTGTACTGTGTTAAGTCGCTTCAATCCTATCTTTGCAACCCTATGGACTGTAGCCCACAAGGCTCCTCTGTCCATGGGTTTTCCCATGCAAGAATACTGGAGTGGGTTGCCAAGCTTGCCAGGCTCTTCTGTTCATGGGATTCTCCAGGCAAGAATACTGGAGTGGATTGCCATCCCTCCTCCTGGGGATCTTCCCAAACCCATATCTCTTATGTCTCCTGCATTGGAAGGCAGGTTCTTTATCACTAGTGCCACCTGGGAAGGAGGGCTATTGGCATGCTCTGTCTTTTACAGGCAGCAAGTCTTCACTTGGGTAAGAGGCAGGGCCCCTCATGGCCTCGAACAAGTGTCTACCCACCTCTGGGCCTCTGTTTCCTGATCTGTACAAGGACAAGCTGGGACAAGATGCCCTATGAGGGCTATTCAACCTTCAGATGTCTGGCTTGGAGTCTAGTCTTCTTGTTTTGTATGGACCAGGGAGTCTCGGAGGACAGAAGTGGTCCTGGCTCCAGAAACAGACCTGGTTCATGGAGGGCAGTGGGGTGTGGTGCTGCTCTGACCTCTTCTTTGTCAAAGGCAGGATGGACCAAAGTTTAGGCCCCATAAGTTACTATGTTATCTTAGACCATGACTTAATAACTCTAAGCTTTAGTTCTACATCAGTAAAACCAGAACTGAATATTTATCTCCCAGGATGAGGAGTAAAGATATGATGCCTTTGAAAGTACCTTGTACATAGCAGGCGTACAACAGGCTGTCAGGAGCCAGGGAGGGATGTCTGAACGGGAGTTTTGGAATGTCTCCTCCACTACTCTATACTCTACCCTCTTCATGCTCATAAACTGGCTGGTGCAGGGAGAAATAATAAATATATTATGTCTATGTCTGATGCAGATCTGGTACATATTAGGCACTCAATAAATATTTATTAAATGAAAGGTTCATTCTATAACTACTAGTTCACTTGAGCCTTGAAGCAAACTGGTACAGGGCAAGATAAGGGTTATTATCTGGAGACTCTCCTGGTGGTCCAGTGGTTAAGAATCTGCCTTCCAGGGACTTCCAGGTCCAGAGGCTAAGACTCTGTGCTTTCAATGCAGGGGGCCTGAGTTCGATTCCTGGTCATGGGACTAGATCCCACATGCTGTAACTAAGACCTAGCACAACCAAATAAATAAATATTAAAAAAATTAAAAAAGAATCTACCTTTCAATGCAGAGGACATGGTTTAATTCTTGGCCAGGGAACTAAGATCCCATATGCCATGGAGCTACTGAGCCCTAGTGCCACAACTAAGACCCAATGCAGCCAAAAAATAAATATTTTTTTAAAAGGGATTATTACCTGTTTCAAAGGCTAAGCCACTGAAGCTCAGAGAAGGTAAGTGATCTACCTAAGGTAACACAACAGAGCTGGGCTTGGAACTTAATTCCCTCCATTTGCTAACCCATAATTAATAACCCCTTCCATGGAGCCACCTTGTGGTCAGGGAGTTGCTAGATTCTGGCTACATTCACCCTCACATAAGGGTGACCCAGTGGGTGACACTTAAATAAGCACAGAAAAGGGCCACTGGCCCCCCAAACCCTCCCCATGGGCCCAGTTCTGCTCCCTGGTGACTCAGGGGCCATAGTGGGTCACTGTGTTCTTTGAACAGAGGCAGCTTGGCCTTGGCCTAACTGCCATTTTATCTTAGACCTATGGAGCCACAGGACAGGTGTCTCAGAGCAGCACAAGGGGGAAACCAGCCAGGTGCTGGGGCTGACTGAACCTGTAGGATTACCCTGGGGGGCTGACCCAGGCAGGGAGCTCCTGACCAGTCAACCCGGCAGATCAGCAGTGTACTATCACCCAGACCCTGGGTGCCCCTAACCTTTGGGGACTACAATTATGTTTGGTCACTGGGGCTGTTAACTTGGGCAGAGCAGGGGGAAGATTTCTAGAAGGAGAGTCTGTTTGGCTGGAGGACTGTGAGGAAGCCGGTGGGGTCATCTCACAGCCTCCTCCCAGAAGGGATACTGACAGTGTGCACTATGCTGACGTCCAGGAGCCATATGAGGCCCAGGAGGGCATCGGAACCAGCAGACTGAGTGCCAGAGCAAGTACTACCTCTCAGTATGTCCTAGGCAGGCCTGGGAGCCCATCTTTGGGGCGAGGCAGAGCATTCCAGAGGTTTTGAGCTAGAGTAGGGTTGGAGTGTTACTGAAGGGGCTGGAAGATCCTCACTGGGGAGGGAGACTATAATGAGAGTGGGGACTAGAGTACTCTAGTGGGGTGAGGAGTATTATGGACGTTGGCATATTGCAGACAGAAAACAAGAGTACTGAAGTTGGAGCACACATTTAAAGTTGAGCTGCAGTTTAAAAGTGGGGTGTAGTTTCAAAGCAAGGGCTGGGGTACTCCAGAGATGATTGGAATATTGTCTGATGGGGAGCGGGTGAGCTACAGGACTTCACCACGGGCTGGGCTATTTCAGAAGATGCTAGAGCAGGGAACCTCAACCTCCAGGATCTAATGCCTGATGATTTGAGGGTCTAGCTGATGTAATAATCATAGAAATAAAGTGCACAGTAAGTGTAATGTGCTTGAATCACTCTGAAACCATCCTCCCACCCCTGGTCTGTGGAAAAATTGTCTTCTGTGAAGACAAAAAAGTTGGGGACCTCTGTGCTAGAGTATTATGGGGAATGAGGAGGATCTACAGTATTTCAGAGAGAAGCTGGAATGTTAGACAGAAGGTTGAAGTCTTCTGGGGGAGGCTGGATTATTTCAGAGGGATCAGGAGTCCTTCAGAGGCAGCTGAAGTCTTTCATGGGGTGGACTGGGATATTTCAGAGGTGAGTGAGCATAGTGGTGGAGATGGTGTATGGCCTTGGAGGCTGCCAGAGAACTCCTTCAGCCCTGAGTCTGCAACCCAACGATTCTGGAGTCCCGGGAAGTCCAGTCTCATGCCCTCTCCTGCCCCTCAGGGCTGGTAATCGCACTCTAGTTCAGCCACACGCAGTCCCTCAGTATGGCCTCCAAGGTGATGCTGGTGACCAGGGCCTTGGGGTCCAATATCCAATGTTGCCTCCAAGTCAGTGGCACCAAGGAGAAGCCAGTCCTGATGTAGCATCCCATTGGCACTCTAGAGCTTCCAGATAAGGATCAGGTTAACTTGGCCATCCCTCTGCTTCTGCGCAGGACTCCTTTCCTTTCCTCAGCAACCCTTTCTCAAGTATGGGACTCCCGGTTGAAGTGGGGCGTGTTGCTGAGTACAGACCCTTGCTTCCAAGGGTGTCTCTGCAGTCTACCTGCAGTCCCTCCTTTTTTATGGGGGGCTTGCTTATTTCCTGAGTATAGGAGTCCTGCTGGGGTGGGGGAGGTTACTCTGCCCCAGTGCTCCCTGGTATTTCCTGCAGCCTGTGAGACTCGAGGCCCTTGGGGGCCAGGGTGTTAAGTGAGGCGGTGTCAGTGGGTGGTGGGTGGAAGAGAGTGGGCCAGTATGGGTGGCTCAGGCCCTCAGGGTACAATTCCTGTTTGTTCCACCATGTGTAGCTTTAGCGACCTACTGGGCTGTCACTTTGACAAATACCAGCTGGACCATGCCAACTTCTCCAGCTGCTGTCCACACAGTGCTCTCACCTCCCAACAGGTCGTGGTCCCAGCAGGTCACTCAACATAGAGCAGAGGGCCAGACACAGCCCCCCCCCCCCACTAGAGTGCCAATGCTTCTATCTCCTGTGTGCACACCACTGCCACACACACATTGTGCAAATGAGGTGGCACAACGCTGTGGTTTCCGTGTCAGGCCTGGGGCTGGGATCTCCCTTTTCCGCTTGGGCTGTGTCTACATCAGACTGGAGACCATCCCCCAGATCGCCGCAGGCTGAGGCTCACTGGAAATGGAGAGACCCTGGGAGTGGGGGATGCCCCCAGCAGTCCTCCGGTCTTTATCAGTATGGGAGGAGGGAACACCAACAGTGTCTCAATTCAGCTAGGTTAGCCCACAGGCCTGAAATCCCTACCAGAGGAGGGAAAGAAGGGAGAAGGCAAAGAAGGAAGGGGGTGGGGACCCTCTTTTATTGAGCACCTACTGTGTGCCAGGCCCTATTCTAGACATTCTACCTGCATTATCTCCCTGCAAAGTAGAGTCATTCTTCCAGTTAATAAGGTTAGAGGCCGGAGAGCTCCAGAGACTTATCCAAGGTCACACAACTAGTGAATGAGTGGATAAGCTGACCCAGGGTCTGGTTGAACTGATTAACACTGCCTTCTCTCCATAACCCTGACATTGGCCTCTAGACAAATCCTGACTCCTTGATTTACTGACTGGGTGACCTTGAACAAGCTGCTTAAACTCCTTAAACCTCCTCATCTGTAAAATGGGAATATTAGTAAAATCTGCTATATGATGAAGTGAAATGATGCATGTGAGGTGCCTGTTGGGTTACTGTGCACAGTAAATGTACATAAAGGTCAATCTCATTGTTCCTATTTTACAGATGGGGAAACTGAGGCCAAGGGAGGCTGAATTACTTGTCCAAGAATATAGAGACTCAGAGACTGTTGTCCCTCGGTATCTGCTGGGGATTGGTTCCAGAACCAGTGAGAAAACTGGAGCACAGAGAGACTGGCTAAATAACTTGTCCAAGATGACACAGCTTCTAAGTAGCTATATTACCACTACAGCTTCTAGGGTTGCTAGAAGAAATTATCAAAAACAGGGTAGCTTAAAACCACACAAATCTATTCTCTCACAATTCTGGAGGCTAAAGTCCAAAACTGAGGGGTCAGCAAGGTTCAGTCCTTCTGGAGGCTCTGGGGAGAATTTGTTCTAAGCCTCTCATCTCCTTGTTCCAGGTGGTTGCCAGCAATTCTCGGAATTCTTTGGCTTGTAGATGCATCACTCCAGTCTCTGTCTCTGTCTTCATATGTGTGTGCCTATCTCTGTGTCCAGATTTTCTTCTTATAAGGACACCAGTCTTACTGAATGTAGGGCCCATTCTCATCAGGGATGGCCTTGTCTTACCTTGATTACATCTGCAAACAAGACCTTATTTCCAAATAAGGTCACATTCATTCCCAGGTTCAAGATGGACATCAATTTTGGTGGGACACTATTGAACCCAGCCTGGCACCCAAAAGTACATTTGCACTCAGGCAGTCTGGCTTCTGAGCCTGTGCTGTTAATCATTGGTTATAGTGCCTCTCAGTAAGATTATGAACATACAGTCGGCATTTGAACAACGTGGGTTTGAGATGTATGGGTCCACTTATACATGGATTTTTTTCCAATAAATATGGTACCTGGACAAACCCCAGCTGTAAAATGGGTATATTAAGATCTGTATGAGATTTCATGGAATTTCATTTTACAGATCTTTAAATTAATTGTGTGGGGGAAAGTTCGTGTTTGATTAGAGATCCCAGTCCATGGAATCAAAAGAACTGAAGTCTGAATCCTGATTCTATCTGAACTGTTCCCACTTCCTGCTTTGTGTGAGACATTTATCCGTTCCTTCGTTTTTGAGGCGGACATAGCAGTATACAGATTATCGACTGCGCAGGGATTCAGAGCTCATAACCCTGAACTGTTAAAGGGTCAGCTATATACATAATTCTCCCCACTTTTCCTACAAAAGGTGGAATACCATGCTGCTCTGCACCTTGCTTTTTTAAATTAAACATATATATTTTAAAAATTTATTTGTTTGACTGTGCCGGATCTTAGTTGTGGCATGTGGTTTCTAGTTCCCTGAACAGAGCCCCCTGCCTTGGGAGCATGGAGTCTTAGCCATTGACCACCAGGGAAGTACCTGTATCTTGCTTTTGAAACTTACTGTCCCTTACAGGTATCCTTTCCCTGTCAGGATGCATGGATCTCCCTTATTCTCTTTCATTGTTAAATAGTATCTCATTTTATGGATGGATTGTACTCTGCCTAACCCAGCACTTACTAACAGACAGTTGGGTTGTTTCCAGTCTATTGCTATTGCAAACAGCGCTGCTGAGAATAATCGTGTCCATACATCATTTCTCACTTCTGCAAGTATATCCGAAGGATACATTCCCAGAAGTAGAATATCTGGATGCATTTGTAATTTTGATAGATTTTGCCAAAATGCCCTTTGGAGGACTTGTACCAATTTATATTTGCAGGTGTGAGAGTATGGTTTCCTTACAGAAAGGCTCACAGAGTATATTATTAAACTTTTGGGGTTTTCACCAGACTGATAAGACATGGTATCCCACCCTGTTTTCCCTGATTTTTGTTTTTTTCAACTGCATTTGATCTTCTTTCCATATGTTTAAAAGCCATTTGTATTTACTTTTCTGCAAACTTGTCAACTCATATCTTTGCCTATTTCTACTAGATTGTTGATCCTTTTAGTGGCCTTTCAGGAATTCTTTATAAATTAGAGAGATGACCCTTTGTTTGTGATCTGAGATTTGAATCTTTTCCTCTATTTTGTCATTCATCTTATGACTTGATTTATGTGATTTTTTATTTATACAATTTTTTTCTATGCAAAAATTTTTGATTTTTATCTAGCTGACTTTATCAATCTTTTCTAATGACATTTTGGTTTTTGAGTCATCAGTTAAGACTTGTCCCACTATGAGATTACAGATTCTCTCCTGTTTTCCTTTAGTGCTTTTATTTTAACTTTCTAACATTTAAAACTTTCACCCCTTTGGAGCTTATCCTAATGCTCTAACGTGAGGTAGAGATGTCATTTTCCCTTCCAGTTGGCTACCTAGCTGTCCCAACACTATTTATTACAGAGTCCATTCTTCACTTTGAGATGCCACTTTTATCCAGTACTAAATTCTTCTGTACAGTTGGGTCTATTTCTGGACATTCTAGTCCAGCCCATTCCTTTGTCTCTTCCTGCATCCAAAGCAAGTTGTTTTAATTACTGAGGATTTAAACTTATTATCTATAGTGGTGAGCGTTGCCTTTTCTTTTTTCATAGCTTCCTGATACTCTTTTCTCTCCCTCCCCCATTTTTTTTCCCCCTGAGGGGTGAGGAACTGTAGGAGATTTCATGGGACTTACACTCTTGTAAGTAGGGGAACACACAATAAGCAAATAATTATCTGTCACTTGATAGTGCCAAGAAAACATCAATAAAGCAGATAAAAGGACAGAAGGCAAGTAGGAAGTAGTATTCAGTATTTCAAGAAAGCCCTTGAATGAGTTGGTGACACCTGAGTGAAGGGAGGAGGTCACCTGGATACCTGGGGAAGACATTCCAGCGGCACCAAGGGCAGATGCAAAGGCTTGAGGCGGGAGCATGCCTGGCATGTTGAAAAACAGCAAGGCAGCCCGCGCAGCTGGAATGGAGCTCTCAGAGGGGAGAGCGGGAGGCGATGAGGTAGCTCAGGCAGGCCGTGCAGGTCACAGCAAGGACGCTGGCTTTTCCCCTAGGCTGGGGAGCCGTGGGAGGGGGTTGAGTGGAAGAGTGACATGTTCTGACCTCCCTTTTATCAGGACGGCTCAAGCTGCCGAGTAGAGAGCAGACTGCACCGCTGAGGCCAGAACCGGGGAGGGCAATAGGACTGGGGATGGGTGAATGAATTATAACTTGGTTTCTTGTCAGTCTCCCCCTTTGCAAGGACTGGCACTGAGCTTATTCAGTGATGGATGCATAGAGTAGGCATGGATAAACAATTGTGGGGCGGGGGGAGAAAGGAGAGAGAGTAACAGGAGGAGGCAGGAGAGGCAGGGTTTCCCTGGGGAACAGCTCTGCAAAGGCCACAGAACTGAGAGAGAGCCGAAGTGATGAGAGCCGGTTCCTCAGCAGAGATGGAAGCCAAGAGGGGCTGAAGCTGGCGAAGCTGTGCCCCCTCCACTCACCTGCTGCCTGCCCCACCAGGATCTGTGACATCCATCAAGGACCATGTTATATGCAGTTTATGCTGGCGTTTTGCCATCACAGGGACCCTGAAGAGGAGGCCATACTCTCTGAGAGGGTTCAAGGGTGTTTTAATTACTGAGGATTTAAACATTATTATCTATAGTAGTATGGAGACCTGGGAGACAGAAGAGCAGTTTTCCTGAAAACCGGCACACAGAGACCCCGGGGAGGGATAGTATGCCCCCTTTACAGATGATAAACAGAGGCTCCAAGAAAGGAAACCACTGAAGGTCATGCAGGAAATAACTGGCCCAGTCTAGTTTCAGGGACTTGATGGCTACCAGAATGCTCCTTGGCCACTGCCTAATTTTAGTCGAGGTCCCTCCGTGGTTTGGGGGAGTGACCAAGTACAGAAGGAAGGGGTGACTCCTGGTATACAGTCAGCTCTTAGCTGGCTGCCGAGCCCCCCGTGTGGGTGGGATCCAGCTGGATCCAGGAGCCGTGGACCCTCAGGACCTCATGATGCTTCTGGTAGCAGGATCAGTTGACAAGAGGCACCAAGCTGAGAGGTAGAAGAAAGAGGCTGGGCTTTCAAGTCTACCCTGGCTTGGCCACTACCTCATTTGTGCGACCTTAGATAAAGAGCATCCAACCAGAAACCCCAGCTCATGCGTCTGTAAAATGGGAAGAGCATCTCCCGCCTTACAGGGCGGGCATGGAGTCTGACGGAGGCAATAGGAATCCAGTGGTACTCTTTGTCCAGCTCTTTGGGGTCTAAGTTTGGGGTGGGGGGTAGTGGGGAAGAGATGAAGCGTGTCCAGAAGAGTTGGCGGGGGGGGGGGGTAGTGTGGGGCTGTTTCTGGGACTTTCCTCACTGAGGTCAGAGGCCCGAAATAGTGGCGCTTCGGCGAGCGCGTCGAGGTCTGGTCACCAGCTCTCTGCCCCGCCCTCTGCGGGGAGCGGTCCGGCCGCAGCGCGGTCCCCCTGCGCTGTCCCATCTCCCGGCAGAAGGGCGAGAGCCTGGCCAAAGGCTCAGCGCTACGTGAACGTGCCCCAGGGGACCCAGATGAGCCGAGGCCGGCGCAGCTGCAGACCGCCTCGCCGAGGTCCACGGGGACACCTCGCCGAGGTCCCTCGGCTCAGCTCCCACGGCTTCCACGCCGACGGCAGTGGCGGTGAGAGCGGCGGCTGCCGGCGCCCGCCAATCAGGAGGCAGAGGCCGACTCCGGGCACGCCCCGTGACGTCACTCATCCGGCCCTGGAAGTCCCGCCCAGTGGCCGGGCCTGGGAAAAGCCTCGAAGGGCCAGTGGGTGGGGCTTGTCGAAGGGTGAAAATAACTCCTTTGTAAATCGAGCACGTTATAGCTACCCTGAGAAATATACAGGCAGGTGAATCGTTTTCTAAGTTTTAAAATGTATTTGTTCACTCATCCTCCCATTCATCGGTCTGTGCATCCAGCTGTCCGTCTTAACTGTCCGCTCAGCCAAAGCTTTGGGGCGTCTCTTGTGTGCCAGGCGCTGAGCTGGGTGCCAGTGATAAACACCGGTGAGTCCTGTGCTTGTATCTCAGAACTCTTAAGTCTAGTGAGCAAGTCTGACAGCAAACAAATGTTTACACCGATCATGCTTTTATTACAACCGTGAGCAATTCTAGGAACATAAGGAACCGGCTGCCGGAATAAAGGAGTGTTGAATTTAGACTGGGGGCTCGGGTCTCTGGAGAAGTTACCTTCCAGCTGACTCCTGAAGCAACAAAACTGTTCCAAGCAGAGGAAAGAGCTTGTGGAAAGGCATTGAATTTGGCAGGCTCTTGCAGGGTTCTGGGAAGGGAAAAGAGCCCAGTACGGCTGGAAAAGAGTTGGGAGTAGGGGGGGAAGCACAGTGAGATAAGACTGGAGATTTAGGGGAGCAGATTATGAAAGACCTCAAAGGCCAAAATATAAAAGTAGAACTTTATTCTAAGTGTGATGGGCAGCTACTGGTTGGGTTTTTTGGGGGAGTGTCACTTGATCACCTTTGTTCTCAGATCTTCTTGGCCCTGTGTAGAGAATAAATAAGAGTGAACACAAGGATCAAGAGTGGACACAGGGTGACCTCTTCTAAGGACTTTGTGGGTGCCCTCTAGGTCTGAGGGTAATGATCTGGATGCTGAGAGGGGGGCCATGTGGGTGGAGACTGGTGAACAGACTCAAGAAATAATTAGAAAATAGATCTACAGGCTGCCTGATTGCTCAGTTGAATGGGGTTGGATGGGTGAGGCAGAAGGAGATTAAAATTAAATTCCTTGGTTGGGCAGTTACTTATAGAGTCCCCTCTGGAAGCCAGGCACTGTCCTAGTGAGGCTGACTGGGTTCAAGTCCTGGCCTGTCACTTGCCAGCTATTTACCTTGGGGCAGTGACTTGACATCTCTCTCCCTTCATTTCTTTTCTGTGAAATGAGGATCCTAATAACATCTAAGGAGATTGTGTAAGGATTAAATGAGGTGATATAAGGAAAACCTTGGATCTGGATGTTTGGGACTAGGTTCTGAGGGTCCTTAGACTTGAATTTGGGGCTGAGTGTTTGGGTCTGCTTCTTGAAGCAACCAAGGCTCCATTCTTTAATTTTTTTTAAAAACAAGATGTTCTCTTTTTAAAAATGTATTGATTTCTGGCTGTGTGGAGTCTCTGTTGCTGCATGTCGGCTTTCTCTAATTGCGGGGTGCAGGTTTCTCATTGCGGCGGCTTCTCCTGCTGTGGAGCACAGGCTGGAAAATGCAGGCTCAGTAGTTGCAGCACAGTTGCCCCGAGGGATGTGCAATCTTCCCAGACCAGGAATCAAACCAATGTCCCCTGCATTAGCAGGTAGATTCTTAACCACTGGATCACCAAGGACATCCGAGTCTTCATTTGTTTATTGGCCTTATACAGAAAATTAAAACAGGATGACATGCTAGCCCAGTGGTTCCCACACTTGTCTGTCTGCACATAAAAATCACCCAGAGATTTTTTTTTTTAACGTCCAAAGCCCAGGCTACACCCCAGACCAGTTAAATAACAATTTCTGTGGGTAAGACACATATCAGTATGTTTTGATCCCTCCAGGTGATTCCAGCTGTAGATAAGTTTGGGAACTGCTGTGGTAGCAAGAAAAAAGGAGGCTCCTTTAAAGTGTGGTCAAGGAGGGCTTCTCAGAGTAGGTGACATTTGAGTGGAGACCCCAGAGTAAAGAAGGCTGTCATTGGGAGGTCGGTCAGGGTGGGGTGGGCCCCTTTGGGCAAATGTCTAGCCTAGGTTCCTACATACCTGGAGGTACCTTTGGGCCTGTTTCTTTGAGCCATCAAGACCCCATTTCTTTACTGATCTGGTACAAATGAGCCTCCCCTAATCTGACCTCCCTGTGGCTTCACAGAACCTGGAAAAGGTGTGACCTTGCCTGTCAGTACTGTCTGTTTCATGGAAACCCCAGAGGGAAAGGAAATAGAAGGCTGCTCTGGGCCTTTTCAGAGGGTCTTCCTAGGGCCTTCCTCCCCCCCTGAGCCAGGAAGTCCATGCTCCCCATTCTGCCCCTCCCCCACAACCGGCTAGCTTAAAGGAAGTGGCTCTTCAGTTCTCCGCAGGAAGCCACAGGCCTCTGCCTCTACTCCCTCCAGCTACTGCTGACCCAAGCCCTCTCCTGGCCCAGGTCCCCTTCAAGGCTGGGTCCAGAGATTGATGCCCTGTTCCGGGCATCACCGTCTCCCGCCCAGACAAGAAGGGTCTGTGTGGAGCTCCTCTCATTGCCCTTGAATTCCCCGTGACTCAGGTCTGGGAGCACAGGCTGTGAGCGTGGAAGTGAAACCCGGTCGCAGGGTGTCCTGATTGCTGTGGTCAGGAGTTTGGAAATCCCAGCGTTGCAGGACCGAGGACCTGGAAGGAGAGGAGAGGGCAGCCCTGCAGGCATCCTCAGGGTTGACCACTCCTGTGAGCTTCAGGAGCTCCTGCCGCAGAGCCGGCGCGGAGCCTGAATCATTTTGGTCTCTAGCATCCTTGGTGGGGCTGGCCCCAGGGAGAGCTGTTGATCACAGCGGAGCTGCGGGAGGATGAGTCAGGCTGAGGCAGCTTTCAGGCTGGGACGGCGCTGCCACCTGGTGGTCATACTCATGCATAGCACAACGGGATTGTGGGAAGCATGCCCGGAGAGGGAGTGAGTGGACTTTCAAGGGTCCTGGGGGCCAGGGGCTCCCAGGAATAAAATAAATAAAATAAATCTCTAGATAAAGGGATTTTTATCAAAGAGCAAGAAACCTCTAACTTGAGCATTTTGGAAAGACATTCTCGGTCTAGACAAGAGTCCAACTCTTCCCTTCCTCTGTTTTATAAGACTAGGACCTTGAGGTCCAGAGAGAAATGATGATGTCAGAGGACCTCAACGTTGTTTTCCATCGAGTCAGCCACACAGATGGGATCTATTTTTGGGTTTGTCTTAGGGTGCGGTCCCAGAGTGAGGAACTGCCCTGCTAGTTTATAGCCACCCTTATTTGTGACCAAATAGCCATCTCTCAGCACCATCACCCACCTTAGTCACTGAAGTTGGCACCACAAGGTGGCTTTTGGCCGCTTCCAAAAATAAAACCTCAGAGGGCTGGGACCTGACAGACCTAGGGGATTCAGAAGTCTGTACTTCAGGCTCAGCAGTTTTAGAGCAGGAAGTGCCCAGAGACTCTGATGTCCATTGTTTTAAAAATGAGGAAGGTAGGACTCAAGGAAGGCAAGTAACCTGCCTGAGTGCCCCACTCTGGAGCTGGACCAGGATTTGGTGTTGTGTCTTTCTGAAGACCGTTGCCAAGGAGGAGTCCAAAGGTGATTAGCATCCCCTGACTTGTTACACTAGTGAATTCTGGGTTTACATTCATCATTCTGTCTCATACTTAATGGACAAGATGACTGTGGTCCATGAAAGTTGACAAGGGCCAGGATGGGTGAAAGGAGATGGGGATGAGGAGGTGACAGGGAAAGAGAAAGGGGGGGGTCATGAATATTCTGAGGGGCTTCTAATTTGTATGCAGGGGACTCCAGGTATGTAGGAACTGGGTCTCTTCCACTGTGGTGTCCTTAATATCTGGCACAGTGCATGACACAGAGTGCTGCTGCTGCTGCTAACTCGCTTCAGTCGTGTCCGACTCTGTGCGACCCCATAGACGGCAGCCCACCAGGCTCCTCTCTCCCTGGGATTCTCCAGGCAAGAACACTGAAGTGGGTTGCCATTTCCTTCTCCAATGCATGCATGCATGAAAAGTCGCTTCAGTTGTGTCCAACTCTGTGTGACCCTATGGACAGCAGCCCACCAGGCTCCTCCGTCCACAGGATTCTCTAGGCAAGAATACTGGAGTGGGTTGCCATTTCCTTCTCCATGACACAGAGTGAGTGCCCAGTAAATGCTGTGGAATGAAAGTCAAGAGTTATCCTGCACCGGCCCAGAGGGATCCTGTGACAGGCAAAGGATCACCTTAAAGATGGGTCACTGCCAGTGTCACTCAGCTCGAGAACTGCTGAGGCCTCAGATCTAAAATCTGGGGCCAGAGTCGTCCACCTCTCTCTGGTCTTGATGATGTTCACGGCGGTATGATGTCTAAGGACGGTGTATGCCCCTGGGGGTAGGATGCCCACCGTTAGGAAGAAAGAAGATCCAGGGCTGTGAGCCCTAGAAAGTAAACCCAAACTCCAAAGTTAGATTATCTAATTCTTAGTTTTATTTGGCTATTTCCTCTTTGCTTTATGCAAGTCCCTAGTCATAATAATAATGGACATTTACTGAGTGTTTAGCATTTGTCAGACATTGTGATAAACTCTGATCATCTCATAAGAAATGGCAATCCACTCAGTTTTCTTGGCTGGAGAATCCCATGGACAGAGGAGCCTGGTGGGCTACAGTCCATGGGGTCACAAAGAGTCAGACACGACTGAGCAACGAACACACAGACGCTGTTATTGTTCTCGGTTTACGGGGGAGGGAAGTGCAGCACAGAGCAGTGAAGAAACTCGGGCAGGGCACGAAGCATGTAAGAGAGGGCAGGGCAGCTTTGAACCCAGTTCTGTGGGACTCCAGGGGGACACCCCTAACTACTCTGCTCCACTGCCTTATGGAAAACTCAGCCTCACCCGTGTTAGAGAATATTGAGCAAAAGTTAGGGACCTGTGTGTTAAAGGGGGTTGAGGCCTGCATGGCAGTGACAGTGGGTATTATCAAGGGCTCCCCAGGGAAAGAACAAGTGGTCCAGCCCCTGCCTCCCATGAAGGTTGGGGGAGGTGAAGGGACAGGGGAATGGGAGGAGACTGGCCTCAGGTTCAATTCTACCCACATATATTGAGCACCTGCTGTATGCCAGGCACTGGGGAGGCGAGATGAGTGAGACTCAGTGCCCGCTGTGGAGGGGCTGAGGGAACACACTTCCGTCTCTGGAATATCAACTCTGTGGACAAACTAGGGTGCAATTAGCAGGCCTGGGAGGGTGTGACGCCTGAGACCTGGGCAGAAGTCCACTCCGTGGATGGCCCGAACCAAGGCAGGACTCAGCTGATGCCCTGTGGTGACTCTCAGGGCAGGGGACTCAGCTCAGCTTCCGCTCATGGAACAAACTGTGGAGACAGTGTTTGAGGTGCTGGTGGGGCCTCCAGCACCTGTGCCCCCTCTTTCACAAGCTCGGCTTCTCTGGGGGCCTGGGGCGAACCACCTGAGGCCAACCATTGCCACTTGTAGGGTGGCGTCAGACCTGGAGACAGGAGCGAGCAGGATATAGCCTCTTAGCTGCCTCTGCACACTGGTAATTGAAGGAGAAATTCTGGGTTAGCAGTGGGGCTGGGTGGAGGAGGCCTGAGGACAGCTGGCTCAGCCCTTTAGTGACCGGCTTTTGTGGTTCACACACACGGCCACTTCCCAGGGGGTGCGGATCTCTCTAGAAGGCTGGTCTGGTATTGTGGCTGGCACGCCCACTCAGGCCGGAACCAGAGCTTGAGTCTGTCTCTCTCTGCATTAGTGCCAGAACCAGCCCGAGCTTTACTGCCGAGTGGTTTCCGGGGCTTCTTTCCCCTCCCCCCTCCGAGGTCCTGGCACTCTGGTTCCCTGGACAGGCCTCCAGAACCTCAGATCCTCCCAAGGGCTGGGCCTCCCTTCCCCCTCAGAAGGCGTGTGGGCTCCAGCTGCAAACTCCCCACCCTGTCCCCAGAGCTCTCTAAAGGGAGGCCTCGCTGACCACCTCCCCCACCCCCCAAAAGCTGCTCTTAAACCGCTTCCCCACGACAAAAGTCTGGCCTTATCTGAGGGAGACCCCTCTAGTGCTTCTTTGGGGAATGGAGATCTGGCTTCTCCATCTCTACCTGATCAGGGAAGTAGCTGGAGGCTTCGCTCACTGAGAACAGAAAGAATATGCCTCCCCAGGCACCCTGTGAAATGGAGCCTGGGCGTTCAGGCTGTGACAGGGGTAGCAGGAGGGCTCTGCCGGGAAGGAGTCCCAGAGGACGGGGTGTGTCTGAGGTGGGTTGTGAGCTTCACAAGGACGTCCTAGGCTGAGAGACCAGAACACACCAAGGCTCAGAGGCAAAACCAGCTGGTCGAGCTCCAGGAGCTGTGATGGGCTCTGGGGAGGGAAATGGGGGTGGGGTGTGTGGATGAGGCAGACCAGAGCCAGATCTTGTTGGGCTTCTCATAGCAACCACGATTCACAGCAGGACTGAGTGTTTTCTGAGAGACATTTATTCTGTGTATGTGAGGTGTTTTTTTTTTTTTTACCTCGGTCATTGCCAAGTGTGACAGAGGAAGCTCTGGACTGCAGCTGGAAAAGGAAGACAAGAAGGAAGGAGGGGCTTCCAGGGAGCTGCTGGCTACTTCTCCTTTCTCTCCTTCTGTCTGCTTTCGACTTGCTTGTGGACAGTATAGCCCAGAAGGGCCCCGATCTTGGCCATGAGGGCACTGCCACCGCTAGCGCCTGTAATGCAAATGACAGCCGGGTCACTTGGGTCCCAGGCACCAGGCCCGGGAATCCAAATGTCGGGAAACAACGGGTCAAGTGTACCCTTTTTATTTCCAGCTAGAGGAACAGAGCCCCAGAGGGGACAGGGCTTCTGCGAAGGGACTCCCATCACCACCCTCCCAACTTGCCATCTCAAATGCAAGATGAAAGTGACAAAAATAAGAGCGCACTCTCTTCGTGTCTGCGGTGGACACGCTGTGCCATTAGAGATGCTAACCGCCTCCTCGGTGGGGCTCTCGGTGGGTGCTGGTGGTCTGCGAGTGAGATATGCCAACCTTGTCCCTGCCATGCGTGGCAGGACAACCTGTCACAACCCTGTGACGTGTGAGAGGACAACCGTCTGGCAGCACAGGACTGTTGCTGGGCTTGCTCACACCCTTCCTCTCCTGCTGCTGGGGGTGTGGCTCAGTCTGTGTCTTTGCTCTGCCCTCTCTGAGAAGGGCCCTGTCCTCTGGGGCTGGTTCTTTGGGCTTTTGTCTTCCAGAACTGAGGGAAGATGGAGGGAAAGGCAGAGGGGCAGTTTGTCAGGGGTGGTTTTTCTGAAGGATGTGGGAGGCCTCAGAGAGAGGGAGAGAGGGAAAAGGAAAAAAAAGAAAGGGCTGGATGGGGGAGACAGAGAGAGAGAGAAGTGAAAGCACATTTTTCAGAAGCACCACTCTGTCCTCTGCATCTATCCCTGTCATGATGCTCAAGAAATGCAATACTGGTCATAATACTAACTATATGGGAGACTTTGAGTCAATTCCTTAATCCCCAGGTGGGTGCCTCAGTTTCCCCACGGTGTGTAGAGCCGAGTTAGGCTGTGAAAAGGTCTCAGTAAAGGAGGCCTTGGTGTCCCCGCCTCCAGGGGCCCTCCCCGCACTCACCTAGGCTCTGCAGCGTGGCCACCAGCCCCCCGGCGGGCACTCCACCCCCGTTCGCCACGGCCGACCAGCTCATCAGTGAGGAGGCCACCGAGTTGGCAGCGATGCCGGTGCCCGCGAAGCCCAGCATGGGCAGTGCCGCGGCCATGAGTCCTGGAGGAATAGGAGGGCGGTGGGTGAGGGACGCCGGCTGCAAGGCCCGCCTGCATCTTCCCGGGCTCCCCGCCCTGCAGACCTACCGCCTCCAACGGCCATGTAGGTCACCGTGCCCCAGAAGCTCGAGTCGCTGTTTTCCTCTGAGTGTCTTTTTTCGTCTGGAAGGAGAAGGGACAAAGCCCAGTGGGGAGCAAGGTCCCTTATTCTGTGCCTGAAGCTCCAGACCACCTGGACAGGTAGGACCACCATCCTCCCATTTTGGAGAGCCTCAGTGAAGGATAGCAGCTTTTCCCAGGTCACCGGGCCTGGCACAGAACTGGCTTGAATACATTTCAAGAGAATGGACGAACGGACAGAGCAGGGATTCGAACCTGGGACTCTGACTACAGGGACCCCTCCTCCCAGCACTGTCCATTGGAATAGCTCCTCTCATTCAGAGGCATGCCTGGGTTCTCTAAACGAGGGATCCTGAAACTCTCCGCTTCTTTATCCTCAGGTGCCCCAGGATCCTTACCTTCCTCCCCGCAGCAGCCGCAGGTGTAGAGTAGCAGGTAGCACAGGAAGAGCGATATTGCCTTCTCCCGCATGGTGGCGCAGCTCAAGGCTTTGTCACCGTACCTGGGATGGGGCACAGGAAAGAGCCGGTCTCGGTATTGGAACCACGCCCGTTCGGGGGTATTCCCTTTCGATTCGAGGATGAGTCCACAAAAAGCAGCAAGATGCTCTGGACTGAGCCCAGGACCCCCTCTAAGGAGCCACAGGCTTTTCGTTTCCTCGCTGCACCAGCGGCGTTGATGTTTCTGCCACTCTAGTGGTCGTGAGAAGTACAGGAGAGAATCCTCTTCTGGTACTGTGCCTGGCATGTACTTCACTAGAAGTCAGCTAGTATCCTTACTGTGGTTTTTGTAATTGGTTTTTTTCTGGCTGTGTGACCTTAAGCAGGATACCTGGGACTTCTTTGAGTCTCGGTTTCCTTAACCCTAAAGTGGAGGTGTTAATAGAGGGGTGGCTGTGGGTTTTGCAACTGTGCACCCCTGGATCCCTAGCATTTAGAACAGGACCTGTCACATAAGGTTTTCTAAACAATGATTGTTGATAGATTTATTCTTCCAGTGCATTGAATATGTACAGGCACCAAACACTGCCTCAGATTAGCTTCATTTTTCAGAAAGCAGAAAGGAGTAAAGGAACCTGCCCAAGGTCACACCCAAATCCTGCAACCTAGACACACACTCAAGACAGTCAGAATCCAAAACCTATGCTCTTTCCATTACACCACAAAATAGAAACACAGTTTCCTGCACCCACCACAACTTACCTTTAATGTGATCTTTGTCCGTTCAATGCGTTTTCCTTGAAATAAAAACAAACAAGCAAAAATCCCCCCAAACTTCCCCTGGACTGAGCACTTACTCAGTACTTTATGGCACAAGGTTAATTATACCTATAACAACCTCATGAAGTAGGTACCATTGTTCTCAATCACATGTTATAAATAAGGAAACTGAAGCTCAGAAAAGGGATACCTCCCAGCCTACCCAGCTAGGAAGAAGCAGAGTCAGGATTTAAACCCACAATTAACTGATGCCACACCCACACTTTGAACATCTGCTTCCGATCACTTCGTCTATCCTCAAAGATAAACTCACCATCACATTAGATCCTATAATAAAGAGGTTTCAGAAATCATCCAGCCCTTTGGGCAGGTGAAGTAGCTTGATCCTCATTTTTACAGATGAGAAACTGAAGCCCAGGGAAATGAAGTGACAGGGTTAAGGCCATAGTCTGCTGACATGGCACCTATAATTAAATGTCATGACTCTTGGGATTTTGCAACCCAAGCCCCTAAAAGCCCACCAACCCATCCCTTCAGACCAGTCTTAGTCCAGGGCACTCAGGAGTGTAGTCTCCCTGAGGAATGGGCATTCTAGCTCTTATGGAGTGAGGCTTCCAGGCAGGAAGCCTGGCAGAGGTTGGCAGCTTGTCACCCACACCTTATAGCTTCTGGGTTTACCTTGGAGGAGAGCAGAGAAAGAATCTTCCTGCCTGGATGGAGCCTGCTGCTAGAAGGGAGCAGCAGTGAAGTAACAGTCCTCAGGCTGGTTTTTATAACCCTTTCAGACTGCCTCCAAGTGGCCAATCAGCATCAGAGCTTCTAGTTTCGGTTTCTCGTTTCAATTTCTCGTGCCCTGCAGCATCTTTTCTCCTCCCTTCCAGTTCTGCTCAGTGACAGCATCTCTGCCTAGTGGCTAAAAGACGTAATTCAAGCTGGAGACTTTCTGAACACTCAGAGTATTCAAAGCAGGTCAAACTAGACTGGGATCCACAGTTCTACTGGGCTTAGTGAAGCCAGACCACCAGCTCCTCCTAAGGCAGAAAGTCTCTGACAATTTAATTGAATTAATAATAATGCCTACCATTTATTGAAGAGCTTCCCTGGTGGCTCAGAGGTAAAGAATCCACCTGCAATGCAGAAGACTTGGGTTTGATCCCTGGGTCGGGAAGATCCCCTGGAGAAGGAAATCACAACCCACCCCAGTATTCTGGGAATACTGGGAAATCCCAAGGACAGAGGAGACTGGTGGGCTACAGTCCATGGGATCACAAAAGAGTCAGACATGACCTGCATGCGTGCGTGCTCAGTCGCTTCAGTTGTTTCTGATTCTTTGAGACCCCATGGACAGTAGCCCACCAGGTTCCTCAGTCTATGGAATTCTCCAGGCAAGGATACTGGAGTGGGTTACCATGCCCTCCTCCAGGGGATCTTCTGACCCAGGGATTGAGCTCGCATATCCTGCGTCTCCTGGATTGCAAGCAGATTCTTTACTACTGAGCCACTGGGGAAGCCCCAGACACGACTTAGTGACTAAACAACAAGTCATATATTGAGCACTTGCTGCACACAAGGTCCAGGAAAGATATCCAATCTCACAACAGTCTTGAGAAGTACTGTCACTGTTTATAATCGTGTTTTGCAGATGAGGAGATTAAAGCTTGTGGAAATGAAATCATTCCATTGTTCTCTCAACCTGGCTGCTTCTGGGTGATGGGTATGTAGTAACACCAGTGAAGCCCAAGTTCATGAGGCCATTGTCTCAGATCCTTTGCCATAAAATGGGTCTTCCTGCCCTGGGTATTGGATTGAGCATTCTTTCAACCTTTGGATGGTGATGATTGAAGAACTAGAAATGCAACCCATATTTGGAGTAAATAACAATTGCAGTTTTTTGGGGGGGCTCCAAAATCAATGCAAATGGTGACTGCAGCCATGAAATTAAAAGACGCTTGCTCCTTGGAAGAAAAGCTATGACCAACCCAGACAGCATATTAGAAAGAGACATTACTTTGCTGGCAAAGGTCTGTCTAGTTAAAGCTATGGTTTTTCCAGTAGTCACGTATGGATGTGAGAGTTGGACTATAAAGAAATCTGAGCATGGAAGAATTGATGCTTTTGAACTGTGGTGTTGGAGAAGACTCTTGAGAGTCCCTTGGACTGCAAGGAGATCCAACCAGTCCATCCTAAAGCAAATCAGTCCAGAATATTCACTGGAAGGACTGATGCTGAAGCTGAAACTCCAATACTTTGGCCACCTGATGTGAAGAATTGACTCATTTAAAAGACCCTGATGTTGGGAAAGATTTAAGGCAGGAGGAGAAGGGGACAACAGAGGATACGATGGTTGGATGGCATCACCAACTCAATGGACATGAGTTTGAGTAAACTCATGAGTTGGTGATTGACAGGGAGGACTGGTATGTTGCAGTCCGTGGGGTCACAAAGAGTCAGACATGACTGAATGACTGAACTGAACTGAACAGTTCCAGTAAGGATGAATCATTGCCTTCTCCAAGCTGGAAGGGGGTTGATGTAACTCACCTGTGCCCAGGTGACTGGCTGCTCTCCCTAACCAATGTTTCTGTGGAGCTGCCTGCTGTTGCCTGGTTGGCCAGCTGTTGGTTGTTGTTAGATCAGCCTTGATGAAAGGGAGCCGAAGTTGTCAGGTGCATTCATAGCCTCCATCCTTGCCACTGGGGCCATCCTTTGATGGGTCTTTTGCAAAACAGCAGAGTGGCTAAGTTTAGAGGATGGTTGACATCCGCAAGATGGGACATCTGACCCTCTGGCTGGAGAGCCTTGATGGTCTTTGGTGAGTGTTAGTATGAGACACAGAGATCTGCATGCCTTGCACCCACTCCCGTAAATCCATCTATATGCCCCTTACCCCAACCTGCTTATCTCCAAAATCCCACCCTTCCTCTTCTGTGCCCTTGACCAACTAGCCAAGCCATTTGCTAGTTAGTAGGAGTTAGTGTATGTCTGTGCTTCAGCCCATCACTTCCTTCACACAAAGGGAATGACAAAGTATATTGCTTGGAGTTTTGCCCCCAGGGAGGATTGACTGCTGTCCTTTGGGGCTACCCTTCCCTGGGGTTATAATCGAGTGGTCCATTTCCGGCTGGTGCCTATTCTGTTGTTGTTCAGTCACTAAGTCATGTCCAGCTCTTTTTGACCCTCATGGACTGCAGCACTCCAGGCTTTCCTGTCCTTTGCTATCTCCCAGAGTTTGTTCAAGTTCATGTCCACTGAGTTGGTGATGCTATCTAACCATCTTATCCTCTACCACCCTCTTCTCCTTTTGCCTTCA
The DNA here is from genome assembly GCA_024291935.2 of Okapia johnstoni. Taxonomy (NCBI): domain Eukaryota; kingdom Metazoa; phylum Chordata; class Mammalia; order Artiodactyla; family Giraffidae; genus Okapia; species Okapia johnstoni. Next base: position 7,355,672 of record JAGTYA010000024.1, on the reverse strand, counting down.
ATCTTTCCCAGCATCGGGATCTTTTCCAATGAGACTGCTATTCGCATCAGGTGGCCAAAGTACTGGGGCTTCAGCTTTAGGATCAGTCCTTCCAATGAATATTCAGGGTTGATTAACTGGTTTAATCTCCTTGTTGTCCAAGGGACTCTCAAGAGTCTTCTCCAGCACCACAATTCAAAAACCTCAATTCTTCGACCCTTAGCCTTATTTATGGTCCAGCTCTCACATCTGTACATGACTACTGGAAAAACCATAGCTTTGACTAGACGGACGTTTATCAGCAAAGTGATGTCTTTGCTTTTTAATACTCTGACTGGGTTTGTCATAGCTTTCCTTCCAAGGAGCAAACATCTTCTGCCTACAATGATCTATCTGTAAAATGTATTCTATTCTCTTCCTCCTTTATCAACTGGTGGTAGGGAATCCTCCATGAGGCCATAGGTATGAGTTAAAGAAGTGTCAGATCCAGAGGTAGATGTCATGGGAGTCTGAGATGCCTGTTCATTTGATTTACTCATGCCTCTGGATCCTTTGAGCACAGCCCTGAATGTACCACTTCCATCATGTTGGATTGCTGCTGTGCCCATCTGATAACATCTAGCTTTAGATATATAGCCACCTGACCTCTAGTGGTCACATGCTCAGTCACTACTGGGACTCAGAGACACAGAAGAACCTTTTTGTTCAAATGGACCATGGTAATTATGGCCTTGCTCCAGAATCCTAGGGGTCCTCACTGCAGCCCTTCTATCTGAGCTTTCAGAGACTCCCCACAGAAACTATATCCACCACAGTTTCCTCCAGCAACATTGTCTCTGCAGGATCATATAATCCAAAGTGGCAACATTGGCTGTTTTATGATCTGAACCTGCTATAAAGCCTTCTCTTGGTCTGGGTGCCACTCAAAACTGGCAGCCTTCCAGGTCACCTAATCAGGGGTTGGAGAAGTACTTCTAAGGGTGTATATTCTGACTCCAAAATGCAAAGAGCTCTCCACTGCTCTGGCCAAAAACTGTATTTTTCTAAGAGATGTGTGGGGTTAGATAACTGGCCCTGGCATGCCTCAAAAATCAATGAACCCTAAAAATATTCCTAGTTGTAGCAGGACCGTGAATCTTCATGCAATTTGTCTTCCACTCTCTGGCGAATCTGGTGCCTACCATTTCCTGTTCATGTCCAATGAGTGAGCATGATGTCATCCATATAGTGGGCCAATATGATGTTTCTGTGGTATCTCAAGGTGATCAAGGTTCCTGAAGACTATAGATAACAGACAGCTGGTAAGCTAACAAAGCCCTGAGGGGAGAGAGTAAAGGTGCTCATTGTAGGATTGTGATGTAAAGGCAAACTAACTGCCTTTGATCATCTCTTCTCGTGGGTATTGAAATGAAAGCTTTTGCTAAATCAACAGACACACACACAAGTGCTGGAGGTTGTACTGATATGCTCCAGTAAAGGTACCACATCCTGAAGAGCAGCTCTGACTGGGGCTGTCACAAGATTAAATTCACAGTAGTCTATTCATCATCTACCATGATCCATCTGTTTTCCTGGAGGCCAGACAGGTGAATTGAATGGGGATATGATGGGAAATCCAAGCTCAGCCAAAGTATTAGACCAGAAATAATACTGCACAAATCATCTGTAGGGCAGTGTGTGGTTAATTTTATGTGTCAACTTGGCTAGGCCATAGTACCCAGATATTTGGTCAAACGCTACCCTAGATATTGCTGTGAAGGTAGTTTTTACATGAGATTTACATTTAATCAGTATACTTCAAGTAAGGCAGATTGTCTTCTATAATGTGGGTGAACCTCATTCAATCAGTTAAAAGCCTTAAGAGAAAAAAAAAGACTGACTCCTCCTCGGGAGAGGGAATTCTGCCAGCAGTCTGCCTTTGGGCCCAGCTGTAACATCAGTTCTTTCCTGGCTCTCCGGGTGGCTAGTCTATCCTGCAGATTGTGGACGTTCCAGCCTCCACAATTGCATGAGCTAATTCCTTAAAATAAATCACTCCCTTTCTATATAGGTACACTTCCTATTGGTCCTGTTTCTTTGGAGAACCCTGACTAAAGCAGGGAGTTTCAGGAGCTTCTGCTTGGCTCTTCCTGTCATAACAGCCGTTACTCCACAGATCATGGGACCAATGACAGGATTCTGTCAGCTTCTGTGTGACCCACTGGACTTAGACTAAACTCCATCTTTATCATTGGGCCTCCTTTACTCCCTACTCTAGCCAGAGAACTGCGATGGTGTTTTATGTCAACTCAGCTCCATTTCTTTAACAATCTTTTAAAATTCTGAATATTGTCCTTTTGCCAACACACAGTTATCCTGGCAAATGGCGCCAGATTCCACTGGGGAAGGAGTGGAGGAATATTTACTATATATAATTATGGCCTCACTGTAGAGTTGTTTCTGAAGGGAAATGGCATCTCCTGTAGCCAAGGGGTTCTGGCTCTGTGAATTTCGATCTAGAATCTAGATGATGGACTGTGGAGCAGCTGATGTCAGTCTTCGGCTTACCAGCACTTGCTAAAAAATAAAAAGAAAAATAGAGGATCATCCATTGAGCTATCCATCCATCCCATCTCCGTAATCAACTTGCCATAGATTCCTGCAGATTGAGGCGTCCTCACTGTCACTCTGGCCTTGCTGCCCTTGACAGCAGTTATATTCACCTGGTCTTGGATGCCACCTCTGCCATTCTGGAATCCCAACATCACTATTGATGTTAGTGATCCCAATTCTACAGCAGCATCTCTTACTCTTGATCCTAGGGTACCCAAAGCAGTCACCACTGAGCTACTCAAAATGCTGGTGGCCCCTTTATCATGAACCCCTTACTGACTTAGTGCAGAGTGTCCTGTGGGCCCTCCTAGAGAATGTCGTTGTTGAGTTCTTAGATCTTACATTCCCATCTCCCTAAACTTTCTGACCTCTTCCCAAATATTCTACCAAGGATGTTCTAGCATCTTGACCTCATTTATTGTAGGTCATCATCCTGTTTTAATCAAGGATACTTGCAACCTATTAAGATCATATTTCAATCATCTATTGCTGAATAACAAACCATCCAAAACTTAAAGGCTTAAAACGACAGCAATTTATTATTTCTGACAATTCTGCAATCTGGGTTAGGCTCAGCTGAGTGTTCATATGCTTCATCTGTTGTTTGCACGTGTTGCAGGAGGTAAAATTTCAGGATGTCATTTTCATTCACATAAATGGCAGCTCAGCTGGAATGGATGGAATATCTTGGCTGGTTAGGTGTCTTTCTTTCTCAGTATGGTGTCTCCACATGGCTAGCTCATACCTCCTCACGGTGTGAGTGTCTCTGTGTGGTTGGATTTCTTACATGGTGGCTGGCATCCAAGAGGAAGGACATGGAAGCTGCCAGTCTTCTCAAAGGCCAGGTTTGGAACTGGATAAGTGTGACTCCTGCCATATTCTGTAGGTTATGGCAAGTCGTAAGGCCAGTCCAAATTCAAGGAGGGGGGGAAATAGATGCCATTTTCTGATGTGAGGAGTGGCATGTACATAAAGGGAGGGAAGGAATTGATGATGACTCTCTCTGTTGGATTTTTTTTAACATTTATTTATTTATTAATTTGGCTGTGTCAGGTCTTAGTTGTGGCACATGGCATCTTTGACCTTCATCGTGGCATGTGGGGTCTCTAGTTTCAGTACACAGAATCTTTAGTTGGCATGCAGGATCTTAGTTGTGGCATATGGAATCTAGTCCCCTGACCAAGAATCCAATCCCAGACTCCCTCCCTGGGAGTATGGAGTCTTATCCACTGGACCACCAGGGAAGTCCCAATGGTGACCAGCTTTGGAAACTACCAGAGACCAGCTCAGGTATCCTTGCATGCATATTAAAGCCTGATTTACTTGAGACTGGTCCATGATGAGGGCTTCCCAGATAGCTCTAGTGGTAAAGAACCCACCTGCCAATGTAGGAGATGTAAGAGATGGGGTTTGATCCTTGGATCGGGAAGATTCCCTGGAGGAGAGCATGGCAACCCACTCCAGTATTCTTGCCTGGAGTATCCCCATGGACAGAGAAACCTGGCGGGCTACAGTCCATAGGGCCACACAGAGTCAGACATGGCTGAAGCGACTTAGCAGCATGCATAGTCCTGCAGTCCATGCGGTCGCAAAGAGTCAGACATGACTGGGCGAGTGAACAACATGGTCCCTGATGATGGATTCTCCATTAGCCAGTCTGATATTCTGCTATGCCTGCCTCCTATTCCCATGTCTAAAACTCCCAAGGTCACTCCCACATATGTTTTTGCTAGGCCTTTCGATTTCTTTGATTTGTAGTTTATTTCTCCTGGGTCAGCACTTAAATCTCCCCAATTAGGAGTTGCTAGGAACTGACCCCAGTTATTTGAGTGTGTGATGGGAACGATGTTTGTATTGAAGAGAACAAATATCTTATGAGGGACCTGCTTCATGTGAGATTATTGTATAGTCTCAAGATAAGGAGAAGCTGTTATTCCTTAGCAAGAGGGCAGGAGCTGCTTCTGCCACCCAGGAGAACTTATGAGGTAAAGAGTCTTAGGTTTGTCTACCCTGATGTCCCTAACCCAGGTCTCAGGGCCTTACTCTTTCCCTATCAGGACCTTGACACTGATATAAGACATCTACTGACACTGTACCTGTAGAGACCTTTGCAACTCTGCCACTTATAATGTGATTGGGTTTGCTTTTTCCCCATATAGCCTTCCCTTCACCACAAGTGAAAGCTTTACTAATTGTGATGCCAACTAAAGGGCAAAGTTATTATCACTCCATTTGCTACCAGCAATGAGATCCCTCTTGCTTTCACATGGGTGAGAAATTCAACTACAAAATCACACCCAAAGGTCTGTTTTCTAGAACCTCTTCTGGCACTAAATATCAGCCTGCATTCCTCAGAAAATGGAGCCTGAATCAAAGATTGTATGCTAATGCTTCCTTGGGGGTTGTAATCCCAAGGAAGCAAAAGCAAGGGGCGGGGGGAAGAGAAGTGAAACAGAGAGGGAAGGAAAGAAATACAAGCTAAGTGCTTTACTTAGCTAGCCAGAGCTCCACAAAAATCAAGGTCAGTTGCTCAGTCACATGGAATCTTTTCAGTGAGGTCACATGAAACCAGCATGTCTTGGAATAGTCCATAGTAAGGAAGAAGTGTGAGGAATTTATATGTCGGCAATTTTTCATTGTCTAGTCTTATGCTTGCCAACAGGGTCTTAACAGTCTGCACTTTGGAATTGTGTTAACTCCTTCCACTGGCCCATTGCTGGGAAAGCCAGAGCCTTCATAAGTCCAGCTGGGTCAGTCGTGAGTGCCAAAGCTTCTGGTGTTCCTACTGTAGCAGGCTTAACTGAGTTCATGCCAAAGGCTAGTGCTTGCCTCCTGATGATGCTGAGGCAGCCCATCAAGTTCGGAGATGAGGCAAGGATACAGACTGCTGAGAGACATCTAAACTGAATCTGGTGCCGCTACAGGAAAGACTTTGGCATTTACTTAGAAAGAGATGGGAAGCTATTGGAGGGATTTGAGTAGAGGAGTGACATGTCTGAAAAGTTTTAACAGGATCACTCTGGCTGCCCAGGAGGGCAGGGACAGACACGAGGGGACCAGTTAGGAGTCAACTGCAATAATCCAGATGTATCCATCAGAGTTCCATCAGAGAAGCAGAACCATTAGGAATGATAAGAAGAAGGCATTTGTTAGAGGTATTTGACCATGTGCAACTATGGGTGCTGGTTACACAGTTTACATACAGCTGTTGCTTGCGTATCTGATGGTGGACTAGGAGTTAGCAGGTAAGTCCTAAATGATGGGTGTTCTGAAAGGTGGACATGAAATGGTGGAGGGCAAGGTCAAACTGGCACCATGAAGAAGAATGGAATCTATAGACCGCCCCCCCACCCCATTTCTCTCTCCTCACCTCTACGTCTCCAATTTTGATGATGACCAGTGAGAGAAACTGGTGCCCTTCATCAACACATCCTGGAGTTGGAGAAGCTGAAGGCAGAGATTGGGGCAGGAAAGGGGTGCTGGAGGAGCTGTGGCCCGGCTGCAGCCTCACACTGACGGGGGAGGTGGGCAGTAGATCAGTGAAAACATGCATGAGTTGCACATCACTTGACCCTGTACTAGCCGTCCAAACAAAAGCATGGCCGCAGCTTCATTTCACCTTCTAGACCCTGCTTAAATCTCCCTCTGGGGCTAATTGTCACCCAAAACTATACAAGGAAAGGAACTCTGGGAAACATAGTTGCAGCTTAGCTGAGTTGCTGCTGCTACTGCTAAGTCGCTTCAGTCGTGTCCGACTCTGTGCGACCCTATAGACGGCAGCCCACCAGGCTCTGCCGCCCCTGGGATTCTCCAGGCAAGAATACTGGAGTGGGTTGCCGTTTCCTTCTCCAGTGCATGAAAGGGAAAAGTGAAAGTGAAGTCGCTCAGTCGTCCGACTCTTAGCGACCCCATGGACTGTAGCCTACCAGGCTCCTCCGTCCATGGGATTTTCCAGACAAGAGTACTGGAGTGGGGTGCCATTGCCTTCTCCGTAGCTGAGTTGACATAATACAAAGCCTACCACCCCAGAGGAAAAATTGAAATGACTGGGGCCAGAGTCGGTTGGATGGCATCACCCACTCTATAGACTCTATAGCAAGCTCTGGGAGTTGGTGATGGACAGGGAAGCCTGGCGTGCTGCAGTCCATGGGGCCGCAAAGAGTCGGACAGGACTGAGTGACTGAACTGAGTCTAACTGGGCCAGAGTTTTGACAACAGGGGTGTGAGACGTGCATGAATTCTGAAAGTATCCTGACTATCCCTCACGGTCTGAATCTATTTGGTTTCTGAGCTTGGATGGTAAGTTCTCTTGTGACAATAGTCATGTCATCTTGAGTCTGATGAGGGAGAAACAAAAAGGTCCACCACCCACTTCCACAGGGCCTGGGACAATGCTGTCAATGGGAGCTCACCTACCTGATGTCTAAATGTTTAAAAACTCTCAATCAAGACAAAAAGTCTATTATTGAAGCCATCTTCTATCTTCGTACTTTAACAAACATAGTTTCATAATGACAAAATGAAAAATATATATGGAAAAAGTATGTTTTTTATACGACTGATAGTTTATTAAAATGACTGAATTATCATAGTACATATCTGGGTGTTCTATTGATGGACTGGAAATACTTAGATGAGAAATAAAAAAATATATATATACACACAACTAACAAGTTATTATGTATTTATTCCATATGAGAAAGGCTTCCCTGGTAGCTCAGCTGGTAAAGAATCCGCCTGCAATGTGGGAGACCTGGGTTCAATCCCTGGGTTAGGAAGATCCCCTGGGGGAGGGCATGGCAACCCACCCCAGTATTCTTACCTGGAGAATCCACGTGGACAGAGGAGCCTGGCAGGTTACAGTCCATTTGGTCGCAAAGAGTCAGACACGACTAAGCGACTCAGAGCATAGCACATGTAAGAAAGAAAAAAAAAAGAGGCTGGCTTAGCATTCACAGCTAGGTCATGATATTGAACATGAATGACCACACTGAATACCAGCCTCAGATGAAGTTACCCTGAGACCATGATTAAATGAGACAAAACAAGGCCACTTTATATTTTGTCTAAGCATAGACAACAAAGTCACTGTGCCATTCATAAAATATCAAACAACCACCCTTAGCTAACATGAGTGACTGCTGCTATTGAGTCGCTTCAGTTGTGTCTGACTCTGTGCGACCCTATGGACTGTAGCCCACCAGACTCCTCTCTGCATGGGGATTCTCCAGGAAAGAATACCAGAATGGGTTGTCATGCCCTCCTCCAGGGGAACTTCCCAACCTAGGGATCGAACCTGGGTCTCCTGCATTGCAGGCAGAGTCTTCACCGCTGATCCACCAGGGAAGTCTGAGTGACGGCCACTTCTTACCAACTAGTTTTACCTTTGTGCTAGTCTCCTCCTTCTATAGATCAAGTTTATACCCCCAACCACAGAATTGCCTTTGCTTTCTGACATCTAATCTGGAGCAATCCCTCACTTTCTCAGACCTTCCCTCAAGTCATTCAACCCTAGCCAGGATCCTATAACAGGTTCTTCCTAACACTCTCTGAAACGTCCCATGATTTCCAGTGGTGTGTATTCTCCCTCACTGCTGGGAGTTACAAATCCAGCTTGTTTAACTACAGGTCTGTTTCTGGTGAACTGAAGGGTACTGGTTCACTTAGAATGTGTTTTTCTTGATTTAGTTTCAGCAAAATTACTAACAATTTTTCACAGTCAAAATTTTCACATAGGGTTTCCCTGGTGGTCTAGTGGTTAAAAATCCACCTGCCAATGCAGAGGACATGGGTTTGATCCCTGGTCCAGGAAGATCCCAAATGTTGAGGAGCAACTAAGCCCATACATCAGAACTACTGAGCCCACCTGAGGCAACTACTGAAGCTTGCAAACCTCAAGGCTGTGGTCCAAAACAGGAGAAGCCACTGCACCACAATGAAGAGGACCCCCTGCTCGCTATAACTAGAAAAAGCCGGAGCACAGTGATGAAGACCTAGTTTAGCCAAAAATAACTAAATAAATCTTTAAAACTCTTTTTCACATAATCTGTGTTTTCCCGACAGCATTTGGAAACTATCACCTGCGGGCCAAATCAAACCTGTGGCCTGTTTTCGTAAATAAAGTTTTATCAGATCATAGCCACATGGATTCATTTACATGTTGTCTATGGCTGCTTTTGTGCTACAGTGCAGAGTAGTTACGACCAAGATGGTAACGGCCAACAGGGCCTAAAATATTTACTCTCTGTCTCTATATAGGAAAGTTTACCAACTTCTGAGCTAAAGAATTAAAGTTAAAATGTAATTGTTTTCACACAGATGCTGGAGAGGGCATGGAGAAAAGGCAACCCTCTTGCACTGTCGGTGGGAATATAAATTGATATAGTTACTATGGAGAACAACCACTATTTTCAAATGTAATTGAAAAAGACACGTGTACACCAGTGTTCATTGCAGCACTATTTACAGTAGCTAGGACATGGAAGCCACCTAGACGTCCATTGACAGATGAATGGGTAAAAAAGTTGTAGCATATATATACAAGGGAATATTACTCAGCTACAAAAAAAGAACCCACTTAAGTCAATTCCAATGAGGTGGATGAACCTAGAGCATATTATACAGAGTGAAGTATATCAGAAAGAGAAAAACAAGTACCATATATCAATACACGTATATATGGAATCTACAAAGATGGTACCGATGAACCTATTTGCAGGGCAGCAGAGGAGACACAGACATGAAGAATAGGCCTGTGGACACAGCTGGGGAAGGAGATGGTGGGACAAATTGAGAGTAGCATTGAAACATATACATTACTATATATAAAATAGCCAGTGGGAATTTTCTGTATGACCCACAGAGCTCAAATCTGATGGTCTGTGACAATCTGGAAGGGTGGGATGAGGTGGGAGGTTTAAGAGAGAAGGGACATGTGTATACCTATGGCTGATCCATGATGATGTATGGCAGAAACCAATACAATATTATAAAGTAACTATGCTCCAATTAAAAATAAATTAAAAAAAGAAAATGCAAAATAATTAAAATGTAATTTTTCAGAATACACAAATTTGGATCTATTTTACAAAAAAAATAAATATGAAAATTTAAAATTAAAAAATTTTAATATATTGGCTTTTAAAAATTACTCCAGAAGATTTAAATCATCAATACAAATAAAAGAGCAAGCTATACCTATTAATATAACATTTTAAATCAAAATTGAGAGCTGATATATTTTGTTTTAGAAGATTTTATCAAATCTTTTTATTTTTAAAGACAACTTTCCACTATTTTACGGTGCAGTATCTATGAAAATGCTAATAGAAAGAATTGGTACTATGCTTCACACATAATCTGGATCTATATATACACAGATGAATAATAAAGTGAAAGTGAAAGTCACTCAGTTGTGTCTGACTCTTTGCGACCCCATGGACTATACAGTCCATGGAATTCTCCAGGCCAGAATACTGGAGTGGGTAGCCTTTCCCTTCTTCAGGGGATCTTCCCAAACCAGGGGCTGAGCCCAGGTTTCCCTCATTGCAGGTGGACTCTTTACCAGCTGAGCTATGAGGGAAGCCCGGATGAGTAATATGACTTGTTTAGTTGGAAAACTTCCCTTTGCTGCCACGTGCAGCTGTTGTGCTTGCCGAGGTTATTTATGAGGACCTCTCATTTGGAATTGAAACTGGAAGAGAAGCAAGAAAATGGACACTTGGGCACTCCTGGTAAATAATGTTTTGTCATGCAAGGATTTATGACTACATTCATGCTATCAGAGAGAAAGGATTTGGCAAGTCAACCAGTTTGTTGTTTCTCTTGCGTAAGTTCTTCTAACTCTCAATCTTCTGCAGACTCTGAAGCAGTGTCTGTCTCTGATGCTGGCAGTGACACAAGTTGTAAACCTTACAGCAATCAACACAGTCAACTTTTATTTTGAGGACAGAGGGCAAGAGATTTTAGAAGCATTCCCTGGGGACTGAATGGCGCTAGTCCTAGAGCAGATATTTATGATTATAAGTTGTTCTGTGCCAGCGCTGAACTTCAAAACCTGACAATCAGAGGCACTTGTGTGTTCTTTATTTGATGTGTGTGTGTGTGATATATGCATGCGTGCATGCTAAGTTGCTTCGGTCGCATCTGACTCTCTGCGACCCTGTGGGCTGTAGCCCACCAGGCTCCTCTGTCCATGGGATTCTCCAGTCAAGAATACTGGACTGGGTTGCCATGCCCTCCTCCAAGGGATCTTCCCAACCCAGAGATCGAAACTGCATCTCCTGAAACTCCTGCATTGCAGGTGGATTCTTTACCACTGAGCCACTGGGGAAACCTGGGATATATGTAGGGCCTCCTAGAACATAGGACCTAAGTCTAAGGATGGTTGTAGTTGTAAAGGCTCAGATATTGAAAGGACACTTCTAAATATTTATCTGTGTCTTTTTGGTTTCTGAATTTGGAGAATAGGAATTCAACTAGTGAGGGATACCTAGCATTTACCGACAGGCCACATGTGAGATATGAGAAAAAGAGAAGTCAAGGATGACATTTTTGACCCAAAAAACTGGGAAAATGGAACTGTTGTTAATTGAAAGGGAGAGGACTCCCAGGACTGTATCATTTTCCCAGCCAGTTGAACCCCACATGAACCAGTCTCAATCACACAGACAGGGGAAGGAACCTGGGTGCCTGGATGACAACAGGGAGTACGGCCACCAGATGAGCTGGAGTGTGAGTCCTTAGACCATGATTTTCTCAGTTAGTCCAGGCTGCTATAGCAGAAGACCATAGACTGGGTGGCTAGTCAACAAGAGAGATTTATTTCTCCCAGTTCTGTAGGCTGGGAAGTCCAAAACAAGGTGCTGGCAGATTCAGTGTCTGATAAGGACACGTGCTTTCTGGTTCCTGTCTTCTGGGTCCTCACATGGTGAAGGGAGCCAGGGAGTTCTTCAGAGCCTCTCTTGGGTGCAGCCTCTTGAGCTAACCACCTGTCAAAGCTTCCACTTCCAAATAACTATCGTATTCCAGATCAGGTTTCAACATATGAATTTTGGGAGGACATATTAAGTCCATTACAATTATATAAGAGAAAAAAGAACTGCCATTTTGTTCAAGCTACTGAGTAATTGTTCATTCTGTTTGTAACAGCAGCCCAGGCTTACCCTAGGTCCCCACACCCAACCCAATCTGGGAGCAGAAGAAAAGCAATAGCTGAAGGATATGACTCGCTGTGCTGGAGGGTGGCACAGGGGACAGTGGCACATTTTCTGTGGTAGCCTTGAGCAGACTAGGTGTGGCAATATTGTTGGCAGACATGAAGAGGAGGACATGGCAGTAAGCCACATGGACGATAACACCAGATGGGAAGGGCCATGTTAGGAAGCGAAAGTCAAAGTGCTAGTCGCTCAGCTGTGACTGACTCTTTGCAACCCCATGGACTGTAGCCCACCAGGCTCGTCTGTCCATGGAATTCTCCAGGCAAGAATACTGGAGTGGGTAGCCATTCCTTCTCCAGGGGATCTTTCCAACCCAAGGATCAAACCTGAGTCTCCCTCATTGCAGGCAGATTCTTTACCATCTGAGCCACCAGAGAAGACTAGATATTCCTTACCTGGCTCCATTTCACCTGTGTTTGTAATTCGAAAGACTTCTAGAACTTAGATGCAGGCCCCGAGGAATGTGTGGGGAACACTAAATTATTTTTCCTGCTACGCCCATGGGCAACTTTCAGTTTACACACTGGATCCCATCCCTACTTACTCACAAAGACTTTGTTCCTGCACATTTCTCTTCCTTCTCTTGCAGCATTAATTTTCCCTTTACTGTAATAAACCCCATTTGAGAAAAGAGGCACAACTTCCCTTGACCCCTAGGCTTCCCTTCAATTATCATCCTATTTTTGTTTCCCACTTTCTCTAGATGCTTCTCTATGACTCCCTGACTCCACTGCCTCACCTCTCATTCTCTCTCTCTCTTCTTTTCTTCCCCTGTTCTGTCTTCAACCCATCCCAAGCACGCTTTCTTCCTGCCAACCCAGTGAAGCCAGTCATGTCAGGGTCACCAAATCCCCTTTACAACAGGTGGTCACTTCTTTCTTGAAACTCTTTCTTCACTTGGCTTCTGAGACACCAATTCTCCTGGTTTTCTTCCTACCTCACTGACTATATCTTCTCAGTCTCACTTGCTTATTACTCCTCTCTGCCTTCTCCATCTCATCCTCAGTTTCCAACCTCATAATATTTGGAGCTCCAGGCTTGTCTTTGGAATTCTTTCTTCACTCTCCAGATGATTTCATGGCTTTTGAAACTATCTACATGTTCATGACTTCCAAATTATACTCGCAGCCCTTGCTAATACTCTGCACCCCAGATTTGTATCTCTAACGGCCTGTTCATCTTAACAATCATCTCAAAATTATCATGGCCAATAATGGAAGCTTTGCTGTTGCCTTCCAAATTAGCACCTCCACTACTCTTTCCATCTCAGTAAATGCCATCACTTTTACACAGTTGCTCAAGCCCCAAACAGGACACACACCCTTCATTCCTCTCTATTGCTCACACCAGTGTCCAATCTCTTGGCTGGCCATTTAAGTTCTAGTCTTGAAACTTATCCCATCTTCATGATCTTGGATTTGGCCACAGATAGTTTCCTAAGTGTCACAACAAAGGCATGGGCAACAAAAGAAAAATAGATAAATTTGACCACACCAAATTTAAAAACTTTTATGCATCAAAAGACATTATCCTATTACTCAGTCATAAAAAAAAATCATGACATTTGCAGCAACATGGATGGACCTAGAGATTATCATACTAAGTGGAGTAAGTCAGACAAAGACAGATATCATACGATATTACTTATATATGGAATCTTTAGAAATTATATAAGTTCACTGATTTACAAAGCAGAAATAGACTCACAGACATAGAAACAAACTATGGTTTCCAAAGGAGATAGTAAGAGGTGGGGAGATAAATTAAAAATTTGGAATTAAAATAGACATACTATTATATATAAAATAGGGATTTCCCTGGTGGTCTAGTGGCTAAGATTGCAAGCTGCCAGTGTAGGGGGCTTGCTTTTGATCCATGATTGGGGAACGAGATTCTACATGCCACAACTAGGAGTTTGCATGCTACAACTAAAAAGATTCCATATGCCACGACTAAAGAACCCACATGCCACAACAAAGATTGAAGATCCTGCATGCTGCAAGTAGGACTCAGAGAGACAAATAAAAAATATTAAAACAAAATAAAATAGATAAACAACAATGACCTACTGTATAGCAGGTGACTGTACTCAATATCTTGTAATAAATTATAATGGAAAAGAATCTGAAAAAGAATATATATGTATACACATATATTACATATATAAAACTAAATAGAGGAACTAAAGAGCCTTTTAATGAAAGTGAAAGAGGAGAGTGAAAAAAAACTAGCTAAAACTCAACATTCAAAAAACAAAGATCATGGTATCTGGTCCCATCACTTCATGGCAAATAGATGGGGAAACAGTGGAAACAGTGGCTGATTTTATTTTCTTGGGCTCCAAAATCACCGCAGATGGTGACTGCAGCCATGAAATTAAAAGATGCTTGCTCCTTGGAAGAAAAGCATATTAAAAAGCAGAGACATTACTTTGATGACAAAAGGCTGTATAGTCAAAGCTATGGTTTTTTCAATAGTTATGTATGGATGTGAGAGTTGGGCCATAAAGAAAGCTGAGCGCCAAAGAACTGATGCTTTTGAACTGTGGTGTTGGAGAAGACTCTTGAGAGTTCCTTGGACTGCAAAGAGATCAAACCAGTCAATCCTAAAGGAAATCAGTCCTGAATATTCATTGGAAGAACTGATGCTGAAGCTGAAGCTCCTATACTTTGGCCACCTGATGTGAAGAACTGACTCATTAGACAAGACCCTGATGCTTGGAAAGACTGAACGCAGGAGGAGAAAGGGACGACAGAGGATGAGATGGTTGGATGGCATCACCAACTCAATGGACATGAGTTTGAACAAGCTCCAGGAGTTGGTGATGGACAGGGAAGCCTGGTGTGCTGCAGTCCATGTGGTCACAAAGAGTCAGACACAACTGAGCAACTAAACTGAACTGATACACTAGAAACTAACATAATATTGTAAAACAACTATACTTCAATTTTAAACTTTTTTTAAAAAGAGACATTATCCAGAAAGTGAAAAGATACCACAGAATGGGAGAAAATATTTGCAAATTATATATCTGATAAGGGATTAATATCCAGAAAATACAAACAACTCCTACAACTCAACAGCAAAAAACAAACAATCCAATTAAACAGCGGGCAAAAGATTTAAACAGACATTCCTCCAAAGAAGATGTATAAATGACCAACAAACACATAAAAAGACACTCATTATTAATCGTTCAGTTCAGTTCAGTCGCTCAGTCGTGTCCAACTCTTTGCGACCCCATGAACCACAGCACGCCAGGCCTCCTTGTCCATCACCAACTCCCTCAGTCCACCCAAACCCATGTCCATTGAGTCAGTGATGCCATCCAACCATCTCATCCTCTGTCGTCCCCTTCTTCTCCTGCCCTCAATCTTTCCCAGCATCAGGGTCTTTTCCAATGAGTCAGCTCTTCGCATCAGGTGGCCAAAGTATTGGAGTTTCAGCTTCAACATCAGTCCTTCCAATGAACACCCAGGACTGATCTCCTTTAGGATGGACTGGTTGGATCTCCTTGCAGTCCAAGGGACTCTCAAGAGTCTTCTCCAACACCACAGTTCAAAAGCATCAATTCTTCAGCACTCAGCTTTCTTTATAGTCCAACTCTCACATCCATACATGACCACTGGAAAAACCATAGCCTTGACTAGACAGAGCTTTGTTGGCAAAGTAATGTCTCTGCTTTTGAATATGCTGTCTAGGTTGGTCATAACCTTCCTTCCAAGGAGTAAGCGTCTTTTAATTTCATGGCTGCAATCGCCATCTGCAGTGACTTTGGAGCCCAGAAAAATAAAGTCTGACACCGTTTGCATTGTTTTCCCATCTGTTTCCCATGAAGTGATGGGACCAGATTAATCATTAGAAAAATACACATCAAAACCACAATGAGAAGATCTCTTCAGACTCACTAGAATGACTATTATAAAGAAAAATAATATGAAATAAGTGTTGGCAAGGATGTGGAGAAGTTTGAACCCTTATTCATTGTTAGCGATACTGTACATTATAGCCATTGTGAAAAACAGTTTGGAGGGTCCTCAAAAAGTTAAACATGGAATTACCAAATGATCCAGCAATTCCACTCCTAGGTATATACCCCCAAATAATTGAAAACAAGGACTCAAACAGATACTTGACCATCATTGTTAATAGCAGCATTAGTCAGTGGCTGAAAGGTGGACAAAACCCAGATGTCCAACAATAGATGAAAGGATAAATGCAATGTGATACATACATACAATAGAATATTATTCAGCCATAAAAAGGAATGAGGTTCTACAATATGGATGAAGCTTGAAAATAAGCCAGACACAAAGGGACAAATTTGTCTGATTTCACTTATATGAGATATCTTGAATAGGCAAATTCATGAACACAAGAAGTAGAGTAAAGGTTACTAGAGGCTTGAGGGAGGGAAATTGGGGAGTTCTTGCTTAATGGGTACACAGTTTCTGTTTGGGATGATGAAAGTGTTCTGGATATAAATATATAGATGGGTGGCTATAGATAGTCATGAGAGTTGCGTAACTGTGAATGTATTTAATGCCACTGAATTACAGATCTAAAACCAGCTGAACTGGCAAATTCTATGTATTTTACCAAAATGTGTTTGTGCCCATGCTCAGTTGTGTCCGACTCTTTGTGATCCCATGTACTCTAGCCCTCTTGCTCCTCTGTTGCCCTCCAGACTCCTCTGTCCTGGATTGCCCAGGCAAGAATACTGGAGTAGGTTGCCATCTCCTTCTCCAGGGGATCTTTCCAACTCAGAGATGGAACCCTCCTATCTTGCATTTCCTGCATTGGCAGACAGGTTCTTTACCACTGTGCCACCTGGGAAGCCCCTTTTACCACAATAAGAGAAAGGGAAGAAAACAAAATGTATTGCAAATCTGACCACCTTTTACCATCTCTACCTTTTTCTCCCAGTCATCATCACCTCTGGCCATCCAACCGGTCTCCCTGCTGCCATTCTCATCTCAGATCAGCCAGAGGGATCTTTTAAAATGTACATCAGATCCCACACTCTGCAGCTCAAAACCTTCCAATGACTTCCCACAACGCTTGGACAACATCCAGGCTCCTTACCATGGCTCGTAAACCCTAGAGGATTTGGCTGCTCGCTGCCTCCCTAACCTCTTACCAGTCTCCCTTTCACTCCTCTAGGCAAGCCACAGTGGTCTTGTTGTTACTCATACATGCCCAGCGTTCCTAGCCTCAGGACCCTTGCACTTACTGTTCCCTCCATCTGGAATTCTTTCCCCCAGATCTTCAGGTGGCTGATGCTTTCACTTCACTTATATGCCGGTCTGGTGTCACCTCCTCAGGAAACCCTTCCTAACCATTCTATCTAAAATAGAGCCTCTCCCATCGTTCTCTGTCCCTTTCCCCTGCTTTATTTATTTATTTTTATGTTTTGACTGCACTGGGTCTTTGTTGGGGCTTCCCTGGTGGCTCAGATGGTAAAGAATCTGCCTTCAATGCAGAAGACTTGGATTCAATTCCTAGGTCGGAAATATCCCCTGGAGAAGGGAATGGGTCTTTGTCACTGAGAGTGGGCTTTCCCTACTTGTGGTGAGTGGGGGCTCCTCTCTTATCATGGTGTGCAGACCCTAGAGTACACTAACTTCCGTAGTTGTGGCATATGGGCCTGGCTTCCCCGAGGCACATGGAATCTTCCCTGACCAGGGATCCAACTCATGTCCCCTGCGTTAGCAGGTGAATTCCTATCCTCTGTACCACCAGGGAAGTCCTCCCCACTTTATTTTTTATCTGAGCACTTAGCATCACTTGAAATTACATTATACATTTGCTGACTTGTATATTGCGTGTCTCATCTTGGAATGTAAGCTTCGTGAGAGCAGGGACTTGGTTATATTCATTGCTGTCCTTCCAAAGCCTAGCACTCGATACTAGATATGCAATGCATGTTTATTTGATAAATTATATAGAAATTAAATTGTTATGTGTCAATTATATCTCAATAAATCTTTAAAATTAGCTTTTAAAAAAATAAATTAAAATTCAATTTTTAGAAAAGTTTTATTCCTAAGTTTGTGGAGCAAGAATTTACACCTGATAATAGAAGCCAGTTTCAACTTTTATCAACTCCCCCTCTTCCAGCCTACACCACCTCCTTAGCATGAAGATTTTCAGGAGATTGTGAATAGGAGGCAAGCAGTGACATTCTAGGAAAGCTGACCTCATTGAAGCTAAGTGTCCCCTCTTGTGTACTTGCAGAATACCCTAAGCACAGCACAATTCAGACATCCATTATTCTGTTCATGGTTATCCACCCCCCTCCCGGCCCTTTTCTTCTCTTAGTGTGAACAATCTTGCTAGGAATATTCTCTTTTCTTACTGCTCCCACAGGGACAAACCCAAAGACACAGGGAGGGAGACTCAGTAAAGGGAAGAAGGGATAAGGTTTGACCAGCTAGACATTCAGGAAACACAGGTGTGCGTTCAGTTTAGTTCAGGAAGCATCAGTCACTGCCCTTGCTTCCCTAGTGGCTCAGCTGGTAAAGAATCCACCTGCAGTGGGGGAGACCTGGGTTCAATCCCTGGGTTGGGAAGACCCCCTGGGGAAGGGCATGGCAACACACTCCAGTATTCCTGCTTGGAGAATCCCCATGGACTGAGGTGCCTGGTAGGTTACAGTCCACGGGGTTGCAAAGAGTCAGACACGACTGAGTGTCTAAGCACAACAACAGCTGATGACACTGTTGACTGGGGTCTCCCTGCTTTCCTCTGGGCTTCTGTGAAACCACTCTCCTCTCTGAACTCTCTTGCTCATGGCTTCTTTGCAGACATCTCCTCCTGACCAGACCTCTGTTGGATGAACTTCATCTTGACTCAGGAAGGAGCACTGCTATCTTCTCTCTCTAGGCTTCCAAGGTAATACCATCCAGTCTCCAGGCATTCAATACCACATATATGTGGCTCATTTCCCCCCAAGTTGTGGTCATCCTAGATCTCTCCTCTAGAGATATACAGACTAGAGTCACTGCCTACACAATGTCTCCCTCTGGATGTCCCATTGGCATTTAGAACTTACTGTCAAAAATAAAACTCCTGGGAATTCCCTGGTGGTCCAGTGGTTAGGACTTCCAGCTCCCACAGCCACATGCCCAGGTTTGATCTGTGGTTGGGGAACTAATATCCCACAAGGTGCAAATTGTGGCCAAAGAAATATAATAATAGGGGACTCAAACTGGGACTCTGTAACCACCTAGAAGGGTGGGATGGGGAGGGAGGTGGGAGGTAGGTTCAAGAGGGAGGGGACACAGGTATGCCTATGGCTGATTCATGTTAATGTTTGGCAGAGACCAACACAATACTGTAAATCATTTATCCTTCAATTAAAAATAAATAAATTTAATTATATATATATATAACTCTTGGCTTTGTCTCTGAAACCTGTTCTTCTGGTCTTTCCTTTTGCTGGAAATGATTCTATCATCCACACACAGCCAGGCACATAGACTATAATCTCTCCCTTTCTCTCACCACCTCCTAAATCCAGTCCATCTCTAAGTCCTGTTGACTCTATATTCAAAATGTATCTTGATTCTTTTCACTTATCTCCACTTCAAACCTGTCATCATCACTTCTCACCTGGATGACTGCCATAGCCTCCACAGTGATCTCTGTGCCTTTACGCTGGCCCCTACAGTCTAGCCTCATAGAAGCCAGGCAAATTGTCAAAAAAGAGAATCCTGCTTAAAAACTGCCCATGACTTCTTTCCCATTATGCTTCATGTGCTGTGCTTTGAGGAAAAAAATCATATCATATCAAGGTCTACAGACTTTACACATCTGGCCCCTGCTGACTCCTGCTGACCTCTCTGCTTGCCTTCTGTCCTACTAAGCTCCAGCTATACTGGCCTCTTCTCCATTTCTTTGAAATGCCAAGCAATATTCTACCTCAAGATCGTAACCTTTCCCTCTGACCAGAACATTCTTGGCCAAGTCATATGTCTAAGTCCTCAAACTTCAGACCTTGGCATCTCTTCAGAAAAAATTTCCCTGACCTCTTCTTTACCCATGTGACTCCCCCTTCCTTTTCCCCTCAATTTTGTTCTTTATCCCTGCAGCGTTTTTTTTTTTTTTTCATTCACAGTCCTTGCCATTTAGCTGTCTTTGCTTCTAGACTTCTGGCTTCACAAGCGCAGGGATCACATCAGTTTTATACACCAGTGTCTCTCCAGTGCCTAAGCCAGAGCCTGGCATATAGTAAATATTTGTTGAGTGAATTGATTAATTATCCTTGCACTGGGTGAAAAGGATACAGGACCCAGGTATAGTGTTTCTGTTCCATAATGCAATAGTCTGATGGATGAATAACAAGTAAATACGTAGTTGCAAAACTTGTAAATAATACAGTGGAGATCAGAACTGGAGGTGATAGAAACACAGCGAGGCCCATACCCCAGTGTGAAGTATGTGTGTGAGCAGTGAAGAATTCAGTGGCAATTAATACATTCACAATGTTGTGCAGTCTCCATCTCTATCGGAAAATGTTTGGTGAGCTCCATTTGGTGGTGTTTCAGGGGCCTCTGGAACCATAGTCCTTTATGTCTTGGCACAGAAAAGAATTCAGCAAGAACAAAGTGATAGATAAGAAGTGATTTGAAAGAGGTGGGAATACCAGACCACCTGACCTGCCTCTTGAGAAACCTGTATGCAGGTCAGGAAACAACAGTTAGAACTGGACATGGAACAACAGACTGGTTCCAAATAGGAAAAGGAGTACGTCAAGGCTGTTATATTGTCACCCTGCTTATTTAACTTATATGCAGAGTACATCATGAGAAACACTGGGCTGGATGAAGCACAAGCTGGAATCAAGATTGCGGGAGAAATATCAATAACCTCAGATATGCAGATGACACCACACTTATGGCAGAAAGTGAAGAAGAACTAAAGAGCCTCTTGATGAAAGTGAAAGAGGAGAGAGAAAAAGTTGGCTTAAAGCTCAACGTTCAGAAAACTAAGATCATGGCATCCAGTCCCTTCATTTCATGGCAGATAGATGGGGAAACAGTAGAAACAGTGGCTGACTTTATTTTTCTGGGCTCCAAAATCAATGCAGATGGTGACTGCAGCCATGAAATTAAAAGACACTTACTCCTTGGAAGGAAAGTTATGACCAACCTAGATAGCATATTAAAAAGCAGAGACGTTACTTTGCCAACAAAGGTCCGTCTAGTCAAGGTTATGGTTTTTCCAGTAGTCATGTATGGGTGTGAGAGTTGGACTATAAAGAAAGCTGAGTGCTGAAGAATTGATGCTTTTGAACTATGGTGTTGGAGAAGACTCGAGAGTCCCTTGGACTGCAAGGAGATCCAACCAGTCCATCCTAAAGTAGATCAGTCCTGGGTGTTCATTGGAAGGACTGATGTTGAAGCTGAAACTCCAATACTTTGGCCACCTGATGCGAAGAGCTGACTCATTGGAAAAGACCCTGATGCTGGGAAAGACTGAAGGCAGGAGGAGAAGGGGATGACAGAGGATGAGATGGCTGGATGGCATCATTGACTTAATAGACATGGGTTTGGGTGGACTCAGGGAGTTGGTGATGGACAGAGAGGCCTGTGTGATGCAGTTCATGGGGTTGCAAAGAGTCAGATACAACTGAGCGACTGAACTGGATTGAACTGAACAAGTGATTTATTAGAATAGGAAACTTGCAAGGCTTACACGTGGGTAGCCTTACCAATGCTGTGCCCTGAGAACTTACTGGGCTACAGTTTTATAATCAAAGGAAAAGTGGGGAGGGGGGAACTTTTTTGTCTTTCTTGAGTACACGTCATGTTTTCATCAGCTCCTCCTCCAGGTTGAGCATGGGAGTTTTCTTGTCCCTACATGGTCAAGCTAGGTCCACAAACTTGTTTTGTTTTGTTTTTACGTGTGCAAAGAGCATGTCTTAGAGATCATTAACTTACTGAGCTCACTGGGAAGTACGTGGGTCTAATGCCACCATTGTCTTATTGCTTAGGGCAGGTCTTGTGCTTCTGTTGCATGGTTTTGTTGTTAAGCAAACCTGCTCTCTTGAGTAATCATTAACTTTCAGGGGTCTCCCATATATTTTCTACTTAATATCCCCTAGTGGGATTAACTATTTAACCACCTACTCTGGCCCTGTCATATCTAGTTCCAAAGCATTTCCCTCATTCCAAAGGAAAACCACTTACCCATGAAGCAGCTTCCCCTCTTCCCCTCCAGCTACAATTTTTGATCCCCACAATGACCTGATTCTACAACTGAGAAAAGCGAGGCTCTGAGCAATTCGGCCATGGTGAGAAGTTTAGAAGGTTAAGGTTACAGAGCCCGACATGGAACACTGATTTTGCACCTTAGTTTTCTGACTCCAGAGTTTAAATCATTGATTAATATACATATTTGGGACTTCCCTCATAGTACATTGCCTAAGAATTCACCTGCTAATGCAGGGGACATGGGTTCGATCCCTGGTCCAAGAAGATTCCATATGCTGAGGAGCAACTAAAAGTCCCTACACCACAACTATTGAGCCATACTCGAGAGTTTACCGGTTGCAACTACTGAACCCATGTGCTGAAACTACTGAGCCCATGTGCAGAAACTACTGGTGGCCGTGTGCCCTAGAGCCAGTGCCCCACAACAGGAGAAGCCACCACAATGAGAAGTCGGGGCACCGCAACTCAACAGTAGGCTCCATCACTGCAACTAGACAAAGCCTGTGCAGAGGAACCAAGACCCATCATAATCAAAAATAAACACATAGTTTTAAAAAATACACAACTTCTGGCAAAATCACAAGTAGGGGGCTGGATTTGGGTATCAAAGAGAGAAAATTTGGTGGCGGCAGGGGTTTATAAGCTATAAATGTGCTCTCGGTTGTTTAAAACTAAAAACAAAACCGCACATTGAGGTAAAACTGCAATTAGTATGGCTCAGGCGGTTGGCAGAGTCAAAAGTGATAGCCCCAGAGCAGCTATGAAGCAGAGACTTGGAAAGGTCAGCACTGCAGGAAGCTTTGCCTAAGTCTCAAGAATAAAAGCTTTGTAGTTCCTTGGACAGCCCCTAGACGCACCAGGCTGGGAACTGGTAGTGGGAACTGGAAAGAGGCAGAGTAGCTGGGAGGATGTGGCTTGCTTTCCGGTGGCCAGATCTAACCAGGAAATGCCAGGTGGTTGTTCGAGAGATATAAACTGAGGGTGCAACTGGATAAGACACAGGAGAAAGCAGGCCTCAGGCCAATTGCATCCCACTTGGAGGGGTCCTCGAAGGTACAAGAACTCTCAGGAATGGAGAGCCTCGCTTTAGTATCTGTCTTCTCCTGTCTGCGGGCCCAGCACCCCTCTTCCACAAAATACGGGTGCTTTCTCTGGGGCTTCTCTTTCTCTCTCGAGGTCAGAGACCCCAGACTAGGTCCCTCTTTTTTAGGAGTCTCAGACAGAGGGCATCCGTCTAAGTTGTTTCTCCTGTTTCCGCTCTTTTTTCGAGTTAGAGGGCTGTGCAGGGCCCTCTGGCTCTGAGGTTGCAGTCGTTTTGTCACAAGCGCCGCCCCCGCCCCGTCCCCGCGCCCCCCAATCTTCTGCAGGCTCGCGGTGGCGACCGTGTTCTAGTTCAATAATGCACCGCACTCGGTACAACACGCTACCAAATGGCAGCTCCATGGAAACTGAAACATTACAACTCCGCAAAGGTATCGCCGCCAGGTTGTCCCTCAGCCTGTCAGATAAAAGCGGCGGGCCGGGCCGGCGGGGCGGTGAGCACGGCCCGGGCCGGACATGGCGGCGCTCTACGCCTGCACCAAGTGCCACCAGCGCTTCCCCTTCGAGGCGCTGTCTCAGGGGCAGCAGCTGTGCAAGGTGCGCGGGCTGGGGCGGCGGCCGGGAACTGGGACGCTCGAGGCGCGGCCCGGATCTCCCGGTTCTGCGGGGACGCCCAGCGGGGTCCCCTGGGCAGGGCGTGGCAGGCCCGCCTAGCCGAGGAGCCGCACCCCCGCCCCGCCGGGAGCCGGCGGGGCACGTGGGGGAGACCCAGGCCCCGTCCAGGTCCCTGCGGCCGGCGTGTCCGGGTGCTTAGCAACCGTGAGGGATTGTTCTCGGACCCCGTGAGGTCGGGGGAGGGGACACCTGGTCCCCGGCTCGCCCTGGACCGGCGGCGCCGGAGATTCCTCTTGGGCTGGTTTCTCCCAACCCCCGCCGGGGTCTGATGGGCTTCAGACTTAGGGACCGCCCACCCCACCTGGGACTAAACTCCAGAGTCGGGTGCTGCCTGGGAGGATTGCCTCGAACTCGGGCGCCTCACGGGCACTTTTCAGTCAGTTTCAGAGTCAGAGGTAGGCAGACTTCGTAATAAAGCCCTGCAATCAAGCGAATAAAGCAAAAGGATGATTTTTCAGCGTCTAGTGACCTTCGGTCCTCCCCCTAACCAGCTGCTGATCAGTTTTTACCCTTGAAGGTCCAAGTTCTCTTTTTCGTTTAAGTTGCTTCATCTTGTTTTGCCTATTTAAATGAATAGAGGTGCTGTGAGGTGACAGTTAAAAGTCACAAAGCTGACTGTAGAGTGATGTCGAGATATCTCCAGATTAATCCCGAGTTTGTGTCTCTATTGTGGGTAATTCATAATTGTGTTGAGGCGATCGTTATTGCCTCAAATGGCCATAACTTTGACACTTTTTGTTAACTAGCTGTGAGAGATCTCAAAAATCAAATAGTTGAGTGCCTTTTTGGCTTTAAATATGTATATATTTGTGTGTATGTGTGTATTTGATTTTAAGGGAGTTTTGTCTATGTAAGCAATAATAATTTTTATCCAGTACTTGGATGTCACTAATGAACCTGCTGAAAAATCACACAGTGGCAGAGGCAGAACCGGACTAGAATTCAGGGCTTTTTATTCCTTATGTTTGAGGCTTATTCATACCTTTGTTTTACAGTTTATGACTAGTTCCATATAAATTCTTACTTAACTCCCACATCAATGCAGGGTGGTGATGCCAGTATTACAGACGAAAAAAATCAGTCCCAGAAAGTTAAAGTGACTCAGTCAAGCCTAGTGCTTGTGCTTGGAATAGTACTCCGGTCTTCTGCCTCCTACTGAAGACTGTTTCCATTTCTGACTGCCTGTTAAAGTTATATCCTCATTTCATTTCAGGAATGTCGGATTGCACACCCTGTTGTGAAGTGCACCTACTGTAGGACTGAATACCAGCAAGAGAGGTAATCGACTGAATTATACACAGGCTCTGCCATTTCCGGTTATAACACAATGGATGTAAAATACACATGTTATTCTCTAGTTATCTATTAATTGCTTACATTATTAGTTACTTATTTTTCACATCCTTGATAATTTTATATTGTGGTTTTGATACTTTTGACACTAAGAAAGCAACCCCACAACAGAAAACATGTCTTGTGTTCTAGTACATTTATATACAGAATTTGAAGAAATTATAAGCCGGAAGAAGATACTTTTGGAAATGTGACAATCCTGATACCGAGTTTGTTAGCCCTAGTCACATTTGAGAAAACTCACTTGCCTTTACAGTTACCTTGTGTGAATCTCATTTTGAGAAGTGTGAAAAATACCTGGGTGTGAATGAAGCACACATCTATGCGGGACTTTTTAATGGCAGCAGAGTGGTTTAGTGGTATAGCAAGTTCAACATTTTTGTGGAACTGTGGCTGTAGGTAATATTACCTTAAGCAGGATGGGGTCATCTTTGCTAGCTCATACACAGACCTAGAAGCCTGATTTTAGTCAGCATCATTTCAATTCTGGGACTATTTCCCCCAACATTTTGTTATGTGTATTTTCAAACAAGAAAATGTTAAACCACTAGACTGTAAACACTCATCTACCCACTACTTAAATTCTACAATTTATGTTTAGTTTACTGTATTTGCATCTGTCCATCAGTATATTGATCCATCTTATTTGTGATGCAGTTTAAAGTTGTGGACATTAGTGTACTTGACTCTAAACACTTCAGCATGCATATCATTATCAATATTTGTTTATGGTTTTTAAATTTTTTTAGAGGTAAAATTCGCACACAGTGAAATGCTCACATCTTATTTGCATCATTCGATGAGTTTTATAAACAGTATACATCTGTTTTACCCCAAACCCCATCAAAGTATAAAACATTACTGTCACCCCAGAGATTATAACTCCAACCCAGTCAGTCCCCACCCTCCTTGCTTTTTTCCAAGCAACTACTGTTCTGATTTTCCTTTCTACCATAGATTAGTTTTACCTGTTCTAGAATTTCATATAAATGGAAACATATAGAATATACTCTAGAAGCTTTATATTTTAGCTCTTACATTAAGCCTGTGATTCCCTTTTGAATTAGTTTTTGTGTGTAGGGTGAGATGTGAAGTTTAAACCTTAATTCATACCATACATAAAAATTAATTCAAGATGGATTATAGTAATGGGGTTTTTTTGCATTTTTTTCTGAGGGGTCAAGAACATTTATATATATTGATAGGTATGTCCCACTCCTTGAGTAATAAATCTAAGATAAACCCTCATGTTCAACATCACAGCATCGCTGATGCTAATTCTCTTTCTGTAGGTCTTTTTCAATGTACTTCACTTCCTGAACTGCCTTTTTTTTTTTTAACTCCACTGGACCATCAGGGAAGTCCCTGAACTGCCTGTTTTAAATGGCAGAAAATTGCCCTGGGAAATATTTTGTTTGAATATCTCATTTTAATTTAATGTTTTCTACTTTGAGGTATTTCTTCTGGCTTTTAACTTTATAGTCACTTTGATGGGAATTGTAGGGAAAAAAAATCAAAGTAGTGAATATACTGGATTTTTATGTGATTTTGTTTTTAGCCCTCAAATATTGTTTAAACTGTTCTTAAACATCAGATATTTGTTTGTACCTTCCTGTGTGAAGGGTTAGACTTTATTTGAAGATGATTTCTTTTCCCCAAGGCAGTTTATCAGTTTAAGCAAGTTGAAAATACTGTGACTTGGATCTTCACTGAGCTGCGAGGGAAGTCCCCTCACAAGGGAAAGGGTGTGTTTATTTTTGTCAGTGCTTAGCTCCTAGAGTACTTGAAATATTGAAAAAATATTTAATGTTCGCATCTATTTCCCCACATCTGGGATTTTCATATACTTTTGCTTACAGAGGAAAATGTAGATAGAGTAAGGTCAACACGAATTTCTGAGTTTATACCCCAAACACAAATATTTTATTCCTCATCTCAAATTTCTCACCTGGTCATCTGAATTAAGGAGGATTAATTTCTTTTCTGAGCACATTTTTCGTCTGACATAATATTTCTTTTGAGGGTCCTCTCCATATCTGATAATTTTACTTGATGAAACTTGGAAATTTCATAATCAGAAACTACTCACTCTCCACTTAAACCAAAGCCTCATTTTATTTGAGCTAAAACTACAAAAGAATTAAAAGAGTTCATGGCCAGATAACTTAACCGTCAGTTAATCTAATATCCAAACCATTTTTCACCTTGGCACTTAGTAATGAAAAAATTCCTTGCAGTTAAGGAAGAATCACTTTTGAGATGTTCTAAGTAAAATGACTTTTTTTCCTTATAAAGCTTTGTGTCTCTTTCTTCCTTAACAGTAAAACCAATACTATATGCAAGAAATGTGCTCAGAATGTGCAGTTGTATGGAACGGTAAGTAGGGTTTCTCCATACCTAACAGTGAATAGTCTGGTCTCTTGGGACCTTACCTTCTGCGAACTGTTAATATAATTACAGTTGTTTTTTTTTTAATTATAAGACCTAGTTATGTAAAAATGTTCTCAGAAAAATGTATCTAGCTTTCAAAGTTAGCTAATACTTAGTATTAATGAGTTCTGTGTTTGTAGTCACTATGACAGGTTTGTGATATAATTTTCCTTGAGAAACTTCAGTAACCAGTATGTAAAGAGAAGGGGAAAGATGAATCCTATGGTGTGAGCTCTTTGTTTGATAACAGTTGACTTCATTTTGATGAATAATTTTTTTTTCAGTGTTAGGGTTCAGCATACTGTGTTCTTGCAGGCATTCTCCCAACGTGTTTATACACTCATAATGGCAAAGAGGCCTTTTCAGAGATTTGGAAGCGCTTGCTGGTTTCTCCAAAGAGCTACTTCTGTTGAATTTGTTAGAGAAGTCCCAGCATATATGCTAATGGGATTTTGTTATTTATTTAAAAATCAATAGTCCTATGCATAAAAACACTTTACATGGTATGAGGAAGTGGGCTTTATTTATAAAGATCAATGTAAAAGGTAATTTATAAAGTTGGGAATGCGTTTTTGTATTGATTAGTGACTGTGTATAATAGAAATCATTGTGTTAAAAAATGCACTGGTATTTTATAATATACTTACTTGACACCTTTTTTTTCTCTTAAAGCCCAAACCTTGTCAGTATTGCAACATAATTGCAGCTTTTATTGGCAACAAGTGTCAGCGTTGCACAAATTCGGAGAAGAAGTACGGACCACCATATTCTTGTGAACAGTGCAAGCAGCAGTGTGCATTTGACAGGAAAGATGATAGAAAGAAGGTAAGTCTCTGTGTTTTTCTTTTTTTCTTTCAGAGATATTAAGATGGGCCAACTGCGTTAAAAAGACACGTAACAGAGACTGATTTCTCAGTTCCTCTCCAAATTGTTATTGACCTTGAAGAAGCTTTTCAGCCTTTGTTTTCTTCACTTATCAAATGTGGACCATTGTATTCTAACATTTCATGGGTTAGTGTTTCATGAGAATCTAAATTACAGTGATCAACATCCCTTGTAAGTGAAATGGTGATTGGCAAAATTCTACAAAACTCTGTAGACATTGTGACTTAAGCAAGATAAGTGTATTACTAGTTTTACAGTCTGGCTCTTCAAATGTTTCTCTCTGTTGAAGTTAAAGATCACAAGAAGATGATACAGATAAAGGTCTATGTGGAATGATGGTACCTTGGTGGAATTGGTATAGATTTGGTCTGTTTAAAACCCTCCAGTGGCTTCCAGTTGCACTTAGGATAAACCCCAAACTCCTTCCATCGCCTGCAAGGCCCATACCTGACTCTGTCTCATCATCCATTACTCTCCCTCCTTTCCTCTGGTCCAGCCACACTGTCCACCTTTGAGTCCTTCAGACATACTAGTCTCATTTGTGCTGGCTGGGTATGCTGGATACACAGCCTTCTCCAGAGTGTCATGACAGGTTCCTCATGTCAGGTCTCAGCTCAGTTGCCACCTTCTCACAGAGACCTTTACTAACTCTCACTCTATCATATTCTCTGTTTATTGTCTTCATAGCATGTAACATTATGAGAAATTATCTTGTTTGTTTGCTTACATGTTTGTCTACCCCCACTGGACTATATGCTCCTTGTCCATCTTGTTTTCATGCTGTGTTCCCAGCAGTCTGGCACATAGTAGGTACTTGATAAATATTGTTTGAGTGAAAGAGTGTTGTACGGAAATTCTCAGTGTCCAGAGGTGCTTTTCAGAGTTGGCCTAGTCTCTCAAAAGCTGACTCTTATAACCCAATTCATTAATTTACAACGGGAGGAAGTAACTTTCCGGTGACTAGAGTACTCCTGCTTGCCAACCAGGACACCTCTTCCCTGAATCAACATACTGGAAAAGCTGAATTAGTAATCAGAAGGTAACATATAATAGTTGGAGCGAGCACAGGGTTTTCAGTCCCACAAATGTAGGTTCCCTCCCACTCCTGGCTTAGCTGGATGATCATGGGCAAAGTTCTTATTCCTGTTATGCATTAGTTTTGTCATCTTTACAATGGGAATAACAGTAGCTACTTCACAAGGGCATGAGGAGATTTAATTGATATAGAAATGTCATATAAAACACTTAATTTTGAGTCTAGCACATATTGTACTTCGTAAATGATACCTACATTATTATTAATTGGATTGCATTAGAATTCATTAAGTTTCTACTTTCTAGTTACAATACTGTGATTAGAGTTTGCATAATTATAGGTATCTTCAATCACTTATTTACAAACTTAAGGAAGACTAATCTTAGGGATTAAGGGTGGATAATCTGGGCTTCCCAGGTGGCTCAGTGGTAGAGGATCCACCTGCCAATTCTGGAGAATTGGGTTTGCTCCCTGGGTTGGGAAGATCCCCTGAAGGAGGAAATGACAACCCACTCTATTATTTTTTGCCTGGAGACTCCCATGGACAGAGAAACCTGTCAGGCTACAGTTCATAGGGTCTCAAAGAGTTGGACACGTCTGAATGACTGACCGTGCATGCATGCATAATCTGGACTCAGAGTGCCTGGGTTGAAATCTTTATTCTGTCACTTATTTGTTGTGTGACTTTGGTCAAGTTAATCTATCAGTGCCTCAGTTTCCTCATCTGTAAATGAGGCTGATCAGATGTCATCATTGTTATGAAGGTTGAGTTATCGGGTGTAAACCCCTTCAAAAGGAATCTGTCATGTGATAAGTACTCAGTGTTATCTATGATGATTTCTTTATGATAGTTTAATTCTCAGAGGGTGATTTTCTGTTTTTAAAATTTAATTGTGAAGGGAAGATTGAAATAAGGTGTCCTGTGGTTCAGTATTTGATTTTCGTGTTTAATGCTCTCTTTCAGTGCAGTTGCTTTGTTTTCAAACCCTTCTTCAATGAAAGTTCTTTCCTGGTCAAGGTCTCCTAGAGTATTTTAAAATCAGGCCTTTAGGCCACATACTGTAACCATGAAATGCACCACATTGAAGTTTGGTTTCAAAATTCATTTATGCATTCATTAACAAATAATTTCATGCTTGTCATGTATCCAACACTGTTCTGGGTATTGGAAGTACACTAATGAACTAAGCAGAAGACACTTTATTCTCTCGGAGCTTTTCTACATATGTAAGAGATGGATGAGAACAAACAAGGAGTTGAGTGAACACAGGTTTTAGATGTAAGTGCTATAAGGAAACAGGGTCTCTGGTAGAGTGACTGGGGAAGCCAGTTTCGATGGGGCATTCAGGAGGACCTGCAGAGAGATCACATCTGACCCGAAACTGAACTTGACGAGAAGGAAGCCACAATAGGAATCTTTGGAGGGCAAAGATCCTGGGAAGAGAGACCAGCTATGAAAAGACCCTGAGGCAAGAGTGATGAGCCTAGGGGACTTCCCTGACGGTCCAGTGACTAAGACTCCGAGCTGCCAATGCTGGGGCGGGAGTCTAGGAAACTAGATCACACATACTGCAAAGAAAATCTAAGATCCCACATACCACAACTAAGACCCAGTGCAGCCAAATAAATAAAAGAAGGAGGCAGAGTGAGCAAGGGAATGAGATTATAAAGGCAAGTAGGGGCTACATTTAAGTCAACATAGGCTATGGTAAAAAATTTAAATTTTTATATAAGATAATATAAGATATTAAGGTGAGAAGAGTTATAATCAGATTTACATTAAGAAGTCCTCTGGCATCTATGTAGAAATGGTTGATAGGGAGAAGGAACAGAGAGATCATTTGAGTGAGTCATTTTTAAAAATATTCAGTTGATTGTGCCAGGTCTTAGTTGCAGTACGTGAGATCTTTAATTGAGGCATGCAAACTGTTAGTCATGGTATGTGGGACCTAGTTCCCTGACCAGGGATCAAACGCGGGCCCCTTATATTGGGAGTGTGGAGTCTTAGCCCCTGAACCACCAGTGAAGTCCCTGTGTGAGTCTTGTAGTTGTGAGAGATACGAATGACTTTGCTTGGGTGGAAGCACTCGAGTTGGAAAGAAGTGGATAGATCAGACCAATGACTTGCTAATATAATAGGTTAGGAGAGTGAGGGGCAAAGAGGCTTTTGCTAACAAGATTAAAAAATACTTCAGATAAATGATGGTGTGGCTTACCTACCCATGTTCAGAATAGGGCAGAAGGTCCAATTTAGAAGTAAGACAAAACTAAAAACTAAAATTCCAAAACTAAAACTCCCAAAACTAAAATTCCATAAAATGTCAGCACATTCCCTCCCAAGTGTGAGCTAATAGTTCTGCTGCCCTGCCACTTGTATGAGGCCACTTCACAAACTCAGTTTTGCAATCTGAGTGCAGTACAGAGGTGCCCCAGCTTCAGAGGATTGTGCTGATAGTCTTTGCTGGCCTAGCCCTGTGCCCTGCACCTTGGTGTAGAGATACTTCTGCCCAAAGTGATCGACTTTTTCTGATTCAAACAAAGTGCCATAGTAGTCACCACCAGGGACTGGGGCCCTGGAAGCTACTTGCCCATCAGTCTTTATCTGGAAACCTTCTTTCCATCTGAGAAAAGATATCCAACATACCACTTTATGAGTCATCTATAAGGTATGAGAGTTAAGTACAAATTTTATGTTTCATCTTCTCCCTGCTGTACTTTCCTTGGTGAGAACCATGGAGATATTTGTGTCTTTTGAAATTCTTGTGGGAACTTTGCTCTGGTGTGTGTTAAGTTGAAGAAAAACAAAATAAAAAAATAAATATAATTAGCATGTTAAAAAAAAAATTCGGCCATGTCCCATGGCATGCGGGGTCTTTGTTCCCCAACCGTGGATTGAGCTCGTGCCCCCTGCAGTGGAAGCACAGAGTCTTCACCCCTGGACCAGCAGGGAAGTCCCCAGGTCATATTTTATTAAGCAATTTTTATGTACCTCGTACCGTGCTTTATCTCCATTATGTCACTGAATCCTTGCACCAGCCCTCTGAGGTACATATCATTATCCTTCATTTTATAGATGAAGAAATTGACCCTAGGAGTGCCCGGGTCAATTATAAGGTCACATAGCTCGTGAGTGGCAGATCCAGACTTAACCAGAGGTTCTAGCTCCGAATACCCATGTTCTCAGCCTCCGCACTAGCACATTCCTTCTTTATCTTTGTCTCCTTATCTTTCAGGTAGATGGGAAATTACTATGCTGGCTATGCACACTTTCATACAAACGGGTCCTTCAGAAGACCAAAGAGCAGAGGAAGCACCTGAGCAGCTCTTCCCGTGCCGGCCAGCAGGAGAAGGAGCAGTACAGTCGACTGAGTGGCGGCAGCCATTACAACAGGTAACCCCAAGATGCTTGAGATAGAACGAGAGGTTCTTGGAGGTCAGATGTAATACACAAGTAGTCATGCAAGATACCGTTTTGTATTTTCTCTCTAGTTACTAATCTACAGAGGAAATCTCCTCTGATGTACTTTATAATTCATGTATCATCCAAGGGCCAGAGAGACTTCCATAAGGCATTAAGGTTTTCTGACTTGGTTTGTATTGTGTCTTAAAAGTTAGTGTTCTCCCCACCGTTAAGAGTGGGTTATCTCCCTAGAAGAGTGGACATTCCAGTCTGAGGAAATGCAGCTTTTCTTATTCATATTTGGCTAGGAGATTGATAGATATTCTAGGTTTGTCCTTATGAGATCCAGTCAAAATGATGTCCCTTCATTGTTGTCTTAAGCTTCCTTTCAGAGTATCTGTTGTGCTGTTAAGAGTTCTGGCTTTAGATTGAATCCTGGGTCTGCCAAGATCTCTGTATGAGATCTTGGGCAAGTTTTTTCATCTGTAAAATGAGGGAAATAATAATATTAACTCATGGAGTTGCTGTGAAAATAAATTATATGGTATGTGCCTAGTGATTAGTTTTATAACCGGCATATAGGAAGCTTTAGTACATGATAGTTATGCATTGTTATCATTACCTTTATGATTTTGTTTGTTCATTGTTAGTTACTTACATGGACCAGATTCTCTGCAATGAATGCAGAGATGAGTAAAAAGAATCACTCTGTTTTCTAAGAGTATGTAGCCTGGTAGGCAAGACAGACCTGTAGTCAAATTATTGCAGGATAATCTGAAGGTGTCACAGTGAAAGCATGTCAAGATACAGGCATAAGAGGCTGTGGTAATTAACTGCCTTGGGAGGTCAAGCAATGCAAGAGCAGAGAAGAGCTGACATTGGAGCTAAATCTTAGGATAAGTCAGAATTGTCAGATAAGGAATGGGTGGAGACATCCTGGGCTGAGGGAATAGCAACTGCAAAGACATGGAGGGCATAAGACCACATGGAACTTAGGACCAGCAGATCCTTTTATTTTGCTGGAGCTTATGATTGGGAGCTGGAAAATGGGATGGAAAGGAATCCAGCAGACCTGGTAACATGTAACATGATCTTGATGTTAGTAATTTTAATAGGAATCCGCTAAAGGACCAGTGTTGGGGAGGGACCAAATCTACCTTAAAAAAAAGATTAACCCAGACTATTGTGAAGAATGCACTGGAGGAAAAAGAGGCTGGGGGCTAGTTAAGAAGCTTTTCTGGTAAGAGTCCAGAAAGAAATGTTAATAGAGAACCTCAGGCAGTGGCACTAAAGATCGAAGAGGTAGATTCAGGAAGACATTTCAGAAGGAGAATTACACATAAATTAGATAATCTGATGAATAGATAGATGGGCAGGAGCTGGGTGAATAAAGGATAATTCTCAGGTTTCTTACTGGGGTGAGTGAGTGAATCCTTATCTGAGAGGCTATCCGAAGGGGAAAAAAGTTCAGTTTTGGAAAGTTGAATTTGAAGTGTCAAGAACTGTTTAGCTCTTTTTCATGGCACCTTTGAGGCTATCAGCTGCTTCAGGGTGAAGCAGAACATCTCTTTTGCAGCCACTGGCTGCCAGAAACTCACTGTAGTGGACAGTGAACACAGACTTTGTACCGTCTGTGAGAAGTTCATGGCCGTGGAAGTTGCTGCTGATGCTCCAGGTAAAGAATGGAGGGATTATGTAGTTTGAATCTGGTGGGAATGACAAGCAAAGGACCATGAAGCAAGGTGTCAGCCCATGGCGGTGTCCAGCTACTACTGAGTTAAAGAGTATTCCTGTTACAGGCCAAGGAAGACTGGAGAAGGAAAGAGCAAATCTGTATGGGGTTGCATTGTGAATGCCAATCTGAGTGTCCTCAATTTGGTCATTGTCAAAAAGGGAGAGGAGGATATTCCTAGATTTACTGGTACTACTGGGACTCCACCTGGGGCCCAAGAGCTAGAGTCTACAAACTTTATAATCTCTGAAGTAAAGATCTTGATTACTGCCTCCTGTACAATGTCACAAACCTCTGTCCATAGTTCTTCAGGCACTCTGTCTATCAGATCTAATTCCTTGAATCTGTTTGTCACTTACACTGTATAATCATAAGGGATTTGATTTAGGTCATACCTGAATGGTCTAGTGTTTTTCCCTACTTTCTTCAATTTAAGGCTGAATTTTGCAGTAAGGAGTTCATGATCTGAGCCACAGTCAGCTCCCAGTCTTGTTTTTGCTGACTGTATAGAGTTTCTCCATCTTCGGCTGCAAAGAATATAATCAATCTGATTTCAGTATTGACCATCTGGTGACATCTATGTGTAGAGTCGTCTCTTGTGTTGTTGGAAGAGGGTATTTGCTATGACCAGTGCGTTCACACTAGCAAAGTAATGCTCAGAATTCTCTAAGCGAGGCTTCAATAGTACGTGAACCAAGAACTTCGAGATGTTCAAGCTGGATTTAGAAAAGGCAGAGGAACCAGAGATCGAATTGCCAACATCTGGTGGATCATCTGTTGAAAAAGCAAGAGAGTTCCAGAAAAACATCTACTTCTGCTTCATTAACTATGCCAAAACCTTTGACTGTGTGGATCACAACAAACTGTGGAAAATTCTTAGGGAGATGGGAATACCAGACTACCTTACCTGCCTCCTGAGAAATCTGTATGCAGATCAAGAAGCAACAGTTAAAACTGGATGGACGTGGAACAACAGACTGGTTCCAAATTGGGAAAGGAGTACATCAAGGCTGTATATTGTCACCCTGCTTATTTATCTTATGTGCAGTGTACATCATGCAAAATGCCAGGCTGGATGAAGCACAAGCTGGAATCTAGATTGCTGGGAGAAATAGCAATAACCTCAGATATGCAGATGACACCACCTTATGGCAGAAAGCGAAGAGGAACTGAGGAGCCTCTTGATGAAAGTGAAAGAGGAGAGTGAAAAAGCTGGCTTAAAACTCAACATTCAAAAAATGAAGATCATGGCATCCGGTCCCATCATTTCATGGCAAATAGATGGAGAAACAATGGAAACAGTGACAAACTTTATTTTCTTGGGCTCCAAAATCACTGCAGATGGTGACTGAAGCCATGAAATTAAAAGATACTTGCTCCTTGGAAGAAAAGCTGTGACCAACCTAGACAGCATATTAAAAAGCAGAGACATTACTTTGCCGACAAAGGTCTGTCTAGTCAAAGCTATTTTTTTTCTAGTAGTCATGTAGAGATGTGAGAGTTGGACCATAAAGAAAGCTGAGTGCCAAAGAATTGATGCTTTTGAACTGTGGTGTTGGAGAAGACTCTTGAGAGTCCCTTGGACTGCAAGGAGATCCAACCAGTCCATCCTAAAGGAAATCAGTCTTGAATATTCATTGGAAGGACTGATGCTAAAGCTGAAACTCCAATACTGTGGCCCCTTGATGCGAAGAACTGACTCACTGGAAAAGACCCTGATGCTCAGCAAGATTGAAGACAGGAGGAGAAGGGGATGACAGAGGATGAGATGGTTGGATGGCATCACCAACTCGATGGACATGAGTTTGAGCAGGCTCTGGGAGTTGGTGATGGACAGGGAAGCCTGATGTGCTGCAGTCCATGGGATCACAAAGAGTTGGACACGAATGAGCGACTGAACTGACTGAAGTAAAGATAATGTCTACCAGTATGTTGTGAGAAAGCCCTGAAGCAGAGATGATGAGAAAACTAGGACCAAAGCACCCCAAATTCAGCATCTTTTTACTGCATGTGTTCAGCAGCACAAATGTCAGCATATTACTCTGAAGAAACAGTGTATTAAGAAAATAAGGAAGAGGCTGCAGAATATGCTAAACTTTTGGCCAAGAGAACGAAGGAGGCCAAAGAAAAATGCAAGGAACAGATGGTCAAGAAACAGAAGCTATACTCTGAGAGCTTTGACCTTTGTGTCTGTGCCCAGTGAAAAATAAGATGTCCTGGAAGTAGCAAGAAACTAAGATCTGATATTAAAAAAGATTATTATTTAATAGGAGCTTAGGCTATAATTCAGAAGAGGTTTGAACATGAGCCATTGATAGCATATAAGAGTCGGTGGTAGCAGAGCTAATTTTAAAATGTGGATTTCTGTGGCCCTACCCCAGAGTTTAATTCAGTAGGATCTAGGATGGAATCCAGGAATCCTGCTTTGTTTTATAAACCTCTCAGATGATTCTCATGCAGATGATCAGGGGAACATCATTTCCACCCACTATAATAGTTGTTAAAACCATACTCTTGACTGATATAACTTAGGCTGGAGACTGAAAACAGATTATAGAAGCACTCAAGAAGGATGGAGTGAGTATTTGAAAACCAAATCTCTAATCAGGGTTAATATCCAAAATATATAAAGAACTCAACAATATGGTGTTTGCTCAAAAAATTAAAAATAAAACTATCATATGATCCCAGCAATCACTCTTAGTATATATCTGAAGGAACTGAAATCAGCAATTCTGTTCATTTATTCACAATACCTAATATATGGTAGCAACCTGAATGTCCTTGGAGGGATGAATGGTTGAAGAAAATACGGTATATACATTCAATGGAATATCCAGCCATAAAAAAAGAAGGGAATACTGCTATTTGCTACAACATAGATAAACCTGGAAGATGTGCTAAGTGAAATGAATAAGAGAAAGAAAGACATACACAATGTATCACTTTTATGTGCAATCTTAAAAACTGATTTCATAGAAATAGAGAATAGAATGGTGGTTGCCAGGTGCAACAGGAGAGGGAAATGGGGAGGTGTAGGTTAGAGGGTACAAACTTTATTAGAAGTAGTTCTGAGTTCTAATGTACAGCTCAGTGACTGTATACTTGAAAATTGCTGAGAGTAGATATTAAGCATGTTGTTGTTCAGTCACTCAGTCATATCTGACTCTTTGTGACCCCATGAACTGCAGCACGCCAGGCCTCTCTGTCTCTCACTGTCTCCCAGAGTTTGCCCAAGTTTATGTCCATTGAGTCGGTAATGCTATCTCAGTCATGCTCACCATTAAAAAAAAATAAAATGGAATTCCCTTGGCAGTCCGCTGGTTAGGACACTGCGCTTCCACTGCAGTGGGGACAGGTTCAATCCCTGGTTAGGTAACTAAGATCCCACAAGCCATGTGGCACAGCCAAAAAATAAAATCAAGTATGCAAGGTGATGGGTGTATTAATTATCTTCATCTTGGTAGTAATCATTCTATAATATATATAAAATTGTCACCTCTTACATTTTAATTCATGTACAATTATATTTGTCAGTTACAAAGTTGGACGTGATGGAGAGAAGGCATGATAAGTGGTATCAAATATTGAAAAGAGGCCAATAAGAAAAGATCTGAAAAATCCTTTGGACTTGGCAATTTTACATCCATCAAAGTAAAAGGGTTGCAGACCAGTTTTAGGGACTAAAACTGATCTTTAGGGTTGTCATGAGACTCTTAGATACTAGAAGATTTACAGAAATGGGGAAGAAGAACTGGACTTGGTGTTCAAATATGTAAAGCTGTCTAGGCCCAGCTTCACTACTAACTAGCTGTATATCCCTGGGTAGGTCAGTTAACCTTGATGAACCTCAGTTTCTGCAAAATAGAAATAATCCCTTGTATATGCCTCACAGTATTAGAAGATGCATGGGGAACAATGAATGTGAATGTACTGTTTAAGTTGTAAGATGGATTATGCTTAAGATCGATTATTATTAAGCAGATAATATTTAATCACAGCTAAAAATTTGGGTAAGGACTATAGAAATGAGCTACCCATGCACCTATGGAATTAAGACTTGGGTCGATTTTGATGATCAAAAATAATTAGCTCTTGCATAGAATAGGTACAATATTATGTTGGTCCCATTTGACAAGACTTTCATTGTGATGTTTTATTAATCTTTGATTTCTAAAGTGTGTGTATCTCTTTCTCTCTCTCTCTCTTTTCTTTTTTGCCATTAAAAGTCAGAAAACCCTTTCTACGTCTTCAATTCAAAATGAAATCCCAAAGAAAAAATCCAAGTTTGAGTCGATCACAACCAATGGAGATAGGTAAGCCAGTTCAAGTGTGTGTGCATGTCTCTGTTTGAAATGCATACACAGTTCCTGAAACAGGAAATACATTTTAGGGTGTGTCATGGAGCTAGTTTATGGTTATCAATGAACTTCTCAGGGATACTACACTAGCCACTTAATATCTTATAAATAAACAATACTGATATTAGTTTATAAATATAATCTTGTCTAGAACATACAACTGGATTTAATAGCAGTTGAATTTTCTGCAGTCCACAAATAACTTCCTCACAAGAATTCAAAGACATCAACATCTAGATGCTTTTTATTGGGATCTGTGCCTATAGCCTCCTCCAGGCAGGGCAGGAATTGGTCTACAGAGGCAAAACAGAGACAAATTGGAAATTTTTCTTTTTTGGCCACACCACACAGCTTTCGGAATGTTAGTTCCCCGACCAGGGATTGAACCCTGGCTGTGGCAGTGAAAGTGCTCAGTCTTAACCATTGGACCACCAGGGAATTCCTGACAATTGAGAATTAAAGCAGTATTGGTCAGTCTGTGAGGGATAATCCATGCTTCCTTAGCATTAAGAGAGATAACCCAATGCAGATGATGAATCAGGAGGGAAGGAGATGCATTTAAATGTATTTCTGTTTCATTTTAAGCTTTTCCGAATGCATTTTTATTCCTCACTTTCCCCTTTCCTTCTTAGTGATGCTTCCACTTATGAGCTATTTTCTCCTCATACCCAGGATGCCCCATCCATGTTGGTATAATGGCCTGCTTCTCAACAGTGTCTTGGGGTCTGTCCCTCCAGGCTGGGCATCCTGAAGTGAGACCACCTGGTACACTCATCCCTAAAATCCTTGGAATCATCTCCATTCTGAAAACTCCCATTCTGGTTCTCTCCCCCAGACAGTGGTGGATATGGGAGCAGACCAGCATATAGGCTTACTGGGGCTGAATTTTATTTATTTAGTACTCTTGCCTGGACAGTCCCATGGATGGAGGAGCCTGGTAGGCTGCAGTCCATGGGGTCGCGAAGAGTCGGACACGACTGAGTGACTTCACTTTCACGGATTGGAGAAGGAAATGGCAACCCACTCCAGTGTTCTTGCCTGGAGAATCCCAGGGACGGGGGAGCCTGGTGGGCTGCCGTCTGTGGGGTCACACAGAGTCGGACACGACTGAAGTGACTTAGCGGCAGCAGCAGCAGAGGTATACATAGCATCTATGAAGTTGGCTTTTTCATTAACTTGATTTGAGACTCTGCAGACTCTTTGTATTTCTGGTATCATTGACTTTAAACTTATTGAATTGATCCTTCTAGAAGTGCTTGATTTAGATATTCTGATTACATAGGGGAAGGAACCGTAAAGACCATCCTTCTGGTTAGCTTTACTGTTACTGTTTGTTCTCTGAGCTCCAGTTTGACCATTCTGAAGAAAATGGATGTGGCACTGATTGTCTTAACCACGTCTGCCAGGATGCATGATCCTGTAAAAACTACTTCAGGGAATGAACCATTCTGAATGCCCTGCTTTATGAAGGCCTAAGCCAAGATCCACAGCCTTTAGATTTATCACTTCTGTTTTGTGCTGTTTATGATGTGGGCTGTGTTTGAATGACCCATTCAAACAGGAAAAGGCTCATTCATAGCCTTTAGTTTAACCAGCAGGCCTTAAAGTTTGCCTTCTGTTAGGTCATTTTGTTGTTGAGATACTGCCACTGTTCTTGCTGACTATTGCTATGGCTTCACTAAGCCAAAGACTTTAAACTTTCTGTTCAATGTTTTATTGTATCTGGTTACCAGCAATGATTGTTCTCCTCAAGTAGGGTGCTGATCCTTAACTTAGGTGCATGGTCTTTCATAATGTCCTCTGGGAAAGATCTTTAAAAATATTTTTTTCTTTAAGTATACATGGTAATTAAAAAAGTAGCTACCTAATAACTTAAAAATTTGGAAAAAATTTTTCTTCAGCCACGAAAATTATTTTCATACATAAGCCAAGCTCCATTTGACTATTCCTGCATTAGCGATCTTTATTCCACTTGTTTGCATTTCTTTTAAAAGTTTATATACAAGATGAATTACATTTTTTCTTTCCTTTTTACTTTTTTCTTGTTTTTCCTTCACTTAGGAAACATTCTGACAAGACTTTAAAAAAACATTTTTTTAATTAATTATTTTTTTTTCTCTTTTGGCTGACCAGGGATCGAACCCACACACCCAGCGTTGGAAGTGTGGAACCCTAACCACTGGACCACTGAGGAGGTCCAAGACGTTTTTGAACTGTCCTTTATATTTTTTTGGTTCTCCATCTCCCTCTACCCTTATGTACACGTGCTCAGTCATGTAACCCCATGGACTGCAGCCCACCAAGCTCCTCTGTCCATGGACTTTTCCAGGCAAGAATACTGGAGTAGGTTGCCATTTCCTCCTCTATGAACAGTCCTTTTTTTTTTAATGTCATGGAAACCAAAAATTTTTTCACTGAATATCTATTGTGAATTCAGTTCTGGAGTAAATGTTACCAGTTTTGTTTCTCTACTATCTATTGTGAC
Source organism: Okapia johnstoni (assembly GCA_024291935.2). Lineage (NCBI taxonomy): Eukaryota > Metazoa > Chordata > Mammalia > Artiodactyla > Giraffidae > Okapia > Okapia johnstoni. The sequence goes on along the minus strand of JAGTYA010000024.1, from coordinate 7,314,268 downwards.
TCCCTCTCAGTTTTTAATCACAATCCACTTTTAAATTGATGCTTTTATTTGCGCATTTTTATCCTCTCATGTCTTCAGAAGATTGTTCTCTAACAGTTTTCCACTGACCATATACTACCATATTTCTTCGGTTTTTTGTTTTTTTTTTTTTGGCCACACACATGACATGTGGGATCTTAGTTCCCTATTCAGGAATCAAACCCGAGAGCCCTGCAGTGGAAGTGCAGAATCTTAACCACCGGACTTCCAGGGAAGTCCTCTTATTTATTTTTTAAATATTGAGGCATATTTGATTTATTTTCTCTCTTTTTTTTTTAAATTTTTTTCTCTTTTTCTTTATTCATTACCCTCTGTATCATACAGAGAGAACCCATTACTTTAGAGTTTTTTTTTTAAAAAACACTTTTCTCATGGTTTTATACTTAGAAAATGCCCTTAGTCTTTTTATTTTTTAGTATCCTAAAAAATTCATAGCTTCCATCTCAATATTTTATAGTTTGTCAAAATTATAACAAAAATCCTTCAATCTGAAAAAAATCTGAGTTCATTTCTAGCTTTCCTTCCCTGAGAAATGCACTTTTTGATCATATTTGTTTATTGTTTGATGTGCAGTGAGCAGTGAGTGACCTCCAGGCACACCTTGTGGTTTATTGTTTCTAAAAGACATTCTTTTCCTTTCCTTATCAGTTTATTGTGTTCTCCCTCTAAAACCTGAAAGATTAGACTTAACTCTGTGTAGCCTTTGAGGACAGAACCAGGACCAATGGATGGGACTGACAGGCAGATTTTAGCTCAACCTGAGAAAAGATGTTTTTGGAAACATATTAAGTTTTTGGAAGAGACAAGCTTCCTGGATAAATAGCAAGTTCCCTGTCTTTGGCAGTGTTTAGAAAGAGACTAGATCTGATTTTCTGTCTTAGTAACCTAGCCATCTTTTTTCATTTTGATTCCCAGCAATTCTTATTCATCAGGAGTTACAGAGTTAGACAGTACAGTCCTTAACACAGGAAAGACACAGTAAGATTTGTCAGCAATTTATTGGTATGGGAAGAATTTTCCCTCAAGAAGCAGGTAGAGTCAAATCTATCTTGAGAATGAAGAACAAAGCTGAAAGTGTCACGCTTCCTGATAGCAAACTGTACTACAAAGCTGTAGTAATCAAAACAGTATGGTGTTTGGGCACTTCCCTGGTGGAGCAGTATTTTAAAATCTGCCTTCCAATGCAGGGGATATGAATTCAATCCCTGATTGAGGAATTAAGATCCCACATGCTGCTGGGCTACTGAGCCCACACACTGCAACTAGAGAACCCTGCATGCCACAGTGAAAGATCCCTTGTGCCGCAGCTAAGACGTGACTCAGCCAAAAACAAAACAAGAAGACCAGCATGGTATTGGCACAGAAACAGACATAGAGACTGATGGAACAGAATAAACAGCCCAGAAGCAAACCCACATTTATATGGGCAGTTACTCTACAACAGAGGAGGCAAGAGTATACAGTGGGGAAAAGACAGCCCCTTCGCTGAATGGTGTTGGAAAACTAGACAGCTACATGCAAAAGAATCAAACTGGACTACTTTCTTACACTGCTTACAAAAATAACTCCAAGTAGACTAAAGACGTAAATGTAAGACCTGAAAGCATTAAATTCCTAGAAGAAAACATAGGCTCTTTGACATTGGTCTTGGCAATTTTCTTTGGATATGTATCCTCAGGCTATGTAGTCCTATTTATTTACTTTTGGTTTTACAAAGGACTACATCAAACTCAAAAGCCTTTGCACAACGAAGGAAACTATCCACAAGATGAAAAGGCAACCCACTAAATGGGAGAAGATATTTGCAAATAATATATCCAGTAATGGGCTAACATCCAAAATATACAAGAAGCTCATAATATTTTAACATCAAAAAAAAAAAACAGTTCTATTTAAAAATGGGCAGAGGACCTGAATAGACATTTTTCCAAAGAAAACATAGAGATGGCCTATAGTCACCTGAAAAGATGCACAATATCATTAATTATCAGGGAAATGCAAATCAAAATGGCAGTGACCTACTGCCTCACACATACCAGAATGGCTATCAGAGAAAAAAATAAGTGTTGGCGAGTATGTGGAGAAAATAGCACCCTTGTGCTCTCTTGGTAGGATTATAAGTTGGTGAAGCCACTAGTATGGAGGTACCTTAAAAATTTAAAAATAGAATTGCCATATGATCCAGAAATTTCACTTCTAGTTATTTATCCAAAGAAAACCAACACTATTTCAAAAAGATATATGTAAATCCCAGTGTTCACTGTAGCATTAGTTACAGTAGCCAAGATAAAGAATTTAAGTGACTGTTGATGGACAAATAGCTAAAGAAGCTACAGGGGTGTGTGTGTGTGTGTGTGTGTGTGTGTGTGTGTGTACACAAACAATGAAATATTACTCAGTCATCAAAAACAAAATCTTGCTATTTGCAACAACGTGGATGAACCTAGAGGATATTATGCTAAGTGAAATAAGTTGGAGAAAGACCAATACTGGGTGATCTCACATATATGTGAGTCTAAAATACAAAGCAAAATGAAACATACTCATAGTTGCAGAGAACAAACAGGTAGTTGCCAGAAGGTTGGGCGTGTGGGGGATAGGCAAAACAGGTGAAGGAGATTAAGAGCTATAGACCTTTAGTTATATAATCAATAAGTCATGGGGATGTAACATACAACATAAAGAATGTAGTCAATAATTTTATATGGGGACAGACGTTTACTAGACTTACAGTGATCATGATATATGCAAATTGAATTATGTATGAAACTAACATAATATTGTATGTCAATTATATTTCAGTTAAAAAAGAAGCAGACCAGAGTATAAGGAGCTTTGGGGACAAGAACAAGTTATTTATTAGCCCATTACTCCATTTCATTTGTCACTCTGGTTATGGGTTTAAATAGATTCTGTTGGGTTGAGGGAAGACAGTCCCTCGGCAAGTTTGGAAACTGGTGGAGACTGTGATGGATCCTTCCAATATTTTCTCCTGAATGCCTTGTTCTATTATTTTACGTGTTGTTTTTGTTACCCAGTAATTCTGCATATTTATCAGTTAGCAAAGCAGTGATCCATTGTTCCTCTGACATTCTTCTCATATGCTTCGTGTAGACTGAGGGCAGAATATTTTTATCAATGGACTGTGTCTTCGCATTCTAGCCATAGAAATGCTTAACTTGGTAACTATGAAGAGGTTTGTCCAGCAGTCCACCTTGTTATTTGGAGTTTCTACCTGTGTAGAAAATTGATGGTTGTTAGATGTTGCTCAAGGTGTAGGAAAGATCCAACAGCAAGGGGGATCTGGAGTAGCTGCTGTATTGATATAGGGTGTTGGGAATCAGTATTGCAGTTTTCTAGGAAAAACTGGTTTGTGTTTTACTTTACAGGTTGCCCTGTGAAAAGTAAAGTTTCCTTTGGGGAGGTCTCTAGAGAAGGGTAGGATTTCTCTCTTGGCAGTGATTTCTTAACTTGTGTGGGTCTAAGACACCTCTGACCAGACTAAGGAGAGCCTTGGATCCCCATCCTAGAAACCAGCCCATTGTATGTCTACATAGAATTGCATATACAATCTCAGAGCTTTACGAATTCCCTGAAACTTTCCTGGTTAAGACGCTCTACTAAAAGGACAGAGTTCACCTGGCACTTTGACAAAATGCAGTGCTCAGAGACCATCACAGGGAGGACTCCGTTGAAGACCCAGGTTGTGATACCACTTTGCAGTTTGCTACCTTTTTGTTCCTTTCCTAACTAAATATCACAGAATTCTTGATACTGGAAGTGCCAGTGCACAGGCCAAATCGGCTTCTTTCCTGTTAGTTTCATCTCTTTTTTTTTTTATCACTTTTTAAAAAGAGTGTACCTGAGGTGGAAAGCAGCAGCTTCTTAGCAGCTGTACCACATCATGGGCTTTGGAGCAGAAAACAGAGAGTCAAAATCCCTATGGGGATCTTTAAAGAAAAATATGTGAAATTACAATTGATAATTTATCCAGATTCTAGGGAAGCTATCTAATCAGAAAAAATTATGACTCTCACCCACAATAACTAGGGATCTTCAATGAACCTAAAACAAAATATCTTTGGCTCTTGTGAGGTAGCATTTATTTTAGTCCTGAATGTGAGCAAAGATGGGCTTTCCAGGTGGCGCTAGTGGTAAAGAGCCCACCTGCCAGTGCAGGAGACATAGACACGGATTCGATCCCTGGGTTGGGAAGATCCCCTGGAGGAGGGCATGGCAACACGCTCCGATATTCTTGGCCTGGAGAATCCCCATGGATGGGAGCTTGACAGTCTACAGTCCATAGGGTCGCAGAGTTGGACATGACTGAAGTGACTTAGCAAGCATGCACAGCATGCACATGAGCAAAGATGCTGCAGGAATGCTGCAGATTGTGGCTTTGGTTGGTATCGTTATCTGATGGCCACCTTGCCTGTACAGTTTAGCAAATACTCTCAAGTTGGACATGTATTGTGCTAGATGGCTGGGATTCAACTAGTTGCTCCTGCTCTTGAAGTTGCAGTCAAGTGGCCTGTAATTGGACCTCAGGTAGAAAAAAGTTTATGCATCCAACTGATATTTTCCCCCTCCATTTTTCCCCTCAGCTTTTCCCCAGATCTGGCTCTGGACTCACCAGGCACCGACCACTTTGTCATCATTGCCCAACTGAAGGAGGAAGTAGCCACTCTGAAGAAGATGCTGCATCAAAAGGATCAAATGATTTTAGAGAAAGAGAAGAAGGTACTGCTTAGTTTCTCAGGTCAGAATGAGGCAGGGGGGTAAGATATGTGGTATAGGGCACCATACTGACTGTTTAACGGATCTTTGTTGGATACATACCATTGATGCTCTGAGAGAGGTATCCAGTGGCAAGGTTGGGATGTCCTAGGGAGCAGCTTGCTATCTGCCAGGATCATGGCATGGCATTACCGTTGTCAGTCCCCTTCTGTCAAGTGGTTTAGAGGGTTGATTTTTCTTTCTTTCATTTGGAGGAAGCTTCCACTTCTAAGGGAGGACTGAAGTTCACTAAGCTTTCAGAGATGATGTGTAAAACCACAGTGTCCGCCTCTTATTTCACAGTGGGGCATATAGCACAGTACTACTCTTCTCAGCATAAACTGTTCAGGGAGCATGTAATCAGAGGGTGCTGAGTGAGCATGGAGTTGGGACAAGAGGAAGTAGTTACATAATGGGAATTTTTAATGCTCTCAGGCTAGGGGAACCTGATGCCTCCATCTCTGTTATTGGGATGGCTGTGTCCGGGGGACAGTAGTGCTCAAAATATGTAGACCAAGTCTGCCTCGTCCCCGGACAGTATTCCGGTAGGCCTTCCTGTAGTCACTACATCACTTTGTTTCCATTGGTGACAACTCCATTCCTGAGTAACCTACTCTCTAAGCTCATTATTATCTTCAGTGAAGTCTTATTCTGGTCTAAGAGTCATATTCCCCTCTTTAGGGGAATTTTTTTATGTCCTTTTTCTGATTCATGTCTATTATTTCTTACTTTCAGATTCTTAGAGAATGTCTCGTTTTTGACTTATTATTCTAATAACTAATAATAATAATGAACTTTTATTGGATGCTTTAGCATGCTATATAGGAAACTGGGGTTCAGTTCCTGTGTCGGGAAGATCCCCTGGAGAAGGGAATGGCAACCCACTTCAGTATTTTTGCCTGCAGAATCCCATGGACAGAAGAGCCCGGCGGGCTACAGTCCACGGGGTCGTAAAGAGTCAGACACGACTGAGCAACTAACACACTTCTATCTGCCTATCCCTATTCTAAGCGCTTTATATGTATTAACTTGTTTATCCCCATATCACTTTGAGGTAGGAATTACTATCATCATTTCATAGATAACCTGCAATAGTGCCTTCAATATTTTTCCCCTTAGGGTTCCTTCCTCTAGCTCCGTTTTCTCCCTGAGGCTGTATGTTGTTTTGCACTGTGTTCGGAATGCTATGATGAGTGCTGCTGCTGCTGCTGCTGCTAAGTCGCGTCAGTTGTGTCCGACTCTGTGTGACCCCATAGACGGCAGCCCACCAGGCTCCGCCGTCCCTGGGATTCTCCAGGCAAGAATACTGGAGTGGGTTGCCGTTTCCTTCTCCAGTGCATGAAAGGGAAAAGTGAAAATGAAGTCACTCAGTTGTGTCCAACTCTTCGTGACCCCATGGACTGTAGCCTACCAGGTTCCTCGGTCCATGGGATTTTACAGGCAAGAGTACTGGAGTGGGGTGCCATTGTCTTCTCCATGATGAGTGCTAACAAAGACATTCATGTTAAAACATTTTTTAACTTTATTTTTGGTTGCACTGAGTCTTTGTTGTGGTGCATGGGCTTTTTGTCATTCTGGTGGCTTCTCTTGTTGAGTATGTCTGTAGGTGCTGGGCTTCAGTAGTTGTGGCACACAAGCTCAGTAGTTAATGGCTCATGGGCTCTGGAGCGTGGGCTCAGAAGCTGTGGTGGAAGAGCTTGGTTGCTCCACGATGTGTGTAATCCTCCCAGACCAGGGATCGAACCAGTGTCCCCTGCATTGGCAGGCAGATTCCCATCTACTGAGCCACCAAGGAAGTCCTGTAATGTTAAAATCTTTATGTGCATTCTTTGTATCTGATTCCTACCTCATCTTATAGATGAGGAAATGGACCGAAAGAGATTAAACCACCTGTCCAAATCACACAGCTGGTGAAAGGCAGAACAGAGGAATGAACCCAAATCTTTCTGACCCTCCCGTTCTTTCTACTTTGCCAGTAAGGTGGAGGTTCGTGGGGAGAGACCAGTATTCTTTTCAGTTTACTACATGAAAGCAGACCCAAGTGTATTTTCTTTATGAACTAGATCAGAATAGCACATTAAAGAAAGGATTTTTGCAAAATGGAGACAAAATGAATACTCGTCTCTAGTGCTTTGCAATTGCGAGATCTTAATTCCCTTACCTACAGCAGTGAAAGCTCTGAGTCCTAACCACTGGATAGCCAGGGAATTCCTGCAAAGTGACGGTTTTAAAAGGAGCAAAAGGAAATAGTAGATTGTTTCCCATAACTTTCAGGATCAAGATCACATTCCTTGGCTAGAACACAGGCTCTTCTGCATCATGCCTTCCTATCTGTGGCCTCATCTCCTGACACACTCATCAGTCATCTGAATAAGTTCTCAATTATCTTGCATTCTGCTTGTGCCCATACTGTTCCCTTTGCTTGAATGCCCTATTGCGTACCACATGTGCCAGTTGCAACTTGTATCTCAAAACTCAGCCCACACCTCATTTCTCTGATTTAATACCTCTTCTCTGTGTTCCTTGAATAGCATAGTCAATAGAAGAAGGCCTGGAGTTTGAATTCTGACTCTGCTACTTGCTAACCACTTTACTTACTCCTTTCTAAGCCTTGATGTTGCCATCTATAAAATGGGAAGAATAATGTTACTATCCCACAGGATTATCAAAGGATTGGATAAAATAATATAATCAAACAGTCTGCCTGAAACAGAGCAAAAATTCAGTAAATGACAACAGCTGTTACTTTCATGGCTTCTCTCAAACTGTCAGTCATATGTTATAACCATTGATTTACTTGGAGATGAGAATTTGAAAGATTGTTGCCTATATTGAGTACATGAAATATCTAAAACCTTCTAGCAAGTGGTCAGTAGCAGACATGCTAATGCAGAATTTTGTGTAATTTTCAGGAAATCACTAGAAAAAAATAGGATACATGGTTCCCTGGCTTTGATTTAGGTATGGATCTTTAGGAGAGCCCTGGGTTTCATTAATTTAGGGGACTGTTTAGCTCTCTGGTACCAAAACATTTTTCATTGCACAGAAATTTCTTCTGGTCACTCTGCCTTTTTTTCCCCTCAGATCACAGAGTTGAAGGCTGATTTTCAATACCAAGAATCTCAGATGAGAGCCAAAATGAACCAGATGGAGAAAACCCACAAAGAAGTCACAGAACAATTGCAGGTAACTCTGCTTATTTAATATGGTAACTCTGGTGTATTTAGCTGATGGTATTTTAAGTGATCCTCTGTTAGATTTCTTTTTTCCTAGAGAATTGACATGTCAACTGACATATTAAATCACCTTATAGATGACTTTTATTATTTTCTCTTGGATGTGTTCTAATCTTTTTACCTCAAAAAACGGTGGAATTAATAAATGTGTTCTTTGATTTTTGGATAGACCAGATGTGATTCCAGATGTCTAAATTGTAAATTCTGTTTATCCAGCACACTAAGGCACTCCATGGTTTGTTTGTGTTGCATAGAGCATCCTTTTGTAATGGTGGATCCCAGGAGATGCAAGTACACTGATTAACTTCCAGCAAATACTTTCTTCCCTCTCAACCAAACCCTAGAGCTTTCTGTTGTTTTCTACCTCTAGAATTTGTTCACCTCTTCCTGACCTCTACGTTGTCTCCCTTAGCATCTGCATGAAAAACATCCTATCCTGCTAAAACTTCCTTCCGCACTGATTTTTTTTTTTTTTTTTTTTAGGCCAAAAACCGAGAGCTCCTGAAGCAGGCAGCTGCCTTGTCCAAGAGCAAGAAGTCGGAGAAGTCAGGAGCTATAACCTCTCCATGAGAGACCACGAGAACGCTCCCGACAACAGCAAATGGATTCCTCGGTTAGGGTGGCAGCCTGGCTGTTCTCTGGGAATTGCGAGCTTCCTTAAGAAATCTCTGTATTATTACAGTTATCCTTCTCTGTGTGACTGCGTTGGGCTGAATGGAAACACCTGGTTTGTGCTGTGTTATGACTGCATGCTTGAATGTTTGGGGTTTCAAGCTCCCCCCTCTTTCTCTCTCTTACTCTCTCACACTCTCACTCTCCTCTCTGTACCCTCCAGCCCTTCTCTCAGTACTTCTCTCTCTCTTTTGCTACTTTTTTTTTTTTCCTTTTTGTGGTGGTCACTGCTCAGTGTTATGTGCAGAATGATTTTTTTTTTTTTTGGTCCATCATTGCATCCTGCCATACCCATGAGCAAGCAGTTTGGCATTAATTACATATCACTGCCACCCTCTGAACTTTGAAAACTGCCACCTTAAGACTTGGTACAATGGAAGAGACTTTTTCTCTCCAATAAACCTTTTGCTTCAGGGTATACTCTTGGGTTTTTTTCCAGGTATATTATGTATGAACTTTGTACTATGTATAGCCAGAGTTTTATTTATTTTTTAAAAAAAGAAACTTTTTCTTGATAAAGTAATAATGGTAGTCTAGCTTGTTCTTCTTGTAAAAGTGATGCTTCTTTAAAAAAAAAAAAGTACTACTCTCTAGCTTTTAGTGAAAGAATCAGATCTTTTCTTTCTTGTTACCTTGGAGTCTTAAAAACTGATTGCTAAGGTGAAACAATTCAATATATAAGTATGGAGTTAAGTGCCTTTTGGAGGGTTTCTTGGAAGAGCATGTAAGAAGATACTTAAGGGAGATAGCAGAGATTTGGAGAGTCTGTCTTTCTAAGCAAGGGCAGAAAGAAAGGTTGTCCAGGTTATACTGGACACTTCCCTCTCCCTCCCCTTTCTTGATTGTTTTATGTGACTGATTTTAAATCTCACACTGCCACCTCTTTTTTTAAAAAAATACTCTTATATCAATTGTCATACTGGGCCATTGTCAGATAACTTTTTTTTAGATAATTCAAAATGGACTAAGATTTGGACTACAGAGCATTTTGGAAGTTAGTATGAGCTGCTCAAGTATGGACTCTGAGTGTGACTGGGAGAATGATATCCTGGTATGTACTGTCTCCCCACTCTTCCCCACCCACCACCGCCTGTACACTCCCTGCTTTTAATGGAAATGTGTTGAAAACAGGTGCTTCTCAGAAGCAGCTTGGCCCCAACCTGAATTGTGTCCTCTTTTCCCTTCTTGACCCAGTAGGCACATGGATTTACTTTTCATGTGAGAGGATAGATTTGCATTTCTAGCCATACTCTCAGGTCCTCTGTGATGTTTGTGAAAGAAATTAGAGATGTGTGGTGTGCCATGAAACAGTAAAACCAGCTACTTTGGAATCATTTAACGCAGGGGGCTATACTGGAGTTAGAGGTAATCATAAGGGCAGATGACATTTGTACCTCAGACTACCAGAAGTGTAGCAGTAAGTTTAACTTACTAGGCATTTCCCAGCATCAAATGCTTCTAATTGGTGAACATTCTCATAAGTGGAGCCATGCACTTAATGGGACAGAGACATGGAAATGAGTGGCTTCCTTCAGATAAGAGGAACAATGGACCATGTTGCTTATCGCTCTGGTAGGGGATGTAATTTTCTCTTCTAAGCAAGGGAAATGGCAGTGCTAAATAGTTTTGTAACTTTTTGAATGAGAAAATTTTAGGTAAAGACAAACTGTCAGATAATATTTTTCAGATGCATTTACATTGACTATGCGGAAAAGATTGTGAAAAAAGTTGCAGTCATGGGTTGTTTGGTTTTTTTTTAATTTAAAAGACTTGAGAAATTCTGTTACCTGAAGTGACAATGTAAAAACATATTTAGTTTTATACTAAATCTTTTTTTAAGGTCTTGGCATTTAATATAAAGCAAATCCATACATTTTCTAACTTTCCACGAGTTCCAAAAAGAGAAGGAAGAAACCTCAGTCTTGAAATTTTGGTTTTTAAAAATCATGATACTGTTTTACCATAAAATTGAGTAGCTAACTTTTGGTAACACCTTTTGTTTATTTGTATGTTTGTAATAATGGACATTTTAAAACACAGGAATGTTTTGGTTTGTACAGACTTTGAAAAATGTGTGTTAATAAAAATTCATATTGACTCAAGTATAATTATTGGGTTTTTTTTTTTTTTTTCATTTATTTCTTGCTGGTTCACCAATAGACATATCCCATAATCCCCCTCAACCTAGAAAAGAGTCAGTTTGTCTTGCTTGTAGACTTTTTTTTTTTGCTTGTAGACTTTAAACAATTAAAAGCCTAACAGCGCTAATAGGGAGTTTTATGTCCATCAAAGAATAAACTAATTTCTTTCTTTCTTCTGTGATCATATTTATTCAGTTCAGTTGCTTGCTTTATAAGCACTGGTGGGCAATGAGGATACAGCAGGGAAGACAGTTGACAAACTTACTCTCCTCATGAGGCCCCCATTTAATAGAATATTGGACAATGCCATTGTTCCTTGATTTTATGTTTACCATTATTATTCACAATACGGGATGAATCTTCATATGGTATGAATGAAAGGGTTTTGATATGCCATCTCAAGGACAGGAATGTGTTGGTTTGAAACCCTGGCGCTGGTAGGTTTCCAAATTAGTAAGTGCCTTTCAGACATTATCATTGTCACATCCTGGTCATTGTCTTCTGTAGGCTCAGTGACAGTGTATTTCCTCTAAATGTAGTTTTATAGGTGCTATGGTCTGAATGTTTATTCCTGCTCTCCGTCATTGCCAGGGGCTTCCCCAGTGGCTCAGATGGTAAAGAATCTGCTTGCAATGCAGGAGACCCGGGTTTGATCCCTGGGTGGATAAGATCCTCTGGGGAAGGGAATGGCTACCCATTCCAGTATTCTTGCCTGGAGAATTCCATGGACAGATGAGCCTGGCAGGCTACAGTCCATGGTGTCGCAGACTCAGGACTGAGTGACTAACATATGCACCCTGCCAAATTCATAAGTTGAGATCTTAATGCCTAGAGATGGTGATATTGGAAGGTGGGGCCTTTGAGAGATACTTTGGTCCTGCCCTCATGAATGGGCTTAGTGTCCTCATAATGGAGGCGTCAAAGAAATACTTTGCCCCTTCTACCATATGAGGACAGAACCAGAAGGTACCCGCTATGAATCTGGAAGAGGGCCCTCACTAGAGTGCAACCAAGCTGGCCTCTTGATCTGGGACTTCCTAGCCACTAGAACGGAGAAGGAAATAGCAACCCACTCCAGTACTCTTGCCTGGAAAATCCATGGATGAAGGAGCCAGGTGTGCTGCCGTCTATGGGGTCGCACGGAGTCAGACACGACTGAAGCGACTTAGCAGCAGCCGCAGCAGCCACTAGAAACGTGAAAAATAAATTTCTGTTGTTTAATAAGCTGCCCAGTCTGTGATATTTTGTTATAGAAGTCCAAACAGACTAAGACAGTAGACTGTGACCATCTTTATTGTGTGAATTCTCTTAATTTACCAATTTGTTATTGTTGTTTAGATGCCAAGTTGTGTCTGACGCTTGCGACCCCATGGACTGCAGCACACTAGGCTTCCCTGTCCTTCACTATCTCCCAGAGTTTGCTCAAACTCACGTTCACTGAATCGGTGATGCCAACCATCCATCTCATCCTCTGTCACCCCCTTCTTTTGCCCTCAGTCTTTACCAGCATCAGGGTCTTTTCCAATGAGTTGGCTCTTCATGTGGCCAAAGTATTGGAGCCTCAGCTTCAGCATCAATCCTTCCAATGAATATTCAAGGCTGATTTCCTTTGGGATGGACTGGTTGGATCTCCTTGCTGTCCAAGGGACTCTCAAGAGTCTTCTCCAGCACCACAGTTGGAACGCATCAATTCTTTGGCACTCAGCCTTCTCTTCATGGTAGAACTCGCGCATCCATACCTGACTACTGGAAAAACCATAGCTTTGACTATACGTGCCTTTGTCGGCAAAGCGGTTCTCTGCTTTTTCATTTAATCATTTACTCAGCCTTAAAAACCACTAGAGGGGAAGAATGTAATATAAACAGAGAAAGACATCATCTAGTTCTTCAGGACAGTGAAAGTGAAGTGAAAGTGAAACTCTTTAACAAAAGACCTTAAAGCAACTTTGGTCCCAAACTTTTGGTCCCGTCCTTTGCAGTTTAAGACCATATGTTACCTGCAGTATAACTATCCTCAGCTAATGGTCATCTAGATTCTTGGAGGAGGGGCCATTTTGGGGAAAGCCCAAACTGTCAGGAGCTGTAAAGTGTTGTGATTATTATTCCTACACAACAAATTACCCCAGAATTTAGTGGGTCTTTTTTTTCTGACCAGGGATTGAACCTGGGCCATGGCAATGAGAGCAGTGAGTCCTAACCACTGGACCACCAGAGAACTTCCCAAAATTTAGTTTTTTAAAACACCCATTTTCATATGCCCACAGACCCAGTTGATCAAGAATTTGGACAGGGCACCATGGGGATGACTAGTCTTTGTTGCTTAATTTCTGGGTCCTCAGCTGGGCAGATTGAAGAGCTGAAGGACACTTATTGGAGCTGGAGTCATCTCTCTGAAGGCTCTGTCTATTTGTGTATCTAGTGCCTGGACTGAGATGATAAAGTCTAGTAATGCTGACTGAAGCACCTATATAATGGGCCCCTCCATGTATACCTTGGCCTTCCCCAGCATGGTGGCCTTTAGGTAATCAGACTTCTTCCATGGTGGCTCAAGACTCCCAAGCACAAGCGATCCAATGAACAAATCTGAAGCTGTGTTTCATCTTCTGACCTGTCCTCTGAGGTCACAGTACCTCACTTCTGCAGCATTTTATTAGTCAAAGCAGAAGTCCACCCAGACTCAAGGGGAGGGGACATAGATCCCTTGTCTTGATGAGAGGGTGACAAAGTAGAAGAGCATGTGGGATGGAAACTACTGTGGTGGCAATTTTTAAAAATATAAACTGCCACATCGGGAATGGATTTTAGAACCAAATCAAATTCAAAAGAGCAAGGCAGAAGCTGCAGTGTCTCTCATGGCCTATCTTTGACTGTCACACATCAACGTTTCTACAATACCCTATTGGTTACAGAGGACAAATTACTGACACTTATTCAATGTGGAATGAGACTACCCAGGTGCATTCACATCAGCAGGCAGACCATTGGGGTCCATCTGGGAGGCTGGCTACTTCACTGACCTCTGACCTATAAGACTGAGTAGCAGCTATGTGAATCTCTGGGTTTTGAAGGCAGGAATGAAAGTTGCCTGTTCATATTTCTTACTTATGACTGGAACCAATAACTACTTAGCCTGCTAGTGCTTGTCAGACTGGCACTGAAGCAGATTATCAACTCTACTTGAAAAGTTAGACTGTGTCAGGCTGTGGTTACTCTGAAGTTGGACTGCCTGTGTTTGAGTTCTATCTCTACTTACCTTAGGGTTGCTGTGAGGATTAAATAATGTATGTGGAAGTCTCCTTCTACATAATGTATGTAGAACCATAAAGAAAGCTGAGTGATGAAGAATTGATGCTTTTGAACTGTGGTGTTGGAGAAGACTCTTGAGAGTCCCTTGGACTGCAAGGAGATCCAACCAGTCCATCCCAAAGGAAATCAGTCCTCAATATTCATTGGAAGGGCTGATGCTGAAGCTGAAACTCCAATACTTCGGCCACCTGATGCGAAGAACTGACTCATTGGAAAAGACCCCAGTGCTGGGAAAGATTAAAGGCAGGAGGAGAAGGGGACACCAGAGGATGAGATGGTTGGATGGCATCATCAACTCGATGCACATGAGTTTGAGCAGGCTCCGGGAGCTGGTGATGGTCAGGGAAGCCTGGTGGGCTGCAGTCCATGGGGTCGCAAAGAGTAGGACATGACTGAGCGACTGAACTAAACTGAGAAGTCTCTAGAACAGTGGTTGACACATAGCATGCACTAGATTTTGTAAGTTATTATTATGCAAGACTCCCACATAATCTATATTTTCTGTTTCTCGAGAGGGAAAACAACAGAATAGAATAAAAACGTATGTTCACTTGTTTTTTGCTTCCAAAGTTACTTGGTTCCAAGATCACTTTTAGGTCACCAGAACATTCACAAAAACCACAGTTAATATGTCTTTTTCTTTCAACACCATATTACCCACCTCACGTGTGCTACTTCATTTCACTGATCTTTAGAGTGCCATTTTTAACTTTAATAAGATATAACTTACATATAGTAAAATTTATCCTTCTTAATGTATTGATCAAAGGATTTTGATGGATGTACGAAGTTGTGAGGGCTTCCCAGGTGACTCAGTGGGTAAAGAATCCACCTGCAATGCAGGAGATCTGGGTTCAATCTCCTGGTCGGGAAGATCCCCTGGAGGAGGGCATGGCAACCCACTCCAGTATTCTTGCCTGGAGAATCCCATGGACAGAGGAGCCTGGTGGGTTACAGTCCATAGAGTCATGAAGAGTTGAACACGACTGAAACGACTTAGCACATACACGCCTGAAGTTGTGTGATCAAATTGCCAACGTTTGTTGGATCATGTAGAAAGCAAGGGAGTTTCAGAAAAACATCTGCTTTATTGACTGTGTTAAAGCCTTTGACTGTGTGGATCACAACAAATGGTGGAAAATTATTAGAGATGGGAGTAACAGATCACCTTACCTGTCTCTTGAGAAACCTGTAGGCAGGTCAAGAAGCAACAGTTAGAACAGGACATGGAACAACTGACTGGTTCAAATTGGGAAAGGAGTATGACAAGGCTGTATATTGTCATCCTGCTTATTTAACTTATATACAGAGTACATCATGCAAAATGCTTCACTGGAAGAATCACAAACTGGAATCAAGATTGCTGGGAGAAATAGCATCAACCTCAGATATGCAGATGGTACCACTATAATGGCAGAAAGTAAAGAGGAACAAAAGAGCCTCTTGATGAGGGTGAAAGAGGAGAGTGAAAAAGCTGGCTTGAAACTCAACAAAAAACTAAGATCATGGCCTCTAGTCCCATCACTTCAAGGCAAATAGAAAGGGAAAAAGTGGAAGCAGTGACAGACTTTATTTTATTGGGCTCCAAAATCACTGCAGATGGTGACTGCAGCCACAAAATTAAAAGACACTTGCTCCTTGGGGGGAAAGCTATGATAAACCTAGCTAGCATATTAGAAAGCAGAGACATTACTTTGCTATCAAAGGTTCATATAGTCAAAGTTATGGTTTTTCCAGTAGCCATGTATGGATGTGAGAGTTGGACCATAAAGAAGGCTGTTGTTGTTCAGTCGCTAAGTTGTATACGACTCTTTGCGACACCATGAAGTGCAGCAAGCCAGGTTTCCCTGTCCCTCACTGTTCCTTATGGTCCAATAAAAGAAGGCTGAGCACCAAAGAATACGCGCTTTTGAATTGTGGTGCTGGAGAAGACTCTTGACAGTCCCTTGGATTGCAAGGAGATCAAATCAGTCAATCCTAAAGGAAATCAACCCTGAATATTGATTGGAAGGACTGATGGCTGAAGCTGAAGCTCCAATACTTTGGCCACCTGATGTGAAGAGCAGACTCATTGGAAAAGAACTGGATGCTGGGAAACATTGAAGGCAAAACAAGTAGGGGACGGCAGAGGATAATAATACAGAATGTACTCATTTTTGTCTGCTTCTTTTGCTAGACATCATGTTTGGACAAAATCACCCACATTGTTCACATAGTAATAGGCCATTAATTTTCATGCTCTGAAATTCATATTACAATGTATCCATCCTACTGCTGATGGACATTTAGGTTGTTTCCAGTTTGGAACTTGTGGAAACAAATGCTGCTCTGCAACAGAAAACAATAGAATTCTGTATCACTAACACTACCATTTAATAGAAAAACCTGTAACTACTTTTAAAAATGCAGATGCATATCAGAATTATCTTGCAATTAAATGAAGAATACAAATGCCCAGGTATTGCTTTCTTTCTCCAAAGCTCCAGATGTATTTCTAGTGAGCAGCCACATTTAAAAACAACTGGACTATGTAATGATCTTTTGCTTTTATCTGGTTGTTTCACTTTTCCTATTTCATATTCAGTGCTCCCATTTAATTTAGTTTATGTTTTCCAATTTCTCCGCCACTTTTTTTGTTACTGTTGTTCTTTCTCAAGATTTCATTAAGTGTAGTAGAAAATTTTTGTATGCATATATATAATATACACATAACTAGTATGTATAATATGTATGCCTATGTAAATAGTCATGTATAATATATATATTTTAGAAAACTTATGAATTTTTACCATTTGATTCCACTTGTTTGACTTACTATGAATAGAAATACTAGATTTCTGATATATAGTCACTCAAAGCTTTGATGGAGAAGGCAATGGCACCCCACTCCAGTACTCTCGCCTGGAAAATCCCATGGACGGAGGAGCCTGGTAGGCTGCAGTCCATGGGGTCGCTAGGAGTCAGACACGACTGAGCAACTTCACTTTCACTTTTCACTTTCGTGCATTGGAGAAGGAAATGGCAACCCACTCCAGCGTTCTTGCCTGGAGAATCCCAGGGATGGTGGAGCCTGGTGGGCTGCCATCTATGGGGTCGCACAGAGTCGGACACGACAGAAGCGATTTAGCAGCAGCAGCAGCAGCAGCAGCAAAGCTTTGATATAGTTTCATGTATTTTGGCATCTAGTATTACTGCTAAAAGTCTAGAAAATTTATTATCTTAGTGATTTTTTTAAAAAAAATTTTTGAATGAGGCTTGAAACTTGAAACTTCTAATCCAGTTCTGAGACTATAAAGAAATACTATGTTGTTTAAAAAAATAGGAAATTAATATGTGATACAGTATTATTAACTAAAGTATTGATTTTGTCCAAATTTCACAAAATTTTATGCTAGCATCCATTATTTGTTTTCATATCTTATTCAAGACTCCACATTGTATTTAATTGTATTGAGCAGCTTCAGCTGCATAAAACAAACTGGTAAATTCTCTCTTCATTTTCATTCTTTGCAAATATTTTCTAATTTTCCTTGTTATGACTGAGATACACCTATCATTTAAAAATGGACATTTAATTTCCAAATACGTGAGATTTTAAAAGTATCTTTGATATTAATTTCTCATGTTGATATTAATTTCTCCTTTAAATGCTCTCTTCTCTGCAATCACCCTCTGCATTTTTTCAGCCTTCTAACTTTAGTGAGGCTTTCAAAGGCTAAGTCAAAGATCTCTCTTGGTAAATGTCACATTGGACTTGAAAATTATTTTCAAATGTCTTTTGATATTGATTTCTAACATAATTCCACAGTGATAAGAGAACAGAATCTGTATGATTTCAATACCTTTTGACCATGAAATTTTTGCACCTTGTTTTATGTCCCTAGATATGTTTCAGGGTCTCCTAGTTTATAATGTATGAGAACTTGAATAAAATTTGTATTCTATCATTGCATGAAAATGGTAAAATCTTAATTATGTTGAATTGGCTCATAGTACTTTTCAGGTCTACTATATCCTTCGACTTCTCTGTATATTCATTCTATTAATTTTTGAGAGTTTGCTATTGAAGCTCCAACCAAAAATCTTAATTTATCTACTTAAAAAATAACTGTAATATATAATAGAACTATATGTAACCTTGTTATGTATTTTCCAAGTCTCTCGTAAATGTGTTATCATATTTTCATAATTTAAAAAATAAAAAAGAAATAGATCTAAAAAAAATGCTTCTCTGGCCTTCTTCATAATAGCTTTGAACTGGAAACAACTCCAATGCCCATCAATAAGGGAATGGATAATCAAATCGTAGTAAAATCATGTGATAAAATACTACTCAGCAATAAAAATGACTAACCCACTGACATATTCAACATCATGGAAATATCTCAAAAGCATATTAATTGAAATAAGCCAACACTAAGGAATATATAAAGTGTGATCAAGAAACAAAAAGATAAAGTATGATCCCTTCTTGATGAAGCCTGAGAACAGACAAAACGAATCTGTAATGATAAAAATCAGAAAGTGATTTCTGGGGATGAGGGAACTGATTAGAATGGAGCACAGCTGGGGCTTCCCTGGTGGTCCAGTGTTGACGAATCCACCTGCCAATACGGGGGACACAGGCTCAGTCCCTCGTCTCCTGGTCCAGGAACTAAAATGCCACATGCCCCGGGGCAAACCCATGTACCACAGCTACTGAGTCCCCAGCCCTAGCTAATGACTGAAGTCCATGTGCCCTAGAGCCCATACTCTGCAACAAGAGAAACCACATTGAAAAGCCCAAGCATCTCAACTAGAGAATAGCTCCTGCTCACCACGACTAGAGAAAGCCCAAGCGCAGCAGCGAAGACCCAGTGTAGGGCCACCCGCAAAAAAAGGGCCACGGTTTGAAGAAACTTTCTTTGATAACAATGAAAATGCTGTATTTCTCAGTTTGGGTGGTGGTTATGTGGGTGTATGGGCTTCCCTGGTGGCTGGTGGCTCCGATGGAAAAGAATCTGCCTGCAGTGCAGGAGACACCAGTTCGATCCATGGGTTGGGAAGATTCCCTAGAGAAGGAAATGGCAACCCACTCATTATTCTTGCCTGGAAAATTCCATGAACAGAGGAGCCTGGCGGGTTACAGTCCACGGGGTCACAAAGAGTTGGACATGACTGAACAACTAACAGTATGTGGGTATATACAAATGTCAAAATTCATTGATATGAACATGTAATATCGGTGTATTCTATTGTATGTTAATCATAACAATAAAAATTAATACAGATGAATTCTGCTTAGTCATAAAAAATGCTGGTATGAACTTCCTTATACTTGGTTTTTGGAACACATATGGATGCACACCTGTTGAGTATATAGTTAGTAGAATTACTGGGTCATAGAATATGCATGAATCATGGCTCTGCAATTTAATAGTTGCATGACGGTGGGCAAGCGTCCAGACCTCTAGAGAACACCAGTTTTTTCTTCTGTTACCAAGGATCTACTCTCACCTTGATGGGTTCAAACCATGAAAAACTGTTTTTGTCAATTAGCAAAAAAGACATAAAGCTGAGAAATCTCATTTTCTAAAAGCAGTGCTTTTTCAGAAAATTTGCTATTTGAAATATCAGTAAGACCGAAATATTCCACTCTTGCCTGGAGCATCTGAGTGACTTTGACACAGAGAAGCAGGCTCAATTTCCAACCCAGGTGCAGAGCTTCAGATAAGGGGTTTCTAGATACAGCATTCCACATTTATTTTCACGTTGTAGTTTCCAAGGAAACAGGATTCTGAGTCCTCTTGTTAGCTCAGGCCTGATGATAATCCCTTTACACATAGCCTGGTATGCTTTGAGGCTATCAAAAACACTGCTTCTTTTAAATTTTACCTACAGTCCATCCTTCAAAATTCTAGAATAATTCTCTCTCTCCCTGTGCTTGGTGAGACGCCCCATAATGCCTCTAGTTTGCTGTCCCTATTGTAGCATTAAGTTAATAAATCTGTCAGACCATAGGTGGTCTCTATCAGATGGGTTTCATCTTAGGAATTACCAATAACTTTGTAAAATGTGTTCTCATTGCCTGGATGGGCATTTAAGAAATGATACTTATTTATTATTCTTGTATAAATTCAACATATACTCACTCGACATCTAGTATTTGCAAGGCACAAATGTATTGCTACAAGTGACAGCACAAGATAGCCACGGCTATGGAAAACCACTTTTTATTTTAATTGGAGAAAAACCAACAATACCAACCACCACTTCAAACCAGGATGAAAACCTTTACTGAACTTCACTTCGTTGAACGGAGGCAAATGTAAATGAAAACATTCCCAAGACTACTTTCTAGGTAAAAAGTACAATGTACATGATTTACTATGGTGGTGCTTTAGTTGCTAAGTCGTGTACAACTCTTGTCATGGGCTGTAGCCAGCCAGGCTCCTCTGTCTACGGAATTTCCCAGACAAGAATACTGATTTATTATGTGTGCTGTGTGCTAAGTCACTTCAGTCATGTCCAGCTTTTTGTGACCCTGTGGACTGTAGCTTGCCAGGCTCCTCTGTCCGTGGGATTCTCCAGGCAAGAATACCGGAGTGGGTTGCCATGCCGTCTTCCAAGGGATCTTCTCCATCCAAGGATCGAACCGGCATCTCTTAGGTCTCCTGCATTGGCAGGGAGGTTCTTTACCACTAGTGCCACCTGGGAAGCCCATACAATACTACCGTTGTTGTTTAGGTGCTAAGTTGCGTCCAACTCTGTGATCCCATGGACTGCAGCACACTTGGCTTCCCTGTTCTTCACTATCTCCCGGAGTATGCTCCAACTCATGTTCATTGAGTAGGTGATGCCATCCAACCATCTCATCCTCTGTCACCCCCTTCTCCTCCTGTCCTCAATCTTTCCCAGCATCAGGGTCTTTTCCAAGGAGTCGACTCTTCATGTCAGGTGGCCAAAGTATTGGAGCCTCAGCTTCAGCATCAGTCCTTCCAATGAATATTCAGGGTTGATTTCCTCTAGGAGTGACTGGTTTGATCTCCTTGCTGTCCAAGGGACTCTCAAGAGTCTTCTCCAGCACCACAACTCAAAACCATCAATTCTTCAGCTCAGCCTTCTTTATGGTTCAACTTTCACATCCATACCTGACTACTGGAAAAACCATAGCTTTGACTATATGGACCTTTGTCTATAAGATATAAAAAGCTTTGGACTTCCCAGTTGGCACTAGTGGTAAAGAACACATCTGCCATTGCAGGAGACAGAAGAGATGCGGGTTGCAAAGAGTTAGACACACCTGAAGTGACTTAGCCGGCAAACATATAAAACTATGGATTCTAAAAAAATATATGGTTTTAAAAACCAGAATGAGAGCCCCCAAACATCATCTGTCCTTTTCTAAGGAGAAAAAAAAATGCCCTTATAAATGCTCCATCAAAAAATAGAGACAGATTTGCTTATAAAAGCTCTAAGGCTAAACGTAGGCTCATTCACCCATTAAGGGCCCCCTCCCACACAGGTAAGCAGCTTCCTCTCTTGGTCATTCCCTAGAGATTGCAAAGCAGACTGGGGTGAAGTGGGGTGGAGAAAACGGAAAACAAACACTGCCAGTTTCCCCTCACTTCTGTCTATCTTGATCTCCACCCAAAGCAAAATCTACCCTTGTCTTTCCATTTACCATAAGCTCACAAAATGCAGTCTTCTATGGAAACACTGAGGTCATACATTACAAGTTACTTAAGGGAATGATTTAAAAAATTTGAGAATCTAGTTCTCCAAGAAATCCTGGTTTGTGATGTAGATGAAGAAGCTATTTGGAGGGATTTAAGTGGAGAATGAATTTGGTAATATGAGAACGGATTTTAAGGACATAGCAAGATGACAATACGATTAGCTTAGTGCTTGGGTTTTGCAGTCAAATCTCAGAAAAGCAAATTAACCTCTTTGGCATTAACTTTCTCACCTGAAATAGGGAAAATGATGATGCTTGTTCTGTTGTTACTTTACTTCAACATTTAAAAATCGATTGTCCATTGTCTAGTCTGAAGGTAAGAATAGTTAGGACATCGTCCCTTGGCGTGAAACAGCTTATGAACAACTGAACTGCAGTGAGGGGGGTCACACATAATACGTGCTTAAAAAAATCTTTTCATTATTATTATTTTATTGTTAGGCTTCCCAGATGGCGCACTGATCAAGTATCCGCCTACCAATGCAGGAGACACAAGAGACGCTGGTTCGATCCCTGGGTGGGGAAAGATCCCCTGGAGAAGGCAATGGCAACCCATTCCAATTTTCCTGTCTGGGAACTTCCGTAGACAGAGGAACCTGGCAGGCTACAGCCCATAGGGTCGCAAAGAGTCGGACACGACTGAGCGACTAAGCATGCAGACTAGAAGAGGGGTGGAGGGAGAAATGAAAGTGATTTGTAAAACATAAAAGTGCTTCAAAAATCCTCCCAAAGCCCTAGGGGATGAAAACAGTGAGGAATCTCAAGAGTTTGGTTACGGATCTGGGTTTCAAGGTTGTCGAATTCTCCATATTTGGGCCTGAATTCTCAAAATAGAACAGGATAGGATGTTAGGGCTGAGATCATCTGGTACAATTTTATGCTAATCGAAAAATTCTTGCCTTCTGTCGCCGTGCCCTGACAATAAACAACACCACTCCACATTCTCCCATCCAAATCCCAATGGCATGACGTCATCGCTCCGCCCCGCAAGCTCCAGGGCGTCGCGTCTCTAAGCTACCTTTCAGCCACCAGGTCCAGCGGCGCCTGCGCAAATGCGGGGCGGGTCGAGCCGGGGGGCGGACGCGAGCGCGCCGCGAGGGGGCGGGGCTAGTGCGCACGCAGCTTCATCCCGTCCCCGCCCTTTCTCTTCCCGGTTTCCCTGTCAGCCTGCGGGTCGGGTCTGGCGGCTGTTTCCGGTAGGAGCGCGGTGCAGGGCGAGTTGGTGTCTGCTGCCCGTCATGTCCTACGGTCCCTTAGACATGTACCGGAACCCGGGGGCCTCGGGGCCCCCACTCCGGGACTTCAACAGCATCATCCAGACGTGCAGCGGCAACATCCAGCGGATCAGCCAAGCCAGTGAGCCGGGGTAGCGCGGTGGCTGGGGGGGCGGGAGCCGTCCTGACGAGGCTGCCGGGACGGCGGAGCCCAGCCGGGGCTACGGCCAAGGCCACACCTGAGGCCGTCTCGGGCGCTCCGCTCTGGATACGGTGGGCTGCCATCCCTGAATCTGCCAGGCCCAGGCACCCTGAGGGTCCGGAGCCTCAACTGAAGCTCGAGTTTCTTCTCAGGAGTTCTGCCCTTAAGGTGTTTTGGGGCTAAGACAGCAGTCCTGACAGCCCCAGGGTGGGAGGGTGTGTTTGTCTGCTCCAGAGCAGTGAGTGAGTCGACCTGATGCAGCGGTCAGCCGAGTTTTTCCTGTCATCTGCTTCCCTCCACCCACTTCTCTTTGACCAGTTGAGATCGGGAGTTGTTTACTGGTTTAGACTTTACATTCTGCTCAGCTTCTGGCTTCCTGAAAGTCAGCTGCTTTCAATTAAGCAGAGTGGAGAATGCATGTGTTTTGGTGACTTTAATACAGTTCTTCCTGTAATGTTTGGAAGTCAGTTACAATGACTTGTATTCAAGGGGTCAGATGACTTCTACTTTAATAAAGAGAATTCACCAAAAACACTTCAGTTTACAGTACTTTGTCTTTTGTAGCAGAAGATTTTGCGTGTTTTTGGATTTCAAGCTGATGAGTCTTTTGTTTTCCTTCCCCATCTAGTTACTCTTTTGAACAAGCATGATACACAGAGAAGCTCAGGGACATGGCCACAATCACATAGCAAGTAAGACATGGTAGAGCTGGTGGTGGATTTCGGAATGTCATTGCTTGTTTTAAAACTGCCTCCCCACTGTTAGGGTCTAAATGAGACTGTAGATGAATGAGTTAAATCTTGTGCCTGAAAATCAGCTCAGAGCCTTATAAACAGGAGGTCAGCAGCAACAGCAACTACTTGGAAGGAATGGTATCATCATCCTTGTTGTTTATTATTGTGTTTTTGTGAGCTTGGCTGTACCCTGTTAATAGATAGAATTAGTTGGTCCTGAAGCACAATTTTGTTCTATATTTTAAAGAAAAATATCACTTAGCTTTTAAATTTAATATGTAATGTAGAATTTGAGACAGGGAAAGTTTCTGATGGAAATTATTTGAGTCTTGGCACCTTGGGAGTGGAAAGAAGACTAAGTGATTTGTGAAATCTAGAAATTTAAAACAAAAATTAACATGACCACTGGTGGGACTTTCCTGGTGGTCCAGGAAAGTTAAGACTTCATGCTTCCACTGCGTGGGGCATGGGTTCAATCCCTGGTTGAGGCATGGTTGAGCCTCAATCCCTGGTTGAGCATAAGATCCCATATGCTGCATGGTGCAGCCAAAAAATAAAATTATTTTAAAAATATATGACCACTGGTTAGGAAGTGTAGTACTTTGTGTTCCAGTTTCCTTTTGTGAGGGAGCTGTAATACAGGCTAGATCAGAAAATTCTAATTCAAAGCCAAAAATTTATTGTTGAGACCAAATCTAATTTTAATGTCTATTTGTGAAATGTTAATTCTGTATGCATTTGTTTGAGTATCATGCATGTACTGTGTATAAGAACTGGCAGGGAGCCTGTGGCATACATAGCAACTGAAAGGATTTGGTGCTGTAGGTGAGATGTAATAGAATTATAGGTATTCAGGAGAGAAAGGCATCTTTTTCACTTGGGAGGGACCAGGGAAGGCATTATGGCATTTGAGTTAGGTCTGGCTGGAAACATGGTGGAAAGAATTTGAACTTTTTACAATAAACAAGAGAAGGGCATTTCAGGAGGGAATTAAATGAACAAGGCACGGTAGGGGGAAAGCATGTGCTGTGTATAGAAAAGTAGAGTGGTTTTTAATTTGGCTAGCGTGGTGGATTCTAGAACGTAGTGCAAAGTAGGCTTGGAAAGGTTAAGTTGGGACCCAGATATGAAGGGCTTTAAGTGCTAACCTAATGGAGTTTGGATTTAATTCTTCAGAAATGTGTAAATTGAGTTGGAAGGGAGAGACTGGAATCAGAGACACCAGTTAGGAACTGAAAATAAAAAGAAAGAAAGGATAGGAGAGGTGTCTTTGGTGATAGAATTCATAAGATTTAGCTCTTGGTTAGGCATCAGGCTCAAGTAATAGTTGGATTCAGCCATTAATAACATTAATAGCTAATATTGGTGTACATACTGTGTGCCAGGCAATGTAAGTGCTTTACAGGCATTATCTAACTTGATTTTGTAACAACCCTATGAAGTAATTACCAGTATTATTTCTTTTTATGGATTAGGAAACAGGCTAAGAAATTTGAAACCAGATGTGTCTCTTATGACCAACATTTAGCCTTTTTATAATTTTTAATTAATATTACAGTTTTGTAACAGTTAACACTTCAGCAGGTTAGAAGTGACTTTTTTTTTTACTCTTCATAGGAAGCTATGGGGAATACCTGAGCTGTGGAACTTTCTCCTCTTGTGGTTTGTCTACCTCTCCTGCTAGATTGTTAGTTCCTTTGAAGAAATGAGACATGACTTATTCATCTTTGTATTTCTAGTAATTACCTCAGATCTGTCCATATGACAGATTCACTCATTCTCTGTTCAACAAATATTCTTTGAGCACCTGCTATGCACTGGGGATGGAGTGATGAGCAAGATAGACAAAACCCTGCCCTGATAGATAGTGTGTGTATATATGTGTGTGTATGAATGTGTGGATATACAAACATATGCATACATACACATATATAACCAATATTGCGACATAATAAGTGCTATGAAGAAAAAATAAAGCAGGATAAGGAGACACAAAGTAACCAGAGAAAGAAGTGCTATTTATCTTACATCAGATGGTCAAGGAGGGCCTCTCTGGGTAGACACCTGAGTGAAGTGAGGGAGAGAGCCATGTGAGTAACCGAGGGAAGGCATTCTAGGCAGAGGAAATTGCAAGAGCAAAGACCTCAGTGCCTTCAAGAATGGCAGGGAGACTAATGTGTCTGGACTGCAGTTAGAGAAGGAAGCATAGTAGGAAAAGAGGCCATAGAGATAGCCAGGGATCATATTATTTAGGGTCTTGATGCTCAGTAAATTGTATTTAGTAGATTTGAATGAATGGGATTTTTCCACCATTTTGGAACTCTTCCTGCCTCATTTACCTTGTGCTATGTGGTTCCTACCACATCGTATGACCCTAGGCAGTGTGAGTTGGAATTTTCCCTTTGGGATTGTTTAGTGAGGCTCTGGGAGTTGGGAATTGGTAGGGTGACATTGCCTCTACCCAGTTATCAGAATGGTACCCATCCCCCAAACTTGGCCAGTATACCTAAGCATACAGTATGGATGTGACCCTTCCCCCACCGCCCGTCCCAGACATATGCCCACATCCATATAGTCCTGCAAGGACCTGTACTTATTGAAAATATGAGAGAATAGCTTATTCTTTTTTCTCAACTTTTCAGCTGCATTTGTGGGTTTGGAATTGCTGAGCCTGTCAGGCTGAAATACGGCAGGTCACTGTGTGGGTTGTTACAGGTACAGCTAAGGTTGACTGCCTGGCACAAACAGTTGTTATCAGTATGTGTGGGCAACAGAAGAAAAATGCTTGACTCCGCCTGTTGTGAAACGAAGGGTCTAGGCAGATAGAGGGAAATAACCTAACAGGCTCCAAGTTATCTCTGAAGAGATTAAAGAACAGCATGTCTGTTCTTTAATGTTGCTAATTTATTGATATGATTCAGTTTACTAAAAAATTAAAAGCAGCTAAACTTTTTAAATTGACTGTTGTGTGAAATCCTGTGGGCTGTTCTTTAAAAATTGTTTCCCTGTTGTCCCTTTGCTGTTTATTTCATTGCCCACTTTGTGAAGTCTTCATGATCTCAACATCTATATCCAGCAGCATAGTCTCAGTGTTTCTGTCGCCTTTCTAGTTCATTCCAGTAATGCTATCAGCAGGATGTCTAAAATCCCTCTTACCTCCTCAAGAGCCTACAGTGGCTGGCTGTTGTCTGCTGCATCAGGTCTTAGCATTCCACTTTCCTTCCATTGTCTTTGTCATCTTAATCCAAATTAGCCATATGTTCTCCTACTGGTCACCGTTTGCTCCAGGCAGGCTATTTTTCTTTACATCCCTAAACACTGGTTTTTGCAGCAAGCTTTTGCTCATTCTATTCCTCCTTTCTTCAATTGTTCCCTACCTCACAAGCCACCTAAATTATACAAATCCTTTAAGTTGTGCTTAAATCCTGCCCCTTTAAACTAAGCTTTCCCTTGCTTTTCAAAGAATGAAGTCAACAGGAGCCTGGGAGTTAGGCTCAGCAGATCTGTGACAGAGTTCTTCCTCCTCTATGTTGTACTGTTAGCCTGGAGCAGTTCCCCTTTCTGTTTGTTACCCTATCTGTAAAATGAATGCTGCTGGTAAAATGGAATATTTGAAAGTGCCTAGTGTAGTGCCCGGCACATAGTAGACATTCCATAAATGGTAATGTTATTGGTTGAGTCCCCTGCTCCACTATAGTTTAGCAGTTAAGTGAGCGGGCTCAGGAGTCAGACTGTCTGGGTTTGAGTCCTAGATCTGCTTCTAACTAGCTATGTAAGCATATTGCTGTACTTCTCTGTTTCAGTTCCCTCATCTATAAGATGGAGTAAATAACAGTCTTTACTTCATAGGATCGTGAGAATTAAATGAGGAAATTTATGTAAAGCGCTTAAAGCAGGGCTGCAACATTGTTTAAGAAATGTTAACTGTCATTTTGTTCTTATTTTTGAATTCGCAAGCTTAGCACTTACTTCATTTTGTATTCTGTAATTAATTCATGCTTTTTGACCTTGTTATTCCAACTGAGAGATCACTGTTAGTTTTGTGGGGATAGCGACCATGCATTGTACAGCTCTCTTTAGCTACAGGGCCTGGCACTGCAGTGGATATGTATTAAAATAGTTGGTGTTCAGTATGTACTTAATTGATTTTTATCATCGCTAAGTACATTTTTCTTGGTCTCGAGTTTGATAACAATAGCTATCCTTGATTGAGTTCTTTTAAGTGCCAGACATTGTTCTGAATTTAGCCTCATAATATCTTAATGTCAGCCTCACAACAACCACGTGAGGATTCTCTTGTTATTCCCATTTTCTAGGTGAGGAAACTGAGGCACAAAGGAGTGGAGCCTTTTACTAGGAAGTGTGGAACTGGGAATAACACACAGGCAGTCTTAATTCAGAGTCTATGTTCTTAACCCATTGTGTGTTCTGTCATGGGTATGGTAAATAGAAGATTATACCTTTGATATTCAGTGTTCATGTTCAGTTTAGTTTAGAGCTTTCCTGTTTTAGTAGCTAAAAAGTCAGGTCATTTTCATTGTAGCTTTGCAAAAACAATGCAAACCTAATTTTCAGAGTAAGACACTGAGATGACTTCATTGTCATATGACTTATGTCATAACATAAGCTGTCATGTTCTCATTTTATGTAAATGCGATTCTTTCTTTGAATATATGTTTGCTTGTTTACCTTTATGGTAGTTGCTTTCAATGTGTCTAGACTTTGATATGGACTAAGGTTCATTTGGACATTCAGATTCTGCTAAAAGCTGATATCAGCTAAAATCCCATGAAGAGTGTTCAGTTTAGAGTAGTTCCTAGTGTAGATGTTAGATGTAATGTGCAATAAATTGGTTTGCTCCGTAGTCTTATAAAAGTTTTAGCCAGGACATGCTTTTAAACATGAGAGGTCAGTGATAGGAGAAATTGAGGCCTAGTTTTAAAAATAACAAAATTGCTTACACAGAACTGAAGAACTTTTCTTTACATTTGGCTTAGTCATCTGGTTTCCAGATTATGTAGCATTTCATAGAGGATAGATACCCAGTGCTTTTTATCCAAAATGTAACAAATCAATCTAAAAGTAAAACTTTTATTTAGTAGAATGCTTAGAAAAGGAATTTTCTCATTAAGGAAGCTGACCAGAAAACTCCTTCAGACTAAACCCATTTTGATAAAAATCATTCCAAAAAGTATCACTTTACTTTTTGACATCTTAAGTGCATTCGGGTGAAAATAAGTGTGTGTGTGTAACTGTTTCTTTTTGCGCTTTAGGTTTAAGGGATACAGTTCTTTTCTTTTTTTAAAAAGAAGTATTTGTTTATTTTTAAAGCTGGGCTGGGTCTTTGTTGCTGCGTGTGAGCTTTCTCTAGTTGCAGCGAGCGGGGGCTATTCTCTAGTTGTGGTGTGTGGGCTTCTCGTTGCGGTGGCTTCTCTTGTTGTAGAGCACAGGTTCTAGGCGCTCAGGCTCAGTAGTTGTGGCACACAGGCTGAGTTGTTCCCCGCCGTGTGGGATCTTCCCAGGCTAGGGATCAAACCCATGTCCCCTGCATTGGCAGGTGGTTTCTTCACCACTCGACCATCAGGGAAGTCTCAAGTGATACAGTTCTTGGTTGTAAAACAGATGGGTCGTTGAGTCACTATTTTCAAATAAACCCGGATATTGGTGGTTATGGAGGGCAGTATACAAATAATTCTACTTCCAGTAAACAAAGACGCTACTGTCCTTATCATTTGAGTTTTGGGGCATCTTGCTGGAAACTTTTAGGAAAATATCAATATTCAGGAATTTGAATAGAATTGATGAAAGCGTGGATTCATTCTGGTGCTTAGCTAACAAGTGACTCTATAAAGTCCTCCTCCCTCCACCCAATCCCCCCATCCCAATTTATGTATCTCAGCAAACAAAAGAAGTCAGAAAAGACTAGGTAAAAAAAGTTCTCAGCTGAGGATAAACCAAGAACAGCTGATTTTAAATTGACTTTTCCCCCATAGTCTATAAAATCCCTTTTGCTGTCTAGGGCATTTAATACATTTTGATCGGTGATTAGCAACTTGAAATTTTGAAATCTCTAGAGTTTCTAAAGAGAATGCTGTATGTAAAGACAGTCAATAAGATGAGATCTGTTTCCTTGAACTGCTATGCTGCTGCTGCTGCTAAGTCACTTCAGTCGTGTCCGACTCTGTGCGACCCCATAGACGGCAGCCCACCAGGCTCTCCCATCCCTGGGATTCTCCAGGCAAGAACACTGGAGTGGGTTGCCATTTCCTTCTCCAATGCATGAAAGTGAAAAGTGAAAGTGAAGTTGCTCAGTCATGTCCGACTCTTCGCGACCCCATGGACTGCAACCTACCAGGGTCTTCTGTCCATGGGATTTTCCAGGCAAGAGTACTGGAGTGGGGTGCCATTGCCTTCTCCGTAAACTGCTACACTAGTAACATTTACCTTTATGTGTCACCCTGTAGCCAATTATTTTCTGGAGGAGTGTGTATGCATGTGTGGTTATGCAAATATAAAAATGAGTAGAATGTGGTCCTGCCTCTCCAGAGGCGTATAGGCAGTCCAGTCCCATTTGTACAGAGAGGCAGAGTCTCTCTCAGCCAAACTCTAGCTTGCAAAAAAACTGCTTGGTTTCACAGCATCGTTCTGGGACTAGAGATTCTTCATTATTGTTGACTTTTATCATTGAGCAGTGGTGGGAGGACTTAGAGGTCATTTAGTCCTTATGTAGTTGTAATAATTGAATGAGGAAAAAAGCCCCACCCACACAAATAGTTAAGTACTGTGACAGACAATAAGTACTCAATATGTGTTAGTTAAACCTGAATATCATATACAATTGGTGAAAGAGACCCAGCAACATGAAATGATTTAACTGGTGCCGTACATGTAGTTAGTGGTCCTGTTTGGCTTAGAATTTAGGTCTCATTATTCCTAGCTCATGTTCGTTCATATCTTCTGCCTTGAAAGTGGCATGACATAAAACTGAGGCTAACTCAATTAATCAGCAATTGCTTACTGCTCCCTGGGTGCTGGCACTCTGCTGGACTCTGGTAAGTACGCAGGAACCTTCCCAAAGGTAGCAGGGCCGTAGGGAAGGGAGCAGGTTAGAGCAAGGGCATCAGCCTATCTGGAGGAGAGAGCTGTTAAGTTAGGGAGCTGTCAGATAAGCAGGGTGGGGCAAAGTGCAACACTGGCAAATGGAAGCCTGCCCTAAGTCACTACATTCTGTGTATTTCCTTTAAAGGTCTGTCTGCCTGTGAGAGAATCTAATGTGACATAAAAAAATATAGTTATTGGCATTAGCCCTGGATTTGAATTCTGATTTTTATGACACTGCTTAAAACCATTGGTGGCTTCCCATTTCATTAAAATTCGAAGGCCTTGCTCCAGTTTACAGGGTCCTATGTATTTTGGCTCCCCTCTCTCTCATCTCTCTCTAGTCACACCGGTCCCCTGTTTCTGCATCACAAGTGCTCTTGCCTTGGGGACTTTGTGCTTCGTGCTCTCTGCTAGAAAGCTTCTCCCCCAGATATTTTTCATGATTTGATCTTTCACTTCCTTTAGGTCTCTAGTCTGCGTCACCTTATCAGAGAGGTCATCTTTGACTACCTTGTGTAAACTAGTACCCTCTCCCTACCCTGTTATTCTGGCCCTTACCTGATTTTATTTTTCTTTATAGCACTTATCACTACCTGATACATGCTTATTATCTCTTCTCCTAAAAATGAAAGCTTCTTGAGAGCAATGTCTTCTAGAGCACATAACTGTAGAATAGGTATTCTAAATGAAGGAATGCGTTTTGTAACAGCGTGAGCCTCAGTGTACCCACCTGTAATAATGCTTATCTAATAAGATAAGGGGCTTCCCTGGTGGGACAGGTGGTAAACAATCTGCCTGCAATGCGGGAGACCGGGATTCATTCCCTGGGTTGGGAAGATCCCCTGGAGAGGGGAATGGGAACCCACTCCAGTATTCTTGCCTGGAGAATCCCATGGACAGAGGAACTTAGCGGGCTACAGTCGGTGGGGTTGCAAAGAGTTGGACAGGATTGAGCAGCTAGCACAACAACAACAGTAAGATAATGCTTATCAGGAGTGAAGGAAAAACACTTTCTGATGTTTCCTCCACTCTCAATACTTCTGACACCAGATGTG
Source organism: Okapia johnstoni (assembly GCA_024291935.2). NCBI lineage: Eukaryota > Metazoa > Chordata > Mammalia > Artiodactyla > Giraffidae > Okapia > Okapia johnstoni. Next base: position 7,282,075 of record JAGTYA010000024.1, on the reverse strand, counting down.
TGGGTTTACCACACGCCAGTGGTCAGTTTCTCTGGAGTTAAGTTGGGTGTCCTACAATTTAATTCAATTCTGACACTACCTGGAGTTAGCATCAGATTCCACAAATTAAGGGCTTAGTCCTACAAGGCTCCCCCGACCCCACCCCTTTCAGATGCCAACTGTAAGTCTAGGTTCTTATCTGTCCTTCTGACCAGTGAGCTGTATTGGAGGTGTTCCCATGAGCCCCTCTTCAGGTTCAGCTAGTTTGCTAATCCAGCTCACATAACTCAGGAAAACATTCACTTACTGGTTTATTATAAAAGGATATAATTCAGGAGCAGCCAGATAGAAGAGATTCCTAGAACAAGGTATGTAGGAAGAGCGAAAAATTTCCATGCTCTCTCTGGGCACTGACACCCTCCCTGCATCTGTCCACTGGTGTGGTCACCAGTCTGTGCTTGTGTGTGTTTGGTCACTCAGTCATGTCTGATTCTTTGCAACCCCATGGACTGTGCCAGGCTCCTCTGTGCATGGGATTTCCCAGGCAAGAATACTGGTGTGGGTTGGCGTGCCCTCTTCCAGAGTATCTTCCTGACCCAGGGATCGGACCCATGTCTCCTGAGTCTCCTGCATTGACAGGTGGGTTCTTTACCACTGAACCACCTGGGGAGCCCACCAATCTGGAAGCTCATCAAATCTAGTTCAAGAATTTATAGAGTTTAATCTGTACTTCCTCTCCCTACCCCCAGTTTCCCTTCTCAGAGGTTGGTGGGTGGAACTGAAATTTCCAACCTGCTAATTACTTGGTCTTTCTGGTGACAAACCCTACCCACCCTAAGGCTATCAGGGCTTAGGCCACCTCATTAGGTAAGCTCTCTATGCTCCAAAGGAGCCCTTTATGAATAATGAAAGACACTCCTTTCACTCAGGAAATTCCAAGGCTTTTAGGAACTCTTTGCCAGGAACTGAGGACAAAGACCAAATATACTTTTTATCATACCACATCAAGTACATAGTCCAGTGTCTGGCGCATGGTGAATGCTCTGTAGATGCTAATGTCTGTCCTCTTTTTTAAACTATTTGTTTGGCCAGCCAGTTGATAGCTTTGATTCTGATTACCATTAGACTTAGGTAAGAAGGACATTATACATCTTAGTGATGAAAAATGGTTATATATATCTTACATAATGCTTTTTTAGCAGAATGCAATCTTTTATAGTGCTTTACATTTTCCTATGGAACCATTAAGCTAAAAAACCTTCATTTAATAGAATAGTTACATTTTAGGAAAGTTTGTCAAAAGGCAACTTTTTAATCATGTGAAATCTATATTTCTGTTATAAAATTGGAGTTATATTTTTGCTTAAAAGATGGTCTTAAAATAAGATAAAATTATGATTTGAAGTGTTACACACATATATATTCTTGACTGTGGAAACTTTTGATTTGTAACAGCCATGATGGCACAGTGATCTGGGCTAAGGATGTTGACCTAAAACAGAGACTGCCAGATATTTCTCCAGCAAAGACAGATTTATTTAGAGTTATCAGGGAGTTGCAGTTTGGGGTCTGCAATCATGGCAAGCCAAGTGCAAGCCCCCTCCTGGCAAGGGAAGGGTAAAAGGAAGTTGGGAAGGATACAGCAAACCCAGAGGAGTCTTCCTGCTGGGTCTGCTCTCTGGTAGGTGTGAGAGCTCCCCCTTGGGATCTCCCAACTCCATTTAATTGAGGTTTCTGTTTGTTAATTTTTTGCAGGAGAAATAACTCCTAGAAGCTGTTAAGGGCTAGGTTGTTCAGTTTCCACTTAGCAGTAGAGTCACTCAGCAATCACCTAGAAGATTTTGGCTAATTATTATTTCTTAACAGACTTAGAAGCTATTAACACATCTGTGTTTTTGTAAGGCACTAAGCTTGCCTTTTTACTACTCTTGGTGACCAAATTAAGGTCAGGGTTATGACTGTGACCCCCAAATTTTGTTATTTAAGAAGCACCCTATCATAAGGAATAATTAATTTAAAAAATTTAAAATTCTAATAAGTTTCATTTTTATTGGACATTGAAGCTTTGTATATAATCTGTTCCTATGATAGATACAAATTGTTACAGTAAGCATTGGTTTCCTCATCTTCTTCCCCTAAGCCAGTCATTTAGCAGTCTGGTGTTTCACAAGTGAAACCAGCATTAAACCTGAAGAGGATAGGAGAGGCCCTCACAGAGGACACTGTCTTTTGGCCAGAGGAGTCCTATACCTATTGTGATACATTATCTCTTGAAGGTCTGGTGCAACTTGAAGATAATTTTGTTTCCCCTGGACAAAAAGTACTTTGTTATTGTGTTCTGTATTCCAGTTTCTTGCAATAGAAGACAGTTGTGAAGTTGCTCAGTCACATGCGACTCTGCAATCCCATGGACTGTAGCCTACCAGGCTCCTCCGTCCGTGGAATTTTCCAGGCAAGAGTACTGGAGTGGGTTGACATTTCTTTCTCCAGGGGATCTTCCTGACCTGGGGATCAAACCCAGGTCTTCTGCATTGCAGGCAGATGCTTTACCCTCTGAGCCACCAGGGAAGCCCTATAGAAGACAGTGAATGCTTTTAAAGTGCAAGCATGCAAACAAACAAAAAAGTCATACAATAAAACTTCAAGCTCTATAAATAAATGAATGAATGAATCTCCCCCATCTTCTCTTCCACCAGGAAAAGAAAATAAAAAGTAGAACATAGGAAATCAGGGGCTGTATTCCTGTTGTAGAAATCAGTGAGGGACAAGGGTTGTTCAGATTCCCAGGCATTCTGGTGTTTCTGCTTATTGATAGACTATCAGTTCCTCCAGAACTCTGCTTTCCTAATCCAGGGCTAGGGGCTTAAACATCTAGGATTCAAATATGACCATTCCTAATCTTAGCACAATATCTTGGTAGACTAACCTGAACAAAGCGATGTACTATTTGTCTACAGACAGCATAGTTAAAAGAACATAGGCATTGGAATATGACGTCCCTGGGGTTGAATTTTTTGCCCTACTTCTTTTTGTGTGTGTGCTTACATAAAATATTTAACTTCTCTAAATCTATTTCCTCATCTGCAAAATGAAGATACATCTACTTCAGACTGTTGCTATGAAAATGAATAAGATTATGTATACAAAGCTCCTAATATAGTACTTGGCACATAGAGGCACTCAATTAGTGGTAACTTATCAGTAATAAATGTACATTGTCTTTCCAAAAATTTTTGCTGTATAAAATTATTTTGTATTCATGAATTTAAGTTTTATTGTTGTGAATTGATACTTGGTATCAAGGCCATTCCAAAAGAGACAAACATTTTAACCAGTGCCACTGGAAATCTGGCAGAATGTGGAAGTTCTTTGGGAGTGACGAACAAAAGCACCACCTTCTGCTTAGTGGCATAGTTACTCTCTAGGAGAAAGATAGATCTCACAACTAGTTTTAGAAGTTAATAGTTTAGAAGGTCAAGACCAGGGTCTTTATCATAGCAGGCTTTCTATTAGTTGTACATACTTATTCAGGATATGGGGAGAGACCAGTGATCTGAGAGTTAGGATGCTTGTTTTTTTAAAAAAATTTTATTGGAGTATAATTGATTTACAATGTTGTGTTAGTTTTAGGTATACAGCACAGTGAATCAGATATATATATATATATATATATATATATATATGTATATATGTATATATGTATATATATATATCTGTGTATATATATATATATATATATATATACATACACACATACACACACACACACACACACACACACACACACACACACTCTCTCTCTCTCTCTCTTTTTTAGTTTCTTTTCCCTTATAGACCATTACAGAGTATTGAGTAGAGTCCCCTGTGCTATACAATAGGTCCTTATTAGGTGTCTACTTTATATATAGTAGTATGTATATATCAATCTCAGTCTCCCAGTTTATCCCTTCCCCCTTCCCCAGGGTGCTTGTGATGAATGTATTTTTCTTTTTAATAATTTTTTTTTCTCCTCTCCCCAGCCGCTCAGATAAAGAACTTGATGAGCCAACTAGGAACTAAGCAGGATTCAAGCAAGCTACAGGAAAATCTGTGAGTAGCTGCCTAACAAGGTTGGGGTTTGTGAGGGCCTTTTGGGGATGCACTTAATGCCCTTGCTGCTTGGCAGCTTAGGTTTCAGGCCTGTGAAGTCAGCATGAGAGGCAGTGGGACATGAGGTCATAGCTGGATCTAGAAGAGGAGCAACAAAATACGTTAGTGGGTTGTGATCTCCCCTGCCTCTCAAGAGTCCTTGGACTCTGCTTTTTCTCCTCCCTTGGACAGCTTAGCAGAACAATTTAGGGAAGTAGAGAGGGAATCCCTACCACTCTTAAACTGCATTCTGCCTACATGAGCTTCCTTGTTGGCACAGGCCTCCTGATGATCTACGGTACTCGTCTAAGCTGTTGGATTTCCAACTGTATATAATATTAAAAATGTATTCAGAATGACCCGAGGAGAGAAGAGTGGAATAGATTCTTTTTATTATGTCCTTCTTGACTCTGTCTCTGCTGTTAGAAGTTCTAGTTTTCATCTTTAACAATATTTTTGTTTCCTGTCCTAGACATTGGGAAGTGAGAGAGTGACTTACTGTTAGTACTTTGAGCTTTTTTGAGGGAGACATGAGGTAGCTGTGGGTATGTTAATACTGTCTGTGATGCTCAGGCTTCGGGTTGACTCTTTGGGGGCTTTTTTTGTTTTGTTTTGTTATTGTTATTTTTTTTGCTGTACCATATGGCTGGTTGGATCTTAGTTCACCAAGCAGGGATTGAACCAGTGCCCTCGTCGGTGGAAGGGGGGACCACTGAACCACCAGGAAATTCCCATTTTTCTTTTGTTTTTTGATTCCCTCTTGGTTTTGACTCTCTTTTTTTTTTTTTTTTGGTTTTGCTTTTTTTTTTTTTCTACCTTGGAGACCCCTTTGCAGTGAAAAAATATTAGTAATTAGTAGTGTGGCTTCTCTGTCCTCCCTTAAAACCTTTGCAGAAATGGCCAGATGGTAGAAGAAACCATGACTGAAAGGAATCTTTTTTGTATTTCCCAGTACCTTTCAATCCCACACATCTTTCCCTCTTTAACTTCCTTCCACCTCTGCTCCTTACATTTTTTTTTTTTTTTTTTTTTTTTTACACAGTATAGGGCTTCTTTGTTTTGGAGGAAAGAGCCAGAAAGTCAAGCATAAAGCATAGGTAGGGAGCCAAGGATAAAGCTGAAAAAGCACCAGCTTTAAGCACAAACGTGGGAGTTGATCTTTGGAGGTTGTTCCCTAGGGTAGAAGCTGTGCTTCTAATGCACATTTCATCCAACCCCCAGTGCGTGGATTCTGTCACTAGTCAGTGGACTGTGACAGACACTAACCATGCAGAACTCTTGGGCAAATCAGTGTGAGAATTTTCGGAGAGAGTTCAACATGTTAAAACTATTAGATTGAGGTGTGGGGGCAGCTGCTCTTGTATTTCTATCAGAACTGCTGAGAATGCTTTTCTTTTCTTCCCAAAGAATTAAAATACCTAATCAGCAGTTTTCATTGAGGTAGGTTCTTTCTACTTGGTAACATGAAGACAACTTGAAGTGAGTTTGACTGGGTGGTACTTTTGGAATTTTGTTGTGAACCTGAGCATCTGGGAACCCATTCCTTCAGGTGCCCTTTCATTCCCCACATCATGAGACGCTCTGAGAACAGACTGATGCTAACAGCTCTCAAGAAGTGAGAATATCCTAAAACGTATCTTTTCTCTCTTAGGCAACAGTTACAACACTCTACAAATCAGCTTGCCAAGGAAACAAATGAATTACTGAAGGAACTAGGGTCCTTGCCCCTTCCTTTATCTACTTCAGAACAGGTTGGTATTTTCTGGGGTTTTTATTCATTTATTTTGAATAAGAAAAATATTGGTGTTTTTGGAGAGGCAGTATGTGAAACAAACTTGGCCTTCAAACTGAACCTCAGTTTCCTTATCCATAAAATGGATAAGTGTCTATTGTGACAACAGAAAGAATGCATGCACTGGATCTTGCAAAGTATTAGTAGGTACTCAATATGGGTAGCTGCTGTGATAATTAGTAATAATATATTAATATATTAGTAAAGTGGGTTTAACTAAAGAAGAATCTCAGTGTTTGCATCTTGTTGGGGTTTGATTAGCAGCTTTATGCTTTATGGCTTGATTCTAGTTTGCTTGTATCCAGTATCTATAAATTTCAAGCAAACGTCTTTTTTACTTTGTAGTCACTTTCATGCCGAAGTCATTTGCAGGTTTCCAGTTAAGGAAATGCTCTGAGAAATAGATTTCTCTACTCAAGTCATTTTCTTCAGTGACCATTTAAATCCTTTAAAGACACAGTTTCTGCTGGAATTCATTGTTCCCTTGATATGCGATGGCTTTCTTTCGCTTGTTCTTGAAGTCAGATGTGTCCCCTCCATTGTCGCTTGACTTTTTAACCTACTCTTCATGGTCTGCCTCACATCCTGTCTCTTCCAGGACAAAAATCTTCTCTATCTTAGACTATTGTGATTTTATTTTGCTTTAGTTTCTATACCATTCATGGGAGCACTTAACTTGCGTTGTTTTTTATTAGTGAATTTTTTAAATGATGATATTTCGTCTCTGATAGCTCTAAAGATGAAGCCTACCACTTTCCCTTCCTAGATTGTCTGTGAATTGTAACTGTTGGAACATAAAATAATTTTAGTGCATTGTGATCACCATTTAAAAGAAATGAAACAGAATAGAAATATCAGAGTGTGTAACCATGTACTTAAGGGAAATACTGTTACATGAAACTTTTGTTTCACACGTAAGTGTATATATGATGCTAGGTCAAGATGTCACATTCTTATTCTGGATCTCCATCAAAAAAGTTTGAAAATCATCAGTTTAACTCATTCCTGTCAACGCGTTTAATGAAGTATGTGTTCAGTCTTTGGATTTTTGGCATCCCCTTGCACAAAAAAGAGAACCAAAACTAGGTGCTTTGTCATCCTGCTACAAAGTAGCAACCTTAACATAATCACCCTTTGACTCTGCCTCCCTGTGCTGTTTGTGTTGGCTGTTTCTCATACTGGACCAGTTCCCCTTGCCATTCATTCTTTCAAATTGTTCCCAAATCACCCCTTTCCTCCTCCCAGCTATGCACATAGGGAATACACATTTGTAGATAGTTTTAGCAGTAAAATAAGGAAATCTAAGAGTCTGATGTCAACAGAATGTGCTGCAGTCCACGGGGTCTCAAAGAGTCGGACACGACTGAGCGACTGAACAATAGCAAAGTGTTAAGTAGTAGCCTAAGCAAAATAGAAAGTTCAATCTGCTTAAAAAAAAAAGTCTAATGTATTCCAAAATCAAGTAGAAATTATTTTTGGATTATGCATCTTCTTGTTTCCTTCCATTATCTTGGATCATTCCATTCAGTTCAATCGCTTAGTCATCTCTGACTCTTTGCGACCCCATGGACTGCAGCACGCCAGGCCTCCCTGTCCATCACCAACTCCCAGAGTTTACTCAAACTCATGTCCTTTGAGTCAGTGATGCCATCCAACTATCTCATCCTCTGTTGTCCCCTTCTCCTGCCTTCAATCTTTCCCAGCATCAGGGTCTTTTCAAATGAGTCAGCTCTTCGAATCAGGTGCCCAAAGAATTGGAGTTTCAGCTTCAACATCAGTCCTTCCAATGAATATTCAGAACTGATTTCCGTTAGGATTGACTGGTTGGATCTCCTTGCAGTCCAAGAGTCAAGAGTCTTCTCCAACATCACAGTTCAAAAGCATCAAATCTTCGGCGCTCAGCTTTCTTTAGAGTCCAACTCTCACATCCATACATGACTACTGGAAAAACCGTAGCCTTGACTAGATGGATCTTTGTTGGCAAAGTTTGGATCATTAAGAACATGAAATAAATCCACAGAGGTATTATCTCTGGTGACATATAAATCCTGGATTCCCTTCCTCCTATTGTGCTGAATATTCTTTTCCTTTTCACTTGTTTCTTTATTTAATGAATCTTAACCCTGTCATTCATCTTTTTGCTACTGGGCTATCAAACCATACATCCTGCTTTCACATTTCTTTCATACTTATGCACTGTTATCAGTGATCTTCTAATTGCCAAATCCAGTGGGCTTTTTTTGTTTTTATTCATTTCTCTTTGTTTTATTTGATCCTCCTGTTCATTCTGTCTTTACTGAAACTTCCTTTTATCTTCCCATGATTTCCGTAGTCAAGACGACAAAGAAGTTTTCATGTCTCCCAACTCTGGTGACCCCTTTATGGCCTTTTGTCTCTCTTGCCCCAGGTTGAGTCTCAGCGTTTTTCTCTGACTCGCTGTCTTCCTAGAAGTGGGCGTGCCCCAAGGTGCTACCAGTGATCCTCTAATTTTGTTATTTAATTAGTTTGTTATTATTTGCTTTCTCCCCCAGGAGTCTTTTCTACTTTTATGACTGTGGTCCCCAAATCTTTTTCAAGCCCTCGGCCCCTGCACCTCTAAGTACTTGGCCCATTTTGCTAATTCCTGCTCTGACATCTCCTCTTTGATATGCTAATGAATCCCTCCTGTTTCACCCAAACCCCTCACTAAGCTGACTGACGGTACTTATTGTCATAAAAAAAAGTTTGTGCCTTTTGACCTAATATTTCCACTCATGCAAATGTTTCTAAGTTCTAAGAAAAAAAAACCCAGCTATGCACTCTGGAGCCAGGTTTTCTGGATTTAAATTCTACCCCTGCCATTTACTACATGATCCTAGGCAAATTGCTTAACCTCTCTGTGCCTCATTTTCCGGATCTGTCAAATAGTTACTTTAATAGTATAGGTTGATATATGGATTAAACGAGTTATTATATAAAGTAGTTATAACAATATGATATGTGATAAGCACTGTATAAATATTAGCTGTTACAATAGGGCTTACTTTAGCTTTATTTATTTGTAATAGTTAAAAATAGAACAATCTAGAAGGAATGCTTACATAAAATTTACTAGATCAACCTAATGAAGTATTATGTAGCAAAGACCAAATTGTGAAGATTATGTTAACATGGAAAATGTTTATGATATACTTAAAAGATAATATTTTTGGATAGTGAGATTGGGAAATGATGTTTTTTTCCCCCTCTATTATTTAATGTTTATGTAAAAATTAAAATCTCAGGAATAGGATAAAAAGTCCCTCATCAAAATTTGCTTTTAGTGTTACCATCTCTCTCCCAGGTGTGAAATGTGAGTCATCCTTTGACTTTATCCTCCTGTCCCCACAGCCAATCGCATAATGTTTTTTAGACTCATTTCTTTGTATTCTCATTACTGATACCATGTCTTCCTAACCTTAAACCTTGATTATTGTGGTCATCTTTTTGACTTACTTCATTTTCCCACTCCATTGTGTTCACCATCGTGGACTCATCTTTCTAAGTTATCATTTTGTACACATCATGTTCCCCTCATAGAAATCTTCATTGCTGTTTGTTATTTAGAGGTTGAATCCCAAACTCATTAGCTTGGCATTTAAAACCTGCAGCGGGTGGATTTTCTTGGTGGTCCAGTGTTTAAGAGTCCGCCTGCCAATGCAGAGGACACGGGTTCAGTTCCTCATCTGGGAGGATCCTGCATGCCACAGAGCAACTAAGTCTGTGAGCCACAAATACTGAGCCTGAGCTCTAAAGCCTGTGTTCCGCAATAAGAGAAGTCACTGCATTGAGAAGCCTTCACACTGCAACCAAGAGTAACCCCCGCTGTAGAGAAAGCCAGTGTGAAGCAAAAAAGACTTGGACAGCCAAAAAATAAATTAAAAAAATAAAATAAAACCTGCCGTGGGGACTTCCCTGGTGGTCTAGTGGCCAAGACTCCACCCTCCCAATGCAGGAGGCCCAAGTTCGATCCTTAGGGAACTAGATCCCACATGCCACAACTAATAGTTCACATTCCACAACTAAAAACCCCACAGGCCACAGCTAAAGAACCTGCATGCCTGAGTGCATGCGTGCTAAGTCGCTCCTGTCATATCTGACTCTTTGAGACCCTATGGACTGTAGCCTGCCAGGCTTCTGTGTTCATGGGATTCTCCAGGCAAGAATACTGGAGTGGATTGCTGGGGATCTTCCAGACTAGGAATGGAACCCCTGTCTCTTAGTCTCCTGCATTGGCAAGCGAGTTCTTTATCACTAGCGCCACCTGGGAAGCCCTGTATGCCACAACGAAGATCAAAAGTCTTGCGTGTGCCCCTAAGACCTGGTGTGGCCAAGTAACCTAATCTTTAAAAAAGAAAAATAAAACCTGCAGTGACCAGCCCCTTCCCTATTTTTTCAATTTTATCTTTTAGCTATTCTCATGAAAAAACCTTTGGTTCCAGTCAAACTACCTTTTTATAAATCCTCTGCAAATTTCTGCCACCATGCCTTTGCTCACACAGTTACCTTGCATGGCTTCACCTTTCCCCTTCTCTCTGCTATTCATGCCTTACTCTTCCCTTAGTGTCCAGCACCTCTTGAGGCCTTGACCACTTGGATTCTTACTGATTATACTTGCCTCTGTATAACCTGTAGTACCAATTGACTATAGCAAGTGCTCTCAGTGTGTGTTTTTTGAGACATAGTATCAGTAAGCTAAGTAAACATAGCCTGTAACTCTGCAGAATAAGCTTTTAGGTTCTCAAAGATTTTGAACCTCACTACAGTGTGAAGGCAGATGATTCTATGGTGTTCAGGTAAGCTGTGAACTAACTATAGATGAATACAGTTTTTAACATGTTAGCAAGGAAGCAGTCTCTGTTTGAGTCCAGTCTAAATTCATAGGTGTTTATTCTGCTTTTAGATTCTCCTGGGAACCAAAATTCTGAACTGTGGTTCTCTCTGAGAACCTTTTACCTTACAAGGTAAAAGATACCCAGTTCACAGGTTTGTCAGAATGAAAGAAGGAAGACTCTGACTTGGCCTATAGTACTAACCAGAGATTTGAGTTAGAAAAGAGCAAGTTCATTCATTTAAGGAAGAGCCTATTTCACGTTTCTTTTCCTAGTTGGGAATTTTTAGGGGGTGTGCTTTTGCTTTTAAAGGGAATTAAAACCAAATGATTCTGGGTTAATATGGAATTTTAAGTTCTTGTTTAATTTCCCAGCGCCAGCAGAAACTTCAGAAGGAACGTCTCATGAATGACTTCTCTGCAGCCTTAAACAGTTTCCAGGCCGTGCAGAGAAGGGTGTCTGAAAAGGAGAAGGAGAGCATTGCCCGAGCAAGAGCTGGATCTCGTCTTTCTGTGAGTTTATTTCCAAAAGAAGACCTCTGCAAATTTCAGGATGTCCTTTCCTAAGTTAAAAGAAATTTTTTGACCATTTGTCTTTGCTTACTATCCCTCCAAATAATAAACATGGACATTAGCTGCTATGAAAATGTCAGATTGGTATAACCTTTGTTAAAAAAGTATATATACTGTCAAAGACTGGAAAGGAATATGGACAAAGACTTACAAAAATGACAGAATTTTGTGTAATTTTCTTTTTTCTTTTTCATTGTCATATTGATCTTATGTTAAAAGCTTTTTAAAAAGAAAGGATAAATCTGTTTCCTAGAATGTGGCAGGCTAGGTTATTTGGACTAGCCTTCTCTTTGAAAAGAATTAACAACTACTAGATTTTAATAACCCAACATCTCAAAAATATCGAAAAGCCATGAAAATATTAAGATCAAAGCCTAAGAGAAGGTGTGAACACAGAGATAAGCAGAGCATCACAAAAAACTACTTTTCCACTGAGTACATTTACTGAGGGCAAACGTGAATTCAACTTTGATGTCCTTATGGCATGAAGTCAAAGTAATGGGTCCATGTAAAGTGGATATTGTAAAAGAAGGTGCTGCTCAAATTAAACTGGGCCCTAAAAAAATGAAAAGTAACCCTTCCTCTCCCCTAGCAGACTGCTAAAAAGATTGCATTAGCACTGAGGATGGCAGGAGGGAGGGGACATCCAGACAGTAAACTGTACCACAAAGAAACTTTCAGGCAAATTTGCTGCCCAGATTCATACTACCTGAATGGTCCAAAAGCCTGAAGCTTCCAGTAGTCCTGGTCTGGTCGAGTACCTTCGTGCCAGACAAAAACAAATACAAATTATCTCTGTTCAGATACTTTTATCCTAGCCCCCAAAGAATACCAGCAAATAATTTTTGCAGTATAATGAACAACCCAGGGTACACAAAGGATGTAATGCAACAGGAACCTTCCTACCTGACCAGTGGTAGTATGAGTTGGAACAACCATTGGAAAACATTTTGGCTATAACTTCAGAACACATGCACGCCTTATGACCCAGCCATTCTACCCCGGAGAGCTCTGTGTGTTTGTACCAGGATATAAGTACAGGAGTGTTCATAGCAACATTATTTGTAGTAGTCAAAAATCAGCAACATTCCAATGTCAATTAACAATAGAAGAGATAAATACGTGGTGGTACTATAATATATTACAACAGAGAAAATGAACCATAGTTATATTTAGCATCAGGAATGGATCTGGCATAATCTAATGTGATCCAGTCAAAGCATGAAAAAATACAAACAGTATAATTCCATTCATGTAAAATTCAAAATCAGGTAAAATATTAAATATTGATATGTATCAATATTTTAAAAATACAAGAAAATGGTGGCCAAAAAGTCAGGATAATGGTTACTGTAGAGAAGAGGGAGGTGGTTGTTATTGGAGAAGGGCACAGAGGTGGGCTTTAGGACACTAGCAGTGTTTCATTTCTTGATCTGGGGAAAGAGTGAAAACTAATAATAAAACCCACTGTATTCCTCTGGGTAGGTAGAATTTTGAAATTTTCTTTATTTTGCTTAGCTTTTTGATTACTGTTGTTTTTCTTTTTAAATATATTGCTCTTTTAACTTTTTTTCTTAGTTGTTAAATTACAAAAGTAATGTATCGTTAGACTGATTTTTGAAGTCAGTTTGTCACTTTAGAACCTGATATGCTTTAAAGATCTATTTAAAAGAAAATCTTTACAAGTTCTGAAAATTTGTTTGCTTGCACGTTTTCAATTCTTTCCCTTAATCCACCTCTCTCCAAATTTTAAAATAAGTTATCACTGTTAATAATTTTTATTCCTTTCTCCCACCATGTTCTCTCCATCCTACTTAGTATGGTTTTGATTCTGAACCCAAAGTGGAATGCAGATTGGCTTTTGACTACTTCACACCCATTTTCTAGTCCAGGCAGATTGCCAGAGCCCTGTGTCATCTTATAGATCCTATCAGAGCCAAATGATGTTGCTTCTTTATACTGTAGCTAAAGGAGGCCATTGTGTGTATGTGAGTGTGTGTGTGTGTGTGTGTCTGTGACATGTTTGTGAATAACAGCAGCAATAATGCCATCTACTTTCTAGGCGGAGGAGAGGCAGAGAGAGGAGCAGCTCGTCTCCTTTGACAGGTAAAGGAATTATTCTAAGGTAGATAGTTGAGATGGGATTTTATACTTTACACTTACTTTTAATTTTAAAAATCAGTGAGAAAAAAGGAGGAAAAATAAAGGGACCCCTGGGGTCAGCTCAGTTCAGTCGCTTAGTTGTGTCTGACTCTTTGTGACCCAATGGACTGCAGCACGCCTGGCTTCCCTGTCCATCACCAACTCCCGGAGCCTGCTCAAACTCATGTGCATCGAGTTGATGATGCCATCCAACCATCTCATCCTCTGGCGTCCCCTTCTCCTCCTGCCTTCAATCTTTCCCAGCATCAGGGTCTTTTCCAGTGAGTCAGTTCTTCGCATCAGATGGCCAAAGTATTTGAGCTTCAGCTTCAGCATCAGTCCTTCCAATGAATATTCAGGACTGATTTCCTTTAAGATTGACTGGTTTTATCTCCTTACAGTCCAAGGGACTCTCAAGAGCCCTGGGGTAGGTAATTTATAATCCATCAGATTTAAAAAGTCAAAACAGTGGGCTTTTCCATGATCTTTGAATTATGAAAGGGATAATTTCGAAGTGAATAAAAAACTTTCAAGAAATCTCTGATGTCTGTGTGTTGAGGAGAGGGTTTGGCTCGAGGAATAAATAGAATCCCCCAAAACCTACAAATTAGGAGGGCTGAGATTTTACCTGTAATTCAGATATAAGTTCTTCAAAGTTCCTGGGTTTCTGTTTACTCATCCCTAAAACGGAGGCAACCCTAGAAAAAGCAAATGATTTGTATCTACAAGACATCTCCTTTCTCCTCCAAACTGAATTAACTAATTCCATAGTAATGTATTGATGGTATTAGTTCAGAACATAAAGTATTTTGTCACAGGTATGCACCTGTCTTGCCACCACTATACTATGAGCACCTCAGAGGCCTGGAGTGCTCTCTCACTCAGTTTTGTATCTCCAGTCCGTGGAGAAAATCCTCTAAGTATTGTGGAGATGATGATTTATGTGTGCTACTGGAAAGGTGCTTAATACTGAATTTTCAAAGTACATGTCTCGTATGTCATATGCCTTTCTTCTAAATATGGTACCAGAAAAGAAGAGTTGTAACATTTCATTAGCTTTTTTACTTTGGTTTTCTGTTAAGAGACCTTTAACAGCCTCGAAGAGATTCTTGAAAACCAGGAGATATGATTCTGTCAGACTAATTGGTGAAGCACTGACAGGTCACTTAACCTGCTCTTCTCTACCCATTTAGTACCTGAGATACCGACACAGCTTGCACTTTGAGAGTGCCCTGGGAGAGAATGGCCAGAGATTTCAAATCTCTGCCCGCTTCTTGTCTAGCAAGATTATAGAGTGTATCCCTGAATAGAAACAACAAGGAGTCCCATCCCTTGTAATTCTGCCTCCTCTTAGTTTTGCCCATGAAAGCTGAGACTTGATTTCCTTGGTGTTACCAGTTCTTTGCCTCTGTATGTGAAGAATGTGACCCCCAGGGACTTGTATTGTTACCAGAGGAGTTGGAGGCCTGGTACGTCTTTGGACAGGCTCTGCTGACAGCAGAGATATGTCTTATGTCCACCTTTGTGGGGAGGAATCAGCCTTTGTGCTTGTCTCCCTGCAGCCATGAGGAGTGGAACCAGATGCAGAGACAGGAGGATGAGGTGGCCATCACTGAACAGGACCTGGAGCTTATTAAGGAGAGGGAGACGGCAATTCGGCAGCTGGAGGTGAGGGCCAGGTCATGTTTTTTGTTTGACTCAGTGTATCTGCAATCTGGTTTTTCTCTCAGTGATTATGAGAAAGGATGAAATGAGTTGTATGGTTTGCATATTATGTCTCAGTGTAATCATGGTGAATTTGAACTATTCGTATGATCGTATCAGGATTCCCTGGTACCTCAGCTCGTAAAGAATCCACCTGCCATGCAGGACACCCTGGTTTGATTCCTGGGTTGGGAAGATCCGCTGGAGAAGGGATAGGCTACCCATTCCAGTATTCTTGGGCTTCGCTGGTGGCTCGGCTGGTAAAGAATCTGTCTGCAATGCGGAAGACCTGGGTTCAATCCCTGGGTTGGGAAGATCCCCTGGAGAAGAAGGGAACGGCTACCCATTCTAGTATTCTGGCCTGGAGAATTCAGGCCACAAAGAGAATTTAGGGTCACAAAGAGTCAGACACGACTGAGCAACTTTCACACTTCACTAGGATGGTATCAGTCATGGTGCCTGAGGATACCTGGACCCCCTCCTCAGTCACCAGATTTTATATGGTCTCCATGACAATACCCATAGAGAACAGAGCAAGGCCAACAGATATTTTTATTGCTCATTAAGATATTGCCCCCAAACCTCAATGCCAATCTCTAGGTTCGGTGGGGCTCTACAGAGAGCCCTTTGCTTAGTCTGAATAACTCAGAATAAAGACAGGCCAAAAGGTTTGCTCCATTTTTGTGCATCTGAAAATCCAACCCAAAATTGTGGGTATCCCATCAGTGAGTCAGAGAAACAGGAACAATTTTTGAGGTGAGGGTAGAGAGAGAGGTCTCAAGGCCTTTCTTACCTGAGTTGCCAACTTTAATTTTTTGCATGATGGCCAGTAAAATATCCTTAAACCTGAGTACTTTTCTCCATGGAGATGGAAGACTGCCATCTCGGGGGCAGTCAGGGAGGAGGGTTGTAGAGAGGAGAAACTTTGATCTCCTCCTTGACCTTCATCTGTGGCAGTGGTTCTCAACCCTGACTGCACTTTTAGAATCACTTGGAGATTTTTTTTTAATGCCCCAGCTCTTCTCATCCACCCCCAATTACTAGTTTGAACTGAGTGTGATTTTCTTATTTTTTTATGGGTTAAAAAAAACATCCACAGGAAGCCCTGGGTGAGGCCATTTTTTATCTTACAAACTTCCCGGGTGATTACAAAGTGCAGTCAAGGTTGAGACACACTGCCCTAAAGCCTTCTGTTTTTTTTCTTGATACTTCTTTTTTTTTTTTAATTTATTTTTTTTATTGACGGATAATTGCTTTACAGAATTTTGTTGTTGCCCTTTGTTTTTTGATGAAACAGTTCATCCTTTTGCTCATACTTAGTCATCTCTGACTCTTTGCGACCCCATGGACCATAGCCCGCCAGACTCCTCTGTCCAGGGGATTCTCTAAGCAAGAATACTGGAGTGGGTTGCCATTTCCTACTCCAGGGGATCTGCCCAACCCAGGGATCGAACACACATCTCCTGTGTCTCCTGCATTACAGGTGGATTCTTTACCGGCTGAGCCATCGAGGAAAGCCCGAAGTTTGACTTCAAAGATGTCATGTGTTTTGTTTTTCATCTATTGCTACTAATCATCTAATTGATTCTTTAACATGAGTAATCCTGTCCAGCCGAGAGTAGAGTGAGATGTGTGGAGCTGAGGAGAGGAGTGTAATGGACATTTCACATTCAACAGAATCAAGGTCTAATTCCTTAGCCGTTGCATTTTCGTATCCAGTCATTTCCTGCACCTAACATGCAAACCCTATTCTAACAGTGCAGCAACACATTCCTGTGTTTCTCTTCTACTCCCACTCCATACTTCTCACACTCTGGTCACCAAATATGTGTTTTTTCCCCCACATCAAGCAGTTCTGCCACATCATCAGGATGTGCTACAGTGAAACTTAGTTCTAATGCTGTCTTCCTGGAGTTAGCCTCAGATCCCACAGATTGAAGGTTCAATCCCACAAGACTGACCCCCTTTCCATGACTTGAGGTGCCAGTCGCAAATCCAGGTTGTCACCTGTGCTTCTGACCAACAGGTTGGAAATTGGAAGTTCTCACGACCCCCTCCTTGGGTTTGCTTAGTTAGCTAGAGCAGCTCACAGAACTCAAGAAAACAGTTTACTCATTAGGTTACTGGTTTATTATAAAAGGATACAACTCAGGAAGAGCCAGATGGAAGAGATGCATAGGGCAAAGTAAATGGGCAGGGGTACATGGCTTCCATGGGGCTTGCTCACCGGCGAAGAATCCGCCTGCAGTGCAGGAGATTCAGGAGACGTGGGTTCAATCCCTGGGTCAGGAAGATCCCCTGGAGGAGGACATGGCAACCCACTCCAGCATTCTTGCCTGGAGAATCCCATGCACAGAGGAGCCTGGTGGGCTACAGTCTATAGGGTCGTAAAGAGTCAGACACGACTGAAGTGACTGAGCACACACACATGCATGGCTTCCATGCTCTCTCCAGGCCCACTACACTCCCCATATCTCCATGTGTTCACTAACCAAGAAGCTCTCTGAGCTTCTGGTTACATGGCGTGATTGATTACATGGCCTTTGGTGATTGATCTAACCTTGAGCCCTCCTCCCCTCCCCAGAGGTCAGAATTGGGGCTGCAAGTTCCAACCGACTAAACACCAGGTTGGTTCCCCTGGCAACTAGCCCCCATCCTTAGGGGTTTTCCAAAAGCCAAGCTATTAACATAAACTCAGGAGTGGTTGAAAGGGTTTGTTTTGAATAAAAAAAGGACATCTTTATCTCTTTTATCACTTAGAAAAAAATTTTTAGGAGCTCTATGCTGGGATTGGGACAAAGACCAAATATATATCTCTTATGATGAATCATAATACCCCACCCATGTTACAGCCAAACTGGACCGTTTGTTCTTTAACCCAGTTACCTTTCTATGTATATGGCTTCTTAAGTCTTGCCTCTTCTGCCATAGTCTTCCTTCTCTGCTTGAGGTCCTATACCATATATTAGTCATTTACCATACAATACCCTTTCTTTTTACTTACCTTATTGTATACTGATCCCTCCACCCCACCCCTACCCCCAGATAACTATTATTAAGCCCTTTTATATTCACAGCAACTAGCCAACTGTCCCAACTATAGTAGACTCTTAACAAGTAACTGAGGTGCTGGCTAGAACTGTTCTTGCCAAGTTGTGATCAGGAAGTCATTGCTTTGAAGGTATCATTTTTTTATTATAGCATCTGAGAGGCAGCGCATTGCTTATTGAAAGAGCGTGGGCTTTAGGAGTATAATCCTGGCTGCAGTGCTTAGTTTCCTCACTGATGAGCTGTGTGACTAGACAAGTTACATAACCTCTCTGAGCCTCATTATCCTCAAAGAAGACACTTACTTCATAGAGTTACTGAATGATTAATTCAACTATCGGGGATATAGTAACAAAACATGGAGAACTTTTAAAAAGATTATTTATTTATTTACTTATGACTGCACTGGGTCTTTATTGCTACCCGAGGGCTTTCTCTAGGTGCAGAGAGCTGGGGCTATTCTTTGTTGTGGTGCGCAGGCTTCTCATTGTGGTGGCTTCTCTTGTTGCAGAGCACAGGCTCTAGAATGCAGGCCAAGGATCAGACATGTGTCTCCTGCCTTGGCAGATGGAGTCTTTATCACTGGACCACCAGGGAAGCCCATCATGAACTTTTAATTCTCAGTTTTGCCACGTGCTAGCTGTGAGACCTTAGGACGAGTCATTAAACCTCTTTGAGCCTTGACTTTCCTCTTCTGTAGAATGGAGAGAATACATGTCTTATTGGGTTGTCATGATGACCAGTTAAGTAATAGCTAATAATAGCTAACACTTATGAAGTGGTTATTGCATAGTTCTAAGAACTTTTTATTTAGTACTTCTGAAAACCCTATGAGATGGTTACTGTCATTGTCCACATTTTAGTAGGGAGGTCCAGAGAAGTCCTTAATTTAAGGTTGAACAAGACTGTGGAGGGTTAGCAGTCCTTTGTAACTGATAGTCAGGCTCCAAGAGACTGTGCTTCTAATTACCTACCTGGCATAGTACTCTGCATACAGAAGTCACTTAGTAAGTGTTAATAATTAACTTTATTTTCGTTTTCTGTTTATAGAGAAAGCATGATTTATAAGCTTTAAAAACACATGTGTTATGTTAATAGCCAGAACTTTAGGTAAGTAGAGGAAATTAATCTTCCAACATGTTACTTAATGTTGGTTAATTTGTGTGTGTGTGTGTTCCTTAGGCTGATATTTTGGATGTCAATCAGATATTTAAAGATTTGGCCATGATGATCCACGACCAAGGTGATCTCATTGGTATGTATTATTGATACCTTTAACATAGAGGTGAGTGGATAGTTTTGTATGCAAAGAAGTCAGTAAGCTGTGTCTTAGGAATCTAGGAGTACCATTTAAAAATCACTAAATTCATTTTCTTAGCAGTTTTCTTACGTTGTCAAATGTGGAAGTTAAAATGAGGCTTCCACGATTAGCCCATTCACTTGCCGTAGCCTCATGGTAAGTCTTTGGCTGTTTAGGGAAATAGCTGTCAGCTTCTCAGTTTTTATCTCCAGAAACTTGCACAACTATGGGATTCGAAACACTTTTTTAAAAAACTTTTTATTTGGAAATAATTTCAAGTTCACCAAAAGTCACGAAAATGAAAATAACAAGGAAGTCCTTTATGAGCTTTACCTGATTTACTTCTTGTTGACATCCTACCCCGTTTGCTTTTTATTTGCTCTCTTTCTGTGTACTTACCTGATTTTTTTCTGAACTGTTTGTGGATGATTTGCATACTTCATAACCCTCTACCTCTAAATAATTCTTCAGTGTTTATTTCCAAAGAAGAGGGCTGTTCTCTTATGGGGCTGGTAACTTTTGATCTCATGGCTGGATAGTTGGAGTGATGGTGGTGAACAGGACCCTTAGCATCAGAATTCTCTTCAATTTGCAGTCTTGAAACATCCAACTGTGGTAAAACATCCACTGCCCTTCTTTTTTGCAGACAGCATAGAAGCCAACGTGGAAAGCTCAGAGGTGCATGTAGAAAGAGCCACTGACCAGCTACAGCGAGCTGCTTACTATCAGGTAAAAGCAGGTACAAAAGAAAGTCACTCTGTGCTGTAGACTGTAGGGGCCATCAGAGTCACTGACACACTGAGAACAGCTGCAGCCTTTTGTTTAGTCTTAAGCTGGAGGCAGGTAGTCATAATTGCCATCCCAGCTCCATTTTTAGTATTTTCTTTTGCAGAGAGATCTACTAAAAAGGCATCCAACTTTGAATAAACTGACATAGAAGCCTCTTAGCTACAAAGCTATCCCTGTAAGCTAGCATGATACCTAATTTGGGGTAAGGCTAATTTTCTAACCTAAACAGCTGAAATTTGTTTCAGTTAGGATAGTAATAGGTACAAAGTAGGACTTTGCAGATAATGTATGTTGACTGTTGCCACAGAAAATGGACAGAGACTCAACTTGGACTGCTGTTTATGTATGAATTAATTGGGGCTTATCATAGGGGGGTTATTTTGCTGTGAACAAATAGGGGTTAATTGTTCTACTTTCTGTAAAGTGATATTTTTCTACATATTAGTTGAAACTCTGGTTTTACGAACTTTATCCGGGTCCTCACCTCAGTTTACACATGTTGTGAGTGAGGTCCTTCTCATTTCTCCTCAACCTGGTGTTGCATGGCTTTTTAGAAACAAATAGCATTTAGTCATTTACCATGTTCCTAAGATAATTTTATTTCCCCTGGGACTGGTCTTAAAGAAATTTGTATTTAACAATAGTTTCCTTTTAAAAATTGAGTGATGACTTTAATATCCAACAGTAAAGAACAATCAAGTAAATTATATACATCCACTTCATGTTATTTTATGTGGGAATTAAAAAGAGATGTTTATGAAGAGTTTATAATATCACAAATTTTATTCTAAAATACTGAGTGAGAAAACCATCAGACATGATACAGTATGGTCCCAATTATGTCAGATAAATGTGCCCGGATAAAAGATCAGAAGGAAATACAATTAAAATGTCAACTGTTTTATCTGTGGGTGATTATTTTCTCTTCTGCTTGTCTGTATTTTTTACAGTGAACATAAAATTTTATAATAGGTATAAAACCTTTATTCAAATGGACATGTACAAATAACTTATTTTATGGCAAATAACGCCTTGCAACATAAATACAAACAGTTCCTTTGCAAAATTGTATTTGGGAGCATTGAATGAGAACTTTCACTGCTGTCCAGCACTGGTACCTTGAGATTTTTGAGGTGTCTGCATAATCATACACAGAGTTTAATTTTGCATTACCAGGAGGCCGATTGGTGAAGCACACTCTTGGAGTCTTATAAACATCTTTTACTTGTTTCATGAGTATCTTTACATATTTCTCTCCTCAGAAAAAATCTCGCAAGAAGATCTGTATCCTGGTGCTTGTCCTGTCAGTGATTATTGTAATCTTGGGATTTATTTTGTGGCTAGTTAATAAATGAAGTGATTGCCTCCAGCTTCTCCCGCTGAGCTGTTTTCAAGGGCAAGTGCTTGTTGGAGTCTTGCCAGAACAAACTGATCATAAGAAGAGAGACTACACCAGAATGTCTTGTAATAATTTAGTTAGAAACTAACTACTAACTAGTCCTTGGAATTAGTGACCTATGGAGACAGTATTTATCAATTTGTGTATACATTTTATTGATTTCTCAAATTAAGAATTAATTTATGTGGATTTTCTTTTCTCTTGTATTCTGATTGCTCATCATCCCAAGTGTTTACTGAAAATTCTATTCTAGATATTCTTGTTTGGGTAGGTTAACACTACAGTCTTGTAATATTGTCTTTTTATGTATATACAAGATTTACATTTTTACTAGCAACTGAGATAGAATTACTTTCGGTCACCCAGCACATTGGAGTTTGTCAGAAACTGTATAATAAGCCAGCAGTTTTTATTATTTAACATTTTAATTTGAATTTCTAAGAAGCCTGTTCCCTATATACTTTGAAAAATTTTGGCGATGTATTTAACTAGAGAGTAAAAAATTGCACATGTGATCCAGATTAAATGAGACGTAATGATTTGAGCTGGCCAGCTATTGGGGATATGTGTTAATCTGGGTTTAAAGTTTATTACTTGTTAGTGTCATTGACTGCAGTTCATCCATATATATGCTAAACCATCTTGTCCACTTTTTGAAGAGGTTAATTTAATTAACATTACGATGCTCCATGCTCCGTGGCGTTCCTCTCCCACCTGTCTGTATAGAATGGGAGAATTAGACAAAGCATGCTTTTGGAAAGCAAATAGAATTGTTTGGAATGATTTAATCTTTTGTTGTTATTGCTCAGTTGTGGTTCTACATTCCTGGTAAATGATGACTGTTGCCATCAAAAGGCTGCCCCCTACCCTAAAAAGGTTTGCTGGGCATTTGGTGGCAGGAAAATTTTAAAAGCTAGACTGAAGTTGGTTTAAAATTTAGTCCTGTGAACTGGCAAGAAAGCAAAGAAAAGGTTCTTCTTTTGTAAATAATATTGGTTTGGAATAGCGATGTTAGAATTACCCTAATTTATGAACAAGAGGTTAATCTCTCCATGCATTGTTTTAGACAAAAAAAAAGTTTCAATAAAAAATTGCTGTCTTGTAATATAAATGTTGTCCACTCCCCTTTTTCACAGGTTTAGGGAAGTTACAGGGGAAGTAATTTTTTTAGGTTCTCAATAAATGTGAATTGGGCCAACAATTTCAGTTCATCCTTTAGTGAATTAGAGGATTTGGCTGGGTATATTTATATTTACTTCTTCCATTCCTTTTAATGTTACTTAATCTTCTTTTACTAAAATAATGTGAACAGCAGGGAAACAAGGGCTAAATACTTAAGTTTCTTTGCACTCTTGCACCATTTCACCCTTGTAATACAAATAAACATTTTAAAAGCTTCTATTATAAGTTTCTATGCGTTAATATCCTAATGCAGTAGATATCGGATGATGTGCTGTCCAGAGAAAAACTGAGACCTGCAAGAAAACTAGAGGTCAAGTGAGGATTGGTTTGGGGGTGGAAGAGGCCCTTTCCTTGAAGAACAGAATAGAGCTGTTGGGTGTCACAGAGGCCCAGGCAGCAGATTCAGAGCTAATTCCTTGGTTCTACAATCACTGCCCCTTCAGCTCTAAATTATAGTTGGACCTGAATACATCATTTATAACACTCGGCAAGAAAAAAAAGGCTTGATTGTAAAAAACAAAACAAAACACTTTTCAGTTTGGGTTAAATGAAGCCACCATAGTTCTGTTCTATAATAGTATGTAATCCCATGGTGGTGTGGTGGTCATAGTAATCATGGGTCAAATATGACCTCGGCCTAGAACTGCAATGGCCTGGAACTTGTAGTTGTTACCAAGAGGTTCTGCTAAGTGGGCCTAACAAACCTGTTCACAGAATCATCCTTATCTGTGCTTCATCAACCTTGAGGGCACCATGGTTTAGGGCAGCGATGTTCTTAACCGTGGCTTCACATTAGAAACAAAAAAATACTGATATCTCGGTACCCCTGCCACAAGATTCTAATTAAGTTAGCGGGGGTTATAGCTTGGATATAGGGGCTTTTAAAGCTCCAGATAATTCTCAGGTATAACCGTGGTTGAAAACCATTGGTTTGAAGGTCAAAAACTAGACTGGGGTACAGAAGGCCTGGAGAATCTTAACTCTCTCGTTTACTCGCTGTAGGTATTTGAACAAGTTACTTAACCCATAGGCCCCAAGTGTCCTCAGTTGCTCTCTTACAGCTTTAAATTCTCTGATTATAAGGATGACAAGGGTTTAGTCTGAACATACAAATTCTGTTTGTCTCTGTATTCCTTTCCTTTTCTCTTTCTCCCTTTCTCCTTTCTTTATGGAATGTTTTCTCTTCGGGTGAATTAAAACTGTAGTACTGTAGTATAGGGTAGAGTAGTGTCATGCGGGCCACTTCCTCTGTGAATATTCGAGAACAGGAACTTGCTAGCTGCTAGATCTGTGCTCCCTGAACAGGTTTTGTTTTGTTAAGGAGTGGAGATACACTCCCTTGTACCACTGGCAAAAATACCAAAATGAAATTATGCTTTAGTCAGTACAAATTAAAACACCTTGAGCCTCCTCCACTCAGTTTTTGTTTTTTGGGGTTTTTTTTTCCCCTTCTTCTGTTCAGAGGCAGTTCTCAGTCATGGGAATGAAACTTTTACTTTTGGTCACTAAATGCAAACCAGAACCCAACTCAGTGTTAGATAGAACCCAATTCTATCATATTTCTAGGAGTAGGAATCACCTGCTTCCTCCCTGCTTTTCTAAGCATGTATAGGGTATCCCTAGGTTTCAAAGAATTTTTCAGTATTGCTTTCCAGTACTACGAATTATAACTACTTCAGAATCTCCACCTTGCCAGGGAATAGCTTGAAAGATTTTGATTCTAACCCTTGATCTGCTTTTAGGTCAACTGAGGAGTTCATTTGAATCCTTATCCAAAATGAAATTTGATTGACAAAATAGTACTTAATTTTTAAAAGAGATAAACTTGAAATAATAGAATTTTTAATGTGGGACTCTAATTGAGGACCAAATTTTTACAGTCCATGGAGGAATGAGAAAAATAATGTTAATGGGCTTTTAAAAGTACCATCTTTGAGCTAATGGCTTCCTCACTTTTTAAAAAAGATTATAAAAATGAAAAGGTGGTGATGTTAGGTCACAGTCTTCATTTAAAAATCTCCTTAGTTGGCAAAATAAAAGTCGACGCCCCTGTAGTATTTTCTTTTTCCCCTAGTCCATGACATCTCTAATGTCTGAATCACTCATCTAGACTAGCCCCATCGCTTTACAGCTGAAGAAGCTGAGGTCAAGGATGGTGGTCTACTGCAGGAATTTAAAGCCTTGTGGAAGTGCTCTCATTGGTCATTTGTGGGGTGATATTGAAGCCCTTACTACAAATTCACTATCCTAAACATTTTACACTTATCACCTTATAGTCACAAAACCACTGAAGAGATGTATTTTTCTTGTCCTCTTTTTATGGATTAGGAAACAGGCATAGTAAGTGACCTGGCCAAGGGCATACAGTTTAGGAGCAGTGGAGCCAGGATTTGATCTCAAGCACACGGACTTCAAAACCATACCTTTAGACACTATACACTATCTCCATTCATCACTAATACAAACTGTCCTGCCCACCATCTCTTTCACAAAGCTTTAACAATCGGGAGTAATGGCAGTTTCTACTCACTTTTCATGAACATCTTTTCTTTTCTTACCACCTTGTAAATTTTTTGTTCACCACCCGGCTAAAGGAAGTTTCCTGATGTACCATCTGTATACAAACATTTTTTTCAGTGTCTCCATTTGATCATTCATATCAAAGATGTTCTAAGGAAGTTTTTTTTATATCAGTATGTTCCTTATGTCTTTAGATTCTATTCTAAGGAAGTCTCAAAGTCTTAAGAAATTAATCTTTTTTGAGATACCAAAACCCATTGGCAGCTAGTCCATCAGTCTTTACATTTCAAGAGGTTCACCTCCTAGACTGCTGTCCTCTAGTTTGCTTATCTGTATTGACATCATTGGTGCCCAAAGAGCATTTTGCTTTATAAGGCCTAGGCAAGTGTGCCATTACATTACATCAGTGTGAATATTAGCTGTGCTGAAAACAGGGGAAATGGCCAAGGAATAAAGAATTATAAGGGTAAGAATATAGTTTTAGGTTTCTTGGGTGTATATTCAGCATTATAAAGGATTAAATAATGGACCACCCATGGAAGCTGAGAAATTGAAAGACCAAGCTGACATGTTATTAAGGTTACTGACAGCTAGAAATGGCTTCAATACCACCTCGTGCCTGAAAAGGGCATAGGACCTCAAAGGCCCACACAGTCTCTCCAGATAAAAGTAACTTCTCTATTCTGTTACACTCAAAACACTTGAGAAGATTTAAATCTTTTTAAGAATCAAGTCTTTGTGCTCAAAGGAGGGAGCTATAGCCTGTTTTCCTGAAACCAAGTTTAGAACTATTGGCCTAGTCTATCTTTGGAATCACAGGGCTGGAAAAGGGGAGATATTAACCCATCCATTTGATAAGTGATCTGAGGGAACTCCCTAGCAGTCCAGTGGTTAGGACTTGGTGCTTTCACTGCTGTGGCCCAGGTTCAATCCCTGGTCAGGAAACTAAGATCCTGAAAGCCACACATGCAGCCAAAAAAAAAAAAAAAGTGATCTGACCAGTTAACATCCTTGTTGGATGAGTTTATGGTGCTGTTGAAGACCAGTGGAAAATGTGATTCTTCTACAAGTTGACAATTTTAAATTCTAAGTTAATATTATGCTACAGTTAAATCTTGATGCCTGGAGATGTCACCCAGGGCAAAATCTTTTGAACAGGTTGATGTTCCATTTAAAATCTAGAGGGCCAGTAGCAGGGAATCAGGACAAGAACTCCATCATAGAAAGAGATAATTTGCTGTGCAATGCCTCTTTATAGGTGAACAGTAATTTTGCATTTGGTTTCCTTAAAAGAAAAAAACAGGTTGGATAATCCTCTCATGTTTTCTACAAAACTGAAAAAGTGTTGGGCTTCAGTTGCATGCTAATAATAAATATGATCATACCTACATCAAAGTGTGAGAGAGAGTGATGATTAAAGAGCATGGGCTTTGGCCTCATACAGATTGAGGTTTGAATCCCACTCGTTCTAGTGTGAGCCTGGGTAACTCATTCTCTCTGAGCCTCCCCTCAGGGATCATAATACCTATTTCAAAGAGAGTTTGAAGGAGTAAATGAGATGATCTATATAAACTAAATCCTTGCCCAAATAAGCACTCAGTAGACATAAGCCATTACAACCAGAAGGCCTGCTGATGATCTTTTACCCAGCTGTTGGCCAAAAGCAGGCCTGAATCCTAAGTCTTCCTTATACAATCTAGTCACTAGGACCAAAATTTAAAAACCCAAAGAGGCCTCCACTTGATTAAATAACTTTTACTCATGCATTTTGATGATCTGGACGCCTGCCATCTGGTTGGATCCGTCCCTGGGTCCTGTTTGTCTAGAGTTTACACGACCCCCAAAGGTAGCTTCTCAGGACCGTTTGAGGAGCAACAATAGACTGGTGTTTTTCCAGTCCCTAAGCCCTATACCCTCTAGCTTCTCTCCATCTTGGGAGTCAAAAGGCTGACGGTGGGAGCCCAGAGCAAGGGTGGCATCACAAGACTTTAGAGCCTGGGAGCGTGTTTGCAAAAAGAACGTAAAGGGAAACCGAACGCCTCCCTACGAGCCCATTTTCCTCAGACAACTGCCAGCCGAGAGAAGCCCTGGCCTCCGGAGAAAGTTAACTCTCTCAAACCCTGAAAAACACCCACAAACGAGATCCCGGTCTCCACCGCTACTACAGCACGCTGTGCGTCCGTGCGTGCGTGCGTGCGTGGGTGTGTGTGTGCGCGCGCGCAGACGCACAGGCCGCTGGGAAGCCGCCTCTCCCCCTCTGGGTCTTCCAGTTTCCCAGCGTGCTTCAGGCTCGCCAAATGGGAGGGGGAGACGCAAGATGGCGGCAGCCGCGAACTCCGGCTCCAGCCTCCCGCTGTTCGACTGCCCGACCTGGTGAGTGGCGGGGCGACCAGCGCTGGAGTGGCCTGGCCTGCGCTGGCCTGTGCCCGCCGGCCAGCTGATTTCTCGAAGCGAGCCGAACGGCCCAAACATCTTGGGACTGACTGAGGGAGAACTGTCCGTCGGGCCGGGCGGCGTGTGGAGGAACCTGGAGCTCGGAGCCCGGGCCCAGAAACTGAGGAAACCCAGAGTTGGGGGCTCTGAGGCGCTGGCTTAGGCAGCTCCTCGGGCAGTAAGCCGGTTGCCGGGGCGCTTCGGGGCCTTGGCCTCGAACTTACTCCAACTCCTGACTGAGTGCCTCCTGACTGAGTGCCTGGTGCTCTTGTGGAGCCTGGTACCTGCCCCCCGCTCTCTGTCCCGAGCGCGCGCGAGCTAGCTTCCTGGCCCCGATCCCCCCTCAGAGCCTCGCATCCCGCGGTTGTTGCTGCATCCTGGTGCGGTCCTTGCTTGTCTCTCGCTGACTGGGAGCTCCCTGAGGGCAGGAACGGCTCTGACCTACCCCTGCGCTCTCAGCCACCAGCGCGAAGTTGGGCACCAGAGGGCATCCTTGCTTGTTAGGATGAACCTCTTTCCTCCCTTAGCAAGTTCCTGGGAATAATGGAATAATTTTAGTCTTTGAGTGGAGTACACGATGAAATATGAATTGCCTGGCAAGGCGACCCATCCGAGTTAGAGCTATTTCTGCTCATCACAGTGTATTGTTTGTGTGTGTTAGTCTCTGGCTCCGTCGTATTGAACCCCTCAAGGGCAAGGGCTGCCTAATGCATCTCTATAGTCACAGTTCCTAGACCTGAGCCAGACACATAGTAGGAGTTCAGAAAGCATATTTTGGATGTAATTTGGCTTTCCCTGTTTTTTCAGACAAAATGGGCTTTTGTCCAATGCACAGTCCTCCCAGCAACCACCATAAAGGAGTTGGGTCAGGCTTGTGAGATGACTTATGTTGCATCTTCAGTTAGATGTAAATGGATACATTTGTGTTTGAGTGTGAATGTGTGCGTGTGTGTGCACGCGCGGGCGGGCGTAGATGTTGGGACTCTTCCTTCAAACTTCAGAGGAGCAAACACAGGAAACAAGTGAATGTGTAGCTATTTTCTGGGTCCCTCTGCACTTCTGCAACACATAGTTGCTCCAGTCTGCAAATTGTGTCCATTTTGGTTCCTTGCCGCATTGATTTCAGAATGTTTACTTACGTCAAGTTTACTGGGCCAGAATAGTAAATGTATAGTTAGAAGAGACTGTATAAGATCACTTAACCATTTCCTTAACTTCTGGTGTGCACCAGACACTGTTAGGTGCTTTGACATATATGTATCTCCCTTGGATGGCAGGGTTATAGGAGTATAGAGAAAAGTTTCCTTATACATGCCATTGTAGAATGACCTGTTCAAAGTTAACAAATATCTCTTGTGTTTATCGGTACCTGGTTTCATGGCATAGTTTTGGATTGCCCTAACTGCCTAATTACGAGCTCTGGTTTGACCTCAGAGCTCAGGACAATACCCTCTGTTTATTCTGTGATGAGTCTACCTTGATTAGCCCCAGACACCAACTGATTTGTTCTACCTTTGTATGGTATTATTGGTAGTGGCAAATCTTAGAATCAAACTCCAAGTGATCAGACAACCCCCACTATAGTACTTGCATTCTCTGTGCTGCTTTCTCTCCAAGGTAGATAATTCAGTGTTAAAATACAGGTTTCTTTGGTGCTGCTCTAAATACAGATCCCCTGAAATATGTTTTAGAGCAGTTGAATCACTGGGGAGGTAAGTGTCAAATGCAGAAAGGAGCTATAATAACAGTAAAGTAGATGGCATTTCTGCTTGAACATGAACTAATTATAGGCTGGTAGGAGAGCTGCAGTGTTGAATGGGATAATGATTGTAAATGGCGTTTACAAACTCATCCTGAAAATATTTTTTCACTGTTACTTTTCAGGGCAGGTAAACCCCCTCCTGGTTTACATCTGGATGTAGTCAAAGGAGACAAGCTAATTGAGGTATGGAAATACATGTCTTCCTTTTTTTCCCCACCACACTAAAGATTCTTGCCAGTGACTCACTTTTCCACCCCCTCTCCTGTGCTTTGTTTTCCAGCAATGTTACTTTTGTTCATCTTGATTTTTTTTCTATTAAAAGCACAGAGTGATAAAATACATGCCAATGTGTATCTCCACAGATACTCAGTTTTTTTGTGACTTCTCTTACCTTCCAAATGAAGGGTTTTAATAGATCGTGGGCCTGTAGGCCTCAGTGAAACTGGATGCCCTATAACTTGGTGAATTCTTTCTCTCTGAGTATGTGGAGTTGTGTGGAAGGTGCAAGATCTGCAATAATTGAAGAAGAAAGTGAATGATATAGATTGAATTCAACTTTTAAGTTGCTTTTATGAGATTCAAGCTAAAGCCCGTCATAGAAGATAGTAAACTAAGACACATGTTCAAAAAAGAGAATGGAAATGGTGATGAAATTCATTCATTCATTTAAAATATTTACTGAGTGCTTATTATGTGCCAGTCTTTGTGCTTGGCATAGGGAATACAGAAGTGAACAAAAGGAACACGGTTCCTGCCTTCAAAGAAATCATCTGGTGGGAAAGACAGAACCAAACAAAAATTTACATGATTATAATCAAAGTAAGTACTATAAAGAACAGGTGTGGCAGAATTCTAGCTTTTCTCCAAGTTTCTAGAATGAAAACCACATAGAACTGCAAGAGAACACTAATTTTGATTAGCTATTAGGTTGTGTGGATTTTTTTTTTGTTAATTTTTTTGTTACCATTTATTTGCCAAGAAATGGGGATTAAGCCCACTGTGGCCATCGAGTTGTTAGTCTCCATGTCTTCAACCAGTTTTAGGTTTGCTTGCTCAGATAACATTTAAGTTCAAGGCCCTTTTATTGAGTGCAGTTATCCTTTGGTGTATATAGTAAAAACATTGCACTCCCTAATGAAAACTGTCTGTGAGATCTCCTGAAGGATGTTCTATAAATACATTGTTTCCACTTTCAGGATGTTGTAGTGATACATTGATTTTGCAAAACATTTAGGCAGAAGTTGTGATGAATTCATCAAGCCCTTAGCCAGTCACTTAGAACCACTTTGTCATGGATGCTTTCTGTATTAAAGGTTACAAAATATCAGGATTATTCAAGGGAATAACTTAGCTAAAATGTCTTTCTTTTTTTAAACTATAAACTGTTCCACACATATAAAATGTTGCTGAATAGACATATAGGAATCTATTTTTTTAAAACCAGAATTTAATAAATCTTTAATTTGCAATAGGGAGAAACAGATAAGGAGCCTAGCTTTAATGATAATATCATAATTATTTTGAGAAATAATTTATATTTTCAAAGCACTCTTAACTTGTCAAACATCCCTCTGATTACTGGTTTCCATTAACTGGTGATGTCTTTCAGTGCTCTTAGGTGTGCTGATTTGCCACAAAGGTGTCGTGTTACAATCCGTAGGCGTCACTGTGTTGTTTCTGAGAAAAATAGACTCCAGATCTGCTTATGATTTAAGGATTTAGGCAGCACTTGATACTAACCGAGCTATCTATGTCCAAGCCTTATGTCAGAGGCCTGTGATGTGTTGTGATAGCTGGGTTTAAGAAGTGCAATATTAAAACAAAAGCCATGAGTCTTTTAAGCCCGGGGTGTAAAGATACACTTTGAGTTATAACTCAGAGGCACAACTGGATAATGGTATTAGCCATAGCTAGTTAAGCAGTTGTGGTTTAGTGACTACTGAAGAGCCAGTGCATTATTTCATTCACTTGGACAGAAGGAGCAAATTGTCTAAGAATTCATTTTCTTGCTCCTGAGGCATACTGTTTTTTTCTCTACATTTTCACACTTCTATAATTGAGATACCTTTAATTGTGAATGTGCATATTTAATTTGGAGACCTTTTCGCTTTTTTCTTCTCTAAACACCTAAATCTCTGGTGTTGGCACCTTGTTTTGGTGGTGTTTAGTCGCTAAGTTGTGTCCAACTCTTTTGTGACCCCATGGATTGTGGCCCACCAGACTCCTCTCTCCTTGGCATTTCACAGGCAAGAATACTGGAGTGGGTTGCCATTTCCTTCTCCAGCAATCTTCCCAGTCCAGGGATCAAACTTGTGTCTCCTGTGTTGGTAGGTGGATTCTTTACCACTGAGCCACCAGGGAAGCCTGGAATCATAAAAAGGTGATCAATTTTGTATTAGAACCCAAGAGCTGGTGGTCTTATGACTTTTTAAGTCCAGCCTGTGAGCTCTGTGGTTAGCAAATTTAAGTTTGTGAAGACATCATGTATGTGCATATACATATGAATAAGAAATGCATCTATGAGATTCAACTTGCATAGATATTACCTAGAGAAAATAACATGTTGACATTTTAGGGCTCTCTCAATTTTAAAGCAATATCTTATTTTTAACCCAAGTCTTAATATTTGAGTCTAAGTAGGCATGGTATGATTGTGGGATTGAGCTGTCAGACTGTTGTTGGATCTTGGTGTGCCCCCCAGCACTAGGGGCCTGGGACAAGCTCTGCCAGCAGCAAGTGGGCTCTGCTGGACATAGTTTCCCAAAGGTGACCCCCATCCCTGTGAGCCTTAAAGTATAAGCTGGCGAGGAACTGGGTAAGTGTTTAAAAAAAAAATTTAAGAGTGTGACCTATACTACTTGTTCACTCCTTAAATGTTTTTTGCCATATGGTGGATTTTTTGATGCACAAAGAGTGAAGAAAATATATAGGGTTATAAAAGCTTACTCTGTGAAGTCAGACCTGAATTTCTAATCCAGTTTATAAATATCTAGCAGTGTGAACTTGCATATATTAATTAATTTCCTTATGCCTCACTGTTCCTATCTATAAAAATAGGAATAATAGTACCTACTTACCTCACAGAGTGGCTGTAAAGATGAAATGACATAGCATTAGACTCATAGCACAATGTGTGCACTTAAGTACTCAGCAGTTGGTAACTGTTACCAGAATGTGAGGTGCATTTCTGGTTTTGTAAGAACACTGAGGCATAGGGGAGAATAGTAGCCCACTGTGAGTTCAGTGACATAGCCAGGAGTGAAAAATAAGCCTCTTGATTCCTAGCCTGGTACCATCCTAATTTGACTATACTTCCTTACTCAGCTTTGTGCTGTCTTCTCTCAGGGATTTTAGAAGGAGCATAGTGTGAAATGTGAACTAGAGCTTAGTGAGACATTCTGTTTAAAGGAAAAAAAACGGAATTCCCTGGCATTCCAGTGGTTAGGGATCGGCGCTTTCACTGCCAAGTGCGTGGGTTCAGTCACTGGTCTGGGAACTAAGATCTCACAAGCCACGTGGTGCAGATAAAAATAAAAAAAAACTGTAAAGGAAAAACATAATGTATATGAATGAGGGTTATTCTTCAAAGGCTCAAATTGCAGACCTTAAGAACTGAACGAAGTGTTAGCAAAAATTTAACTAGAGTCCTTCATCTGTGACAGCCCAGTTCACAACCAATATGTGGCAAAAGCTTTACTGATCTAGGATTAAAAGAAAAAGACAGTGTAGTGAGTTTTTCATAAAGCTAAATTCAACTCAAAGAGTGGCCCTTTATCCTTGTCCTCCCTGCTTTTTTGTTAAAATGACCTTTCTTTTATAAAATGATTGGTGACAATTTTAAAAGAAAGTTCTCTTTTGGCAAAATAAAAGTTAGTGCTACGTCAGCCTCTACAATTTTTAAAATAACAGTTTTGCTGATCTGCAAAATCCTCTTTTCTGCTATTATATTGAGACATTATATAGTTCTGTTTTTTCCAGTTCCACAGGAGTGGTTAGAAACATTTTGGAGTTCTTCTCAGAATTATTTCAGACCCATGGCACCGTTGTTCAGAATATTAACATTGCAAGTTATTCATACCTGAGTTTAAATCCCGCATCTGCTACTTAACCAGCCTGACTGCCTTGAATGACTAGATTCATCTCTCTGAATTTATTTTCTTATGTTTAATAATAAAGGTGGTAGGCTTCCTTGGTGGCTCAGATGGTAAAGAATCTGCGTGCAATGCAGGAGACCCCAGTTCAGTCCCTGGGTCGGGAAGATTCACTGGAGCAGGTAATGGCAACCCACTCCAGTATTCTTGCCTGGAGAATTCGATGGACAGAGGAGCCTAGTGGGTTACAGTCCATGGGGTTGCAGAGTCGGACACGACTGAGCAACTAACACTTTCACTTTCTATAATAAAGGTGATAACTTAGTTCACAGAGTTTTTTGAGGATTAGATGAGATAATGCTTAAAATGCCTAGCAAAAAATAGCCCTTCAATAAATGTGAATCTCTACATTCTCTTCCCTCAAACCTGGAAAATCTTTGCCCTGTGAGGTCATACCATGTTTGGACACAGAAAGTACTCATTTAGACTTAACTCTGAGTAATGCTTTTTTGTGGCCAAAATGAAATGGGACCGTAAAGTTAGATCTAGAGGCTCATACAGTGATGTCTAATGTAATTCTGATTTCTAAAGGAGGTTCCAAAAATATTCTGGGGCTCTGGCAGCATGATTAGAATATAGATAAGTGTTTATACCTCCCTTCCTTTGCAAAACAGTTGATAATCTTCATTTGAATATATATTTTTCTGAAAAAGAGGTCTTACTCCTTTATAGGCATGCCTTATGTTTTTATTTCCTGCTAACCTAAAGTTAATGAAATCTTAAATTTACCATGAAGAGAAGACAGCCTCTCTTGCAGGCTATTTACATCTAATAGGATTAGGGAAAGTTCTTTTCATATCGGCACTCAACATTTGACCACTATATTTGGGGGGAATAATTGCCAACCCCCAAAAATGTTAGTAAATTTTTCTGAGCTCTTTATCTTGAAGAATAATAGGAAATATATATATATATATATACACATATATATATACACACACACACACACACATATATACATATTCATATATTTTTTTTACTTTGACAAGGAATTTTACCTTAATATGCTCTACTTTTATTGGAAGAATTTTTGCTAAACCCTGTTGAAACAAGCTTTAAGTAGTATTTTATATTTATTTAGAAACTGATTATCGATGAGAAGAAGTATTACTTATTTGGGCGAAACCCTGATTTGTGTGACTTCACAATTGACCACCAGTCTTGTTCTCGGGTCCACGCTGCCTTGGTCTACCACAAGCATCTGAAGAGAGTTTTCCTAATAGATCTCAACAGTAGTAAGTAACTCATATCCTATCTCATTTTACACATTCCCTTTTGGGCAGTGTGGAGATGCTCTTTGGGTTCTTCAGATTTGAAATTGTGTTTTATTGGTCATCAAGAAGTTTATGTTTGGTTTTTTAATCAGTCCTTCTCCATTCCTGTGGTATATCCTATGTTACTGAAATAATTGATGAGTGAAGAGAGAAGATTTGAGGGAGCGCTTTCCTGGAGAGTGATAGGTATATAGAGAGAACAAAAAAACACCTAGGAACTAGGGAATGTGTTTATAGGCCCCTGAGAGATTGTGATCCAGTTTAACCAGAAGCTGTGGTTAGCTCCATTAATGTAGTAAGAGTTGTGGGTACAGGACATTAAAAAAAAATTCTTATTTTGAGCAAGTTCATTTTTTTATAATAGGTTCTTTATCTCAGCTATATTTTGCTTTGACTACTACTACTACTATCAATTTTAATTCTGTGAGCACACTCCAACTATAAGATTTTCAAGTTTGTCAGAGATAATCCCAGAAATGCAGTTGAAACTTGACTACATGGGGCCTTGAAGTTTGTTCGTTTTCACCTGTGTATAATTAATTGCAGCATGGAATGTAAAGGATTTCCTTCCTGGGTTGATCATGTTTTACTCCTTTTCCCCCTCCCCATATACATGCACACTTTACCCCAGTATGGTTATATGATGGTTTTGCAGAGCCTTATCTCATAAGTACCTACTTGCAAATTTATCTCATCTTTTCTCTCCATTTCATAATATGCAGAATGTAGACATGGAAAAATATCCAGACTCTCCAGTAGGATTTTTGGTCTACCTTGCCATTGGTATTGCACCTGTTTCAGCCAGCCTCATTTCTTATCCTGGGGAAACCCCAAGCATAACTGCTACCTGTGCAGCAGTTCCTATATTCCTTAGGCTTGGGGCTGGAGAGGTCAGACCGCAGCAGTTCCTGTCCTCCTCCTTGTGGGACATGGCTTTTGCTGGGTTGGAGCCTTTCCTGCTGGACCCAGAATGGAGCCAGTCTGGCAGCAGAGGTACTTGTTATGTGGGGTAACAGCAGGTCTGAAGATGTGTAAGAAATCCACTGTAGTGATTCAGGATTCAGTGAAGGAGTTTCCTTTTCATTGTGACTCGACAAGGGATGCAAAGTGGACCCAATGCCATTTCTGTTTTAAAAGCAAAACTGATGTGCTGGCAGAAGCTTCTCTTCTGCAACTCAGGTTTGTTTTTTGTTTGTTTTTTTCTTTTCCTCTCTTACATTTCTGATTTGGTTATTCCCAGCACACGGCACTTTCTTGGGTCACATTCGGTTGGAGCCTCACAAGCCTCAGCAAATTCCCATCGACTCCACGGTCTCATTTGGTGCATCCACAAGGGCATACACTCTACGTGAGAAGCCTCAGACATTGCCATCAGCTGTGAAAGGAGATGAGAAGATGGGTGGAGAGGATGATGAACTCAAGGGCTTACTGGGGCTTCCAGAGGAGGAAACAGAACTTGATGTAATTCTATTGTCTATGTCATTGTTATGTCTTGGAGACTCTGGTTTTTGCAGTATGTAGCTGTTCTGTGTAGCTTGAAATGCCAATGACTTAGCAGCTGGAGGTTTTCTTGAACCGAGTGATAAGCCTTTGCCACTTTGGCAGTGTGGTGTGGCCCTTGGAAATCTGCATTGTTTGGGTTTGGTTATATATAACCAGGGCTGACTAGCCAGTAGATAGATCGTTATGGTTGTCTGTGCACGTTTGCTGCATGTTAGAAGCCAAGGCTGGGAGTTACATTTTTTAAGAGCTACACTGTCCAATGCAGTAGCCACTAACCACATTCCAAGTACTCAGTAGTCACATGTGGCTAGTGACTAACCATACTAAATACTCTGATAGAAAACATTTCTATCATCCAGAAAGTTTGTTGAATAGCACTGGCTTACAGAGATTGAAGCTTTCATTCATTTGGGTAGCTTTTTTTGATACTGTCCAATCAGCCCAAGAATCTTGTGAGTAGAACTAGACTGCTTTTGCTCCGGACCTGGCTGCCCTGAATTTTATAAGATTTAACTTTAACGTGTTAAGGTTTTCCTTGTCTAGAGTTAACCCTAGTAGTCAACTAGTCTAGTAGTTTGTGGTGTAGCTTTTGTCTTCACATGCCTGTCACTGCATTGGTGTGACTGGTCTATCCAGGTAGATCAAATGCCAGCCTGTCCTTAACCACCTACATACATTTACTCTTATTGTCTACAGAGGCAGTTCCCCAGATCTTAGGAAGAAAAAAGCACAGTAGAAATCTTACAACTTAGAAGTTACCTGGTTGTAAATAAGTAGCCTCATAGCCAGGGGCCTGGTTGGCAGTCCCTCTTGCCCATTCTTTTCCAGGCTGCTTCCATGCCTCCTCCTGTCATCTCTAGGTCTTGTTCTCAAGACATTTGGGATGTCTCAAACAGCAGTGCAGATTGGATTAAGTCCAAGGGATTGAAAAGAGGCAGGCAGCAGTGCTGAGGCCAAGTTAATCACTGAGATGGATGGGTAGTTATGAATAGAAATGGGGCCAGACAGGGATGGGGAGTGACAAAATATTAATGCCAAATATTCAGTGCACTAGCAGCTTCCTTACTAGTTTTAAAGGAGAGAACTACTGGGAAAGAAACTATCAGTTTTTCTTTCTCATCTGTTTTGTTACTTAAAAACAGCTCTTGAATTTCTTCCCAGTTGCATTCATTTAATTCTCAGCATGAAGACATGATAATCTTCTTCAAAAAACCCCAAAACCTCAACTCAGGGGTTTTTGCACAGATGACTTGTTTTCAGCTCAAGGTCCTTCAGCCCCTTTTGAATATCACTGCCTCACTGGTCACTGAAGATGTTCCACATTCTGTCAAATGAGGCTTGCTGGTGTTAGCTATCTAGGGACAGTAATGAA
The DNA here is from genome assembly GCA_024291935.2 of Okapia johnstoni. NCBI lineage: Eukaryota > Metazoa > Chordata > Mammalia > Artiodactyla > Giraffidae > Okapia > Okapia johnstoni. The sequence continues at coordinate 7,244,175 of JAGTYA010000024.1, read as the reverse complement.
TCTTTTCTGAATGCAGAAGAGAATTTCATCTGTGTGAAGAGGTCAAGGTTAGCCCCTGATACCTTCCTGCTCTTTGTTTGGTACTATTCTCCTTCGAATTCCTTGTGTACTTATTCCTGTCTTTCCTGTGTGAACCCTGGCCCAGAACCTGACAGAATTCAACACTGCCCACAACAAGCGGATTTCCACTCTCACCATTGAGGAGGGAAATCTGGACATTCAGAGACCAAAGAGGAAGAGGAAGAACTCACGGGTGACCTTTAGTGAGGATGATGAGATCATCAACCCAGGTGAGGTGTCTTCCTAGTTTTTTCTGATGAAAAGGCTGTGATCCTAGAAAGTAGTTTACACAACCTGTAGGTCAGTTGTTTCTCAACAAGGTTTAGAATAACAGGTGCTATATTGAGGGGAGATATTTTTGTATGGTACAGGCATACTTTGGAGATACTGTGGGTTTGGTTCAAGAATTTCAGTAAAGCAAGTCACACACATTTTTTGGTTTCCCAGCACACGTGAAAGTTACGTTTACACTACGCTGTAGTCTGTTAAGTGTGCGATAGCATCATGTCTAAAAAGACAATGTACATACCTTAATTAAAAAATACTTTATTATTAAAAAACCCCAGCCATCATCTGAACCTTCAGCAAGTTGTAATCTTTTTACGATAGTGACAACAAGGATCACTGGTCATAGATCACTGTAACACCTGTAATAATAATGGAAAAGGTTGAAACGTGAGAATTACCAAAATGTAACAGAGCTAGGAAGTGGGTGAATGCTGTTGGGAAAATTGCACTGGAATACTTACTCGATGCAGGGTTGCCACAAACCTTCAAATTTATCGACATAAAAAACTCAGTGTCTGTGAAGTAGAATAAAACAAGCTATGCCTTTTCATTGATGGAGTGCCCTGAACACGCAAGCATTATCCAGTTGCAGTGTGAAAGAGGTAGCTAGAGGAAGGGCCCGTGCAATTCAGTATACAGGGCGTGGCTGTAGTTCTCCTTTGCTGATGCCGTATGTCTGTATCATAGTGGAGTTTAAGGTTAGGTTAGAGCAGACCCTGTTGTCTTCATGGGGTTCTGTGTATGACTGGTAACTCTTAAAATTGGAGAACTTTCTGCCACTATTAACTGCATTGAAGACTTGCCTCTTTAAGCCTGTAACTTCTACTAAAATACTAAATGTGTTTTGTAGTCTTAAGGGAGAATGAGACTCCCAGATATATAGACAGTGGTCCCTGAATGCTGGGAAATGTGCATGAAGGAGAGTAGATTGGGGGGAGGCACCCTGAGGGTGGATGTTTGCAAGGCTGACCTTCGGGAGGAAGGAGTGGGTGAAACCAGAGCCTGTGAGTAGCAAGTATTTGGCTCGGCATAAAAAGCAACAACAAATCCTTATATTTAGAAGAAGAATTACAAGAATTCCTGTGAAAGAGATTGGAGCATTCATTCTAGTGACTTTTGTTCACTTTCTGATGATGTATGAAGTGGAATGAATGAATTGTCAAAGTAGTGAATGCCCGAGGGAAATGTTCAGTCAGGAGCTGGATGACTAATCTAGAAAGTTTATTTCTGGATGCCAGATAAGAGTTTCTAGGGGTTGAACATAGAAATCTGTAGTTTTAATAAGCTCTTATTTGTACTGATGAACAGCCAACAGTATGGGAACGACTGAGCTAAATAATTCATTAAGTCTCCTTCAAGACCTAGGGTCTGATATGTTCTGTTTTTTCTCTTGAAAATTATTGTGGAACTTCTCTGGTGGTCCAGTGGTTAAGACTCTATGCTCCTAATGCAGGGGGCATGGGTTCAGTATCGGGTCAGGAAACTAAGATCCCCCATGCCACATGGTGTGGCTAAAAAGAGGAAGAAGAAAATTATTGTCCTGGAACTTGATGAAGGCAGTATGTTCAGGGAGAGTATGGCAGGGTGTTTAAGAGCATGGGCTCTGATCAGAGGGCCTGGGTATGAAATTCACATCTCTGCTTGTAGCTAGCTCTATGACCCTCTGGCCAAGTGACTTGTCAGACTTCTGGCCCCACAGGATTGGTGGGGAGATTAAGTGATTTAAGTGAAAATTCCTCAAATCTGTGCTCAGCACTCAGTTCAGTTCAGTTCAGTCACTCAGTCGTGTCTGACTCTTTGCAGTCCCATGGACTGCAGCGCACCAGGCTTTCCTGTCCGTCACCAACTCCCAGAGCTTGCTCAGACTTAGGTCCATCGAGTTGATGATGCCATCCAATCATCTCATCCTCTGTCGTCCCCTTCTCCTCCTGTCTTCAGTCTTTCCCAGCATCAGGGTCTTTTCCAGTGAGTCAGTTCTTCACATCAGGTGGCCAAAGTATTGGAGCTTCAGCATCAGTCCTTCCAATGAATATTCAGGATTGATTTTCTTTTAGGATGGACTGGTTTGATCTTCTTGCAGTCCAAGGGACTCACAAGAGTCTTCTCCAACACCACAGTTCAAAAGCGTCAATTCTTCGGCACTCAACTTTCTTTATAGTCCAACTCTCACATCCATACATGACTACTGGAAAAACCATAGCCTTGACTTTTGTTGGTAAAGTAAATGTCTCTGCTTTTTAATATGATGCCTAGGTTTGTCATAGCTTTTCTTCCAAGGAGCAAGCGTCTTTTAATTTCATGGCTGCAGTCGCCATCTGCAGTGATTTTTGGAGCCCAAGAAAATAAAATCTGTCACTGTTTCCATTGTTTCCCCATCTATTTGCCATGAAGTGATGGGACTGGGTGCCATGATCTTCCTTTTTTGAAAGTAGAGTTTTAAATCCAGCTTTTTCACGCTCCTCCTTCACTTTCATCAAGAGGCTGTTTAGTTCCTCTGTGCTCTCTGTCATAAGATGGTGTCATCTGCATATCTGAGGTTATTGATATTTCTCCTGGCAGTCTTTGATTCCAGCTTGTGCTTCATCCAGGCACTCAGTAGCTCTTGATAAATGTTAGCCATTATCCCAGTCATCATCTGCCAGCCCTTTTGCATTTACCTGTGTAGACTTTCCTATACCAGAAGTAGACCTGGCAAGGAACTTCTTGGTAGATCTTGCAGGAGCAGAGATTTCCTGCAGTGGGTAGACCCCCTCTCCAGGAGTCGAATGGCTTGAGAATGAGGAAAGGGTGAGAGGCCCGAACACTGTTCAGCCAGCACAGGACAGGGTCTCCTAGATGGCCTCGTTTCTCACCTCCACAGGCCTGTTGTGTTCGTGGGGCACATACCCTGTTAGCCACGCCTCTTTGGCTCCAGTTGCTCTTGTACTTCATTTAGCTTTCCTGAAGGGCTGATTGGAACAGGGCTCCTATGGTAATGAGAGAAAATAAGGGTGCCTTTTTTTAGAGACCTTGTCTCCTTCCTGATGAGCCTGGGTACCTTTTCCTCTTTCTTTTTCCATATAGAAGCTGTTCGTTCATTCATTCATTGAACAACAATTGTTTGTGTATGTAATTCCAGGATATATTCTTTAGAGGTATCCTACTATGTGAAAAGCCAGCCTTAAAGAAACCAGGGGCTCTTCAATTAAATAAGGAATACTTTATATCCCAAAAGGACTCACAGGAGTGTTTCTTTAAAATAACAAACACCTTCAGTGCATTAAAATAAGGTGTACAATGTCTGCTAGGGAAACAACTCCTTTCCTACCACTGTATTGAGATAAAAGGGCCGGGGAGTTGTTTTTTCTAGTAATGATAGTAAGTCTGTACTTGCCTGTTTCCCCATACTTCGTTTTCATTGAGAAAACTGTTCATTCTAGGTGATCCAACCCAGTCTCCCCTCTGTGCTCCAAGATCACTACTTTCATACTTCTCTTGAAGCACCTCCATTGTATTGTGACCCATCTGGCTTTACAGCTGTGAGCTCCTTAAAGGCAGGACAGTGTCTTGCTCTTTATTTCCATGGCTTCTGTCCAATAAATGAGAGACTGATTGCAAGCATGTCTCTTACTTGATCTTAGTGCTTTCTCCTGGCGGAGTGAATGAATGAAGCTAGAAGCTTTGTAGGGTGCAGTAGTGTGTGTGTAAGCTGTGAAAAGCTCTCCCACCCTGCCTGGGGAGGGGCTTCAGATCCTTTAGTGAGTCTTCCTTGTACAGGCATGCATTGGATATATTAATGGGTTCCATTCCAGACCACTTCAATGAAGCAAATGTCAAAGCAAGTCATGCAGATTTGTTTGGTTTGCCAGTGCATATATAAGTTACATTTACAAGTGTGCAATAGCATTATGTCTAAAAAATAGCATTATATCTAAAAAAAAACCATGTCCTTGTTTCTTCACAATGCTTTATTTAAATACTTTATTGCTAAAAAATGCAGACTATCATCTGACAATGCAGGGTTGCCACCAACCTTCAATTTGCTGGTTTGTTTTTTTAAGAGAAAACCCTGCAGTATCTTCAAAGCATAGTAAAGTGAAACACAGTAAAGCAAGGTATGCCTGTATACAGGTGTTCAGCTCAAAAGGCAGAGTTAAGCTAGAAGCCCTGGGTGTGAATCCTGATTCTGTTTTTTGCTAATGAGTGTATGTTAGCAAAGTACGTGGTGTGTCACCTCTTGAGGTGTCCCTCTTTTATTACTAACATGAGGTTGATGATGTCTACTTTTTTTTTAAATCTCCCCTCAAAAGAGGGAAGTATGTGGAATGGGAAAGTGGTCTAGATCACAGGCCTGTTTCTGGCTGCTGAGATTTATATCCTGGCTCCTCTCCAGTGAGGTGACTGGGCCCATCATTTTCCTCCTCCAAGCCTGAGTTTGTTTTCTCATCTATTACATGTTTACTCTAGTGGTACTTAGCTCATAGTGTTGTTGTGAGGATTGAACACATACTCAGTAAGCACTTGAAGTGTTAGCTGTATTTTACTGTTTTAATATGAGTTATTGTGATGGCTTTGTTCACACTGAGCCATGTGACATTAATCCTCCCAGTTGATTACTGAGTTAACCCTGCCCTCCTGTCTTTTTGCAGAGGATGTGGATCCCTCCGTTGGTCGCTTTCGGAACATGGTGCAGACTGCAGTGGTCCCAGTCAAGGTAGGAAGCATGTTTAAAATGTTATATAATCTGGGTTGAAAACCCACTCTTCCATGTGTAGGCTTAATTTTAAAACACATTCTTTGCTCCTTTCTTGTTTTACATACTTTGGGAATACTTTTACCCCGTCTGTGTGTCAGGATCCTGGAGTGCCATAGAGAAACTGCAGGTGACGAGCCAGCTTAATGCTGCATGTAAATTATGATGTGGTGCAAGTCTGTAAATTTACCTGTCAGCAGGGTAGGGTGCAGAGAGACCCACCTTTCTTTAGCCTTTCCTTCTTAACTCAGAGTAAGCTGTTAGGCAAAGAGGAGGCATAGTTGCCTTCTGCATGGCACCTCTGGCTTTTGCCATGGCTTTATTTTGTGAACAAGAATGGCACAGATAGGAAAGCCAGCCCATGTTGGGTTAGGTTTAAAGATAGCTCTATTGAAGAACCAAGAAGTGGAAGTTACAGAGATGTTCTGAGTGCTTAACACATGGAGAACTACCTGACATCTAGGGCTCCAAAAGGGAACAAGTTGCCCCAAAACTCCATAGAATTTGTGTCACATTTCCCCTTGAGCACCTTTCTCTTCTTTCTTCTTCCTTTGGAATTTTCTGTTGTCTATTTCCCCTCAAAAAAGAAAAATTGGAATACTTGCAACCATGTATTAATCACCTTTGTTTCCTAAAAGGGCATTTTAACATCAAAAAAAAAAAAAAAGAGAGAGGCATGACCTTAGGGTAAAGAATAGTCACTTAAACTGGATAAGTGTTACTTTATGAAAAGTTCACACACTGGCCTCATTTTTCTCGGTTTGCCATAGGATGGTGAACACTTTGTGTGGAGCAGTGTTTGGGAGCCACATGTTAGATGACCACTGTAAGGTCTCTTCAGACCCTGAGATTTCAGGACAGTGAGATAGGTTGTTTGGGAAACAAACAAGTTAGAGGTTCAGGGGCCTTTCCCAGTTTTTCTAGGACTGCAGTAGGAGAACCTAACAGCACTCTTCTGTCTCGCTTCTGTCTCTTCTGTAAACCATAGAAGAAGCGGGTGGAGGGCCCTGGCTCCCTGGGCCTGGAAGAATCAGGGAGCAGGCGCATGCAGAACTTTGCCTTCAGTGGAGGACTCTATGGGGGCCTGCCCCCCACGCACAGTGAAGCTGGCTCCCAGCCGCACGGCATCCATGGGACGGCGCTCATTGGTGGCTTGCCCATGCCATACCCGAACCTCGCTCCTGATGTGGACTTGACTCCTGTTGTGCCATCAGCAGTGAACATGAACCCTGCACCAAACCCTGCCGTCTATAACCCCGAAGCTGTCAACGAACCCAAGAAGAAGAAATACGCAAAAGAGGCGTGGCCGGGCAAGAAGCCCACACCTTCCTTACTGATTTGATATTTTTGGTCATGGAGGAGGGTGGGATTGGGTGGGAATGGGGTGGAAGGGTGACGGGGGGAGCTAATGAACTAGGGAGAAGAACTTTTCATGTGTGCAGTATCGTCTTTCAGAATGTCTCCTGGGGTCCTAACCATGTAATATTAAAACGGGGGGTGTGGTTGAAATATCCCAGAAAGACCTGTCTTCAGAACACTTTCATACGTCCTTTTAAATAGATTGCCCTGGCTTTTCCCCAGGCTTTCCTTTTCTCCCTCTTTCTAGGGTCATTTTTATTTAAGGTCACATATCCCAGGGAGAGACTCTAGGCCCTCAGGTTGAATCCAGAGCTGTGGGGATGACAGAAGCCCCACCAGCCTTGTGGGTCCAGTAGCCTAATTTATATCTACTATCCCTGCAAGTCCAGGTAGCAGAAGGGTTGCCACGGATTCCATGTTGCTTAACAAGAGGGTTTAAAATTCTTCAGTTAAGCTAAGATTTAAACTCAAAAGTGTGTTCCTGGGTCAGTGGCTCTGAGGTCCTGTAGTTGGCCTTTTCTCTTTTGTCCTTTCTGTTAGAATGAGAACATTCTGATTTTTCTTCATCTGTGACCAGTGCCATAGACACAGGTTGATAGTTTTAAACTTAAGTATTATTTGAACTTTACCTGTTTTTCTTGTCAAATCTGAGTACTTGCAGAAGTTTCTCACTTGATTTCAGGGTACTGTCCTCTACTCTCTGAGGCATTACTTTCCTTTTTGAGTGTGTTATGAAGGCAATTTTTAAAGGATATGACTAGTTAGAGCAATTCAAATTAAAAAGGAAAAGATTTTTACTTTGAAGTAACGGATGTCTCTAAGAGGACATTTTTAGATGATGGTTCGGAGGCTCTTTCCCCCACTCGACCCAGAGCTCCAAGACTAGACCTGGCTAACAAACATAGGAGACGAAGGTAGGACACATTGATAAGAGCTTTGTACAGAGATTTGTACATTTGTGTAATAGGCCTTTTCACGCTTTATGTGTAGCTTTTTACCTGTAACCTTTATTACATTGTAAATTAAACGTAACTTTTGTCATTCCGGTGCAGTTTGTGATTTAGTTGCCATCACCTACTTCCCACTGCCATGAGGGAATATTTGTCACAGGTACAGCTGTCAGGCTTGGGAGGTGATGCTGTGTCCCCATTTTATTACCGCGAATAAAGATGCCCCCTGACGAATTGGAAATTCTAATTAGAGATTCCAGTCCCCTGATGAAGCCTCACTGAGCAAAGTGGGTTAAGAGGTGCCTGCTGCCCTTCATTAGCAGGCAGAGCCTCAGGTCTGACAGACTGACGCCCTTGTCCCGGTGTAACCACCACCCCCTGGCTGCAGCTTCGTGCGTTTGAGCTACAGCTCGGGAAGCACGGGAGTGAAAACAAGCAAAGTTGAGGATGTTTAGAAGGGATTTCAGCTGGAGTTTGAACTGGATGGATGTGTCTTGCATACTAGACCACTGTGTGCAGTAAGTGCACTTTGTGTATGGCGAGACAACGTATGTAACTTTGTGGTGAAAATGCCAACTAGGTTCCAAATCCCTTAGGTTGAGAGTGTGGACTCACAGCAGGAGCAGCCTGATAAAAGGAACAGAGATCTATAAAATCACAGCTAGACAGAAGTTTTAACTTCTCTGCCAGCTTCCGTAACGATGACTGTCCTCATTTTATGAGGATACCTTCTTGTCATCATAGCAAAAGTTACTGTTAGTGCTGGTTAAAAATCATTCGTTGAGCACCTGCCTACTGTCAAGCGACCATCTACAGCATTTATTTAACTTTCATAGCCCTAAGGAATATGGTTTTTATCCCTATTTTACAGATGAGAAAACAGGCTCAGAGATAAAGTAAACTTCCCTATGATTTCATGTAGTGGAGTCAGGATTGGAACTGGATTCTGACTCCAGAGCCTGAGCACCAGTTAACATGGCCTCCTGGATGAGGTAAGGGGAAGGGTGTATGAGCCATAGTTGGCTTGCCATCAGGCTATGTAGACTGGAGCTAGATGTTTGGAAATTGAAAGAAAAGCTTTTCTCAAACTGGACAACTTACTAGAAGGTATAATAAAGGATTTAGATGTATTTTAGATAATAAAATCCTTCTGGTGAGAGATGATGCCATGTGTTATTTGGTTTCAGAATTTGAGTTGCAGAGTAAAACTTGAATTTGTATCTCAAAGAAGGCTCCGTAGAGAATATCCAAGCCTGCAAAGTCCTTTCTTTCCAAAGGCCCGTTTGACTTTGAGGGAAGCAGGGATGGCTGAATTTGGTGGTTACACAGCAAATAGAGGCATGTGTATGGAAACCTGGCTTCCCTGACACCCAGATTTTTGATTTATTCCAATCCTGTTTTAGTGCCCCTCTAAGGGGAATACTGCGGAGAAGGCAATGGCACCCCACTCCATTACTCTTGCCTGGAAAATCCCACGGATGGAGAAGCCTGGTGGGCTGCAGTCCATGGGGTCACTAAGAGTCGGACACGACTGAGCGACTTCACTTTCACATTTCACTTTCATGCATTGGAGAAGGAAATGGCAACCCACTCCAGCGTTCTTGCCTGGAGAATCCCAGGGACGGGGGAGCATGGTGGGCTGCCGTCTATGGGGTCGCACAGAGTCGGACACAACTGAAGCGACTTAGCAGTAACAAAAGGGGAATACTGCAGGAAGGGGCTTAGCTGCCTCTCACCCCTAACACAGCTCTAGCCGATGACTGTGGGGAGGTAAACCCCTCCTGTTCACCACCAGGATCGGCAGATGGTCTCCACTGCTTAGGTGAGCACAGCGCTACTGAGGGATGCAGAGGTGAGAAGCGACTGTTGGTTCCCCGGTGTCCTATGCCCCTAATGGGCCCTCTGCTGAGGAGGGAGAGGATGACTCCTGTTTACCTCCCCAGGATGGGAGAGGGTGGTGAACCCCACGAAGGACCTGTTAGCAGAAAGCAATAGGTTGATCACAGCTCAAGAACAACTGTTTAGTAACTGCTTGCCTAAAATTTGCTTGTCGTTACCAACTCAGAATTTTTAGAACCAGAAGGGTTTGTGAGATCCTGGCTGGATCCCTCATTTTGCTTGTGAGCAAACGATGGCAGTGGGGAGTTTGAGCTAACATGGATTGAACACATGTGAGTGGGTGTATGGAAGGGCACTACCCCTGCCCACTAGAGGCCTGCCTTCTAGAGGGAAACAGGCACACTTACGGTGCTGCTGCTCAGATGCTGAGAGCTTCAACTGAGGGATAGATGGGCTGAGGACAGCAGAGATGAGCGAGACCAGGGCGTCAGGGAGGCCTCTAGGGAGATGACATTTGAGCTGAGCACTGATATCAAGTAGGGATTTGCTGTGTGGAGGAATGTGAGCTGTGGTTCCCCAGAGAGAGGAACCAGTGAGAGGTGCGTGGAAGATGGATAAGGGGATGACTGCTTGGCAGGAGGGAGGAGTTGGGAAGACAGAGGCCAGATCCCATGCTGTGAGCTTTGGGGAATTTGAAGGTATAAGGAAGCCAGTGAAGGACTTTTTTTTCCTTAAAAAAAAAAATGTGTGAAGACATAAATATGGGGAATATCTAGAGACATACACATCACACACACAGACACGCACCCTCCTCACCCAGAGTGGGGAGACTTCCTTGGGAAGGTTTCAGGCAGGGCAGTGATTGATGGGATTCAGGTGTTAGAAAACAACAGATGAATAAGGCAGTTCCTGCCCTCAGGTGAGTCTCAAAGCAGGGGAGACAGGTTTTTCAGTTCTTGCCACACGGTTTAGCCAATCTAGAGGTTAAGTCCAAATGTTGAGAGAATGTGGGAAAATTCCCCAGTAGTTCTCTCTGTGAAAGGGAGGGGGCACTAAGAGGTAAGGGTCGTGGAAAGCCTCAAACCTCTGACACTTGCAGATGGAGGTGGGGGCACTCCAGGCAGGGGCAGCTACAGGAGTAAAAGGGGTCAGGGTGGATTAAAGCCCCTGCCCTGTGATGGTGGAGGTGGTAAGAAGGCCTGAGTGCTCACCTACTGAATTTGCATGGTATCTGCTTCCATGGCATGAAATTGCTGGAAGAATTGGATGTGGAGTCTTCTACTTCTGAACTGGGGCAGAGGAGCAGTTCCAGATTCAGCCAGCAGGCGGGGCCCTGCTTCCATTCTCGGAGCTGGTGTAGGAACTAGTGTGAAGATGTAGGATGGTCCCCCGGGTCGGAGATGAGAGGGGGGAAGGAAAAAAAACCTGGCTCCTTGTCGGGCACCCTGGTGGTACTTTTATGTGTTTTATAACCCCTAAATTCTCCCAGAAGACCCAAGAGGAGGTTGGTGGTGTCCCCCCTTTATAGCCAGGGAACTTGAGGCTCGCAGAGAGTGCTCAGCTTGACAAGTGAATTTCTCAGCAATTCAAACCTGACCCTGATGCCTAGGGCTGTGAACAGCACAGGGTAGCCCCTGACTCAAGTTGCGGCCCTTGAATTTTGATCCCTTTCTGGTTTTTCTCTTTCTCAACTTCCTACCCTTCTGTCTCCATCTCTGGTCCCCTTTGGGGTCTGTGGAGCTTCAAGTACTGTCTGCACACCTGGGCCAGACAGGGTGTCTAAAGGCCCCTGCAGACACTATTGCTACGCTTGTGGCCTGGGGGCAAGGTTTCTAACAGGAAGTGCAGCTGACGTGTGGAGGGAGGATTTCCACAGAGAGCCTCTGCTGACGAAGTCTCCCAGCCAGCCGGCTTGCCTCAGCGCCCCCAGCCCACCCCTCTCCTCATTACCATGGTCTTCCTCCACCACTTCCCCCAGGCCACCACTGCAGTTGGAGCCTATCGTCCCTCCCCTCCGGTTATGCCCTCTCCAACTGACACCATCAAGATGGTCTCTCTTCCAGACTTTTTCCAGCAGTGTTCGAATGCACCGTCACTGCTTGCAAAGAGAAACAAAGCAAAAAACCTTCTCTTGATTCCACTTTCTCACCAGCGACTTCCTGTTTCTCTGGTCCACTTTTTGTACAACTTCTGGAAAGAACTGTCTCGTCTTGTGTCTTCACTCTCCTCCACTCACTCTTGAATCCACTTCAGTCAGGCTTTTGTCCTAACGCTCCATCAAAACCATGCCTGCTGCTGACTCCAGTCCTGGTGTTCACTGCTCTTCTCAGAGCACTCCCGAGGTCCCTTTTCTCCTGCAGTGTTAAGAGCCACTGTGTACACTGCTCTCCACCCCCTCCCATTGCTTCTCTGTCTCCCTACCTCTCTCCCCCTTGCTCCCTCTGCCACAGCCACCAGAAGTAAGGAGTAAGGCATGAAACAGAGCCTCCAGAAGAACCAACCCTGCCAACATCTTGATAGCAGACTTCTGGCCTCTGGAACCGTGAGAGTAAATTTCTGTTAAGCCACCAAGTTTGTGGTAATCTGTTACGGCCATCCCGCTACGGTTCATAAGGAAAACTTGTGTCATGCTAATGACAGCTGTAGCCTGGGTCTGGTCTGCCCTCCTTCTCATTAAGTTTCATTAAGATCCCCAGTCATAGAATTGCCCCCGCTCTTGACAGCATCCAATCCAGAGGAAAGTCCTGCTTCCTGGAGCCCTCCTAAATCATCTAACCCAAGTCCAAATCCTAGAGTAAGTCCTTTCTAACACTCTCTGAATGGCCCCACGGTCCCCATGGTCCCATGGAGGGCGCTGTCCCTCACTACATGATAATTTTCCTGTCTTCCTGGTGGTCTTTGGCTGGAGGTTGTTGACAAAGTCTTCACCCAAAGGTTCCCATCTCCAGTGAAGACTGCAGTTACCCCACCTCCCTTCCTCCTGCTTCCCTGGTTTCATTTTCTTCATGGTACCCATTGCCTTCACCCACACTGAATCAACTGCTTATTCACTCTGTATTGTTTACGGTCTGTCTCACCCATCCCCAACCCCATTTGAATGTGAGCTCTACTAGGGGCATGGATAGTTGTCAGGATTGTTTCCAGATGTATTCAAAATGGCTGGGACAGGGATTAGCTCATCTAAACAAGCAGTAAATATTTGTTGAATGAAAGAACCATTGCTAGGACAGGCACTTCTAACCAACTTGGTCATCAGGAAGGCTTCCCTAGAAGTGGAGTGTGAAGGCTGGGATCTGATGAGGGAATAGAGGTCCTGCATGAAAGTGGGGAGGAGCTTTCCCAGTAGGTGCAAAAGGCCTGGAGAAGCGAGGGGGTATTTCAGGATTGATGGAGTGCAAGCGCTTCGAAGTGGCTGAAGGGGGAGTTCTGGAAAGGGAGGGCAAGAAATGAGGTTGCAGAGCTGTCAGGGGCCAGAAGAGCTGGGTCACTGGGAGCTCGGACTTCACCCCGAGGGCTGTGGGGAGCAGGGCCTCCACTTGGTGCGGCACGTAGGCTCTAGAGTGCGGCCTCAGGAGTTGTGGCGCACGAGCTTAGCTGCTCCACAGCACGTGGAATCTTCCTGAACCAGGGATCAAACCCATGTCCCCTGAATTGGCAGGCGGATTCTTAATCTGGACCACCAGAGAAGTTCAGAAGGCGGCATTTAAAGGGCAGATGGCAAGACTGTGCTGACGAAGAGGTGAGGCTGGAGGTGCGAAGACCAGAGTGGCAAGACTGAAGGAAGGTGAGGTAATGCCTCCTGGGCCGAGGTGGCAGCTGCAGAGAAGGGGAGGAAGGAAGACCCCTGGCCTGAGCATCCGGCCGTTCAGAGGTACCATTCACTGCGGAGGGGGGAGTGGAGGAATGGGTTTCGGGGAGGTGCTGAGTGGGAGCGCCTTCAGGGGAACAACAGGGGAGATGTCAGGTGGGCTGTTGTACGTATACCTGGAGCTCAAGGTCGGACTGGAGATTCCGGCTCGGAAGACGGCCGCAGTGGGACTAGAACCTTGGCGAAGACTTCTGAGGACTTCTACCTGAGGAGCCACAGCCCTGGGGGCTCAGGGCAGGCAGGGTGTCAGGGAAGGTGGAAGGAGACCCCCACCCCCCACCCCTTTTCCACTCTCTCTGGGGGTCTCTAGGTCTCACTTTGCTCCCTGGAGCTCCCTGGCCCCCATGCCTGGAATAACTTGCTAGGACAGAAGAATCCTCTCTCCTAATAATTCACTGCTCCTGGCTTGTTTAGAAAGAAGTGGAAGAGCCTCCGTGTTGCACACAGCACACATGGCCACCACCGAAGCAGTAGCCGCTCTGGAACCAAAGCCCCACCTGGAGGCAGAGATGGCAGCCCAGACTGCCCTGGGACTCAAGCCCTCATTATTCTGGGAAAGTTCAGAAGCGGGGCCACATCAGGGGTCAACCAGAGGCAGTCTGGGCACAATGACACCATCAGCAGCTCCCAGACAGCAGGGCTGGGAGGCAAGTCTGGCACAGACTGGCACACTCCCTTCCCACCCCAACAGTCCCAGCCCCCTGCCCCCAAGACTCGGACTAGAGCTGGAGGCAACCCTGTTCAGATCCGAGGCTTAACCCAGGCTCCCTGGGCTCCATCCCGCTTCCTTCTACCTCCCCCTGCCGTCTGCCCACCAGCGGGGCAGGGCTTCCCTCCTGCCTCCTTAGAGCACCTGCAGCCCTGAGTGTCCCTCCCTGCCTACCAAGCCATGTCCCACACCTCCTCTGGGGTCTTCTTAAAATACAGTTCACAGCACATCACTCTTCATTCCGATGTCCCTCAAGCAGGGACTGGTCCCCAAAGCTTTTGGATCAGAGGCCAAACTCTCCTGGGGGCTCCCAGGCTCCCACTTGACACTTTTTTTTTAATTGTCAGTTCCTCAGTGTGCCCTCTCACTTCATTTCCCACTCACCCTCGGCTCGCCTCACTTCCTCTGAATGACCTTCCTTGGTCCCCAGGTTGCTGGAGGAAGGTCAGCTTGAATAAACCTCATTGTCCAGGGTTTCTGGAAGGCAGAGTCTGGGTCTGTGGTGTTGACCACAGTTTCCCAGCAAACCCACAGTGGGCCAGCCATAGGGACAGCATTGAACGGAAATGTACCATGAAGCGCTTCCACCTTCTCCCCTCCCTAGATCCTTGGGTCCTGCCCCACTAGATCGGGTCAGCAGGCAGTGTTACCCTCCATTCCAGCAATAAGTGGCAGCCAAGTCCAGAGACTGCTACCCCTCCAGCGCCACCCGGAGGGTCTCAGCCCTGAACCCTGTGACCTGGCAGGGTGTTGGGAGGAGATACCAGCAACTGAAGTCCTGTGTCATCAAAGTTCCCAGTCCCTTAGGGGAAGTAAGGGTAATGAGATAGACTGAGAGTTTCTGTGGGAGAGCTCCAGAGGGCCCCTGAGAAAGGGAACTTTCCCGGGGCGTCCTGCCTGGAGCAGCGAGCAGTGGAGCAGCTGCTGGATCCTGGGAACCTGATTCCGTCCCTTCCTAGCAGCAGACCTTGGGCACACGGTTTACCTTTCCCCTGCAAAACAGAAAGCACCAGCTAACCCTGTCTTGGATATGGTGAGCTTAGCAAAGCCATGCACCAAGAGCCTTTTGCACGGTGCCTGGTGTGTGGGAAGCCAAGTTCTCCTTCCCAGGTCTTCCCATCACCTTCCTGCGTGTGAAAATCCAAGTGTGTGCCACGTCCAGGCCGAGGATGGCTGGGCCAGACCCAGCAGAAGGGACAGAGGACATCAAGGCAAACGTGCTGATAGGGGCTGTGGGACAGGGCCCCGGGGCTGAGGAAGACCAGAAAGTCCTAACAGGAGGAAGCAGGGGGACCTGTCACCTCCTTCAACACCCTGTCATCGCATCTGGGGAAACTGAGGCTGAGAAGTGGCAGGAATTGCTGTCGGAGTGTTACATGGAGCCAGGGTTGGTACTGCAGTTCTCCTGAACCTACCACACTGAATGTAGGCTTTGAGGGCACCTGCTTTAGACACAGACAATTATTTGGCTCAAGATCACAAGGAAGGACTTTCCTGGTGGTCCAGTGGCTAAGGATCCATCTGCTAATGCAGGAGACACAGGTTTGATCCTGGTCCACGAAGATTCCACATGCCGTGGAGCAACTAACCCCACGTGTCCACGACTACTGAAGCCCATGTACCCTAGAGCCTGTGCACGCCAAGAGAAGCCACTGCAATGAGAAGCCCGCACACCACAGCCGGCTCACTGGCGCTAGAGAAAGCCCATGCACAGCAACAAGGACCCAGCACGGCCCAAAACAAACAAATAAATAAGGTCCCAAGAAAGGTTGTGACAAGCCAGGGACTCAGGGCTGCCAACTCCCTGGGACCCTTCTCTCTACCCCAGGGAGGTCAGGGAGTGAGGGTAGATCCCACGTTCCAGCATCTTCCCATCATCTGCTCAATAAACACCAGGTTCTGAGAAAACAGGAGAAAGAGAGACACAGCCAGCTCTCAGGGAGCATATGGCCAACTAGGGAAGAGATGCTAAGAAGTCACAAGTAAATATTAGAGTATGACTGTAAAGAGGGCTGTGGAGAAGGGATTCATGGAACTGTGCAGGAGTGTAGTTAGGGAGGATGCTCCATCTGTGGGATCAGGAAGCTCTTTTGAGGATGTGATGCTTAAGTCGAAACTCAGGATGCAAAAGGTCATTGTGAGATAATAATTATGTTTCGATATTGATATCCACCCCTGGCTCCTGGCACAGAGTTCCTATAAGCTTGTAATTTCCTGACTGATGTGAACACTAGGAGGATCTTTCATTTTATTGTAGTCACTTGTGGGGGTGGGGGGCTGGGATCCTGGCTGGGGGCTGGTCACCAGGAAGACCAGCCATGATTATAAGCTTGGAATTTTCACACACACACACACACACACACACACACACACACACACACACCCCATGCCAACTTCTCTGGGGGAGAGGGCTGGAAATGGAGGTTAGTAATTGATTATGTCCACATAAAAATCCTCAGAGCATGGGTTTTGGGGAGCTTCTAGATGAGCCAACACATCCATGTGCCACAGGCCAGAGGCTCCTGTGCTTGAGACCTCTCCAGACCTCACACTATGTGTCTCTTCATCCGGCTGTTCATCTGTATCCTTTGTTGTAACCTTTAATAAACTACTAAAGGTAAGTAAGTGCTTCCCTGAGTTCTGTGAGCCACTCTAACAAATGGATCGAACCCAGGAGGGGGTCATTGGAACTGTTGATATGTAGACGGCTGGTCAGACTAGCCTAAGTGTGTGGAGGGGGCAGTCTTATAGGACTGAGCCCTTAACCTGTAGGGCTGATTATATCTCTGGGGTGATAGTGTCAGAATGCAGTTGAATTCTAAAGCACAATTCTAGTTGGTATCACAGAGAATTACTTGGCATGGGGAAAATTCCCTGGGAAGATAGGGCTTTTCCCGACACGGTTACCCAGGCAAGAGGGTGGAGTGTATTCTGAGCAGAGGGAATGGCACATGCAAAGTCCTGTGGTGGGAGGAAGTACTCCAAGTTTGTCTTTTCAAGATAGTGAGCTGAAGGCATCTTCTTCCTCTTTTCTTCTTGTGCCCCCTGACACACACACACACACACACACACACACACACACACACACACACACACACACACACACACAGAGGAGAACAAGAAATAAGAACCCCATCTTCTAAGAAGATATTTCTGACCTCAAACTAAAATATTGTAGGAAACAACCAAATACTCTAGATTCCAGTATGGTTAAATAATGGTTATTAAACAATTTTTTTTTCTCTAGCTCTAGAACTTGGCCTCCTCAGCTCTTCTCTTTCTCACTGCATTAACTAACAAAATTCCAGTGCCTGGCCCTAAGAATGAAAATCTTAACTTCTATAAAAACAAGCCTCAGAAAGATGGGGAGGACCTGTCTTTTCTCCCCTGAAGCTGTAGAAACAGAAATACTTATTATACTCCATCATAAAAATGGATTTAAGGATCAGACATGATAGAGGTGAAAGCAAGAAATTTCATGAGCGTGTCCAACTTGCTTTCCTGTCCAATGTCTTAGAAAGATTGAAGGCAGGAGGAGAAGGGGAGGACAGAGGATGAGATGGTTGGATGGCATCACCGACTTGATGGACATGAGTTTGAGCAAGCTCCGGGAGTTGATGATGGACAGGGAAGCCTGGCCTGCTGCCATCCATGGGGTCACAAAGAGTCGAACATGACTGAGCGACTGAACTGAACTGTAGAGACTGTGGGGCTATGCATGAGAAATGTGTTAGCTCTGTTAATGCACATCAGTCCTGGGACGGATTCTTCACACAGTCTTGAGAGACAGCCAGGCTTCAGATTGTTCAACATTCTGTGCAAGTAACTTTTAAATTTCAGACTTAAGACTGGGATGGCAACTGGCTACTTTAACTGATCATTTGAGCCAGGATAATCACTGAAAGGGAGCAGGATGCTATGGTCCTCCCCCTCAGGTCCTCTGCCTGCCTTTTGTCTGTGGAAAACTTAGTCAAAGAATAAGTTGAGGCTCCTGGTGGTGCCGTGGGGATGGCAAGAGCCAGAGCTGGAGCCCGAGCTTGCCGTGGGGTGGTGGTGGGAGTCGAGGCCCGGGCTCAGGTATCCGCTGCCCGCACCTCCGTGCCACCCTCAGCCTGTGGCGCAGCCGTCCGCCCACAGGATGGACAGCGCATCTGGGGGCTCGGGCTCCGGGGACAACGCCCTGACCACTGAGGCTCTTTTTGTGGTGCCGGGTGCAGGAATGATGGCGCTCAGTCAACACTGAGCGTGACTGCTGATCATCCAGGTGGGGCATAAGACAGGGGCCCCCACCACTGGGACCAACGTGCTGGGGAGGAAGGTTCTCTACCTCTCACGCCAAGCACATCATGTGAGTGGATGGGAAGACAGGGCTGTTCCAAGCCTAAGCCCCCTGAGTGACGCCCAACACCCTCTCCACGGTGACCTAGGGCAGCAGGAAGAAGGTACCAGGTGAGATCCAGCAGGTTTCCAACAAGGATGACATGAAGACGTCTCTGAAGAAGGTGCTGAAGGAGACCTCCTACACGATGATGATGCCGTGGGTGGTCGTGCATGCTGGCCCTCCCCCTGCAAGTCATCTCAGCACGCTGCACGGTCCAGTTTGTGGGATGGGAGGCCAAGTCCAGCAGTGTGTTGACCTCGATTGGGAAGATTTTCAAAGAAGAGGGCCTGCTGGGATTCTTTATGGGCTTAAACCCCCACCTCCTGGGAGATTTTCTTGTGGGGCTGTAACCTGCTGGCCCACTTCATCAATGCCTATCTGGTGGATGACAGCGGGAGTGACTCCCCAGGGGGCCCAGGGGAACGACCAGAATCTAGGTTCCCAGTTCAGCCAGGCGCTGGCCATCCGGGCCGACACCACATTTGTGATGGGGATTGCGATGAGACTGCTGACCTCCTCCTTCCTGCTGGTTGGTGATTTCTTGGCCATAAACGACTGCAGGCTGCAGGCTGAGCTCCCTTCTTAGTCCCCAGTGTTCAAATCTTGGATCCACCGCTGGAAGTACCTGAGTATGCAGGGCCAACCCTTTCGAGGCTCCAGACCACTTTTCTGCCTGGTGTCGTCAGGAGTGTGGTTTGCCCTGGAGTAAGCTGAATCACCTAAAAAAACAAAACCACGCTGTCTCAGCCTGGCCACCACAGGTGAGGCCTGATCATCTCAGGGCACCTGTCAGACGACCACCCCAGCATCACCTATAGGTGCTCTAGCATGGCTAGGCATCAGTTTCCATATTTCCCATGCATCTGTCCAGAAGCAGCGACTGGGTGGGGGTGAGGCTGCGTCCAATGGACTGGGCACTCTTAGACCCAGGGAAGGTCGGGTGGACCTGGGGAATAGGGGACAAATCCCCTTACTCTGCAGATTTCCCGAGTCTGCCTCGTGCTGGGGGTCAGAGATGGGCTTGTGGAGGCCCACAGTGCATGGGCAGAGGCTCATGAGTTCAGGTCCCACCTCCCACTCACACCCTTCAAGTCAGCCCCAGCTTGCATGGTGCAGCTCAGCTGGGAGCTTCGCCATCTTGCTTTGTAAATAGGATGTGATCCCCTTTCACCAGGCCACCATCACGTCCAGGCCTTGGCTAGGAGGCTATGTTTGTTTTTCTCAACACTACTTGTCTGAGAAGACAGCACCTTCTAAATGGGAAATTGTGTGACTGCTCAGAATGTATTCCCCCCTCGCCCCCACCCCACCCTGGTCAAGTCAGAGGCTCCTCAGTTTAATGGTGATGCCTCGCATGTAGGATATGGTTATCTGTGCAATTGTGAACACTCAGATGCTAGGCAGATCAATGTCTCTAGCTATATCCAGTTTAAATTACCTAATAAGATCTGACCCTTTCTCCTGAAAATAAATGCATTGGTGGTGATTTAGGGAAAAAAAGAACAAATTTAATCAGAGAAATGAGAACATGTGAAAAACAAAGGAGACCAAATAGTAATAATGTAGTCATTAAGCATAGTCAAGAATCTTTAGTTCCTTCTCAGTGGCTATACATAATATTCTGAGTCATATCCTGTGAGCTGTCTTATAGATACTGAAACCCCAGGTGGAGAAGTTAACTACATGATGACCAGAATGTACCCACTTTACCAACCACATGAGCTGTCACAGTTCCAAGAATGGCCTCAAAGAAAGGGAAACAAACCAACCCCGGAACTGAAGATTAACTGTTCCTAAAACAATCAATATGACACTGGTCAGACCACTGATGACCAATATGAAGATGACTGTCAGAGCTGACTATGCTGTTTCTGCATGTAGCCCCTTCCTTCTGTCTATAAAGTACTCTTGCCTGGAAAATCCCATGGATGGAGGAGCATGGTAGGCTAGAGTCCATGGGGTCACAAAGAGTTTGACACGACTGAGTGACTTCACTTATATTTCTGTCTATAAACCTCTTGCCACTGGTTGCCAGTGGTGGGGAGTCGGCCTTTGAACAGACATCTGCCCCTCACTCCCGCCCCTAGTTGCCAGCATCTAAAATAAAGCAAACTTTCCTTTCCGCCAGCTTGGCTTGTTTATTGGCTTTTGAGCAGCAAGCAGCCAGATCCCGCACTTTTTCAGTAACAGTATAATTGTCATGTTATAACCGTATGACTGTTAGCATAATTGACACCATCTTGGGCCCATTCAGCTTCTCCTGTCTTTCCTTCCACTGACCCTAGCCAGGAATGTACTGTGTAGTGCCTCACTTCTCTGTCATCAAGGGCTTTGTAGTAATAGATACTATTTAATAATTGTTAGGTCCATGTGGTTCTATGCTCTGTTAGTCTCCAGACAGTGATGAAAACCTTTGCTGACTATTCCTGGTACCCATGAGACTAGTTACCCACTTATAAACCTTGACTTGGGTTAATAAATGGGTCAGTTCAGTTCAGGTGCTCAGTCGTGTCCGACTCTTTGCGACCCCATAAACCGCAGCACGCCAGGCCTCCCTGTCCATCACCAACTGCCAGAGACTACCCAAACCCATGTCCATTGAGTAGGTGATGCCATCCAACCACCTCATCCTCTGTCGTCCCCTTCTCCTCCCACCTTCAATCTTTCCCTGCATCAGGGTCTTTTCAGATGAGTCTGCTTTTCGCATCAGGTGGCCAAAGTATTGGAGTTTCAGCTTCAACATCAGTCCTTCCAATGAACACCCAGGACTGATCTCCTTTAGGATGGACTGGTTGGATCTCCTTGCAGTCCAAGGGACTCTCAAGAGTCTTCTCCAACACCACAATTCAAAAGCATAAATTCTTTGGCACTCAGCTTTCTTTATAGTCCAACTCTCACATTCATACATGACTACTGGAAAAACCATAGCCTTGACTAGATGGACCTTTGTTGACAAAGTAATGTCTCTGCTTTTAAATATGCTGTCTAAGTTGGTCATAACTTTCCTTCCAAGGAGTAATCATCTTTTAATTTCATGGCTGCAGTCACCATCTGCAATGATTTTGGAGCCCAGAAAAATAAAGTCAGTCACTGTTTCCCCATCTGTTTGCCATGAAGTGATGGGAGCAGATGCCATGATCTTAATTTTCTGAATGTTGAGCTTTAAGCCAACTTTTTCACTCTCCTCTTTCACTTTCATCATGAGGCTTTTTAGTTCTTCTTCACTTTCTCCCATAAGTGTGGTGTCATCTGCATATCTGAGGTTATTGATATTTCTCCTGGCAATCTTGATTCCAGCTTGTGCTTCTTCCAGCCCAGCGTTTCTCATGATGTACTCTGCATATAAGTTAAATAAGCAGGGTGACAATATACAGCCTTGACGTACTCCTTTTCCGATTTGGAACCAGTCTGTTGTTCCATGTCCAGTTCTAACTGTTGCTTCCTGACCTGCATACAGGTTTCTCAAGAGACAGGTCAGATGGTCTGGTATTCCCATCTCTTTCAGAATTTTCCACAGTTTATTGTGATCCACATAGTCAAAGGCTTTGGCACAGTCAATAAAGCAGAAATAGATGTTTTTCTGGAACTCTCTTGCTTTTTTGATGATCCAGCGGATGTTGGCAATTTGATCTCTGGCTCCTCTGCCTTTTCTAAAACCAGCTTGAACATCTGGAAGTTCACGGTTCACGTATTGCTAAAGCCTGGCTTGGAGAATTTTGAGCATTACTTTACTAGCGTGTGAATGAGTGCAATTGTGTGGTGGTTTGAGCATTCTTTGGCATTACCTTTCTTTGCGATTGGAACGAAAACTGACCTTCTCCAGTCCTGTGGTCACTGCTGAGTTTTCCAAATTTGCTGGCATATCGAGTGCAGCACTTTCACAGCATCATCTTTGAGGATTTGAAATAGCTCAACTGGAATTCCATCACCTCCACTAGCTTTGTTCGTAGTGATGCTTCCTGAGGCCCACTTGACTTCACATTCCAGGATGTCTGGCTCTAGGTGAGTGATCACACCATCATGGTTATCTGGGTCATGAAGATCTTTTTTGTATAGCTCTGTGTATTCTTGCCACCTCTTCTTAATATCTTCTGCTTCTGTTAGGACCATACCATTTCTGTCCTTTATTGAGCCCATCGTTGCATGAAATGTTCCCTTGGTATCTCTAATTTTCTTGAAGAGATCTCTAGTCTTTCCCATTCTATAAATGGGTAACTTTAATAAAAAGTTCCTGTTTTCAAGCATCTACCCTACACCCTAGGTTAACCATAAAGCTGTCCCCAGTGGGCCCTCAGCAGTGAATACTGCAGCTGCAAATGTTTCTATTTCATTGTCTGCCCCATCCCACCCTGTGAGGAAGAGACCCTAGAATAAACCGATCCACCAATTACATAAAGCGGCCTGCCTCGTTTTTTTGATCTCAGGATACCTGATTCTCAGGGACTTCCCTGGAGGTCCAGTGGTTAGGACTCGATACTTTCAACGCCATAGCCCTGGGTTTGACTCCTGGTTGGGGAACTAAGATCCTGCAAGCCTTGAGGCATGGCCAAAAAAAAAAAAATAAGATACTTCTCAGTTTGGTTGTTGTTACCTCCTGTAGCCAACAATTGGCAAACCAGCTAGGAAACTGAAAATGATACAGAAATGGGCAAAGGGATAGTGTAGGGGGCTGGGGTGAGGGAGATTGTTGGTGGTGGGGGAATCTCAGGCTGGCAAGCCACTTCCACACAGGGTGGCCTGGTGAGGTTTGTGGAATGCTTCCAGGCCAGTGAGTGAGCACAGGGTGCCAGGAAAATGCCAGAGGGCTTACTAGGTGTATTAACCCAAGTGGTGGAAAAGCAAAAGTGGAAAAAATAAAGTGAGCTAGCTATCGGCTATTGCATGGCCTTTATTGTGTGCTCTGAGGATTAGCACAGAAAAGGCACTGCAGCTCAGCAGGGAACTAGAGATGACAAAAGAGGCGCAAGCTTTAGAGAGGGACATCCAGACACCTCATTGTTCCACCACCTCAGAGGTATTGTCAAAGAAAATACAAGAGAAGCACACAGAAGTGAGAGAGAGAACTGGACCCCCAAGAGGTGGGATTCTTGGGATAAACACGCATCAGAAGATGAGAAGATGAGAAGATGAGGACAAAGCCCCGAGCATGAGCTCTGATCCAAACTAAAACCCAGGCGGGAGTCCCCTGCTGGTCCAGCGTTTAGGATTCAGCATTTTCACTGGGTTCAGTCCCTGGTTGGGGAACTGAGACCCCACAAACTGTGAAGTGTGGCTGAAAAATAAAGACCACTTCATGGCAAATAGAAGGGGAAAAAATGGAAACAGTGGCAGATTTTATTTTTCTGGGCTCCAAAATCATTGCAGACGGTGACTGCAGCCATGGAATTAAAAGATGCTTGCTCCTTGGAAGGAAAGCTATGGCAAACCTAGAAAGCGAATTTAAAAGCAGAGACATCACTTTGCCTACAAAGGTCCCTATAGTCAAACATATGGTTTTTCTGAGTCATGTAAGAGTTGTCATCAACTTGTCATTCAGTAGTCATGTGAGAGTTGGGCCATAAAGAAGACTGAACACTGAAGAACTGGTGCTTTCGCACTGTGGTGCTGGAGAAGACTCTTGAGAGTCCTTTGGACAGCAAGGAGATCAAACCAGTCAATCCTAAAGGAAATCAACCCTGAATATTCATTGGAAGGGCTGATCCTGAAGCTGAAGCTCCAATACTTTGGGCACCTGATGTGAAGAACTAACTCATTGGAAAAGACCTTGATGCTGGGAAAGATTGAGGGCAGGAGGGGGAGGAGGTGACTGAGGATGAAATGGCTGGATGGCATTACTGACTCAATGGACATGAGTCTGAGTAAACTCCAGAAGATAGCGAAGGACAGGCAAGCCTGGCTTGCTGCAGTCCATAGGGTCGCAGAGAGTTGGACACAATGGAGTGACTGAACAACAGCAATGCAGGCTGCCCTCTGGCAACGTTTGTATGCAGCTGGGCTGGGAGGAAGCCAGGGTTGCCTCGCCAACTTGATTGAAGGGGTACCTGCAGGTATACACCTGGCTTGGCCAAATGAGGGGGACGTGTAGCCTTCACCTTTAAGATGGGTCTCTGTGGAAGACAGACAGGAAATAGTGAGGGAGTCAGGAATGAAACGTGCCATCTATGCTCCTAATTTCCAAGTTATCTACAGCAAGCGTGTGATCATATCCTGCAGTCTGCTCTAGGAACTTGGTACTGGACCATAGTTTCAGGTTTGGCCCCATGGTTAATCAACACATTCAGATGGTGGCAGCTGTGACAGCTGATCTAAGTGAATCTGAAAAGGTCTGACATAAGGGAAGTAGGTGGGTAGATAAAGCCAAAGAGAAAAAAACAAAAAATGAGGCAACTAAGAAATGGGCCCAACTAGAACTTCTCACAAACTATTATGACAAAACCTTGTGTCGTAAGTGAGAAGGACTCTATGGGGCCTTCCCAGGACAGAACCCCACCATGTACTTCCCCCGCCTCTTGTTTGTAGAAAAACTTTAGCCTCCTATGCTTCCCCAAGTTCCAAAGGATAAATTTAATCAGGGAAGTTGAGAAAATGCAGAAACAAAGGAAAAGAGTCAGGCAAGACAAAATAATAATAGTTTATCCATTAAACAAAGTCAAGGGCCTTTAGCTCCTCCTCTAGGGCTAGAAATAATATCTTGAGCCCTGTCTCATGAGCTGTTTTGCAGATACTGAAAGCCCACAAGGTGGAAGAAGCTCTGGATGTTGCCCATAAGCATGTAGACCCCAGATCAGTTGGAACCAGAAAGTTGATGTTAACTCTCGATTACCTTATCACCAACCAATCAGAAGAATGTCCATGAGCTGATCACATACCTCAAAACCCTCTCCCTCACCCTGTCTTTAGAAACCTTTCCTTAATAGCCGTTGGGGAGTTTGGGTCTTTTGAGCATCAGCTGCCCTGGGTTTCTTGCTTGGCACCCTGCAGTAAACACTGTACTTGCCTTTACCACAACCTGGTGTCAGAAGACTGGCTTTACTGCCCTTGGGCAAGTGGACCCAAGTTTGATTCAGTAACTGTATTAGCTGGGACCCTCTAAGGAGAATATGGATAAACACCCTAATTCAGTCCTTTTCACCCTATGAGAAGCGTTACCCAAACAAAACTAGTTTATTCCCCTAATAGCAGGAGTAAAAGGGGAAGAAGCACACCCCTGTGTCCCACTGCTGTGGGAAGATGAAGAACAGGGGTGGGTACCCCGACTCCTTGACATTGGTGTGGGGTCAACCTTGCTCCTTGGTGTTGCCTACAGGAGGTAAGTGGAGGCCCCCTGTTGAACTATTCCTTTATCTCGCATCAATAAACAGACTGTTCTAGCTTTAGCTGATATTGGTGCTGAGTGTACCCTGATTCGTGGGAATCCATCCAAGTTCCAAAGGGAAATACGAGCCATTGATGGACATAAAGGCCAAACAATACAGGTGAAACAAAAGCACTTGTATTTACAAATCAGAAGGCTGCCTCCCTGTCCCTTTCTGGTTTATATTTCGCCCATATCCGATAATGGGCGTGTGGGTGTCCTACGGGACCCAGGCCTCACAACCACCACAGGTGAGTTCCAGTTACAGATGCCAATGATCAAGCTAACGGGGACCCTGTAACACTGCCTGTCCTTTGGAGAGTTGTGGCAATAAAACAATATCGCCTATATGGGGGACAGGAAGAACAAGGCTACCATCAAGGAATCAGAGAAGGTGGGGGTTATAAGGGACTTCCCAGGTGGTGCTAGCGGTAAAGAATCTGCCTGCCAATGCAGGAGATGTAAGAGATGCGAGTTTGATCCTTGGGTTGGGAAGATCCCCTGGAGTAGGAAATGTCAACCTGCTCCAACATTCTTGCCTGGTACATCCCATGGACAGAGGAGCCTGGAGGGCTACAGTCCATGGGGCCACAGAAGAGTCGGACATGACTGAAGCAACTTAGCATGCCTGTTGCAGGAAGGGCCCGAAACAGGGCTCTTGTCTAACACTCAGAAATGAATTGTCCAAGGAGACACATATGCTGACAAAGCAAGAGATTTTATTGGGAAAGGGCGCCCAGGTGGAGAAGAACAGCTCTGCCTCCTGGCTCGAAGTCTCGGGTTTTACAGTGATGGGATTAGTTTCGGGTTGTCTTTAGCCAATCATTCTGACTCAGACTCCTTCCTTGTGGTGCACGCCTTGTTCAGCCAAGATGGATGCCAGCGAGAAGGATTCTGGGAGGTGGTCGGACATGTGGTGTCTCCTTTTGACCTTTCTCGAACTCTTCTTGTTGGTGGTGGCTTATTAGTTCTGTGTTCCTTACCAGGACCTCCTGTTGTGAAACAGCTCATGCAAATGGTTACTATGGTGCCTGGCCAGGGTGGGCAGTTTCAGTCAGTGTGCTTCCCCTAACATGCCTGCACACACCCACAGGGGTTATAAGACTGGCACAACGCCCATTCAATAGCCCCATGTGGCTGGATGAAAAACCAAACAGCACCTGGTACATGACAGTAGACTACAGAGAATTTAACAAGCTAACACCCCATATCTGTGTGAGAGTTCCAAACATAGAGTCTTGGATACGATCTCGTCTCTCAAGACATATCATTGTGTCTTGGATTTTTCTAATGCCTTTCTCAGCTTACCCTTAGACAGGGAGTCCTGGGACCAACGTGGCTTCACATGGGAAGGGAGACAATGGACTTTTACTGTCTTGACTCCTGGTTATCCGCACAGTCCTACTATATGGAACAGTGGCCCAAGACTTTCTCCCTCTTTTGTTCTCTGTTATTACACTGATGATATCATGATAACCTGTGATGACGTGCTGTCTTTTCCAAGCCACTGCATCTTTTCAGGAACATTTAAAATCTTGAAGATGAGAAGTAAACACTGACAAGTAAATGCAAAGACTGGGACAGTTGGTCAAGTTCTTGGGTGCTCTCTGGTCTGGTGAGACCAAAGGGGTGCCTGAGATTGTCTCTGATGAAAACAGGCATATCCACAACCAGCAGTGTAAGAGTTACCAGTCTTTATAGGGCTGGGAGGGTAATGGTGGCCTTTTATTCTCCATCCCCACTTGCCCAGATATTAAGACCCTATATGTTTTAGTAAATAAGCGACAATCTGGGACTGGACTATCCCACAACAAGAGTCTTTTGAAAAGACCAAATGGATTGTCAAACATGTCCAAGGGCAGGGCATGTTAATGCTGAACACAAGGAGTGAATTGGATATAAGTGTACATCTGGAAGGGTTTGAATGAGAACTGTTTGACAGCAACAAAATGGGAAAAGAGCACTGCTGGGATTCCGGTCTCAGTTACAGAAAGGGGCAGAGAACTGGTCTCAGTTCAGTTCAGTTCAGTTGCTCAGTCGTGTCCAACTCTTTGCGACTCCATGGACTGCAGCATGCCAGTCTTCCCTTTCCATCACCAACTCCCGCAGCTTGCTCAAACTTATGTCCATCGAGTCATTGATGCCTCGGTGATGCCCAGAGAACTGGTCTAGTCCTATAAAAAAAACAATCCATAGCAGTGTTAACTAAAAGAAAGAGTCATAACCTGAAAGTAGAGAATCATTTTATTTGGTGGAATGTTGAGGACTCTGAACCCAGGAGACAGCATCTCAGTAGCTCTGGAAAACTGCTCTAAGGAGGTGGGGGCCTGGGGGTGGGGAGGCAGGCTATATACAAGTTTGCAACGGAGGGAGCAAGCAGTCTGAACAACAAAGATCAGGCATCAAGTTAAAGAATTTGGCATTCTATGTATGGGAAGATGCAAGTCTCTGGGCATTCACCCCTCATTCCTTTCATATGCACCTCAACTGTCTGGGGCCAATCCTGTTTCCTTGTTCACCTAAAGGAATGGCAGATGGCTGTTTCTTGCATTCCCCCAGCTCCCCAGCTATCACCGTAGGGAATGGCAGCATC
This sequence comes from Okapia johnstoni, assembly GCA_024291935.2. Lineage (NCBI taxonomy): Eukaryota > Metazoa > Chordata > Mammalia > Artiodactyla > Giraffidae > Okapia > Okapia johnstoni. The sequence goes on along the minus strand of JAGTYA010000024.1, from coordinate 7,216,042 downwards.
TGCTGGATGACAGAAATCGCTGATGGCTGTGTCAGTTCTTACTGATATGGCAACCCCATGGATTGTAGCCTGCCAGGCTCCCCTGTCCATGGAATTCTCTAGGCCAGAATACTGGAGTGGGTAGCTGTTCCCTTCTCCAGGGGATCTTCCCAATCCAGGAATCGAACCCAGGTCTCCTGCATTGCGGGCAGATTCTTTACCAACTGAGCCACCAGGGAAGCCCTGATATGGCAGGAGGTATTTTCAATTCACAGCAGTTTCCCTAGTTTTACAACAAACCGAGGATCTGACCGCCAACTTACCCTTCAGCTTACTGACTCCTCTGCCTGTGGGCCGATGGATTAAGGACGTGCTTTCAAATCCTAAGTGTGCCTGTGCCCAGCTGAGTACTTTACACAAGTGCATTCACACCTTCAACAGAGAAGCACCTTTTACATCGATCCTCTCTCTCAGCTGTTCAGGTTTCATTAGGCCCAGTGACCACCAGAGCTGCCCCGCCGCTTGTCTGTGGCACCCTCTGTAAAGCACAGATCTGGGAAGGTTTGGAATGACCCCTGCTCATGCATGGTACATGGAAGGCAGCTGTAGGGGCAACCCATCTCTGTACTGGACAACTCATTTGGATTCGTTTGGATTCAGATGTCATCTGGTTCAGGAAGGGACTAGACAAAGTAGTCGGTGGGCAGAATTCAAGGTGGTGACTACTCACCAGTCCAATGCCCCTCAACCTTGCCACTGGCAATTGGGCAGTGTGGAAAGGTTTGACAATGTGGATGTCTCAGTGGCATCGAGATAACTAGAAAATATTCAATAAACCTCTGTGGGGATTGAATTATGGGCTGACATTTGGACTGCCTGCAGGCAACTAGGTGCCAATGTGCCCGTGTGGCTCATTTCAGCTCATTCACCGTTCACTCTACCTGGCAGTCATGTAGCTAGTGCATTAACCAGATCAAGAGCCCTATTCCTGGAGGAATTACAGATCCCTCTGATGGCAGAATGGCTCCACTGAAAGAAAAAAGGCTCTGTTTATCCTCAAATATATGGATTCCCAAGCTGTAGATCATTTGAGGTGCTAACCCTTGAGACAACCCTGCAGGTGACATCAGACGCTCCAACCATCTGGCTCCCAGATGGCAAATGGACTACAGAGGACTTTGGTGGGTGTCAGAAGGGTATCCGTGTGCTTTAAACCTGTACCCACACAGCCACTGGGTCAATGGAGGCCTTTGCCAGTAAGAGCCAATCAGGCCATCACAATCAAAGGACTGTCAAAATTGAAAGTTAAGATAAGGAATACTGGCCCATATTGATGGTGATCAAGGAACTCATTGCGTGGACATGAAATACAAGAGTGGGCAGAAGCCTGAGGAAGTTTTTGGGCTTCTCATTTTCTTTACAACCCCAGTACAACTGGACTGGTTACTTGGATTTTTTTTTTTTTTTAGTATTTATTTATTTGGCTGCACTGAATCTTAGCTGTGGTATTTGGGATCTAGCTGCTGCATGTGGGATCTAGTTCCCTGACCAGGGATGGAACCCAGCCCCCTGAATCATGAGTGCAGAGTCTTAGCCACCGGAACAGCAGGGAAGTCCCTATCTTGCTCATGCTCAGTCATGTCCGACTCTTTGTGACCCCCACCGGACTGTAGCCTGACAGGCTCCTCTGTCCATGGGATTTCCCAGGCAAGAATACTGGAGTGGGTTGCCCCTAACTGGATGTTAAAAGCCACCTTAACAGGTGTATCTTCGATAGCACATTGCAAGGTTAATCCCCTTGGATCTGACAATCTGCATGTAAACGGCTTGGACGCTGAGAAAGCAGGTACAAAAGGGAGGTCTTTGCCTGTCCATTGGGAGGAAGGTCTTGTTTTTGTTTGTTTGCTTTGCAGCTGCGGCTGGACTTCCCACCTGGTGTTACTTAGTTCACTGGTATTTAACTGGTCTCACTTCCTGGGTGACTTTTATTCTAAGCCCTTGGGTGATGGGACTTGTCTTGGTATTGCCTTCACTCTGGGATTTTATACGGGAATGGGCCCCATGCAGACCCAGATCATCTCTTCTGAAAAATATCCCAGGAGTTGAAGTGGGGTTAGCCATGCGGGTTCCCACTGAGGCCCCTATGTAATTTCAGTTTACCTACTGAAGACATGAAAGGACAAAACATGTGGCATCACCATCTTGAAAAATGCTGAAACCAGGGGTGGTTTTAGCCAGTGGAGGTCAAATGGCTACAGTGTTACTTGTGAGTGAGGATCTGCCTTATCTTTTTCCCTTATGACATCTGTTTAACCACCTGGTAGTGTTTGCCTCATGATCTTCCTGACTCCGGTTACGGGAAATGTCTCCCTTTCCTGGCACCCCCAAACATGCAAAGTTCACGGTGGTTTTGCCTGCTGGGTCTGCAACCTGTTGCCCTCCAGAGCCCGGAGGAAGTTGTGGACTAATGGGGATAACGACTTGGGTTGGTGACCCCAAACACCCTTGGTGATCTGATTCCTATTGATGAAAGTTTTATGTTTGATTATAGTGAGCACAAAGAATTGATGCTTTTGCCCTGTTACAGCTGAGCATATATACTGAGGATCAGGTCTAGTCCAAGTTGACTTGTCTGCTATCTTGGACCCATTTAATTCTAATCAGTTTTTGTTGTGTCCTCAGGCTATGTCATTCTTTCAAAGGTTGTGCCCTGCCCCCTTTCCTCCTGTTTCAGATGGGGGCTACTGACCTCAGCAGTCCATGTTCAGCTCCCAACTACCCTAAACCATCCCGTATGCTAAGCCATGGGAACCTAAGAATCATTTGACCAGTTTTGCACCAAGGAAACTAACATATTGTTTACAGCCACTATTGTAGTTTAGTTGCTCGGTCGTATCTGACTCTTTGTGACCCCATGGACTGCAGCACATCAGGCTTTCCTGTCCATCACCATCTCCCAGAGATTGCTCAAAGTCATGTCCATTGAGGTAGTGATGCCATCCAACCATCTCGTCCTCTGTTATCCCCGTCTCCTGCCTTCAATCTTTCCCAGCATCAGGGTCTTTTCCAATGAGTCGGTTCTTCGCATCGGGTGGCCAAAGTATTGGAGCTTCAGCTTTAGGATCAGTCCTTCCAATGAACATTCAGGATTGTTTTCCTTTAGATTGACTTGTTTGATCTCCTTGCAGTCCAAGATCCTCTGCAGAAGGAAATGGCAACCCAATCCAGTATTCTTGCCTGAAAAACTCCATAGACAGAAGAGCCTGATAGCCTATAGTCCATGGGGTTGCAAAGAGCCAAACATGACTGAGCAACTGGCTACACACACCCAGAGGTACCATGACAGTTCCAAGACCAATCATCAAAGATCAAAAAGTGGGAGGTGGCCCAATTCCTGGAAATTTCTACCCCTTCCCCCAAATACTTGGAATAACCCTCCTACTTATTAACCTATGAAATTACTCAGCCCATAAATCTTTCAAATTTTTGGTGCTGAAGAAGACTTTTGTGAGTCCCTTGGACAGCAAAGAGATCAAACCAGTCAATCCTAGAGGAAGTCAACCCTGAATATTCATTAGAAGGACTGATCCTGAAGCTGAAGCTCCAATAGTTTAGCTACCTGATGTGAAGAGCCGACTCATTGGAAAAGACCTTGATGCTGGGAAAGATTGAGGGCAGGAGGGGAAGAGAGTGACAAAAGATGAGATGGTTGGATGGCATCACTGACTCAATGGACATGACTTTGAGCAAGCTCCGGGAGATGGTGAAGGACAGGGAAGCCTGGCATGCTGCAGTCCATGGGGTGGGTTGCAACGAGTCAGACACGACTTAGTGACTGAACAACAAAAAGCTAGCCACACCACATTTTGAGGCCAAACTTGCCTTCTGCAATGGCCCACGCTCTGTGGAATGTGTTTCTCCCAAGGCTTCTCTTGCCCTCTAAGCTGGCCCGCACTCTGTCTATGGAGCGTGTTTCTCTCTAAGTAAATCCACTTCTTACCTATGACTTTTTCTTTCACTGATTTCTTTCTGCAATGAGACACCAGAACCTGAGCTTCATTAGGTCCTGAAAACAGATCTGTGATCTCAGCTGGAAGAACGTGGATCTTGGCTGGGTTTGAGTCTCAGCACATGGGTTTGAGTCCTGGCACATGGGCACAAGTCCTAGTGAGAAGTGAATGGTTTCACACGTGCATGGAAAGGACCAACCATGTCCAAACACATCACAGACATATCATAGGTGGCTTCCTAATGAAGTCTGCCAGGTGACCCACAAGGCTCGCAGTACTGAATGGACAGGAAAAAAAGCAGCTTCCTACAGCAGGCTCCTTTATGACACCCACACAAGGGATCTGGATATGTGGAGCCTATTTGTGCCTTATCTGCCCTATGGTAATGCACCTTGGGGTTTCCTTCCCTCTTGGGCCATATGTATATACACATGTTCTTACTGGAAGTTCCCCATAATTTCCTACTATTAAGTCCAGGTGGCACTTCCATCATAGTATGTCATCCTGGGAATGGCCAAATCTATTTTCCTTCCCCAATACACAGGTGTAAATGCCATTCTGGTAATCCATTCTGGTAATGCCATTCTGGTAATAAGTACAGTTCACCACATCAGCTTTGAATGACCCCCTCCAAAGCATTTCTCTATCAAACCAGGAAACTGCTCAAAAGAGAAAAGGGCTAATGCAGATACAGCTTTAGACATGTTTGACAGCTCAGCAGGGAGGAACTTGTGCCTTTACTGGCAAGAATGCTGTGCATTTATATAATTTCATCTGAATCCAACATAACTGATTCATTTCCTCATATGAAAAGTCATTAATCAAAGTTTCCTTTGCTGATGTTTTCACTCGCTGGCTTACTTCTCTCCTGAGTAAATGGGGAACTGTATGTTCTTCGTATGCTTTTGTTTAGTAGGAATCCTTTATTCTTGCTGCCAGTGAGAAACGCAAGCCACCTTCCAAGATCTGTCCCTAATGTGGCTGCTGCAGAATATTGATGGATAAGGCTGGATGGTCATCAAGACATTATCAAGATGTCAGGGTTGGAGTGTATGGCTGCTGGCATAACTGACACCATCTTGGGTGCATTCAGCTCCTCCTGTCTTTCTACTGACTCTACTCAGGAGTGGACGGTGCAGTAAATAACTTCTCTGTCATCAAGGGCTTTGTAGTAATAGATACTGCTTAACAATCCTTAGCCTCATTATAGACAGATCCTGTTTAATGACCAGGTAGCCTCTATAGTCTATTAGTCTCCAAACAATAATGAGGACCTTTGATGATATATTCCCAGTGCCCACCAGACCGGTTGCCCATTCATAAATCTTGATTTGGGAATGTACTTCCTGTTTCCAAGTACCTCCCCCTACCCCTTAGGTTAACTATTAAATTGCCCAGTGTCCCCTCAGTGGTGCAGAGTGCAGCTTCCAGTGTTTCTGGATCACTGTCCACCAGATCCCACCCTGTGAATAAGTTACTCTCTAATAAACTGATCTATTAACGGAGCTGCCTGCCTCAATTTTCAGTCTCCAGAGACTTCCTCAGTTTGGTGGGCACTTTTCATTTCCTCCATCCTCTAACAGTCATCTCTTAATTACTTTTAAGGTTTTTTTCTCTGGAAGAGTGAGTCAAAGCAGAAGACAATTTTTTGACAACTCCCTCTATTCCTTGTGATATGTCATATCCATGAAATAAGAACAGGATGAATTAAAAGCAGAATTTTAAAGAAGTGTTACCAAACCAAACTTGGGTTCACTCGCTGTGTGCAGTAAAGCCAATCTACTGACACTGGGTTATGGGGAAGGAAAGTACAACGTTTATTGCAGGGCACTGAGCAAGGGGCCCAAGGGGCTAGGGCGCAAAAAGCCCAAACTTCCTGATGACTTTCAGGGAAAGAGTTTGAAAGACAGGGGAGGCGAGTTGTGGGGTGCACGATTAGCGTGTGGGCTTTCTCTTGATTGGCCAGTGGTGAGAAAATCAGGAGTCAACATCAACATTCTGGTTCCAGCCTTTTGGGGATCTATGTGCTTGTGGACATCATACAATTAACTTTTTCCAGCTAATGAATGTTTCAGCTCAAAGAATATGGCTCAGCATATTATCCCCAGCCCTTGAGGAGCAACTAAATGTCCTTGAGTTTGCTTAATGGTTAAACTATTACTATTTTGTCTTGCTTGACTGTTCTCTTTTGTTTCTGCGTTTTCTCACTTCTCTGATTAAATTTATCCTTTGGAACTCGAGGAAGGCCTAGGAAGATAAAGTTTTTCCACAAACAAGTGGTAGGTGGAGGACTTGGGTAGGGTGTTGTCTGTCTCAGGAAGGCACCATCAGGTCCTTCCGGGAAATTAAAAATATATAAAAGGAGAAAAATTTAAAAAGTGGTGGAATGGTTAGAAATCTGGAAAGTAGCACAGAAGCTCAAGGAGATGAGAACTGGTCCAGAAGCTACAACATATGACTAAAAGGCACTCCCAAAAGGGAGAAAAACAAAACAGACAACAAAAAACCAAAACAAGAAAGTTTCTAGAACTGAGAGTGAGAGTGTCCATATTAACGAGATTCACAAGTGCCCAGAAGCAAGAAGGAAAGGCCTGCAGAGGGTTGAGCATGTGAAAAATCAGAGCGCCAGGGACAGAGAGAAGCTCTCACTCTTCATACGCAAGGGGTCTGGGATGAGAGTGGCTCTGGACTCCCAGCAGCAAACGCTACCCCAAGACTATGGAGCCACGTTCCAAGGCTGAGGGAATACTGTTTACAACCTGGACCTCAAAACCAAGCAGATTGTTTTTGAAGAATAAAGAACATTGTACATTAGGCTTAAAAATTTAGGCTTAGAAACAGTCTGAGATAACTTTTTGTTTTTTATGAAGTAACTTTTTTTTAAAAGATCATAATAAAACCCATATAACAAAATTTACCATTAAGGGCATAGTTCAAGAGTGTTAAGTATATTCACATTGGATTTCCCTGGTGGTCCAGTGGTTAGGAATCTGCCTGCCAATGCAGGAGACATGGGTTCGATCCTGGGGTTGTGAAGATTCCACATGCCACAGGGTAACAGCCCATGCGCCACAACTACTGAGCCCATGTGCTGTAACTACTGAAGCCCGTTTGACTGTGCTCCGCAACAGGGGACGCCACCATATTGAGAAACCTGCAAGCCCCCCGCTCTCTGCAACAGAGAAAGCCCGTGAGCAGCAATGAAGACCCAGTGCAGCTAAATATTTAATTCTTAAAACATGTATATTCACATTGCTGTAATACCAATCTCCGAAATTTTTCATCTTATGAAACTGAAACTTGATCCCTACTAAGCAATAACTCCTCATTTTCCCTCTCTCCAGGCCCTGGCAACCACCCTTCTACTCTGCGTATCTATGGTTTTGACTACTCTAGATACCCTTGGTTTGGTTTTATTCGCTAAGTCGTGTCCGACTCTTGTGACTCCGTGGACTGTAGCCCGCCAGGCTCCTCTGTCCATGGGATTCTCCAGACAAGAATACTGGAGTGGGTTGCCATTTCCTTCTGCAGGAGATTTTCCCCACCCAAGAATTAAACCCGGGTCTCCTGCATTGCAGGCAGATGATTTACTGACTGATCTATGAGGCAAGCCCCAAGATAGCTTACAGGACCTTTTGTCACTGGCTTATTTCACTGAGTATAATATCCTCAAGGTTCATCCATGTTGTAGCACATGTCAGGATATCCTTCCTTTTTAGACTGGATAATATTCCATTTTACATACACACCACGTTTTGTTTATTCATCAGTTGCTGGACACTTGGGTTCTTCGACGTTCTGGATATGGTGAATAACCCTGCTATGAACGTATGGGTGTACGAATCTCTGTCTGAGTCTCTGCTTTCTGTTCTTTTGGTTTATACCTAGAGGTAGTATTGCTGGATTACATGATAACTGTATTTTTAGTATTTTGAGACAGAGAACTTCTTTTTATCTTTGCTGAGAGGAGACTGCAGACCCAGCTGTTTCCCCCAAACCCAGAAACTACATAGAGGTTTTAGTGGTGTTTGGAGCCCAAAGCCTGACTTCTGCTCCCAGAACTGAGCCCATTTCCTTCCCTCTGCTTGCCAGCCATGCAAGCACTGCAGTCCCTTCTGGGACAGAAGTAAATGCCACAGAGACCAGGGAGTTTCGGCTTCTATCCCCTCCCAGCTAGGATGTGTGGGGGAAAATGCTCTGAAGCTCACACCCACTTCCCCAGGCCCAAGGCCCCTGCTTCTACTTTCTCTGTTCCCGCTCTGCTCCACCCCAGCTTCCCCTTTTGGAACCTAACCTGTTCCGAGGCCCGAGGAGCTCCTACCCAGTCCTCCTCAGCTGCCACCCCTACTGATCTGGATCCTGCCAGATGTCTTGGGACCCCCACTACCCCCACCCCCAGGGCCAGTATCCCCCATGCATTCCCCCAGGTCCTGGGACTTGAAGAGGGCTTGCAGCTAACTTTCGGAGCTGCACACAAGATGGAGCAGAATCAGACCTTCGAAGCTTCACCACCAGACATGGCTCCTCCACAACGCACACCTCTCGCGACCATCAGGGCTGGTGCCCGAGGAAGAAGTCCACAGGAGCCCGGGGAAGGCTTAAGGCTGCGGGACAGAAGCCTTCTAACCTAGCAACCAGTGTGCAGAGGGCTTCCAGCCTCTGCTGGCTGCATCACCCCTAAGCAGAGGCATCCCCTTGCTCTCTCCACACCGGCCTGGACCCTCCTGACGGCCGGCATGTTTTCTGTCGCCGTGGGCCAACTCGCCACACTGGCGGCGATTGAAGCAGACAGCGAGACCCTTGACCCACCATGTCCAGCACTGCCTCTGCATGCCCTTCCCTTTCTGGAAAGGACCACCCCACCCCCTTGAACGTGGCCCGATAACCCCAGGCCACAGGATATCACATGCCAGAGAAGATGGTGCAAACGCAGTAGCAAGGGCCCTGGTCACCCTGAATTACCCTGACCAGCAGCGGCCCACAGCAGGCCGTCACCTTCGGACTCCAAAAACCTGACAGAGAGACCATGGAGAAAACTCCAGCCCTGGGTCCTGGCAGGCACCCTTCTTGAGGGCTCCTTCCCACAGCACCTCTCCCGCCTCTCTGAGAGCCTGGGCTTCCCCCTCCACAACCCACTCAGCTCTTGAAGGACCAGGGGAGGTCCAGATGGGTGTTCTCGTCTGGAAAGGGCTCAGGTGATGGCAGCCACAGGTCTGGCTTCGAATTCCAGATCCTCCATTTGCATATTGTGTAACAGCCAAGAATAGTTTTCCAGTCAGAATCTCATTTTCAAGAATAGAAAGCAGGAGGTTGGGAGAAGGAAACGAGAGCTGAGGTCTCTGAGAAATGTCTCAGATATAAGAGGCCTTTGGGAAACAAGAGTGATAACAGCAAGCACTTGGCACGTGCCCAGATGCCTGTGTTCCACTCTCGTTTTCACAATACTCCCCTTGCCAGTCCCCACTGCACAGAAGGGACTGACTCCGAGAGGTTAGGAACTGGCCCAAGATCACACAGCTAAGTGATGGAGCTAGGATTCAAGCCCAGCTCTATTTCCAAAGCCTATCTTTTTATTCACCGTCCTCTACTGTAATCCCAGGCAAGGCTGGGCTGTGCAGAAATCTGTCGGACTTATGATATGTGGTCCTCTGAATCAACGGGGGAGAGATGAATTGCCGTTTTGGGGACTTCTCTGGTGGTTTAGTAGCTGAGACTCTGTGCTCCGAATGCAGGGGACCCAGGTTCAATCTCTGGTCAGGGACCTAGATCCCATGTGCTGCAACTAAGACCCAGTGCTGTCAAATAGAAAAATAAATAATAAAATAAGTAAAAATAGGTATTAAAAAAAAAGAATTGCTATTTCTCTGGCCTGCTGAAGGAGCAGCAGAGCTGGGCTAAAATCCAAGCATCTCCACTTTTTCATTGCCCGATCTTAGGCCAGTCCCTTCACTTTTCTGAACCTCAGCTTCCTCATCTGAAAAGTGGGACTGCGTTTTGTCTTGCTTCCTCTTGCTTACTAGTTTTGTCTTGTTTATGAATGGGGAGGATTAACTGAGTGGACCGTTGTATAGGGCCTGCTTGGAATAGGTGCTCAGCGAACACCCTTGATGGTGTTTCTGGAAACATGTGGAAAGGTCCCCTCCATCCCACCTCCTCTGCTTAGCAGACTCTCCTCCGGGGTCTGGAGCCCTCTTGAGAGCCTCAGCTCTTGAAAATGTCTCTCTCCTTCATTGTGTTACTGCATCCAGCAGAGGTATGGCAGCCTGTCACCAGGACTAAAATACACCATTGGAGGCTATAAAAACAAGCACATCATTTGACCCAGAAATTCCACCTCAGGAATCTATCCTACGAAATTAGTTTCCACCCATCAATAATGATGCTGATCATTGAGCACCTACTGTGTGCCAGGCCCTGTTCAATATGCTGGAAGTACAACGGGAGGGGACAAAGCCAACTGGTACCCTGGTCTCTGCCCCCTCAGAAGCTACCTAATTGCTTAAGAGCAATTAAGCAAATAATGGGTTGGCCAAAAATTTCCTTCAGATGCTAAGTAAAAACAAAAGACACATTTTTCATTTTCACTAAGAACTTTATTCAACAAAATATTCACCATTTTGTTCTACTACGTTCTGCCATTTCTTAGGCAACATCATAATTCCATCTTCCTCAAATTTTTAATCTTTTTGAGCAAAGAACTGTTCCAGGTACATTTTACACTCTTTCAGAGATACAGGTTGGATCCCTGGATTGGGAAAATCCCCTGGAGGAGGAATTGGGAACCCTCTCCAGTATTCTTGCCTGGAAATTTCCATGGACAGAGGAGCCTGGTGGGCTACAGTCCATGGAGTCATAAAGAGTTGGACACGACTGAATGACTGAGCACACACACAGGGAACTGAAATTTTTTCCATTAAGAGAATCTTGCAAAGACTGAAATAAATGGAAATCTGAAGGTGTAATGATGAATGAATTAGAACTTCCCAGCCACACTGTTAACAGTTTTTGCCTGGTCTTCAAAGAGTTATGTGGTCTTGCATTACCCTGATGGAAGACTACGCATTTTCTGTTGACTAATTCTGAATGTGTTTCATTGAGTGCTGCTTTCAGTTGTTCTAATCTGGAGCAGTACTTGTTGAAACTAATTGTTTGGTTTTCTGGAAGGAGCTCTGAATAGAGGACTCCCTTCCAATCTCACCATATACATAATATCACCATCTTTGGACAAAGACTGGCCTTTGGTGTGGTTGGTGGTGATTCACTTCAATTGCTCCACAATCTCTTCATTCCACATTATTTCAAATTAATAATACTGGAATTCAACATGAGGGTAGTGGGAATTGGCACCCCACTCCAGTACTCTTGTCTGCAGAATCCCATGGACGGAGGAGCCTGGTGGGCTGCAGTCCATGGGGTCACGAAGAGTCGGACATGACTGAGCGACTTCACTTTCACTTTTCACTTTCATGCATTGGAGAAGGAAATGGCAACCCACTCCAGCGTTCTTGCCTGGAGAATCCCAGGGACGGGGGAGCCTGGTGGGCTGCCGTCTGTGGGGACTCACAGAGTCGGACATGACTGAAGCGACTTAGCGGTAGCAGTATGCAAAGACTATCAGTAGGTAAACATGTTGGGCTTCCCAGGTGGTGCTAGTGGTAAAGAACCTGCCTTCCAATGCAGGAGATTGATGATGGTTCAATCTCTGGGTCAGGGATATCCCCTGGAGGAGGGAATGGCAACCCACTCCAGTATTCTTGCCTGAAGAATCCCATGGACAGAGGAGACTGGCTGGCTACAGTCCATAGAGTCACAAAGAATCAGACAGGACTGAAGTGACTTAGCACATTCACTTTTCATCACTTGTCACAATTTGTTTTAAAAATGGAACATTTTCGTTACACTCAAGTAGAGATGGCATACACAAATATGGTCAAGGAGTTTTTTTTCACTTAACTTCTGCGGAACCCAAACCTCAAAGTGATTAACGTAACCAAGCTGGTGTAAATGGTTTTCAATGCTTGATTGGAATATTTTGAGTATGTCGGCTATCTCCTGCATGGTATAGCACTGATTGTTCTCAATTTCTGTCTTGATTTGATCACTATAACTTCAACCGGTCTACCTGACCTTGGAGCCTGGTCCAGCGTGAAAGCTGCAGCATGAAGCTATGCAAACCACTTTTGACACGTTCGATTAGTCACAGCACCTTCTCCACACTCTGCACAAATCTGGTGGTTTTTTTTTTTTTTTGCATTTTTACTTTTCTTGAAATAATAAAACATACTATGCTAAAAATGTTGCTTTTTCTCTTCCATCTTCAATATTTAAATGCTACGCAAAAATTCACCGATTTTTATGTTTTTTTTAAAAAAAACAGTGTATGCTGATATGACAGCTATCACAATACAAACTAACAATAGTGCTTCGAATGAAGTTAAAGACAACTAAGAGCTACTAGAGCCATCTTACAGAAAAATACTAGACACATTTTTTGGCCAACCCAATAATTACACAGATAAATATACAACTGCAAGTTGTACTGGCAAGGAGATGGTTTCTATATGTCAATAGTAGTATGTTTTGCCTACTCAGTTTTGGTAACCCCACTTCTGTGCCCAGGAATCCAGGAAAATGCTCACAAGATAAACACCAAGTGAAAAGGGAGGATTTGAAAATTTCTGTTGAAAATTATTACTCAGGAACTTCTTCCCCTCCTCTTTCTCCTTCTTAAGCAGCTATATTTATTTAACTACTTATTTATATGTCTTCTAGTTTTATGGACATATATTAATAACTGATGTACAGCACCGTATACATTTAAGATGTCAGCATAATGGTTTGACTTACACACATCGTGAAGATTAGTGAACATCCATCAACTTATATAGATACAAAAGTAAAGGAGCAGAAAAAATGTTTTTCCTTGTGATGAGAACTCTACAATTTGTTCTTAACCACTTTCATATGTAACACATAGCATTGTTAATAGCATTTATCATGTTCTACATTATATCCCTAATACTTACTTATATTATAAAGAATTTTGTACCTTTTGCCTGTCTTCATCCAATTTCCCCTCCCCCCACCCCTACTACTGTTAGCATAAATCTGATATCTTTTCCTATGAGTTTGTTTGCCTTTTGAGGTTTAATGGACCTATGACACTATGTTAGTTCCTGACACACAACACAGTGATTCAATATCTCTATACATTTCAAGATGATCCCAATGATGATTCTAGTTATGATCTGTCACCATACTAAGATATTACACAATTATTGACTATTCTTCACACTGTATATTTCCTGTGACTCATTTTTCAAGTGGAAGTTTGTACCAGAGAAGCTTCTTCTTGGAACTTAGGGCTGGACCTGACATCATGTGGGTCATGGGGAAGAAGGTGGTGTCTGTAAACGTCTATGCAAGGAAAAAAAAAGACAAAAAGAACAGGCAATGCAGTAGCAAGGAGACTCTCAGCAACCAGAGCGTGGTTTCTAAACACCATTCTCCGATAAAAGGAAATCCTGGATTCTGGGAGAAATGGCTGATTATATGGTGAGGGCAGGGAGAAGACAAGATGACCCAGGAGCGTCTGATAGCACCAGGCAGTAAGGAAGTACTCAGAGAAAAGAACAATGAGGCTATGGCAAAGGGTCACAGGAGCCAGACTGGAGGAGCTCCCAAAGCTGGAAGAATATGAGCAACTAAATAATGTAGTATTAGATTATAGTCAAAGTGTAAAATAAATATACATGAGTCCATACTGACATAAATAATTGGTAAATAAATGGGGGAGGGTCTTTCCTGGTGGTCCAGTGGTTAAGAATCTGCCTGCCAATGTAGATGACACAAGTTTGATCCCTGATCTGGGAAGACTCCACGTGCTAGGGAGCAACTAAGCCCATGCGCCACACCTACTGAGCCCACACTCTAGAGCCCGTGCTCTGTAACGAGAGAAGCCACTGCAATGAGAAGCCCACACACCGCAACAAGGAGTCACCACCACCCACTGCAACTAGAGAAAGCCCTGGGGCAGTAACGAAGACTCAGCACAACCAAAATAAATGAAATAAAATAAATAATTAAAAGGGGGAGGGACAAATTTTGTTTTTAATAATAATTTAATTGATTTATTTATTTTTGGCTGCCCTGGGTCTCTCTTGCTGAGCCAGGGCTTTCTCTAGTTGCAGTGCACAGGCTTTTCACTGCGGTAGCTTCTCTTGTTGCAGAGCAGGGGCTCTAGAGCTCAGGCTCAGTAGCTGTGGCACGTGGGCTTAGTTGCTCTGCATCATGTGGAATCTTCGCAGACCAGGGACCGAACCCGTGTCCCCTGCATTGGCACAGGCAGATCCTTAACCACTGGACCGCCAGGGAAGTCCAAGACAAATCTTTCTTATAGAAGAATTCCAAATTTATTTATTTGGAATTATTTATTAATTTATTTGGATGCTGCACCCCAGCAGTTAAGATTAGCATCACAGTGAGAAGTCATGTGGATATGTCATGTACGCCCCAGAGGATGTGATGAGAAGGGCACCTCACCTGGGAAGTAACCTCCCCTAAAATTCATAACCCCAGTCTAACCACAGGAAGACATCAGAAAACAGCAACAACAACAACAAATTGAGGGACAAATCTGACGAGTGTTCTTCAAGACCATCAAGGTTATAAAAACAAGGTCAGAGAAGCATTGAGAAAGTGTCACAGACAGGAATCATTATGACTAAATGCAACATGGAGTCCTCGTTGGGATCCTGGACCAGAAAAAGGACATCAGTGAGAAAACAGATAAAATTCAAATAAAGTCTGTAGTTCAGTTTACTGCAACGCAGCAAAGTTGACTTCTTGGTTTTGACAAATGCACCCTGGTAATGCGAGATGCTGCCAACAGGGGAATTTGAGATCAGCTGAGGGATATACGAGAAATCTCTACTATTTTTGCGACTTTATTGTAAATCAAAAATTAAAAACAAATAAACAAACCACCATGCACACTCCCAAGCAGGATAAAGAATAGAAAGAACACTGCAAAATGTTAGTTATATTTGGGTGGTGAGAAAAGAATATCCTTTTTTTATTTGTCAAATGTCTTTCTGTTTTTCTTTTAAACTTTGGTTATGATTTCTGATTAGAAGTCTTCTGTTACTCTCATAGTGACAAAAACCGAAATAAAGCATTTTGCACAGCATCTATATCATCTCACTTAATTCTCACAACCAGCTCAGAAAAGATTTTCTTCCATTTTACATGTGAGGAAATCAAAGTGATTTGCCTAAAACTATATAACAAGCAAGAGAAGGAGCTGGAATTTGAACCTTAGTTTGTCTAACTGCTGAGGAACGGGGAGATGGGAAATCCTTATCCATCTCTCTGCGGTCACTGGAAATAGTTGGTCTCTGTCGTAAGCAGATTTGTCTTTAGCCCAAGGGAAAATTTTTCAGGAGAATTGTCCAGAGGGAAGGAGTATCCTGGAAAGTTAATGAGTTCCCCGTCGGTCGAGGACCGTGAGGTGTCCCTGAGAGGGATTCAGGAGACCTGATGCTTTATCTTCCTCCTCAAACCCAAAGGGCAAGGCTGTGTCCCTCCTGTGAGACTCAGAACTGGACCAGGAGTTCTAATTGACCAGGACAGGGGGTGTGGGGGGCTGTGGTGGAATAACGAGGGTGTGTGGGGCGGGGGGGAGTAGGGGATTTCTCCTTCATCTTCATCCTCATCCCCTCTCCGTGATGGAGTACATCACTGACGCCTAGGCATGTGGGGACCTGCTTTTATTTACTCAGCGCCTCCCGGGACGGAAGTTCATGACATTGTACAGGAGGCAGTGATCAAGACCATCCCCAAGAAAAAGAAATGCAAAAAGGCAAAAGGGTTGTCTGACAAGGCTTTACAAATAGCTGAGAAAAGAAGAGAGGCTAAAGGCAAAGGAGAAAAGGAAAGGAAAGATATACCCATTTGAATGCAGAGTTCTAAAGAATAGCAAGGAGAGATAAGAAAGCCTTCCTTGGTGATCAATGCAAAGAAATAGAGGAAAATAATAGAATGGGGAAAACTAGAGATCTCTTCAAGAAAATCAGAGATACCAAGGGAACATTTCATGCAAAGATGAGCACAGTAAAAGACAGAAATGGTATGGACCTAACAGAAGCAGAAGATATTAAGAAGAAGTGGCAAGAATACACAGAAGAACTATACAAAAAAGATCTTCATGACCCAGATAACCACGATGGTGTGATCACTCACCTAGAGCCAGACATCCTGGAATGCAAAGTCAAGTGGGCCTTAGGAAGCATCACTATGAACAAAGCTAGTGGAGGTGATGGAATTCCAATTGAGCTATTTCAAATCCTAAAAGATGATGCTGTGAAAGTGCTGCACTCAATATGCCAGCAAATGTGGAAAACTCAGCAGTGGCCACAGGACTGGAAAAGGTCAGTTTTCATTCCAATCCCAAAGAAAGGCAATGCCAAGGAACGTTCAAACTACCGCACAATTGCACTCATCTCACACACTGGCAAAGTAATGCTCACAATTCTCCAAGCCAGGCAGGCTTCAACAATACACGAACTGTGAACTTCCAGATATTCAAGCTGGATTTAGAAAAGGCAGAAGAATGAGAGATCAAATTGCCAACTTCTGCTGGATCATCGAAAAAGCAAGTCAGTTCCGGAAAAACATCTACTTCTGCTTTATTGACTATGCCAAAGCCTTTGACTGTGTGGTCCCAACAAACTCTGGAAAATTCTTCAAGAGATGGGAATACCAGACCACCTGACCTGCCTCCTGAGAAATCTGTATGCAGGTCAGGAAGCAACAGTTAGAATTGGACATGGAACAAAATACTGGTTCCAAGTTGGGTAAGAGTTATTGCAAGGCTGTATATTGTCACCCTGCTTATTTAACTTATATGCAGAGTACATCATGAGAAACTCTGGGCTGGAGGAAGCACAAGCTGGAATCCAGATTGCTGGGAGAAATATCAATAACCTCAGATATGCAGATGACACCACCCTTATGACAGAAAGTGAAGAGCCTCTTGATGAAAGTGAAAGAGGAGAGTGAAAACGTTAGGTTAAAACTCAACATTCAGAAAACTAAGATCATGAATCCAGTCCCATCACTTCATGGCAAATAGATGGGGAAACAATGGACACATGAGAGTCCAAAATCACTGCAGACGGTGACTGCAGCCATGAAATTGAAAGATGCTTGCTTCTTGGAAGAAAAGCTATGACCAACCTAGACAGCACAGTAAAAAGCAGAGACATTACTTTACCGACAAAGGCCCCTCTAGTCAAAGCTATGGTTTTTCCAGTAGTCATGTACGGATGTGAGAGTTGGACTATAAAGAAAGCTGGGTGCGGAAGAATTGATGCTTTTGAACTGTGGTGTTGGAGAAGACCCTTGAGAGTCCCTTGGACTGCAAGGAGATCCAACCAGTCCATCCCAAAGCAAATCAGTCCTGAATATTCATTGGAAGGACTGACGCTGAAGCTGAAGCTCCAATACTTTGGCCGCCTGATGGGAAGAACCGACTCATTTGAAAAGACCCTGTTGCTGGGAAAGATTGAAGGCGGGAGGAGAAGGGGACGACAGAAGATGAGATTGGTTGGATGGAATCACCGACGCGATGGACATGAGTTTGAGTAAGCTCCGGGGGTTGGTGATGGACAGGGAAGCCTGGCGTGCTGCAGTCCATGGGGTCGCCAAGAGACACGACTGAGTGAACTGAAACTGAACTCCCCGGTGTCAGGTCCTGATCTTGACCTTCTACAATAGCGCCACGAGTATGAGAGGTGGGTACTGCAACTCCAGTGCAGAGACGCGGGAACTAGGGACCGCAGGGGAGGGTGGGCGTCCTGGAACGCGCCTGGGCGGGGCCTCAGGCCAACCCCGCCCCTCTGGGTCGGCCAGGGCTGGACCGCGCGCAGGCAGCTCAGTCCGTGTCCAGTGAGCCGCGCGGGCCATGGAGCCGGTGTCGCTGCAGGACTTCGTGTGCGCCCTGGACCCCTCCTCCCTCCCGCGTGTGCTGCGGGTCTGCTCGGGGGTCTACTTCCAGGGTGAGTGAAGGGCCGAGACCCCCTCTGACCCCCCCGGACCCGTCGCGGACCGGCTGCTCCCGACCGGGACGTTGGAAACCTGGGACACTGCGCCCCGGGGTTCGAATCCGACGCTGCCGCTACACAAGCTGTGTGATTGGGGCGACTTTCCAACTTCTCCGGGCCACGGCTTTTGCCTCCATGGAATTTTGGGGGGGGGGTCGCTGATTGCCTCGCAGGGTGGCAATGGGAAGTCACTGAGCTCAGATACTCAGGTGGGTGGAATCAAGCCAAGCTGGGCTGGAACCGTCGGGCGCATTGCAGGAGGTCCGACCGTGCGGGGTCTCGGCACTCAGACGCTCGCAACGCGGAGCTGTTGCTTGATGATTCTGAAGCGCCAGGTCAGCCCTCCCCTCCGTGTGCCCTCTGCTGCCCTACCTTGACACCTGTCTACGTGTCTTCGATCCCTCCATCCCGCCTTTGCCCCTCTGCTCGGCATCGGGCAGTACTTGATTTCTACCAGCTCTTCCGTTCGCGGCTGAAATGACTCCTCCTTCGGGAAGCCCTCCTGGCTTCTTGTACGCCCGCACATCAGCCCACCTGGTCGCAGCACGCCTGGTTCACAGGGGTGGTGTACAGCTGGGGCTAGATCTAGAGGATCTAGAGGATCTAGAGGGGAAGAATTGACAGCCCGTGAAGGTGAAGGGAGAGGCGGCAGCTCTGAGCGGGGGCGGGCGGGAGGAACTGTGGGCGGCTGAGTAGGGAAGGAGGAGACGGCGGAGAGAGGGAAGCGAGAGTATGGGTGGGGTGGGGGAGGCTTCTTCCTTCGAGAGCAAACTCCGCCTGAGTGCTCCTTCCACCTGCTCCCTTGCTCCGCACAGGAAAGCGTTCTGAGGCCCCAGGTGGGGTCACAGATCAAGGGTGTGACACCTGGAGGGCCACCAGGGGCAGGACCGGCCGCCGGGTCATGGGGCCCTGCCAGGCCCGCTTGGGAATCTGAGGGATCTGGGTTCAAATCTCACTCTCTCCGTCTCTGGCGGCTTCCTGCAGGCATCTGTGTGTGCTGTTTGCTCCTCTCCTGACTTCCCTTCCCCCCCACCGTGTCATAATATTTGTGTTTCCTCATTCTGCTCCCCACCCCCACCCCGGGAGGTGGAGGAAGTGGAGGAAGTAAGGAGACAAGAACCTGCCAGGGTGACAGCGTGGGGTTGGGGGTGAGCTGGAGAAGGGCCGATGGTGATCCTGGTGGGACAGGTGGCTCTGGTCGCTGCGTGGTTCGGAGCCCTGGGTTGGAGGCAGACATCTGGGGCTGAGTCCCGGTAATGCCTCTTATTACCTGATCATCTTGGGCTGCCCATTCATCCCTGCCAAGGCTTGGCAAGTCCTTATATAGGAGCAAGAAAGTCCTTCCCTCCAAGGACAGTCATGGGTCTCGAGCGCGGTGACACCCCTGCAGTACTGGGGACAGCGGCGGGCATCGAGCACCAGGGCTGCTGTTCTTACCAGCCCCGAGGGTCTGGAGCCTGAACTGTGTGTTGGAGCATGAGTGTATTTTCCTGGGGGCAAGGGATAGGGTTTTCATGGGGGTTTTGGGCCTTGCCGGGGCTGCCTTCAGTGTGAGGTAGAGTCAGGTGGCCTCGAAGCTTGCCCACCTGCACTGTCTGTCCTTCGGTCAGCAGGATGGCAGGGTGGGGGCCTATGCACTGCTCCAGTGGAGAGATCTTTATCAAGCACCTTCCATGTTCTGGATGCTGCTTTAAGCCCTTGAAGCCGGGAAACGTGGGGCCACTGTGCTTGAAAGTGGGGGCCCAGAACCCTGCCTACAGGGCCCACCCTCTCAGTGGCCTGCCATTCTCTCCTGTGCTTCCTCTAAAAACAAGTCATTTGAAGAAGAAAGTGCCAGTGTGGGTGTTTGGCTCTGTGCGATCTCAGAGCCTCTCTGGGCTTGAATTTGTAGCTGTCTAATAAGGTAATTGGGCTTCTCTAGTGGCTCAGACATTAAAGAATCCACCCGCAATGCAGGAGACCTGAGTTCAATCCCTAGGTGGGGAAGATCCCCTGGAGGAGGGCACGGCAACTCACTCCAGTTTCCTTGCCTGGAGAATCTCATGGACAGAGGAGCCTGGCAGGCTAACAGTCCATAGGGTCCCAAAGAGTTGGATACGACTGAAGCGACTTAGAATGCAGTGGGGGAACTGGGATTTACTGGGTGGGTTATTCATTCATGACTTAAAGACCCTCTTTGAGGCTGGGCCTGGGTGAGCTGGATCAGTCCTGCTGTATAAGCTGAGTTCTGGAGGCAGGGGGCTGTGACCACAGAGGGGTACAGTCAGTGCTAAACACAGGCAAAGAGGCATCAATGCTGCCTGAGAACAGTTGAGCTGGTGGGTGCTGGGCAGGGAAGACAGGAAAGGGCATTCCAGGTGGCAGGAACAGTGTGGGCAAAGGTGTTGTGAGCGGCGCCTTGGGAGAACAGAGCCCCGATCCCCAGTGACTGGCACTGCTGAATGGGCGAAACCGAGTCTGTGTCTCCGCAGGCTCCATCTACGAGATCTCTGGGAACGAGTGCTGCCTCTCCACAGGAGACTTGATCAAGGTCACCCGCATTCGCCTCCAAAAGGTGGTCTGCGAGAACCCGGTGACAGGCCAGACCACCGAGCTTACTCCCAACTTCCAGGGTAAGGTGGGCACTTCTGCCTCCCTGAGTGCCCCAGAAACCTCCAGGCACACTCTCGGACCCACTGGACCCCCTGCACAAACCCCCAGCCCTCTGGGTTGGCCCCCATGGCCCTCACATCCACCGCAACCCAGCCCCGAGGCACAGATGACCCCTGAGCGCTCTGACGGTGCCCCGAGCTGGCGTGGCTGTGTGCTCTTCTTGTCCATCTCTGATGACGTCTGCCTCTTGGCGGGGACTTTTCCTGTTTCATGTCTTTGTCCACGTGCCTGTTTTCATCTTTATTCCCACATTCACTCACCAAACATTTATTGACCCTTGCTGTGCACCAGGCCTTGTGCTAGGGGCTGGGGGGTATGCACTCAGGATGAATCAGATATAGCCTCCTCCGGTGGGGCGCTTCCAGGATGGCAGGGAGGAGGACAGCAGAGGTAGGCACACGTTTAGAGAGGGCTCTGGGAGCGAGGGGCCTGCCTCAGAGGTCTGTGCGGGCTTCCTGGGGGAGGTGGCACCTGAGCTGGACCAAGGATCCCAGCTAGAGGGAGTGGCATGTGTACAGAACATAGTCACTGCAGGAGGCGTGCGGCGTGGTGGACCACAGGCCCGGACGCTAAAACCAGTAGCCTGGATGGGAATTCCCAGGTCTGCCGGCTCCTAGCTATGGCCGTGGTGAGTTCCCATGGTCTCTCTGCCTCAGCTTCATCCTCTATAATGAGGCAGTCAGGCTTGATGGCATCACCTACTCAGTGGACATGAGTTTGAGCAAACTTCGGGAGATGGTGAAGGACAGGGAAGCCTGGTGTGTTGCCGTCCACAGGGTCGCAAAGAGTCAGACACGACTGAGCGACTAAACAGCAACAAGGTTTGATGGGGGCATTAAATGAGTTGCCACGTATGATACACTTAGAACAGGGCTGAGCTGAGAGCAGGTGCCCTCTGAGGGCTTGTTCTCAGTATGGTTTCCTGATTTTAATCCCTGAAGTACAGTTTTGTGAGTGAATGTTTTTGTTTTTTAGGAGATGCACCAAATATTAGGAGTAATATTTAGATATAACGGGGCATCAGGTCTGGAAGGGGCCTGGTTGAGAGCATGGGTTCCAGGTGAGGGGCAAGAGGTGGGGAGGTGAGTGGAAGCCAGACCACTGGGGCGGGGAGGGGCTTGTGTGGGGCACCGATCCATTTCAGTCTTTATTTTGAAGGCATTAAGTAGCCAAAGAGAGTTTTAAAAAGGGAAGTGATGTGTTTTGTTTTCTATTTTGAGGATTTTTAAAAAACCTGAAATAATTTCAGACTTACAGAAGACTTTCTAGAATTCCTGTATACTGTTGATCCAGATTCGCCAATTATTAAGCATTTTGTTACATTTGTTTTCTCTCTCTGTATATTATATATACATATACATACATATAAACATACATTACTATTATATGTGTGTACATATATCTTTTTATATATCTATCTGTATATATACATATATCTTTTTGCAAACCACTTGAGAGTGTTACAGACATGATGCCCCATTACATCTAAATATTACTCCTAATATTCAGTGTATCTCCTAGAAAACAAAGGCATTCACTTATAAAACTGTAGTTCAGTGATTAAATTAAGAAAATCTAGTATTGATACAAGACTACTATTTAGCCCACAGTCTGTATTCAAATTTCACCAGCTGCCCTATAATATCCTTGATAGCCTGGTGTTTGCCTTGATTCAGAATCCAGCCCCAGATCACACATGAGATTCAGTTTGGCCTCCTTTGGTCTCCTTCAGGGTGAAATAGTTCCTCCGCTTGCCTTTGCCTTGATATCAGTGTTTTTTGAAGAGTCCAGATCAGTAGTTTTGCAGAATGTCCTTCAGACCGAGCTTGTATGGTGTTTTCCTTGAATAGATTTGTGTGGAGGGTTTTGGGCAGAAAAATGCTAGAAGTGATATTACCTCCAGACATGGGATGTCTTAGGCCAGTCTGGTAGCAGAAGAATAGACAGGGCAGCGGGAGGAAGGGGAAAGGGGTGGTCAGAGGTCATTTGGCGCCAGTAGCTCTTGGGTTTCTAGTTTGGGAGGGACAATGGCGCTCACCCACTCAGGATCGGGTGATGGGAGCTGGTGTGTGGAAACAGCAGTGCTGAGGTATCTGGGGGCAAAGATGGAAAACTTTAGAGTCAGGAGGGGCTGGGAGGCAGGAGAATGTGGCAGTCAGTGTGTCTGTCCTGTTCTGTCTCTGGTGACAATCCCTCTGTGTCTGTGTCAGAAGGAACGGTCCCCAGCCCTGCCCCTCGCTGTCCATTCGCACATAGTCACTTGCTGCCTCTAGTCCCTCAGCCCTGCAGCCCGGATATGCCAACGCTAGCTCACCTTTGACCCCTGTCCTTGGGATTCTGCCTGGTTCTCTGCAGCCAGACCTGGGTGTGGGGTTCACGAGCCTAGGCTGAGCAAAAGCCTGCCCCACCCTGACACCCCCTGCTGTGCCCCCACAGGCCACTTCAGTCCCCTCACCGGCCCCCAGAGCTATGGAACCCTGGAGGAGCTGGTCTATGCTGCAACCCAGAGCTCCAAGCAACTGCCCATCTGCTTCATGTCGAGCCACAGAATCACCACCAAGGCCAGGGTGGTGCCTGAAGAGCAGCCCCTCAAGCTGGAGGCTGTGGAGATGCACCAGGGGACCTGCTGTGCCCGCTGCGTGCTGGACTCCGGGGCCCAGCAGGTCCTTCTGCACCTGCCCTTGTCCCAGCAGGGGCCCTTCTGGAAACTGGAGCCTGGGCCCCCTCAGACCCTGCTGCAGGTGCTGCAGGACCCCACCCTGAAGGACACCCGCCTCACCTGCTCCGCCTTCCCCTGGCGCTCCCTGACCTTGATGCCCCAGTATGAGCTCGAAGCCATCATGCACTGTGAGTTCCCCGGGCAGGAGGATGGGGGTGGGAGGCAGGAGGGACAGAGGGGCCCCAGGGGAGCTGCTTTGATGGACGATGCCCCCCTCCCTGTGGATAGACCAGGGATTCTGGGTGGTTTACCTGGTATATACAATGTAACAGAGTAAAGATTCCCCAGCAGTGGAAGTTGGGTGCAAAAGGAGATAGGAAAACAGAGTAACTTGAGTGAGATCCCATATAGTTTATAAAATTGGGCAAAAGTTGGGTTGTGAGCTTGTCCACTGCTAGGATAAAGAAACAGTGTTACAAAGTGAAACCTTGAGCGTTTGCTCTGGAGAAATGTATTTTCCTGTTTCTGGGGAGGGCAGGATTGTTGGTGAAGGGCCTCTTGTCTGGGAAGGCACTGTCTGACTGAGTCCCCTGGCTGTTTCATAGGTCACTTCTTAGGCAGGCTGCTGGCTGCACAGAGAGGGTTGGTGAAACAGAGGCAGAACCTGTCAGGTCTGGCTGATCGGAGGCCATGCTGGAGCAAAGGTAGAAGAATGGGTGTGTATGTCTAGGTTCCCAGGGCACCCCCACCCCATTCTACCTCCACTCAAGCTTGGCCTCCGACTGGGCAGACCTCTGCCTCATCAGCCCTGCTTTGGATGCTACCAGAAGCCTCACCGAGGACTGTCTTAAGAAACAACCTATGCTTTGTTTACTAGTTTTTTTTTTTTTTAATAACGAGTTGGCTGCCCTGGAGAATGAGGCAGCTCAGGTAATCTAGAAAACATTCTAAAGGAAAAAAAAACACCACCACCACAATGAGCCTGCATGTGCCCATCTCCCAGCTTCAACCAATTATCAGCTCGTCTGGCACAGAGCAAAAATCCCAACCACGTGACCTGAGGGAAGTCACCACCACTCCTCGGAGTCTCAGTGTTCTCATCTGCAAAATGGGAACATTCCTGTTCCAACTTCCATGTGGTGCGACTCACACAACACAGTGGGTAGGCCAGTTTTCCTCATTCTCTTAGAGTTTATGTACTTGGCACTTTCAACACCAGGACAGGACGTTGTCCAAAATCATGTAGTCAGTGTTTTTCTTGATTTGATTTTATCTGTTCATATCCAGAAAGGATTTGGAAAGACAGTTTATACAATTATATTCAAAATTCAATTAAAATTTTAAAAGTAAACTGACTGGATATTCAGTGATATTAAGGAATTACCAGATTATTATTATTTCAATGTGATCATCGCCTAGTTGTTATTAAAATTTTAATTATCCCTTCTTTTAGCAATACACACTGAAATGGTCACAGATGGCAAGATATGATTGCTCTGATTCAAAGTAACCCAGTGCAGAGGGAATGGATCGATGGGGGTATAAATGAAAGAAGATGGTTTGAATGTTGAAGCTGGGTGACAGGTGCATAAGGGTTCACAATACTGTTCTGCTTTTGTAAACATTTAAACCTTTCTATACTAACTTTTTATTAAATGATTCATTTGAAAAGACCCTGATGCTGGGAAAGAGTAACAGCAGGAGGAGAAGGGGATGACAGAGGATGAGATGGTTGGATGGCATCCTCGACTTAATGGACATGGGTTTGGGTGGACTCCGGGCGTTGGTGATGGACAGGGAGGCCTGGCATGCTGTGGTTGGTTCATGGGGTCGCAAAGAGTCAGACACAACTGAGCGACTGAGCTGCACTGAATTTTTTAAAGAGTTTTTTTAAATGTAGACCATTTTTAAAGTCTTTATTGAATTGGTTACAATATTGCTTTTGTTTTATGTTTTGGTTTTTTTGGCCAGGAGGCATGCATGTGGGGGTCTTAGCTCCCCGACCAGGGGTCAAACACACACCCCCCTGTATTGGCAGACAAAGTCTTAACCACTGGGCCACCAGGGAAGTCCCTATAATAACTTTTTAAAAAGAGGTAGAAGGAAAGGAGTGGGCGAGGAAGCTGGCACAACACGAAAATGCTGGTAGGAAAGAAAAGACGGAGACAGGCAAGAGGTCAGCAGGCCCAGACCTCTGAGGGGAGGAGGGCCTGGGCCCGGGCTGACCTCTCCCCTCCACAGTGCGCAGGACCGTCGTCAAGATCCCCTCTACCCTGGAGGTCGACGTGGAGGACGTCACCGCCTCCTCGCAGCACATTCACTTCATACAACCGTTGCTGCTGAGCGAGGCCCTGGCCCGGGGAGGCCCCTTCCCCCTGGCCACAGAGATCCTGGAAGTTCCAGAGGGGTCCCCCAACTTCCTCAGCCCGTGGCTGAGCTCCTTACAGAAAGGCCAGAGGCTCTGCCTCCATGGCGTGGCCTCGCCGCCCTGGCGGTTCCTGGCCTCGACCAGGGGCCGCAAGGTGCCCAGACACTTCATGATCTCCGGCGCCTACCAGGGCAAGCTGCGGCGGCGGCCGAGAGAGTTCCCCACGGCCTACGACCTTCTGGGTGCTCTCCAGCCGGGCCAGCCACTCCGGGTCGTGACCACAAAGGACTGTGAGGGAGATGAGCTGGAGAACCTGGGGTTTGCATCCCTGGCTGTGGGTGACAGGCTGGAGGTGCTGGGGTCTGGCCAGGCCCTTGGGCAACATGAGAGGGACATAGATGTCTTGGTGTGTCAGCGGCTAGGTGAGCAGACTGGGGAGGAAGAGCCCGGGGAGGATGAAGAGGTGGAGGACCAAGAACAGATTCTGCTGCCCCTCTACTTCTCTGGCGGCTTTGTGGAGGAGCTGAACGATGCCCGGCGCTACAGCCTGCAGGACCTGACTGCCCAGTTCTCAGTGCCCTGTGAGGTCAAGGTGGTGGCCAAGGACCCCAGGCACCCCGCCGACCCTCTGCCCTCCTTCCCGGGCCTGCAGCTGGAAGAGAAGATCCTGGAACCGTTCTTGGTGGTCAGCCTGGACTCTGACCCCGAGATGTGCTTCGAGATCCCTCCCCGGTGGCTGGACCTGACTGTCGTGGAGGTCAAGAAGCTGCCGGGCCAGCCGTCTGGGGCCCTCCCCACGGCCACAGTGGAGGAGCTGACGGAGGCCTTCTACTATCGCCTTCGGAAGCTACCGGCCTTTGAGAGTCAAGCTCCCCCGCCCAGGCCTCCGAAGAGTAAGGGTCTCAGTGAGCAGAAGAAGCAGATGAGCAAGGAGAAAGGCCTCAAGGTACCAAGAGAACCCCAACGGGCAGGGAGGGGCCCGCTGTTGGGATCATTTGAGTCCTGCTGTTCCTTCTTTGTCTGGCATCACACTTCTCTTACAGTCGTAGGGAACCTGTGGTTTATAAACGTGCACCCCTGGCATCCTGACCATCCTGACATCAGTGTGATTATCCGTATTTTATGGTTGAGAAAACGAGGTCTCAGAGACTCTGAGATGCGCTCCAAGTTACACAATTCAGGGGCCCTGAACTGGAGCATAGCATTGCGACTCCAAGTTCATGGGGCTCTTCCTGTCTCTGCTAACCTTGCTGTCACTCCCCAGCTCACGCTGCAGCATTTTTCACCCAAACTTGTAGCAGCCTCTTCAGCCCCTTCCCACCAATATCGGAATGGCCTCCCACATCTCCCCTGGCCACTGAGGGGCCTCAGCCCCATCTTCTGAACCCTCCAGGGGCTCCCCGTTGCTGGGGGTGATGGGAACCCCTTAACATGGTGTCCAGGGTCCTTTAGAGCTGACTTCAGCCTCGCCTTCCCAGGCCTGTCTTCTGTGTCAGCAGCCCACGCTCCCAACTCCTGACGCTCCCTCAACATGCCAAGATTCCCGCCTCAGCACTTCACGCAAGCCAGTCTTTTTGCCAGGAATATTCTTCTTCCTTTCAGACTCTTGGGCAAGGCTCAGCTTAGATTTCTCCCAAGGCAGTGACAGTTCTTTGTCATCTGTATTCACACTGCATGCTGTATGTAGCCTGGAGGTGGGGGGCCGTGTCAATTTTTCTTTTTTCGGCTGTGCTGGGTCTTCACTGCTGTGCGCACGCGCTCTAGTTGCAGCAAGCGGGGGCTACTCTAGTTGTGGTGTGTGGGTTTCTCTTGTTGCCGAGCATGGGCTCCGGGCGTGTAGGCTTAGCCGTCTCGCAGTTTGTGGAATCTTCCCAGACCAGGGATTGAACCCACGTCCCCTGTGTTGGAGGCTGATTCTTAACCACTGGACCACCAGGGTGTCCAGTCATGATGTTTTAATCAGTTGTATTTGGTCTCTCGGGCTAGAACAAGAGTTCTGTGGGGCAGGCTCCGCCAACTCCAAGGCAGGCAGAGAAAGTGAGAAAAACTCACTGCCAGTGAGTCTGAACGGAACCAGACTGAATCACAACAAGGGGTAAAGAACCTCAGAGTCAGCAACACTAAGTTCACACCCCAGCTTCCTCACTCTGTGGCCTGTACCCCTTCTCTGGGCACGTTTCCTCACCAGTGAGCCTGAGATGACGTTGCTAATTCTCAGTGCAGTTTTGTTGGCCTCAGTTGGTAAAGAATCCAACCGCAATGCAGAAGAGCCCAGTTCGATTCCTGGGTTGGGAAGATCTGCTGGAGAAGGGATAGGCTATTCACCCCAGTATTCTGGCCTGGAGAATTCCATGGACTGTATAGTCCATGGGCTCACAAAGAGTCAGACACCATTGAGCAACTTTCACTTTCACTCGTTGGGCGCTTACTCTGGGGCAGGCACCCTATATGCAGCCCCACCTAGCCCTCACGACCTCCCTCTGAGGTGGGCACTGGCAGTTCTTTTTACGGTTGAGAAAACAAGGGGCACAGAGGAGTTTACCTGAGATCACACAGTCAGAGCTTCTCTAATGACTCAGCAGGTAAGGAACCCACCTGCAATGCAGGTGGGTAGTTGTGGCACACAAGCATAGTCGCCCTGTGGCATGTAGGATCCTCCCAGGCCAGGGATCTTTCGGCGACAGATCTGAAAGACAATGACCAAATCCCCGTGGAAAAATGCAGGGACATTTTCCTGTGTGGCCCCCGATCCCATCATCCCTCATCCTGACCCCCTTTCCCCCTGCCAAAGAACATTTCAAATGCTTGTAGCAAAAACCCCTGGTGTTCTGAGATGTGCTCCTCTGAAAGGGAAGTTCAGAGGGGAGCAGAGGAAGTGACATTTGGAGGAAATTGCATTTTGTGGACCCTGCCACCCTGTTTCTTGAGACCCTGCTGACTTCTGCTTTTTCTCCCATGTAGTCCTCTCAAGTCTTGGAATTGCAGGAACCACCTCTGCTGCCTCAACTCAAGGCGAAGTCCTTGCCAAAGGTCACCCGGGACAGCTCCAATTTATACAGTAAGGTTCCTGGCCGCAAGAAGGGCCGCAGGCCCACTATGCCCATCACTGAAGATTCAGGTGAGTTCCCTCAGCCCCTGTTCCTCCAATCCTTGCTTCTCCCCTCCCCCACACCATTCTGCTGCTGCTTTGCCTCTGATGGCACCAGCCATACCCTCAGCAGGGCCCTGCCCGTGGGCAGACCCTTCTGCAGTACTAGTTGGATGCACAGGCCTATATGGGGTGAGTTTAGGCTGAAGGATCCTTACTGTCCTTCTTCTAGGAGCTCCAGGGCCCTGGCAAGCAAAATGACTTCATCCCCCAATACCCTCCCCGAGGCACACGGGAATGTTGGCAAAGTGTGCAGACACAACCAATTGTGGCTTCTAGGCTACCTTAGAGCATCCAGACCAAACCCTCCCCTGTCCAGGTGGGGGAAGTGCCCTAAAGAGGGGAAGCAACCTAAGGCCGAAGATCCTTACTGACTAGGATTCTTTTGCAGATGATGAACATGATTACGAAGAAATACTTGAGCAGTTTTCGAAAACCCTCTAGGCGCTGGAGGAACCTTACGTCCTAACTGCTGCTTCTCAGGCAGTCTGATACCAGCTGACAGTTACAGGCTTTTAGAGGACCTTGGACAAGACCTCTCAGAAATCAGACTGTGGATCAGGAACGTCCCATCTGGGGACTGACTGGAAACCCACACCAGCTCCCCTCAGTTCTGGGTTCCTGCCACCCAGAGCTGGCTCCTCTGGGCCCAGCATCTTGCATTCAGCTCTCTCAGCCTCAGAGCTTTGGTATCAAGTAGCCGACTGGGTTCTATTCAATCCTGCATCTGCATTACCAGCTGTCCCACTAGTTAGTGCAGAAAGGAATCCAAGAGACTGCACACCTTGATGCTGGCAGCACAGTGCCTCCTGCATCTTGGTAAAGGGGACTCAATCCTGATCACATGCTGCAGTTGGAGTTTTTTAAAACATGTACCACCCCTGCTTCACTCTCGTCTCCCCCTCCTCATCCCCAGCTCTGAGCCCCTGAGGGACCGGGACTGTCTTCCTCATCTCTGCAGCACCCAGCAAATGAACAGCTAGAGGTGACTATCCAATATTATTTTATAAAACCAGAGAATAAAAATTACATCTGAGCTTCTGGAAAAATGATAATCATGATCACTTAGTAAGTTGCATCTGTGTGCCAGACTCGTTACAAACCCTATCTAAATTCTCAACTCTCTGAGGTAGACAATGGCAGGACTGTCAGCAGAGAACAGGATAGACAAATAGATGGCAGGAGTCTCCAGCTGAGGTGGGAGCTGAAAAGAGGGTCCAGTTTCCACTCCTGGATTCTAGGCATCACATCTGAGAGTCCTTCCCTTGCCTACTACCATCCCTCCGGCTCTCTGGACCCATGCCACACTCCAACACGGAGCTCTCCAGGTGACCGCTGAGTGGTGACTACTGCTGCTGGGCCAGTCTCCAGTACCTAGCACTTACCCTTGTCTTCACGCCAGCTCCCATGCCCTCCTCTGCAGACACAGTCTCTACTACATGGCGGACCCTGAGGAAGAGAGCACTCTGGGAAAAGCAGTAAGCAAAAAAAGTTCCTTCTGGGCACAGAACCCCTAGGCGTCAGGACCACATGCGAAATGGCAACAGTTTTCACTTTCATGTCTGCATTGGATTTTGGCACCAAACTGCGTAAGGTCACAAAAGGGAAGCAGAGGAGAGGACCACCAGTTTCCACAAAAGGGGATTTCTGAGTGGCCAAATGCTACCACGAGGAGAAAGGCAGTGATTTTCCAGCAGGGAAAGCTGGGCTTAAAAGGAAAACAAGTTTGAAAACCACATTGTCAATGTCTTACCAGAGCAACGGGAGCAGGCAGGGAATGGCCCGAAGGCAGACAGCACCCTCAGGGTACTTGTGTCTTTTCCCTCCACGATAAACCACTGGGCAGGGGCAGGGTCTTATAATGAGGTTAGAGTCCCCCCACCCCCAGCAGTGATCTCCAAAGTGAGCACACATCATGACCGACTGGGAAACAAAAGAATTACAGCTGATCCTGGAACAAGGGGGTTAGCGCGCTGCCCGCCCACAGTCAAAAAATCCACATATAACCTTACAGTTGGCCCTCTGCGTATGCAGATTCAACCAACTGCGGATTGTGTCGTATGTACTTATTGAAAAAAATCTGAGTATAAGTGGACCTGCACAGTTCAAACTGTGATGTTCAAGGGTCAACTGTATTAGTATCCTTTCGTATTTATTTTTAATATCCTTTTTCATTTCTAACTTGAATGTTTTGTAATATACGTAACAAACTAACACAGTAACAGATGTAAACAACTTAAATAAAGGAATGTAACTTGGGGGCGCATGCTCAAACATGTATCAAGAGGTTTGAATTTCTCTCAACATTTCCCACCTGTACGCCTAGAAAGACCTTCCCGAGAGGAGGCCGGACTCATGGCTTGGCCGTGACATTGGGGATTTCTGAGAACTTGGGTCACAGTGCTGTTCTGCTGTCTCGACACTGTGCCAAGAGAACACTGCATACCCGACACCCCAGGTGCCACAAACACCCAAAAGTGCACATTCCCCAGCCTGAGCAGGCAGAAGCTCTACAGAGGCTGGGGTTTCATTCTGCTAAGGAGTGGCCTGCCTCTGCTCAGTCCGAAGGGCCTCTGTAGTGCTCGGGAACCACAGAACTCCTGTAAGATCATGTCAATGCCAAGATGGCAGGGAACTCTATTACTGGGCAGCTACTCTGTGTTACTGGGAATGTCCAATTGGCAACACCTGGGACACCAGTCTCTTCTCTTGCTTTATACTCCTGAAGTTGGTAAATGGGCCGACACAGTACGTATTGAATAAACACTCGCTGAGTTAATGAGCAAGCAGTTTTTGATTGCTAAGTCAAATTCAAAATCAAAAGAAGAAAAAAAACCCGAACCACTGCTCTTGTCCCCTTGCCCATTTGAGGGCGTCAGCATGGTAACTAGAAAGAGAAGTCCCCCACTCATAAAAATATCCTACCATGCATTCCATATTCAAATGAATACATTTTTTTAAACCTGTTTTTAGCCATTGTTCTTTTAGGAAACAAGAATGGACACGCTTGCAAATAAACACACTGGTTGACTGACTTGTAAGCATCTGCATAGCTCCCCAGGTGGGAAGTATGCTGCCAGTATAGAGAGCAACCACGTTGTTGTTCCCTGTCAGAAACCAAGGCGGGGTGGGGCCTTCTTCACACAGCTGCTGGTAGATCTCATTTAGAAACAGGGGTAAAGCAGTTATAGAACTTTTATTTGCATGTTACACCTCATTAACTTATCTAAGAATTAGTTGAGATAATAAAAGTATTAATTATTGCAGCGTAAAGAAATAACATTTTTACGAGTTACTTCAATAACAGAACTATTTTATTAAACATATGAACGTCCTTATTTTGTACAACACACATTTCTTTCTCTCCTATGCCCCAGGAAGTCAGCACTCTAGAACCCTATGTTTATAAAAACACACTTTTGGCAGCTATTATGATGAGATGAAAAAAAGTGCAATTCTGAAAGTAACAACACATAACCAAAGCGGGGGACAAAAAAAGGCAGAGGTGAGTGGGCCCACTGCTGCTCATCTTCTCTCAAGAGGAACCAATTTAGGGATAGAAACACTTGTACATTATTTAAGCAGTACTGCTCAATTCTCTTGGTAGCATCTCTCTTTCAATTCCATTTATCTTGATGTTGTAACTAACTAATCTGTTACTTCTTTAAGAAATTCTGCCCTGGTTTATATTCTTTTCAGTGGCCCACATCCCTTTGAGCTTCAAAAACACAGAAGAGTAATAGTAAGTTTCAAAAGGATGTCAGTTGAGATCTTAATCTACTTCCTAGAAGTCAAGTTGCCAATGATATGCACAGCTGGAGACAACTGGAAAACATCTCGGGTACCAATTAGATCCAGTTATTCTGCGTCTGTGGATTTAAAATGATCATCATCCACAGTGGAATAGATGTGTCCCTCGTTGCTTAGAAAATCCACAGCTAGCCTAGAAAGAAAGAAAACACCCAAATGCAGAAGATAGGAAACTGCCTTTTAGATATGGCTGAATATGTAAACTTCCCTCATTTCCCAACTTTCTATCTTCTTTCAGTCGCTAGGTCATGTCTGACTCTTTTGTGACCCTATGGACTGTAGCCCACCAGGCTCCTCTGTTCATGGGATTTCCCAGGCAAGAATACTGGAGTGGGTTGCCATGCCCTTCTCCAGGGGATGTTCCTGACCCAGGGATCAAACCTGTGTCTCCTGTATTGGCAGGCAGATTCTTTACTATTGAGCCACCAATTCACAGCCATTTTGCTCACAGAAGGCTCTTGCAGGGAGAAACATCAGTTAAATTGCAAAACTGAGGTAATCCATGGAGACAATGGTTTTAGGGCTGCCTTGGATCCCTCTCCCAGATTGTGTAAAGCAAAGAAAATAGGATCTCACTTAAATACCAGTCTAAACGGTCATCTGAAACTAGGATCTAAAGCTGTCATTCAGCTTACACATAATGTTTCCTAGTGGAAATAGCTATTTTAAAAAAAAAAAAGCTCCTCATCCATCCATGGGTCTTCCAATTTCCCTCTGGGAAATAAAGCTGCAGGAAGGAAAGAAAAGGTCTTTCCAGAAATGGTTTTAAGGCCTTCAGGGTCAGTGTCAGTATCATATTTAATAATAGTAACAATTTAGAGAGCACCTATTATTGTGACAGCCATTCTGCACCTCATCATCACAGTAACTCTTAAGACAGGAATTATTATCCTCATCTTATAGGACAGGAAATGGAATGAGACATGAGCATTTTTCTCTATCGAGATCTAGAATTTCAACTGATTTATAGTAACAGCTATCATAAACACAATACTCTGTTTGACGAGTTCATTAGAATCAGGAAGCTGCTCATCTAACAGGTTATCAGGACAATGATGCTGGAAGGACTGTCTAACGGCTTTAGGTCCAGGTAGCGTGAGGCACACTCTCCACATTTGGGACAGTAACACCAATGAGACTGTACACCTGAGGACCAGGAGCCAGGATCTCATTCCTCCAGACTAAATTCCATAAGAGGTATCAGGTCAATTTTTGCTCAAAATTACATGCTTCACACATAACTGGACTTACTATTTGTTGAATGAAAAGATGAACGAGGGAAGTGACAGGCAGCACCATCTTATGAGTCCTTTTTCTATTTTTCCGTGACTGAACAACTTCCCTCTTACCAGTCAACAGTTGTTCTTTTTTCAAACTCACTTCTCATTAAAGGAAACCTTGGTGAGGTGAAATGGGTATGATTCTGGAACCCTAGCTCACAGAAACCAAATACTCACTTGATTGAGGCTACGGACATGTGTTGGAGTTGGTTCTTGAGATCCTGAAAGTTCAATCCTTCAGGTCTTGGGCAAGCCTTGATCAAATTCAGCACCTGAAGATTCAAATCAGAAAGATTTCAGTAACTACTATGAATCAGCTCCCCTACCAAGCGAGAATCTCTTTATAAGAAAGAAATGAGTCAGATACTTAGCACCATTAAGAAAGTAACAATTTACAGCTCTGTGTCTTGCAAGTCTGGAGCCACTCAAGTGTTTACCTGGTTCTGGGCCACCGTGAGGCCATTTGCTGGCATGAAGTTATTCCCACTGAAGTTCCCAGCTTCACCCATTCCTGTATTGCTGATAGGTGCTCTCCCTGCTGAGGGCTGAATTAATAAGGAAGTTCACAACATTAGTAAGTTTACCAATTTAAACATAGTTCTTGCTCTTTTAAGTAGCTTAATAAGTAGTTTACAAAAAACAATTTAAGCAAAATTTTTTTTTGTTTTTCTGACCACAACGTATAGCTTGTGGGATCTTAGTTCTCCAACCAGAGAATGAATCCAGGCCACAGCAGTGAAAGTACTGAATCCTAACCACTGGATCGCCAGGGAATGTCCTAAGCAGAATTTTCCAAATAACAATTGCTTAGACTGGAAAGGATAGCTATTATCTAATGAGTATTTCATAAGATAAAGTCATTCTCTGAAGTATATATATCGTATCAAACAGAGAGAAAGGTACTTCCTGGCTTCCCTTTTCTTTGTGATGTGAGAGGAACCAGAGGAAAAAGAGCACAAAGAAAATTAATGAGCTCCACTATAGTGGTATCTATCTTTGGTGCTCGATCATGCAAGCACTTACCAAGTGTCAGCTAAGCATTAAGCATTACAAGGAGAGAAAAGGAGACACAATTCTCATCACCCTCCTCTTTTTTTTTTTTTTACCAAACTTTAAAAAAACAATAGACTATAGTCACTGTTTTCACTTCTCCCCTATTTGGATTCTCCCCAAATACACCCCTGAAACTGTTCCCACCAAAGTCACCAACGCTTTTCAACCAACACAGCCAGTAATCCCTTTCAGTCCCTCATAACACTTGACCTCTCAGAAGCAGACACTGCTGACCACCCTCCTCTTGAAATGGACCCATCCCTGGGCTTCCTAGCACCATATTCTTCTAGCTGTCCACTTAACTCTTGAACTCTGCCTTCTCAGTATCTCCTCTCAGTCTCCTCATCTACCTGTCTTTCAAAAGGCTGATAGCTCCCCAGGATTTCATCCCAGCCTTCCCCTCAGACCACAAATCCTTGTCCCCAACCATCAACTGAACACCACCACTTAGATGTCCCACGCACTTCAAAATAAAGTTCACTACTTTCCTCCCCAAACTGGCCTGCCCTGCTATGTATTCCATCTCAGTTAGTAAGCCCAAGCCCAGTCCTGCAGAAGTCAGCCATCTGGGTCTCCAGTCACTCATCTCCCACAGTCTGCACCACAGCCTATGAATACGATCTTCAACAGCTCGTCCATCCTCATCACCCCTCCACTCCTGACCGGTGTCTCAGCTGCAAGTCTCTCCTACATCAGTCAACCCTCCTTACTGCTCCAAGTAATAATTTCTGATCACGTCTCTCCTCCACCTAAAAGCTTTCAGCTGGCTCCCCCTGCCTGTGAAAATAATATGAAACTCCTGGGCATTCAAGACCTACCATAACTAGACATCAGAGTCTTTTTTTTTTTATTCTTGACCACTAGCTTTCAACACAGGGACTTCTGGCCGTTCACACACGCCTCTGACACTTTATTCCATGTCTGGAATGCTTCTCTCATCGTCTGCCTGGGAAACACTCTTCTTATCCTTCAAAGCCCAAGCACAGAAGCAGTTCCTCCAGGGAAGAGCAAAAACGGTGAGAGCGAAGCTGCTCACCTGGCTGTTGGACTTGCTCAGCATCATGTGTGCATTGACTACTTCCAGAATATGTGTGGTGAACTCATTCATATCCTCCAGGGGCATGATCTTAAAGGCTACCAGGCTTTTCTTGTTCTATTAAAATAAAGAGAAAAATGTGAACAAAGGCTAAGCACATTAGAGTCAATTTCAGGCCAAAACATCATGGCTCTTTTTTTGGTTACAGTATTTTATTAAATGAGGAAAATGTACTATATATTGAAAATTTTCAACTCAAAGTTAATTCAAATATAGTCAATGAAATATAGTCAAAAAAACAAAACCAGCTCAGAGATGTTCAATGATTTTCCCAAGGTTAAACAGAGTCCAGTCTCTAAATCCAGTGTCTACCCTTCCACATCGAATGAATGCCATGGCTAGCAACTGTAGGCTGAGATCTTGTTCTTTCTCTACCTTTCTGTTTTAAATTGAAAAAACTCATTATTTCCTTTTGAAGAAGAAAATAATGAAATAACTTCAATATAATTCCCATTAAACAAAGAGACTTAGTTAAGTCTTAAGTATCCCAAACGTAGGCATGACTCCAGAAACTGCTTCATGCAAATACATTTTAACTGTTCTTGTTTTTTTTCTGACTTTACCTGGAAAGATCTCAGATGACCAGCCACTTTCACATATGTTTCTGGAGGGACCACAGTGTTTTCACCACTGGCATCCTAACAGAAAAAGTACAAACACACACTTAGTTTTTAGTGATGTTGGTGAAAGTCTCTTTAAAATTTCTAATTTATGTAGAGAAAGTTACAAAGTAAGAGCTAAAAGATCCTAATGTAGTACTAACTAGTTTTCCCTTTTAGAATTTAATATTTAAAAAAATAAAATCAGGCATTAGAATAGTATCTCTAAAGGTAATTTTCAGTTCCAAGTTCTACATCATGCATATACAAAAAAAAAAAGCCCAGCAAACAATTATGGAACTTTCATTCAGTGCTCTTAGGCACACAACTTTCTGGTAGACATACTTCTCAGTACAGCAACTCTACTTTTAGAAATTTAAGAAAATTACTAACATGTAATCAAGATTAAGGTTTAAGAGTAGTCATTTCAGCATAATTTTGAATACTACTAAAACATTTAAAGCAATCTACATATCCAACAAAAAGTATACATTCATATAATGGGATACTTTACACTGCTGCAAAGGATAACGGAGAATTCTATTTATTGTCGGTGAATATCAGTTGTGACTCATGGAAAAAAGCTTATTTCCCACGAGGGGAAACATACATGTCAAAATGTTAACAAAAGTTAACTGGGATAATTATAAATGATTTCAATACTTCTTTGTAGGTTTTCTAGACTATGTACCTATTATGGGATAATTATAAATGATTTCAATACTTCTTTGTAGGTTTTCTAGACTATGTACCTATTATTTATAAGAAAAATATATAAACTGACTCAAAATTCTTTCCTGCTTATAGAATGCATGTGTGTGTGCTAAATCGCCTCAACTGTGTCCAACTCCTTGTGACCCTATGGACTATGGCCCACCAGGCTTGTCTGCCCATGGGATTCTCCAGGCAAGAATACTAGAGTGGGTTGCCATGCCCTCCTGCGGGGATCTTCCCCACCCAGGGATCAAACCCGTGTCTCTTATGTCTCCTGCATTGGTAGGCGAGTTCTTTACCACCAGCGCCATCTGGGGAGCCCACTTAGAGAATACATGAGTATAAAAAGCTAGAACAGAAAATTTAGCTGGATTTTTAAAAATAAAAAGCATTCCAGTTCCCATCACCTGGAGGTTATCAACTATTTGCATTTCATTCTATTACTTTACATAGCTGAATCTATACTACAAATAAAACTCTGTATTCCCGCAATGAACATTTTAAAACCACTTGAAAAAAGTAAAGCTGGATCTGTACTTCTTTCCTTTTACCAAAATTTATAAAAAGGCTTAATCATATATAGAAATATGAAAAGAAACCACAGAAATTACAGAAGGAAACATGAACAATTAAAAAACAATAATGTGAAACTAGGAAAAGCTTTTCAAAGTCAGTAGACAAAGCAGAGAAATAATATAATTATGATAAGAGATTACCACTTTTCAGGTTCTTGAAAACAGAAATAAACACTCCTAGGGAATCAAAGCACTTAGACAACTAAAAAATCTTCCCACAAATTAACATTTTGTTGTTGTTGTTCAGTTGCTCAGTCGTGTCCGACTCTTGGCGACCCCACGGACTGCAGCCCACCAGGCTTCCCTGTCCATCACCAGCTCCCAGGGCTTGCTCACACTCATGTCCATTGAGTTGGTGATGCCATCCAACCATTTTGTCCTCTGTCGTCCCTCTCTCCTCCCTTCAATCTTTCCCAGCATCAGGGTCTTTTCTAATGAGTCGGCTCTTCCCACCACATAGCCAAGGTATTGGAGTTTCAGTTTTAGCATCAGTCTTTCCAATGATCACTCAGGGTTGATATCCTCTAGGACTGACTGGTTTTTATCTCCTTGCCGTCCAAGGGACTCTCAAGAGTCTTCTCCAACACAGTTCAAAAGCATCAATTCTTTGGCAATCAGCTTTCTTTATGGTCCAACTCTCACATCCATACATGACTACTGGAAAAACCACAGCTTTGACTAGATGGACTTTTGCCAGCAAAAGTAGTATCTCTGCTTTTTAATTCGCTGTCTAGATTTGTCATAGCTTTTCTTCCAAGAAGCAAGCGTCTTTCAATTTCATGGCTGCAATCACCATCTGCAGTGATTCTGGAGCCTAAGAAAACAAAGTCTCTCATGTGTCCATTGTTTCCCCATCTATTTGCCATGAAGTGAAGTGATGGGACCAGATGCCATGGTCTTAAGTTTTCTGAATGTTGAGTTTTAAGCCAGCTTTTTCACTCTCCTCTTTCACCTTCATCAAGAGGCTCTTTAGTTCTTCTTCGCTTTCTGCCATAGGTGTGGTGTCATCTGCATATATGAGGTTATTGATATTTCTCCCAGCAATCTTGATTCCACCTTGTGCTTCATCCCACCCAGCACTTCTCATGATGTACTCAGCATATAAATAACCAGGGTGACATACTCCTTTCCCAATTTGGAACCAGTCCTCTGTTCCATGTCTGGTTCTAACTGTTGCTTCTTGACCTGCATACAGGTTGTGCAGGAGGCAGGTAAGGTGGTCTGGTATTCCCACTTCTCCAAGAATTTTCCAGTTTGTTGTGATCCACACAAAGACTAGCATAGTCAATGAAACATAGGTAGATGTTTTTCTGGAACTCTCTTGCTTTTTCTATGACCCAATGGATGTTGGCAATTTGATCTCTGGTTCCTCTGCCTTTTCTAAATCCAGCTTGAACATCTGGTAGTTTTCAGTTCACGTACTCTTGAAGCCTAGCTTGGAGAATTTTGAGCATTACTTTGCTAGCATGTGAGATGAGTGCAACTGTGCAGTAGTTTGAACATTATTTGGCATTGCCCTTTTTTGGGACTGGGATGAAAACTGACCGTTTCCAGTTCTGTGGCTGAGTTTTCCAAATTTGCTGGCAAAGAGTGCAACACTTTCACAGCATCATCTTTTAGGATTTGAAATAGCTCAGCTGGAATTCCATCACCTCCACTAGCTTTGTTCATAGTGATGCTTCCTAAGGCCCACTTGACTTCGCATTCCAGGATGTCTGGCTCTAGGTGAGTGATCATATCCTCGTGGTTATCTGGGTCATTAAGATCTTTTTTGTGTAGTTCTGTATATTCTTGTCACCTCTGATTAATATCTTCTGCTTCTATTAGGTCTATACTGTTTCTGTCCTTTATTGTGCCCATCTTTGCATCTCTAATTGCCCATCTTGGTATCGCTTAATTTTCTTGAAGAGATGGCTAGTCTTTACTATTCTATTGTTTTCCTCTTTTTCTTTGCATTGTTCACTTAGAAAGGCTTTCTTATCTCTCCTTGCTCTCCTTTGGAACTCTGCATTCAGATGGGTATCTTTCCTTTCCTCCTTTGTCTTCCAAATATCTTCTTTTCTCAGCTATTCTTTCAAATAGTCTCCCCAGATAACCATTTTGCCTTTTGCATTTCTTCTTCTTAGGGGTGGTTTTGATCATGGCCTCCTGTACAATGTCACGAACCTCCATCCAGAGATCTTCAGGCACTCTATCAGATCTAATCCCTTGAATCTATTTGTCACTTCCACTGTATAATCATAAGGGATTTGATTTAGGTCATACCTGAATGGCCTAATGGTTTTCTCTACTTTCTTCAATTTAAGTCTCAATATGGCAACAAGGAGTTTGTGATCTGAGCCACAGTCAGCTCCTAGTCTTGTTTAAATATAGTTAAAAAAATTCAATGTCACTAAAACCAAATTACATACAAAAAAATAACAAACACTCTGAATGATAAGATTGTATTTTTAAAACTATCATACAAAAACTTAAGACTCATAAAACCTATTGCTAGGGTGTGGGGAACTAACTGAGCATTCTCATGCACTAACTAAATAAAAAAATGTAAAACTGTAAATGGAAGAACAACCCAACTAAAAAATAAAAGGTAACAAGCATATATTTTCTTTTGGTCTATTTTCTCCATGTTTATACATACACTCATATACAGGGCGCTTTGCAAAAATGGGGCCACATCACACATACTATCTTTAACAAGCTCTTTCCCTCTCAACATTTATGGTAAATACTTCTTTGTGACAATACATACATTTCTACATCATTTGCAATATTTTAAAAACATACCATGGTTTAATTAATAATATCCTATTGCTAACATCAAGATTCCTTTTAGTTTTCCACTATGATAAATAATGTGATGATCAACAATCTTACAACTGAATCTTTGCACACATCTTTACCTCCTTAATGTAAATTTCCAGCAGTGGACTGCGAGAGCAACATTTCTGTGACAGGTGATCTTGATCATTGGCTGATTTTTGAGAAAGGTTATACTCATAACATCAAGGTAGGATGGTATCCGCTTTCCCAGACAAACACTGACAAACCATTCCCCAAATTAAGTGCCTCCTGCTCTCAATAGAAGTAAACGTTGCCATTCTTTTTTTTGTCAATTTAATAAGTTAAAAATGGTATCTTAATGTTTAGTAAACCTGCTTTTCTTATTGTTGTTGTAATTTGTATTTCACCTATTATGAATTACTTGTGCATTTCTTTCCTTGTTTTCCTAAGGTACAGTCGCTTTTTCCTTTGTAAGAGCTTTCATTAATTAAAAATTTAAAATGTTTGTAATATGTTGCAAAAAATTTTCCCATTTATTTGAATAATATTTACTCAG
Organism: Okapia johnstoni; assembly: GCA_024291935.2. Lineage (NCBI taxonomy): Eukaryota > Metazoa > Chordata > Mammalia > Artiodactyla > Giraffidae > Okapia > Okapia johnstoni. The sequence continues at coordinate 7,174,657 of JAGTYA010000024.1, read as the reverse complement.
GGCCCACTATGTAACTGGCATTGTTCTAGGTGCTAGGGATACAATGCCAACGTAAAAAATCTTAGTACTCACAAAGTTTACATCCTAGTATGTCCTGTCACTTGCCCTTTAACTTTGTTTATAGTATTTGGGGAAGTTTCAAAGATTTTAAATTTTTATGAAACAAAATGTATTGACCTTTCATGTTAGCGTGTCTGTGTCTGACGTCTGCTTATGTTTTATTTTTATAATAAGACCCGCCTTTAAAAAGTAAAACTAAAAAAGTCCGACACCTCCAAAGTCCCAAAGTAACCCCACCCTGATTCCAAAACAACTACTCACATCCGTGTCAACCCACTGGCGAACATCCATGGGTGCAGCTGTCATGTCATCTATCTTGTAAACAATGTTGGTTGCAGCCTTCTCTGCATTTCTGATTATCCCCACAATAGTGACCTAGACCAGAAGGAAAAAAAGTTTAGTTTTCTTGGAAACCAAAGGAACACTTAATGTATTTTTAAATGATGTTAGTTTTATTTCATTCTTCATGTTAAGTGACTCTTGCACAAATTGTTTTCCATACCTGTGAAATCTCAACATTTCCAATTCTGAATACTTCATCAACCAGAGTAGCGGAAAGCAGCTGAGATATGGTACAGGGTACAATGTGCTGAGCTCGAGCTCTCTGAAAAAAAGTACACATAAATTCAATCAAGAAAATAATTAACTACTGTTCATTTAGCACCTGCTATGTGCAAAGCACTATACATATAACACTGAATCTTCGAAATGAACCTATCTCTACTTCATAGAGGTGAAAACCAGGTTATACAGTTAACAAATGCCACACTTTAGATTTCAAATTCAGGTTTGTCTGACTCCAAAGTTCCTGATGAATGGTAAGTCTGTGTTGGACTAGGGATCACCAAAATGAGTAGGCCAGATTGTGGACAGCATAAGGACCTGCTTCTGGAACAGACTTTTAAGAAGAAACTCCACCTTTAGGATGAAGGCAAGCTGGAGCTGGATTTTCATCACTGATGAGATGGGTATTGGAAATGGTTTGAGAAATGGTCAGCAGAGAGATAACTTTGGAGTTGTTCTAAGTCTCATGATAAATGACAACAGAAATTTAGACGTACAGCTTTAGGACAGATGTTCTGACAATCAAACAAGAGTATGGGGAAAACAGGATAAAGGCTTGGTCACACTGGACATCCTAAAGGAAAGGGACAGGAGGCAATGGGCAGAAGAGGACAGACACCCAACTCACATCTGGAAGCAACCTAACAACTATGTAAACTTTTATTTTGCCTACCACTGGTCAGAGGACATAAAGAAGAGTATAACGAATAGGATTTGCTCTCAACATACTCCTAACTTAGGGGAGGTACAAATGTAAACAACAATCTTGATCTCTGTACACTATAGAATGAGAAACTCTGTGGATCTCAAAAAATTGATTGGCAATTTCAAGAAGAGGGAGCATTTAGGTTGGACCTTGAAGCACAAAAATTTTGATGGTGAAAAAACACTGGGTAAGAAACATGCGTTATAGACTGAGAGCAAACATGCACTTTCATAGACTCTTAGGACTACGTACAAGACAGAAAAAGCATGGTGGATTAAAGATGAGGGTTCTTCCTGTTGGAAATCAGTAAGATATAAACCCAGTAACTGTTCTACATGTAAACTGATTTAGAAATCAAAGCTTATCCCTGAAGGTCCATGATACTGCAACATTTCACTTTGCTGAAGCATAATTTTGAATGGTGAGTACTGCCAGGGTAGTAGAAAGTAAGCCCAGCCAACTACCAGCACATATGTCATACAAGGTGGCAGCCAAGCCTGAGGGTGAAGATTACAGCTCCACCACTCAGGAGTGGTGTGCCCTTGGTCACATTTTTCTACTCATCTGTTTACCTCTGTTTCCTCATCTATAAAACATGGAATGATAAAATCACTAAAAATCATTATGAAAAGTAAATATATGGTGAAGTACCTAGACTATCTGGCACACTATAAACACTCAAGAAATATCAGCAATTATTAGGCCAGCTATCGTTCCTCAAGCTTTCTATCTGCAATAGCTTTTAATAAGGATGTAAAGGAACCAACTATGTTTTCCAAATTTTACGGTATTGGTAAATGAAGTTATATGCTATATTAGTATTTATACATTTAAAATCTGTTGAGGTTCTGTTTTCATCTATCACACTTGAGATCTTCACTGTATCTTCAGCATAAGAAAACTAAAAGCCACTATGGTAACAGCAGCAAGAACATGGCTTTGGAGCCAGACAGCCCTATAAACCTGTGTTCAAACCCCCGCTCCACAGCCCTGGACACACTGCCACCTATCCTATAAAATGAGGATATCAACCTGTGAAGCTATAAACAAAATGCATAATATATATAAACGTGCTAATATCAATCTCTATATATAGTCAATAAAAATTATTATTCCTCAGGTAAAAATGTTATATATGGGTAATTATTGAGGTGTTAGTAAATACCTTCAAATTCACCTCAAATCACAGAGGATTCTTGTGTTTTGTTAGTCAGTCGGTCAGTCGTGTCCGACTCTTTGCGATCCCACGGACTGTAGCCCACCAGACTTCTCAGTCCATGGAATTCTCCAGGCAAGAACACTGGAGTTGGTAGTCATTCTTTCCTCCAGGGGATCTTCCCAACCCTGGTCCCCTGCATTGCAGGCAGATTCTTCACTGTCTGAACCACCTGGGAAGCCCCCTTGTGTTTTAACAAGCACCTACTATGTGCCAGGAACTGATCACAAAGAGTTCCCAGTTTGTTCCAAAGATTCTCAGAGAAGAGTGCAAGCACAAGTATGTTTAATTTTGAAACAAAAAAATTTTTTTAGTTGACTATGAACCACTGGCTACTGACAGTACTGTAAAAAAACCCGAAAAACAAAAAAACCCCCCACCATTTTAAAAGGCAAAACATGATCAGTTTTGGAAATTTCACATGAATTGATCAAATATAACAGGTTTATAGTCAATAGGAAACATTTTAGATAGAGCTTTAACCTAATTTACTATGGAAAAGGCACTGGATTTCAATGCAAAAGACCTGGGTTTGAGACTCCGGCTTACAACCATCACTTCTCTGAGAAGTGGTCTTAATACACAGCCCCAGTCAGGTGGAGATTCTGAGATAAAAATTCTAACAGCCGGAAACAAAGAAAAATAGTTAAGCCTAAGGAGAAAAGATGAGAATCAATGATCTATCCTTTATTTTTTCCTTTACAGCTTCAAAGAAGACAACTTTAGAGGACTTGGAGTTCCCTCTGGTCTTCTTGGGAAAAAGAAAGATACAATAGACAGAAATTGCTCACCAGATTTTGGATTTGTGCATCATATGTGCACTGTCCTAGTAGCTATGTGAGTTCAGGTGTCCCTTAATCACCTTGAGCCCATGTTGTGCAATGGAGTAAATAATAAGTCTCTTACAGGATTATACAAAATAATCATATGAAAACTATAAAGCAATGCCCAAATGTATGGGAATTATCAGTGAATTCTTTCCTACTGATACACACCTGTGAATCAACAGCTCAGGTAAAAGTTTATCAACCTGGACAAAAAACACAGAACTGACTAATACTGAATCTTAACACCAAATTCTGTATTTTTAAAAAGATGAAATCAACAGCAGCTATTAAATGCAAACTTATTTCTGAAAAAGTGAATAACAAGCATCTGCATAGCTTTTTACAGATCACTTTCCTATACATTACTTTATTTGTTAAGTCTCAGAACCACCCTGTGACATGAGTAGTACTAGTACTATTATCTGATGAGAAAAATCAAGGGCCACCAAAACCAAGGATGTAAGTTGCTTCACTAAACTCACACCAGCAGTTAAAAGGCAAAGTTCATTCTGGACACCATGTATTCTGGCTCCAAAATTCAAGTTGTTTTCAGTAATACTCTCTGGAGTATTGAAAATATTGAAAAAAAAATTCAATATTTATTGAAAGCAACTCTGGGATAGACGTAATTATATTACTATAATAGTAAGTCTCACAGTTCAGTTCAGTTGCTCAGTCATGTCTGACTCTTTGCGACACAATGAACCGCAGCATGCCAGGCCTCCCTGTCCATCACCAACTCCCGGAGTTTACCCAAACTCATGTCCATTGAGTTGGTGATGCTATCCAACCATCTCCTCCTCTGTCATCCCCTTCTTCTCCTGCCTTCAATCTTTCCCAGCATCAGGGTCTTTTCAAATGAGTCAGCTCTTCGCATCAGGTGGCCAAAGGATTGGAGTTTCAGCCTCAACATCAGTCCTTCCAATGAATATTCAGGACTGATCTCCTTTAGGGTGGACTGGTTGGATCTCCATGCAGTCCAAGGGATTCTCAAGAGTCTTCTCCAACACCACAGTTCAAAAGCATCAATTGGTTGGTGCTCAGCTTTCTTTATAGTCCAACTCTCACCTCCATACATGACTACTGGAAAAACCATAGCCTTGACTAGACGGACCGTTGTTGACAAAGTAATGTCTCCGCTTTTTAATATGCTGCCCAGGTTGGTCATAACTTTCCTTCCAAGGAGTAAGCGTCTTTTAATTTCATGGCTGCAATCACCATCAGCAGTGATTTTGGAGCCCCAAAATATAAAGTCAGCCACTGTTTCCCCATCTATTTGCCATGAAGTGATGGGACTGGATGCCATGATCTTAGTTTTCTGAATGTTGAGCTTTAAGCCAACTTTTTCACTCTCCTCTTTCACTTTCATAAAGAGGTTCTTTAGTTCTTCTTCACTTTCTGCCATAAGGGTGGTGTCATCTGCATATCTGAGGTTACTGATATTTCTACCAGCAATCTGGATTCCAGCTTGGGCTTCTTCCAGCCCAGTGTTTCTCATGATGTACTCTGCATATAAGTTAAATAAGCAGGGTGACAATATACAGCCTTGACGTACTCTTTTCCGATTTGGAACCAGTCTGTTGTTCCATGTCCAGTTCTAACTGTTGCTTCCTGACCTGCATACAGGTTTCTCAAGAGACAGGTCAGATGGTCTGGTATTCCCATCTCTTTCAGAATTTTCCACAGTTTATTGTGATCCACACAGTCAAAGGCTTTGGCATAGGCAATAAAGCAGAAATAGATGTTTTTCTGGAACTCTCTTGCTTTTTTGATGATCCAGCGGATGTTGGCAATTTGATCTCTGGTTCCTCTGCCTTTTCTAAAACCAGCTTGACTGTCTGGAAGTTCACAGTTCACCTATTGCTGAAGCCTGGCTTGGAGAATTTTGAGCATTACTTTACTAGTGTGTGAGATGAGTGCAACTCAGGGATTGAATCCACGTCTCCGGCATTGCAGGCGGATTCTTTACCAGCTGAGCCGCCCGGGAAGCCCAAGAACACTGGCGTGCGTAGCCTATTCCTTCTTCAGCGGATCTTCTGGACCCAGGAATCAAACCGGGTCTCCTGCATTGCAGGCAGATTCTTTACCAACTGAGCTATCAGGTAAGCACCTCAGGGGCTTCCCTAGAGGCTCAGTTGGTAAAGAATCTGCCTGCAATGTGGAGACCAGGGTTCGATCCCTGGATCAGGAAGGTCCCCTGAAGAAGGGAAAGGCTACCCACTTCAGTATTCTGGCCTGGAGAATTCCAAGGACTGTATAGTCCATGGGGTCGCAAATGATCAACTTTCACTTTCACTTTTTAGAGCACGTCATTACATTTAATTGAAAACTGACTTTCAGTACATGAAGAATGTAAACTAGGCTATATAAACAAGTTTTTTCCCACAAGACTGACTCATTAGTTCTATTGGTAAATTTCAAAATAAAGCCAAGTTAATAGTGGATGCAAAATTAGGAAAAACATCACTTTTCAATATTAACAGCATTCAATGATAAAATTCGATAATAACTGACAATTACACCTCAGGTTTAACACCCTTCGTCTCATAAATGTTCTCTCACAGATGAGTTAAGAACTTCAGGGAAGGATAAAATAAAACTAAGTACGCGTTCAACCTACGGATTTCTTTTCGGCCTGGGAAGGTGTCGGCGATCCAAAGCCCCCGGCGGACTGTGTGTAGCTGCTGGCTCCCCCGAAAGCGGAGGAGCTATAGCTTTCAAATCCACCTGGTTTTAAACAACAGTATAAACCTCTGTGCTGCCCCCCAAGCCTCTGAGAAACCCACCGGACCCCCACCCCAGACTTCACCCTAACCACTCCCAGTGTCCCCCTAACCGTCCCCCGCCCCGTCCCACCACCCCCGGCCCACACGCCCCCTCAGCCGGCCCTCCGCTCCTCCCTGACCCTCGCCGCCAAAGGCCTCTCGCACCCCGCGCCTTGCTAAATCTTTCCTGCGATTCTCATCACGCGCCCCACTCATCATACTACTCCACATCTTCGACACGACTCCCGCAGGAGAGAGTTCCAGAAGGTTCCCGCTGGTGGGTTCGCCGAACCCCCTTCAAGACCCCTGCCGCTCCCGCTGCGCTGTATCTACTCCCGCGGGCGCCACAAACTCCTTCCCGCGAAGGACAGAGCCAATCAGCATCCAGAACGCTTCGGGCTTCAGCCAATCAGTGCTCACGAATCTGCGCTTTTTCCTGTCTTCTCGGGCCAAGCTACTGAAAACTCGCGCTCGGCTCCCGTGAAGCCAGAAGCCCCGGCGGCCATCATTACAAAGGGCAAAACAAACATGCGCAAGCGAAAGTGAGGCTGAGAACCACTGAGATAGGACGATGTCTCAAGAAAATAACCAATCAAGGTGATACTTCCGCATCTCAGACCGTGTAATCCCACCCGCGTCAAGTGCGTGACACCTTACATCACTTCCTTTGTACAGCCTCCTCCTTTTCCCGTCAAATTCTCACTGATCAAAAGAAGCCCCAGTCTAAAACGTTATGGTAGAATTCCTGCTTCTGCGTCTCCGTCTGGTGATCGCACTTCAGTTGCTCATCCGGGAAAGTCACAGTACTAGGTTCACGGTACCTAGTAGGGTTGCGTGTTCTTTTCCATAAAGTGTTAGTAACTCAGTCGTGTCCGACTCTTTGCGGCCCCATGGACTGTAGCCTCCCAGGCTCCTCTGTCCATGGAATTCTCAAGGTCAGATTACTGGAGTCGGTATCCTTTCCCTTCTCCAGGGGATCTTCCCAACCCAGGAATCGAACCGGGGTCTCCTGCATTGCAGGTGGATCCTTTACCAGAGCTGCTAGGGAAGACCTTTCCATAAAGAGCCAAGTTCATTTCTTATTGCTACCTCCTCGTCCTTTCCTCAGTGAGGCTGTGAGAAAACCACACTTTCCCAGAATGGCAAAAAATATGAGAATGACATCCCCTCAACCAGTCTTTCCTCACCCTGATCTAATTCAGCTCAGTGTCCTCGGTTGCTTCAAGTGCTCCGTATAACTTGGTTGTGTCCCTACCAAAGGGAGTGGACCCTGTCAGTCCTCTGCCTAAGTACTACTACATTGTTAGGACTCCTCCCTCCTCCCCCGCCCACTGCCCCCAGTTATTTAAAAATATTTATTGACCTTCCACGGAGAGGGAAATGGCAACCCACTCCAGTGTTCTTGCCTGGAGAATCCCAGGGACAGAGGAGCGTGGTGGGCTGCTGTCTATGGGGTCGCACAGAGTCGGACATGACTGAAGCGACTTAGCAGCAGGAGCAGCAGCAGCAGCAGCATTGACCTTCCAAGCTCTGTGCTGGCCACTGGTATTCAGTGGTAAACAAGATAGTCATAGTCCCTGAGCTTCTGGGCCATTGTATTTCCTTTTGATAAAACTGCTGGCACTGTCTTAAACATTTTACATTTATTAACTCAGTCCTAAGAGGTAGGTAAATATTGCTGTTGTCCTTGCTTTACAGATGAAAAACTGAAACTCAGTTGTGGGAGTCTACATTCAAGTCCAGGACATCTGATTCTATCATCCAAAGTAGTTAGTATACCTTCCTGGACATCCTAGAATTGGGGCACAAACTCAGTTGGATAATGGGAGCAGGCAGGAAAACTGTAAACATACTAGATTGGATAACAGAGGGAAATTTGAAAAACTTCTCTTCACAGTAAGCAAAACAACCACACAAGCATAATGATAAATATCAACTGACATAAAGAATATGGGCTCAGTGGGACTTCCCTGGTGGTCATGGTTGGGAATCCACCTGCCAATGCAGGGGACACAGGTTGAATTCCTGGTCTGAGAAGATTCCACATGCTGCAGAGCAACTACACCTGTGCGGTACAACTACCAAGCCTGTGCTGTAGGGCTGGGGAGCCACAACTACTGAGCCCATGAGCTTCAAATACTGAAGCTCAGGTGCTTAGAGCCCGTGCTCCACAACAAGAGAAGCCCACCAAAAAGCCCCTGCACTGCAACTAGAGAAAGCCCGCAGGCAGCAACAAGACTCAGCGTTGCCAGGTCATTTAAGTTTTTTTAGTAGGTTCCAGAAGCCTGTGATTTTATGTAAAAATTTGCAAATTTTGAGTGTTTGTAAGTAACTTAAAAATTACAAAATGCTACCTAGGTCAAAGAAAAGGTATCTGTGGGCCAGATGTTGCTTGCATGCCATTTCTTTCCTATGTAAATTCCGTTAGCTTCAAAATCATTGCTGAGAAATACACAAGATACAGCCAAGAACAAAAGTCATACCAAGATAACATTATTATGTTAAGCTTCAGGTGACTGAAACTTACAATGTAACAAGGAAGAACATATTTATGATATGCAGGATAAAATGTTTGCAAATAAGAGTATTTGGAAAAATTATGATGTGGGTTCATTTGAATAGTCACCCTCATTTGGGGTGCAACTAGTTATAAATTCAGCTGAGAAGATCATACTTAAAAAATTTTTTTTATTTATTTATATTTGGCTGTGCTGGGTCTTTGATGCTGTGAGGGCTTTTCTTTAGTTGCAGAGCATGGGTTTTTCATTGTGGTGGCTTCTCTTGTTGCATAGTGCAGGGCATAGCATGAGCAGGCTTCAGTAGTTGCAGCTCTTAGGCTCTAGAGCACAGGCTCAGTAGTTGCGGCTTGCGAGTTTAGTTACTCCAAGGCATGTGGGATCTTCCCAGACCAGGGATTGAACCCAGGTACCCTGCATTGGCAGGCAGATTCTTTACCACTGAGCCACCAGGGAAGCCCAAGATCATATTTTTAAAAATAAATAAAATGATGGATTTCCCTGCTGGTACAGTGGATGAGAATCCACCTGCCAATGCCAGGGAATGTGAGTTTGATCCCCGGCCCATGAAGATTCCACATGCCGCAGAGCAACTGAATCGTGAGCCACAACTACCGAGTCTGTGTGCTGCAACTACCGAAGCCCATGAGCCTAGAGCCTGTGCTCAGCAACGAGAAGTCCCTGCAACAAGAAGCCCATGCATCACAACAAAGGGTCCTTGTTTGTGACAACTAGAGAAAGCCCATGCATAGCAACAAAATCCAGAGCAATCAAAATAATTAAATAAATAAAATGAAATATTACTGTTTTAAATATAAGAATGCAAAATGTCAAACTAAGATTTTTGCACCTTTTTCAAGAGCTTGATGATCTAATAAATTGAGCTGAGGGCTCAGTTCTCAATTACCTATAAAATGATTAGTATTTACTTTTTGTTTGTGCATGAGGGCCAGTGAATTCATCTCTCAAGGTTTTGTTTTATCAAGTTGAAGTCTTCCTGTCACATAGAAGGGATTTCTGAGAAGTCTTTCATTTCCCTCTCCAGGTAGACTGCTATCAGGGAAATCCACAGCAAGACTGAGAAAAGGAAAAACTACACTTTAAAAACATTCTGCTGGGGACTTCCCTGGTTGTCCAGGCGTTAAGACTCCACCCTTCCAATGCAGGGAGCACGGATTCAATCCCTGGTTGATCTGGCAGTTCCATTTCTGGGTGTATACCCCAAAGAACTGAAATTAGGGACTCATAATTCTACACCAGTGTTCATAGCCAACATTATTCACAAATGTCAAAAGTGGAAGCAAACCAAGTCTCTATTGACAGATGAATTGATAAACAAAATGTGGTATGAATATACAATGGAATATTATTTAGTCTTGAAGAAAATTCTGATACATGCATGCTATAGTATGAATGAACGTAGGGGACTATGCTAATGACAAAAATGGCATTATGTCTTTCATAAAAGACATTATGAAATAAGCCAGTCACAAAGGACAAATATTGTATGATTCCACTTATATGAGGTACATAGAGTAATCAAATTCACAGGGACATGAACTACTAAGTAAATAGCAGTTTTCAGGGGCTGGAGAGAGAGAGAAATGGGAAGTTATCATTTAATGGGTATGGTTGCCATTGGGAAGATTAAAAAGTTCTGGAGATGGATAGTGGTGATGGTTGCACAATAACAGGAATGTAGCTAATGACACTGAGGTATACTTGAAAATGGTAAATTTTATGTTGTTTCTATTTTACCACAATTAAAAAAAATTAATCAACCCTAGTATTTCTTGAGTATTTATCACGTGCCAGATATGTGCATTATCTCTACTAAATGTTTCATATGCATTATCTCCCAAAGTTTTTTACCTGCCATTTTAACCTGCAAGTTCATTTTTCCTCCACATCATAAATACACATATTTTGATCAGAATTATCTCAACATCGATGAATTTTCATTTAGACTTGATTTCTTGTTCAATTTTTTGTACAGTGAGATTTAGCCATTTCTAATTTTTTTGCATTTTCAATTTTGCAGAAATCACTGTGAATCAGTTCTTTCCTGGGTAAGCTTTACAATGAGGGTTAAATTCATCTTTGAAATTTGATCCATACCAAATTTTAATTTTTTTTCACATCTGCCACTATAATTTCATGGGAGCTCATTTCTAGCAAATACAATTTGATTAAGGGGATTCCTGGTAGTTTTCAATGTTGTACACAAAATATGATTTTTTTCTGTCCAAGATAATTTTACTGGATGGAATAGTCATTTTCAGTTTTATATTGTACAATTATTTCTACCTACTAGTAGAATGACAATGAAAATTCATAACTGTCATTATGAATTGGTTGATACTGATAGAATTGTTTTTGATAGGCATTGTTGCTGTTCAGTCACTCAGTCATGTCTGACTATTTGCAACCCCATGGACTGCAGCACGCCTTCAAGCATCCCTGGAATTTGCTCAAACTCATGTCCGTTGAGTCAGTGATGCCATCAACCATCTTGTCCCCTGTTGTCCCCTTCTCCGCCTGTCTTCAGTCTTTCCCAGCATCAGGGTCTTTTCTAAAGAGTTGGCTCTTTGCATCAGATGGCCAAAGTATTGGAGTTTCAGCTTCAGCATCAGTCCTTCTAATGAATATTCAGGGTTGATTTCCTTTAGGGTTGACTGATTTGATCTCCTTGCAGTCCAAGGGACTCTTAAAAGTCTTCTCCAGCACCACAATTTGAAAGTATCAATTCTTCGGTACTCAGCGTTCTTTATGGTCCAACTCTCACATCCATACATGACTACCGGAAAAACCATAGCTTTGACTATATGGACCTTTTTGTTAGCAAAGCTATGTCTTGATATTTAATATGCTGTCTAGATTTGTTACAGCTTTCCTTCCAAGGAGCGAGTGTCTTTTAATTTCATGACTCCACTCACCATCTACAGTGATTTTGGAGCCCAAGGAAACAAAAAGTTTCTGTTGTTTTCCCGTCTATTTGCCATGAAGTGATAGGACTGGATGCCATGATCTCTGATTTTTGAATGTTGAGTTTTAAGCCAGCTTTTTCATGCTCCTCTTTCACCTTCATCAAGAGTCTCTTTAGTTACTCTTCGCTTTCTGCCATAAGGGTGGTGTCATCTGCATATCTGAGGTTATTGATATTTCTCCTGGCAATCTTGATTCCAGCTAGTGCTTCATCGAGTCCAGCATTTTGCATGATGTACTCTGTATAAATAAGCAGGAATAGCATAGGATAATCAAATAGTTAGCTTTAGAATCCCCATTAGGGAATTGTAGATAGACAGGGAAATTTAGGGGGGTTGGGAGACCACAATAAGGCAAGTGATCACTCAAGAAAGTAATGAGAATTTTCTGAAACTATGTAGGCTTGCTTGACTCGTGAAGCAAAATAAGTCGCTTAGCATCAAAGCTAGATTGTCTTGCTTAATAATAAAATCAAACTAACTTTGCTTAGCAACAAAACAATGCAACAGAAGCACGAGGCATGCCCACAAACAATACAACAATGGTAGCATGAGACCTACATCCTGCCCAATAAGTTCAGTAAGTTAATAACCTCCAAAACATACCCTTTGGCCCCTAGGACGTGTTCTTTGCACAGTGCCCCCCCCCAAACAATAAAACAATAGTAGAGAATAAGGTCTACAACCTGCCCAGTGGTGTCATCGATTTAATGACGCCCCAAATATGCCCTGTGCCCACCAAAAAACAATCATTTATGGAAAGGTGAATTTTCAAAATGAAAGATCCTCATTGTACTGAGACCTGAAAATATTTTTCCAAAGTGTTATGACAGTCTTGGCCTGACCATATAGTGACAAGAAAACTTCCCTACCTTACTTGGGGGAGGAACTGGCGTCTTGAAGGAAACTTGGCGTCTGCTTAAGAAAGACAAAGATCTTCTCCCCTTTCCCTCTCCTTCTTTGATTATAAAAATGTAGCCCACTGAGTACTCCGGGCAGTGCAACGCTTATCTGCCTACTCCTCTGTTCATGGGGATTCTCCAAGCGAGAATACTGGAGTGGGTAGCCTTTCCCTTCTCTAGGGGATCTTCCCAACCCAGGGATCGAACCCAGGTCCCCACACTGCAGGCGGATTTTTTTTTTTTAATGTCTAAACTACCAGGGAAGCCTTTGTGAAACTTACACAAATAAATAAATCAATCGCTAGTCTAATAAATCACTTCTTGTCTATCACTTTGCCTCTTGCAGATTCCTTTCTGTGTTGAGACAAAGAGGACTGTGGTACCAGAGCCTTTTGGAGCCCTGGAAATGACTACTAACAGTTTCATTTTCATATTAAAGAGGCTTTTATAAGTGAAGCAGAACACTCAGAATTATTTGTTTAATGCTCAATTTATTAAGGTCTTATAGGTGATAAACCTTGAAGTCAATTTTTTTGGTATTTAAACATTGTTTCAGTTCAGTTCAATTGCTCAGTCGTGTCTGACTCTTTGCAACCCCATGGACTGCAGCACGCCAGGCCTCCCTGTCCATCACCAACTCCTGGAGTTTGCTCAAACTCATGTTCATTGCGTCAGTGATGCCACCCAACCATCTCATCCTCTGTTGTCCCCTTCTCCTCCTGCCTTCAATCTTTCCCAGCATCACGGTCTTTTCCAATGAGTCAGCTCTTTGCATCAGGTGGCCAAAGTATTGGAGTTTCAACATCAGTCCTTCCAATGAGCATTCAGGGCTGATCTCCTTTAGGATGAACTGGTTGGATCTCCTTGCAGTCTAAGGGACTCTCAAGAGTCTTCTCTAACACCACAGTTCAAAAACATCAATTCTTCGGAGCTCAGCTTTCTTTATACTCCAGCTCTCACATCCATACATGGAAAAACCATAGCTTTGGCTAGATGGACCTTTGTTGGCAAAGTAATGTCTCTGCTTTTTAATATGCTGTCTAGGTTGGTCATAACTTTCCTTCCAAGGAATAAGCATCTTTTAATTTCATGGCTGCAATCGCCATCTGCAGTGATTTTGGGGCTCAAAAAAATAAAGTCAGCCACCGTTTCAACTGTTTCCCCATCTGTTTGCCATGAAGTGATGGGACCAGAGGCCATGATCTTAGTTTTCTGAATGTTGAGCTTTAACCCAACTTTTTCACTCTCCACTTTCACCTTCATCAAGAGGCTCTTTAGTTCCTCTTCACTTTCTGCCATAAGGGTGGTGTCATCTGAATATCTGAGGTTATTGATATTTCTCCTGGCAATTTTGATGCCAGTTTGTGCTTCATCTAGCCCAGCATTTCTCATGATGTACCCTGCATATAAGTTAAATAAGCAGGGTGACAATATACAGCCTTGATGTACTCCTTTCCCAATTTGGAACCTGTCTGTTGTTCCATGTACAGTTCTAAGTGTTGCTTCCTGACATGCATACAGATTTCTCAAGAGGTCAGGTGGTCTGGTATTACCATCTCTTGAAGAATTTTCCAGAGTTTGTTTTGGTCCACACAGTCAACAGCTTTAGCATAGTCAATAAAGCAGAAAGAGATGTTTTTCTGGAACTCTCTTGCTTTTTCAATGATCCAGCAGTTGTTGACAATATGATCTCTGGTTCCTCTGCCTTTTCTAAAACCAGCTTCAACATCTGGTAGTTCATGGTTCACGTATTGCTGAAGCCTGGCTTGGAGAATTTTGAGCATTACTTTACTAGCGTGTGAGATGAGTGCAATTGTCCGGTAATTTGAGCATTCTTTGGCATTGCCTTTCTTTGGGATTGGAATGAAAACTGACCTTTTCCAGTCCTGTGGCCACTGCTGAGTTTTCCAAATTTGCTGGCATGTTAAGTGCAGCACTTCCACAGCATCATCTTTTACAAACTTAATTAACTACTGTTAAATTTTTTAAATAAATTTTCTGGTGGGCTGTGCCGCTCAGGTTGCAGGATTCTTTTTAAGAAATTGTTTATTGATTTATTTTGGTGGCACCGGGTCTTCATTGCTGCACATGGGCTTTCCCCAGCTGTGGTGAGCTGGGGGCTACTCTTCATCAGGGTGCATGGGCTTCTGATTGTGATGGCTTCTCTTGCTAAGAGCACAGGCTCTAGGGCATGTAGGCTTCAGTAGTGTGGCTCTCGGGCTCTAGAGAGTGGGCTCAGTAGTCCAAGGCATGTGGAATCTTCCTGGACCAGGGATCGAACCTGTGTCACCTGCTTGGCAGGCAAATTCCTATCTACTCTGCCATCAGGGAAATCCCCCTTAAAATTTTAAACTGCAATTAAAGTGCTGGTTTGGCTGATGCTTATGAATTCTTCAAATATCTTCAAGAGCAGATCAGAAACAAAAATGATAACTGAAAGTAATGAAGTTTAAATTTCAGTGCTCTTTGCTTGCATGGCCTCTTCCAAGGCACTTCTTTTGTCTGTATGCCTTTTTAATAACTTCCCATGCCTTTTTTTTTCCCTTAAGTAGGGCCACACAAATTGTTTCAGCCGCGGGCCCCACAAAACCTGGAGCTTCTTGCCCCCTGCTTTCTTGGACCATTGCTTTCTTTTGTTATCATCCTATGGTTTCTGTAATATTATTCGTATTCCTTTCTGGGCTTTCAAAAATCCAATCAGACTGGAAAGAAAAAGAAATGTCATCTTAGGCCAGTTGAGGTAATTAGATCTGGATCTTCAATCAACTGATTCTTGGTCAGTCTTAAGATTTGCTTGTGTGGTCCAAGGGAATTGTCACCAGGCCACTGATGATCAAGCTGAGCTCCCTTTTTATAATGTCTATAAGAGTTTTAAAATCATACCTTTCTCTTAGGATTTCATTGTTCGTAATGTGGTATTGTCCCTCAAAATCATGAGCTTTCAGTCTCACTTGGGTGGCATTATATAAACTGCTGTCCTGTTTCATGGGCTTCCCAGGTGGCTCAGTGGTAAAGAATCTACCTGCCAAAGCAGGAGATGCAGGAGACATGGGTTCAATCCCTGGGTTGGGAAGATCCCCTGCAGGAGGAAATGGCAACCCACTCCAGTATTTTTGCCTGGAAAATCCCATGGACAGAAGAGTCTGGCAGGCTACAGTCCATAGGATCACAAAGAGTCGGACACCGCTGAGCAAACACGCATGCACACATGTCCTGTTTGATACATTGATGGGGACTTTTGCAAGTTCACATATTCCTACTGATATATTATTTTGTGATATTCATAGGGCCACCTGAAGTCTTCACTTCCAAGAGGAGGAGGAATACAGTCTTTGGGGTCAGCAGGACTCTAAGGTGGTTGGCTAATTAGCTGTTGGAGCCTCTTCTTGATTATTGTGTGTGAGTAATCCAGCCTGTCAGCCTATCTTGTTATTCACACAATTCCCATTGTTTGGAACTATTTAACTCCTCACAGGTCAGTGAATTGCTTGTATACCCAAATGGGAACAGAACATATGTATATTTTATAAATAGGCATTTAGTTAATAAAAGAAGCAAAGTATCCATGTGTTAATTTTTCCTATGAAAATAAAAAAATTAAACATGTCCTATACTAGTCACCATTCTTGTGTGTTTTAACTAACTTTTTGTGCTCTTTTTCTATTTGGAAAGAGGAACTAAAGAGCCTCTTGGTGAGAATGAAAGATGAGAGTGAAAAAGCTGGCTTAAAATTCAACATTCAAAAGACTAAGATCATGGCATCTAATTCTATCCCTTCACTGCAAATAGAAGGAGGGAAAGTGAAAACAGTGATAGATTTTCTTTTCTTGGAGTCCAAAATCACTGCAGACAGTGACTGCAGCCATGAAATTAAAAGACACTTACTCCTTGGAAGGAAAGCTGTAACAAATCTAGACAGCTTATTAAAAAGCAGAAACATCACTTTGCCTACAAAGGTCCATATAATCAAAGCTATGGTTATTCCATTAGTCATGTATGGATGTGAGAATTGGACCATAAAGAAGGCTGAACGCCAAAGAATTGATGGTTTCAAATTGTGGTGCTTGAGAAGACTTTTGAGAGTCCCTTCAACTGCACAGAGATCAAACCAGTCAATCTTCAAGAAAATCAACCCTGAGTATTCATTAAAAGGACTGATGCTGAAGCTGGAGCTCCAATACTTTGGCTACCTGATGATGGCCAAACTCATTGGAAAAGACCCTGATGCTGGGAGAGACTAAGGGCAGGAGGAGAAGGGGGTGACAGAGGATGGGATGGTTGGATGGCATCAGTGACTCAATGGAAATGATTTTGAACAAACTCCAGAAGATAGTGAAGGGAAGCTTAGAGTGCTGCAGTCCACGGGGTTGTAAAGCTGGACACGACTTAATGACTAAACAAACAACCAAGTGAGGTAAGTGCTGTTGTCATCCCCATTTTATAGATGAGGAAACTGAGCTTCTCAACCTACTTTTATGTCATAGACATACGAAGAAAATAGGGCTTGTGTGGCATGCTGAACTAAACACATGGGGCTGGCAGGCACCAGAGGTGCAGGAGCTAAAGGGGCACTCATCCCAGTTTGCCCAGGACTTTCCCGTTTTTTTGACTGCACAGTGTGTGGGATCTTAGTTCCCCAACCGGGGATGAAACCTGTGTCGCCTACATTGGGAGCATGGAGTCTTAACCACTGGACTGCCAGGGATGTCACAAGAATTTCCCATTTTTAAAACTAAAGGTCTCTTGTCTTGGAAACCCCTCCAGTCTCAGTGAAACCAAGATGCTTAATCACGCTTCAGAGGTCTCTGGTCAGCTTTTCTGTCTACACCAAACCTAGCCTGCCTGACTGACCTATGTATGAATATCTCTTTGCTCCTGTGACCTGTTAGTGATGTACTGATGTGCCTGGATAGTCCATGTGAGGCTCAGTAATCAGCCTGAGGTTGCAGAGCTAGTGAAAAGAGAAACCCAGATTGAACCCAGCTCTATGTGACTCCTGAGCCCAACTCTTAATCGTGATGCTTTGACCTTATTGCCCATTCCCTCACCCTTTCAGCTCTTCTTTACCCTAAGATGCTTAGTACTTTGATGGTCTAGTCACATTAAACAAACAGAGGGGAAAGGAGCTTATTCTTGTTTTTCTCAAGCATAGTTGCAATTTTAAAGAGTGCCCTGGGTTCATTGCAGCACTCTTTACAATAGACAAGAAATGGAAGCAACCTACATGTTCATCGACAGATAAATGGAGAAAGATGTCACACACACACACACACACACACACACACACACACACACACACACACACACACCCCACGATGGAATACTACTCAGCCATAAAAAAAGAATGAGATAATGCCATCTGCAGCAACATGGATGGGCCTAGAAATTATCATACTAAGTGAAGTAAGTCAGACAGAGACAGACAAGTATCATGATATAGCTTATAGATGGACCCTTTAAAAAAAGATACAAATGAACTAATTTACAAAATAGAAACAGACTCACATACCTAGAAAACAAACTTATGGTTACCAAAGAGGAAAGGGCAGGGAAGGGCTAAGTTAAGAATTTGGATTAACATAAACACACTACTATTGATAATCAGTAAGGACCTCCTGCATAGTTCAGGGAACTATACTCAGTATTTTGTGGTAGGGTATAATGGAAGAGAATCTGAAAAAGAATATATGTATGTATAACTTAATCACTGTAACATATACCTAAAACTAACACAACATGGTAAGCCAACAATACTTCGATTAAAAGAAGGAAAACATTGAAGAAGATCTAAATACATAAAGAAATAGATTGCACTCATGGGCAGAAAAATTCAATATCATAAAAATATCGGGTTGAAAAGAATTGGCCTATAGATTTTATGCAGTTCTAATAAATATTCTCAATAAGCTTAAAAAAAAAAAGAGTTCCCTGAAAGAGGACATGTGGACAGATGGAAGAAAGAGAACTACAAAGAGCTAACAGTGCCCAGTCTGCATGCCTTGTAAGAACTTTGAATTTTTCCCCAGAGCCATGGGGAGCCACTGAAGGTTTTGGAACAGAAGAGTTACATGATCTCGCTGGCAGACTGGGGAAGTATTGATTGGCTAGGAACTACCCAAGACTAGAAAAAGGGTCATCTGCTAGGAGGCTGGAGAAAACAACCAAGGTAGCAGTGATGTGGGCCTGAATCAAGGCAGAGGGAGTGAGAAAGAGAGGGACAGAGAAAACAGAAGTTATAGGAAAGTTGAAGGTTTAAAATGTCTTTAATTTATTAATTTTTATTCATCCAATCAGTCTTATTTACTCCACAATTTATTCAACAAATATATATTTAGTATCTATTAAGTGCCAAGAGGTATACTACTCATGACCTGATGGTAGTTTTGAGGCTGGGTCACAAGGAGAAATAGATGAGGAACTCGACAGCCAGAGCAGGTTTCTTCAGTTCGTATTTGGCTTTGTGAGTTTGTCAGTTGTGGCCAACTTCAGAATTTGTCTCTGGAATTTTTAAGCATCAACCATCACAGAAAACCCACTTTGAGAGGACACAAATCATAGTATAACTTGAGGCCTCTCAGGTTTCACCATTAGATATTCATTCTTTTGGATCAATCACTGCAGCTGCAAAGGGAAAAGTCAATTAATTATTTTATGATCTTTTCACTCCCCTGCTCCAAAATCTTCAGTGGTTCCCCATGACCTATAGGACAAAGTTCAAGGTCCTTAGACTGGCATCCAAACTGGGCACCATCAGAGTTATAATTTTATGCTTATCTGTATGAATCTTGTTGTTATCATTCATCTCTCTGCTTTAGAGTGACTGGGCTAGACATCTGCATTCACAGATTCTACTGGTTCCTTTCTTGAACTTCTTGGACTAAGCCTCTGTGGACTTGAACCCCAGGCCAATCACAGCGGCAGCCTAGGTTTCCAGGGGCCCTGAGGCCAAGAATGGACAAACATCCTGGTCACTGAAGGGCTGACCCCCTCATTCCTATCAGGGTATTTGTTTTATATGCATCACTGAAGAGATAGAACTAAAAGGCAACAGCAAAAACATGAAGAATGCCTGCCTTTATCAGTTTTCATACTACACAGTTTTCTCTTAAGAGTGATAGGGATTTTCTGGAGATGACAATTATCAAGAATCAAATAAGCACTTTGAGCAATTGGAAGTAGAGTGGCTGTTTTGTACTTAAGAAGGCAAGGTCCAAATGCTTCAAATTTCTCTGCCTTATTTACCTATTCCAGCTAACCCAGATCCAGTGGGCCAGTCTGAGCCCAGGGAGACACCATTATTATTTAGGTAACTGGCTTCTGGCAGAGGGCTGGGTGGAGCCTGAAACCTTCTTGGCTTCATTCTGAGACCTATTGGGGTAACTTTTCCCTTTTTTTTTCCTGGCTATGCCACACAGTTTGTGGGATCTCAGTTCCCAAACCAGGATCGAGCCCAGGCCCCTGCAGGGGAAGCATGGAGTCCTAATTACTGGACCACCAGGAAATTCCCAGGGTACCCTTTTCTATTTGTGAAAAGAGACCTTATGGGTTAGTGGTGGTAATAGTGACCAAAAAGTTGAGGTACTTTAAAGAAGCCTCTGTGGACTTCCCTGGTGGTCCACTGGTTGAGAATCCTCCTGCCAGAGCAGGGGACACGGGTTCGATCTCTGGTCCAGGAAGATCCACATGTTGCTGAGCAACTAAGCCTGTTTGCCACAGCTACTGAGACTGTGCTCTAGAGCCTGGGAGCTGCAACAACTCGAGTCTACAAGCAGAAACTACTGAAGCCCTAGTGCCTAGAGCCTGTGCTTGGAAACTAGAGAAGCCACCACATTGAGAAGCCTGTGCACTGAAACTAGAGAGGAGCCCCAGCTCGCTGCAAGTAGAGAAAAGCCCGTGCGCAGCAGCGAACACCCGGGACAGCCAAAAATAAATAAATAGATAGGTAAACAACAACAAAAAAGCCCCTGCCTCCAGCCGAAAGCTGAGTAAGACTCAGAGGGGGTTTACAAGGAGCACCTAGGCTCTCTCAGAGATCTCCCCGTTGTTCCAGTTTCAAGCCTGTGAAAGTAAAATGAAAGTATTAGTCGCTCAGTCGTGTCTGACTCTTTGCAACCCCATGGACTGTAGCCCACCAGGCTCCTCTCTCCACAGAATTCTCCAGGCAAGAATACTGGAGCGGGTAGCCGTTCTCTTCTCCAGGGGACCTTCCTGACCCAGGGATCCAACCCAGGTCTCCTGCATTGGAGGCAGATTCTTCACTGTCTAAGCCACCAGAGAAGCCCCATTTCAAGCCTAGTTGTTGCCAACTCTGTGCTTAGCCTGCAGTGAGCTGCCTGCCCTAGACTCCTCCTTCCATGACGTTCTTCCCCACTTGTCTCACGGGTTACCTTCCAAGCGTATCTGGATGTGCCCTAGACACTGTCCATGTGTGTGTGCTCAGCCACTCAGTCATGTCCGACTCTGTGATGCTCTGGCCCGTAGTCCGCCAGGCTCCTCTGTCCATGGGATTCTCCAGGCAAGAATATTGGAGTGAGTAACCCTTCTCATTCCCTTCTCCAGGGGATTTTCTCAACCCAGGTATCGAACCCATGTCTCCGGGTCTCCTGAACTGGCAGACGGGTTCTTTACCACTGAGCCATCTGGGAAGCCCAGATACTGTCCAGTGGTTGTGAATTAGGCCATAGGCTCAGGTGTAAGAAAAGTCATTCTGCCTTATTTGTGTTACATCAAAAGCAGTTGGTCCCTGACCCTTCTTCTCTCTGCACTGGCAGAAAATTCACCTTGGTGGTTATTTTGATGCCCTCCTTTT
This sequence comes from Okapia johnstoni, assembly GCA_024291935.2. Classification (NCBI taxonomy): domain Eukaryota; kingdom Metazoa; phylum Chordata; class Mammalia; order Artiodactyla; family Giraffidae; genus Okapia; species Okapia johnstoni. The sequence goes on along the minus strand of JAGTYA010000024.1, from coordinate 7,153,308 downwards.
CTGTGGGGTGGTGCATGGCCTGAATACAAATGGGGCTTTAGTCTTTTTATTTTTTAATTGAAGTACAGTTGATTTACAATATTGTGTTAGTTTCAGGAGTACAACACAACGATTTTATTTATTCATTTGCAGATTATATTCCATTATATGTTTTTGCAAGATATTGGGTATAGTTCTCCGCGCCAAACAGTAAATCCTTGTTGCTTATCTATTTTGTGCATAGTAGTTTGTATCCATTAATCCCATATTTCTAATTTGTCCTCCCCTTTCCCACTCCCCTTTGGTAACCAAAAATTTGTTTTCTATGTCTGTGAGTCTGTTTCCATTTTGCACATAGATTCATTTTTACTGTTTTTTTAGACCCCACATATAAGTGATATCATAAAGTATTTGTCTTTTTCTGTCTGACTTACTTCACAGCGTAACATTTTCTAGGTCTATCCATGTTGCTGGAAATGGCAATATTTCATTATTTTTATGGCTGAATAATATTATATTGTAATATTCCATATATACACCATGTTTTCTTGAGCCAGTCATCCATTGATGGGCACTTGGCTAACACTTAGCAATGCTGAGCATCTTTTCATGCGCCTCCTGGCCATCTGTATGTCTTCTTAGAGAAATGCAAGCAGACCTCATTTTATTGCCCTTCACTTTATTGCACTTTACAGATAATGAGTTTTTTACAAATTAGTCTTTGGCAGCACAGTGTCAAGCAAGTCTATTGGTGCCATTTGTCCAACAGCATTTGTCATTTTGTGTCTCTGTGTTATATTTTGATAATTTTCACAATACTTCAAACATTTTCATTATCATTATATTTGTTATAGTGATCCGTGACAATAAGTGATCTTTGATAACGTTACCACTGCAGTTGTTTTGGGGCGGCATGAGCCATGCCGATGTAAGACAGAGAACTTACTCCATAAATGGTGTGTGTGTTCTGACTGCTCCACTGACCAGATGTTTCCCCAACTCTTTCCCTCCTCTGGCTTCCCTGTACTCTGAGATACAACAATATTGATATGGAGCCAATTAATAACCCTACATAGCCTCACTGACTCAGTGGACCTGAATTTGAGCAAACTCGCGGAGATAGTGAGGGACAGAGAAGTCTGGTGAGCTGTGATTCATGGGGTCGCAAAGAGTTGGACACGACAGCACCTGAACAACAATAATAACCCTACAATGGCCTCTAAATGTTCAAGTGAAGAGTCAATTGATGAGGCTAAGTTTATTGTTATCTTATTTTAAGAAATTGCCACAGCCACCCCAAACTTCAAGAACTACTATCCTGATCAGTCAGCAGTCTTCAACATGGAGGCAAGATCCTCCGCCAGCAAAAAAGATTACAACTCACTGAAGGCTCAAGTGATGGTTAATTATTTATTTTTATTTTTTAGCAATAATGTATTTTAAATTAAGATATGTACATTTTTAAGGGAGTTCCCTGTGGTCCAGTGGTTAAGACTCTGAGCTCCCAGACTTCCCTGGTGGTGTAGAGGATAAGAATCTGCCTGCCGGTGCAGGACGCATGGGTTCAATCCCAGTCCAGGAAGATTCTTCATGCCTTGGAGCAACTAAGCCCTTGTGCCATAACTACTGAGCCACGCAACAAGAGGAGCCACCGCAGTGAGAAGCCGGAGCACCACAATGAAGGGTAGCCCCTGCTTGCCGCAACTAAAGAAAGCCCAAGCAAAGCAATAAATACCCAGTGCAGTCAAAAGTAAATACATTAAAAAAGAAAAGACTCTGAGCTCCCAATCCAGAGGGCATGGGCTCAACGAGAACTAAGATCCCACATACTGTGCTGCAAGGCCAAAAAAAATTAAGATCTGTACATTTTAAAAACATAATCTATTGCACACTAAATAGACTACAGTGTAGTGTAAACGTAACTTTTACAAGCACCGGGAAACCAAAAATTTCATGTGACTGCCTTGTTTTGATTTTCACTTTATCGTGGTGATCTGAAACATAACCCTCAGTGTCTCTGAGGTATGCCTGTAGGTTGGCCTTCCTAGATGGCTCAGTGGTAAAGAATCTGCCTGCCAATGCAGGAGCTACAGAAGACCCGAGTCTGACCCATGGGTCAGGAGGATCCCCTGGAGGAGGAAATGGCCACCCATTCCAGTATTCTTGCTGGGATAATCCCATGGACAGAGGAGCCCGGTGTGGCACAGTCCACGGGGTCTCAGAGTCAGACGTGCATGTGTGCTAAGTCGCTTCAGTCATCTCACTCTTTGTGATCCTATGGGCTGCAGCACTCCAGGTCCTCTGTCTATGGGATTACCCCAGCAAGAATATGGAGTGGGTTGCAGTGCCCTCTTCCAGGGGATCTTCCCAGCCCAGGGATCAAACCCACATCTGTTTCATCTCCTGCATTGGCAGGTGGGTTCTTTATCACTAGGGCCACCTGGGAAGCCCAAAGAGTCAGACTGACTGAGCAACTGAGCATGCAGGCATGCCTGCACATTAAGATTAAGCCGGTGGGACAACCATATAGATATGTGCCTTTGCTCTGCAGTGCAACAGGTAGGACACAAGACCACATGAGACGTCATCTTGCCAAAAAATTCAAAGGTAAATGTCATCAAAACTTTAGATCTAACTACCAGTTTATAGGCAATATGGAGAACAAAAGAACAACTTAGATGACACCACCAAGAAGCCATCAGCCAAACACTCCAGAACGTGGAAAAGTTCACAAGACAGATGACCTCGTTCCTTAACAAGGGAAAAGAAAAAAGCAGGGAGGGAGAAAAGTCTAAAATTAAGGGAGACTTAAAGAGACAGATCAACTGCACACAATGTGTGGGCCTGATTTGGATCCTGATTTGAGCAAATCAATTGTATTTGGTTAGCCAAAAAGTTCCTTCCAGTTTTAGCATAAGTTTTTAAAAAATTAAAATTAAAATTAAAAAAATGCTATGAGAAAATCAGGAAAGTTTAAACACTGACCAAGTTATCTCCCTGGTGGTATAGTTACTAGGAATTACTACCCAGATAGGCTGGGACCTGGGACCCTCTACTGGAGTGCTTGCACTTTTACCTGGGTAAATGCCTCCTTGAGTAACAGAATACAGAGAAACTATAAGGGATGAAAACTAACTGCAAGTATGAGCAGCTGGGCCAGTTATGAAAAATAAGATACAAAAAGGCCACAAACTTCTGAGGTGCTGGGAGCAAAAGCTGAGTGCTGTGTACGACCGCTGCACACAGCACCACCAAGGAGTGGGCAGACTGTCTAAGCACCCCTCCAGTCCAACCGTCTGCCCCTGACCTCATCCCACTTAAAGAACCAGCCCGCCCTCCTGGGAGTGAGCCAAGGCAGCAGTTTCTTGTTTTCATTTTGTTATGATGCAGCACAAGTCCCAGTAAAGTCTTGCTTGAATCTCTCGTCTGGTCCCTTATCAATTTCTATTAAATTAAAAGACACTTGCTCCTTGGAGGAAAAGCTATGACCGACCTAGACAGTGTATTAAAAAGCAGAGACATCACTTTACCGACAAAGGTCCATATAGTCAAAGCTGTAGTATTTCCAGAAGTCATGTGTGGATATGAGAGTTGGACCATAAAGAAGGCTCAGTGCCGAAGAATTGATTCTTTCAAACTGTGGTGCTGAAGAAGACTCTTGAGAGTCCCTTGGACTGCAAGGAGATCAAACCACTCAATCCTAAAGGAAATCAGCCCTGAATATTCATTGGAAGGACTGATGCTGAAGCTGAAGCTCTAATGCTCTGGCCACCTGATGTGAAGAGCCGACTCAATGGAAAAGACCCTGATGCTGGGAAAGATTGAGGGTAGGAGGAGAAGGGGACGACAGAGAATGAGATGGTTGGATGGCATCATCGACTCAATGGACACGAGTCTGAGCAAACTCAGGGAGATAGTGAAGGACAGGGAGGCCTGGCGTGCTTTTACTCCATGGAGTCACAAAGAGTCGGACACGGCTTAGTGACTGAACAACGAACAACCAAGGGAGGGAGGTGGGAGCGGGGTTCAGAAAAGAGGGGACACATGTATGCCTATGGCTGATTCATACTGATGTATGGCAAAAACCATCACAATGCTGTAAGGCAGTTATCCTCCAATTAAAATAACCAAATTAAAAAAAGGAAAAATGAATCCAAGGAGGAGGGTCAGTAACACTATTAATTGTTTTTAGATCCTCTTTTATGCTGTTTTTAAAAAATTCTAAAAGAAAAAAAAGTTCTTATCTTTTAGAGATGTATACTAAAGTGTTTACGGGCAAAATGATATATCTCTGGAATTTAAAAATAATCCTTTGGGGTTGGGGTAGGGGTACAGATGAAGTAAGGTTGGCTGTGAGTTTATAATTGCTCTTGCGGGAGGATGGATACCAGGGCTCCTTACATTGTTCTCTCTACTTCTGTTTATATTGGCAAATTTTCACAATCAAAGAAGAGACAAAGCCATGTCACCTCCTCCCAGAAGCCCTCTCACTTTCCTCAGAGGGTGAGCTCCCTTCTCTGGGCTTGTCAAGCCACCTGTCATGCAGAACTGCAGTCCAGCGGCTTGCTTCTTTCTCTTGAGGGCAGAGTGTTGGCCTTGGGTCCCTCTATCTCCCCAGGACAGGGTTTCTGGCATGAATGAGCAGATGACTCTTGGTCTGGGTTCATTTGTGGTCAAGCAGCTCAGTCTCCAACAAGCACTTAAGTTCCTTTGATGGCAAAGGCCGGACATTTTCTACGGTCTGTTTGTTCTCCTGGGGTGGGGCAGCGTGAAAACTCCGAAAGTGGATATTTGCTGGTCGGTGACAGCAGCCGAGTGAGTTTCCTAGGGAATCCAGTTGCTGACTGGACTGACACGCTCTGAGGAACTGGAAGGACTGGTGCTGCTTCTTATGTGAGAGTCCAAAGGCCTGGCAAGTGCAACTCCCGGCGCAAACCCCGCTCACACCCCCCTGGGCAAAGGAAGAAAAGCCAGAGGAGCCAGATGCCCCGAGTGTCTGGGAACAGCTGCTGACTGGACGGGAAGTTCCGCTCTGACACGCAGCTACCAACACCTAGCTAGGAAGTCTGTGGCTCGAACAAAAGCTCAAGGATAACCCACTGGCTCCCGTCAGGCGAAACCCCAGGATGAGGCTGCTGGAGGTGCTGATTTTCCTGGCCTCCTGGGGAGTCACCAGGGCTGCACCAGGTAGGTACTGAGGACAGCGGGGTTCGCTCTGTTTTGTACTGTGAACTCAGAGTTGAGGGCTGCTGGAAGCTGCTCAGGGAAAGCTGAAAATGTTGCTAAAAATAGCAAGACAGGGAGCTCAGCTGGGGAGGCTGGGTGAGAGAGTTAGTGGGCGGAGGGTGTGCTGTTTGAGCCTAAGATTGTAAGTGGGGGTGACGGCTGGCCACGGGAGGAACACTGACATTGTTCAGAGCTGTCAGTATCTAAGAGCCAGGCAGCTGGTAGAAGTAGAAGGTGACAGGCAGACTCATGAACAAAGAAATACATATTCCAGAAATAACAAGGGTTATGGAGAATAACAAAGCAGAATAAAGGAGTCGAGAGGATGAGGGAGGGAGATACTTGAGGGGTAGCAGAGAAGAACTGTTAAATAAAGTGACATTTGACTAGAGACCTAAGGCAGCGTGGGAGAGAGCTATGTGGATGTCCAGAAGAACATTCCAGCAGCAGAGGATGGAAAGTTCACAGGCCCTGAGCTGGATGCACAGGTCATGTATGTGAGCAAAAGCATGAGGCCAGCGTGGCTGGAGCTGAGAGGATGGGGGGGTGGCAGGGTAGAGGGATATGGATGTTGGGAGACCACGGGGGTGGGGCCAGGGGCTGGTGCCAGCTCACATAAACTTGTAAACTTGTAGACAATTTTAAGAACGCCAAGTGAGGGAATTCAGGGGTTGTTTGGTGGTTAGAACTCCACGCTTTCACTGCCTGGGTTCAATCCCTGGTCAGGGAACTAGGATCCCACAAGCTGTGAGGTGCAGCCAAAAAAAAGGAAAAGTATATAAAAACATGCAAACAAAGGAAAATAGTCAAAAAGAGCTAACATTTGTTTTCTGAGTACTTATGATATACTGTGCTTATGCTTCGTGCTTGACATGTGTTGTCCTTTTCACACCCATTTGAAAAATAAAATGCAAACACCCCTCTGATTTTTATAGTCCCCGTAGTGGTGGTTTAGTCGCTCAGTCATGTCCCACTCTTCCGACCCCATGGACTGTAGTCCGCCAGGCTCCTCTGTCCACGGGATTCTCCAGGCAAGAATACTGGAGTGGGTTGCCATTTCCTTCTCCAGGGGATCTTCCTGACCCAGGAATCGAACCGGGGTCTCCTATACTGCAGGCAGATTATTTACCAACTGAGCTATGAGGGAAGCCTATAGTCCCTGTAAAGTAGGTACTATTACCATTATATCCATTTTGTGGATGAGGAAAATGAAACTCAGAGGGGACACAAAACACCCCAAGATCCCACAGCTGGGAAGTGGCAAGACCAAGTTTGTACTCAGCCACCTTATCCACCATACCCTTTGATGGGTCCTCTTGGGATTGTGAGTACTACTTTTTTTCTCCCTCTTTTCTTCAAATTTTCTGAGCTGTATACATCTATAATCTAAAACTGGAGTTAAATTTAAAAAGAATTCCACAGCGCCTGTCAGTTTTTTTCAGAAGCTGAGTCTCTTCCTGAAGTGCAGACCTTCGAGACACCCAATCAGATAACCATCACCCTTGCTTTGCATAAAGCAGTGGGGTTGCTACCTGTACCATCCTTAGCCAAGAACTTGGGTTGGGCGCCAACTTGCTGGTTTCATCTCCTCCCACACAAACTGGAGGCTAGACGTCATTTGTCCCTCAGCCTTTAACTGCAGACAAGCCCACAAGTTCTTTCCGTGGGAGCCAACGTGGGAGGCAATCATTTCCCTGAAGAATGACATCCTGCCTCTTGGAGCTGCTGCGAGGAGATGGCAATCCACACACTAACACAAGTGAAGTGAAGTGAAGTGAAAGTCACTCAGTCGTGCCTCACTCTTTGCGACCCCATGGACTGTATACTCCATGGAATTCTCCAGGCCAGTATACTGGAGTGAGCAGCCTTTCCCTTCTCCAGGGGGTCTTCCCAACCCAGGGATCGAACCCAGATCTCCCACAATGCAGGCAGATTCTTTACCAGCTGAGCCACAAGGGAAGCACAAGAATGCTGGAGTGGGTTGCCATTTCCTTCTCCGATAGCTTATATGCAAATCTAAAAAAAAAAAAGTCCAAATGAACTTATTTACAAAACAAGAACAAACTCACAGAGAACGGATTTATGGTTACCAGGGGAAAGGGTGAGGGGATAGATTGGGAGTTTGGGATTGACATGTACACACTGCTGTTTTTTTTTTTTTAATTTAATTTAATTTTTTTTTTCACACTGCTGTTTTTAAAACAGAAAATCGGGGACTTCCCTGGCAGCCAAATGGTTAAGACTCTGCTTCCAATGCAGGGGTCATGAATCCGATCCCTGGCCAGGGAACTAAGATCTTGTGTGGTGCAGCCAAAAATATATATATAATAATAAAATAAAATAAGAAATAAAATAGATAACTAACAAGGACCTACTGTAAAACCAAACCAAAGCAGAAAAAACAAACAAAAAATCCCCACAAAGGACTGAAATTGGGACCAATATTGCTTTATGGTGGGTTGTATGCATAACAGATAAGTCACAGAATCACAGGCAGTTAAAACTGGCAGGGCCCTCAGATAACCTTTGTGCAATACACAAATCTTACGCCTCAGGAAAAAGAGGCTCCAGAAGAGAAGAAAACTTGAGGCCTAAGGGGCAGAGCGGCCCAGGGATTAAGTACTCAGGCTGGTTTGTCCACTCCATGGTAATCCACCCCTTTTCTATTAGCATTGTTATCCCCATTTTACAGAAATGAGGACACTGAGGCTCAGCTGAGGAAATCTCTTATTCAAGTTGCCATTGCCTGTGTAGCCAGGATTCAAAACAAGATTTCTCTGATTTCAAATTTCATGCATGTCCTTTCAAAAATAATCCACTGCCTTAAGCCACAAAACCTAGGTATTATCTTTTAATATCTATGTAACCTTAGAGTCTCTATTTCACCATCTGTAAAATAAGGATAACACTATAGGAGGAGAGATTAAATAAGGTGAGATCATGCACTTACACTGCAATGTGCTGTAAAAGTTTGAGACCTTTTTTTTTTTAATATCTAAGGTCACATGGCTAGCTAGTGACAAAGTGCACTGTGATCATTTCTGTTCAGTTACAGTATGAATCATAGGTCTGCCACTAACTAGCTCAGTTTCCTCATCTGTAAAATGGGTATGATAATAGAACGTATTTCATAATTTTGCTGTGAGGCTACATAGGCAGAGCGCTTGGCACAGCATCTGGCCTTCAGTAGCTGCTAAATAAACGGCAGGTGTTTTCCTGCCTTCCTCTTCTTGTCTCTGACCATAAGCACACTCACCTTTCAGACATTTTAAGATGTCTTAGACTCTAGGAATGATTTTGTTGTCTCCTCCACCCCATCATGAATCAGTAAAAGGATCTCACATTATATATGGTTTTTAATGACTTCTAAAAATAATTTTAAAAATATATTAAATATATTAATTTTGTTTATTTATTTGGCTGCCCCAAATCTTAGTTGCAGCACAAGGGATCTGTGCTCTTTGTCGTAGCATGTAGGATCTTTTGTTGTGGCAGGTGAACTCTTGGTGGCATGTGGGATCTCATTCCTTGACCAAGGATTGAACCTGGGCCGCCTGCACTGGGAGCTCAGAGTCTTAGGAAGTCCTTGATTTTTAATGACATTTAAAAATATTGCATTTGAAATAGATTGTTGGTTTTGATGGCACAGATATTTTTCCCTGAACTTTGGAGCCAATGCATTTTTTTTTTTCAGGTCTCAAACTTTTCGATGGGCCTTACAGAGGGATTAGGCTCTGGGTTCTGTATCTGTTGTCCCCAGTGTGCAAAATTAGCCTGGTGACACCTTGGCGAAGGAGGAGGAGGGCCAAGAGACTGTTTCGCCTGCCCAGGCACAGGGAGCAGAGTTGAGCTCTCAGAATTAAAGCTAGAGGGTACGCTGTGCCCGTCAACCCTCTGCTCAAGTAGAACTAGCCAGGAGAGGACAGAATTTGTCTTCACATTATTCCTGGCCCTGGACCTTTACCTGCAGAGGACAGCAGCTGAATGGATGCTGGAGCAGGCAGGAGAAGGACACAGCCACACCCCTCATCCCATCTCCCTTCCGTGGTGAAAGCAGAACTGCAGGATACCCAGTGATCAAATTCAGAGTAATAATTGCTGCTTTGCATTGCTGAGGGCTAATGCATTCTCTCAGTCTCTCGTTTTAAACCTCACAATAACTGCAAAGGTAGGGGGCACTGTTGTCCCCATTTTACAGATGAAGAAATTGGCATAGAGTCAGTTTACCCAGCTAGTGAGCACTGGAGCTGGAATTCCAACCAGGTCTGTGCCCTCAATGTACTTGATGCCAAGTTTATTTATAGTCTCAATGATTAATGAATAATAATGATAGCTAAGATTGGTATCTTTTCTTAAAACTCAAGGATTTTGAGAATACATTCTTACTGTAAAAGATTCAAGCAGTATGGATATAGAGTTTCTTAACTTTCATGAGCTTTCCCCAGTTGAGGTGTCTTCATGGTAATGTTTGAGAATCTCTGGTCCAAAGGATAAAGTGTTAAAGTGCCCACCTCCCCACATCCTCCCAGTCTCACTCTGGGTCCTGGGGGTAATTGCCAGGGACAGTGGTGTATGGAGAGTCCTCTGGACAAACACCCGCCCCCCTTTTTTTTCCTCTGGTTGAACACAGTGATTTATTTGAAAATATTATACTTTTTTTTCCAAATACAGTAATAGAAGGGGTTCCAGCAAGTCATATGGAGGGAGATGTTGAGGGGAGAGTGTAGGAGGAGAAGGAGGAAAAACATTATGGGAAGCCCACCAGAAGGGTCAGGCAACCATATTGTGTGTCGTTAGAATTGAAGGTGGATAGGGACTTCCCCCAGGGGGCCTAGTGGGCTGGATACCTGGTTTGGGAAGATCCTCTGGAGGAGACGGAGAAAGCACTGGCGACCCACTCCAGTACTCTTGCCTGGAAAATCCCATGGACAGAGAAGCCTGGTGGGCTGCCGTCTATGGGGTCGCACAGAGTTGGACACGACTGATGCGACTTAGCAGCAGTAGCAGCTTGGAGGAGAAAATGGCAACCCATTCCATATTCTTGCCTGGAGAATCCCATGGTCAGAGGAACCTGGTGGGCTACAGTTCATAGGGGTGCAACGAGTCAGACACGTTCTGAAGCAACTTACCAGCATGCAAGGACTTCCCCAGTTGTCCAGTGGTTAAAACTCTGCCTTTTAATGCGGGGGCATGGGTTCAATCCCTAGTCAGGGAGCTAAAGTCTCACATACAGTGGAATGTGGCCAAAAATTAAAAAAAAAAATTGAAAGTTGATAAACAGGGCCTCTCCCTGCTGAATGGCGCACTTGGAGAAGTCCTCAACTGCCTCTGAAGTTGTCTAGGCTTTGACTGACTCCACCTCTCTTCCCCACCACGCTCTTTTTTTGAGAGCTGACCAATAATAATGTCAAGGAGCACTTTTCTTCATTTTTAAAAAAATACTTAGTTTTTTAATCTATTTTGGCTATGGTGGGTCTTTGTTGGCACACACAGGCTCAGTAGTTGGGGCACATGGACTTAATTGTGGTATGTGGGATCTTAGTTCCCCGGCCAGGGATTGAACTCGGGCCGCCTGAGCGTGGAGTCTCATCCACTGGACCACCAGGGGAGTCCCAAGGAGCATTTTTCTACCAGGGCACTTTTCTACTGTTACTCAGGAGAGATGGCCCTTCCAGGTGAAGCCATACACCAGTCTTCCAATGACCAGCTTTGCTGCCTAAAGCACAAAAGGCACTGAACATCCAGTAGCTCGCTGTCCTCACTTGGAGCTTATCCTCAAAGAGCTTGACCTCTAACTCATTTTCATTTGAGGCAAAAACATTAGGAGAGTTGATCCTAATATGCTAGCAACTGTGAACCCCAACTTTGTGAAATGAAATATCATCTCTCAGCAACTTTGCCATATTACTTAACAGTTGCCTTTGCCCATTTGCAGAAAACTCAACTGAAACCACCCCTGACCACCCACTGCAATAGCTCAGTGCTTCCTCAGACTATGATGGGATGCTATTTGCCACCCTTGTACCAAGCCTAGGTGCAAAATAATCCCAGAAATGCCCTTTTTACCCTGTATTGGAAACACCATGTAACAATGGAAAACCAGGAGGGTGGTGGTGTCTAGTGCCAATTTCTCTAGCTGCTGAGACCACAAATCTAAAGTCCTGTGTTTTTTCATCATTAGATCATTAGTGACTATAGGGATGGCTCTGAGACTGATTTTTATTATTATTATTATTATAAAGTAAAGGGACTTCCCTGGTAGTCCAGTGGTTAAGAATCCACCTTGCTATGCAGAGAACATGGGTTCAATCCCTGGTCAGGGAACTAGGATCCCACATACCTCAGAGCAACTAAACCCATCTGCCACAACTAAGACCTGATGCAGCCAAATAAATAAGTATTTTAAAAAGGATCTCCTGGAAAAAAAAAGTAGAGAAGGAAGTTTTTATTTTAGTAGGATTTTGTCTAACAATGGGGTCTGAGTGACACAGTGACACAGATATGCCTGTATCTGGCTGGTGTCAGTGGGTTTCTATACTTCATGAGCAAGACTCGGAGAGAGCTTGAGGGACCAGGCGAGGAGGTTAACTGAAGATGTTAACTGACACTCCCAAGGTTGCTTCCGATAGCTATATCCTGAGCCCCACACACTGCCTCTTCTAAAATTAGTCTCTTAAACAACTATTTAATTCCTCTGCTTCCCAGGGCAACCAACCAATTCCACAGTGAAAGTAACAACAACATACCTCTGAGAGTAAAGCTCTTACAGTCAAATGAAATGGAAATGTTAATTCACCGTTGTAAGCCACTGCAGGGGACAAGCGAAGCATCGTTGTCTCTGTCCCCTAGGAACTTAAAATCTAATTGGGAGGAAAAGCACACACCAATTGTAATTTAAATATCTTCACTGAAAAAAAAAAAAAGGAAAAATAGAAAAAAGTATAAAAAAGAAAATCGTTAACTTTTTCATTGGGTTCCTTCATTTTTATGTGCTTTTAAAAATTAAATGACTACCTCATTACACATACAGTTTTGTAGTCTGTTTATTTGACTTAATTTTACTTACCAGAAGAAGCAGAAAAAGAAGTCTTTATCCCTCCTTCCAACATTACAGGATATATGATAGATAAAGGGTTAATATTATACAGATAAGATCTCTTACAAACTAAGAAAAATAATGGAACACCTCAATAGAAATAAAGAATCCGCCTGCAATGCGGGAGACCCTGGGTTTGATCCCTGGGTTGGGAAGATCGCCTGGAGAAGGGAAAGGCTACCCACTCTAGTATTCTGGCCTGGAGTATTCCATGGATAGCCTATGAGGGTGCAAAGAGTCAAACATGACTGACTGACATTCACTTCCTTTCTTTCAATAGAAATGGGCAAAAGAACACACAAGTAGAGAAGTCACCAAAAAAGAAATACAAGTGGCCAATAAACATATTTAAAATATTCAAATTCACTAGAAATTCAAGAAGTGCAAAATAACTAATGAGATCTCATTTTTCACCAACCAAATTGGCGAACATTTTTTATAATATTCACTTCTTCAGTGGAATATCTAGTACATGAATAAAAGCCTTGAAATGTTCACATCTTTCTCAACTGGAGTTTTTATTCTTAAGAAAAAAAGCATTATCATCTATAGGCTAGCACAGGGAACTCCCTTCAACACTCTGCAATGACCCGCATGGGATAAGAATCCAAAAATGTGGATACATGTATATGCACAACTGATTCACTTCGTTGTCCAGCAGAAACAAACACAACATTGTAAATCAACTTATGCTCCAAGAAATGTTTTTAAAAAGTAAAGAAGAAAAAAGCATTTATAATTCTTGAGATTCCCTTGTGGTTCAGCTGGTAAAGAATCCGCCTGCAATGCAGGAGACCTGGGTTCGATCCCTGGGTTGGGAAGACCCCCTGGAGAAGGGAAAGGCTACCCACTCTAGCATTCTGGCCTGGAGAATTCCATGAACTGTATAGTCCATGGGGTCACAAAGAGCGGACACCACTGAGTTTCACGTGAATAAAATACATACAGACATTAAACATCATATTTTCCTTTTTTAAAATTTTTATTGAAGTATGATTGATCTACAATGTTGTGCCAATCCCAGGTGTGAATCTGGAAAAAAGTGAAACTGCAATACAAACACATAAATCCACTCCTTTTAAGATCTCCCTACCACATAGGCCATCACAGAGCACTGAGCAGAGTTCCTTGTGCTACACAGTAAGTCCTTATTAGTTATCTGTTTTATATACGGTAGTGTGTGTGTCAGTTCCCAATCTTCCAGTTTATCCCCACCTCAATACCTCCCCCCAACCATAAGCTTATTTTCTACCTCTGTAAATCTATTTCTGTTTTGTAGATAAGTTCATTTGTACCCTTTTTTTTCAGATTCCACATCTAAGTGATATCGTATATTTGTCTTTCTCTGTCTGACTTCACTCAGTATGAGAATCTCTGTGTGTTAGTCCCTCGGTCATGTCCCACTCTTAGCAACCCCAAGGGGTTTAGCCCACCAGGCTCCTCCATCCATGGGATTTTTCAGGCAAGAATACTGGAGTGGGTTGCCATTTCCTTCTCCAATGAGAATCTCTAGATCCATCCATGTTGCTGCAAATGGCATTGTTTTGTTCTTTTTGATGGCTAAGTAATATTCCATTGTATATATACCACATCTTCTTTATCCAGTCCTCTGTTGGTGGACATTTAGGTTGCTTCTATGTCCTGGCCATTGTGAATAGTGCTGCAATGAACATTGGAGTGCATGTATTTTTTCAAATTATCTTTTTTGGGGGGCATATGCCCAGGAGTGGGACTGCTGGGTCATATAATAGTTCTATTTTCAGTTTTTTAAGGAACTTCCATACTCTGCTCCATAGTGGCTGTACCAGTTTGCATTCCCACCAACAGTGTATGAGGGTTTCCTTTTATCCCCACCCTCACCAGCAATTATTGTTTGTAGACTTTTTGATGATGGTCCTTCTGACTGGTGTGACCAGTTTTTATTTGCATTTCTCTAATAATTAGTGATGTTGAGCATCTTTTCATGTGCTTTGGACAGGCCCTTTCTTGTTCACTGTCTTATTTGATGGTCACAGAGAAGTAGGCCAGATGTCCAACACCCTCAGTCCAACTGGCTTGCTCAGAGTCCTCAGCCTGGATTGTTGTTGTTGTTCAGTCACTCAGTCATCTCCAACTCTTTGCAACCCCATGGATGGTAGCATGCGAGGCTTCCCTGTCTTTCACGTATCCTGGAGCTTGCTCAAACTTATGTCCATTGAGTCAGTGATGCCATCCAACCATCTCATCCTCTGTCGTCCCCTTCTCCTCCTGCCTTCAATCTTTCCCAGAATCAGGGTCTTTTCCAATGAGTTGGCTCTTTGCATCAGGTGGCCAAAGTATGGGAGCTTCAGCTTCAACATCAGTCCTTCTAATGAATATTCAGGATTGATTTCCTTTAGGATTGACTGGTTTGATCTTGCAGTCCAAGGTGCCCCGGGTGAGAAACCCAGTAACCTGCCTCTCACTTCAGGGTCCTTGTGCCCACCTTCTTCTCCATAACATGATAATTAGACCTCCTTATAGTCTGTGACTAATTCCTTAGAAGACTGTGGCTCGCGTCTCTTATGGGTAGCATAGATATATTATGAAAGCATCCTGGGATCAAGCATTCTGACACTGTAGACAGGGTAGATGTCCAACAAGCAAGTCAACAAGACAATTTCACTTGTGAGAGGGCTCTGAAAAAAAATAAAATGGGAGAGTCATTTGGAGTCACCCAGCTAGAGACCAGACGGGTGGGAAGAAGTGGAACTTGAGCAAAGGCAGTCAGAAAAGTCTTATCTGAGGAGACAATTCTCCAACTGAGACTTCAATGAAGAAGAAAAGGCAGCCCGTGCCTGAGAGTCCTCTGAGAGGACTGGGGAAAGCGGCAGAGGAGTCAGGAAAGAGGCCCTGTGAGGAGAGGGAGTGGGCTGGGTTGGGCCAAGGAGAAGAGGAGGGGTCTATGGTTGGCCTCCACAGTGAGGAGACTGGAGCCTAAGGTGGACCCCCTGTCTGAACCTCTGGCCCTCTCTGCCATCCTTTGCATTCTCCTGACCTCTCCCAAAGTCATGTCTTTGAGGCCATGGGCATAAAGGCAAGCATCTACACACACAAGCGTGCACACACACACACACACACACACCCATTCATGTATGCACACAGAGGTCATAGGAAGCACGAGGGAGCCTGGAAGGAGTTCCAGTTCTACACTGACTAGTCTGGAACTTGCCGGAAGAGACAAACCAACAGCTGACACTCAAGCCGCAGACAAGGAGTTTGTGAAGTGAAGAAATGCTCGTTGAGAACTTTGAGGGCTGACATCAAAGGGGAAGAACTGCTCCATGTTTGTGGTTAGCTGAGAAAGTGCCCGCCTGAGGCAAAGAGATGACCTCTGCATGGTATGCAGAGGAAGCAAGGGGCCCACGTGCCAGAGAGAAGGGAAAAGCTTCTCAAGCTTCCATAGCCAACCCAGCCGGCCTGACTGGAAGCAGGTGTGACCCACTTACTGCCAATGGCAGGAAAGGCCCCCAACTCTGCCCACTTTCTTGATGAAATTGGGTGGTTGCTTTCTTTTCTCTGCCTTAGGATGTTGCCCCTGTAGGAGTAATTTCAAATATGTTAGTGATCACAATTTGTGTGAAAAGTTTTAATTCCCCCCATTGTAAACAAAGACTCTCAGTTAGGGTAAAAACTTAAAATGCAGGCATAGACAATCTACAAAAAGACAGTTAAAATAAAAGGCATTGGTTTTACCTCCTTAGGAATCACATTTTCCTGGGAGTGATTAGGGAGCCAGAGGACTGCCCTCCCCCCTCTCAGCATTTACCATGTGATCTCAAGCATGTTGACCTCTGAACCTTGTTTGCTTATCACCAAAATGGAAAGGGGATAATGATCAATCCCTTCAGGGCTGTGATGAGGATGATTATATAATGACCGTGGGATGGACCACGGTTTGTTTAATCAGTCGTGTGCACCTTGGTATGAACAGGTTTCTGATTCTTTCCGGAGACCAGGTTTAGATCAGGAGAGGTGGACCAAAGCTCAGAAGCATCAAGGAGTGAGATCAGGGTCCAGACTGTACCTTTGGCCTTAGAGTCACTGCGGGAGGGGGGAGGGAAGGGTAGAAAGAGTGGGGGACTGGCTAGCCAACCCTGAAAGCAGTAGAATGCAGACTCCCAGGCCCAGGCCCATTTTACTGGGATGGGTGGGTGTTGACTTTTGGCATTGAGTGACACAGAAAGTGGAGGAGGAAGTGAGAGCAATGGTGGAAAGTAAGGAAATTCTGGAAACAGGAATTAAGGGAGAGGCCAAACCTGTTCAACCTCTCCTTCAATAAGCATCATTGAAACCATCTACACCAGCCCCTGTGCTGGGTGCAGATGAGAAAGCCACTCCAAAGCCTGATTCTTTAGATTCCTCTCTTTGTATTACACCTAGAGATTTTTGGCATTTCACCTCACATCCAGAGTCAGTAACAAGTAGGCCCACAATGAGAAATTAAAGCCAGTGTGAAATGACATTCCACATTTTCTGGTCTAGTATTCATAAACACCATTTCCACACATTTTTGTTGCTCAGTTGCTCAGTCATGTCCGACTCTTTGTGACTCCATGGACTGCAGCACGCCAGGCTTCCTTGTCCATCACTATCTCCCGGAGCCTGCTCAAACTCGTGTCCATTGAGTCGGTGATGCCATCCAACCATCTCATCCTCTGTCGTCCCGTTCTCCTCCTGCCCTCAATCTTTCCCAGCATCAGGGTCTTTTCTAATGAGTCAGCTCTTTGCATCAAGTGGCCAAAATATTGGAACTTCAGCTTCAGCATCAGTCCTTCCAATGAATACTCAGGGTTGATTTCCTTTGGGATTGCCTGATTTGATCTTGCATTCCAAGGGACTCTCAAGAGTCTTCTCCAACACCACAGTTCACGCATCCGTTCTTCAGTGCTCAGCCTTCTTTCTTTGTTTATTTCCACACATATTCCCCAGCTTTTTCCTGGTATTAGTTAGCAAGATCTTATGATGCCTTTGATATGTAACCCTTCTCCCGGATTTTTGTATATATTTCCCTAGAGCATGATAAGATTTAGCTCTAGTTACTGGCTTGGAGAGGTGAAGCAACTCACCCAGAGTCCCACAGCTAGTATGTGGTTCCAGAGCCTGGGTGCTTAACTCATCTTTGCTTTAAAACAAGCACTCTGCATAGAACTCCTGAAGGATTCCTGAAGGTCACACAGTCCAATCCCTCCTGCTGCTGCTGGGAACACTGAGATGGGGAGATAGAAACGGTCTTGTCAAAGGTCAGAGGTCAGGGACAGAACCAAGCCTATTTTCTGCTCTGCTCAGTGCCCCCCTGGGCAAAACCCAGCCCTGGATTTGGAGAAAACTTCCTTTCACCTGTGTAAACTGCCCTCTCCTACCCCAGGTTTCCCCGATCCCTCCCCATCCAGGCTCAGGGAAGAACCCATATTAGAGGGGTCTCCTTGCCCCTGCAGGGAAGTTCTGGCACATCTCTGACCTGCACTTGGATCCTGACTACAAGGCGTCTGAAGACCCTCTCCAGGTGTGCCCGTCTGCGGGCTCCCAGCCGGTGCCCAACGCGGGCCCCTGGGGCGACTACCTCTGCGATTCTCCCTGGATCCTCATCAACTCCTCCATCTACGCCATGAAGGAGATCGAGCCAGAGCCAGACTTCATCCTCTGGACCGGGTGAGAGCTGTCACCGCAGCTACCGTTCCCCAGCCACTGCGACTGCCCCCTGCCCTCCTGGCACCTGCCCCAAACCATCTGCCTTAGTCCTCACACCAGCCTCATTGCAGAGAGGACAAACCTGAAACTCAAAGCTTGTCCATGGGAGCCTGGGCCTGGCTGATTCCAGGGTCTGTGCCCTTGACCTCTTGTCTCCCAGACTCAGCAGAACTTGGTGCTCACTGAGGCTGGGGACACGGTCATGGCATGTTTGGGCATGCGGGGAAGTCCTGGATTTCAAGTCAGGGGATGAACCCTGTGCCACTCCCACCAGAGTTTAGGGACTGGAAGCCCCAGAGATCCAAATGCAGGGAGAGGAGAAAGTTAGGAGGGATGAAGGTGGGCCAGCATTGTGGGCCAGTGTTGTGGGTCAGTTAGGTGGGCTGAAGTGTCCTGGCCAGCTGTGGGCCACCCCTGGCTGCCTAACCTTGGGGGTCCTCCCTGGTCAGAGCTTGGTCTGCATAGAGTTTGAGGGGTGATTTCAGCTCAGTCACAGCGATGCCTTTTCTGCTACTCCTCCAAGGATACTGCTGTAAGTCCTCCAACTTCCCCCAGCACTCGTGGTCCCCCCTTCACTCACTCGATCCTTCCCTCCCTCTCTTGGTAGATCAGCCTACCCCGTGCTCACCCCTGGGCAGACATGGGGGAACAGAGATGATAGGGACTCCGACCCTCCTTCAGGGAGCTCAAGGTCTCCTGGGTGATGCAGACGAGGTCACTGACCATGATAATCCCAGTGAGGAGAAAGGAGCACTGAGAGGATGGGGGAGTGTCACAGGGCACCTGACTCTCTCTGGTGAAACTGGGAGGACTTCCTGCAGGAGGTGGTGAGCCAGAGAGCGGGTGAGGAGGGCTGGCTGGAGCTCTAGCTTCCTGCGCCCTCTTCTAGCCTCTATAGACACTTCCATAAGATGGAGCAAACCCACGACGGCCCTAGCTGTCTCTCACTGTGACATGGGAGTGACCGTAATGACCCTCACATGGACCCTGTGGTCAGCAGCGGGTGGAGTAAGGCTGGACCCTTAAGAAATGTGACCATGTCTTGGAGAAGCCTGGGCAGCTCTGGTTTCCCGGGGCTCAGGAATCAGTCCAAGGAGAAAGTGAGTTTTACGCCATGACTCCAGCCCCCTGCTCCCCGAGAAGGGGCCCTTGGAGAAATGAGTAATATTCTAAAAGACGTGATCTCCATGAGAAATTCACCATCCTTTAACAGAAAAGCATGATTTTTCTGGGAAATCTCTGGGAGTCGCAGAGGTTACGACATTGGATGAGAAGACCTCTAGGGCCCCTTTTTAATTCTTCAGTTTCTAAGAAATTTGGCCTCTCCTGGGAGAATCGCAATCCCTTTGTGAATAACCTGTAGCAATTGGATATGTTTTCTATTACACAGAATTAAATCCTCCAGACTAGGGGAAAACGGAATTTTGTTCCGACGTCTTTGGATTCCTGGCCTGTCCCCAGGGAGGACAGGGCTCCAAGGCCCCCCCTGCTGTCCTAATGAGGGTATCAGAGACATAGAAGGATGTAATGGATGTGAGCATAGACTCTGGAGCCGGGCTGACTGGTTCAAACCCTGGCTCCACCACTGTCTGGTTGTATACTCTTAGGAAGGATTCTTCACCTTTCTGTGCCTTGGTTTCTTTATTTGTCAAATGGGATAACAATAGAAGCTCCACTATAGGGTTATTATGAAGAATAAATGAGTGGATATGGGTTCAACACACGGAAAGTACCCGGCACAAAGTGAGCCAGTGTGGACTGCCAGTAGTGGTCTCCGTATGATTCAGCTAGTTAACTTCCCCGGGGAGTCTCGGGGCACAGCCACTTCACCCCTCAGTCTAGCAGAGTCCTCGGGCTTTAGATTGTGGGGGCTCCTATCACTCCCAAACCTCCCTTCCTCCTTCTTTCCCCAAACCTCCCTTCCCTCTTCTTCCTCCTCCTTGCTGTACCTTTCTAAGATGGATCCAGGAATTTAGGTCTGTCAAATGGGGGGTGGGGTAGGGGTAAATGGTCCTGGCAGGCCCTGGATCTGTCAGAGTACATCCGGATGCTTTATTATGAAGGCAGATCCAAACTCCTTAGAACCCTTGGAGCAAGAAATGAACTCAGACTCAGCTTCTCCACCCCACCAAGTCAATGATGCCATCCAAACATCTCATCCTCTGTCGCCCTCTTCTCCTTTTGCCTTCAATTTTTCCCAGCATCAGGGTCTTTTCCAATGAGTCGGCTCTTCGCATTGGCCAAAGAACTGGAGCTTCAGCTGCAGCATTGGTCCTTCCAATGAATATTCAGGGTTGATTTCCTTTAGGATGGACTGGTTTGATCTCCTTGCTGTCCAAGGGACTCTCTCGAGTCTTCCTCAACACCACGGGTCAAAAGTATCAATTCTTTGACACTCAGCCTTCTTTATGGTCCAACTCTCACATCAGTACATGACTAAACCATAGCTCTGAGTATATAGACCTTTGCCAGTAAAGTGAAGTTTAAAGAGAGGTTAAACAATCAGCCCAGGGACCCACAGCACGTTAATGGTAGAGCCAGGGCTTGGACTCTGTCCGGTGTGACTCCCAACTCCAGCCAGGTCCCTCCCTCTCAGTAACTGTCTGAGGCCCAGTCCTGCAGCTGGGTCTGAGTAGAGCTGGTTTCTCAAGGTGGAGCTGTCCCTTCTTTTCCTGGTGCCTCTTCCCGAGCTGCCTGTGTTTTGCAGTGATGACACGCCACACGTGCCCAACGAGAGGCTGAGTGAGGTGGCTGTGCTGCAAATTGTGAAGCGCCTGACTCAGCTCATCAGGGAGGCCTTTCCAGGTAAGATTGTGCCCTGGGTCCCCATAATGCTCCCTGACACCCAGGCAGTGCCTGGCACAGCGGGAGCACAACAGCATCAAAGTGCAAAGGGATGACCTTCCCCCACGATGATAATGGCTGCTGGCCAGGTCCTGCACCAGGCACTTCACAGAGATTAGGTCTTACTTTCCAGGAACACTGTAAGGAACATGAATGAGAGCTTGTCTGCTTGTGAATACACACAGAATCCTACTAACGGTGTTAAAAACCAAATTCAATTGAGTAAATCTGAAGATCTGTTTGACTTTATTCAAGAATTCATGACTCAGGCAGCATCCCACCTAGAAAACAGAAAGCAGCTCCAGGGACTTCCCTGGTGGTCCAGTGGTTAAGATGCTGTGCTTCCAATGCACAGGGCCTGGGTTTGATCCCTGATCAGGGAAGTAAGATCCCACATGCTGTGTGGTACAGCCAAAAAGAGAAAAAGAATGAAAAAAAAAAAATGGAAAAGGGCTCTAAGGAGCTGTACAAATGGAAGGTTTTACAGACAGAAGAGGGTGGAGAAAGGAAGATTCTATCAAAAACGGATTGTTTCGGGCAAGGTTACCTTCCTTTAGGGGAAAGGTGGGATCTGTCAAACAGATTTCCTCTCTAGTGCCCCCTAGGTTAATTACATATTGACTGTTCAAAGGTCACATTCTTGGGAGAGGCTGAAACTTCACTTAGGTTAGGTATTAACTTGGTTAACACTTAACTTGGTTTGCTGACCTGGGGCTTAGCACAAGTAACTCCATTTCGGACCTGTTGTTTCTTTTTTATTAACGGAAATGCCTGACATTTCAGTGGTTTCTGTCCTGCCTGTATAACACCAGACTTACAGCCCCTTCTCAAGGTGTCTATAGTTACTTTTACGTATTGTCCCTGGGTAAGTCTCACGTGGCCTTGCACACAGCCTTTGTGTCCTGCTATGGCCCTGGAATTGCCATCTACTCTTCTCAAACCATCTTGGCTGCTGGGACTTCTGGGAGATGCAGGTTTCCAGCCAAAGTGCTGTTTCGTGGTGTATCCAAGGCCTTCAGAGCCTGGGCGAGCAGCCAGGACTGTGAGTGATTATGGCTGCAGCCCCACAGGACATGATGGGGAGACTCTGGGGGGAGGGGGCCATCTAACAGTCCTTAAAAATGGTTTTAAGCAGGCTGTGCCAAACACAAGATCCTGGAGTCTGAATCAGGCTCTCAACTTGCCAGCTGGAGACCTGTGAAAGCAGATCCCTAGGTCCCAACCCCCACCCCTAATCGCCCTGGGGTTCTCGTACAGCTGTTTCCTCTGAAGATCTTCATCATGGGTCTCCCAGGACCCAGATACAGAATAGTGATAATAAAAACAGGTGATAGCAGCAAGAACAGTTATATGTATCTATGTGTGTGTGTGCTAAGTTGCTTCAGTCATGTTCTGCTCTTTGTGACCCCACGGACTGTAGCCCCCCAGGCTCCTCTGTCCATGGGGGTTCTCCAGGCAAGAAGACCGGAGTGGGCTGCCATGCCCTCCTTCAGGGGATCTTCCTGACCCAAGGATCAAGCCTGCGTTTTTCAAACCGTTTTTCTCATAGTCTCCTGCATTGGCAGGCAGGTTCTTTACCACTAGCTCCACCTGGAAAGTCCTGTATCTATGTATCAAGTGCTAAGTGTCAGGTGCTCCTCTGAGAATATTGTATATATGCCTTAGCTCTTTCACTGTCAGGATATCCTAGACAGAGGTGTTATTACCGTCTCAGTTTTACTGAAGACAAATGTGACCCTTATGGTCAAGGAAACAGGCAAGGTCTGGGATGCAGATCCTGCTTTGAGGACATCTCGTACCTACCACTCCCACTGGCACTCCAGGAGGGAGCCCCCCTGGCTCCTGCCCCAATTCCCACATCTGTCCTTGAGGCAACCTCCTTTCCTCAGTGCAAATCAATTTGTGCAGAGAAGCTGACTGGACACTTCCAGTCTACATACCTCAACCCAACCAACTCAGACATGCTTGGGCTAGTTAATCTTCCAGCGGAAATCACTGGGGCTTCCCTGGTGGCTCAGATGGTAAAAACAAAATCTGCCTGCAATGCAGGAGACCCAGGTTCAATCCCTGGGTCAGGAAGATCCCCTGGAGAAGAGAATGGCAACCTACTGCAGTATTACTGCCTGGAGAATTCCATGGACAGAGGATTCTGGCAGGCTACAGTCCATGGGGTTGCAAAGAGTCGGATATGACTGAGCGACTAACACACAGGCACACAGGCTCAAACCAGGGCACTCTCCCCATGGTAATAATAGGTATTATTCCCAGTGTATAGATAACAAATCTATGGGTCAAAGCTAGTCAGCTCCTAGGGAGGGATTCAAACTCAGATCTTACTCTGAGCTCTCTTTTCTCTGCTCCACACGCGGCTTCAGGAATAAGTGAAATAATGGATAAGAGAATGCTTCATTGTTATGATTTAACACACAAGTGTAAATGATAAGACTTTATAATTCATAACACACTTGCACGTTTATTGAATTTCCTAAATCCGAGATACCATTGACTATAAGATGTTTCATTGTTTTATGCGTCTCTAAGAAAAAAAATGCTGTCCATTAAAGTATGTCACAGTGCTTTCTCCTGGCCTCAGTGGTAAGACATGGCCCACTTGTAGAGATGTTAAAATGAGAACAAATTGGAAGAGGTGAAACAGGCCTTATCTTATTTGAGAATGGTAGCAACATGGGTCAAGCAGAACACTCCCCATTATAAAGATAAATAAGCTGAAGCAACCAGTAGGAGAGGAGGAAGACGATGAAATTTGAGATTTTGGTTCCATGTCGTGAGTTCTTCTTGTCACGTGCACCTGGGTTCCTCATCAGAGTTGCTGTGAACACTGGCCCCTGCCTCTCCACTGTGGCTGATGGTGAACATGGGTGTGCAAGGCACACTGATTCGGGTCCCAATTCAGGCTCTGCCACGCTCCAGGTGGGCCATCCCCTGGACCCTCAGTGTTCTCCCTGTGCCAAATGAGGAAAATAATGGTACCTGCCCAGAGGGCTGTTGTGAGGCTTAAATAAGGTAACCCATTCATTCATTTAGTCAGTCAACAAATGTGTTTACTATGGGTGAGACAGCATTGTAGGGATAGGGGACTTGGTCATGAACATGATGCCAGGTGGTGCCCTCATGGAGTTTATGCTTGTAAGGAGCCTCTAGAAGTGCCCAACACATAGGCACAGCAAAAACCTATTACCCCAAAACTAGGTTTGACTCTTGGTGGGTGTCGTGCCAAAAGACAAAACCAAGCCAAACATCAGTAGAAGGAAGGGTTTACTACTTGCAACAAATAAAGAGAACACCAAGAATCTTTCCCAAATCAGTGGCTCCCTGAACAGTAAAACTGGGGCAGTTTTAAGCTAGGGAGGGATATATGCATATATTCATGAAGTGGCCTGAGCAGGAGAATTCAACATAGAATTAGGGCAAAGTTGACAGAGTCCATGCTTTGGTTGAGTGAATCCTGAGGGTCAGAAAAGGTCAACATCATCGTCCCTTAGGTTTCAGTAGATCTGGTGGTCATTGCTGTTGTTCAGTCACCAAGTCCTGTCTTAGAGACAGGTGACTCTTTGTGACCCCATGACCTGGTGGTTGCAGGGGTTCATTTCAGTTCCGTTCAGTCGCTCAGTCGTGTCCGACTCTTTGCGACGCCATGAACCGCAGCACGCCAGGCCTCCCTGTCCATCACCAGCTCCCGGAGTTTATCCAAACTCATGTCCACTGAGTGGGTGATGCCATCCAGCCATCACATCCTCTGTCGTCCCCTTCTCCTCCTGCCCTCAATCTTTCCCAGCATCAAGGTCTTTTCAAATGAGTCAGCTCTTCGCATCAGGCGGCCAAAGTACTGGAGTTTCAGCTTCAGCATCAGTCCTTCCAATAAACACCCAGGAGTGATCTCCTTTAGGATGGACTAGTTGGATCTCCTTGCAGTCCAAGGGACTCTCAAGAGTCTTCTCCAACACCACAGTTCAAAAGCATCAATTCTTCGGCTCTCAGCTTTCTTTAGAGTCCAAATCTCACATCCATACACGACCACTGGAAAAACCATAGCCTTGACTAGACGGACCTTTGTTGACAAAGTAATCTCTCTGCTTTTTAATATGCTATCTAGATTGGTCATAACTTTCCTTCCAAGGAGTAAGTGTCTTTTAATTTCATGGCTGTAGTCACCATCTGCAGTGATTTTAGAGTCCCCCAAAATAGTCAGCCACTGTTTCCCCATCTATTTGCCATGAAGTGATGGGACCAGAGGCCATGATCTTAGTTTTCTGAATGTTGAGCTTTAAGCCAACTTTTTCACTCTCCTCTTTCACTTTCATCAAGAGGCTCTTTGTTCCTTTTCACTTTCTGCCATAAGGGTGGTGTCATCTGCATATCTGAGGTTATTGATATTTCTCCTGGCAATCTTGATTCCAGCTTGTGCTTCCTCCAGCCCAGTGTTTCTCATGATGTACTCTGCATATAAGTTAAATAAGCAGGGTGACAATATACAGCCTTGATGTACTCCTTTTCCTATTTGGAACCAGTCTGTTGTTCCATGTCCAGTTGGAACTGTTGCTTCCTGACCTGCATACAGGTTTCTCAAGAGACAGGTCAGATGGTCTGGTATTCCCATCTCTTTCAGAATTTTCCACAGTTTATTGTGATCCACACAGTCAAAGGCTTTGGCATAGTCAATAAAGCAGAAATAGATGTTTTTCTGGAACTCTCTTGCTTTTTTGATGATCCAGCGGATGTTGGCAATTTGATCTCTGGTTCCTCTGCCTTTTCTAAAACCAGCTTGAACATCTGGAAGTTCACGGTTCACGTATTGCTGAAGCCTGGCTTGGAGAATTTTGAGCATTACTTTACTAGCGTGTGAGATGAGTGCAATTGTGTGGTAGTTTGAGCATTCTTTGGCATTGCCTTTCTTTGGGATTGGAATGGAAACTGACCTTTTCCAGTCCTGTGGCCACTGCTGAGTTTACCAGATTTGCTGGCATATTGAGTGCAGCACTTTCACTGCATCATCTTTCAGGATTTGAAATAGCTCAACTGGAATTCCATCACCTCCACTAGCTTTGTTCGTAGTGATGCTTCCTAAGGCCCACTTGACTTCACATTCCAAGATGTCTGGCTCTAGGTGAGCCAGTCATAGTCATGACTTCTGGCTTTGTGCACAATTCCTCATGGGAATTCTACGACCTCCTCCTTTGGCAGAGCTCAGCGTTTTCAAATTTTATTTGGCTGCTTTGGGTCTTAGTTGCAGCATGAGGGATCTTTGATCTTCATCGCAGCATGTGGGATCTTAAGTTGCAGCATGAAGGATTTTTTTTAGTTGTGGCATGTGCAATCTAGGTCCCTGACCAGAGATCGAACCTCAGTCTTCTGGATTAGGAAGACTTAGCCACTGGACCACCAGGAAAGTCCCCCGTATATATTTTTATATATATTTTTTTCCTCCCAGATACTAAAGTCTACGCTGCTTTGGGAAATCATGACTTTCACCCCAAAAACCAATTACCTGCAGGGAGCAACAATATCTACAACCAGGTAGCAGAGCTGTGGCAACCCTGGCTCAGTAACGAATCCGTCACTCTCTTCAAAGAAGGTACTAACATCATTTGCTACTATAAGGAGCCCTTGATGCCAAAGTCTGATCTAATTTCATTTTCACAACATCCGCATGAAATAGGAACTGATTTTATCCCATTTTACAGATTAGGAGACTGAGGCTTGAATATACCGAGTCACTTGGCCAAGGTCACCTAGTTTAGAGGATGCAGTGGGAATTCCTAATAATGTGCTTTTACAGCCTTGAGAAATTTCACATAAATAGCACCTGGAAAAACAGCATATATTAAGAAACTATAGTGATGATTATTTTTCATGTCTTTCTTAGAATTATAGCCTTGTTAAAAACCCCAGGGCCAGACCCAGAAGGGATTGTGACTGGGATCATAAAAGCATGGACCTTGGATCACTGGGTTGCCGTCAGGCATGAACGCTGCCTACACACTTGTTAATTGTTCCTGAGACTAGCCCAGAAGGGAATGACCCGGGGTAAATACAAGGAGATCTGGACTATGTCAGTGTAGTCCATGATATTTAGGAGTATGTAACTGATATTGGAGAAGGAAATGGCAACCCTCTCCAGTACTCTTGCCTGGAAAATCCCATGGACAGAGGAGCCTGGTAGGCTACAGTCCATGGGGACTGAGTGACTTCACTTTCTTTCACTTTCAGCTGATATGGCATGTGTCTTGAGAAAGATGAGATCTGAGAAAGTCTTGTAGTCTGCAGTTAGGAATAAAAGCTAGACTCAGAGTGGACTCTGCACCTCAGTCCAATAGAGGCTGCAGGTCCCCTCACCCATTGCACCAGATTTCGTGTTCTGTCTTCATTCTTATCACTCCAGACAGTTAGGGCAACAAGAGGAGGCAACCTCAGGAGCAGGATCCAGGGCTGATCCCAATGCCCATCTTCTTAACCACACAGCACTAATGAGAATCAGAACTGAATATTCCTCGAGCATTTTCTGTGTGCCTGGCACTGCCCTCAGTCCACTGCTAGATTCCTCACAACAACCCGTGGAGGGGCAGTGACCTTCAGTTCAAGCCAGGTTTCTGAACCTTGCCACTGTTGACATTTGGGGCGGGGTAATTCTTTGGGGGAGGGGGCGCTGTCCTGTACATGGTAGGGTGTCCAGCAGCATTGCTGGCCTTTATCCATTAGTTGCAAGTAACACCTCCCATTGTGAAAACCGAAAATGTCTCCAGTTGTTGCCAAGTGTTCCCTTGGGGACAAAATCACCAGGTTGAGAATCACTGGTTTGAGGGACACAGCATCCCAAGGGGACCCCACCTCCTCCCATTCCTTCCCTCAACAGCACAGAAGCCCTTTGATTTAATCCACTGCTCCTGGGGCAGAGAGCTGAGTGGAGAAGGGCTGACAGTGAATCCAGAGGGATAAACACACTTCCATGTTATTCCCATTCTATGGAGGAGGAAACTGAGACATCGAGACATTAAGGAACTTTCCCCAAGTGGCACAGGTAGTAAGGGATAGAACCAGGACTTGAGCCCAGGCAGCCTGGCTCCAGAGCCTTTGGTCCTACCCACGATGCTCATCCTGTGGGAAAGATGGGAAGGGGGGATGCCAAGGAAGGAGAAGGTGGGCAAGTGAAGTAACAGGGGACAGAGGTGTGTCTGCTTGGAGGCAAGAGACCCCTTCAGATCCCCCATGGCTGTGATGTCCCAGGTGCCTTCTATTCTGAGAAACTGCCGGGGCTCAGCGGGGCTGGGCGAATCGTGGTCCTCAACACCAACCTGTACTACAGCAACAATGAGCAGACAGCTGGGGCATGGTCCCCCACTTCGGCACAGACTCACACCCACCCGGCTCACAGACACAGGGTCCTTCATCAGCTTGGCACCTGAGAGGCTGGGACCCTAGAGCCCATTGTGGCTGTGAGGCTCCCCATGCCCGAGAGACTTTCACTCACTCACTGAGACTAGAACCCCAGTCTCAAGAAGCCAAGTCCAGCATAGCTGCAGCCACAGTGTGGGCTAGACCTCAGAGATATGCCTTGCCCTTGAGGTGTGTCCATGTCATCCTCTGTGAGGTGTGTCCATCTTATCCTCTGTGAGGTGTGTCCCTCTAGTCCTCTGTAAGGTGTGTCCATCTCGTCCTCTGTGAGGTGTGTCCCTCTAGCCCTCTGTGAGGTGTGTCCCTCTAGCCCTCTGTGAGGTGTGTCCATCTCGTCCTCTGTGAGGTGTGTCCCTCTAGCCCTCTGTGAGGTGTGTCCCTCTAGCCCTCTGTGAGGTGTGTCCCTCTAGTCTCCTCAGCTGGCAGTCCCCGACGACTGGCCTTGTGTCTCATTTGCCTGAGTTCATGCTCTGGCCAGTGTATCCCGGCAGGATCTCATGGCCGCTGCTTTTGAGCCCTCACTATACATCAGATAAGTTGCTAGGTGCTTTATATGGATATGTGAACTCTCAAAACCACACCAGTTAGGTAGCCCTCCTGATGAGAAAACTGAAGCTCAGAGAGGTGACACACATCTGGTATCCAGCGGTGGTTTGTCTCCAAAGCTCACACTCTTCCCTGCCCTCCTTACCAGCCACCCCACCATTCTGCCTCTTGCAATGGGGCCCAGGCACTGTCATTATAGCTGAGTGACTCAGTGAATGTAAGATGCGAACACACGTTACTACTACACGGCAGAGGTTATAAACCACGTAAGGAAGTTTTGGTTACAGCGCCTGAGCTCTCAAGAGGAGAAGACTCATCTGAAGGATCAGAAAGATTTCACGAGAAGGGTTTTGAAGCATG
Source organism: Okapia johnstoni (assembly GCA_024291935.2). NCBI lineage: Eukaryota > Metazoa > Chordata > Mammalia > Artiodactyla > Giraffidae > Okapia > Okapia johnstoni. The sequence goes on along the minus strand of JAGTYA010000024.1, from coordinate 7,124,138 downwards.
GGTAGGATTTACAGAGGGCTTCCCAGATGGCTCCTGGAGAAGCAAATGGCAACCCACTCCAGTATTCTGCCCTGGAGAATTCCATGGACTGTATAGTCCATGGGATTGCAAAGAGTCAGACACGACTGAGCAACTTTCACTTTCCCAGATGGCTCAATGGTAAAGAATCCGCCTGCCAATGCAGGAGACACGGGTTGGATCCCTGGGTTGGGAAGGTCCCCTAGAGGAGGAAATAGCAACCCACTCCAGTATTCTTGCCTGGGCAATCCCATGGACAGAGGAGCCTGGCGGACTACACAGTCTACGGGGTTACAAAGAGTCAGACGTGACTGAGCAACTAAACAGCAACAACAGAATTTACAGAAGTGAAGAGGAGAAGGCTGGTCTGGGTGGCGGGCATAGTATGGGCAAAGGCTCAGAGGTGGGAAGCCTGCGGCACCTTCATTACTGAGTACAGAGAGACGCCGGGATCATCGGGGAGAGGGAAGCTCTCCAAGGAGGTACCTTGGAGCCTGTTGCTTGCTTTTGGGGAGATGGGTAGATTGTGAGAGGCGGAGATGAGTTGGGGAAAGCAGCTCTGAACCCCCGCTGGGTACACCTTCTTCATAGGTGTACATCATCGGCCACGTGCCCCCGGGCTTCTTTGAGAAGACACGGAACAAAGCATGGTTCCGGGAGGGCTTCAACGAGGAGTACCTGAAGGTGGTCCAGAGGCATCATCGAGTCATCGCAGGGCAGTTCTTCGGGCACCACCACACTGACAGCTTTCGGATGTTCTATGATGGTGCAGGTACCCACCCTGGAGGGCGGTGGCCAGCCCTCACCAAACTCTTCCCTCCCTCCCTCACCAAACTCTCAGCTCCACTGTCTCTCACCTGGAAGGTGCCCCCATCAGTGTCATGTTCCTTACACCTGGGGTCACCCCATGGAAAACCACGTTACCTGGAGTGGTCAACGGAGCCAACAATCCAGGCATCCGGGTGTTTGAATACGACCGAGCTACACTGAGCCTGCAGGTCAGGAGCCTTGGTTCTGCTGGGGCCAGAGAGGGTGGGGGAGGGACCTCAATGGATCACCACCTTCCCCAGCTAATCCACCTGAGCCTCAGGAAGGTCAAGTTACTTCTACCCTTTGAGAGCTCAGCATTAGAACCCTGGAGCTACCTCCAAATCCTGCCACCAGGTCAGGTCAATTCTCCCCCAAATCTCCCTTTGCCCCAATCATTGTCAGGGCCTCCTACTTGGCCTCCCTGCCTCCCGCCCAGCCCCGCTGGAGCTCATCTGGTACAGCTGAGCAGAAGGGATTAATCTTTCTTAAGCACTTCTTGTCTCTCTCCTGCTCAAAAACCTTCAGTGGCTCCCCAGTTCCCCCCAGACAAGTCGGATCTCCTTGGCCTGGCAGTCACAGTCTCTCACAGTGTGACTATGGTCACATGTCTTCTCTACACTGACTGGGCTGCAGCCAAGCAGGCCCCTACTCATCGAGCAATCCCACGTCTCCCGGGATGTGCTGGTGACTACAGAAATTACAAAGGAGTACGATTCCTTAATGTAGGCAACAAAATGTGTTAAGCACCTGCCACGTGCCAGGCCCTGTGCTAAGCTCAGGAGACACAGAAGTGAACAAAAGTCACTGCTCTCCTGGAGCCGACATCCTTACTGGAGGGAGACAGGCAATAAACAAACACAGTAAAATTAAGTGCGGCGTGAAATCAGTGCTACGGAGAAGAGAGAAGAGAGTGAGGAGGCAGGGGGTGACAGTTATGGGCCATGTGCGTATGTGTGTGGTGTCAGATAGATGGGGTGAGGAAGTGTCACTGATAGGGTGATATCTGAAATCTGAGTCAAGTCAGGGAGTGAGCCACGTGAGTGTCTGCAGAACAAGGAGGAACAAACGTACTGGGTGTGTTGGGGAGGAGGGGCAAGAAGGCCTGCGGGGTCACGGTGGAGGTCACAAGGGAGGGTGGGAGGGGTCATGTCACAAAGGCTGTGAGTAAGACTCTGGAATTTTTAAAAAAATCCCTATTCTGCTCGGTGAAGAACAGGCTGTAGGCGGCAAGGGTGGAAACAGGGGGATCAGTGAGGAGGCGACCACGACCACTGAGAGGGATGAGCCAGGGTGGCAGCAGCAGGTCATGAGAGCTATATCCTGGATGGATTTTTTTTTAATATTTATTTTATTATTTGGCTACGTCAGGTCTTAGTTGTGGCATGCAGGATCTCTAGCTGGGGCATGGAAACTCTCAGCTGCAGCATGTAGGATCTAGTTCCCTGACCAGGGATCGAACCCAGGGACCTTTAATTGGGAGCACAGAGTCTTAGCCACTGGATCACCAGGGAAATCCTGGGTGTATTTTGAAGGCAGAGCGGACAGGATTTGCTGGTGGACTGGACGAGGGTGGAAGGGAAAGTGAGGCAACAAGGGCCCCAAGTCTTTGGCCGAAGCCCCTAGAAGGATGAGGTTGCCATTTACTGAAATGGGATCACTGCGGGAGGAGCAGGTTTTGGAGGGAAGATCAGAAGCCTGGTTTTCCTGTTAACTTTGGGATGTCTATACGGCATCCAAGTGAAAATGCCGAGGGAGGAGGCAGTTGGAGTTCCAGAAAGAGGTGGGTACAGAGGTGGTGTTGAGAAAGGCCATTTAAAACCAGGGACTGCCTGAGATACTAGGTCCTTGACTCTAGAGCAGAAGCCGGCTGAGGATTTTTATGAGTATGGTCTGTTGTCCACATGGGCACTTGGCCCGCAGGTGGCTGTGAAATGAAATAATGTAGATGCCTAGCAGAAAGTTGCCATCCATACATGGCAGCCCCTCTTGCCCCACCTCTCCTGACCTGAAGCAGATCTTCAAACTTAGGTGGAAAGTATTGGACAGATAACCCTTCCACATTCTAGTCCAGAAAATGCACCTGAGTTCTAGATGTCTTGGGTGCATCCCAAGCCCCCATCAAAACACAATTCTATAACCTCTCTCAGCCAGGCATTTCATTCCACTGCTTTTAGATTGCGTTTTATCTGTTCTTTCTGCAAAAACTTACTGAGACTGTGTACCTGGGAACTTGCCTGAACAGAAAATACACAGGCCATGGAATAAACAACTTGGGTTCCAATCCTGCTCAGGCACCTGTGAGACCCTGGCCAAATGAATTAACCTCTTTAGGACTCAGTTTCCTCATCTGTGAAATGGGGATGATAATGCAGTTACCTCAGGAGTTTGGACCAGCTGATGTCTGCCAAGCATACTAAGAGTGGTCCTGATTATGGCTGTTAGAATCTGGGATCAAATGCAAGGTGGAGGGTTGGGGGCAGAAGCTGACAGCTGCTCACGGCCCGCCCACCTCGCGCCCCCTCTGCAGGACATGGTGACCTACTTCTTGAACCTGAGGCAGGCGAACGCGCAGGGGACGCCACGCTGGGAGCTGGAGTACCGGATGACGGAGGCCTACGGGGTGCCGGATGCAGGCGCCCGCTCCATGCATGCGGCGCTGGGCCGCATCGCCAGCGACCAGGGCGCGCTGCAGCGCTACTACGTCTCTACAACTCGGTCAGTTACGACACGCGGGCCTGCGACGAGGCGTGCCGCGCCGAGCACGTGTGCGCGCTGCGCGAGGTGGCCTTCGACGGGTACGCCGCCTGCCTGCGCGCCCCCGGCGTCGCGCGCTCGCGCCCTGCCTCATGCTCCTGCCCGCGGCGCTGCTGGGCCTGCGTGCGCTGCTCGTGTCCTGACCTTGGGGGACCAACGGCCGACGCGCGTGGTAAAATGGAGACAGCATCACCCGTGAGAGCTGGACTCTTCCACCCTTTCCCCTCCCCCCGACAGCAGAAGGAACTGGGACTGGGCAGCCGAGCAGGAAATGAAGCCCCGAGGGTCCCACCCGCAGCACATTTCTTTCACGTTTCATGTTTTATCCAAAGCACTCTGCTCGTCGTGCATGTTATTAACTTATAAATCATGTTTATAAAAGTAACTCCCTTGCCCCGTTATTGAACGTCCTCCTCTCCTTCTATTCGGATAATCCGAGCAAAATGAGATGCCAGGAAGATGCTCCTGGTTGACCCAGTGCCCTCGGTCTCCCCTGGCACATGGCCCGGCCTCGAGGCATACAGTCAGGGATGGGATCCGGCTTTGGCGTTTGGTTTTGCAACAGTGTGGACATGAGACAACGCAGTTCTAACCCGGGCGCTCATCTGCGGGCCATATTCTCCGTCTTGGGGCTCCAGGGTAAAACAAGCCTGCTAAGCTAAGAGCATTGCACCTCTGACGATGCGTCTTCGGGCCTAGCGGTCCTCGGGGCCCTCTGGGCTCAGCGGGGCTGGGTGGGTGGGCGGACCCCTAGGCAGGCTGCCGCGCCAGGGAGCACTAAGACCGCGGATGCCCCAACCGCGGGGTCTGCGGGCCTCGCTCCTCCCCGGACGGGGCGGGACGGGGAAGTCCCGCCCAGCGGTCCGGTCCTGGGCTGCCCCGAGGGCTGTGCACGCCTCCTTCCTGTCACTGCGCCTCTGGGACGGGTGCGACCCTGGGCCAGGAGGGCGGGCCTGAGCCCAGACGAGAGGAAGGGGGAGAGGCTCGGGGGTCATGCCCTGGTCGCCCCGCGCCGTGCTTTTAAGGGACCTAGTCCTTGGAATATTGGGCACCCTCGCCTTCCTGATAGACCTGGGCGCCGATTTGTGGGCCGCGAGCCAGTATGTGCTCAGCGGTCGCTACCTGTGGGCCGCGCTGGTGCTGGCGCTGTTGGGCCTGGCCTCGGTCGCGCTGCAGCTCTTCAGCTGGGTCTGGCTGCGCTCCGACCCCTCCAGCCCGCTCGCGCCGAAGCCCTCTGGCCGGTACCTGGCGCTGTTGCATCTCCTCCAGCTGGGTTACCTGTACAGGTGAGCGCCCCGCCCCTGGGGAGAGAGAGGGGGGAACGGAGGTCACGTCACCTCCTGCTGCTGGGCTGACTCCGGGACACGGTGGGGCGGAGAGGAGAGGACTGCGACCCAGGAGAGGAAACTAAGCCCCTCCTAGTTTAGAGGGCGCCTCTCCCACCAGGTGAACTCCTGGCCCCCGACGAAGGAAAAATCCGGCTGACGGCCCTCAGAGCTCATCACTCGACCTTCCTGGCACAAGTGAAGAAATGGGTGCCCAGAGAGGAAAGTGACTTGGAGTCAGGCCCTTTGGGATCCAATCCTGGCTTTACCACCTGTGGCCTCCTTCCAGGCTTTTTCTGAGCCTCGGTTTCCTCCTCTGTTAAAAGGAGGTTGTCATCCGGAGGTGGGTGTCGCGGGCAAACCCCGCTGTGAAGGGCGCAGCGCCTGGCCGGGGCGGACTCTGTTCTACTGGCAACGGGACCCCGCAGTTCTTTTTAGCTGTGGGCGGAGCCGTGAGCAAGTCACTTGACCCCCCTCCAGATCTCCGCTTAACTCAGTGTTCCAGAGACCCCCGGTGAAAGGATTAAATGGAATGAGACCTGTGAATTGCCCCCGCGCGGGGTGAGCGACAGCATCAGCTCGCTTCGTGATCAGCTAGCTGGGTCACCTTGCAGTTTGAGCAGCCCTGACCCCCAGAGCGGCGCTTGGTCCCTCACGGCCAGGGCCCTTCGCTTTATCTTCCCCAGCTGCCTTCTCCATGAGCACTTGCTCCCCACCCCACCCCCTCACCCCCAGGACCAAGCAAGAGGGCAGAGATGGGGTCTGACTCATGCATGTTCCTGGAGCCAGACAGGGCTGGGTGCGGGGGTTGCAGGGGTGGGGGGAGCCTGCAAAATCTGTGTGGGCTGTGCTTCTTTTCAGAAGTGGCAGGACCATCTGGAGATGGGGAAAGTGAAATGAAGGGGTCAGAGTCATGCGACAAAGTCAGGACACCATGTGATCTGGGTTGGGATGGGCTGGACTGAGCCAGGACCCACCCTGCAATCCATGTTTACAGATTCTTTCCAGATCTTGCCTTGAGTCTCCAGGAGTGGGCGAGAGAAACTTTGAATGTTGCAGTTTCGCCTGAGGGACTGACCAGGCATCAATAACACCCCGGATGAACACTAAAGGGCACAGATATTAGAGTCCTGGCAGCCTGCAATGAGCCCTCAATCGATAACTGCATCGTGTATCTTCTATTTTTGCTGAGCATGAGTCGGACAGACTGTATTGAGCTTTGCTTGAGAAAACAGGGTCTCTGTTCCAGCCTGTGACTAGGCCGAGGCCTCTGCCAAGGCACTGGGGAACAACCTCCAACCTGGGCATGCCTGTCTGTTCTCTTAGCATGTTGTCAAGACCATCCAGGGGAAGTGAGGGTAAATGTCTAGAGAATGAATTCGAAATGAGTGAGTGGGTTCACCTCCCAAGAGCCAACTGAGATCAGTTCTGGGCAGGGGAGATCCTGGTGCATCCTCCACTCTTCCCTCAGGCCAACGGGTCACTCAGGTTTGTCTGTCCAACCTTTGGACCCTCTCTTTCTTTTAAAAAAATTTTATTTTTGACTGTGCTGGGCCTTCCTTGCTGTGTGGGTTTTCTCTAGTTGCAGCGAGCAGGGGCTGCTCTTTGTTGCAGTGCACAGTCTTCTTATTGCAGTGGCTTCTCTTTTGTTGTGGAGCACGGGCTCTAGGCAAACAGGCTTCAGTAGTTGCAGGGCATGGGCTTAGTTGCCCCAAGGCATGTGGCATCTTCCTTGGGACCAGGGATCGAACCTGTATCCCCTGCATTGGCAGGCGGATTCTTAGCCACTGGACCACTAGGGAAGACCTCTCTGGACCCTCTTTTTTTTAATTTTTATTTATTTATTTTATTAATTTATTTTAGTTGGGGGCTAATTACTTTACAATATTGTAGTGGTTTTTGCCATACATTGACATGAATCATCCATGGATTTACATGTGTTCCCCATCCTGAACACCCCTCCCACCTCCCTCCCCATCCCATCCTTCTGGGTCATCCCATTGCCCCAGCCCTGAGCGTTTGTCTCATGCATTGAACTTGGAATGGCGTTCTGTTTCACATATGATAATATACATGTTTCAATGGTATTCTCTCAGATCGTCCCACCCTCACCTTCTCCCACAGAGTCCATAAGACTGTTCTATGCATCTGTGTCTCTTTTTCTGTCTCGCATATAGCATTATCGTTACCATCCTTCTTTCTTTTTTTTTAGTTTATTTCCTATTTTTTAACTTTACAATATTGTATTTGTTTTGCCATACATTGCCATGAATCCATCGTGGGTGTACATGTTTTCCCTTTCCAGAAACCCCCTCCCACCTCCCTCCCCTTACCATCCCTCCGGGTCATCCCTGTGCACCAGCCCCGAGCACCCTGTATCATGTGTTGAACCTGGACTGGCGATTCGTTTCACATATGATAATTTCCATGCTTCAGTGCCATTCTCCCATATCATCCTGCCCTCGCCCTCTTCCATAGAGTCCATAATACTGTTCTATTTATCTGTGCCTCTTTTGATGTCTCGCATAAAGGGTTATCTTTACCGATTGACTAAATACCATATATATGTGTTAGTATACTGTATTGGTGTTTTTCTTTCTGGCTTACTTCACTCTGTATAATAGGCTCCAGTTTCATCCACCTCATTAGAACTGATTTGAATGTATTCTTTTTAATGGCTGAGTAATATTCCATTGTGTATATGTACCAGAGCTTCCTGACCCATTCATCTGCTGATGGGCATTTAGGCTGCTTCCATGTCCTGGCTATTATAAACAGTGCTGCGATGAACATTGGGGTACACGTGTCTCTTTCAATTCTGGTTTCCTCAGTGTGTATGCCCAGCAGTGGGATTGCTGGGTCATATGGCAGTTCTATTTCCAGTTTTTTGAGGAATCTCCACACTGTTCTCCATAGTGGCTGTACTAGTTTGCATTCCCACCAACAGTGTAAGAGGGTTCCCTTTTCTCCACACCCTCTCCAGCATTCATTGCTTGTAGTCTTCTGGATAGCAGCCATACTGATGGGCGTGAAATGGTACCTCATTGTGGTTTTGATTTGCATTTCTCTGATAATGAGTGATGTTGTGCATCTTTTCATGTGTTTGTTAGCCATCTGTATGTCTTCTTTGGAGAAATGTCTGTTTAGTTCTTTGGCCCATTTTTTGATTGGGTCGTTTATTTTTCTGGAATTGAGCTGCAGGAGTTGCTTGTATATTTTTGAGATTAATTGTTTGTCTGTTGCTTCGTTTGCTATTATTTTCTCCCATTCTGAAGGCTGTCTTTTCACCTTGCTTATAGTTTCCTTTGTTGTGCAAAAGCTTTTAATTTTAATTAGGTCCCATTTGTTTATTTTTGCTTTTATTTCCAATATTCTGGAAGGTGGGTCATAGAGGATCCTGCTGTGGTTTATGTCGGAGAGTGTTTTGCCTATGTTTTTCTCTAGGAGTTTTATAGTTTCTGGTCTAACGTTTAGATCTTTAATCCATTTTGGGTTTATTTTTGTGTATTGTGTTAGAAAGTGTTCTGGTTTCATTCTTTTACTAGTGGTTGACCAGTTTTCCCAGCACCACTTGTTAAAGAGATTGTCTTTTCTCCATTGTATATTCTTGCCTCCTTTGTTGAAGATAAGGTGTCCATAGGTGTGTGGATTTATCTCTGGGCTTTCTATTTTGTTCCATTGATCTATATTTCTGTCTTTGTGCCAGTACCATACTGTCTTGATGACTGTGGCTTTGTAGTAGAGCCTGAGGTCAGGCAGGTTGATTCCTCCAGTTCCATTCTTCTTTCTCAAGATTGCTTTGGCTATTCGAGGTTTTTTTATATTTCCATACAAATTGTGAAATTATTTGTTCTAGTTCTGTAACAAATACCGTTGGTAGCTTGATAGGGATTGCATTGAATCTATAGATTGCTTTGGGTAGTATACTCATTTTCACTATATTAATTCTTCCAATCCATGAACATGGTATATTTCTCCATCTATTTGTGTCCTCTTTGAGTTCTTTCATCAGTGTTTTATAGTTTTCTGTATATAAGTCTTTTGTTTCTTTAGGCAGATATATTCCTAAGTATTTTATTCTTTTCATTGCAATGGTGAATGGAATTGTTTCCTTAATTTCTCTTTCTGTTTTCTCATTGTTGGTGTATAGGAATGCAAGGGATTTCTGTGTGTTAATTTTGTATCCTGAAACTTTACTATATTCGTTGATTAGCTCTAGTAATTTTCTGGTGGAGTCTTTAGGGTTTTCTATGTAGAGGATCATGTCATCTGCAAACAGTGAGAGTTTTACTTCTTCTTTTCCAATCTGGATTCCTTTTATTTCTTTTTCTGCTCGGATTGCTGTGGCCAAAACTTCCAAAACTATGTTGAATAGTAGTGGTGAGAGTGGGCACCCTTGCCTTGTTCCTGACATTAGGGGAAATGCTTTCAATTTTTCACATTGAGGATAATGTTTGCTGTGGGTTTGTCATATATAGCTTTTATTATGTTGAGGTATGTTCCTTCTATTCCTGCTTTCTGGAGGGTTTTTATCATAAACGGACGTTGAATTTTGTCAAAGGCTTTTTCTGCATCTATTGAGATAATCATATGATTTTTATCTTTCAATTTGTTAATGTGGTGTATTACATTGATTGATTTGCTGATATTAAAGAATCCTTGCATTCCTGGGTTTAAGCCCACTTGGTCACGATGTATGATCTTTTTAATATGTTGTTGGATTCTGTTTGCTAGAATTTTATTAAGGATTTTTGCATCTATGTTCATCAGTGATATTGGCCTGTAGTTCTCTTTTTTTATGGCATCTTTGTCTGTTTTTGGAATTAGGGTGATGGTGGCCTCACAAAATGAGTTTGGAAGTTTACCTTCTTCTGCAATTTTCTGGAAGAGTTCGAGTAAGATAGGTGTTGCTGCTGCTGCTGCTGCTGCTAAGTCGCTTCAGTCGTGTCCAACTCTGTGCGACCCCATAGATGGCAGCCCACCAGGCTCTGCCATCCCTGGGATTCTCCAGGCAAGAACACTGGAGTGGGTTGCCATTTCCTTCTCCAATGCATGAAAGTGAGAAGTGAAAGGGAAGTCGCTCAGTTGTGTCCAACTCTTCGCGACCCCATGGACTGCAGCCTACCAGGCTCCTCCGTCCATGGGATTTTCCAGGCAAGAATACTGGAGTGGGTTGCCATTGCCTTCTCCGAAGATAGGTGTTAGCTCTTCTCTAAATTTTTGGTAGAATTCAGCTGTGAAGCCATCTGGTCCTGGGCTTTTGTTTGCTGGAAATTTCTGATTACAGTTTCGATTTCCGTGCTTGTGATGGGTCTGTTAAGATCTTCTATTTCTTCCTGGTTCAGTTTTGGAAAGTTATACTTTTCTAAGAATTTGTCCATTTCTTCCAAGTTGTCCATTTTATTGGCATATAGCTGTTGGTAGTAGTCTCTTATGATGCTTTGTATTTCTGTGTAGTCTGTTGTGATCTCTCCATTTTCATTTCTAATTTTGTTGATTTGATTCTTCTCCATTTGTTTCTTGATGAGTCTGGCTAATGGTTTGTCAATTTTGTTCATCTTCTCAAAAAAACAGCTTTTAGTTTTGTTGATTTTTGCTATGGTCTCTTTTGTTTCTTTTGAATTTATTTCTGCCCTAATTTTTAAGATTTATTTCCTTCTACTAACCCTGGGGTTCTTCATTTCTTCCTTTTCTAGTTGCTTTAGGTGTAGAGTTAGGTTATTTGATTTTTTTCTTGTTTCTTGAGGTATGCCTGTATTGCTATGAACCTTCCCCTTAGCACTGCTTTTACAGTGTCCCGTAGGTTTTGGGTTGTTGTGTTGTCATATTCATTCGTTTCTATGCATATTTTGGTTTATTTTTTGATTTATTCTGTGATTTGTTGGTTATTCAGAAGCATGTTGTTTAGCCTCCATATGTTGGAATTTTTAATAGTTTTTTTCCTGTAATTGAGATCTAATCTTACTGCATTGTGGTCAGAGATGATTGGAATGATTTCAATTTTTTTGAAATTACCAAGGCTAGATTTATGGCCCAGGATGTGATCTATCCTGGAGAAGGTTCTGTGTGCACTTGAGAAAAAGGTGAAATTGATTGTTTTGGGGTGAAATGTCCTGTTCAGTTCAGTTCAGTTCAGTTCATTCGCTCAGTCGTGTCCGACTCTTTGCGACCCCATGAACCGCAGCACGCCAGGCCTCTCTGTCCATCACCAACTCCCGGAGTCTACCCAAACCCATGTCCATCGAGTCGGTGATGCCATCCAACCATCTCATCCTCTGTCGTCCCCTTTTCCTCCCGCCCCCAATCCTACCCAGCATTAGGGTCTTTTCCAATGAGTCAACCCTTCGCATGAGGTGGCCAAAGTATTGGATTTCAGCTTCAACATCAGACCTTCCAATGAACACCCAGGATTGATCTCTTTTAGGATGGATTGATTGGATCTCCTTGCAGTCCAAGGGACTCTCAAGAGTCTTCTCCAACACCACAGTTCAAAAGCATCAATTCTTCGGCGCTCAGCTTTCTTCACCGTCCAACTCTCACATCCATACATGACCACTGGAAAAACCATAGCCTTGACTAGACGGACTTTTGTTGGCAAAGTAATGTCTCTGCTTTTAAATATGCTATCTAGATTGGCCATAACCTTTCTTCCAAGGAGTAAGCGTCTTTTAATTTCATGGCTGCAATCACCATCAGCAGTGATTCTGGAGCCCAAAAAAATAAAGTCTGACACTGTTTCCACTATTTCCCCATTTATTCCCATGAAGTGATGGGACCAGATGCCATGATCTTAGTTTTCTGAATGTTGAGCTTTAAGCCAACTTTTTCACTCTCCTCTTTCACCTTCATCAAGAGGCTCTTTAGTTCTTTTTCACTTTCTGCCATAAGGGTGGTGTCATCTGCATATCTGAGGTTATTGATATTTCTCCCAGCAATCTTGATTCCAGCTTGTGTTTCTTCCAGCTCAGCATTTCTCATGATGTACTCTGCATATAAGTTAAATAAGCAGGGTGACAATATACAGCCTTGACGTACTCCTTTTCCGATTTGGAACCAGTCTGTTGTTCCATGTCCAGTTGGAACTGTTGCTTCCTGACCTGCATACAGGTTTCTCAAGAGACAGGTCAGATGGTCTGGTATTCCCATCTCTTTCAGAATTTTCCACAGTTTATTGTGATCCACACAGTCAAAGGCTTTGGCATAGTCAATAAAGCAGAAATAGATGTTTTTCTGGAACTCTCTGGAACTCTCTTGCTTTTTCGATGACCCAGTGGATATTGGCAATTTGATCTCTGGTTCCTCTGCCTTTTCTAAAACCAGCTTGAACATCTGGAAGTTCACGGTTCACGTATTGCTGAAGCCTGGCTTGGAGAATTTTGAGCATTACTTTACTAGCATGTGAGATGAGTGCAATTGTGCGGTAGTTTGAGCATTCTTTGGCATTGCCTTTCTTTGGGATTGGAACAAAACTGACCTTTTCCAGTCCTGTGGCCACTGCTGAGTTTTCCAAATTTGCTGGCATATCGAGTGCAGCACTTTCACAGCATCGCCTTTGAGGATTTGAAATAGCTCAACTGGAATTCCATCACCTCCACTAGCTTTGATCGTAGTGATGCTTTCTAAGGCCCACTTGACTTCACACTGCAGGATGTCTGGCTCTAGGTGAGTGATCACACCATCATGATTATCTGGGTCATGAAGATCTTTTTTTGTACAGTTCTTCTGTGTATTCTCGCCACCTCTTCTTAATATCTTCTGCTTCTGTTAGGTCCATACCATTTCTGTCCTTTTTTTGAGCCTATCTTTGCATGAAATGTTACTTTGGTATCTCTAATTTTCTTGAAGAGATCTCTAGTCTTTCCCAATCTGTTGTTTTCCTCTATTTCTTTGCACTGATCGCTGAGGAAGGCTTTCTTATCTCTCCTTGCTATTCTTTGGAACTCTGCATTCAGATGGGAATATCTTTCCTTTTCTCCTTTGCTTTTCGCTTCTCTTCTCTTCCCAGCTATCTGTAAGGCCTCCTCAGAGAGCCATTTTGCTTTTTTGCATTTCTTTTCCATGGGGATTTTCTTGATCCCTGTCTCCTGTACAATGTCACAAACCTCTGTCCATAGTTCATCAGGCACTCTGTCTATCAGGTCTAGTCCCTTAAATCTATTTGTCACTTCCACTGTATACTCATAAGGGATTTTATCTAGGTCATACCTGAATGGACTAGTGGTTTTCCCTACTTTCTTCAATTTAAGTCTGAATTTGGCAATAAGCAGTTCATGATCTGAGCCACAGTCTGCTCCTGGTCTTGTTTTTGCTGACTGTATAGAGCTTCTCTATCTTTGGCTGCAAAGAATATAATCAATCTGATTTCGGTGTTGACCATCTGGTGATGTCCACGTGCAGAGTCTTCTCTTGTGTTGTTGGAAGAGGGTGTTTGCTATTAGCAGTGCGTTCTCATGGCAAAACTCTATTAGCCTTTGCCCTGTTTCATTCTGTACTCCAAGGCCAAACTTGCCTGTTACGCCAGGTGTTTCTTGACTTCCTACTTTTGCATTCCAGTCCCCTATAATGAAAAGGACATCTCTTTTGGGTGTTAGTTCTAGAAGGTCTTGTAGGTCTTCATAGAACCGTTCAACTTCAGCTTCTTCGGCGTTACTGGTCGGGGCATAGACTTGGATTACTGTGATACTGAATGGTTCGCCTTGGGAATGAACAGAGATCATTCTATCGTTTTTGAGATTGCATCCAAGAACTGCATTTTGGACTCTTTTGTTGACCATGATGGCTACTCCATTTCTTCTAAGGGATTCTTGCCCACAGTAGTAGATATAATGGTCATCTGACTTAAATTCACCCATTCCATTCCATCTTAGTTCGCTGATTCCTAGAATGTTGACGTTCCCTCTTGCCATCTCCTGTTTGACCACTTCCAATTTGCCTTGATTCATGGACCTAACATTCCAGGTTCCTATGCAATATTGCTCTTTACAGCATCGGACTTTGCGTCTGTCACCAGTCACATCCACAGTTGGGTATCGGTTTTGCTTTGGCTCCATCCCATCATTCTTTCTGGAGTTATTTCTCCACTGATCTCCATTATCATATTGGGCACCTACTGACATGGGGAGTTCATCTTTCAGTGTCCTGAAATGTCCTGTAGATGTCAATTAAATCTAGCTGGTATATTGTATCATTTAAAGTTTGTGTTTTCTTGTTAATTTTCTGTTTAGTTGATCTATTCATAGGTGTGAGTGGAGTATTTAAGTCTCCCCCTATTATTGTGTTATTGTTAATTTCCCCTTTCATACTTGTTAGCATTTGCCTTACATATTGTGGTGCTCCTATGTTGGGTGTATATATATTTATAATTGTTATATCTTCTTCTTGGATTGATCCTTTGATCATTATGTAGTGTCCTTCTTTGTCTCTTTTCACAGCCTTTATTTTAAAGTCTATTTTATCTGAAATGAGTATTGTGACTCCTGCTTTCTTTTGGTCTCCATTTGCATGAAATATTTTTTCCATCCCTTCACTTTCAGTCTGTATGTGTCCGTTGTTTTGAGGTGGGTCTCTTGTAGACAGCATATATAGGGGTCTCGTTTTTGTATCCATTCAGCCAGTATTTGTCTTTTGGTTGGGGCATTCAACCCATTTACATTTAAGGTAGTTATTGATAAGTATGGTCCCGTTGCCATTTACTTTGTTGTTTTGAGTTCGTGTTTATACACCCTTTCTATGTTTCCAGTCTAGAGAAGATCCTTTAGCATTTTTTGAAGAGCTGGTTTGGTGGTGCTGAATTCTCTCAGCTTTTGCTTGTCTGTAAAGCTTTTGAATTCTCCTTCATATCTGAATGAGATCCTTGCTGGGTACAGTAGTCTGGGTTGTAGGTTATTCTCTTTCATTACTTTAAGTATGTCCTGCCATTCCCTTCTGGCCTGAAGAATTTCTATTGAAAGATCAGCTGTTATCCTTATGGGGATCCCCTTGTGTGTTATTTGTTGTTTTACCCTTGCTGCTTTTAATATTTGTTCTTTGTGTTTGATCTTTGTTAATTTGATTAATATGTGTCTTGGGGTGTTTCGCCTTGGGTTTATCCTGTTTGGGACTCTCTGGGTTTCTTGGACTTGTGTGACTATTTCCTTCCCCATTTTAGGGAAATTTTCAACCATTATCTCCTCGAGTATTTTTTTCATGACCTTTCCTTTTGTCTTCTTCTTCTGGGACTCCTATGATTCTAATGTTGGGGCATTTCATATTGTCCCAGAGGTCCTTGAGGTTTTCCTTATTTCTTTTGATTCTTTTGTCTTTTTTCTCTCTGCTTCATTTATTTCCACCATTCTGTCTTGTACCTCACTTATCCTATCTTCTGCCTCCGTTATTCTACTGTTGGTTCCCTCCAGAGTGTTTTTGATCTCATTTATTGCATTATTCATTATACATTGACTGTTTTTTTTTTATTTCTTCTAGGTCCTTGTCAAACATTTCTTGCATCTTCTCAGTCCTTGTCTCCAGGCTATTTATCTGTAACTCCATTTTGTTTTCAAGATTTTGGATCATTTTTATTATCATTATTCTAAATTCTTTTTCAGGTAGATTCCCTATCTCCTCCTCTTTTGTTTGGTTTGGTGGGCATTTATCTTGCTGAGTATTTCTCTGCCTTTTCATCTTGTTTAGATTGCTGTGTTTGGGGTGGCCTTTCTGTATTCTGGTAGTTTGAAGTTCCTCTTTATTGTGGAGGTTCCTCCCTGTGGGTGGGGTTGGACAATTGGCTTGTCAAGGTTTCCTGGTTAGGGAAGCTTGTGTTGGTGTTCTGGTGGGTGGAGCTGGATTTCTTTTTTCTGGAGTGCAATGGAGTGTTCAGTAGTGAGTTTTGAGATGTCTATGGGTATGGTGTGACTTTGGGCAGCCTGTATATTGATGCTCAGGGCTATGTTCCTGCATTGCTGGAGAATTTGCGTGGTATGTCTTGCTCTGGAACTTATTGGCTCTTCAGTGGAGCTTGGTTTCAGTGTAGGTATGGAGGCTTTTGGATTGTCTCTTATTAATTAATGTTCCCTGGAGTCAAGAGTTCTCTGGTGTTCTTGGGTTTTGGGCTTAAGCATCCTGCCTCTGGTTTTCCGACTTATTCTTGCAGTAGCCTCAAGACTTCTCCATCCATACAGCACTGATAATAAAACTTCTAGGTTAATGGTGAAAAGATTCTCCACAGTGAGGGATACCCAGAGAGGTTCACCGAGTTACATGGAGAGGTAAAGAGGGAGGAGGAAGATAGAGGTGACCAGGAGAAGAGGGGGACTCAAATGTGGAGAGAGCAATCTAGCCAGTAAACACTTCCCTATGTGCTCTCCACAGTCTGGAACCCTCAGAGAGGTTCACGGAGTTACATAGAGAGGAGGGAGGAAGGAGATAGAGGTGAGCGTGAGGAGAAAGGGGGAAATCAAGAGGAGAGAGAGAGATCTGGGCAGTACTCTGTTCCCTAAGTGTTCTCTGGTGCCCAGAACACCCACAGAGATTCACAGAATTGAGTTGAGAAGAGAAGGAGGAGCGGGGAGATAGAAGTGCCCTGGGGGAGAAGAAAGAGAGTCAAAAGGGGGAGAGAGTAATCAAACCAGTAATCACACTCCTGAGTAAAAATGGGTGCTAAAGATTGGGTTCTTAAATGTACAAAATTGATATCAAATATTATAAAACAAAGATTAAAAATCTAGAGTAGAGGTTAGGCTCTTAAAAAAATACAATGTTAAAAAAAAATCACAAAAAGTATAAGATATATATATGCAGTTTGCTTTAAAAAGAGTCTTTTTTTTTTTTGCAAGGTAATAGTGGGTTATAAAAATGAAAATTAAAGGTGTAATAGAGGACTTAAAGAAAAAAGAAAAAAATTATAAAAATGAAAAAAAATGATCATAGTAAAAATATATCCAGGACTTTCTCTGGAGCTGTTGCGGGCAGTGTGGGGTCAGTTCAGTTTCAGATAGTTACTTGTTCCTGCTTATACTTTTCAAGATCTATAGGCCCCTTTCAATGTAGTCAGTGTTAACTACAGGGATTTTAATCTGTTGCACCTGTCACTGCTGTGACAGCGGTTCCCTCTGTTTATTTGGCTTCTGTTTGCAGGTCTCTTCAGTGTCTAATTTCTGCCCTGACACAAAGGGGCAGAGGTGGTCTCTTTAGGTTCCCTTGTTCAGCCGTGCTATGGGGAGGGAGGAACACTGCAAACTAATATCACTGGCATGTGTGTGTAGAACTCACAGTGTCTCGGCTGCACTGGGTTTGCTGCTGCTCATGGCGTGTGTGCTTTCCCAGTCTACCCTGCTCAGGCTTCAGGTTCTTCTGCCAGGGAGCGGGCCCTGAGATGCGTGCACTTCCCAGTTCTAAGCCGCTCAGGTTCAGGTTCTCGGGTACTCCACAAAGGCACAGACTCGGTTGGGCCCGTGGTTTGTGCCGTTCCCCAGTCAGAGCAGCTCAGACATCCAGGTGTTTGGTGAGTGCACTGTTGGGGCGGTGCGACTTATCACCTCCCTGATCCCAGCCTTGGTTTCTGGGTGCGCCCGACTCCGGTGTGCCTTGTGTCAGTTCTGGGTAGCTGGCCTCTGTCTGCGACCCTCCCGGCAGATGTCAACCATCTGGAATCTCAAGAAGTCTTTGCTCTCTGGGGCCGAGTTTGCCTCTTTCTGGCTCTGGCTGGCCCCGCCTGCCCGCTGTGTCTGGCGGGGGATGGGGAAGTCCGCAGCCGGCTAGCTCTTCTCTGGTATTGCTCAGTCCTTTGTTCTGTGAGCGGGCCGGCAGTGCCTTAGGTTTGGGCTTTTCGCGGGATAGTTCTCTCTCTCTCTCTCTGGTTATCCCACAGTTTAGGTTGCTATCTCACCGTAGCTCCCTCAGATTGCCCTCAGGGCATTCGGGCCCGGTCCTTACCCTAAGCAGTGCCGCCCGCTCCTCTCCGTTCAGCCCCTACTTGCTGGTGGCGGATGCGAGCCTCTGGGGTACTTCTCTGCTGGGAGTTGTCTTTAGGCACGTAATCTGTGGGTTTTATTTATTTATTTTTCCTCCTGGTTATGTTGCCCTCTGAGATTCGAAAACTTCCCTCAAACCCGCCGGTGAGAGGGTTTCCCGGTGTTTAGAAACTTCTCCTCTTTTACGACTCCCTCCCCAGGATGGGTCTCCGTCTCTAACTCTTCTGTCTCTCTTTTTATCTTTTATATTTTGTCCTACTTCCTTTCGAAGACAATGGGCTGCTTTTCTGGATGTCTGATGTCCTCTGCCAGCGTTCAGAAGTTGTTTTGTGAAGTTTGCTCAGCGTTCAGATGTTCTTTTGATGAATTTGTGGGGGAGAGAGTGGTCTCCCCATCCTATTCCTCTGCCATCTTAGCCAATCCCCCTCTGGACCCTCTTAACTCTGCCCCCTCTCTGCTCCCATCACTCTGGGCAGGCCTCTCCAATGGATCCCTGGGTGCTCTTTCTATAGCACAGTAGGACCTGTCTTGTCTGTGCTCAGAAACTCTCCATGGCTCCCCTTCCTGACAGGTTCCTAAGAAATTCTTAGGCTTGCTGAAATTTGAGAAGGATCACTTTAGGAACTTTCATAGTACATCTTTCAAATTCAGACAGCCTGGAGTCCAAATCCTGTTTCTACTGCTCATTCACTCTTTGGTCCTGTTTCCCCATCTGTAAAACAGGGATGTTGTAAAGGAGGAAATGGGACAAGGTTTGTGATGAGCTTGGAATGGTGGCTACTGCAGGAGCAGGAGCAGTAATCTATCCCCATTTCACAGATAAAGAAACAAGTTCAGTGAGGTTAAGTCGCTTGCCCAAGGTCCCATTTCGCGTACGTGACAAGCCAGGATTGGAGCCCATCTGCATCTATTCAGTGGGGAGGGAAGGAAGAATGCCACTGGGTGCTAACCGGGCCCCTTGGGGCATCGCGTGTGCTGCCTAGGTGTGTGCAGGGGCTGCAGCAGGGGCTGCTGGTGTGGCGGCAGGAGGTCCCCTCCGAGTTCGACCTGGCCTACGCCGACTTCCTCTCCCTGGACATCAGCATGCTGCGACTCTTCGAGACCTTCCTGGAGACGACACCACAGCTCACCCTGGTGCTGGCCATCATACTGCAGAGCGGCAGCGCCGAGTACTACCAGTGTGAGTGTCGGGCCCAAGGCCAGCCACCCCCCACCCCGCACCTTCACGCCTTGGGAAAGTTGCCCACAAATGCCAGAAAGGTTTTCTCTTTTTCATAAAGGCTGTTTAGAAAATAGGAGAATGTCCTTTAGAGAGGCAGGTCAGGTTCAAATCCAAAGTCATCCTCCAGCCTTGAGTTTGGACAAAGAGGACTCTACCTCTCTGAGCTATTGTTCTCATCTGTAAAATGGACATAGTTGATGACCCTTCCTCATAAGGTGAATGAAAAGTTTTTAAGTGAAGTGATGCATAGATGGCCTAGTGCCTAATAAGTCTACAGTATAATTTTTACTAGTTTGAACATAACAGAGAAAGTATGCTGGGTGCCTAATGTCTAATAAGGAATCTGTTAATCAACAGAGAAATTATTGAGGCACCTTTGTACACTTAAGTCTCTATGCCTCTGTGCCTGTCCCTGTGTTAGGGACACCACAGTGAATAAGCAGACAGACACAGCCCCTGGCCTGCCAGGACCACAGACTATAAAGCATGCAGTTACAGTAAAGCCAGTGGAGTGATCTGAAAAGGAATAAGGCAGGTGGCTTCATAAACCACAGGAGAGGTTTGTGCAATGAGCACCTTTGAAAGGGCTTTAGGGAAGTGAGTTGCCAAAGGTCACATGCCAGCTGGCAGCCAAGTTAGGACTTCACCTCACATCTGATTCAGGGTCTCCGCTTTCCCGTCTCCACCCTCGCACACCTGCTGCTGTACACGGCACAGCCTCCCAAGGAACCAGTCCCAGCTCTGCCACTGCTCGCTGCGGGACTTAGTCTTTCCCTCTCTGGCCTCAGTTTCCACGGTCGTACAAGTTGGGGAAAGGACCATCTTTCCCCATCTTCAAAGGTCCTTTCCGTTTGCTCATCTGGTTCTGCAATATTAGTTGGGGAAAAACAAAACGAAACAGTATAGTAGCAGCTGTCACGATGGAGCCCCCACTGTTAGCATGGTGCAAAGGGCCCCTGCTGTTAGCATCATTGTTACGTTCACAGCACCCTCTAGGTGGGTGCTGTATGTATCTCCATATTACCTCATTTTATGTTAGGGACTTGAGCACCCATGGATTTTGGGAACCAATCCCCTGTGGATTCTGAGGGATGGCTGTGCTTTTGTCTATTTGAAACAAGTGGGTATCCAGGACCAGGGCTAAGTGGAGACCATCTGCCCTGTGTGTATGGACCGCTGGGGATGGGAAACTGAGGGAAGAGACAGATTTTCCCAATATTTAGCAAACATTTCTTCAGCTGCTGCTGTATGCCAGCTACTAGGCTGCTGAGGGATCCCCGAGGGGCAGAATCGGTTTGCTACCCTGAAGGAGCTCAGAGATAAGGAAATAAGACTCCAGACAGAGGTGGCATGTTATAGGACCTGGACGGTGGAGTTGGGTGGGATGGCGTCAGGATGGGTGACTCTAGGGGATATTCAAGGCAGAACTTGCAGAGTAAGGAGCAGTAGGCCAGAGGAAACAGGGAGTGGGTCTCCCTGATAACCAAGGGCACAGCTTGTCAGGTCAGAGAATGTGGCACGTGGGGCAGCTGGAGGAACATCAGGCCTGCAGAGACCCTGAGTGTGGGGTAGTTAAGAGAGGCCACAGAGCTGATTCCATGCTGGGAGTGGGTTCCTGACCCACAGCAGGTTCCCAGAGAACATCTGTTGACCGAATGAGGTAGGAAGGGGGCAGGGAGGAAGCTGTCTAGACATGCTTCCAGCCCTCCTTGGAGGGCCTGGTGCTTCTAGTCTAGGATGGGCAACCAGGAGGTGGGAGGCAGATGTCTTGGAAAATCAAAACCAGGGCCCAATCTGAGGATGGAAGGGAGGGGAGTGGGGGCTGTTCCAGCCACGTAGCAGGGACATCCCTTCTGGCCCCCAGGAGGTGGCTTCAGCTAGAGGCTTGTTGTCACCCTGTGGGATTTCCTGCTTCCCTTTCTGAGGTTAAGAAAAGGGAAACTGGACTGCTGGGGTTCAGATTCAAGAAAGGCATGGGCTCTTCAAGGAAAGGAAGGGTTTCAGAATGTGCTCAGGGTAGAGCCAAGGCCCAGGGGGTACCTGATGCTGGGCAATGGGTGCTGATGAGACTGTTAAGTCACACAGTCTCATCCTTGAAAAATCTAACAGGGGTAGCACTTGAAAGGTCTGTGGTGAAGGACAGACTTCATATGGATGGGAGCTCCGGTAGGGTTGTGTGAACTTACTGTGCTCCGGCTGTACTTTTCCATTCAACAAACTGGGAGCTCTAATACCCACCGCAACATGGCTACGAGGCCTCCGCAGTACCCACCACCTTGGGAGAGTGCCTGCAGGCTGCCTGCAGGGTGCACCTGTCTACTCTTCTTCACAGGGGTCAGCATCTGTACGTCCTTTGTGGGTATCTCGTGGGCGCTGCTGGACTACCACCGGGCCCTGCGCACCTGCCTCCCTTCCAAACCTCTCCTGGGACTGGGCGCCTCCGTGATCTACTTCCTGTGGAACCTGCTGTTGCTGTGGCCCCGGGTGCTGGTCGTGGCCCTCTTCTCAGCCCTCTTCCCCCGCTACGTGGCCCTGCACTTCTTAGGCCTGTGGCTGGTGCTCCTCTTCTGGGTCTGGCTGCAGGGCACGGACTTTATGCCAGGTCCCCACTCTGAGTGGCTCTACCGAGTGACCGTGGCCACCATCCTATATTTCTCCTGGTTCAACGTGGCTGAGGGCCACACCCGAGGCCGCGCCACCATCCACCTGGTGTTCCTGCTGAACGATAGCCTTCTCCTGGTGGTGGCCTGGGCGACTCAGAGCACCTGGCTGCCCAGCGGGCGCCTGCTGCAGAGCCTGCTGCCCGCAGCCGGCATCTGCTTCCTTCTGGGGCTGGCTCTGCGACTGGCCTACTACTGCTGGCTGCACCCTAGCTGCCGCTGGGAGCCCGACCAGGTGGACGGGGCCTGGGGTCTCCGCTCCCTTGAGGAGTGTCCGCTCCCGCAGAACAGACGCATGGCCCAGCTGGCTAAGAACTTTTTCCCCAAGGCAAGGGATGAAGCTGTTTTGCCATGGAAGGGAGAGGTGAATGGTGTCCTTTGAGGCAGGGTCAGACCCAGCCAGGGAGACTCGAGGCCAGGTGGAATCAGTTGGTAGAATGAAGATAAGCTAGTAATGCTGCTATGGGCCTTGATTCACGCAACAAGCCCTTGATGCCTGATCTCTGCCAGGCACTGGTGACCAGAGTTGAGTTAAGACAGAGGCCCGCCATCAAGGAGGAGAACTAGATGAGAAGGCCTGGGCCCTGATGGGTCAAGGGCCCCAGTTATGTATGAAACACTTTGGCAGGAAAGAAGAGACCCTCCACTGCATTCCTCCCCCACCCACATACGCCAAAGCATCCCAGTGTTGGTATTTCTACCTCCTTGGCTACCTCTAAAATAACTGGTGGAGGTGTTGTTTCACCCTTGGTTGCCCTGCCCGGGGCTGGAAGGCCCAAGAACCTCTAGGATGTATTATTTGGAATTCTTCCTCCCCTCTCCCCCTCCAGTCATTCATTTAGCAGACATTTACCGAAGGCCTTTTATGTGCCAGGAGCATCCTTCTGTTCTTGGCAGATCAGCTGCCATTCCAGTTTCAGCCCTTACCCTCTCCACCTTCCCCAGAGCAGGCTTTCATGCTAGAAGCCAGGGATGCCCAGCTGCCTGGAGTGCAGCTGGCCCAGCCTCTGCCCCCGCTCTCAAGGGGTGACCTTTCAGCCAAGTGCCTTGTGAACCTGTGGTCTGGGCCATGGCTCGGCCTGTTGAGTATTTTTTTATACTTCAGGCAGTGTTATTTTCTACCTCAGAGTCTGTGCAGGAGGAAGAGGTGTGTGTTTCTATGTCTCTGTGAGAGACACGTGTATGTTGTTTTTGTTAAACAGTGTTATTAGGTTATTATTAAAACCTCATGGTATCTTCCAGCCTAATTGTGTCATTGAATCTACTGCCAAGTTCAAAGCTGCCTGGAAAAAAGGGGCCAGGGACACATAATCCACCGCTCAAAGACGGTAAAGCCCCTGGGACCGGAGAAGAGGGCTGGCCGAGCTAAGACTTCTCCACCTTGTTTTCTGAGCATCAAGAGCTGGTGAGCCAGTGTGGGGATGACCGCTCAGGTGAGCATCAGAACCCAGATCTGGGCTGAGTCTAGTTTGTGCTCTTAACCAGCTCTGCTGCTGGGCCTGGAGGAGTAGCCATAACAGTTGGTACCAGGAAGTGAATACAGGAGTGCAGATGAAGAAAGGCCTTTTTGCTGGGAGCTCAGTGGGACCATCTATATCCACAGGGGATGTGGATATGGGCTATGGTGTCAGGGAGGTGGAACTTCTTGCTGTTCTGGGAGGTCTGTGGTTTGGAGAAACAAGGAGCAGGAAAAGGGTGCTGGAGACAGAAGGAAAGGTTCATCACCACTGGGAGGGGACCCAGGAGAGTCTATTATTCATTCATCTGGTGGAGACACAATAAACAGAGAGTGTATCAGGTAGTGTTAAGAGCTAAAAGGAAAATAAGGTAGGAGAAGTGTGTGTGTTAGGGGTGGGAGTTATTGATATAACTTTATGTAGAATGGCCTGAGAAACTGACGAGCCCTAAAGGAGGTGAGGGTGGGAGCCATGCACATGTACTTTATCCCAGATGCCAAGTCAGCAGTGCCTGGATGAAGGAGGGCTTGTAGCAGTCATGTTGGCCTGGGGCCAAGGCTGACAGAGATGAGGGCTGGGAGCAGAGAGGCTCTGGGAAGATGATGCTGGTGCTTTTTACATACACAGAATGGTAGAGGCAGAAAGCATCTCCAGGATCACTTAGTTCAATGATTTCCAGACATTTGAATTTCATGAACCAGTAAAATGGCCAACGTGTTTGCCAAGTTAATTTTAATAAAAAAGGGTAGCAAGGACTTCTCGGTGGTCCTGTGGCTGACTCCGTGCTCCCAAAGCAGAGGGCCTGGGTTCGACCTGTGGTCAGGGAACTAGATCCCACATGCCGCAACTAAGAGTTTACATGCTGCAATGAAAATCGAAGATCCCTCGTGCTGCAACTAAGACCCGGCACAGCCAGATAAATAAATAATAAAATACTATGTATGTGTCATGTATATATGTATATATATATAAAAGAGCAGTAAAAACTACCACCATCTATTATCTATATCGTCTAATGAAAGGATATGTAACTTCAAAAAAAGATCATTCTTTTAATTGAATATATTTAAACACACATACAAAAGCGAAATTATCTTTCTTCTCAATTCACAGGGATTATCAAGGGTTGAGACCTCAAGAGAGCAGGCTTGACCTTTAGAAATCCCTGGTCTTAGTGGCCAACCTAGCTGCAAACGTAAGAGGTTCTTAAGGAGTCCACTCAAAAGAATACTTGCTATCAATTATACTTCAGTAGAATAGAAATACTTACTACATTTACTTTTCTCTACTACTTCCTGTGATATGTGAAAAAGACTAGGCTCGGGGGAAATCATCTCGGGTAAGCTCTCATCCACACAGACTCTCTAGATGAAACTGTCAAATGAGGGTAAAGGTCTGTAGCTTAAAAAGCTGTGGAATTGAGTGGTTTCATTTGTAAATAAGTACAGAATCAAGAATTTTAAAAAGATGACAGTGATATTACTTGCAATTAAAAATTTCTTTCGAAGATAGATTCTATTTTTTTTAAAAATGTTAAGAAACTTGTTTTTGCAAAATAAAGCTCTTGATTTGCTCATTTTAACTTGCCACTGGAAAGGTTCTTGAGAAATTACACCTTTTGGAAGAGGAGATATTTTACTCTTTGGGCTCAAAAAGTAATTGATACTCTAACTGTACTTCTGACCAAAGAACAAGTTTGCTTCAACTACAGAATGTGGCTCAAAATATGCACCTTCTGATCGAAAGATTTAATGCCCCAGCATACAAGGCAACCTCCTCTGGGGGAATTTATTTGGGGAAAAATATATCTTATAGTCTGAAATGGATGGTATTTGGAAGCTAGAACCCAATTCTAATCTTATTTGGAATAAAAGGCAAAAGGACTCCTGTTTTCCAGACCAATGAAAAGTCAGACTCAAATCTAAAAAAATGAAAAAAGTAGCTGATGTAACATGAAAACAAGCCAATCAAACAGTTTGATATCAATTTGTCGGCTTTATTGCTTTTGCATTTTAAGCTCAGCACAGCAAGGTATTGATTTCTTAGTAATTAAATTTCAGCACATTTGACAGCAAATGAAATCTCTTGGCATTCCAGCCCTAAACTTTGAAAAGCAATATTTTTAGAAACAATTAAGAGAGAGACTTTTCCTTGCAAATTATTTTTAAATACTTATTTTCTCATTTATCTGTACTGAATGGCTAGTTTTGTTTTTTTGGTGAATTAATGACTCAGTTATTGAAGTTATTGAGAGGGTGCCATCTTTCTAGTGAGCTCTGCATTTTTCTTTTTTTTGAAGTCCAACTTAGAAGCCTGCTCAGCTAGGCAACTGGGCTGATCCTACTCAGAAAAGACACAGGAGCAAACCATATAGAAAATAAAAACTTTATTTTTTCAAGTTTATAAGATAGTTCCCATTACATATAACATTATGGTCAAGGACTCGACAGCCACAAATGCCCGCAGTCACATAAATATATCCAATCAATGCCTTTTCCTGATAAATGAGGCACCTGAAGTCCAGAGGGTCATGTTTCGAGTAGAAGTCGTCCTTAATGGGATGGCTCCCATCAGTGCATTAGGAACTAGCCAAGTAACCTTGCGTGTTAGAGCTGTCTAACTCGGGAGAGGAAGGGACAGGGCCTGCTGATCAGAGGTGGGCCAGAATTAGATGTTCTCTTGTGGTTATCTTAAGATATTTCAAAACCTAAGAATTTCGATTTGGCTTCTACAGCTTGAGTATTTGGGGAGTTTCAACTTTTGAATGAAAAGGGAAACCAATTTAGTGGTGAGAAACAGAAGCTTGGCTTAAGAGGGGTCCTAATGCCCCCTTCTGCAGGAGCAAGGAGAGGAAGGCCCCAAGCTCACCACCCCGTGGCTTCAACCATCATTCCCCCAGGAAGAGGGAGTGTGTGGCTCCACCCCTCAACCCCTCTCCCCCTTGGTTCAGTGGCACTGACACCCATTCAAGGTAGTGAACATTGAGAAGCTCCATATGCTGCAGCTGGAGTTGGCCCATCAGATTTTGCTTGGAGCTTTAACGCTAACAAGTTTGTGTAAACTGCGAACAAGCTGTGGCACAAAGTCTCCTGGGACATTAGCTTTGCTCCCCCCAGTTGCAGAGCAGAAGACAGAAATACCCCAAACCAAATAAAAGCCCCACTAGGCATCTAGATCTGGAGCAGGCATCCACTCTCCTGGCCACCACCTGCTGCCCCAGGGGCACCGGACAGGGTGATGCTAAGGCACAGTCAGTTTTACATTCAAAAGGAAAACCACCTCTTAGACCCAGGACATGGCTGACAATTCCAGATCCTTTACTAGAGATGGCCCAGCTCTCACCATGAAACGTGCAGACCCATCTTATAGAACCCACAGTGCCCAGCTGGGAAAAGGACTCATCGGGTGGGGACTCTTTCTAGTAAAGAGGGCTTCCCCCTTGACAAAAAGGACCCATAGCATGCTTTGGACCTCAGCCTCCAAGAGCTTGCTGTGCTGCCCACTTGTTTTCCTCTCTGGATCTCTGTGTCGTGGAGGAAAGCAGGTTCACTGAAGAGCACTGGGCTCCCTGGACAATTCACTTTGGCAAAGAGGAGCCAGGAAGCTCCCATTTTCTGTCTGACCTCTCTGAACAACCAGAAAAGAGCAAAGACGGCACTGCCCAGGGAGCGTCCTCACCTCTCTTAGCCAGTTTCAAGTTCCTTTTGCAAAGATCTAACCTGTGCAAGTCAGAGCAGGAGGGAAAAGGCCATTGAAAAAGGAGTCCCAAGTCATACTCTAGGAATAAAGAGCTCCCAGCAGGCAAGGAGAGGAAAGTGTGTGAGTGTGTGTGTGTGTGTACTTGTGTGCATGATGCGCGGACCGCTCTGCAATCTCACCAGCCTGAAGCACAGCCCCAACTGGGTGGCCTATGTGCAGGGCAAGAAACCGACAGCTCTACTGCTAGGACAGAAGGCGTGGAGGGGCCTGGAAGTAAAGATCCACCATGCACCCTAGAGCATGCTAAGATCAATTATCAAGCAAGACAGAGCAGCATCTGGGAAACTATGGTGAACTCGGACCAAGAAGGTCCGCCTCAGACAGTATATCCTCCCCCGTCCAAAGGAAACAGGCCGAAGAGGTAGCTTGGTGATGAGCACTGATTTGAGCTCCTCTCCAAACAACACCTCTTCCCTACAACTGAGTTATGAAGCACTTTCTCAATCCGTTCTGAAGGAATGTGTACACCAGCCTTTCTCTGGGTGATCTGGCATTAGAGGGAATCTGGCCCCTTTTGTGCTGGGAGCATCACCAAGTGGATATGCTGAACCTCTGAGTGTAAGCAGTGATGGCTGTGGTCGGTCAAGGCCGCCGCCTGCTAAGGACCCAGACTGCATTTCTCTGAGGTGCTATAAAATCACCTCTGTGCAACCTGTGAGAGGTTGAACTTCCTCAGCTCTAAGGAAGTTTATGTGGCCTGAGCACGTGCCCAGGCTGCTCACGGAGGGTGGGGCATCCACAAACACAGCTGGACTGAAAGTTGCGGCTCGTGCCTGGGCACCCACCCAACTTCCCAGAAGTCAGGTTGGGAGATGTTCCTGCATTTGGCCCACAGGTGAGTTTTCAGGCATGGCTTAGGGGATCTACAACCTCATTTAAATCAGGTGAGTCTTTGTGGCTTTCGAGTTTCCCATTTTAGAAAGGGACTTGAGAAGTGGTAAGTGGATCCCATGGGAAAACTGGGCTTTGATCACAGCCATCTCGTCTTCAGTTTCAGGCCGAGATCTGGGTAAATACATGCCCAGAACACCACTTATAGGGCTTAAAGGATTCAGAGCACGAAGTCAAATCCCTTGGTAGTTTTGGCCAAAATGTGGTTATGAGCCTTTTCTCAGACTTGATTTGACTACTTGGGTCCAAAGCCTGGGGACTGGCCAGAGCTGTGTGGGGGTGGATATGAGGTGCAGAGGGTGGACGAGCCCCGCACTGATGACTAAGAAGGGAGAGGGCTGGTGGGGGTGGCCTCTGTTGGGGAAGGGCGCTTCTCTGCAGGAGGAAAAGGTGGCATCTTCCTGTTTCAAGGGCCAAAGAAGTGGAAATTCCTAAGAAGCCTTAGGTCTTCTCTCCAGTTTGAAGGTAAGCCCCCATTAGCTTTGACCAAGAGTCAAACTGAAGGCTTAACATTTACTAAGAAGAGTTTCTAGGGTTGTGCCATTTGGTCAAAAAGGGAGAGGGATTGGGAAGGGGACTAAGGCTTCTAGGATGGGAAACAGCAAAGTCTAAAATTAATCCGTGTCCCAGGCCCCACAGTTCAGCCAACTGGGAGGTGGAAGAGTGGGAAGGAGCCCACCCTCGAGAGCAGACCACTGGAGCAGCTGAGGAGGTGCTACTGTCACAGAGAGGTATCTCAGATATTTCAGGTACGATTTTCCACGGAAACTTTACACACCCCTTTCTTGCTAGAAAAAGAAAGGGGGAGGGGAATCTGCTTCAGAGGGACCAGACCCTTACCTATAAAAATAACATATACATTCACTGGGAGTATGTTCTACAGCTAAGGAGATTACAAAGACTGCAAGAGATGTTATTATAAAAGTCTGCTATGTTTATCCTATCACCACAAGTTAATAGCAGTTCTCAATCTGGTCATGGATGCAGAGTGCTACTCTACCCCAAGGATTTCCTTTTCTTTTTCTTCATTTTTTGAAACAAAATAAAACAAAACAAAAACCAGAAGAATTAAAAGCACTGTAGCTGCAGTGAGTCTATTGTTCTCTCAATCCAACTATCTCCCACTCCTGTGTGAGGATGAACACGGGGCTGCAGCTCATGCATAGCAAAAATCAGCTTCATCTCTTGCAGCTGTTGATTTTGATTGTGTTCTCGCCAGCATACCATGGAGAAAGAGAGAGAGAGTTCCCAGTTGGTTCCGGTCTCCAGCTCCTTTCAGGAGTGAAAAGGAGCTCATGGGGAAGGCTCTTCATTCCAGTTTTTAGAGAAAATCAAGCTCCAAAGCCTGGTGGAGGGACACCAGGTCTCCATGGTTCGTGATCCTCCAGAAGGGCATGTTGTGCTGGAAGGGGGAGAGGAGGTAACTGATTAACCCAACTTCTGGGAGCTCATATTCATCCATACCCCTTCCTCTACAGACCTCTCCCCAAAGTACCTGGAACCCTCTCTACTGCTACCCACCGTAAGATCATTATACTGATCAAATATGTATAGGGACTTTGTATTTCCCATGTGCGCAGTGGTCAAGAATCCACCTGCCAATGCAGGAGACATGGGTTTGATCCCTGGGTTGGGAAGATGCTCCGGAGTAGGAAATGGCAACACACTCCAGTATTCTTACCTGCAAAATTCCATGGACAGAGGAGTCTGGTGGGCTGCAGTCCATGGGTTGCAAAGAGTCGGACATGAGTGTGTGACTGAGCATGCACATGCAAGCACATAGGGACTTTGCATACACTTACATATGTGAGAGATTTTAATTAGCTTTCAGTGGTAACTCTGTGCTTTGAGATATAATTGTTCTAGCTACTATGTAGGATACTTAGGATCAAGTAAGATGACCCACGTAAGAAATCAGTATTAATATAGTATTACATTTTCTTACAAATAGTCTATTTTCTATTAGGTTCAGAGCCGCAGGCCCAAATCTTGTTTATGACCAAGATGCAGAACACAGAGATCTAGGAAATAATAATCCCACTATCTTAGGTGATCAGTCGCGTCCTGAATACTGTGTGCCATTCTGGAAGCCACTTAAAGAAAGGCTCTGAAAAACTTGAGTGTTGGAAAACATGTTCTATAAAGCTGATGGAGATTAGCTTTACTAATCATCTTGTTCAGACTGGTTGCAAGTTACCTGGAATGTTGAAAGTCACAAGAACACAGTTCTTTTGGCATGGAGCTCAGCGCTTTTTCAAGCCTGCTGCTCACATATAATATTTAAAAGGTCTTTAATATACAGAAGAGGAGGGCTTCCCTGGTGTTCAGTGGTTAAGAATCCACCTTCAAATGCGATCCCTGGTGAGGGAACTAAGATCCCAAGTGCTGCAATTACTGAAGCCTGTGCCCTCTAGAGCCTGCACTCAGCAATTAAAAGAAGCCTGAGTATCGCGACCAGAGAGAAGCCCCTGCACACTTCAACAAAAATACCCATTGCAGCCAAAAAAGAAGAAAAAGGAAAAAAAAAAAGAGGAAGAAGACTTGTGCTCAGCAGTACGAGATTAAGACCAGGATGCAAAGGAGAAATGTTAAGTTCAATGGAAGGAGGAACATTCTAAGAACCTGAATGAGTCCATAGTGGAAGAGGATACCTGAGAAGCAGTTTCCTCATCCTTAGGTATGCTCAAGCAAGAACTCGACAGAAAGTCTTGCGGCAAAGAGTCTGCAGAAAAGATCCCTCACAGGGAGGAGACTGACCTGGATGGAGCTCTAAGACATTTTCCAATGGCTATAGTCTACGGCATCTATTTGGAGACATGAAGTCTGATAATACTTGAATTGTTATCTCCCCCACTCCCTTCTTCAGACCAAGAAGAGCAGCACCTACATCCACTAGTGACTTCCCCAGAGGGCAACAAGCACTTAAAAATTAAAGTTTTGGAGATAACATATGAAACAAACCAACCAACCAACCAACCCTTGAAGAAAGTCCTTGAACTGCTACCTAAAGTGGCAAATGAAAACATAATTAGGTAATAACGCCACTGACTACCAAACCCATAGTTCATTAACAGCTGCTGAAGGTCTGTGTGTTCACTAAATGGAAAAAAAATCAGGGCAGATGGTTCTAGCTGGCAACCCAGCGCCTCCATGTCTAAGAAACTGCTGGAAGAAAACTGAGGTAGAGAGGGAAAGAACTTCTGTAGGTCCATTTAGCAGATGAAGACTCTCAAAGAGACTAACTGTCCAAAGTCACATAGCTAATAAACGGATGCGATGAGACGTGAACTTGTCTTCATAGCCAAGACTTTTTCATCTGCTGTTCCCTGTATTAAAAAGGGATGACCTGGAGTTGGGACTGCTTAGCAAGGAGGTTAACATCGGGATAATTTTTCCAGGGTTCAGGAGCAGGCAGGACTTTCTCTAAACAACTTCCAGCCAATCACACTGTTTTTTTGAGAATCTGAAGCCTAGAAAAGTCTGAATGATTGGTCTTTTTAGTAGTGGAGTCTCACCCTCTTGAGAAAGCACTGCCCTCCAAGACGAAGATGAAGCCCATACCAGGTTTAATCATGCGGGCTCCTTGTAGGAGGGCTCAAAGATTTTAAGATTTTTAGCATGGTAGGGAGGAGAGAGAAGGGGAGGATCTAATAACTTACAGGGAAAACTGCACGGGGGGGGGGGGGGGGGATGACCTTTTTGCTTTTTTTGATAAAAATGGGGACTTCCCTGTGGTTCAGTGGCTAAAACTCCATGCTCCCAATGCCTGGGTTCAATCCCTGGTCGGGGAACTAAATCCCACAAGCCACAAATAGGAGCCTGCATGCCACAACTAAGAGACCCTGTATGCCGCAACTAAGACCCAGCACAGCCAAATAAATAAATTTTTAAAAAAAGAAAAAAAAAGGGAGAGTAAGGGAAAACAGTGTAAATGCACAATAGATTGCTATAATTTCTGAGTTTTATGATTATTCTAATTGCTCAATGTATTCACATATAGACTATGCTTTTTGCCATGGTTACCTGTTTGGCTGCAATTTCTTCATCTCGTCCATCTCCAATCACTACATATGTGACTTTTTTCCCAAACCTTGACACAATTCTCTCGAAGCAGCTCTCCTTACCTGATAAGAAAAAGACATTTCCTCTTAAGACATTCCTTCCTTTTTTTCAAAATCAAAGAAAAGGGATGCTGCTATGTTCACCTGCCTGTGCTTAGACAAAATCAGAGTGGCAGCTAGAGAATCCAGCAGGCCCTCTGCCCAAAGAATGTGAAATTGTTCCATTCACACCACAGACTTTTTAGGCACTGGCTCTCTAGGTTCTTACTTTAGCAGTGAGGGTGAAGTCCCAAGGACCTTAGCGTGGGGGTTTCTATAAACACAGTGAGAGCTGTGCATGCTTCCTCCCTCTTCCACAGCTCCTGGACTTCACGGCATACAGAGCAGTTTCCAAGTAATTCCTCCACTTAAGATAATCTGGTGAGATGACATCCATCCTCTATTTTAACAGATGGAAATAGACCCAAACTTGCCCCAGATTACAAACAAGCTAGTAGCTGGACTCCGAGCCTCTGACTCTAAGTCTAGGCTCTGGTCACTGTGCCATGAAGAAAGGATGATTTCTGAGGGGAAACTCTTAGTGAAAGAAAAAGATGAGGAAGTCCCTGATACCTGGTGAGTAATTGGGAACAAACAGGCATTTCCTTCCAACTCTACATTTCTGAGAGAAATAGTTCTAGGCATGGGCCTTATGTCTCTCAGGAGGGGAGGAGTCCCAGAGTACCGATGAATATGGCAGCAACATTTGTCACAGCTGGAACTTCCTCCCTCATACTGTGTAACTACAACTGAGATCCTGTATTACTTTCAGTCACCTTGGGAAATGGGTGATTTAAAACCACTGCAGACAGCTCTTGGAAACACAGTAATGTATCAGAGTTCAAATCCCATCTGGAACCAACATCTAAACACTCACACATGACACTGCTGTGGCAAAGACACTATTTGCACAAGTAAATAAAATTATTTCTCTTGCTCTTCCTTCACCATCTCTTATGCTTTATTTCTGTTTCTGCCATATTCAGTTAAGCAAGGCCCCAACTCTGCTCCCTTTTTTCATTCTGCTCCATTAACCTTCTTATCCTTCCTTCTTGTCAGATTCAAGTGACTTAACACTAGGGCTCCTGTGTGAATAAGAAAAAGGTGCCTCTTCCTCAAGGCACTTGAATGCCATCTGCTGGAAAACTGCTGTAATAAAATACACAACTATAGGAAATACACAAATCTCAGATGACTACAACGTAAGTAACAAGAACCTTACACCTATACTCAGAAGTCCTGGGTGGTACAGCTGAGCAACTCCAAGTCTGTGACATGCGTAGCTCAGGTGGCACCTCAAACCTGGACCAGACTCTAGTGCACTCTTAATACAAGGGGCTTCAATCCCCCACTCTTAACACAGGCTTGGTTTAGATGCACTTAGGTCCTTTTCAATGCTCCTACTTTACAACAGCATTGTCACGCCTTACACTGATATCAACCATTCAAACCATGTTTGCTGAGTAAATACATGTTAATTTCACAAATGATTCAGGAGATGACACTAGTCCAGATCTTCAACCCCAATATAAACATTAAATAATTCAACTAATAATGAGTTAATGTATGTTCTTATTAAGTGTTAAAAGAGTTGTGTGTCTAATCCCACTCCAACAATTATGTCCGTACTACCTAATCCAACCTCTGCTAGAGCCACAGTCAAATTTATGATTCAGAGAAAAAACTTTTAGTAGGATCCTAAATCAGGATTTTAGAAATTTCTCCTAAGACCTAACAAAGGGAAAGTCTCATATTTAGAAGACAGAGACACTGAGATGTTTTTATTGTCCTGGCCTGCAATGATCAAGGAAGAAATACAATTGGGAATGTCTCCTCTAAAAGGATTAAGAGTGTTGTATTAAGAGTGAGTTATTAACAGCTCCGAGTAAAGAAGTAGCCATTTGAAAAAATAATTCCAACATAGTTGGTAAATACACTTTCATTTTATACTTTCAAAACAATCCTAGAGATGAGCTTTCCTGCTCAGGAGGATGAGACCAATGAGTAGTGAGCTTACCAAATGTCAAGCAATAGAAGCTGTAACTGCAAGATGCCCAGGCCTGTGGAGAAGATTAAGTTCCTGGGTTTCCTCCATTAGAAACACTGTTGACATTTTCAGAAATGATCTTGAGAATTCTCTTTAATGTCCAGATCACAGAGTAGCCATGCAGAGAACTGCAATTCTGAAATAATTTCAGAGGAACTGAACAAACATTTCCTCTCCCCACTCTCATCTTGCAGCTCTGTGAAGGAAAGCCTCAAACCTCTCACTGTGGTTACCATGGTGCCAGGTACCACTGGAGCTCAGCTAATGAGCTCTGGACAAAATGAGAAAATCACCAAATAAGCACACTTATTGTCAGAAGGAATAAAGTCACATCCATTAGTTTGATGAGCTTCTGAGTGCCAGGATGCAGAATCAAGCACCACAGAAATCTTACCTTTCATGTGTGGGAAGCTAAGTGAATGATCAGAGTTCTTACAAAATGCACAGTAAAGCAGTGGCAGCAGGAGCAAAATCTAAAGGGGAGGTTTCAGATATATCTCCCCTATCAAACCCCTTGTAAATGAAATAATTCAACCACACAAAAAAGAACAATGAAAACAAATGCCTGTGTATCTACCACCAACCCAGCTTTGTCAGATCTTAACACTTGAGAGTTGCTTTAGATAAAAAAAATCTAAGAATGAGGGTTTCCCTGGTGGGTCAGTGGTAAAGAATCTGCCTGCCAATGCAGGAGACATGGGTTCAGTCCCTGGTTTGGGAAGATCCCACATGCTGCAAATCAACTAAGCCTGCGCACCACAACTATTGAGCCTGTGTTCTAGAGCCTGTGCTCCGCAACGAGAAGTCACTGCAATGAGAAGCCCAAGCACCACAACTAAAGACCTGCTAGCCGCAACCAGAGAAAAGCCCACACAGCAACCAAAACCCAGCACAGCCGAAAGTAAAAAGAATGATATGTACGTAAAGAAATAAGAATGAGATCCTACAATTTGAAGTTTTTGATGTACACCTACTTGATGCTATTCTTCCTCCTCCTTTCTCCTCATGAGTCTATATATCTATAAACAATGTATGGTTATTATTGTGAATATTTTTTTTACTTTTATGTAAATTTTGCATACTGTACATAGTATTTCCAATTTTTTGTGTGTGTTCAACAGTATTTTTAATACTAATCTTTACGGATATATATAGCTTTAGTTCACTTACTTATAAGTACTTTATAGTATTCCATTGTTTCACATCTATTTTCTGTTCACAGACAGGTTCACCTGCTGTTTCTCACTATCTTTTACTATGAATAAGACTGCATAAAAAAAAGCCCTTACATGTATCTCCTTTTGCAAATGAGAATTACTCAAGGGAAGGAGCTAGCATATTTTAGGCTTTGCAGGTCATACAATCTCTGTTGCAACTATTCAAGTCTGCTACTGTTGTGTGAAAGCAGCTATGGAAATGATCAGGCATGGCTTGTTTCAATAAAACTTTACAAAAACAGGCAGTGGGCAGAGTTCGGTATGTGGTTGTAGTCTGAGACCCTTAAAGTAGTTTTTGTCAATCCAATAAATGGGCTATGCATCACATTTTAATTTGCATTTTCTTAATTTGCAGATCCTTAATTGGTGAGATCAAAAAACTTCTCATATGCATTTACTAACAATTTGGGTTTCCTTTTCTGCAAATTGGCTGTTTCAAGGTTTATGCCTACTATTTTTTTTTTATAATGTTGCTTGTTGTTTATTGATTTGCAGGAGTTCTTTACTAATTAACAAGTAA
This sequence comes from Okapia johnstoni, assembly GCA_024291935.2. Lineage (NCBI taxonomy): Eukaryota > Metazoa > Chordata > Mammalia > Artiodactyla > Giraffidae > Okapia > Okapia johnstoni. Next base: position 7,088,411 of record JAGTYA010000024.1, on the reverse strand, counting down.
ATGTATTGCAAATATCTTCTCTCAGTCTGTGACTTGGCTTGTCACTTTATGTCATCTTTCACTGTTTATAAAAGAAAAAGCTTCAGGCAACCAAACTGATTTTTTTTTTCCCAAACACTATTTTTAGGGTTTCTTAAATGAAACCCCTCCCTACCTCAAGGTCATACAGATACTTTTATATATTCTCTTCAAAACTGCAAATTTTGCTTTTCATGTTAAATTTTTTATCCACCTGGAATTTTAGTTTTGCAAACAGCATGAAGAAGAAATCCAATTCTGCTCCCCCCTGCCCCATAAGATAACCAATTATTCTAGCACCACTGAAAGAGGGTAAGTCCCATGAGGACAGAGGATTCTGTCACGGCTATATTCCGAGTGCCCTGGCAATGCCTGACACCTTTTAATCTAGTGGATACCTAGAGTTCACCTTCACACTAGAGCTGTCTCCTCTGCTGCGACAGGGAAGCAGGAACTGTAGACACAGACTAAAGCATCTGGAGGGGGCAGAGACAGTTGTCACTGTCCTCTTTCCCTGGACCTTGTACAGCATATATAATTAGAGTGACACATTCTGCTGCTTTCTCAGCAGAACAAGTTGGTTTTATACAAACCTGGTGCCAATCAGTTTATCAATTCAGCACATACTTATCAAGTACTTACTATTTCATATACTTAGTACTGAATACATTTTTAGCAGATAAAAAATAACTTCTCATACATAGTCTCATTTGATTTTCAAAACCTTCCTGGTAGTTTCTCATCTTACATGAGAAAACTGAGGCTCAGGAGATATAGTAATTTCCTAAAGAGCTAATAAGCAGGGGAATTAGGACTCTATCCTGGTCCTCAGTTTTTTTCTTTTCTAACCATTTAAAAATGTACTTTTCAGTAACAATAAGTGTACTCACACTGTTGAGCAACAGTTCTCCAGAACTTTTCATTTTACAAAATTAAAATTCTATACCCACCAAGCAACAACTCCCCATTTCCCCTTTCCCCAAGCTTCTGTTAACCACCATTCTACTTTCTGTTTCTATGAATCGAACTACTCTAGGAACCTTATATATAAGTGGAAATATGCAGTATTTATGTTTTTGTGATTGACTTATTAGCATCATGTCTTCAGAGTTCATACATGTAGTACCCATATGACAGGATTTCCTTCCCTTTTGAGACTGGCTACTATCCCACTGTATGCATATACCACCTTTCATTTATCCATTCATCTGATGGACATTTGGGGTCGCTTCCACCTTGTGGCTTTTGAGAATAATGCTGCTATGAACGGAGGCTTGCAAATATTTCTTTGGGATCTGCTTTGGATTCTTTTGGCTATATACCCAGCAGTGGGACTGCTGGATCACCTGACAGTTCTATTTTTAATTTTTCTGTGCAACAGCCATGCTGTTTTCCACAGCAGTTGCACCATTTTACAATCCCACCACAAGTGCACACGGGTTCCAAATTTTCCGCATTCTTGCCAACACTTGTTATTTTCTGTTTGTTTTTTTGATGGCAACCGTCCTAACAGGTGTGAGGGATTTAATCATTTTAAAGTACATAGCTTAGTCCTTGATTTTTAATCTAGTGTTTTTTGATTATGCTATACTGCAGCACTCTATGAAAGAGAAATCTGAAATGAGGCAAAAGTAGATTTCTAAACCAGGCATTATGTTCTTTCAAATATAAAAGAAAAGAGCACAATACATTTTAAGTCTGACAGACTTGGGTTTGAATCCTGTGAGGCTGTGAAGTCCTGAGTCAGCCTGAACTGCCTCATCAGTAACGTCAGGAGAAGAATGCAGAGGATTATAGACACCCTCTACATAAAGCGTCTAATAGCAGGACTGGTAAACAACAAGAGCATCCTAAGTAGCAAGCATTACTGTAAGGCCGGTCACAAGAAACAGGATTGAAGCCGTACCAATTTTGGTAGCACTGTAGATGTTTTCAATAGGAAATATTTCTCCCAGCCCATATAGGAGAACCTTGGCCAGAGCTGGAACCAGTTGGGTTGTAGTGATCAGAACATTCACACAATTCTTTCTGGAAGGGAGAAAAAGACATTAAAAAAGTGAAATCAAACCAACCTGGGAACAAGAATTCAAATGAGTCTTCCCTGTAGGATCTACTTGTGAAAAATTAACCTCAAAGCACCTGGTATGACATCTGTTCAGTGCCAACGTTCAGTTCCTGCTCTATCTCAGGTTCCCTTATTTTCCAAACTAAAGGGCAGAGATTCTGTGGTGGACACAGCAGCACTCTGATTCTCCCCTCATTTCCATTCTGGCTCACTGCACTGCTGGCAAACTCCATGAACCATGGTACTGACACAACACTACAGGAAACATGCCAAGGCTTTCAGTCGCAGTGGCACTTCACCTCAGTGCAACTCAGCCCTTCAACGAGGTACGGCTTCAGCCCTCTCTGCTCATCACACAACGGCAACACACAGGTCAGAATATACATTATTTTCACAAGTCTTCCCTTCACAGATATCCATCCGTGGGTGTCAGTTTCTGTTTACTAGGTTGTAAGTCAAGAATTCTTGCTTTGAAGGAAGGATGAATAAGGGTGTTTTTATTTCCCATTCTAAGCTTTGAGCTCAAATCTCCTTAATCTGCTTAATGTACCCTTTTTCTTCTGAATCCTGCCTTCCTGAGTAGGCTGTGGTACATTTCTTTGGAGCTTCCTGTATTTAGGGCATTTGTGAAGTCTCCTCCATGTATTCTTCGATGTTATCAGGCCCATCCACCTTCGGTGCTGGAGATTCTGGGTTACTGAGTATAATTTTGTGAGCAAAAAGTAAGTTTCTCACTTACTCTAAGGCAAAACTCTAAGGCGTGGTGTTAGAGTAAAATGGCCTTGCCTCCCACCCGTGAATCCTTGCCTGCATCACTGAACTCCTCTTGCCCCTCCCCACAGCCTGTTTTTGGGAATGGCCTGTCCTGGGCCAGGGTGGGAGAAAGAATCTCTCTGAGAGGATGAGACCTAGAAAAAGCATTTCCATACCTGGACTGGATAAGAAGTAAAGACTTCAAGGCAGTTCCTAACCAGGAATCTGTTAAAACTTCAATTTCTGCTCTTAGTCTCTGCAGTGCTTCCTTTCTCTGGGGACTGAGGAGCCCTTTGGGAATAAAAGAAGACACATTCATCATTTGACAACATCTGTGCTGGCATCAAGAAAGCAACTTCTAAATTCAATTGGGAAATAGTGTGTTACTGAAATATTCTACTGAGCTAACACATCTCTCTCCTTGATAAGGCCCTGGAGTAGCCTACTCAACATGCCTTTTTGACTCTTTCCACCAGAGCCTTTTGCTTGGTGGGGTATAACCACAACAAAATCAGCTGAGAGAAACATTGCGATTAGGATCTGGCTCAAGCTCGTTCTTTCATCAACCAACCAGTAACATCATTTGCAGACTGGTGGACCATACTTTGAGTAGCACTGCCATAGATGTGACATCAAGAACCAAAAAAGGGGAAACAATTACAGATGGAAAAGCCCACGGCATTTCCAGTCTCTTTCTAAAGAGAACAAAGCTCAGGGAGGAAAGGAGGCTGCCTAAGAATACAGAGCAATTAACGTCTTTTGGTCTCAGAAATCTTCCCACTGCCATACACTACTCCCAAGGCGATGGTGCTTTCACCCTCTTCAGAACATGTCAACCTGAAATTCCAGGTTGAATCACCAAATTCTGAACATCATCTGTACTGTACTTACTTCTGAAACAACTCCAGCTGATGAGAGACTGAAGCACTGCTTTAAGATCAGATAACTAAGCACAAAACAAAAAAGAGTTCATCTGATGGGAGCATGTTATCAGATGCTTGAGTCAGAATACTCAAATAATAAATTTGGCTCTAATTTTTCTATAGTGAAGGTAAAAAGAAATCCTACTACCAGTACTCCATAAAAACAGAAATCATTTCAAGTAAAACTGTTTATAACTTATTTTCAGACTGACGGTTTCACAATGTAAGCCTACAATCAGATGACTCTCAACATTTCTGATAAAACAAAACCCAAACAAATATATGTCATGTATGACATACCCAAGCCCGCCTATGTTATAGATTCTACTATGATGTAGCACTTTTGTTAATGCACTTAAAAAAACAAATACAGGTGGATATTACTTTTAATATGTTTCCCAGGGTAGGCTCTGGGGATTCTCAAAGCACTTTCTTCAGGAAACCAGGTCGAGACACTCACTGGGCAGAAAATGGACCAGACACATAGGTTGTATATGAAAACTAACAAAAGAAAGGTTAATATCTGTGAGAGAGAAAAAACAAAATGATCTGATTGCCAAAATAAAAAGTACTGGCTCTGAGGCCTCTCTTGACCCAGGGTCATATACTTCTAGGCAGTCCATGGAATCCCTGAAACTTCACACAATGTTCTGTGTGGATGTAGGTGTTTGAGGGCGATGGTTCAGAGTTTTCAATATTTTCTCACAAGGGCATGGCACTAAAGAGGGGTCTGTATGAATGTAAAGTGCACTGGACCAACAGTCCAGTTGTGATACGGTCCTAACTTGCTATGTGACCTGCCCTTGCGATCCTCACGATAGACCATCAGTTTTCTTGAATGCCAAATGAACGATTTAGATTACTTCTCTAATGTCTCTTCTCATTTGAAAAATCTATGGCTAACTAATTCCAAATATATGAATTTTAGGCATAATGGCACCTGACATGTGAGACATATCTGGGCAGAAACAATGTCCAAGGTCCTTCAAATCACAATGCATGGATACTGCCAACCTATCAAGATGGACCTAGTTTTCCATCCACTATAAACCTGGTCGCTAGTTCTACCTGACTTGTCCTGATGGCTAGATAAATCTGTCCAAAAATATGGCAACCTCTTAAATATTACTGACAGTAGTTGTGAGTCCAGAAAAAACAAATGCCGTTAAACATAATAAAAGAAACACATTTCCTTTAAAAAGGAAAGCTGTCTAAAAAGAACAAGAGAACTTGGTGAAGTCACACTAAGAAGAGTCCACGAGGAATGCAGAGCTTCCTCCCCACAGGGTTTCAATCAAACCTCGTTTTTTAAATACAGAGTTAAAATGTCACTGTGTCACAAAATTCATAATCTGGGAGCTCTAAGGTAAAGCCTGGAAAGGAAAACGGGAAATCAGAACAAAAGAAAAAATTAGCCGGTTATATGCCACACTTACCACCCACGTTGCTTTTATGCTTATCATAGATTTCTCTCACTTTTCGGTAACGGAAAGCCAATTTCCTCATCCAGTCCACACCTCCCTGGACACCCACAGAGGAACCATGGCTGCCACTGCCTCCTGAGCCGCTGAAACCATCTGTCGAAAAACTGTAGTTGCTGCAGAGAGAGGATGATGAAAATGAAAATCTATACTGCACAGAGTTTCCAGCTGAAGGCCACCTGAGATTCTCTGTCCTATTCCATAGGCATCTGACATCAAGGCCAGGAGACTCTTCTTCCTTAAGAATGTCAGAGGCTATCTTCCATCCGTCTGCCATCTCACGCCTGTTACTTCTATCAAAGAAAGGATGGAGAAGGAGAGCAAGAGGGGCAGGAACAATTTGAGCATCAGCATCCCCTAGAGGTTGGCTTCAGATAGACCATCCTTTCACTAATGACAGACGATACCTTACAGTGAAAAAAAGCCTTCAGAATATAAAATTTTTTGTACATACCCACAATATGATTGCAACTATGTCAAAAGGAGAAATGTGAAAAAATAATGGGAGGAATGAACCCCAAGTTCTAACAACAGTAAGAAGACAGGACTGTTTTCCTTCAGTGATCTGTTGACTCATTTATTAACTTCACGGGCCACTACTCCTCTCCTCTAGCTCTGCTCCCTTCGGGCATGGACTGTATTCGAATGCAAACAGAATGTGGTGGAAGTGATGGTGTCAGGCTTTAGAGACCAGACTTCTCTTACAGGGCTTGCTCTAAGTGTCAGCTATCATGTGAGAACTCTCAAGCTGCCCTGTGAAGGGGCACTTGAGGCCTGAGGCCTCCTGCCCTCAGCCACACACGATAGGTTGGAAGCAGGTCCTCGGCTCCACTCAAGCCTTCAGATGATTTTAGCTCCAGCTATTTTAGTTTTAATCTCAAAGACCCTGATTCAGAACTACCCAGCTAAGTTACTTTCAAGTTCCCGACCTACAGAAACAATGAGATGATAAATGGTAATTGCTCTAAGCTACTAGGCTTTGGAGTAATTTGTCACACAGCAATGGACAACTGTTACAGTTAAACAGCCTGGGAGGGATGACTATTTCCTAAGTCAAGATTTAAAAATGACTGACGGAATTAGGGACAACTTGGTTCAAAAGTCAAAACAGAATTCCATAAGGGTGAGATTCTATATTTAAGAAAAAGCTGCCAATAAAAAGATAGGCCATTACTAGTTAGCCATATGTATGTGCTGTGCTTAGTCGCTCAGTCGTTATCTGACTCTTTCTGACCCCCACGGACTGTAGCCCACCAGGCTCCTCCGTCTATGGAGTTCTCCAGGCAAGAATACTGGAGTGGGTTACCATTCCCTTCTCCAGGGGATCTTCCCTACCCAGGGATCGAACCAGGGTCTCCCACATAGTGGGAAGATTCTTTACCATCTGAGCCACCAGGGAAGCCCAGCCATATGTATATGAGCAATAAAAGAGCACTAGAGCTCAGAGTGGGTCGTAAACTGCTTCAGACCAAGCTTTTTCCTAAGGTGAGTAAAATCTCTTAAGAGTGGTGCCCTCCAAAGCTGTGCAAGACACAACATGCACAGCTGGATGCTGTTCCCAAAGGGAAACCTCTCCTCCTCCTCGGCACCGCAGGGTTATGTCCTTACAAAGTGATGTGTCCAAATCTGCTCTAGAGTTGAGAATTCACAGAGGAAACAATTTTAGAGTAGACACATGGAAAAACTTTTTGCCTATGAAAAGAGATAAACATTAATAAAACAAATTAACATGAAAAGATATGACAATTTTTTTTTCTAAAAGTCTTTAAATATAAGGGAGACAAATTTTTGGATTATTCTTAGCTAAGACTACTGGGATAGAAGACCGTAGCCAAGAGAGACAGGAGGAGACTCAGCAACCATTTTGCCACTGAGACCTCCCTGGTTTAGCGTTCACTGTGATATTAATGTTTAAGATTGTCTTCCATATGGTCATTTCACGCCACCAGACCCCCACTATATAACTTCCTTGGTGAAATTACCCGATGCTTATTTGTATCTAAGACTAACCAATCTGGAAGCACACTTTTCTTGACTGAAAATCTGGCCAAAGAGAAACGAGTATATCCTTTACTTTGGAATGCTTTTGTCTTATTCCATCATGCTACCCAATCTCCAAGAATATACTCAAATTCTACTTTGTTGAGAAGGCCACTCCAGTGTTGGCACTACTGGCTCCCCACAACCATCAGAATTACTTTCTACTCTATATCCCATCACATTTTCTACTGTTACCTTCTCACGCCGCATGCCATCATCAACTGTCTTTGTTTCTATCTTCTCTAATAGACTGTGAGCTCTTTTAGGGCCATGTCTTAATCATCTTTGTTTTCCTCTGAACCGAGTCAGTGTCTTGTGCATAACAGGTGTACTGATGTTTAAGAGATGGTTGTTTTTATTACCTCAAGTCTTGGCCATTGTCATCAGAAGCCACGTCTTCCACATGCACCTGGTCACACTCCTGTTAAGACAAAACCACCATTATTTCATCCCCGAGAGCAGTTCTATTATCACCACGATGTGTTGTAAAAATACCACAAACAATGGCAGGATGATGAAATACCTTATGGTTTCTTATGTGTGGAGGATCGGTCTCACCCCCGTTGCTGTCCAACTTCTTTTAAGGCCTAATTTACATTCCTCAGTCTTCATGAAATCTTCCTTAACCATACCAACCCTCAGTTATGCTCTTATCTCAATAGTTCATTTTCCCCACAGCCCATGGGTATAAGCACAAGCTCCCTTACACTGTCAGGTGTGCCTATGTTCTGCGTTAGACTGTAAGTTCTATCACAGTGTAGGCTTCTTAAGGCACAACCACATCTTACATCTCCTTTTGAACCCTCTAGTCTAGTCCAGTGCCCTTATATAGCGTGTACTCAGTAAGTTTTTGCAGACAGAAAAGATGCTGGTAGAGTGTGTGCAGTATCAAAACTGAGAATGACTGAAATAGAAATCTGAAAATTCAAACTTACAAATTAGAAGAGGTCATCTAAGTCAATCTCCTCATATTCTAAAAGTGAGATAAAATGATTGGCCCAAGGTCATAAAACTAGTGAGAGTGGTAGAAAGAAACCAGAAGGAGCTTAGGTCTTTCAATTTGAATCTACAGGTTCTTTCCTCTAAGTCCACACTACTACTGAGGTAAAATGCCACCCACTGCCTAACTGACAGATTTATTCCTCTGACACCACCTAGGGCAGTGCCATGGTGTCCACCTGCATCGGGATCCTCTGGGAAAGATTTTTTAAAATGCATATTTTTGAATAGAATTTCTGTGAGTGAAGTCCTAGAGTCTTCATTTTTAAAGAGCTCCCCAGGTGATTCTTTTGCCCCCTAAAGTTGAGAACCACTGACCTGGGGGGCAGGAACACATTCAGGTCAAATTCTTCACAGAACTTTCAGTCCTGAGTGAGGACTATGTCTAGAAAATCATTACAAATACAATTTGGCAACAATTACTGGCACATAGTAGGTTTTCAATAAATGTTTGCTGAATAAAAACTATAATGTTCCAATTTATCAACATGTGAAGTTGATGGAAGATTAAAGCACTGTGGAGCTTACACAAAAGTACTGGAGTTTAGAGCCCTACTAATTTAACTTGTTGGAGAATTGTCTGTTGAGTAGAACTAGACTGTGTTTGAAAAGAAAAGAGGATTGCTTTGTGTTTATTTTACTTTAAAATTTTCACCATTTAAAAAAGTAGGTAATATATGTTGTACAGAGTTCAAAATTCAAAAGGACATTAAGTGACAAATCTGCTCCTTCCCACCTCAGTGTCTTGGCAATGCATTCCCATCTTCAAACAGAACAACTGTTACTAGTTCCTTGTGTAGGATAACTGCTTAACTGAGGCCCAGAATGGGGAGATAACTTTCCTAACTTGGTACTCGAAGTCTGGTCTTCTGACTCCCAGTCCTGTGCTCTCTCCACTACACCATGTTCACCTCAAAGATGAACTCAAATGTCAAAACCAAAACAATTAACCAAGAAGCTTTCAGCGTTTCTAGGTTTCCCTCCACCTAAATATAAAATGATCTGGACTTCACAGCTTACCTATACATGGACAATAAGCAGGTACAAAATACAATAAGTTAAGAGTAGCCCTCTACATATCTGACAAATCATAAGGTTATCTTTTAAGAAGGTAAAACTGAAGAACAGTCAAAATATAATTAAGAGTACAATCAATGGCACTTTCTATATATTATTTAATGTAGATGAATAAATCAGAATGTTGGTTTATGTATCTGTGCTTTACCTGATGGGAAGGTACTGCCCCTCGAGCTACATCACTTCCAAATACACTAACAAAATCAAATTTTTGAGCCAATAAAACTGAAGCCCAGAAACAAGACTGTGCTGACCTCACCAAGGAACTATTTCTTCAAGACTATACACCTAAGTGCCCAGCTGGCCTCCCCATACCTACCCTGTTTAACCACACTTCCTCTAAACGCAAAAATCACAGTCTCAATAAATAAGTTATGGAACAAAGTGTTTCACTGAAGCACAGAAACAATTTAAAATGCCTACCTCCAGGTCATTGAAAAATAGATGCGTGTCAGCCACTTCAAAAATCATTTCTTCCATTGTTAAACCTGAGCCAATCACTACTGTTGGGTCCTGAAAGGCAATAAGAGAATTTGTTTGACTTGGCATTCACAGCACCAGTTCTTACCTCTAAATGTTTCAGAATTATCTGAGGTCAAGGCCAAAACAACACTGGTCCACAATAGTGCTTCTCACTATTACTGATGCAATTTCATTCACAGTTTTAAGAAGCTTATATTGTACCAAGTTAAAAATTTCAGGACTTCAACCCACTTAAAAAAAAAACAAAACAATTTTTGGAAAAATTTCCTGCTTCAGCAGAAATTCTAACTATTGCTAAAATATTGCTATTGTAACACTCATTACCTTACACACACACACAAATACATACACACACAGTATAACACCGGAAGTCAGTAATCTGACAATCTAAACAACCAGGAAATCAGTAAAGAAATATTTGTAGGAAAACCAATGCACATAGCTTTAAAAGGAACTATCAGACCTTCACTTAGAGGTGGTACGATCTTATTTTATATACTTTCATAACCAGTCTTGTTATAGAGTATATAAGCTTATGTCAGTTTACCAGCCTAGATGCTAAAAGCCTATGGAAAATACTTCTAATAGAAACAAATAGTGACAATAAGAAATAATTAGGAGTAGATAAAGTAGGATGGTAAAGGAGGCAGATATTTTTATAAAATTTATTTACAGAAACTAAAAAAGAAAAAAGGAACCTGGAGGTAATTTAGTATAGAAATATACAGACAATACCTCAAAAACAGCTCATCCCTCTATCAAAACTGATGTCACTACTGATGACTAAACTTAAATTCTGCTTGGTACATTTTCATTTAAGAAGCTATACAATCTATTTTAGAAAGTTATTTAATATTTTAAATGTACAGATCTTGCAGATTCTCAACTAAATGAAATGCTCAGTTTGGACTGTTGCATGGGATGTAAGGGATAACAGATTAGCCTTTGGAGCAGGTAATCCTGAGACTCCACTCTGTTTTGAGTTCAGTCCCATACTTAGTCTTTACCACCCTCCACCAACTTCAGCTTTCGGTACTAGTCCGAGGTCTAGTTCCCAGCTTTATCAACTCTGCCTGACCATGCAGTCTGCCTGGTATAAGCCACCAGGTGAAGTTTTATGTGAAAAGTGAAAAGTCAATAGGTAAGATGGAGATAACAGAGACAGTGATCTTGGTTACCTGCACGCATAGAGAGGGACAGTTATAATGAAGGAAGAAAGACTCAAATTACCTTTCCATACTTCTGGGCATAGGATCCAGTAAGAAGGGAGTGGAAGATGATGATGGTTTCATCTAAGTCCCACAGAAATACCCGCTGAATGAGGAAAATATTTTAAAAAATGAGTGAGCATCTTTTTAAAATCATATAGAATGAAACAAGTAATCAATAACAGAAGAAAAACTGGGAAATTCACAAATATGTGAAAATTAATATAATCTTAAACAACCAATGGATAAAAAAGAAATAACAAGTGAAATAGAAAATACCTTGGAATGAAGACCAAAGAACAACATACCAAAACTTATGGGATGCTGTGGAAACAGTTAAGAAGGCATTTTTTTTTTTCTTTTCTTTTTAAGGCCACACTGCACAGCATGTGGAATCTTAGTCCCCCAACCAACCAGGGATCAAACCTGTGCCCCCTGCATTGGAAGTAGGGAGTTTTAACCACTGGATCACCAGGGAAGTCCCAAAGGAAAGTTACAGTTCCCAATGTGTACCTTAAAAAAGATCTCAACCAATAACCAAACTGCACAATTTATGCTACTAGACAAAGCCAGTAGAAGGAAGGAAAAAATAAAGGTTAGGAAAGGGTAGGAAAAAGCAGAAGGTAGGAAAAAAGAGAGAAAATCAACAAAACCAGAAGTTGGTTCTTTGAAGAGATCTATATAATTGACAACTTCTAGTTAGACTAGCTAAGAAAAAAGAAGACATAAATTAATAAAATCAGAAATGAAAGTGGGGATATTAACACCACTTTTAAAGAAATAAAAAGGATTTTATAATCCTTTATACTATGAAGAGTTATACACCAATAAATAATCTAGATGAAACAACAAATTCCTAGAAATACACAATGTGCCAAAACCGATTCAAAAAGAAAGAGAAAATCTGAATAGACCTTTAACTGGTAGGAGGTTGAATCAATAATAAAAAACATCCCAAGAAAGAAAAGGCCAGGATCAGATGGTTTCACTGGTGAATTCTACCAAACACAATCCTTCAGACCTTCCGAACAACTGAAGAGGCAGGAACACTTCCTAACTCATTCTATGAAGCCAGCATTACCCTGATACTGAAGTCAGATAAAGACAAGACAAGAAAACTACAGACCAATCCCTCATCTGAACACTGATGCAAAAACCTCAACAAAACAGTGGCAAACAAAGTTCAGCAGTGTATTGAATTATACATCAAGACCAAGTGGGATTTGTTCCCAGAATGTAAGAATGGTTCAATGTAGAAAAAAAAATCAATGTAATATACTGCATTAACTGAACAGAGGAAAAAACCCACATGGTCATCTCAACTGATGTAGAAAAAGCATTTAACAAAATTCAGCACACTTTCATGATAAAAACACTCAATATACTAGCACCTTCCTTATCATGATAAAGGTCATATACAAAAAACCTACAGCTAATATCATACTCAATGGTGGAAAACGAAAGTGTTACCTCTGAGATTAGGAATAAGAGAAGTATGCCTGTTTTTATCACTTCTATTCAAACACGGTACTGGAAATTCTAGCCAGAATAAGGGTAAAAGAAATACCCAAGAAAAGGGTAAAAAAGGTACCCAAACTGGAAAGAAAGAAGTAAAATTACCTCTGTTCACAGATGATGTGATCTCAGAGAAAACCTTTAAGAACCCACAAAAAATTACTGAGAGCTACTAAAATGAATTCAGAAATCAGCTGTTTCTATAAGCTTGAAATAAATAATCCTAAAAGGAATTAAAGAAAAGCATAAAAAGTAATAAAATACTTAGGAATGAATTTAACTGGCCGCTCAGGGCTTGTAGACTAAATCCCTATCAAAATCCCAACACTGTTTTTTTAAAGAGATAGAAAAACTAACCTAAAGTTTGTACAAAATCTCAAGGGACCCTGAAGAGCCAAAATAGTCTTGAAAAAGAACAAAGTTGGATGACTCACATTTCCTGATATTAAAACTTACTACAAAGCTACAGTAATCAAAATAGTGTAGTACTAGCACAAAGATATGACACACAGACCAACAGAACAGAAGAGAGAGCCCAGAAACAAATCTATATATATATATATATATATGTATGTGTATATATATATATATATACACACACACACACACACAGAGAGAGAGAGAGAGCGTCAATTGATGATTATTATTTTCTGCAAGGATACCATGAACAAAGGGGAAAGGAAAGCATTTCCAAAACAAGGTCCTAGGGGAACTGAATATCCATGTGCAAAAGAATAAAATTAGATCCTTACTTCACACTATGTACAAATTAACTCAATATGGATCAAAGACCTAAACTTAAGAGCTGAAACATAAAATGCTTAGAAGAAACATAGGTGTTTTCATAACCTGAAATCCTTAAGTATAATACCAAAAGCACAAGCAATAAAAACAGAACTTCAAAATTTTAAACTGTTAAGCATCACAGGATACCATCAAGAGAGTGAGAAGACAATGCACAGAAAATATTTGCACATCATATATCTGCTAAGGGATTAAAATCTAGAATAAAGAATTCCTAAGATTCAAAAACAAACCCCCTAATTTAAAGAATGGACAAAGGATTTAGACATTACTTCCAATAAAATAGACAAATGACCAATTCACACATGAAAAGATACTCAATATTATTAGTCATTAAGGAAATACAAAGCAAAACCATGAGACACCATCTCACACCCATTAGGATGGAATATGCAAAAAAGGGAAGCAACTGGAAGCCTAGTATAGAGCTGGTAGGAATGTAAAACGGTGCAGTCATTTGGAAAACATTTTGGTGGTTCCTCAAAAAGTTGAACACAGAACTACTATATGGTCTAGCAATTCTACTCCTAGGTTTATACCCAAAATAATTGAAAAGAGGGGCTCAAAGTGATACTTCTGAGTAGAGCAGTGTTCATAGCAGCTTTATTCACAATAGTTCAAAGGTGGAAAAACCCCAAGTGTCCATCACAGATGAATGGATACACAAAATGTGCTGTATATACACAATGGAGTTATTCAGCCATAAAAAGCGATGAAGTTCTGAAACATGTTACAGAAAGATGAACCTTGAAAATATTATGCTAGGTGAAGTAATAAGCCTGACACAGAAAGAAAGATTTTGTATGATTCCACTTCTATGAAATACCTAGAACAGGCAAATTTATAGTGACAGAAAGTAGGGTTACCAAGGACTAACAGAAGGGGAGAATAGGAAGTTATTGCTTAATGAGTACACAGTTTGTAATCATGAAAAAGTTATGAACAACACTGTGAATGTACTTAAAACTGCACACTTACAAAATGGTAAATTTTATATATACTTTACCACAATTTAAAAAAAGGAGTGAATTCTCAGTTTTTCCCATGAACTATATCAGGTCTTTAGATTTTCTTTCTTTCTCTCCCTGCCTGGAATTCCCACCCTGCTAGTAACAAAAGGGAAGAGAGGTTCCAAACATAGCCTCAATTTACCAATGTCTTATGAACACCTGTCAATGGACTCATTTTTAAATATGGCTTTTTCTTCTCATTAAACGATCATATTATAGAAAAATTAAAGAAAACAAAAAGATTAGGACCAAAACTCCATTACTATTAGAATTTTGTATGGCTTTCTAGCTTTTTAATAATGAAGCCAAATGTATATCCATAATAAATTCCTATAGGGTTTACAGAATAAGTGAGAGCCAATCTCATTTACAAGTTACCAGATCTGGTTGCAGGTTTCACAAAAACTTGGCCTAAAGCAATTTAGTTCTCTCATTTTACTCTAAGATTTTGAAATGGAGAACAGTATGACATTACTTGTGATACCCTTTGCTTTTTGAATATGATGCATTGTTCTTTCTGTTCTCCTCTGAAATACAGAACAGATTGTTCTTTCCCTTAAAAAGTTACCTGGCTACCTAAATTTGAAAAAGCTTTTTCAAAGCTGTTGGTAAAAAGGATCTGAAAGTGATATGGTAAAATGTAGGCATAAAGAAATGTGTTTTTACACTTCTCTTTTCACACTTGGCCAATTCATTTTCTACTGCTCAGGAATTAAATGGTACACAACATAGAACCACATAATCTCCATGAGTTTCAGGAATATATTTGATAAACTTAAAGAAAAAAAGAAAAAAGCAGGTGGTAACTCAAATGAGTTTCTTCCCATACTTCCAATTCACTGTCCTGGGAAGAGCTGGTGTCAGCTTTCCTCTTGCCCCGGTTCTTGCCAGTCATGTTTTTCCTGGACTGGTCATCAGCATCTTTACTTGGTGTGGTCTGCGTCAAAGACGGGCTTGGAGAAGGGTCTCCTGAAAAGGAAAAGTAAGACACTGGTATGGCCAGTGTAGTCACAGGCTATAAGAACCAGAGCAGGCTCTCTGCCTTTAAGAATCATGTTGCAGGGATAAAGGCTGGGAAACCAAACTTTACTTAAGCAATTTGGAAATTCAGACCTAACAGCATGAAGAGTTATAACTAGAATTTGTATGCCTGCCTCCCCAATGAAAAAACTTACCTATAAAGTCATTTTGCCCCCACCCAAAAAATTAAGCCTGCAATCAGTTTCTCAACTTGGTACAACTGACGTTTTGGTCCAGACAATTTTTGTTGTGAGGGGACATCCTGTACGTTTTAGGATGTTTGGTTAAGCAGCATCCTTGGCCTCTACCCATTAAGATGCCAGGAGCACCCCCTTCCCAATGTGACAACCAAAAATGTTTCCATAATGGCCAAATATCCCGGGGTGTGGGGGCCTTGGGGTGGAAGCAGGAGGCACAAAACCACCTCCAGTTGAAAACCACCACTCTAGATCTATTTACCAATTTAAATAAAATATAGAAAGCAGTAGGTTGCAGCAAGCTACGCTCTAAGTTTATAACTGGTGAAATTCATAGTGAGAAAACAATATACTTTCTTCAACAAATAAATTACACAGGAAAGAAAAAGAGATGGGGGAATTTATAGGTTAGAACAAAATATATATCCACCAATCACAATGTATGGACCTTAAAAGTGAAAGTCACTCAGTTATGTCTGACTCTTTGTGACCCCATGGACTATACAGTCCATGGAATTCTCCAGGCCAGAATACTGGAGTGGGTAGCCTTTCCCTTCTCCAGGGGATCTTCCCAACCCAGGGATCGAACCCAGGTCTCCCGCACTGCAGGTGGATTCCTTATCAGCTGAGCCACAAGGGAAGCCCTTTACTTGGATTTTAAACAAAAATAAGACGCTTAGTGATTATGAGAAAACTAGAAATAGCAATACCCTTTGGCATTAAGGAATCATTGTTGAATTATTTTAGATGGGATAATGGCATTGTGGTTATGTTATCAAGCATTTATCTTTTAGAGACATGAGACCTGGAATTTGAGGAGGGAATTAGATGAAGTGTAGTTGAAACGTACTAGGTCACCAGGTAATGTGAGCGGTAAAGAGCCCGCCTGCCAATGCAGGAGATGTAAAAGATGCAGGTTCGATCCCTGGGTCAGGAAGACCCCTGGAGAAGGGAATGGAAACCTACTTCAGTATTCTTACCTAGAGAATCCCAGGGACAGAGGAGCCTGGCGGGCTACAGTCCATAGGGTCACAAAGAGTCAGACACGACTGAAGTGACTTAGTACACACACAGCTGAAATAAGACTGCTGTGAGTTGTTAACTGTTGAATTTGGATGACAGATATATAAGGGTTCACTATACTATTCTGACAACTTCTGCCTATGTTTGAAATTCTCCATTATTAAAAAGTTAAAATTGTTATGAAAAACAAAGATATTTAGAGAAATGAATTAAAAACTAAGGTATTAACACATGTAATGATTTCAATGTTATGCAGGCTTGAAGCAGTGACCATCTGTATGTCCATCTATTTAGAAGACTAGTAGAGGCAAGATGCACAGAAAACTGCTTTAGTTGATGCAGACCACTGTTTTTAAAAATGTGTTAGTGTTAACGCTCAACAGTCTTCTTTCAAGTTATAGGATGTAACAGCAAACCACCAAATTTTCATGAAAAATAGAGGTAAATAAAAAGTATGTGCATATGTTTACTGAAAGTGTAAGTCTCTATGTCAGGATATTAAAATCTGGACATCATAATTCATTGATTCATTGCAAAGGTAGAGGTTGAAATTTGTAGGTTAAATTCTATGTATTTCTTTGGGGAAAAAGGACCACAGCTTTTCTCAAAATCTTAAAGGGATCCACGGCACAGAAAAAGTTAAGAACTACCACCCTGAGGTGTAACCAGAAGCCCAAATGATGCACAGACTAAAACTGGACTTCTCCAACTATTACAAAATGTGCTAAGATTCTGAAGTTCTCTGTGACAAGCTACAAGGAGGGTAGAGTGGGAGTCAGAAACAAAGTCTTTTCACTCTTGGTCCTTTTCTGTTCACAACATCAAGTTTTATACTCAGTCTGCCAATGACTCATCACAGTCTGGATACAGTGTTAAAAATACCCCTCACCTGAAAACGAAAGCCAAGAGGATGGTAACAGTGACTTAGACAAGAACAAAATAATCTTCACCATCACTGGCTGGATGAAATGCCCTTAAGCCAAAGTTTTTAGAGCTGCAGAGCTTACCAGAGGGAAGTCTGGGTGCTGCAGCTGCAGGCACCATGACACTGGGCTTCTCCGTCTGGTATGTGGCTGCCGCTAAGGTGGTACTCTCAGCATCACTGTTAGTCTGGCCTGTGACTCCAAAGCTGGAGCTGGGGTAGCAAGCTTGGTACTGACTCTGACCAAGGATGGTATAGGTGGGATAGTCCTGTAGGTCAAAGGGAGTAAGGGAGGAAAACAAGACTCAGAAAGAGCAAAACACAAATTTCAACACAAAAGACTTTCATGTCCCTCTTTCTCATAATTATTTCCTTAAAACATTAACTTGACTTCTCATTTACCTACCTATATAGTTTTCCACCTAAGCCAATGATTTTCAAAATGCATTCTGTGGAAACCGAAGAGTCAAGAGGAGATGCTGAGGGTAAGACTGAGAAGGAAGTGTCCCATGCACTGTACACACAATGTCCATTTTCTACTATAACATTCTTTTTCTCCTACTTTATGTACAGAATTTCTGCATAAATTTTTGCATAGAATTTTTGAAGGAAAGATTTTACACTTTCAGAAGTTTATATACCATTGCACTAGATGGTAGTGCTTTTAAGGATAGATGAGCATGAACAAAAAAAGCACATATCCTACATAGTTTCCCAGTTTAAAAACTGAGTATATCTCTCTTTAAAAAAAAAATCACATTTTCTTTAAAAATAAAGTTATTTCAAAATATTTGAAGGGAACTTTTGGTAGTTTCATAGGCACACACATGACAAAATTTATCAGGTCATACACTGGAACCTGTGTGGTTTACTGTATGTCAATTAAACCTTAAAAAAGCTGTAAAAAATGGGTATGATGCACAGCTCAAACACATCTTAAAAAAATTCCACTGATATTGATATTGGTGACAAGTAGGAAGACGCTAATTGGCCAGATCAATTATTTATAAAGAGTACTGAGCATCTACCATAAGCCAAATAATTCAGCGTGTGTGTGTGTGTGTGTGTGTGTGTGTGTGTGTGTGTGTGTGGGTCCATGGACAGGAAAAAGAAATATTAAAGAAAAGAGTAAGTCATACTAGCTGAACTCAGGGAGTTAAAAATCTATCAGGATATAAGGCAAAAATACTTCCAACAAGTTAGCGATAAAAAATGAAAAAGCAGAGACTTCCCTGGCAGTCCAGTGGTTAAAACCCCGAGCTTCTACTGCAGAGGGCACGGTTCAATCCCTAGTCGGAGATCCATATGCCATGTGGTGTGGGCAAAAAGAAAAAGGAAAAGCAAGAAAGAATTTCAGGAATGGTTGGATCAGGGCTGGGTAAGGGAAAAAAGAAATTGAAGATGACTGGTCTGGTTTTAGGTGCAGGTATATCAAAAAATAGTGTGTGTTCTAAGTTGTTTCAGTCGTTTCCGACTCTTTGTAACCCTATGGACTGTAGCCTGACGGGCTCCTCTGTCCACGGGGTTCTCCGGGCAAGAATACTGGAGTGGATTGCCATGCCCTCCTCCAAGGGGATCTTCCCAATCCAGGGATCAAACCTGCGTCTCTTATGTCTGCTGCACTGACAAGTAACTGAGACACCGTAGGAAAAAGCAGCATTACTTTTGGAGGATACTGAACAGCAGAAAGGGTGGGAAGAAAAGTTGGTTTTAGATATGGTTAAATTAGGGAAATAACAGGATATTAAAGGAAAAAAGCCAATCAATCAGCAGGAAGCCTGTAGATATCATGAGGTCAGGACTAGACTCCTCATTTTGGAAGTAGTAAATGGATACTGTGAATGTGTAAACATTCCTGGGGATGAAATAATAAACACGTGGAAAACTAAATACAGACTGTCCATGACAGAAGCCAGGGTATGAAAGGGAGAGAGATGTTACCCTGAAGAGTTCCAGGTACACAGCAGGAACTCAATAAATACGTGGGGACTAGAAGAATGAACAAATACAAAAGCAGTCAAACATAAAATGTGAACCAGAATAGTAATATTAACTGCACCCAGGAGAAAAGATCCATGGAGACTGTGGTTGATAATACTAATTGCTACAGAGAAAACAACAAATAAAAACATTACAACAAAACCAAAGCACTCCTAAAACACTGAATATGTTACCAGTGACCTAAACATAAAGTTAGCACAACAGTGATCAAGACCAGACCACAAGGAATTCACAGTGAAATGCGCGGCTAAATAGGGAGCAGATATAATCCTATCACTCAGTCTTAGCAGAGGAGTAAGAGAGACTGGATAGTAGCCTGGGAAACCATCCTAGGTCCTTGCTCTGGGAGCATCCAGAAAAAGGTCTCTCCACGGCCCATACTGGTTTGTTTCTTAGAACTGGCAAACCGATAATGAAAAGAAGGGAGGAAGAGCTAGTTAGATGAACCGTATCAAGTAGGATGAACAAAAGGAGCACCGTACCTGGTTGGAGATGCTGGAAACTGCTGCTGCTGGAATATTGGCAATAGCAGATGAAGTGGGTATCAGGCTGGCATTTGTGCTTGAAGCTATAAGATTGAAAGTGTTAAACGATATTATGTGAAAGGCTCAAAGAAATTGAAAATATATTCTGTCCTAAGTAAACAGATTGACAAGGAGATAAGAAACATTGGCAAAGGAAATGAATACTAGATACCAGTTTTGCTCTTTTGCATGCCATACCTTAATTGAGATTTAATTAGAAATAAAGCACTTCATACATTTTTCCTGTTTCAACTTGAGTCTTCACCTATTCCTACTAAAGTCCTAGAAAGACACAACACAATACACTGGTTCATGCTAATGATACTAAGGAAATCAGAAGCTAAACCAAATCACTGCAGTCCATCTTCTCTGGCAGCTGCAAAATAACTCACCTGCAGTGTGACCTCCTGACACCAGGAGAAACAACAAAAGCTCTGGCAAATCCACGTGTAATTCCTATACTGTGATGTTTACTGTCACTTGCCCCAAATTATGCCGTTTCTGATGCAACACAATTACTCTGAGCAATTGAGGTAGCTCTCCAAATTCTAAAGTGTTTGGGGTTGCTTCAACAAACACCATGTTCTGGCATTTAATGGTTTCACCAATGAGCCTGGAAAAACTCAGAAAGTATTCAACACTATTCTGGTCAGGTAAAAAATTTAAAGCTACTTAGGCTGCCTGTGTCAGGACAAGGAATTTGGGTGAAGTTTTTCACACCCTTCCATCACAAATTCCACCTGCGTTTTAATCAAACCCTCAGTGACTAGCTTTTGCCACCGTGATTTTTTTTTCCCAGGCAGACAATACAAGTGAAATTGTGAGGTACTCACTGCTCTTGAACCTCTCCTTCACTTCTCATAAACATATTTACACTTGGCTCCTACTGCAGTCACACACAATAAACGTTCACCATCAGGTAGATCAGACTATCTGACTACCTATCCCATTGGCGACAAAGTCCTCAGAGGAAAAGTTATTAGGAAAATCTCCATTAACAGTAGTGCAGGTGAACAAACGTGGCAGAAACTTGAGAGTACTGGTCAAAATCAGAGGGAATTTTTATCCCTTTCTCCAAGGCTACTCTGCCTAAAGTCTAGAAGAGACTGAAGCAAGTCAGACATAAGGAACAGCTACTGATGCAACAGTGGCTTCAGAAGACTCGGGACAAAGAAGAGCTCATTTGTCCACAGTCATGAGTTAAAGGTAAATAATAGCCAAATGATAATTGGGATCTCCCAGTTCTTCACTGAATGCCCTTTCTTTCCTGAGTTAGGGATGAGATTTCCTCACTACTCAGGGAGATTTTCTTTTCTATAGTACTCCTCCCCCAGGTAAATGAAAGGATTCTTATTTACTTTTTTAAACCCAACAACTAAATGAAACAGATTTTATAGTCTTATAGATAATATTTTCTTCCCATCAATATTTCTCTCCCTAAGGGGAAGTCAGAAATTACTATATATAAGCTAGATGATTCTGTAAGTAGCTTTTAAATTATTCTTGAAGGAAAAGAATTTTGGGCACATTCCAGATTCTGTTACTAGTACATTATGCTAGGCAGGTCTGCTGGCTGAACATAGGTGATTTAATGCGGGGAAGAAAATGAAGAATTTAATCTCTCAAGGTTATCTCTTCCAGCAAAGTTTGTTTCTAGATCAATTTTTATTTAGCTCTAGTCCTAGCATACACTTTTCTGTTCCTCCTGCTGCTAAGTCGCTTCTGTCGTCTCCGACTCTGTGTCACCCCATAGACGGCAGCCCACCAGGCTCCTCTGTCCCTGGGATCTTCCAGGCAAGAACACTGGAGTGGGTTGCCATTTCCTTCTTCAATGCGTGAAAGTGAAAAGTGAAAGTGAGGTCGCACAGTCGTGTCCGACTCCGTGTGACCCCAGAGACAGCAGCCCACGAGGCTCCTCTGTCCCTGGGATTTTCCAGGCAAGAGTACTGGAGTGGGCTGCCATTGCCTTCTCCATCTGTTCCGCCTATTTACCTTTAATTCTGTTCTACCTTCTTAATAATTTATAAATGGTTAGAGGTTCAACTTATTTATATCTGATCTCCACACACACACAGGGAAAAAGGTATTCTGACAAGGTAGTTTTATAAATTTAACAATTTTCAGATCACTTACTGGAGGTAAAAAGTAGACCTAAAAAACAACTGGCCACATACTCTAATTATCCATGACAGGAAGTTTAATGTCTTGATTAGCTAGTTGCTGATACCAAGTTTTTAAAAAGTACAGTACTAAACATTACAAATTTCTCTTAGCAACAGTGGCTTCCATTACAGAAAATGTTGGTCTGCTAACCTAGAAAGTTTACAGGGCTTAATAACAGTTCTTTCCTCAACTCAATCAAATCAGTCCTAAAGTGTCATTCATTTATTCATCTGTTCATCAAACCAGGGTGTACTATGTGCCCAGAAACTGTTCCAGTCACTGGGGAATAGGGGAGTGAATAAGACAATGCCTGCCCTCATGTTATTTAAATTCTAGTGATATAAGTCAGATGACAATTAAGTAATATTTATTTAGGTTCTTATAACCAGCATTGAACTCAAGCTAAACTCACCTTAAAATACACACAGTCACTACATGCCCTACCTCCTGCACTACGACAAAAAGTCAGGCACCTCAAAAAAAAAAAAAAACACTGACCATCCCACAGAAATATATATGTAGGTCTCAACAACAAATTCAACTGCTGACTTAAAAAACAGAAGCAGCAGCAATAAAGTATGCAACAAAAAGAATAAATTTCAAGGATCATTTAAAACTCAAGTGGTAACTCCTATTGATATATATATATCTAAAGACTATTAGCTCTCCAAGTGCCAATGGGATGGCCAACTGTTTTTGGACAGTTTCCACTCCTGTTTTGACAATGAAGCTGTGAAATCATAGGAAGAAGCTGTGAAATCATAGGAAGGTAAGCTTCTGAGAACCATGCCCCACTCAAGGTCCATCTGAAACAGTCAGGATACAAAGATAGCTTTAACGAGAAGGCTGTGGTTACAGAACTGTGAGAGGCAGTTATGAGACATTACCTCACAGCTGGAGGGTAACCCAAGGGTTAATGGCACATAGAAGTTGATGCAAGATTTAGTTCCTAACCACCTCACTAATTTTATATATGTCTCTCCACCACCCCTGCTCACCCCAGCTTTCGAGTTACTGAAAACAAGACCCTCTTTCTCACTTGAGGACCTTTGCAATGTCGTTCTCACTGCCTGGATTGTTCTCCCTGGCGTGTCCCCTCTTGCCCTCCAGCTTGATGGTTCCTGGTCAGCATGTCTACATCCACAGACTCTGACTCCTCTGTTAGAACGAACTCCTTTCTTGTCTTCCCAATCACAACAACCAGTTCTTTTCCCCTTTCAGAGCACTTTTCAAAAGTTATTTCCTCCTTTCTTTGTTCTCTGCCTCCCCTCCTAGTCTGTAAGCTCCATGAAGGCAGAATCTTGCTATTTGATTCATTACCTCCAACATCTAGCAAAATGCCTGGCCTGTAATTAAGTGATGCTCAATAAATACTCATGGGATTTATGAATAATAGCATGTCAAGGTTATCAAAAACAAGTCAAGTGTGAAAAACTGCAGTCAAGAGAAGCTTAAAAAAACACGACAATCAAATGAAATGTGGTGTCTTGGATGAGATCCTGGAATAGAAAAAGGACATCAGGTAAACACTAAGGCAATCTAAATAAACCTATGATTTAATTAATAATAATGTACCAATATTAGTTTATTAATCCTAACAAATGTTCCATTCTAATGTCAGATATTAATAATAAGGAAAACTGTGTGTAGGGAAGGGGATATATAACTCTATTATCTGCTCAGTTTTTCTACAAATTTAAATACAATAAAAAATAGAGTCTATTAAAATACAAAACAAATCTCCTAGTCAACGAAAGACTATTATGTGTCACCAACACTATTAGAGCCCAAAGACATTCACTGAACGTCAAGGCTGGGTTAAAATTAATTTTGAAAATTCTAAAACTAATTTTACTATTTGAATTTTAATTATTTTAACCATTTCAACTCAAGAAAACAACCAGAGATTTGGCCACATAGTCACAGACACTCTAGGAAAAGGTTGATATAAAGAACCCAAATCTATTTAATCAAATGGTTTTCATGAGCATTGAAATAGAAACTAAACAAAAGGTTTTGATCAGAATTGATCAAGCCAGAAGTGGAATTTGCTATAATTTCTCTAATTTCTCCAGGGAAGATGGGCTATTGTCAACTGTTGAAAGCTTTTGGAAGGAATGAGGGGACATTGCCATTTTGATTACTTGAAAAAAAAAAAAAAATCAGTACAATGCTCCTTGCTTTTATTCATGCTGTGACTGGGTAGTGACACAGGGGAGGGTGGGAAGTGGGGGGAGGGGAAGCCCTGGAGAGCTAAATAACATTCATTAGCCGAGCTAACAGAAATGAAAAGTAGGGGTGAGGAGAGTGATACTGATAGTGGAGAATTCAGGTACTCAAATGTGCCAAAAACATCCATATTTCATCTCAGCCAATCGTTACTACCTTCTTTCTACCAAGTTTTACTCAGAATAAATGGCAAAAATTGACAACTTGATGGTTAATTTCTGCCTTAATTTTTACCCTGTGCCAAAGATCTAGTGAAGAATATAAAGGGCAACAGATTAACCAGAAAAGGGAAGGGAAATGAATTTAAATACTTGCTAGTATACGTTCTCAGTTTGGGGAGCGGATATTGATACCATGACTTCAATACTGAAAATCATAAACATTACACTCATGTGCTGGGGCCAGACTGCCCAGCTTACATTCTTGACTTATTCACTGTGTCTTATGTGCCAAATCTGTAAAATGAGATTAATGACAGTACTTCCCTCCTAGGTGTGTTATGATTACATGAGTAACACTTATCTGTTGTGAAAACAATGCTAAACATATAATACAAACTTAGTAAATACCAACAGTAATCATTAGCACAATGGAGGAAACTGGGTTAATTGATCTAAAGGGAGAAAATGTACTAAAAGGTAAAAAAATTAGGATACTGGCAAATTAAGTCACAGAATGGCTTTGTGACTTTTTTAAAGCAATGGGTCTTAAAAGACCCCCACAAGGTGGTGGTTCTTGTTTTACAAGGAGGGAGCAGTAAGCTCAGCTACCAGGTTCCACAAATTCAAGATACAACTACAGAGGAGTGGTGGTTCTACACCTTGGAAAAGGATTATTAATATAAAAGAAGAGAACTTGCTTTTCTTTCACGACCAAGGTGTAGTCATCAGAGATATAAATGTTTAGGAGGGACTTGTCTACTAGACTTGCCTATAGTTGGACCCCAAAGCCTACCAACCTAGAGAAACACTTTATAAAAATGAAGAGGGTTAGAAGAGAAGATAAAGTCATGCTCTCAAGTTTTTCCCTCCTGGCTTGTTCCTATTTTAGAAAGAAAGGAGGAGGCGGGGGTGGAGAAAGGAAAATAAGAAAAGAGGCCACTCGGTAAAATAATTAAGAAAAAAGGAGACTTGCTAAACAATAAGAGATAGAGGTAGCTCAGAGTAAGGTCTTAGGAATGTAACCAGTTCTGTTCCCAACAGACCAAGAAAAAGTAGTTCCTAATCATTTTATTGAAGACAGTTAACACCGAAAATCAAAACATTCTGTTTAATATAATCTAAATAAAAACATTTTCAATCCTCAAAGTTTGTATCTTAAGAATACCTCAGACCAGTTTTCGCTGTCCTAACTTCATCCCTCTAGCACCACCATTTTATAAAGAATAATATTTAAAAGCTGGGAGAAAGGAGGCAGATGAGAAGCCAAGTTAATTCCCCATTTCGGAGCAATGACAAATTCCCTGCATTGGACTTGAAAGGATCGGGAATTAACTCCATAGTGCCTTTTGAGTTTCTTTGTCTTCATTCCTAATAGTCCTGTCTTAATTCTAACCTTTCAGAAGAAAAATTCGGGAAGGCAGACAGGTTTAGAGTTCAAGCTTTAATGCTATGCTTTTCATCACAAAATAGAAACAAGACTGAATTTTTTGGCAAGAAAAATGCTTACCAAGAAGTACAAAATGGGGGAGGAGGTATGACAAAAACCACAGCAGAAAAGCAGCCCACACCTTACAAAGTAGCACTCATCTCACTTTCCATTCTATTTGGACTTCAGAGAAAAGAAGTCAGCAGAGCTCTAACCTACAGTCTTCTGCTCATTTACAGGACAAAATGTCACTGAAAACAGACTAGAACAAAATCAGACAGGTTTTCTGGACACCAACATGCAAAAGAGGAGTCTTCAATTCTATTAAGCAGTTCATGAAGGCTTAAACTACTTATGAACCTCACTCCTAAGTTCTGGTTTGTCTAACACAAAAAGCATGCACAAATGCAAATATCCTGTATTACCCAATATGTTTGGAGATACAGGTAGATTAAAAACAAAAACCATAATAATTAAAAAAAAAAAATGAAACACACACAACCATGCCTGTTTACCTTGAATGGGATAAGAATAATGTGCTGGGCTTGGCTGGCTTGTGGTTAACCCTGTAGTGCAGGTAAGAACACTGTGTTGACTTGGAGATGGAGTCTGAATTAAACCACTTTCAGGTTTCATACCTGGCCACAATGCACCTGAATCAGATAAATTGGACCAATTACAAACAATACACTGGGACTGAGGAGCATGGTTATGCTTTCAAATATCAGCCAGTAGGTTTAAAATCTAAATCTTAAAACAAAAATAAATTTGCTTGTAAGAGAAAATTACTGAATCTCCCACTCGTAATATACCACAAGCAAATACAATTTCAAAGAATTGGGAGTGGGGCCATAGAAATAAAAATCCTGTCAAAAACCCCAATAGTAATATACATATATAAGCTCACTTCAACGGTTGGGGGAAATTGATCAGGATTCAGAAAAAGAGCTACTGACACCCAAGCATTGTTGTAAAGAGTGTCTGACATTCAAATCATCTGTGTGCATTGTCAAGGTGGGAGATATTCCACATACATTTAAAATTCACTTACCCATTAAATAAGAACCAGATTTTTCTAAAATGCATATATACTTCTCTGCCTCCTTAAGCTGGTTATTTTGTTACCTTTGTTTCTTCTGATTAGGAAAGACATACCTGCTTACTTTCATAAATTAAAAACATTAACAGAAATATGTAATTCCTAATATTTAGAAAAAATAAAGTCACATATAATCCCACCATACAGACTTAACCACTATTTACAGTTTGCATAAAAGCCACCAAGATTTCTTCTGTTTACAATCTTGTTTTTCCTTTTTAATAAAAATGGGATGTTACCTGCTGTTCATAATTTGCTCTTCCACATAATATCTGAGAGACATCTTTCCCTGTCAGAACATAAATATCCACCTCACACTGACAGATATCACAGCTATTCACTTTTTTTTTTAATCACAATGCTCCTAGGTGGCAATCTTTTAAAAATATATTCATACCCTTTCCTATCTTCTTAGCAGGGGGAACACACCTTTTTTCACAATTACTGTTTCCAAGAGCACTTCTATTCTGTGCCATGTACATTACAGAAACATCCCCACAGTCTACTGCAGTATGTCAAGACATCTGCTTAGTACTAACTAGAACTCAATGACAGTTCTATGATTTGAAGGTTCTTGTATCTCTTTGCCTTTTCTCTGTGATCTGTCACTTCTTGACAATCTTGTGTTTCTGGCTGTATCTCGTTTTTCGTCTGCTGTAAACTAGGAAACCATAAGAAAAGCATGCTTCTACGTGAGAGTCTAAGGATATCCTTTATGAATGAATTGTTTCTGTCATCATTTTGGCTATGCAAAAGTCTACTAAAAACCTCACTGTGCTCTGAACAGTTACGGCTACTGGATCAATATAGTTGAAGCTGATAAATACACATGAAATAACTTATTTGAAGAGATTAAGAAACACCAACATCTTAGCATGAATTAGAAGGGCTGTCCCCCTCCTTACTTAGTTCATGATTTTAAATCTTGTCCAGGTAAGCCACAGCTAAAGTCCTTGCTATGGTTGACATTTAGCAATAAAAAATATTTGAGAATGTAGTTTTTTAAACGTTTATCATGTGAAATTTGAATATCAGTGCTAAGACTCTTGGTGATTGACTGTCACATTCTTTAGAAACAACTTGCCATTCCAGTGTCACAATAACTTTCAGATTTATTGTAATCAATTTTTTTTTTCTAAATAGGTTCTGAACCTGGGGTGCTGGATTTGTGAACATGTTTATTATTACACTGTACTAAAATACTATCTTACTAATAAGAATAATATTAACTGAGAGGGTTTTGCTAGTCTCATTATTTAGTATGTATTCTTAGAGTTTCAAAATGTATAATTTCTATAAATTGGTCTTTCTTATAAGGTCAAAAATTAGTGCAAAATGTCCAAGACAAGTTAGAGGAAATAGCTAGCTTTGAATGTTTTGGGCCAGAAATATGAAGTATAAACATGAAGTATATTTAATACTGTTTTATAAAGAATAAAGGAATAAAAGACAGTATGTACACTGCTTCCGGCATCACTGCAGCCCTGCTCTTTAAGCCCTTCCTTTAAAAGTGCTCTTCCTAGAATTTCAAGTAACAAGTAGCATGACCACCAAATAGTCTAACTGTAGAGCACTATTGCCAACATCAAAGAAATAAAATCCTGGCTTCCTGACTCCTAGTCCACTGTTCTTTGCCCATAAGTTCAGACTTTCTCAAGTCATTTAAGCACCAAGAGCCTGATGTAGGGCAATAGCTGATCAAAAAATGGCAAAGGAGTTTTTGTCTGAGTGCTATGCTCCTGCTGCCCACAGTGGGGTCTCATCACAAACTCTACCCCATGTTTCTCAGCCCAAATACTTCCCTCTTGGTTAGTTACTAACCAAACTAATCTGAGCACCTCACTTTGCAGTAACATGTATCAGAGTAGTGGAACTTTAGAGAAGACTGTGCATGCTCAGTCACTAAGTTGTGTCCGACTCTTTGCAACCCGATGGACTATAGCCTACCAGGCTCCTCTGTCCATTGGGTTTCCAAGTCAAGAATACTGGAATGGGCTGCCATTTCCTTCTCCAGGTTAGAGAAGATTAGTTTGGTTAGGAACTGAAGTACATGTAAATGCTAGGAAAAAACATATGAAAAAATATCTTGGTTCATTTAATAGTTCACTGGGATGAGCTATTATAAATACTAAATAATCTGAGTACTTTTGTTAATAATAAAATAAGTAGATGTATATTATAGAAAACTGCGAAACTAGAGAAAGTGAAAAGAAAAATATTGCATAGTATCATCATACAGAAAAAAATACAGGCAGTTCTGGCTTTTGCATGGGACTGTGTTAACTGAAACCTGTACACAGTGGAACTGTGTCCTCATTTTGCACGCTTCCTCAGTAACTGAGATCAAACCTGTACTGCCTGTACTGTTAACATTCAGTTTTTCTTCCAAATTACTCTTTATTTAGTATTTTTTAAAAATACTTAGTATATTATATTGTATTTTCAGTTTTACATACTGCTTGTTTCAGTTAATAATGAGCTATGTTTTCGAGACACTAAGTATTCTTTAAGAATATGGTTTATAATGGCTACACAGTTTTTCATTCTATGAATCCACTGCAATTTAACACACATCTTTCCATTCAATATGTCGGCTGTTTCCAATCTTTTGCTATTGCAAATAATGCTGTGATGAGTATCTTGGTAGTACATTTTTGTGGTTATCGCTAATTAATTTCCTAGGATAAATCCCTAGAAGGGATTACTGAGGGAAATGACATGAACATCCTTAAGACACTTAATGCAACTGTCAAATCTCCATTTTATATTAAACCTCTTTTGAAAGAAGGCAGAACAATGGAGGTTAAGCCAATCTTTTGTGAGCTCCTAAAAACAAATAAGTATCCTTTCCCTCACACATATTCATTCAGATCACTGGAAGTTAAACCTCAAATCCTTATTCTGCCATCTCATAATTTCTACATAGCTGTGAAAGATGACCACTATTCCTTTACTTTTAAAGATCTGCCAAAATATGGGCTTCCTAGATTTCCTTTGTCTTCTCTCACTTCTTTAAAAGAAGGAAACTTAAATTTCATCTCAACTCTAATATTAACTTTTTCAAACAGACCTAAATTTATGAGCACTTCTGGATTTAAACAGATTGGGGTGCAATTCTAATCCAAGGCATTTACTAACTGTATGACCTCAGGTTAGTCACTTAATCCTTCTAAACCTGTTTCCTCATCTATAAACAGGGATAATGCTACCACTTACTTTTTATGACTGTTGGTTTGGATTAAATAAGAAAATAATGTAAAGTGTGAAGACTTATTCTCAGCATACTGCTTGGCACAGTAAGCACTCATTATTTCAACAGCAATGCCAAAGAAAGCTCAAAAGACCGCACAATTGCACTCATCTCACACGCTAGCAAAGTAATACTCAAAATTCTCCAAGCCAGGCTTCAACAGTATGTGAACCGTGAACTTCCAGATGTTCAAGCTGGTTTTAGAAAAGGCAGAGGAACCAGGGATCAAACTGCCAACATCCACCCGATCACTGAAAAAGCAAGAGAGCCAGAAAAACATATACTTCTGCTTTATTGACTATGCCAAAGCCTTTGACTGTGTGGATCACAACAAACTGTGGAAAATTCTGAAAGAGATGGGAATACCAGATCACCTGACCTGCCTCCTGAGAAATCTGTATGTAGGTCAAGAAGCAACAGTTAGAACTGGACATGGAACAACAGACTGGTTCCAAATAGGGAAAGGAGTACATCAAGGCTCTATATCGTCACCCTGCTTATTTAATAACTTATATGCAGAGTACATCATGAGAAACGCTGGGCTGGAGGAAGCACAAGCTGGAATCAAGATCGCTGGGAGAAATATCAATAACCTCAGATATGCAGATGACACCACCCTTAGGGCAAAAAGTGAAGAAGAACTACAGAGCCTCTTGATGAAAGTGAAAGAGGAGAATGAAAAAGTTGGCTTAAAACTCAACATTCAGAAAACTAAGATCATGGCATCTGGTCCCATCATTTCAAGGCAAATAGATGGGGAAACAATGGAAACAGTAACAGATTTTATTTTCTTTGGGGCTCCAAAATCACCACAGATGGTGACTGCGGCCATGAAATTTATAAGACGCTTGCTCCTTGGAAGAAAAGTTATGACCAACCTAGACAGCATATTAAAAAGCAGAGACACTACTTTGTCAACAAAGGTCTGTCTGATCAAAGCTATGGTTTTTCCAGTAGTCATGTATGGATGTGAGATATCAACCATAAAGAAAGCTGAGTGCCAAAGAATTGATGCTTTTGAACTCTGTGTGGTGTTGGAGAAGACTCTTGAGAGTCCCTTGGACTGCAAGGAGATCCAACCAGTCCATCCTAAAGGACATCAGTCCTGAATATTCACTGGAAGGACTGATGCTGAAGCTGAAACTTCAATACTTTGGCCACGTGATGCGAAGAACTGACTCATTGGAAAAGACCCCGATGCTGGGAAAGATTGAAGGTGGGAGAAGAAGGGAACGACAGAGGATGAGATGGTTGGATAGCAACAGCAACTCAATGGACATGAGTTTGAGTAAACTCCGGGAGTTGGTGATGGACAGTGAGGCCTGGTGTGCTGTAGTCCATGGGGTCACAAAGGGTTGGACACAAGTGAGCAACTGAACTGAATTGATTATTATTGCATAAATATATTAACATAAAGTCATATTATTACAATAAGATTTTCTAAAGCTCTGTTTACATCTGAAATAAAAAACAGACTAGCTAATTGAGTTTTAGTGCTAAAAGTAAGATAATAAAATTACTGAAACCTTCACAAGAAGGTCTTCCCTGATAGCTCAGTTGGTAAAGAATCCACCTGCAATGCAGGAGACCCTGGTTTGATTCCTGGGTCAGGAAGATCCACTGGAGAAAGGATAGGCTACCCACTCCCCAGTATTCTTGGGCTTCCTTTGTGGCTCAGCTGGCAAAGAATCTGCCTGCAATGCAGGAGACCTGGATTGGGAAAATCCCCTGGAGAAGGGAAAGACTACCCACTCCAGTATTCTGGCCTGGAGAATTCCATGTACTGTATAGTCCATGGGGTCACAAAGAGTCGGACAGGACTGAGCAACTTGCACTTCACTTTTTCACAAGGAAAGGAATGGAGAGTTTTTTTTTTTTTAACTGAAGGGTAGCTGATTTACTATATGTGTTAGTATCAAGTGTATAGCATAGTGATTCAGTTTTTTTGCTTCCCTGATGGCTCAGTCAGTAAAGAATCTGTCTGTAATGCAGGAGACCTGGGTTCAATCCCTGGGCTGGAAAGATCCCCTAGAGAAGGAAATGGTGACCCACTCCAGTATTCTTGCCTGGGAAATCCCACGGACAGAGGAGCCTGGCAGGCTACAGACCACGGGGTCGTAAGAGTTGGACACAACTTAGCAATTACACCACCACCACAGGTTATTATAAGATATTGGATATAACGCTCTCTGCTATACAGGAAGAAATGGAGTGTTTTATATCTGAGTGATATAAAACAAAAAAAGCCATGTGGTAAAACATAAGAAAATTTCTTTTAAAAACACAGTCACTTAAAAAAGTTATCACACATACACACAAAAAGTATTACAAGTATTTCTTTGATATTTCCTTTATGAAATGTGAGGATATGCCATACCTATCATTCAAAGGCAAATTAAGCTAACGAACAGTTCTCTCTGAACAACTGATAGGAATTTAAAAACAAGTTTCCTTCACCCCAATTATTAAACAGAAACAGATTAATAGAAGAGCCTATTATAACCAATATTTCTTTATAAAATATTGTCTCCTTTATGTTTTTAACAGGGATCTACTTTACAGAATTTTCTTTCCTTAATATGAGGGAAATGCAGTGATTATAAAAGATACCACAATATCTACGACCTACATGCACATGGCACTGTGCTATGTATTCCATAATCTGAGCTTAGAGATGTAACAAGAGTTTTACTTGACAATGAACAGCAGGAATAAACAGCTGTTCAACAATGTCATAAAGGGATTTTGGCTTTCCAATAAAGAATTTAAAACAGAGAGTTAAAAAAAAAAAAAAAACCCAACATGAAATACTTTTTACTTGCTAGCCTATTGTTGATATTAGCCAGCTGCTGGTAAATTAGCTTTAATATATACAAAAAGAAATAAACACAAACATATTCACAGAGAGTTCTGCATCTGAAAGGACTGCTCAGTCTTGGCTGGTTAAATATATCAGCAACATAATATTTTAGTATACTTGCTGATACTGACAGACACTGAGGCATGGGTGTACAAACAGGAAAACAAGAACATTTCTGTTTCTTTTCTTTCATGAAGTTATCAGCTACCACTACCATTAAACATAACTCCCAATTTTTGTTTCTAGGAGTTATCAAGAGCCAAGGAATGCTAACAAGTCTCAAAGTAAGAAAGTTGTAACTACCATAAAAGAGTAGTCAAATAGGCCAGGAAAAGTAGGAATGTCAAAACCAAAAGCAAGCAACACCCAGAATCTGTGGCAATCTCTTAGAAAGATTTTCTAATTCCCAGCTAGTTGCAATAAAGGCTACCAAGTTATAATTTTATTAACATACAGAATATTTTTTTAAAAAATACAGTATTCTTTCAATTTCCTGACATCAGTTCTAGGAAAGCAACAATAAACCACATTAAACATATCTATCAATACACACACTGAAAAATCAGCAGATATTAAGTGCTCAAACAACCTCAAACTGACTTCTAGTAAATCATTCTAATTTATAGTTCAATCCAAGATACCTAAAACCAAAGAACAAAACTCTCTATGCACATGATAAGGTTGTACAAAATCAGGGATTTCCCCCTCTAAGATGACTTTTTGGTTCAGCAGAGCAACAACTGATCACTTTGCGGTACGGGATAAGAAGGAAAGGGAGAAACTGACAGAGAGAGAACTATAAGGTATATTCTATCTGGATATGTAGATTACTTAGTTTTAGCAAGAAATTAGCCACCTCAAAATATACTTGTCATGGTGCCATGTTTTCCATGAAGTAAGTCAAATCAATAGCAATTCCTCAAAGAGTTTCCAAACACTTGAAGATTCCAAGTTTTCCAGTCAAGATTTAGCATCTTGGAAATAGCTAAGTTATGGCAGGTAAACAAGTGAGTATTGAAAAGTTATGATTTTATATCACATGCATCAAATATACTGTGGAAAAGTTGCAAACCCAACTTCTATCACACCTGTAACAAGTAGATGCTGTCAAGAACAACTTGCTTTCTCTCAGCTTCCTGATTACTCATGCTTGCTTTTGGGGGAAAGATGGAAATTTCTGCGGGGTAAAATCAATATTCTTAGAAACTGCTTACAACAGGATGCCTTACCGAAAGGAGGTAGTCCATACGTCTGGGTTGCCTGAGGGTAGACAGCATAGGGTTGTGACTGCTGCAAGGTCTGGTACTGAGTCTGCCCAGGGTAAGCAGTTTCCGAAACAGGAACTGAGAGGATATGTGCATAAGGTCTAGAAAAGTTCAAGAAAACAAAAATTTTCACATAAGAAAAACAAAAAACAGCTAATATCACTAACAGCAAAGAATCAATAATGAGTAGACTAACCTGTCACATAAAATGTCTCTTACTATGGTCAGAAAGTAGAATATTTTTTCCTTTTCAGGTCTACTTATCATCTACCTAACAAACAATTTTATAGACAAATTAACAGTTTCAAATATCCTCCAAAGGTCCAATCACACCACAAACATTTGTGGTGTGCTATGTGCAAGGCCTTATGTGAGATACAATTACTGACTAAACTCATTCATGCCCTTATGTCTAAATACAGAATAAAACCCTAAAAGGACAGACAACTGGATAGAACAGATTGGCAACTGACTCCAGTCCCCATTGAGCCCTCCAGGCCAAACTAAAGTTCTGAGAGGGGAAGTGGAACTTGGAAAAGAGGGTGAGGCCTGCAGAGAAAAAGCAGGCAACCACCATATTAGAAAAGCAGGATCAGGAGTATGGCCCAATGTCCCTAGATTGAGCCTATAAAATCAGAGTCAAGTGACTACAAAATCCGGGAAGTTCTCGACAGGACACTGACTTGCCCTGCTGATATTTAAGCCAGAGTTGGTACCAACCACATCAGGTTTAGCTAGAGATGAATTCAATAGTGAAACTTCAGGGATTTTAAACCAGCTAGCTGACCTGCTCATTTCATCCACGGAATAAGATGGTGCCACATTTTATGCACTGAATTTTTAGATACGAGTTATTTTACTTGGTGAGTTATGCTGTACTTATAAAGTAAGAAAGTAAGTGTCATATGTACCATGTAGGTCATAACAATAAAATAATGGGGGGAGGTAGTTTCAGAGGGGAAAATTTATTTTATTTTTTTTTTTGCAGTTTTTGGGGAGAAGAAAATGAAGGAAGGCTATAAAGAAGTGATCTGTGAGCAGACAGAATGTGCAAAACTGAGAGAGAGAAAAGGAAAGGTGTTCTAGAAAAAGAGAAAACTTCGGCCAAGGGTACAGACAGGGCTTCAGCCAACAAGGAGCAGAGATTATACTAAGGGAAAGTATAAGACAGACAGCAAAGACCTTGAACAGCAGGATAAAAGTGTGCAGAGAAATCTGAAACAATGAGGAGTCACTGAAATTGTTGAGCAAAGGATGACAAGATAAAAGCTGTTCTTTAATAAAGATTAGTTTGACATTTCTTTGTAAAATGGATTGGGGGAAGGGGACTTGAAACAGAGGCAGTTAAAAAATGCAATGGTTTAGATAAGTGGTAAGGAGGTCTACATTAAGGTAGAAAGCTAACAAGGTGTCCTGAGTACAACAGGTATACAATACTTTTTTGAATGAATGAATTTGGAATTTGCTACATTCACATCTCAGTAGACTCTAAAAGGCTGAATTTGAAAATTTCTAGTCTTCTTAGCCAGAACTGAGACCAGAAAATAGCTCAGGCTGTAGCTGTTAATCAAGTCATGTGGGAATGACTTAAAGTCTTAGTCACTTCAAATGGATTAATCTCCAGATATGATAAAGATCATAGAATCTTTTTTATTTAGTGTCTTTATAGCTCAAATTATTTTGTCACCTTCATAATGATCTCAGAGAATAGGTTCAGTCATTTCACAGAAGAAGAAACACACGGAAAATGACTGGCCCAAGGATGTTGTTAATGATAATACCATGTTAGAATTTAGAGAATTCACTGAGATGATCTTTCAATCAGCTCATTTTTTTTTTTTAATGATGCAAAATTCAAAAGGCACTTAATACAAATGGGCACAAAAGAGAAAAGTTTTCTTTTTACAAGAGACCCATACATGTTACTCACCTCTGTCACCAATTTCTTTATGTAACTTGCCTATGTAAGCACGTAAGAATTTATCCTAGGTTAATAAAGCACGCCTGTATGCATCTATGTATGCAGGCTCAACCTTTATCAATGTGCAATCGGTAGCTTGATATACACACTGTTCTGCACCTACTTATCTTGGAGATGATTAACTTAGTGGATCTTAAATGCTGATCTTATCTCATGAGGCCCCAAATATTGCCTCTCAGTGATTTAAACTCACTAAACCTGTCTAATCTCAAGCCTACTTCTACTTGAGGACACTTCTAAAAGAAGCAGCTTCTAAAGCAATAAGATGAACATAGATTAGGCCCAGAAGTCCCAGTCTGAGGCTGGCTTTAGCTTTTTTAATGGATCTCTCTTTTAAAGTGGAGCAAAGAGAGAATAATGAGAGGTTAAGCAGTGATATATTTTCATCACTAATGGTATTTTACACTTTTCAGTGCCTTTTCACTTTGAGAAAGCTCCTGGGTAACAGTGATCTATTTCAGACAATCATTAACTTTTTAAAAGGACGATACCTAGACTATATTTACATGGAATAAAAAAACTGGAGTAGAGCCAGAGAGAACAAGAGAGGTGAAAGTAAGTTAAATGTCAACTTAACAGTTTAAATATCAAGTTACATTTTGCAATGAATCTAGCGGAAAAGCAGACAGATTTTTGAAATAATTATTCAACTTACTTTGCAGAATAAATTTGTGAGGTATAATCATTGGATGAGCGAGGGATGTAATCGGTGCACGTCATAACTGAAAGAAAGATATCACCAGGTAAAAAGTTAGAACATTTCAAAAATTAAAGGGGGAAATTTCATGTCTCACTGTATAGTCTTCCAAACTAAGGAACAGAATAAAGCTTGGACATCAGAATTTATAAAGACTACACAGTAGAAAACCTCACTCTTCTAATAATGAGTTTATAGAGACTTTTAGAGACAGTAAAAGAAGCTAGAATGAAGGCGGCATAGAAAAGAGCTGAAGGTCAGTACCAACTGATCTCTATTTTTGGCTGTGCTGTGTGGCTTGTGAGATCTTAGTTTCCCAACCAGGTATCAACGCTGGGCCCTTAGCAGCGAAAGCGTAGAATCCTAACCACTGGACTGACAGGAAATTCCCAGTACCGACTGATCTTTACCATCACCATCACTTCTAAAACCATAAATGCAGCACCTTCCTAAGCTCTCATCTATGCTCAGTTGTGAAGTTAAAATGCAAGATCCATGTCTAGGAAGCCACATTATACTTCTTCAGCTTATTCATTCTCTGGGTGCTTACCCTATTCTGAGTAAAAGGTCATAAGGATGACCTGCAGGAAGACAGATTTGGAAAAAGTATCCAATAACTGTTGCTACTGCTATACATAATCAGCAGCAGAAAGATGCAAGCATGCTTTTATACTATTATTTTTTTCAGCTTTGTAATAAAGCTTTAAGTTTGGTAAAGCAGAGACAAACCTGAGGAACTGATGTTTACTTAATAAACCATCAAGTAAAGGGACTTTCACAGTGCCCTCTTGACCTCCATGATTTCATCTAGAATAGATACTGTCATGAGGCTTGATCCTCATGATTTCATTCAGGACAAATACTGTAAATATTCAACTCAAGTTTGACAGGTAGCAGAATCCTTTTCATTAGCAGTATTTCAGTCCATATTATAGACAGAGTTACAACACATAGAGCTTGTACCAGATTCCTAAATTGTTCAAGAACATCCTTCAGTATCTATTGTAAGGGAGGTTGCTCTATTGTAATAGGGACAAAGGGTGAACCAACTAACTTTATGTCTAGCTGGGTTCTCTGAATGTCTTACCCTAAAAGGGAACACTGATCAAGATCAGATGTGGGGTCAATTCATGACCAACAGTAACACAAATCATCTGTGAATGAGCTTATCATGGATCTTGCCTATTGCCACTGTTCACAGTCTCTGAAAATGATTCATGGCAATTTGCATATTATACTAATCATTAATCACTTTGACAAAAATGAAGGGAATCTGTTAGATCTAAGGTTCTTAGCATCTATTACATAGAATGGAAGTTCATTTGATTTCTACATAGTGGTTCCTTCTCTGCTGACAAGTATTTTCAAAAACCCAAATCTTTCTCCTCTCCTTTAATTCTAGAAGAGATTCACAAAACATTCTAGGAGATCTAGGCCAATTTTTACTTCTCTAGAGAATGTAATCCAATCAATCCATCCTAAAAGAGATCAATCCTGGGTGTTCATTGGAAGGACTGATGTTGAAACTGAAACTCCAATACTTTGGCCACCTCATGCGAAGAGTTGACTCATTGGAAAAGACCCTAATGCTGGGTAGGATTGGGGGCGGGAGGAGAAGGGGATGACAGAGGATGAAATGGTTGGATGGCATCACCGACTTGATAGACATGGGTTTGGGTAGACTCCGGGAGTTGGTGATGGACAGAGAGGCCTGGCGTGCTGCAATTCATGGGGTCGCAAAGAGTCGGACATGACTGAGCGACTGAACTGA
Source organism: Okapia johnstoni (assembly GCA_024291935.2). Taxonomy (NCBI): domain Eukaryota; kingdom Metazoa; phylum Chordata; class Mammalia; order Artiodactyla; family Giraffidae; genus Okapia; species Okapia johnstoni. The sequence goes on along the minus strand of JAGTYA010000024.1, from coordinate 7,049,446 downwards.
ACTGAACTGAGAGAATGTAAGGTGGGATAATCAAGTTTCAATGACTTATGTCAGTTACACAACAAAGCCAGATCCCAGAATAAAATTCACAAAATGGGAATAGAACTCAAATTTCTTTAGCATTGTGTAAATAAATTTGGATGTGTTTAACTCTGCACTGGTTTAAAAAAATGTAACTAACAGCAGTGGAAACAAGGCAAAAACCTAGAAATATACTCTGAAAGTAAAACTAACAGGACATCCTGATGAATTTGAATTAAGGAATGAGGAAAACAGGGAACACAGGATAATCTCTAGGTTTTCAGCTTGAGAAATTGGAGGGATAGTGAAACTACTTCCAAAGATGAAGAAGTTGGGGAAGAGAACTGCTCTGGTAAGGGCTTAGGGCAAAAAAAGCTTTCACATATTTTAAGTGTGACTTTCCTTTTAGATATCTAAGTGGAGATATCAAGTAGGCAGTAGGATACACAAATGAAATTGGAGGAGAAGTCAGACTAGGAATACAAATTGGGAATTCATTAACTACGTATCAAATATTTAAAGTAACGAAATGGGTGAGAGAATACAGAAAGAACAAAGATGGTGGACTAGAACCAAACCCAGAGGCCCACTAACGTTCAGAGATTAGACAACAGAAGAAAGGCCAGCAAAGAAGAAAGGTGGGAGAAAGAGTGGTAAGAGCCAGGATACAAGCAGACACTGGAACTAGTACTTTCAGTTACTGAAAGGAACTAACGACCTTGACAAAAGCAGTTTCACTGGAAGAATGGTGACAAAGTTAAACCCGAGAGGGATGAAGAGCCAATGGGAGGTGAGAAAACAGGTGAGGGCAACTCTTTCCAGAGGTTTCAAGGGGTCATGGGACAAAGAGAAGGTCTGTAACTAGCGGGGAATTTTGTGCTTTAAGATGAAAGATATTGGATCGTGTCTCTACAGGCAGGATGGATTAAGAAGAGAGGAATAAGATGATGCAAGAATGGTATTAGGATAATCACAGTACCAAAGTGCTTGGGGTAGGTGAGAACAGACGGGCTATGAAGCACAAATAAAAGGCCTTACCTTTCACAGGAATAACAATATTATTTCCATTCTGATAAGAATAAAACAAGGTAACGTGGGTACAAACACAAGTAGGTCTGAAGACTTGGTGGTGGTAGGTTAATAAGGGAACCTCACATCAGACAGCTTCTATTAGAGAAGAAATCATCAGTTAAATATGAAGAAAGGTGATAGTATGGGTGCTCTGGGAGGAAAGAAATGGTGTGAAGTAGTAAAAGGTACAGAGAAGGCAATGGCACCCCACTCCAGTACTCTTGCCTGGAAAATCCCATGGATGGAGGAGCCTGATAGGCTGCAGCCCATGGGGTCGCTAAGAGTCGGACACAACTGAGCGACTTCACTTTCACTTTTCCCTTTCACGCACTGGAGAAGGAAAAGCCAACCCACTCCAGTATTCTTGCCTGGAGAATCCCAGGGATGGCGGAGCCGGGTGGGCTGCCGTCTATGGGGTCGCACAGAGTCGGACACGACTGAAGCGACTTAGCAGCAGCAGCAGTAAAAGGTAAAACTCATGAGTAAAGTGTAGTAGGGAGCCCACTTAAGGCCCTGTGAGTAAACAGTCAGCTAAGTATATAAACTACCCATAATGTTCAGCTATTTAGTGTAATACTTACAGAGAAGGTGGACAGTTGGATTTAAATCAGGATTGGGGTTTAGCAAGGAGAGTACAAGAGGCAAAATTATTGAAGGTGTTAGTAAGGGAGTAACGATAATAAAGAACTACAGAATCCATGTGGAGTAAAAAGGGATAGGAAAAGAAGAGGGACATTATGGGTGCTGGATAGGTCATCTACATGGATATTCAAATTATCAAGAATAATAAAGGTCTGGATGGAGAAGAAAACAAAGATTTAAAATGACTAGGACTTCAGTCTGAGGTGAAAAGAAAGCTGGAGGAGGGGGCATAAATACAGACTTCAAAGGAACTAGAGTTTTTGAAGGAAAAAAGAGAAACGATTTTTAAGAAGCAAGAAGACTCAACTTCTGGGCCCTGAAGTATATAACGAGCAGACCGTTTTCTTGGGCATGTGAAGTGAAAGTCGCTCAGTCGTGTCCGACTCTTTGCGACTCCATGGACTACACAATCCGTGGAATTCTCCAGGCCATAATACTGGAGTGGGTAGCCTTGCCCTTCTCCAGGGGATCTTCCCAACCCAGGGATCAAACCCTGGTCTCCAGCATTGCGGGCAGATTCTTTACCCCTGAGTCACAAGGGAAGCCCAAGAATACTGGAGTAAGATAGTAAACAAATTAGAGGAGACACCTTTCACTGACTAGAGCAGTTCCCATATGTATCAGAGTTACCTAGCTATCTTCTTGAAAATGCAGATTCTCGTCCACAACAGGTCTTCTGAATGATAATCACTGAAGATGAGGCTAGAATGCTACATTACAAGTAAGCACTCCAGGTAACTCTCAGGTATGCTAAAAGTTTGAGAACTACTGGAACAGTGTCTTTGAGGAAGTAATATATATAACTCAAGACATACCATTTTTTTTTAAAGGCATACCATCTTTTATTACATGGGACTTATATAAGGTTAAGGTTAAGCATCTCAAGATATATCTCCTAAACAAATGTCTTTTTATAAAGCAACGTACACAAATTTATTCTTCTGAAGTGTGTGGTATAATATGAAAGGGTATAGATATTTAATTTCAAGGAGGACTATCTGCCCTATGGAGCATACCACCATGCTATTCCAAAGAAAGCTTAGGTCTCAACAAGAAAACAAAAAAAGAACATTCTACAAATTTTTGGCTAAGGTCTGGTAAGCAGAGGGCGTATCCTATTGAGATGGGTCTCCCTCAGGGCCCAGTATCAATCTTGGTCTCTCAGGGGACTACTTTTCTTTTTTTTGGCCTAGATGGATAGGTAGAATCATTTAGTTATTAGAAAGGTGGAAACACATCAAGCCTTCCAGAGAAGCAGGAAGAGGCTGGCCCACAAACTTTTCTGATTTTGAGTAAAGCACTATTTATTACCTTTAGAAGAACATTCAATCTCAAAACAAAAACAAAATCACCAATCCCTAGGAGTAGATCCCATGTGATTTTGCTCCTTAGCTGGTATGTCAATAAGGTTTATAGCAGAGCGTAAGGATGAACACACACACAAGGCAATAAAAGGATTCTGGATATTCTGAGACAAATGAGGTAATCAGTGAAAACCAATTACAAAAGGTCAGCATCCCCTGGTCATAGGAATATGTCCATGATGCACAGAATATGGTACTTACTTTCCTCTGACATGGTAAGGTTTGAAGCAAGGCTTGAAGTTTCAGGTTTCTGATCAGTGACTTCGGGGTTGCTTACTTGACTGGGAAAACCAAAATGAATACATTAGCTTCTGGTTGATCTGCTGCATTGCTAAAAGTTATTAAATCAAACCAATTTCTTCCCAAATAAGAGGCAAGGTAAGTCTATTACATGAAATCCTTATTCTTGGTTTTTATCGGCTACCTAAACAGCTAAGGCCAGACCTAGTACCTTCAGCATTCCAGTTCTTTGTCACATCCCTAGACCATGATGGTTTTTATACCACATGGAAATTTCATCTAAGCAACAGGCAACTCAGATTTTCTCTAAAGACCACATGGTAAAAGAAAAACTCTACAGCACCTAAAACTGCTCTCACTTTATTTCCAAAGTACCAAAGGAATGTAGGGAGATGCCTAACTTCGGACAATGGTCTTCACAATCACTTGAAAAGTTTTTTCAAATTACACAACGTTCAGAAAACTAAGATCATGCCATCTGGTCTCATCAGTTCATGGAAAATAGATGGGGAAACAGTGGAAACAGTGTCAGACTTTATTTTTTGGGCTCCAAAATCATTGCTGATGGTGACTGCAGCCATGAAATTAAAAGACGCTTACTCCTTGGAAGGAAGGTTATGACCAACCTAGATAGCATATTTAAAAGCACAGACATTACTTTGCCAACAAAGGTCTGTCAAGTCAAGGCTGTGGTTTTTCCAGTGGTCACGTATGGATGTGAGAGTTGGACGGTGAAGAAAGCTGAGCGCCGAAGAACTGATGCTTTTGAACTGTGGTGTTGGAGAAGACTCTTGAGAGTTCCATGGACTGCAAGGAGATCCAACCAGTCTATCCTAAAGGAGATCAGTCCTGGGTGTTCATTGGAAGGACTGATGTTGAAGCTGAAACTCCAATACTTCGGCCACCTCATGCGAAGAGTTGACTCATTGGAAAAGACCCTAATGTTGGGAAGGATTGGGGGCAGGAGGAGAAGGGGACGACAGAGGATGAGATGGTTGGATGGCATCACCAACTCGATGGACATGGGTTTAGGTAAACTCCTGGAGTTGGTGATGGACAGGGAGGCCTGGCGTGCTGTGATTCATGAGGTCGCAAAGAGTCGGACATGACTGAGAAACTGAACTGAACACAAGAAGGGGTTCTGAACCTTAAGATGGTGCATTACACTGCACTTCTCTTTTCCCCCAATTAAAAACAAACAAATTTTTGTTATCATACCCTAAACTTAGCAAAATCTTTTTTTAAAAAACTTTTAACACAAATTAAGAGAAACTGAAAAAGACTAAGTCATATAAACTAGGAGGATAAATCATTATGTTAGATACTTTAACGTTGGGAAGATCCTCACTGAGATTCTGAAATGGAGATTACACTTTGATCTTTTACAACATTCTCCCTCTTCCTCTTACCTTACTTTCCATGCTCCCCATATTCCCTCAACCACTAGTACAGTACAGTGCTTAAGGGTGCAGACTCTGGAACCAGACTGCTTGAGTTCATATTGCACTTTGTCAAAACTAGCTCTATGGCTTTAGGCAAGTCACTGAACTTCTCTGTACTCCAGTTTCTTCAACCGCCAATGAGGGATAATTATAGAACCTATCTTTCGGGGCTGTTATAGGGATTAATGAGTCAATATATGAAAAGCATTTAGAGCAGAGACTAGAAGAGAGTAAGCACAATATAACTGTAGCCAGTACTAGTATAATACAACTTCTCCCCAGCCCAGGTATCCTTCCCACATTCACGTTCCCTCAGCAACAAATCTGCTTTGCTCTTGTACACTCTAGGAAGAAGTGGAGGACATTGTCACAGACACTCTACATAATGGGAAAGACATGACTTTTTTTAAGACTAGAATAAAACTTTTTTTTCACTTCTTAAGTTAGCAAAGACAAAAAGTTTGTGACACTATGTTGGAGAAGATGTATGAAAAGAACTACGGTTACATATTAATGGTGGGTGAGTATAAACTGGAACTGTATACACACTGGAACTGGTGTGTATAAAGTACACTAATGAAGAAGTATTTTCCTTGCAACATGATTTGTTATAATAAAATTTTGGAAACCATTTCAATGTCCAACTGGTTAAAGAACTGGGTAAAAATATGTAGTGTATCCTCATACAAGGGAACACTATGCCATCATTGAAAATACTTTTTTTCAGTTTTTCTTTTTTGGAAAGATAAGACTAATAAAGAGTAAGAATAGTTTCTACATAGAAAAATTTTAAAAAAATGTTACTTAGCACCAAAATTCTTAAAGCTCTCATATCTTTTCTGAATGAACCTCTAATACTCAAGCATAGTATCAATAAAGGTTTTTTCCCTGGTATATTCCTCAGATGTAATTACTTTTAAAAAGTAAATCCCCAGATGAAGTTTATCTTAATCTATTTACTCAAATGTCTGTTCTTTCAAAATAGCACTTAATATACTAACCAAGCCATGACTATGGGAATTGAAAGGTATGGGTAAGAAATCATACTAAGTAGTTGTATCATTGTTTCCCCAAATGGCTTATTTCTTATAATTACCTGAATGATTGGTAAAAATACAGACTTCTGAGCCCCATCTTATGCCTAATTTATTAGGATCCCAAGGAGAACGGTATAAACCCAGACAAGAACTTCACATTTCTGACTATAATGACTGCTCTTCTATGCATAAGACTGGTCTGAGTAAGTCTGGGGATCATTGTTACACCAACGGTTGAAAGACTATTTCTAGATCTTGTATTGCAGAAGGTATACTTGTATGGTCTGGTGTACAATGGACAAGTTCCTAAAACCCTATGGTCCTGGATTCTTACAGCAAAATATCCTATGTATTCAACTAAGTATCTAGAGATTAAACAGAAACAAAAGCACCAAGACAGTGAATTAATTCTAGCACTTTGTTAAATATTTTAAATTATATCTAGAAAAATTATTACTATCTCAAAATATGATTATCCTCAGTTATATAAAATTTACTTAACAACGTGCATATGATGGAAAAAAAATGCTCCAAAATAAAATTCCTCTCCTCCAAAAAAAGAGCAAAAACACCCAAACTCCAAAAGCAAGCATCACAAATACCTCTTTCTCATTCAATGAAACTCTTGACAATAATGAACACAATCAACCAATGAATGTATAAACAAAATGTGGTATGGACTACTACGGAGTATATATTCAGCTTTAAAAAGGAAGGAAACTCTAACACATGCTACAAATGGATAAGCCATTAAGACATCAGGCTAAATGCAACAAACAAGTCACAGAAAGACAAATAATTTATGACTGTGCTAATATAGGGTGCTTAAGAGTAGTCAAAATCATAGAGACAGAGCAGAATGATGGTTGCCAGGAGCCAGAAGGGGGATATGGAGAGTCTGATGAATACAGAGTTTCAGTTTGGGAAAATAAAAAAAGTTATGGAGATAGATGGTTGTAATGGTTGCACATCAATGTGAATGTACTTAGTACCACTGGATTATACACTTAAAAATGACTGAAATGGTGAATTTTAGGTTATTTGTATTTTATCCCAACAAAGCAGTTGCTGAGGAGACAGAAGGAATAATAGCAGGAAAAGATGAGGCTGATAGGCTCCATTGCGCAACTGGAGAGAGATGAGCAAGGGAATTAACTTCAGAGAAAAGGAAAGCAGAGAATATTATAGAGAAGCAGTGAAGCAGTTAAGGGGGTAGATTCGGTGATAAGACAAGTAAGGCAGTTCCTATCCACTTCTGATTTCTCTTTGCATTAGGGAGCCAGATCCCCAGCTAAGTAACTAGAAGGGGAGGAGAGGGGAGAGGAGGCAGGAGGGAAGAAGGGAGGGAGGGAGGCAAGAAGAAAGGAAGGCAGGCTGAGAGGCAGGGAGGAAAGGAGAGAAGGAATGAAGGAAGGTTCAGGAGGAAAGAGAAACGATTTTACTACTGTGAAATAAACCAGGAAGAGTGACTGGACCAAGAATGTTTAAGGGCCTGCTGAGATGTAATCATGACTGGAAACTGAGACCAGGGAACATAGTTTCGTGTTTTCCTGTCACAGTGTTCAGATGATTGGGAATAAGTATGAAATAGGGGAATAGTAGGATTTAACTAGGGTTTTTAAAGACTATGTTAGGCTAGGGAAGGATGACACGGAAAAGGGAGAGGAAGTTAAGAATGTTTGTAAGAAATTGATTAAAGTAACAGATCTTATCTTTTGAGCAGCATAGGAAGATACTGAAGTCTTTTTTTGAGGAAAGAGTCAATGCCTGACAGCGAAAATATGATAGATCATTGTCATTATAAGTGGAAGTGTAGAGTAAGACACAGGGCTAGTGTGACAATAGAATAAATGAGCTGGAATGCTAGTGTGTGAGGTATAAGATTAGGATTCTTGAAATTAAGATGTTAGAGGGTTACTGGTTATTGGTTCCTCTGGCTGGTAGACAGACAACAGGAGGTAAGGACTGTGGACAACGGAAAATCATGCTGCTGTGGAAGCCAGAGTATGACATGCAAAGAAGCTGCCTCTTTTCTGTAAGGGGAGCAGAGCTAATGATTAAGGTGTCCCATGTCCATTTGGTAATTAAGGATTAACTCCTTGGATTTTCTTAATTTCTATTTTTCCTATTATGTATACTGTATACCTAACTGAAGAATATTCACCATTGTGTCGCCTTCACATATCACAGGATCTGAGTGATAACATGAGATTGGTACATTCTGCTGAATAAATAATGAATAAACAAGGAGAAAAATTCAGCACCTATATGTTTCAAGGACAAACTTTATTTTAAGGACAAAGTTTTAGAGGATAATTTTCACCTTAAATCAAATAATTTCATAACATAAAAACTGATGCTGAAAACCAAAATGAGGGTAAGTCAATCCAAATCATGTCCACATACTGATCAGCAGGTAAAAACAAATTATAAGTAGGTCATTAAAAAGAAATGCAACTTTGTATACCTTAAAGTTTGCTCTCCTGATTCCTGCATCTTGGCTTTCTTCACCTGTAAAATAAATATACAAAAGTATCAATGTCATGATCTGTTTTTAAAATCATCTAGCTATTCAAATGGCAGCCTCAGATTAACTAATAAATTACAGGGTAACTGTTTCCTTTTGTCTTGCTTAGACTTAGATTTATTTCATTAACCCCTGATATATTTTAGAGTTAAAGATGGACTTGTTTTTCACATGGGGCTCTCTTTTTTCTTTTCAATAAAAACAGTGTTTTCTAAACTCAAGGTAAAATAAAAGGTTTACCAGGATTTTTACTCAACACAGAATGTTTACCAGGATAAGGTATCCACCAAACTTGAAATCAAACTGGTTACTTTTAAATTTTAACAGACACATAAATATATTTTCAAACAGTAAGTATGGTAATTTTGCAATCATCTAACCATTTATTTAATAGAAATATATTTAAATTACTTACATGCCAAAAATAAACATAAATTCCTATCAGGTTACCAGTAATTTAAAAAATATGCTTCACACTATTCTGTTTTTCCCCATATTTTCATCTTCTCTAAATCCTTCTAAGGTAAAAGCATTTCCATTGAAACAGTCTGCTGCTGCTGCTGCTGCTAAGTCGCTTCAGTTGTGTCCAACTCTGTGTGACCCCATAGATGGCAGGCCACCAGACTCCCCCGTCCCTGGGATTCTCCAGGCAAGAATACTGGAGTGGGTTGCCATTTCCTTCTCCAATGCATGAAAGAGAAAAGTGAAAGTGAAGTCGCTCAGTCGTGTTCGACTCTTAGCGACCCCATGGACTGCAGCCTACCAGGCTCCTCCGTCCATGGGATTTTCCAGGCAAGAGTACTGGAGTGGGCTGCCATCGCCTTCTCCGGACGGAAACAGTTTAAGAAGTCACAAATGGAAGATCTATGGTTAACATTACTAATGGTTTTCCCTGTTGTTGTTTTAAATATTACAAAGAATCTGATTTTAGAGTTTTTGAATCAGAATAACTCGTTACAGAAGTAAGCTTAGTGTGCTTAGCCATACAAATTATGAATACTTAAAAAGTATTTCAAGCTCGCAAAGTACAAAGAGTACTGTCAAACCACTACAAGGAGTTAAGTATGCACAGAGGCAGAAATTCTGCTAAACAATTTTTTTTTAGGCCATGGTGTGCAGCATGCAGGATCTTAGTTTCCCAGAAAAGGATTGAACCTGTGCCCCCTGCATTGGGAGTCTTAACCACTGGACTGCCAGGGAAGTCCCTGCTAATAAACAATTTTAAACAAACATATTAGGTGGGAATATAGCCTATTAAATATGATTAAATTGAAAATTTCAAAGTAAATAATAAATACAACATAAATCCCAGGTCTATTCAATTTCTCATGGACATCTATTACTCATGAGAAAACATGACAAAATAAATAGAACCAAATACTCTTGGATCCTTGCTTATGGCATATCAACTGACATTATATAATGCTGCCTTAACTTTCATAGGTGCCAATAAAGATAAAATTAATAAGGGGTATTAAAAAATCCTCTACGCTTACAAACAAAATTACAAAAGTATATGAAGAAAAAGGAAACAAAAACAAAACCTTTGAGGCAGATAAACCCTTAGTAAACATGATATTAAATTCAAAAGCCATCAAGGAGAAAAAAGGTTGATTTTACAAAAATTCAAAACTTCCATATGATAAAAGACACCATAAACCAACCAGGAGGTAAAGGGATTACAGGACGGTATATACACTGTGACGAAAGAATTTAACTGTATTACAAATACATGACATAGCCTCAATGAAAGGTATGGGAGAAAAATGCACTCATGTAATAATGCTGGAAAACTGTTTTGACTGGAAACTGTAAGACTTACGACAAGAAAAATTCAACTTAATACAGGCTCTTTTAGAAAATGTGCTGTCCTTCCCACCTGAAGATGACAGTCTTTACATAATGCCAGATAATAAAGTAATTTTCCAATAGTGGTGATGAATTTATGCTTAGCTCACCCAAAGACTCTCTTTGCAATCAAAGAAATGAATTTAAAACAGTCTATGGTTTACAACAGTAAGCCATACAAAGAAAACTAGAGCGATGAAGAATCTAACTTATCACAGTCTTCATTTTATTAGAGCCACAGAGTAACAAATTTAGCTAGAAAATTCTCAAAAAAAAAAAAAAAAAAGCCCTGGAGCAAAAATTTTAAGTATATTCATAATGGCCTTTTAAGGAAGAACTATGCTTTTTCATTCTTTATTTACTACAGTGCCAACTCAGTAGAGTATATACACACAAATAGAAACAGAGAAAATGAACCTAAAGACATGTCTACCAAAAAAAGAAGTCAGGAGGTGGAAAATGTGCTCCCAGCTAATTCTGTACCTTTCATGACCCACTGTTCGCCTTGATTTGGGCAATTCCATCCTCCTATAAGTCAGGGATAGGAAACATGGTACCTTGGCATAGAGGCATTAAACTAACTCAAAGGATACAGATTTCATTGGATTACAAAAGGATGGGTTCAAATGATACAATCCAGAAATGGACAGAAAGTAAAACAGTGCAGCTACTTTGGAAAACAGTCTAGCAGTTTCTCAGTTAAACATAAAGCTGCCATATAATTCAGCCATTCCATTCCTGACTATATAACCAAAGAGAAATGAAAACATATATCCACACAAAGACCTGGACATGAATGTTCATATCAGCATTATTCAAAATAGCAAAAAAGGGGAAACCCAGTGTCCATGAATAGATGAATGGATAAACACAATAATGACAAAAATGATGAATGATAAATCCATATAATGAAACATTCAGCAATAAAAGGGAACGAAGTATCAATACTTTTACATGCTAACACAGATAAACTTTGAAAAGATGATGCCAAGTGAAAGGAGCCAGTCACAAAGGACCACATACTGTATAACTCCATTTATATGAAATACTCACAAAAGGTCAACAGGAAAGTAAATTAGTAGTTGCCTAGGATTGGGGTGAGGGCAGAATTGTGGGGTGACTGCTAATGGGTACAGTTTCTTTTTAGAGTGATGAAAATGTTCTAAGATCAACTCTGGTGATAGTTGCAAAACTGTGAATATACTAAAAACCATCCAATTGGATACTTTAAAATGGATGTGAATTATATCTCAATAAATAGAGCTGTCATTTTAAAAATGACATAATATTATGGGCATGTTCTAACTAAAGGTTACTAAAGGAAGATTTACTGACAAATTCATGAATCAGAGTTCTATTTGTGCCTCTGCTTAAAAACATAACAACAACAACAACAAAATATCATGCTTTAAATATAGCAGAGCAAAGGAATACAAATAATACAACATATGAATTCAGAATATACAGGTTCAAGGCTCAATTCTGAGAGTTAATTCACTGTGTGTCTACCTTTCTGAATATAAAACATGACTATCTACTTCAAAGACCTGCTCTGAAAATGAAATGGTGAAGGGGAGTGGATAGGGAGAGAACGAATAAGAGCGAGCAGTTTATGAAAGACAAAGTGATATACAATTGTTATATTAAGAAATACCACTTTCTAGATAAGAAAATTACATTATGCATCTCAAATATCACTTCCGAGATGACTTACAAGTATACAATTATTATGCTTCTTAAGTGTTAACAAGAGATTAAGTCATACTAGGGCTTCATAAACTGTAATCTTGGGAATAATAAATCCAACAGAAGTCTGCATGAAATCTTAATAAGGAAGATATTTGCGTCAGAATTTATCTACCACTCTCCAACAAAACATATCATTCTCTTACTAGAAAGTTATATTGTATATTCTAGTAGGGGAAAGAGTTTGATCATAACCTAGATGAAACTACACACACACACACACAAATTCAATATTATTTTCTTTGATCACACTCACCAACGGGCAGTGGCAATGTTAGTCGCTCAGTTGTGTTCGACTCTTTGCGACCCACGGACTGCAGCCCACCAGGCTTCTCTGTCCATGGAATTCTCCAGGCGAGAATACTGGAGTGGGTTGCCATTCCCTTCTCCAGGGGACCTTCCCAAACCAGGGATGGAACCTAGGTCTCCTACATTGCAGGCAAATTTTTTACCATCTGAGCCACCAGGGAAGCCCTTACCGATAATCATCTAATTATTAATTTGACTTCCAGAATTTGACATAAGGAAATCAGCATGTAGAGAGTGAGAATAAGCATTCCAAATTACTAGAAAGGTAAATACCCGTGGCAGAGACAACTGCCTGTTCCATCACTGTATACAGAGCATGACGTGCAATGGAGGCAAGAAATGTGTCTTGAAGTTCACAGGCTACCAGTTCAAAAGAGGTCACATCTGGATCTAGCAGAAACTAGTGAGCTTCAGATCTTGGACTTGATCTGGATGCAGCAATGGATGGAATTTGGGGCTGTTTCTCTTAAGAGGAACGTACAGGGAAAGGAGCTACATATTATTTTTTACATCAGAAAATGAAACAGGTGAACCAAAGAAAAGATTATGGTAGATTCACTTATAAATATTCACCAGTCTTTTTCCTCTCCCTGGGTACACAGGATGCTACAGACTGAATGTCTGTATTCCACCCCCCCACCAATTCATATTTTGAAATTTTATCCCCAATATGAGAAAATGTGCAAGTGGGGCTTTGGGGGTGATAAGATTATGAGGGTGGAGCCCTCATGAAAGTGATTAGTACCCTTATAAAGGAGACCTCCTTTGCCCTGTCCACCATGTGACGACACAGCAAAAATATAGCAGTCTATAAGCCAGGAAGCAGGCCCTTACTAGACACCAAATCACTTATATGTTTGGAATCTAAAACATGATACAAATGAATTTATCTATGAAATAGAAACAGATCCACAAACATAGAGAACAGACTTGTGGTTGCCAAGGGAGAGGGGAGTGAAAGAGGGGTGGACTGGGAGTTTGGGATTAGCAGATGCAAAGTATTATATGTATGTATAACTAAATCACTTTGCTGTACATCATAAACTAATACAACATTATATATCAATCACACCTCAATAAAATAAAATTTTAAAAAAATCATGACTTTACCATTATCAACTCGGGACAGGACCATTCTTTCCACCGAAGCTTTAGATCTCTATTACAGTCTGTGAAAATTTTCCTCAACATCTGACATTAACTGTTCTTATCCTAGCTATTTTTAACAGTTAATATGTATGTTCTACATTTTCTGTATTTGTCTATTTAGCACCCATTAAATCATAGGGCCAAACTAAGAGCCAAAGTTGCTTACATCTCCCCTGCAATCCAGAGCCTGTATTTTGAACCATATTCTGAACTATATTCCCCTGCTCTAAATAAACCCAGGGCCAGATACCTAGTGATAGTTTCTGTACCTCAAACCTCCCATCCTAAATAAACAATTACCCTGCCTTACCTTGCCTGTAGAAACCTCAATTAAGGCTGTGTGTGCCCTATGCATTCTCCTACGATACAGTCTAGGATTGCTCTATGCATATCTGCCTCCTGAATGACCCTGGTGCTTTCCCTGTGACCCTGTGTGGCATGCTGTGTCTCTTATTTCTAAGAGAATTGTAACATTAAACTTTTCTTTCAATGGCACTGACCTCTTTGTGTTGTCACTCAGTCACCTTTATAAATTAAGACCCAGGTACAAACCAATTAAAAAAAAAAAATGTCCCATGACAATCACCATTTACAGTCAGCAGAAAATTTTTATTTTTTTTAATTAAAAAAAATTTTTTGGCCACGCCACATGGCTTGTGGGATCTTAGTCACCCACCAGGTATCACACCCATGCCCCTGTTAGTGGAAGTAGAGATTCCCAGCCACTGGACCACCAGGAAGTTACCCAGAAAATCTGCTTTTAAACCACTTCAATTTCTCACCTCTCTCTGAAGTAACAATCAGCTTTTGCACATCATGTTATAGAAACTGAATAGAATGACAAGGAAATGAACCAGAGAGGGAAAAATGACTCACCAACAGGTCAGCTTCACAATTCTCACTACTTTAAATAGGTAAGGAGCAACTAACAATACTCATTTCAGCAGTATGTCAATATTTACATAAGCCTTTTAAAACTATGACTAGATGTTTGTCTTACAACATTAAAAACTCAATGACACAATCTTTCTTGGTACAGTCAGTGTCTCTAATTCAGCTATTTGTTCTTAGAGTGTATATCTTTGATACACTGCTAAGGATGATTTTTAACCCTACCATTTCCCTGATTATTAATGTTCCACCAGGGGTAGGGGAATGACATTTTAAATGTTTCAAAAGGTCATTTTACCAACTGCTTAGGCCTTCCTAGCTTTATACTTAAACGAGGGGACTAAAAGAGTAATAGCAAAGGAGTCACCAATATGCATCTCAACATAAAGTAAAATATTTAAACTATATTAGAGGACTTTATCATTTAAATGGAAGCAGGTGACCATCTTTCATTGATGTAAAGAATACATCTAGAACATGAAAAACATACTTTGTTATTTGCTTTCAAAATTCAAAGTTTTTTAGGTTGGACTTTTACTGAGAGGTAAAAAGTCACTACTCACTACTCTCTTAAAATAAAATGCAAGAGGCTCATTCAGGAGAGCAAATTGAATCAGTATTTATCTAATTTCAGAAAAAGAAGCTCAAGTAAAAGGTAAAGATTCTTTAACAAAAAAGTATTTTAACAGAATGATTACTATTGTCTTCCTTTTTTAAATGCTATGGGTTTAAAAAAAAAAACAACACTTAAAAAGACCAAAAGAAAAAAAAAAGAAACCATGGTAAGGCAATCTGTAGCACCCAAGTACATTTAAAATTATTTTATGTTAAATATTTAAAAGAAATTAAGAATTCAACTTATTCTCGAGGGTCTTATCTATTTCAAAGAATTAGCCCGTGTTCAAATTATATTTTCTTCAACTATTACTACTTTAAACAATTTAGTCAGGGAAATTTAGGCAAAAATAAAACTAGATTTTCTAGCAGAAATGGTATATACTGTTTGGTAAATGTCCTCTTTTATTTTCTAAAAACTTTAAGAACACCACTGCTTTAAAAACAACAACAATTTATTTTTTATTGGAGTATAGCCGATTAACAATGCTGTGATAGTTTCACGTGGACAACAAAGGGACTCAGCCATACATATAGATATATCCATTCTTCCCCAAACTCCCCTCCCATCTAACATTGAGCAGAGTTCCCTGAGTTATACAGTAGAACCTTGTTGGTTATCCATTTTAAATGTAACAGTGTACACATGTCCATCCCAAACTCCCTAACTATCCCTTCACCCCATCCTTCCCTACAGGCAACCATAAGTTCCTTTTCTAAGACTGTGAGTCTGTTTTGTTTTATAAATAAGTTCATTTGTATCATTTCTTTTTAGATTTTACATATAAGGGATGTCGGGGCTTCCCCGGTGGTGCTAGTGGTAAAGAATTCACCTGCCAAAGCGGGAGACATAAGAGATGTGGGTTCGATCTCTGGGTCGGGAAGATCCCCTGAAGGAGAACATGACAACTCCACTCCAATATTCCTGCCTGGAGAATCCCATGGACAGAGGAGCCTGACAGGCTACAGTCCGTAGGGTCCCGAAGAGTCAGACATGACTGAAGCAACAGTCATGTTTTAGCAGCAGCAGCAAAAAGGATGTCATATGATATTTCTCCTTTGTCCGACTTACTTCACTCAATTTGACAATCTCTAGGTCCATTCACGTTGCTGCAAATTAGCCACTGCTTTTTTTAAATGGCATTTCTAAATACAATACTTACTTTGTAAAGCTGAATCTTCTAAGCAGGCTCTTTGGCATTAAGTTAGCAAAATATAAATTTAAGAACACTGTTTTCTTAGAAGAATATTATTAAGGAGTCCTTTCCTCAATTTTATTTCTAACTTAGAATCTGTAGTATAACTGAATAATACTTAAAGTCTCTTAAAATTAGCCTTTCTACAATCAACTTTAAATTGTTAAAGGAAATACTTACTGGTTGCTCTGGTAAATCTTGCTCTTCTTCCATCAGGACCAATATTTCTTTATTATGCTTTTGTGACTGGATTGCAAGTGTCCCCCAGCAGTCTTCACAATCTGTTTAAAAAAGAACAGGGATTCAACACTTTATGTACTCTTAGAGCGTTATCACTGAGGCCATCAGAGAATAATTTTTAAAATATTTTGCTACCTCAATCTTTCTACGTGAGCTCTAATCTCAAAATCTCAAATCTGCACGTGGCTTTTCAAAATTGACATGCTGCACCAAGTTAGGTAAGTTTACCCGACTTTTATAATACCTTGCAAAAGCCAACACGTGGAACCACTCCTGCTGTACTTAAAACAGGGTTACTATAGTGCCCAAGGCATTAAACACTTTATAACAGCCATGTAAATGAACTAAGACACAGTTTTTTTAAAATTTGGCTTATATTAAAAATTTTAACCATTAGCCGAGCCAGTCAATAAGTTATGATAACATCCAGCCTGTTTTAACATGGAATATTTACATAACTGCTAACACACACAGAATCACTTTAAATAGTAGGTAAACTGAAACATCGAGTAAATACTTTCACAACCAACTATCTATATATATGTAATTAACATAAAGGAAAATTCAACTCTTGTGGATCTATTTTAATAATGCAAATAAATAAAGTGAAATACTGAATCACAGAATTAAGGAAAATAAAAATGAAAGCTAGGATCCACTTTATCATGAAATAACGAGCTCCACTAAATGTACTGCTTAGTCAATTATTAAAGCAAAATCTTTACTTTCTCAGACCTTGCTCTTCCTGTTCTCATTTTCAAACTAAAGAAGAACAACAGGACTCTAAGCCCCACATTTACTGGTGGAAAAAAAAAAAAGAAAGTGAAAATGACTCAGTCGTGTCCAACTCTTTGTGACCCCATGGACTATACAGTCCATGGAATTCTCCAGGCCAGAATAATGGAGTGGATAGCCTTTCCCTTCTCCAGGGGATCTTCCCAACTCAGGGATGGAACCCAGGTCTCCTGCAGGCAGGGTCTTTACCAGCTGAGCCACAAGGGAAGCTCAAGAATACTGGAGTGGGTAGCCAATCCCTTCTCCGGGGGATCTTCCCAACCTAGGAATCGAATGGGGTGTCCTGCAGTGCAAGCAGATTCTTTACCAACTGAGCTATCAGGGAAGCCCACACTGGTAAGAACACCTTCTTGTGTCCTGCTGCCAGGAGACACAGAAAGATGTTAGAAAACTAAATAATTATAAAAACTAAAAACTCCCCATTTCTATTTAGCAAAAATGAAACTAGTACTTCTCCAAAACACATGATTGTTTTTGCTTTTAATTAAGATCACACCGGTTTTCATTTTTTACCAACCACTTTAACCAACTTAACATATAAAGCTAAATAAAGCGAGTAGAGAATCTTGTTGCAGATGTAGTGAATAAAAAGGGAATTGAAAAACTTCAATCGTGCCAATTTACCACCACTCCACTGCTACTGCTCTATCCTGGTACAATACAACATGCTTTAGGGGCACACTACAGAATGGGGAAAGGAGAGAAAACACAGGTAAGGGATACAATCAGATGCACAACTGTCCAATTCTGACACAGCTTTCCTCCCTGCTCTCATCTAAAATGTCAAGAGAAAAAAAAGTTTGAAGGTCAGAAGCACTTGATGCTCAATGCACTCACGTGTAGCTCATCCACAGAGCCTCAAAAGCTAACTTCTCAAACTACATGACGTAGATAACTAGCGCTGCAGAATTACAGCACGCAAGAACTAAAGCTCACAGGAGCTATCTTCCCTGTACTTGTTTTGCTCTACTTAGGAGAGCATAACCAATGTGACGTGAAACTGATTCACAATTATGAAACATGAAACGTTTTAATGTTTTACCAGCTTATATCTGTTTTAGTTTTAAAATGAAATGTCTTGTCTCTATGGGATTTTTACAGAGCCAATGTACATAATGTACATATATGACTTTATCCTGAAACAGGAAAATAGGACCAGATCATTAGAGAAATGTAATGCATTTAAATACCTCATTTGTTAAAATTTTGTGTGACCAGCTCTCACCTAAACAAAAAGTGATAATATTCTATGTTTTACTTAACTGAAGGCTGTAACTGTAATAATTGCATCTCTAATCAGTAGATTCTCAGCAAAGGAGAGGAAAGGGATATTCTTTCTCTTGGAGGAAGGTTATAAATCTACTCCTGAGCAAGAGGAAGGGAAGAAAAATTATGTTTAAAAAAAAAAAAAGAGGGTACTCAATAACATGGGCTTTCCTTATTTTCTTTATTTTAAAAATATGAACAATGTTAAAGGAGAACACAGATCTCTTTTATAAATCAAAGGGGTCATGGGTTTTAAAAGAGATACTACTCTTAATAGCAGGGAAATAGATTCTCAAGCCATACAAAACTAAATGGTAAAATCTTGAATTTTGTTTTTTAGAAATATGGTAATACTACAGTGATTTTACAACAGAAAGGGAATAGCTTCCTAGTTTTCTTGAGATAAATCCTATGGCAGGTTGCAAGAAAACTTTTGTTACAGGAACAACTGGAAGACAATCCTTTCTACCTCCACTTTTTTCTCTGACAACAAGTACCCTTGGTTGTTCCCATCTTAAAAATCACCTTTATCTTTTTCATTTTTCAACTGAGAACAGATCTGGTTTTGTAAAACATACTTTCACGCAATGAAAAATAACAACTGTAAGAGTAAAAGGATATAAACAAATGCAAGCAATACCTGCAATAATTACGACAGATAAAACTTGATGTCTACAACATTTACCCATCTTCTATTATGGGGCAAAAGGATACAGACAATTTAAGTAACAACAAAGATCAAATCAGCACTCAGGGAAAAAAGATTCTCACTACTAACTGAATAAATTTTAATATTTTAAAAATACCACTTCACACATATTAAACTACAAAAAATAATCCAAACAACAAAACCTAAAGTTATCTGATCCATAAGAAGAAAAGAAATATTCAGGCCCTGGCTGTAAAACTATGTATCTTCAGACTGTTCTCTGGTGAGAGTATAAAAGATGTCATGAAACTGCCCATGGCCTGAATAATTTTTCTTGGATTTCCCCCTCAAAATTAAATACAGGGGTAAAAAGCTAAATCTATTTTAAAAATTGAGTGTTTCTTGCTCACAGAAATGAAAAATTAGAAACAGTCAACATGTGGAGAGATTTACCTAAGCTGTAATTCTACATTCTGTATTAAATGAAATTGTAAATTTTTTTTTAAGCTGTGCCAAGCAGCATGTGGATCTTATAACAGTTCCCTGACTGGGAATAGAACACACACCCCCTGCAGTGGGAGGGCAGAGTCTTAACCAATGAACCGCCAAGGATTTTGCTATAACCTATTTCAAAAGAAGCTCATTTAAAAGGAGAAAAAAAAAAAAAGTAAGATTTTACATTGATTATAGCTTATAATAATAGTTTAATAAGACTCAAAAGCAGATACAAAGGGATACAATTTCGATGTCTTAAGGTTTGTACGTGCGTGCATGCCTGCTTAGTTGCTCAGTCGTGTCTGGCTCTCTGCAACCCCATGAACTAGCCCGCCAGGCTCCTCTGTCCATGGAATTTTCCAGGCAAGAATACTGGAGCCGGTTGCCATTTGCTACTCCAGGGGATCTTCCCAACCCAGGGATTAAACCCATATCTCTTGCATCTCTTGCACTGGCAGGTGGATTCTTTACCACTGCACCACCTGGGAAGCCCAGAGAGCAGCATGCTTCTTCATAAAAGCATTTACTAAACACTGAATTTAAAATTCTGCAACAATGTGTTAAGCACTGTATCAAGAAAATTAATAAACAGATTATACAGAATGATAGTAGATAATCAGAAATTTTTGTCATTAGAAAAATGTGACTTTTCTAACTTAGTAAATACCTTTTTGGGTTTTTTGCATGTATTTCTTTCTTTGGAACTCCCTTTTTTGTATTTCTGGGATACAGCCTTAGAATTCTTTCTCAACATAAAATATTCATTGAATATCTGAAACCAGAAGAAAAATACTAAAGTAGAATACAGGATAGAATATGCTGGTATTTAAGACATATTCTGAAAGAAATCATAATTACTTAGGGTGTTTTGCCTGCTTTCAAAAATTCATGTCATTGTTGAAAATGCCATTTAACTAAACACTAAAATGTATATATCAAACAGAGTAAAAATATAAAGTCTTCATTAATTGAACCAGTAAAAGCTGTTAATGTTAATTTCAAGCAACAAAGTAAGCAAGAGTGAATTTTAGGAATTTACTCTTTTCCTGGATAAAGACTCTTAACTGAAACAATTTTCCCAGAGGCTATTATTTTCTGGTTGCTCTAAAATGAAGGAATCGAATCTAGAGGCCAGCAGTCTCAAACTCTGGAATCTTCTCTGAATGCAACTTAAAAAGGATGATACACAAATTAAACTTAAATCACTAAAAGAAAAGTATATGCTTACCAAACAAACTTCAGAATAACATTATGAAGTTTTGTTTAAAAAAAACACTGTAATTTAAATTGCATTAAACCACAAATTAATTTAAGGATGAGTTTACAATATTGAGTTCTATCTAAGAACAGAGTATATATTTCCAGTTACTTAATATTTTTTTTAGTCTCTTAGCAGATCCTCTACATTTCTTTGTGCTGGCATTTTATCTTTTTGCTTTGTTATATTTTTCATTATATTTTCTAAAGAAGTTACTTTTTATATATAGGAAAGTTGTTGATATTGGTACATTAATTTTGTAATCTCCCATGTTACCAAAGTCTCTTATTGTTTCTAACAATGAGAATAGTCAGATGGTTGATTCTTGAGTTTCATGTATATATTTTCCCCATCTGCATAAAAATAGTTTTTACTCTTTCCCCAATATAACCTCTTTATTTCTTCTGCTTGCCTAATAATATTCTTACACCCCCACTATAATATTAAGTAACAGTGCTAACTGTTAAGCATTCTTTTCCTGTTCCTCACCTTAATAAGAATACATCTTGCATACCACTACGAAGCATGACACTGGTGAAGTGATTTTCTGCCATCCACAAAAACGACCATATGGTTTTTCTCTTGACTATTAATATCGTATGTTACTAGATTTTCGAATATTGAACCACATAATGCATTTAGTTCAGAGATGAACCTCTTGCATCATAGAGTATTATTTTAACGTACTGTTGAATCCGGTACTGAATCCATGACGTTCAATAACTATCTCTAATTTGAGAGGGGAAAGGCTATCTGTACAGGGTGAGTTCCCAGTCAGGTCAAATACAGTCTTGCAAATGAGGTCTTTCACGGAACCACCAGAAGGTCAAATAATAACGTTTCTCTGGGAACAGGGCTTTGAAGGAGCTCCATTCTTGTTCTGCCCCTTCCAGTGGCTTCCAGGATGCTAGTTTTCACCATGACTGTGGGCTGTTGGTTTCCAAGGCTGGAGCTAGAGAGAGGAGAATGGGAACAATGCAAGCTAAAATGCTACAAAGTTCACTGCTTTTGCTGAGATTCAGCCATTTTTCTTGACTAAACATTCAGATTGCTGCAAGCCTGTAGTTAATTTTCAGAGTCCTGAAAGAGTTGACTATTTTTGCCAGTATCCTCATTGCTTTAATGGAGAATTTTCAGAGGTTCTTACTCTGCCATTATTGTTGATATCCTCTGCATTTGAATTCCACTCAATCTTTATACTTATTAATGTGCTATTCACACTTTATGATTCTTAAAATTTCAATATTTTTTCTTTTTATTTCCTCTGAAATTGCTAATAATTCTTACCTTTAAAATCTATATTACATTATACTAAACTTAGTATTTCATATTAATTTATATTACATTATACTAAATTCATACTGTTCACTATTTCCTTTAGTGCTGGATGCATTTGGTATCTCTCTTTCACAGTATTAATTTTCCTTAAGTGGCTGATAAATCTAGGTTATTATTAGTTCATATTTGTAGTCAGGAGTTTCAACTAAGCAGTTTTTTCTGAGTGGCCGAGAATCTTTGTTCATCTATTATCATATACAGGTTCTAGTTATATACATCAACTTCTAGTGACTATGAAAGAGGCAGGCAGGCAGTGTCTGCAGGTCACTTGCTTTCTGGATATGAATTTCTGCCTCTTCTGAATATCATGTCCATTACCACGGATATATCTGGTCTCCCATGCCAGGACTCTACTTTAGAGAGTACCTATCATAGCTTTATCTGGGGGAGAAACACTGGAATTAGCTACTCACTTTGCTTTTTGCTTCTGCTGCTTTTGTTGTGGAAGTCTACAGTTGCTTCAGACTGTGCTTGCTTCTTTCTAACCTCAAAATTCATTCATTCATTTATAAAATAATTATTGAGTGTCTACTGTAGTGCCAGGCACTAGTTTAGATACTGGGAATTCAGTGATGAACACCAAGTCCCCAGCCTCAAGGAATCTGTATTCTCACAGGAAGATAAACAAATGCATAAGGTAATATAATTTCACAAAGTAATAATTCTTTGGAAAATAAAACAAAGTAAAGTAGAGAGCATGACTATAGGGGAGCTATTGCAGATCAGGTGATAATTTCTCTGAAGTGGTGACGTTTAAGCAAAGCAGGGAATAATGCAAAGCAGAGAGCTATAAGAAGATGTAAAGGAGGGCTTTTGGAAGGAAACAAACGTAAAGGAACTAAAAGGGCAATAACCTAGCACTTCTGAGAAACAGCAAAAAGGCTGACTTTTGCAAGTTGTAGGTGACAGGAAATGAGTCCTGAGAAGCAGGCAACAGGGGAGATGACACACAGCCTTGCAACACATGATAAGCAGTTTGGGGAGGTAACGGGTGCTTCAAGCAAGAGAATGATGTGATTTGATTTATATATGCCAAATGCCATGGGGAGAAGAGAGACTACAAGGTAAACCCTCCCTGGGCAGATTGTTTTATATGTTTCAAAAGCATTTCTCTGGGTTTTATCCAGGAGACAAACACCAGATGCTTAAAATCAAGAGGAAGAGCCAGGAAACGATGAACCTCCAGGCCCCCTTCCATTCTTCATATTCTTTTACTTGTGAGTCTGGTCTATTTCTGAAACTTCTACATATACTTTCCGGCATGATTTCTTCTCCTATCAATCCAATTAGAAAGTCACTGAAGTCTCGCCAGCTGATGGCAACCTTTCTCAAGCACTACCTTGTAAAAAATACTTATCTAACTTACCCATTAACACAACCACTCAAGAGTCCTCTGTACCCTGGAGTCCCGCTGAAGTAGACAAATATCCAGCAGACCTATACTCAGCTGCCCTTAAGGTTCCCTTTAAAGTAACCGAAAGAGAGCCCTTCAGCTCTCACAATTTAGGCATCAGCACAAATCACATCTCTGTGGCCAAAAAAACTGGAAACTACACCTTCCCTGTGGACTTTATATGGACGGACGTACAAAAGCCATCATCACGTTGGTTAACTCCTTCTGTAAATAAACAGCCCAGTCAACTGACTGGTAAAGCTGGTGAATTCTTCTGGCTACTTTATTGGGAGGCATGACTGACTGATGTATCACGGTATTGTCAGCTGAAGGAATATTTACAGTAATTTTACACTAAATAGTAACTTTACACTAAATACAGTAATCAGAACTTACTGAGAAAGAATTAAAAAAAAATACATTTAGGCTGTACCAAATTCTTAGTAGGAAAAATATTTTATCAGGAATAGATTCTCTAAGAAAAATTTTTTTACAATTTCTAACCTTACTTCTTGGAAAATCATCCTTTGAAGTTGTCTGTAAAATAATCTTTAATAAAAATTAACACAAACTTTTCCCCACAAGCTTCCAATAAAATTGGGAGATAGTATTCCACAGAAAAAATTCCAAAACCACAGTAGAAAGTATTGAGAAGGGATGCGATAATCTGAATTAGTGTCAAAGTGACCTTTGGTCACTACAGGTCTACTACATCCTTCCAACCCTCTTTGAACCTCTCTTCAGTTTTCAGTAACATGTCACGTCATTCACAAAGCCTGAGTTTCTCTAATGTGTGGAGATCCAGACTCCATAGAACTCTCAGCCTCCAACACTTTATCTCTACCCTCCTTTAATCTAAAGTTAACATTTCTAAGAGAATCATATATTTTTCTATAGGTGCTATGGCCTGACCCATGGTATTCTCCAACATGAATGATCTATAAATGTGTTGCTTCCAGGTATATAGAAAAATTTATACCTTACACTATCCATTTTCTAAACTCAAAATCCTATATAGCATCCTATATATCTACCCATCACAACTATTAATCAGCTCTCCAGTATTCAAACAAAATTTACCACACACTGTATTAACAGAACTGAGTCTTTTGAAACATTAAGTCTTTAGCTGTCAGAACTATAAAATCTAGGTTCAGATCTTTTATTAATATTTTACTTCCAATTTATTTGCTCCTTCAAAAATCCATCACCCCAAACATCGTCACCCATAACTCCAGTGTATCATCACCCAATCATTCAGTGTAGAGAGTAAAAATAGTGAAGTAAGATTTTAACACTTGTTATTTTACCTTTTTCAACATAATTCATCTCTGTAAGAAGCAGGTTTGGCAAGCTTGGAGCATGAACTCTGGAATCTGACTGTGCGTGCTTAGTCGCTTCAGTTGTGTCTGTCTCTCTGCGACCCTATGGACCATGGCCCGCCAGGCTCCACTGTCCATGGGATTCTCCAGGCAAGAATATTGGAGTGGGTTGCCATTTCCTTCTCCATGGAGTCAGACTACTTATCTTCAAATCCCAGTTCTGGCACTGATGAGTGGTGTGGGAGCTTAGACAAGTTATTTAACTTTCCTGAGCTTCATTTACTTCATGTGTAAAATGGGAAAAATACTAATGTGTCTTTCTAAAAAGCTTGTCATAGGTTTAAATGAGTTAATATCTGTAAAACTCTTAGAATAGTGTCTGGCACATAGTTAGCATAATATAACTGCTAAAGAAAAACAGTTTTTTTGACAGACTCAGGACAGAAAACTGATCTTGAGTGGAAGTCAATTCATTACTAGTTCCTCTTAGTTTTTCAAAGGGCAAAATATTAATATTATTAAAGGTAAGGTCCATGTAACAAGAGATTCCTGCGAGAGAGGGAACAAAATGGGTCTGCAGCTCATAACCTCTGTCACTGGCTTCAATTCCAACACCATACAAGAACGTCCAAGTCCTCAAGGAAAGCTGCTGTCAAGCTCCTGGGCAAGAGAACACTGAATGTCAAACACGTCCCGTTACTCAGTGATATGAACTCATCATGGTCACAAATACTTTCAGGAGATTCAACTGTGTGTTATTAGTAGCTAACATTTACGTAATTTGTTTTACGGGTCAGGCACTGTTCTAAGTACTTCACGTGTATCAACTCATTTACTCCTCTCAGTAAGTCTCTAAGACATGCACTATTTATTATTGTTACCATTTACCCGATGAGAAAACTGCAGCACAGACAGTAACTCATAACCTGGAATTCAAGCCCGGGCAGCCTAGCTTCAAAGCCTGAGGTTTTCAACCACAGCTATGTGCCGCAGTCTGGAACACCACAGACAGGACTAATGATTCTAAAAAGCTGATCAAGCTAAAAATGTACGCTATGCCCTGCTATAGTCATAAACAGCCAGAATTCACAAGTTGGGTAATGAGAAGACACTGAGAAGGCCAGTTTTCTTCTTTATCGTTTCTCATTCTTGTTCTTCTCCAAGGCCTCCTAAGTAAATACGAGTTAATACAAGTGAAGTGCTTTAAATAGTGCCTGGCACATAGTAAGTGCTCATTATGAGCTAAGAGGAGATAATGGTAAAAATAGTAGGGTCCGCCTGCTGACCCTGCCTCACTCTAATAGCTGTGATATGCTAGGAACTGTTGATATCGCTACCATATTTCCCCTTCATGATTACAGGAAATGAATAGAGATAATAAACAAATCCACTATAACAAACCCTAAAGACTTCTCAGTCGTGTTGCTTTCACATGACTATATACACAGGAGCAAACTGCTTCACTCCTCCGTTCTCTGTTCTTGGTTTACAAAGACTGGATGGGGGCCAGAAAAAAGCAGAATAAAGCAGCTTTGTAACCTTTTGACCAGTTGCCAAGAGCAAAAGTAAAGTTTGTAAAAGCAATTTAATCAAACTAAACTTTGACTGTTAGAATGGAGACTAGAAAAGGGTTCTAATGATAGAAGCTCTACATACTACCAAAGCAGTGTCAACCTCATGATTCTAACTGCAGTTTTTTTTAAATGATGTGCCTAAGACAGAGGTGACGGAAACAATAAACAAAGTCTCCTTCTATCAATTGCTCTGCACAATTATTCAAGTTAAAAGCTTAAGAGAATCAAGATATATTTCAGTGAAAAAAACTAATAAATCCAAGCATCTCAATTCCAAAAAAATTTTATACTGGTAAAAAATCTAGTAGTCACTAGAATTTTTCAAACTGTAAGTTCAATGCATTATTAGATTATCATATCCATTTAGTGGATATTAATAGTTTGTTTTGAGTGAAATGCAATTGGTGGTGGTTTAGTTGCTAAGTTGTGTCCGACTCTTGTAACCGCATGGACTGTAACCTGCCAGGTTCCTCTATCCATGGGATTCTCCAGGCAAGAATACTGGAGTGGGTTGCCATTTCCTTCTCCAGAGGATCTTCCCGACCCAGGAAACTGAACCCATGTCTCCTATGACTCTTGCATTGCAGACGAATTCTTTACCACTGAGCCACTAGGGAAGCCCAATGCAATTAAATAAAACTAAAACACAATTAAATTAAACATTATTAATGCATTACTAACATTAAAGATAAACATTGTTTCATGAAACTTCTTTTAATTTTAAATATTAGTATATGTGTATAAGTACTGGATAACAAGGAAAAATGAATCTTATAGTGGGTTGTGATCAAAAATGTTTGAATGCCATTTTACCCAAAGATTAAGAAAAAAAAAAAGATTAGTCAAAAAGGAGAAAAATATCCACTTTGGCTACGCATGATAAAACATTCAAAATTTTAATGATTCTCTAAATTAGTTTTTTTTAAAGGCAAACCTCTGAAAATGAACAAAAAGGGGAAAAGGAACCATCTAGGTAAGAATCAATAGTTTATCATAATTATTCCAAATAAACAACAATTTCACAGAATGAGAGGTACTAACACTAAATAAGTATATACTAACAAGAGATACATAGAAATGAGATAAATAGTTTCAGTTTGTCTAGCTATTAAATACCACACCAATATGACAGATGGTACATAAGCAAAAGCTATAGAACTCACTCTCAAGAACATTTATTTTTCAGTGTTATCTAATCACTCCTTCCTAAGGGGACAACAGAGGATGAGATGGTTGGATGGCATCACCGATTCAATGGACATCAATTTGAGTAAACTCCAGGAGTTGGGGATGGTCAGGGAGGCCTGGCATGCTGCAGTCCATGGGGTCACAAAGAGTCAGACACGACTGAGCGACTGAACTGAACTGAACCTATAGCAAAGTTAAGAACTGGTGAAGAGGAAAAACAGATTTGAAAAATTCAGTGAAGTAATACGTTAATTACTAGGTTACATTTTTTAATAAGATATACATGTACTATTTTGTATCCTAAGTTGTTGCTCAGTCTCTAAGTCATGCCTGATTCTTGCAACCCCATGGACTGCAGCATGCCAGGCTCCCCTTTCCTTCACTACCTCCTGGAGTTTGCTCAAATTCAAGTTCATTGAGTCGGTGATACTATCTAACCATCTTATCCTCTGCTGCCCATTTCCCCTTTTGCCTTTTGTTCTCTAAATTCTGAAATATTTCAAGAAAAAAAAATCACACACATTTTGGATTATGCTGTCAGTAAAGAGAGTGCGATTATCATAAATATCATCAATCTAGTAGGAAAAATTTAACATCATTGTGCTAAATTAAAATGCCCTCTTATTTTGAAAAAACGAACAACAGGTGAATCTGACCTAAATCTTCTTCAACTACTATGGAAACTAAAGAATAAGTTCAATTCCACCTAAGAGCTAATCATTCTAATTTATTCCCATAGTAACAATGCTGACAGCAACAAACTGCCAATTTTCCTAAATTCAGTAATCGCTACATTATTAAATTTCAGGAGAAAGAAAATTATTGAAATTTTAGAAAATAAACTGATTATCAAACCCACATATAAAAGAGAGCCCCTTTCGAAATAAAAATCAAATGTTTAAATCAAAGTAAAGAACATTCTGAATACCAGTAAGTAAATCATCATAGCAATGCTTATACTTTTCACTTCAATAATAATACTTTTCTAACAAAGAGGGAAAAAAAAATCAAGACCAAAGCTACCATTAAAAAGAGTGTACTTAATTAACATGTCTGAATTAATAAGGGGGGGTTAATACGTAAGAATTAAAATAAGCAGTATCTCTAACCAAGTGTCACTTCTGACCAGAAACAAGGTAGTTTTTTTGTTAACCAGAGCCCATGATTCTCAGTTATATTCAAAATACTCAGAAAAATAACTTCTCATCACGTGTAAGTTTCAAGCTCTGGCATTCAGATGCACCTCAACTAATAGTAAATCATCTCCTTCCCTTAGAGAGGCAACAAAATTTTTAAATTTGGAAATAATAAAAGCACACAAAAGAGTAGTAGTAATATGATTAACAATATTCTAAATAACTGTTTGCATTTTTAATTAAAAAAGGAACTGTTTCATGAAACAGTTCTCTTTTCTAAAGTAAAAATAAAAACACTAATTTAAATGTCTTACTCTAAATATGGTAGTCCTGAAGAGATAGGTGCAGTCAATTTTGCACAAATTTCCAAATCTGGAAATGAGACTAGAGGTAAATCAAAAATTTCAGTTTTAGTTTTCTGTTTTATATTTCAAAGTTGTTAAGTTCATATTGTGGTCAGTAAGATTTCAAAGTTCAAGACTATTACATGAATTTATTTAATATTCTGCAAATCAGAGAAAGTGAAAAAATTAATGTCAAGAGACATTAGTATTTTAGTAATATTTTAGACATTATTATTTTAGTAATAGAGAATACATTTTGTTAAACTCCCTTTTCTCCAAATACCTCAAAAGTAATTAACTTCCATATGATAATTTTTTAAGAGGGAAGGATACGGATATGATTTGCTTTAATTTGTGGTTTTTGTCATCTAAAAAACCTAGGTAGTAAATGGTTGCACTTTACCTTAAGCCAGCATTTATAAAACCACCAGGTAAAACCACCCATAAAGTTCCCAACCAAAAGCAGTATTCTTCTGTGTTTCAGAAAAAGTGGATTTTTTAACTGTTATGAAGGAAGAACTCATTAAACCAGTAGAACTTTGTACAAAAAGGTCATGAACTCTGGAGCTACAAAAACTAAATCCAAATCCAGCTCTCCTGCCAACTAGCTGTGTTACTTTGGGCAAATTATGTAACTTCTGTGTCTTGGTTTTCTCATTTGTAAATGGAGATAAATATAGTACTTACTTCACAGTGTTGTAAGGATAAAAGGGTTAATACTATAAGTAAACCACTTGGTAATTCCTGGTACAGAGTAAGTGCTACATAAAATGTGCTTAAAGAAAAAATTACTGTTTTAACACTACAGATTTCCACAGTTCAGTTGTGAAAAAGTTTCCCAAATGAAAATTATTTAATTATATATAGAAAGAAAGAAAGAACATGACTTTATATGAATTAAGCTGTAATAAAGATTAATGCAAGAACCTTAAACAGTGAAATCACTGAGTATTTTGAAAATTAAAAATCATAAAACCTAGTTTAAAAAATCAGGGGGTTCCCTGGTGGCTCAGTGGTAAAGAATCTGCCTGCCAATGCAGGAGACCGGATCCATCCCTGGTCCTGGAAGATAACACGTGCGGTAGAGCAACTAAGCCCGTGCACTGCAACTACTGAGCCTGTGCTTTAGAGCCTGGGAGCCCCAACTACTAAAGCCCACTTGCCCTTGAGCCAGTGCTCCTCAACAAGGAAAGCCACTGCGATAAGAAGCTCAGGCACCTCAACTAGACAGTAGCCCCCGCTCACCACAACTGAAGAAAAGTCCTCACAGCATTGAAGACCCAGCACAGCCAATAAATAAATAAAAATACTTTAAAAAAAATCATATGCCATTGCACTAATAAGAAGTGACACTTTCCTAGGATGGATTAAAGCTTATTTTAATTCTAATATTTTTTTTCCCCCTACACCCTGGTGATGTAAGTTATGTTTACTCTTATATTTTAATTCAGATGTATACAAATAAAGTCACATTCAGAATCTAAGTGTAAATGTCAGCCTTGTATAATGTCACCTACTTCACATGAACTGTCTATATATGTAATATAACTGTACTACACAGTAGGTATCAAAAGTTTTTGCTGAATGTCTTACAAAGATTGTTACTATTTTCCAGGGTGAATAAAAACATAACTACCTAGTACAAATATTAACCAAGCTAATAAGTTAAAGTGCATCCAACACAATCTGTAGCAAGATCTCAAAGATATTAAGCATGGACTGCCTTGGGCCAATCTGTTAACTTACAATAGGTCAGCACTAACTACTATTCCTCTTCTGATTTAAAACACTACCACATATTTAAAAGGGGAAAAATAGCAAAGATAAATTTGATGAAGCCCATATTTCAAATATCTTTTTTAATATATTATAAATAATAGAGAAAATATCCTTACTATTTCTACATTTAATAATTAGATACTCTAGAACTTGGGTTAATGGGATCAAGTAAAAATATCAAGATAATGATGTTGCTGCTGTTCCACTGTTTGCTATGTTCTCTGCAAATAAAACATATCAATAAGAATTTATAGCTTAAGCCATATATTCTGTACAAGAACATAAACCTGTATTAAGTTAATCAGCAGACAGAAAGTCCACCTATTTTTTCACTTTACTATAAATAGAACAATTTGGTTCCTTGGTATAAACCAATTTAATGAATGTAGGAGGAAAAAAAACTATTCCTAATAACCTTAAATACATTTTGAACTATTTCTATGTTGAACTATTTTTATTCTTCCTCCATTTAAATCACACATAAGTTAAAATATCTTGCTATTATATGCAGAACACAAAAATCTTTTAGACAACTACCAAAAAAGATGCTCTATGAGCCTTTTGTCTGTAAGCAAAACAAAAAGAATGAAGTCATGGAGTGGCTTATGCAGATCACAGGAACCATCATACTGCAAGGTACAAATCACCAGGACGTTGTAAAAATTAAAAATTTTTAAAACTGTTATTTTCCTTAAAACATATCCTAGGATTTAAGGGTAAAAATTAAAGTATGTAAAACAAAGTGCAGTAGCAGGTAAAATGACAAAATATCAAAATAAAAAAAGAGTCAAATGAAATCAAAACAGAAAAACCCTGCAGGCAAAAAACTAATATGCAGAAATGTTATCTTAAATTGAGCGAACAGGCTTACAAACTAAGACTTTGCCAAACTAAAGCAGAAATTTTTATGGAAAACCAACAGTGATTCCTCTCCTCAACTTTAAAAGCACATACACTAAGTTGTCTCCAGTGGTGTTTTTTTCCTTTGGCAGGTTAAGAGGTGCAGGCTTTTCAGTAAATGGAAAGTCTATCACTATTCTATGCAAAGAACAGGACCATGAACACAACTGCTCCAATGAGACCACAGGATATTTGTTTCATGTAAGGGCTTTCATGCAGGATTTATATCATAATAAGCCAAAATGATTTTAGAAGAAAAGAGAGAAAGAGACTCCCTAAGACTTTTCAACCTCTACTTCCATACAACACAGTTTCTTTCTGAAGTCTTGCGTTGAAGGCAAAATGACTTCAGTCTCGAATTTTGTGGCTCAGCTGGTAAAGAATCCACCTGCGATGCGGGAGACCTGGGTTCGACCCCTGGGTTGGGAAGATCTCCTGGAGAAGGGAAAGGCTACCTACTCCAGTATTCTGGCCTAGAGAATTCCATGGACTGTATAGTCCATGGGGTCGCAAAAAGTTGGAGACGACTGAGCAACTTTCACTTTGAATTTTAAATTCCGCATCGTAGATTTCTTATCCCAAAACTTTTATTCCTATGACATAAATTTATTGAAATGAACCACTAAATACAATATTGTGCTCTCCAGCTTACAGTTTTGATAGAACTAAAACCCATTTCTCTAGTAGCATGAAGAGGACTTCTTTTGCGAAAAATGACCTTGGAAAAAACATCACCAATAAACCCTAATTTCCTTATTTTGTAAAATGAAGGGTAAGTTTGAACTCTATGGTTCCCTCCAGCTGTAAACTATAGTAACCAATCAAGGTTTTAAACTTAAGACATGCTGAAGATGTAAGAAGTTAGAAATGAAAAAGGTTGAAAGACAGCCTTGCGTCAATCCAAATATGGGTTTATGTACATACAAAAAAAAAAGAGCCCACCAACCTGGAGATAAGGAAACACAGAGTGTCAGACCAGATTCACTGGGGTTAGATTTTAAGGACTGGAAAATGATGAGGTCAGACTGAACAGAAGCTAGCTTTCAGTGTTAGGTGCTGGGGAGGAGGTAGGAGTAAGGAGCTTTCAAAAGAGCTTTCCTCAGTATTTAAAAAAGTCCTGCAAGCCAACCAGAAGGGTCCTTCCCTGTGGCTTCTACAACTAATATGGACAAGCTCCAAAGTCTTTTGCTAAAAATAGCTTAAGGGATCAGCCCAATTTTGGAACAAGCCAAGGTCTATGCTATGCTTGCATATGTCTCATATAATGAGGGACACTTTTCTACAACTTATTAGTCAAAAGAAAAGCAGATGCTAAATGCTGTATTTATTCTGTTTGCTGAAGTACTAAATTTGAGAGCACAATTTACACGAGTACAGAAACTGATAATACAAAAACATTTACAATCAAGTGTGAGACATACACCATAAACATCGGAAAGACAAAAATAAAAATTATCCAACTCTCTGTCTCAAAACATACCTCAGATAACAAATTTTGGAAAACACAACACTAATTATTATTAAAACCTATCCCTTCAATTCAAAGATGACTAAGAGCCTACAGAGTCATTTAAGAAATTTACAAGAAACTTTAGCCTCAAAAATGAGAAAAAGATGGTTCTAAGGCTGAAACAGTTTAGTAAATAAGATGGTTTGTGGTGAAAACAGTCAAGAAAAAATAGAAGAACATGCTAAGTAATCAAATACTGTAATGTCTGAAGAAACAAGAAGAAAAACAGAAAACTTGTCAATACGTTAAAAATGAAGAGACAATATATAACAGACAAAGACATATGCACGCTGAGTTCAACAAAAGAAAAGGTACTCTGAAATTACTATAATGAGCTCTCAAGCAGAAAATTTTTCAGTAACAGCACACTAAAATTTTTGGCAATAAACGTATAAATCTGGGGCTAATAATCTCCCAAGAAACTCTGTCCTCCGTCACAGCAACTGTTCTATATGTTTGCCTCAGCTGTACATATCCATTCTCATGGGATAGAGAACACGAAACTGACAGGACGTCCTGATGACCTGTCGATTAACAAGATTACACAAGCCCCACTGCCAGCAGTTCCGCGTGCCTGACACCTGTTAGCCTGCTTTAGCGAAGCCCCCTAAACTGTGCTCCAGCGAAGAACCGGGAACGCCTTTGTTGTTTCCTAACTACGGAAGATACCCGAGTTCAATCCAACCTAGCGCCTTAACGAAAACTTCCCCCGGGCCAGGTAAATCTGCCCAGATGGGGGCTTGGGCAAAGACCTTCTCTAGCTAAGAAAAGGCGGGAGAACCCCAGGCGAAACACAAATGTCACCTACTCGTCCCGGGAGGAGGTAGGCGTCAAGGGTGAAGAAAGTTAGGGAACTAGACCCAGGATCCTTGAGAGAGGCTCAGTTTCGCAGTTGGAGCAGAGTGAGCACAACGAGGAGGTGGGCCGTCCTGCTGGGTGAAAACACAGCAAGATCCTGAGACCACAGGTCGGGGAGGAGAGTGCGAAAGTGAATACGAGCAAAACCGATAGGCAGTGTCTTAGGGAAGCGCTGAAGCAAAAGGCAAGAAAACCAAGGTTTTTACAAGGCGGATGAGGCGGAGGAAAAACAGCAAGGCGAGAAGTGAGCAGCGACGACACAGGCTCAAACTGAGGTGAGAGAGGCGAGGCCGGCGTGAGAGAAAGGAACGAAATGAGCTCAGGAGGCTCTGCAGGGACAAGGGACAGGCAACGAGAACCCCCACCCACAGGGACCGGGACACAAGTCTGGACCGTCCCTCTACAGGCTGTTACTCGACCGGCTGCTCTCAGACCCTGTCGGCAGCGGGGACTCACCTAAAGGCTGCAGAGGCCCCACAGTAGGACATGGGGACTGGTCCAAACACACAGGAGTACCAAGCGGCTGGAGGAAACGGCGGCGTTAGTGTGACCCGGATGCGCATCCCTAGGAACCGGAAGTCGGCGGTCAGGGTCATCACACAATCCACACCTCGTTCCATCAGAGGCTTTCGGGCGCATGTGTCAGGCCTCAGGGGGCGGGGCGGGGAAAGTGCCTAGACTCCGCCCACCCGGTCGCCCTGGGAGCCCCGCCCCCCGGTTACGCCCCGCCGTGCGTCTCGGTAGTGCTTGGTGTGTGGATAGGCTGGTTCATGCAGCGCCCAGGCCGAGGTACCACTGAGGCACAAGCTGCCCGCTTAAAAAAAGTACTCAGCGCTCGGGTTTCAAGAAGATCTTTTAAAATGCGTGCAACCCCTCTGGAGAAGGCAATGGCACTCCACTCCAGTACTCTTGCCTGGAAAATCCCATGGACGGAGGAGCCTGGTAGGCTGCAGTCCATGGAGTCGCTCAGTCGGACACGACTGAGCGACTTCACTTTCACTTTTCCCTTTCATGCACTGGAGAAGGCAATGGCAACCCACTCCAGTACTCTTGCCTGGAGAATCCCAGGGGCGGCGGAGCCTGGTGGGCTGCCATCTATGGGGTCGCACAGAGTCGGACACGACTGAAGCGACTTAGCAGCAGCAGCAGCAACCACTCTCTTTCTAAAACGAACGTGAAATATTGGATGTATTTGGTAGATTTAGAAAAACTGTGGGAGGAAGAATGGCTGGGAAGTTCTGGAAGGCACTTGGGAGGCTAGACCAAGGGGATGATTTTTTTCCCCAGTATCAGCTTATTCATAATATTGTATTGAGGTTACAATTCATTTCTATCTTGTGCACAATATTTTATGTAATAATTTTATCAGAAACAAAATTTTTACATGCTTTGTTAACTTTAAATTACTACCCCATCATGGGCAAGAAGCAGGGTTGATTTCAGGTTTTGTTGGGGCCTGAAGTTTATTCAATTGGAGAACTCTCTTTAAGGAAACCCACAATTACAAATAACAATGTTAGGTATAAAAAATGAATGTTTAATGTGAGAAAAGAAATCACAAATTACAAGTTTTTAAAATTTCATAAATAACACAAAGTCCAGAAGAATTAAGCACTACAAGTATTACATGCACGTCTGAAGTACTTTTTTTCCTACGTATTTTGGCTGTATCTTCTTTGATCTCCTAGACTTCCCTGGTAGCTCAGACGGTAAAGCATCTGCCTGCAATGCAGGAGACCCAGGTTCAATCCCTAGGTTGGGAAGATCTCCTGGAGAAGGAAATGGCAACCCACTCCAGTATTCTTGTCTAGAAAATCTCATGGACGAAGGAACTTGGTAGACTACAGTCCATGGGGTTGCAAAGAGTCAGACACGACTGAGCGACTTCACTTTCTTTCCTGTGGCAATTTACTAAGGCATGTCATTTACTGAGATCTTTGACTCCTGTCTCTCTCATCCCACACCTAATTCATCTGTAAATTCTGCAGAACTTGTCTTAAAAATCTGTCCAGATTCAGACTATTTCCTGCCTCTGTTGGTACAAGCTACAGTCAATGTGTGACCATTTGCTGTTTTTATACCCTTGCCCTTCCAGGATCTGTTAACACAGCAGCAGTGGGCTTCTGTTAAAGCCTTAATCATACCAGGTCCCTCCTCCAGTGGATCCCTGTTTTAAAGTGAAAACCAAAATCCTTATATAAGCTGAGAGGACCCTCAAGATTTGACACTGCCCAGTACAAGTAACCTTATCTCCGACTTTCTCCATTATCCCTCCCTCAAGACACACTGGCCTCTTTGCTGTTTTTCTAATCTGCACATACACTCTGGGTCTTTGTGCTTGCTGATCCCTCTGCCTAGAATGCTCTTCCTCCAGATAACAGCATCATTCACACTATTGCTTCCTTTACATCTTTGTTCAGATGTCACCCTCTAAATGAAAACTTTCCCAGACACTGTAATTAAATTGAAGCATTATCATACTTCCTGAACTTCCTAGCCCAGTTCCCTCACTTAATTACTCTATAATAACAGTTATCCTGTCCAACAATTTGCTGAATTTGGTTTAACATCTCTACTCCCACCCCTCAGTTTTCCCCTCCCCATTCTCCTCTCACCAGAATGTGAGCTCCTGTTTTGTTCACAGATGTATTTCAAAAGAAACGCCAGCACCAGAAGAGAATTTGGCATGTTGAGGGCACCCAATAAATGTTTGTTGTCTTAAAGGATAGATTGCTCATTTACTTTGGGATCAGTCATGTCCCTTGCCTCCATACCTCATCTTTTCTCCCGGGTCCTTATCGCAGTCTGAAATGACCTTGTTTATTTATTGTCTGTCACTAAAAAGTAAGCTCCTCAGGGGTCTTTTTCACTCTTATTCACTGCTGAATCCTCAGCACAGCACTAGAAGTGTGACTTGTTGTTGTTCAGTCACTAAGTTGTGTCCGACTCTTTGTGACCTCATAGACTGCAGCATGCCAGGCTCCTCTGTCCTCCGCTATCTCCCAGAGTTTGCTCAAATTCATGTCCCGTGAATCGGTGATGCTATCTAAACATCTCACCCTCTACTGCCCCCTTCTTTTGCCAAGAGCTGACTCATTGGAAAAGACCCTGATGTTGGGAAAGATTGGTGGCATATAGTAGGTGCTCAATAAACAAAAAAAAATTTACTAATATTTAATGAAGCTTTACTACACGTTACTTACCGTACACAGTAAATATAAATACTCACATTTCTCTTTTAAATCCTGCTGGTGATCTTGTGAAGGACTATGATTATCTCCATTTTATAGATGAGGACACTGAGGCAGGGGTAGGTTAAACAAGAAGCAAACCCAGGACTTCGATCCAGGTCTGCAGGACTTCAGAGTCCATGATGCTTCTCAAACAACAAGAAGAGCAAGTAGGGGTTCATTTACCTACGAGTTTCTTTTCTCTGATTTCAGACAATTTTGTTTGCTGTGATGGTCAGCAAGACTGGATATGTTTGTTGAGTTGTATTTCCTGCCCTACTGCATTACTCCTGGGGAAAAATCTCAAGAAATAGGTCAAAAATATGGTTTTGTTCAAGCCTAGTTATAACTATTTAGATATTTGTAGATTTGGAAACATTTCATTCAAATTTTAACACAAAAGAAAGGCTGTTAAAACAGTCCAAAAGTACTATAGCCGTGTCTTTCTAAACAAAAGCCAAATGTAAATCAACACACAAACCTAATTACACTAAAACTGTCTAAAAATAAGGTCTCTAAATTACATATTTCCATTAAAAAAAGACATAATGAATTAGTGTTTTGTAATAGTTATCAACTTAAACCCTCCTGGTTGATCTTGGAGGATAATAGTCTAGGTTTTGTTTCTGTTGATTTCTCTATTGTACTTAAGGCAATACCTTATTGTGTACATGGCAGTCGAGCCTCTAAAAGCAATCTATAGTTGATGGGATTATAAAATGCTGCAACTACTACAAAAACAGTATAGCAATTCCTCAAAAAATTAAACATCAAACTACTATGTGATCCAGCAATCTCATGTCTGAGTATATAGCCAAAAGAACTGAGAGCACAGTCTCAAAGTGATACTGGCACACTCATGTTTATAGCAGCCTTATTCACAATAACCAAGAGGTGGAAACAACATGAATATCCATTGACAGATGAATAGGTAAGCAAAATATGGTATGTGCATACTTTAGAATACTATGCAATCTTAAAAAGGAAGGAAATGCTGTCACATGCTGTAATATGGCTGAACTTTGAGGCCATTACGCTAAGTGAAATGTTAGTCACAAAAAGAACAAATAATGTGATTCCACTTATCTAAGGTATCTAAAGTAGTCAAATTCCTAAATACACCAGTGGTTGGAGGGAGGGAACAAAGGGGAATTATTTAATGGGTATAGAGTTTCAAATCTATAAGATGAAAATTTAGGAGTCCTGTTTCACAAAACATCAATATACTTAAAACAACTGTTAAGTGTACCCTGAACAGCACACTTAAAATGGTTGTGCGTGTGTGCACTTCAGATGTGTCCAACTCTTTGTGACCCCGTGGTCTGTAGCCCACCAGGCTCCTCTGTCCATGGAATTTTCCAGGCAAGAATATTGGAGTGGGTTGCCACTTCCTACGCCAGGGAATCTTCCCATCCCAGGGACTGAATCCACATCTCTTTGGTCTCCTGCATGGGCAGGTGGATTCTTTACCCCTGAGCCACTGGCAAAGCCCTTAAAATGGCTTAGATGGTAAATTTTATGTGTTTTTTACCACAATAGTTAACTTTTAAAAGAAATCTACAGTAATCTAGTCATTACTGTAATAACAATGTGGGTCACCTTATGCCTACTTGGCCCTGAATGGATATTATTAGAGTCATTTTCGCAGTTTTGTCCAAATTTACACAGGTAAGAAGCCTTTGGAGTGGGATAAATTCACATTTCCAAGACATGCAGTAACTTTGCTATCTTTAAAGCAAAGCATTTCCAGCCTCCTGCGCATATTATCTTCAGTTTAATCACAGACATCTTTTCCACATGGTTACTATTACTGTTCATATTTCTCCCCCAATAAATCATTATCATTTGGAAACACTCAAGATCTGTTGCTCTATAGAGAATGATTTTTGAACAAAACTCAGGTGTTTTAGGACACCTCACCAGGCAGAATTAAAACTCTAGCCCTGGAAATCTACATGAAATTTTGAAGTAGGAGACAGATGTGCCCAGGACTAGACAACTGGTGTTTGTCAAATGGAATAAAACTGAAGCTTTGTCCTCAGCCAGATGAGAACAATGCTTGATTCCCTTTCTCCACTGAAATGGAGGAGATGAACTAGCGGTGGGAAATGTGCTGCAGCAAAAATGGAAATGAGACTTTTCTAATAAACAGAAAAATAAGGAAACAATGAACAGTCTAGGGCAACAGCGTAAATAGCCTGAAAGAGTTAAGCAAATCTTGGTTATTCTTCAGCTGTTACCACTAAAAACCACTTGTAGCTGGACTTGCCCTTCATAAAGCTAATTACTCTCTGACTCCTTATGAATTATACTCTGCACCTGGCATTCTCCACCCCCTACTCTCCTTTGTGGGAAATCCCTGGTGGCTTAGTGGTAAAGAATCCACCTGCCAATGCAGGAGACACAGGTTTGATCCCTGGGTTGAGAAGACTCTCTGGAGAAGGAAATGGCACCCACTCCAGTATTCTTGCCTGAGAAATTCCACAGACAGAGGAGACTGACAGGCAACAGTCCATGGGTCACAAAGAGCCGGACACGACTTAGCAACTAAACCACCACCACCACCACTCTCCCTTGAAGCATTCTTCATTTCAGAAAGAAGATCACAGGCTGAGAACCTCAGGGACCCAAGACCAGGCTGCTGAGCCACATGATGCCAGCTTTGGCTGTAAATTTGCAGGATGAAAGAAATGCAAGACCTTCATTACTTTGAGATTTATCACCTACCCCAGAGCTCTAGCACCAGCTATAAAACCTCTCCCTATTCCCCAGGGAAGGGGGTGGGGCACGGTTCTTGTGTTGCTAGCTTGCTGTGTTCCCACTTCGCCTGGCAAAGAAATATAGCTACTCTTTCTCTTTCCTCTAGAACTCTGTCTCTGTATTTCTATGTGTCATTAGTGCACAGGGAGCCAAGATTTTGGCAGCAATGAAATGGAGAATTTTCTTCATCCTTACTGCAGGCAGCTTTGTATTCATTAAGCTCACACTTGAAGTGTATTCTGGTTTTCTATTTCTATGTAACAAACTATCCCAAAACTCGGTGGTTTAAAACAACCACTGTATCATATCTCACAAGTTTTGAGTCAGGAATTTGGGCAGGCCTGAGTTGGATGATTCCTTTCTTCTATATGGCATCAGTCAGCGTTAGTTGATAACGTTGTAACTGGCAGGTTGGTCTAGACGGTCCAATACAGCCTTGCTCATATGCCTGGCACTTGGTGGGAATGCCTGAAAGGCTGGGTATAGCTGCCCTTCATGTAGTGTCAGAGCCTCTCCATATGGTCTCTCCATCAGGGTAGTTGAACTTTTTACATGGCAGAGACAGGTCTTGAAACCTGCTAGTCCTCTAAGGCCAGCCTGGTAGCGGACACAGCATCACTTGTACCCATTGGTCAAAGCAATCATAAAGCTCATCTAGATGCAAGGAACGCAACTGAGCCCCTAGACACTGTCACAATAACTTGGACCTTTTGCTACTATGGTTATCTTTCTGATGTTCACTCAAAGAGCTCCCGAGGAAACATTCATTTTGATGTGTATCTACCTGTTTATTTAGTAACTATGGGTAAGATTTATTATGCACTTGGGTAAGATTTATAAGGTGGAAATGAGGAAGAGACAATCTTCCTGCACTTTGGCCATTTCTACTGGCCAGTAGGGTCATCACTGGAGACCTGAACTTCTCCTCCAGCAGTCTTTCTGCTTCCAGTCTCCAGCTCCATGAACTAGAAAGGCAATGGCAGCCACAGTGGCCACTAAGGCAGTGTTACTCAATCCTAGTTTTCTGACCCCTGACCCCTGAGTCTTAGTTGTAGAGATATGTTCTTAAAATTAGTCATTCCTGAGTTGACCTCTGATTCTCTCTTCTCCAGATTTTCAATGATTTACAATGATTTTGTAAGCATTCAATTTCCTGAAACTAATTGGCACTAGTGGTAAAGAATCTGCCTGCAACTCAGGAGACCCAGGTTCAATCCCTGGGTTGGGAAGATCCCCTGGAGGAGGGAATGGCTAGTCACTCCAGTATTCCTGCCTGGAGAATCCCATGGACAAAGGAGCCTAGTGGGCTACAGTCCATGGGGTCGAAAAGAGTCAGACACAACTCAGCGGTAAATACTTTCACTTTCACAGCCCTAAACACCAAGAAAGATTTCTGTTGCCTATGCTGAAAACTGACTGACAAGGTATGGTATTAAAATTGAAATACTCAGTTCCCACTACCTCTGCCTTCTAGGTAGACCCCCCATATTTATCTGATTGTTACATTAGTATCCACGTGGAAATTTGAACATCTGATC
The DNA here is from genome assembly GCA_024291935.2 of Okapia johnstoni. Taxonomy (NCBI): domain Eukaryota; kingdom Metazoa; phylum Chordata; class Mammalia; order Artiodactyla; family Giraffidae; genus Okapia; species Okapia johnstoni. The sequence continues at coordinate 7,007,775 of JAGTYA010000024.1, read as the reverse complement.
TTCTTGTCTTTGACTCCTCCCAGAAAGTTCTACAGCTTCCCAGGCACAGAGTGAACCTGATCTGGCCCCTGGCAGAGAGGAAGCCAAAAGCAGAATGCCAAGTGTTAGAGCAGAGAGCAAGTCCCAGGAATCACTGAAGCTTGGGGAGCGCAATCCCGGAAGTGAAGGATCCCTGGGTACCATCTCAGCATTTCATCTTGAGAGACAGACCAGCCTAGTCCCTCCCCTGCTCCACAAGAGTGTGCTTTTTTTTTGGTTTTTTGTTGCTTGTGGGATCTTAGTTCCCCTACCAGCAATCGAACCCACACTCTTAGCAGTAAAAGTGCAGAGTCCTAACCACCGGACCATAAGGGAATTCCCAGCAGTGTGCTTTAAAGCTATAAAATGCGAGTGAAAATACTTTTCCTGATTGAAGGCACTTCGTAAACTATACAGTACTACACAAATATAAGATGCTATCTAGTATCTAGACTAGCTGTTCTTAAAGTGTGGAAGTTTCTGAGACTCTATCAAGGAGTAGCAGTAGTAGCGTTAGTCATGCAGTTGTGTCTGACTCTTTGCCACCCCGTGGACTGCAGCCCGCCAGGCTTCTTTGTCCATGGGATTGTCCAGGCAAGAGTACTGGAGTGGGTAGCCATTCCCTTCTCCAGGGGATCTTCCTGACCCAGGAATTGCATTACAGGCAGGCTCTTTACCATCTGAGCTATAGGGAAGCACCCATCATGGGTTAAGTAAAATCAAACTCCTATTGGAGGGCAGGAACAGTGACGCAAATATTCGGACACAGGGTTGGAGGGAAGGGGAGGGTAAGATGAATTGGCAGATCAAGTTTGACGTAAATATGCTAATACATATACGTACTATAGATAGCTAGAGGGAACCTGCAGTATAGCACAAGGAGCTCAGCTCGGGGCTCTGTGATGACCTAGTTGGGCAGGATGGGAGAGACATGGGAGGGAGGTCTAAGAGGGAGGGGATATATGTATAAATATAGCTGATTCACTTCGTTGTAAGCAGAAACTAACACATCATTGTAATGCAATTATAATCCATTTAAATAATAATGATAATATTAATGCAGCATTTTACTTTTTCACCCTTATTCTCTCAAAAGCATGTTTTCCAGAGACTCTGTGATGCCATCACTGCCCTAATGGCTAATGGAATATGTGCTGGTATATTCTTTATTTTTAAAATTATAGAATTTTAAAATTCTGTTTTAATTTCTACAAGAGAAAATGTTAATAGCTATAACCCAAATAGACAAAAGCTCTTTGCGGTCCTCAATGATTTTTAGGAGTACTAAGGGATCCTGAAGCAAAAACATGTGAGAACTGTTGGGTACACCCATTCTGGTACTATCTATAATGGCCCCGACTCGAACCATTTCCAGATGCCTGATTCCCACTCATGGTCATACCGCTGCCATGTCCAACACTCTTCTACGAGGTTGCCTTTCTATTTTGACTAACATGCTTGAGATAGTATCTTCTGGAACAGATGTCCAGTAGCAGCTGTCTTGGCACAGCCTTGGGACTCCACATAACTATGACTGTCTTCATGGGCCACACTAGACCCACAGCCCAGTCCCTTGCTTTATTGGTGCTGGGTCATTCCTTCTGGCTGGACTTGTCTGGATACCTGGTTTCTGCCCCTGCTTTCACCCCATGTAACATTAATCTCAACCAGTTTGGCCCCCTGTTTCCACTTGGGGCTCCCCTCCTGCTCAGGTGGCCACCTGCTGTGAGGGTCGTTTCCAGCTGCCCACAACCAAGCTGAGTCACCCCCACCCCTTAGCCCTGCCCAGGCGGAGAGCTGGAGCTGGGGCAACTTGAAGCCTCTTGGAAGCTTCCTGCCAAGCAGAAAATGGATTAATTTTTTGCTTTTAATTATGGTTATCCCTTCCCCCAAGAATGTTGTTAGTTATGTTACTTGTACTCTATAATTAGATTTGAAATTAAAACATAAACTATTAGCAATGAATATTTCTTGTGAGTAGGATTAAGGAAACCATTGGTTTCTATGTTATAAGTATCTGTAAACTTTGCGTTTTTTTTTTTCTTAACTTTAGTGAGAATGTGTAGAGGTTAAGAGCAAAGGCTGTGGAAGGAGATTGTGTCTGCTCTCTCCTAACTCCCTGGCTCTCCCACTGCCGTGTGACTTAGGGCAGGTCAAGTATCAATACTTCTTCTCAGTGTCTTACTTTTCTCATCTGGTAAAATGGAAATTTGAAAAAACACTTATCGAAGAAGAAGGAGGAGGAGGGGGAAACAGAGAGAGAAGAAGAAAACCCTTAGAGGGTGGTATGAGGATTAAATATGTTAAGTGCTTAGAATTATTATACCTATATCCATATAAGTGATTAAAAATCAGAGTAGAATGAAGATAGAGAAGGTACATTATGAAGCTTTCAGAAGTTTAGAGATACAGAAACAAACATGATAATAAACCCTAAAGTCCTGATCTTTATCAGGAAACTTGAGAAGACGAGAAGCTATTAATCCAAGTGCATTAGAGGATGCCAAGCACCCACCAGATTATCCATCTTCCTTTGTTTACAAAGATAAGGAAGAAGGCTAATTAATTTTTACATAGGGGTTACTATAAAATTTAAAAAATCCATATGACTTCTGAATCATGTAATTATAAAAATAGACTGTCTACATCTTTTAATTAAAAAGACAAACAGCTTTTGTGTAATATTGGAATGTTTATTTTAATAATTTCAGTAAGTTCTTATAGCCCTGAAGCTATAAATCTTATTATAGAAAACTACATTTTAAAAAGTGTTTGTTGCAGAAAACAAGTGATTATTAATCTAAGCTGTAAATTATGTTTGTTATAGAAGGTTTAATTTTATTCCAGTTTGGTGATAAACTAACCACCTGACTATGACCCCATTAATCTAGATCTAAATTAACTTGACCAGTAGAAAAGTTTAGGCAGATTCTCTTAAATTTGATAATGCATCTAAAAATATTCCTTTGTGTGAAAAAGTTATAAAAAGTTGTCTTATAAAAAAATTAAATATAAAATTCTAACATAATAAGTTTAAAAAGCAATACAAAGAATGAAATTCAGATACATGGAGGAACTTTGAAAGCATTATGTCAAGTAATAAGCCAAACACAAAAGGACAAATAATGTGTGATTCCACTTGGTGAGGCACCTAGAATAGGCAAATTCATAGGGACTGAAAGTAGAATAGAGGTTACCAAGGTTCCTAGGAGCTGGGGGAAAGGAGAGTGGAGAGTTACGTTTATTGGTACAGAGTTTCTGTTTGGGATGATGAAAAAGTTCTGGAAATAGTTAGTGGTAATGGTGTACAACCTTGCCAAATAGTTAATGCCACTGAACTGTACACTGAAACACAGTTAAAATGACAACTTTTATGTTATGTATATTTTACCACAATAAAAAAATACTATCCAAAAAAAAAAAAGCAAATCAGAGGAAACAATGTAAAATTTTCTGTAACACAACTGGCCTGGATTAAAATGTCAATGACATGACAAAAAAGTCCAAAAATGTAGAGGACTTGCTCTAAATTAAAAGAGAATAAAGAGATCCTAAAACCAAGTGTAATGAGTGACATTTGATTCAATCCTGATCTGAAAAAAAAATCTATACAATATATTCTTGTATCAACTAAGGGAATTTGAACATGAATTTGCAATGAGATGACATTATGGAATATTTATTAACTTCCTTAGGTGTGGTAATGAGACAGAGCAGGACCCTATGATCTTTGCCCCTTATGTCCTCTGCCTGCCTTTTGTCTGTGGAAAAACTTTAGCCAAAGAATAAGTTTAATCAGAGAAGTGAGAAAATGCAGAAACAAAGGAAAACAGTCAAAGGAGACCAAATAATATGAATACTAATGTGCTCATTAGGAATAGTTAAGGACCTTTAGTTCCTTCTCAAGGGTTATAGATAATACTCTGAGCCATATCCAGTGAGCGGTCTTATAGACAGAAACTCCGGCCAGGTGGAAGAAGTTAACTACATGATGACCAGACTGTAGTCATGATATCAGCTGCCACAATTCCAAGAATTGGCCTCAAGGAAATGAGAACAAACAATCATGGAACTGAAGTTTAACTGTACTTAAAACAATCAAGATGATGCTGGGCAGACCACCGATGACCAATTTCAAGATGACTGTCAAAGCTGACTGCATTGTTTCTACATGTAGACTCTCCCTCCCTCTGTAAAAGCTCTTGCCCTCTGATTATGTGTGTGGAGGGGGGAGCTGGCCTTTGGACAGGCATCCACCACCACCCCACCCCTCTCCCAGGGTTGCCAGCATTCAAAATAAAGCAAACTTTCCTTTCCACCAACCTGCCCTCTATAGTGGCTATTTTGAGCGGCGAGCAGCGGCATTCCACTTTTGGTTACAGTAATAGTATTGCATTTATGTGCACCAGTGTTGTTATCCTCAGGAGATACAGGAAACATTTAAAGCCTAAAGGACCATGATGTCTGAGGCTTTCAAATAGTTCACAAAATTTTTAAAATGCAGAGAGAAATGTAAGCGAATGTAGCAAAATGGAAGCAGGTGTTGAGTTTAAAGTGTAGATAAGTGCTCGCTGTTTTATTCTTTCAACTATCCTGCCTATTTGAAAATATTTGAAAAATCCAGAATCTTGATATTTCATCACAGGGAGAATGGCCTTTATAGGGAACACCTGCTGTTTGCGCTCACCCAGCATCCAAACCCCTCTTCCTGTAATAATACCTGCATTTGCTTTTGGGGCATTACCCTACCCTGGTGTATACTCACTTATTCTAAATTTCAATCTGTTAGTAAGAGTCCTCTCCCTCCCAGAATAAGGGGGTAGGTGCACAAGCCAAGTCAATCCAATGCTCCCTTGTAAGAATTTCACCTTGGGTAGATTAGCAGAGCCGATCCAGAGAGCGGTTAATGGATACTGAGAGACTCCTCTGCTCTCTACCCACTCTGGACCCAGGAACTTCCTCTGCGGACACATTACCCAGCACTCAATTCCTGGCTCTTAAGGGTCTCCTGAGTCACCTCTGCTGCCCACAAGAACTGGGTGCCACACCCTCCCAAGTTATGGCACCTAGTAACCCCTGCTTTAGGGTGTTAACTTCATCCACAGAAAGTAGATTCCTCCTGCTCCCATTCACCTTGACCTTTTCAAGCTGAATGGATAAAAGCAATGGCTTTGGAGCCAGATATACCAGCGTTCAAGTCCCTGCATCATGGCTGCCTACCTGTGTGTAAATTTCTTCATCTTCAGGCTTCCAAACTAAAGTTGGGAATGATAACCCTACCTTTAAAGTAGAGCTGTTGTGAGGATAAGATGCACTAACCTATAAAATCCATCTAGCACAGTGCATGGCACTTTGTAAGCACTTTATAAACAATAATTGTTATTTTCTTACTTTCACTGTTATCCCTACATTATAATCTGTCCAGCCCTTCAACCCTAATTTTCTGCTTTGGGGCCTAAATTTCTTGCCTTCTCTTGCCAATTGTTTTTTCTCTCTCTGGAATTGAATACAGACCTGGGTTTGTCCCAGTTCACTGGTGGGTGTTCTTCAGGAACAGGAATTTAGCCTGCCTGACATTTTTATTTATAAAACTTATTTCCAGGTAGAGTTTGTGCTTCCCTGGTGGCTCAGATAATAAAGAATCCGCTTGCAACGCAGTGGACCCACGTTCAATTCCTGGGTGAGGAAGATCCCCTGGAAAAGAGGATGGATACCCACTCCAGTGTGCTTGCCTGGAGAATTCCACGAACAGAGAAGCCTGACGGGCTACAGTCCATGGGGTCGGAAAGAGTCAGATACGACTAAGTGACTACAGGTAGAGTTTTGCTGCAACGTCCAGCAGTTTTTTTCTAAATCTTGAATGTAGGTGATTATGCCCCTAAGAGAGCTAGTAAAGGATGGAGGGGTCACAAAGTGGGGCTGGAGCCTAGGCCTCAAGTCAGCAGGGCCTGACCCTGCACTTGCTGGCCATGAGGTGTGCACATTACTTCTCATCTCTGAACCTTGATTTCCTCAGTTATAAAATGAAGAGTCTGGCTCTTAACCTGCAGGGATGTAATGAGGAATCCATAAGAGAGCAACGGTAACACCCATGTGCCTGGCATAGAGCAGGCAAGGATAAGACTAGTTTCTTTTCCTCTAGCAGACCATCACTGTATTTTTAAAACTTAATTTAATTGGCTGTGCTGGGCTTCAGTAGTTGAGGCGCACAGGCTTAGTTGCCCCGCAGTATGTGGAATCTTCCCAGACCAGGGATCAAACCCTTGTCTCCATGACAGGCAGATTCTCGGCCACTGGATCATACACAGGGAAGTCCCCATTACCATCTTAAAATACTGCCATCAGGATCCTAACAGAGAGGTCCCACCCTAAGAAAATAGCCAGGCTCCCCCTCTCCTCTTGCATCTTCTACCTCTTTCTTACACCTTTTGTTTCTCTGAAACTCAGTCATTCTGCAGTTGGGGGTGGGGCAACGCAGGAAAGAGAGGTGGTCCTGGGACTCAGCCAGACCCAAAGTGGCCCTGCTCAGCTGCCATCTGGTCAGGACCTAGACTTGCTGCTTATAAGAACACACCCATTCTCGGCACCACTACCTAAGGGAAAACTCTGAGAGACTTAAAAAACAGCAGTAAAGATGATTAAAGAGTTAGAGCAAAGGGCCTGTGAGGAAAGACTACAGAACCTGGATTAAGGCAGGAGGCAGGAGGGGATGGCAGGGCTGCTGAAAAACAGTTTCCAAAGAGATGAAGCCAAACAAACAAACAAAACATATAGTGGAAGGTTAATGATATAGATTAGGAGGGATGAATCTGGGAGAGGGCAATGGACAGGTCTTGGCAGGTCTACTGAGGCAGTAACCTGAAGTCGGGGAATTTAAGAAAAAGGATGCAAGGGACTTCCTTGGTGGTCCAATGGTAAACACTCTGCCTTCCAATGCAAGGGGTGTGGTTTTGATCCCTGGTCGGGGAACTAAGATCCCACATGCCACGTGGTACAGCCAAAAAAATAAATAAATATAAAGTTAAATTTAAAAGAATGCAAAATTATTCCCACAAAACTAGTAGGGCCCTTTCTGGACTTCAGGTGAGGGGCCCTGAAGCTCTATTGATTTCACCTCTAGTCTAGTAAATTTACCTCTAGTCAATGGTATGACAGGCGAGCTGTTAACAGATTTGGAAAATGGTCCCAAAGTTTGATTGTTCTGCAAACTCTGCCTGGCAACGCCTTCTTCCCCTAACGAATGCCTTTTTAGCCTGCAAAACACAACACCAGCGTGCTCTCTTCTCAGACATCTCACCAGATACAGCTTTTCCCTGCCACAGTGGTTCGGGGCCTCATCTTCCCATGTGCACCTGTCACCTGTCACGCACACACCGTGCTTATATGGACCACTCCACCTGTGCATTGGTTGCCTAACGCTGCATGATATGTTTCTCCAAATGTAGTGGCTTAAAACCATACTTATTATTTCACTGTAGATCAGGCATCTGGGCATGGTTTGATCTTGTCTCGGCTGGAAGAGATTGGCTTCCCAGCTCACACGATTGTTGGCAGGATTCAGTTCCTCACAGGCTGTTGGACTGAGGCCTCAGTTCCTCAAGAGCTGCTGGCCAGAGGCCTCCCTTGGTTCCTTGCCATGAAGACCTCTCCAGCCAGCAAGCATGGCAGCTGGCTTCATCAGAGCAAGCAGATGAGAAGGCAAAAGAGAAAGTGGCAGCAAAGCAGAGGTCACAGTCCTTTGTAACCTAATCACAGAGGTGACATCCCATCGCTTTGGTCATATTGCATTCATTAGAAGCAACTGACTAGGTCCAGCTCATACTCATAAGTAGGAGTCAAAAAAGGTCATAAATACCAGAAGGTGGGGATCATTTGGAAGCCTGTCAGAAGCTGTCGACTACAAATATCACTCCTATTCCTTCCTGTCACTGCCTGTTGTCCTGCCTGTCTCTGCCAGACCCTTATGAGTGCCTTGAAGATGGGGAGCACAATTTATTCATATCTTAGAACTCCTCAATGACTAGCCCAGGCCTCTTAGACTTGTTAAGTGAATGGATAATAAATAAATGAACGACTGGTTACTTGCTGTAGCAGAAATGGAACCAAAGACAAGGGTATCACATTTCTTAAGAGACAGTGCTATTCATTGCCCTTTCACCCTATCACTTCATTTCTAGAAAATTAAGGAAATAATCAGAAAAATAATAACAAGGATATATTCAGAAGTTTGTAAGTTAGTTGCAAGGATATTCTATAGAATTGTTTATAATAGCAAACCTCCCCCTGAAAAACAAAAACAGCTAACCTGTAAACTACCTGAATGTCCAATGATAAAAAAAGGTTGATTAAGTGCATTGTGCTACAGTTCTGCAGTGGATAATCTGTTGTCATAAAAGTGAAAAATATGGAACAATAGTAAATGACAGGAAAAGATGCTTGCAATATTGAACATTATTTTCAGTTTCAGTTCAGTTCAGTCGCTCAGTTGTGTCCGACTCTTTGCAACTCCTTGGACTGCAGAACGCCAGGCCTCCCTGTCCATCACCAGCTCCCAGAGTTTACTCAAATCCATGCCCATTGAGTCAGTGATGCCATCCAACCATCTCATCCTCTGTCATCCCCTTCTCCTCCCACCTTCAATCTTTCCCAGCATCATGGTCTTTTCCAATGAGTCAGCTGTTCGAATCAGGTGGCCAAAGTATTAGAGTTTCAGCTTCAACATCAGTCCTTTCAATGCATATTCAGGACTGATTTCCTTTAGGATGGACTGGTTGGATCTCCTTGCAGTCCAAGGGAATCTCAAGAGTCTTCTCCAACACCACAGTTCAAAAGCATCAATTATTTTAATATGGTATAATATTGCACAGTATTTGTTATACATCTACAGATTACAAAATAGTTTATGTAGTTCACATTTTTACAAAGTAAATATACATGTAGAAAAAGTCTGGAAGGAGTTAATCAGTTTTGAATGGCCATGAGGTTCAGATAAACCAATTTTTAAAAACTTATTGGATTATAGTTAATTTACAATGCTGTGTTAGTTTCGGGTGTACAATAAAGTGAATCTGTTATACATATACACATATCCACTCTTTTTTAGATTCTTTTCCCATGTAGTCATTACAAAGTATTGAGTACAGTTCCCTGTGCTATACAGTAGGTTCTTACTAATTATCTATTTTATATACAGTAACGTGTATGTCAATCCCAATCTCCCAATTTATTCCATCCCCCCATTTCTCTCCTGGTATCATATGTTTGTTTTCTACATCTGTGACTCCATTTCTGTTTTATAAGTTTTTAAGTTCATTTGTACCTATTTTTTTTGGTTCCACATACAAGTGATATCACATATTTGTCTGTCTGACTTACTTCACTCAGTATGACAATCTCTAGGTCCATCCATGTTGCTACAAATGGCATTATTTAATTTTTATGGCTGAGTAATATTCCATTGTATACATGTACAACATCTTCTTTATCCATTCCTCTGTTGATGGACATTAGGTTGCTTCCATGTCTTGGCTATTGTAAATAGTGCTGCAATGCACACTGGGATGCATGTATCATTTTGAATTATGGTTTTCTCTGGGTATATGCCCAGGAGTAGGATTGCTGGATCACATGGTAGCCCTATTTTAAGTTTTTTAAGGAACCTCCATACTGTTCTCCATAATGGTTGTACTAATTTACATTCAACAGTGTAGGAGGATTTCCTTTTCTCCATACCCTCTCTAGCACTTATTGCTTGTAGATTTTTTTTTTTTTGATGATGGCCATTCTGACCGGTATGAGGTGATACCTCATTATAGTTTTAATTTGTGAAGCTGCTCAATCATGTCTGACTCTTTGTGACCTCCATGGACTGGGGCCTGCCAGGCTCCTCTGTCCGTGGGATTTTCCAGACAAGAATACTGGAGTGGGTTGCCATTTCCTTCTCCAGGGGATCTTCCTAACCCAGGAATCGAATCCAGGTCTCCTGCATTGCGGGCAAATTCTTTACTGTATGAGCCACCAGAAAAGTCCATTTGATTTGCATTCCTCTAAAAATTGAGCATATTTTCATGTGATTTTTGGCCATTTGTATGTCTCCTTAGGAGAAATGTCTTTTTAGATCTTCCACCCACTTTTGATTGGGCAGCTTGTTTTTTTGATATTGAGCTGCAGGAGCAGTTTCTGTATTTTGGAGATTAATCCCTGGTCAGTTGCTTTATTTGCAAATATTTTTTTCCCATTCTGTGGATTGTCATTTCATCTTGGTTGTGGTTTCTTTTGCTGTGTAAAACCTTTCAAGTTTAACTGGGTCACACTTCTTTATTTTGTTTTTATTTTCATTACTCTAGGAAGTGGATCAAAAAAGATGTGAAAAGAACATTTTAAATTGCTTAAACAAGCAGGTATGTGTTCCTGGGGTTTTTGTTTGCTTATTTTCACATAACAAGATGCTAAGGCAAGCTCTGGCCTTGGTTCTCTCTGGCTCAGTACCACCACAGTAATTTTGTTCTTCCCCTCATGCTTGCTACCCCATAGTCATAGATGATTGCCCCAGCTTCAGGCATCACATGCACTTTCAAAGAAGGAAGAACAGCTAAGGGGAAGCTCCAGCATGGCTAACTCTTTACTAGGAAAGCAAAAGCTTTTCCAGAAGTTCCCCAGAATACTTCTCTAACTCTCTAATTGGCTGAGTTACACGGACATTCACAGCTATGAGGGAGGCTGGGGACACTAGAAGCAGAAACTGCATGATTGGCTTTGAAAATCATGATGTATGCCCTAGTTACACAACTACGCAGACAAACTTGGAGGTCTGTTAGCAAAGAAGGGAGCAGGGACATTGAGCAGACAACTAGCTCCTGCCCTCTTTAGACAGGACATGGTGGTACTGTCCACTTTGTCACAGTCACTGTCACCCCACTCCTTCCAGTCTTATACATGGATTGCTTTCTCAGTTCATCATCTGCTAGTCCATGAGGACATCTGAGCATTCAACACATGAATATAAAACTCAGGGTTAGAAAACATGAGAAAATTGCCAGTTGTCCTTCATTATCCATAATTTCCTTCTTTTTTCTGGTAACAAAGCAATCTTCACCCCAAGAACTAGCAGGGAATATGGTTGCCCGGCCCAAGAGCGTATGTCCCAGCCTCCCTTGCAGCTAGATGGGTGTGGCCATGCCAGCGTTCACCATTGGAAAGTGACTAGAATGGATATGAGCATCACTTCTTCTATATTATGTCCTAAAAGGAAATTGTTAGCCATCTACTTCCTCTTTGCCCCTTTTCCCACAGGCTGGTAATGTAGATGTAGCAATAGAGAGTTTGTTTCAGCAGTGTCCTAGGAAAAATATATATAACAAACAAAGAAAACCAGAAATAACAATGCCCTAGGGAAAGGCAGATCAACAAGATAGAGGCAACCGGTGTCCTTCAATGACACCCGGGGCAGAGCCACTTACTCACCTCTGAAGTCACTCTGATCCCCTCAGAGGCTTGAAGAGATAAAACAACAACTATTAAACAAGGTATATATTTTTAAAATATTCTGTATTTTTAGTCTCTTTATTAAAACAGCTATCCTGTTCCCCAACTAATATAGAAAACAAACTGCATTATACTAATGGTTGCCATTAATAGTTAGAAAGGGGGTTAGGAGCTAAGATGAAAGAAGAGAGGGGTCAAATAAGTGCAGAAATGGGAGAAAAGGTTTTTATAAAGAGTTCTTGTAAAATACAAAAGCCTGTGTTATTGGAGGAGGCAACTGAAGTATAACAGACAGGGCATTGATGGAGCTCAGTCAGAAGCCCTGCTGGGCTCTGTTTTGGCCTAGAATGGAGTTAATACAGTTGGGGCTGCAGCTAAACACAAATACCAAGATGAAGCTGAACAGTGCAACCTTGTGTGTGACACAAAGACCCATGGTTGAAGAAGGGTCTGTGCAGCTATGAATCAGGTGAGACAGTCATCAGTCAGAGTTTTTAGGTTGCAAGCAAGCAATCTGGACGGAAGGCAACTCTGGCTCTCTCAACTACAACAAAACCAAAAAGAAATTTATTAGAAGGACAGCGAGGATATCAAAGCATCCATGGAAGATCTTACAGTCAAGTTCTAGGAAAGGACATGATCCAAGTTAGCTCTCGGAATCCCACTAGCAGAAATCTCTCCTCTCTCTAGGTCAGAATCACCTGGAGGACTTGTTAAAACACAGATTGCTGGGGCCTCCACCCAGAATTTCTGATTCAGACGATGTGGGGTGGGGTCCGGGAATTTGTACTTCTGACAAGTTCCCATATGCTGATGCTAGTGGTCCAGGGACCACATATAAGAACTACTTCTCCAGGCATGGAGACTTCCCTGGTGGCTCAGATGGTAAAAGTGTCTGCCTACAATGTGGGAGACCAGGGTTCGATCCCTGGGTCAGGAATATCCTCTGGAGAAGGAAATGGCAACCCATTCCAGTATTCTTGCCTGGAAAATCCCGTGGATGGAGGAGCCTGGTAGTCTACAGTCCACGGGGTTGCAAAGAGTCGGACACGACTGAGAGACCAAACTTTCAAACTTTCTCCAGTTAAACACATCAAATGATTCAGCACCAACTACCTTCCATTACCTAAGTGTTTCCTCTCAAGGTTGCAAAGTCCAGAGAAAGTCTAGTTAACTCAGAGTTGAGTCATTCCTGTGGTCAGAGAGGTAGTCCTATGATTGGCAACCCTGTGAGTGTCACATAGAGTGGGGGTGGGAGGGAAGTTCCCCAAAGGAAAGAACAATGGACAGACAAAAATAGATGTCCTCAAAGTGGTAACTGGCCAAGCTGAATGCACCACTCTCTCCATCTGCTCCAAGATCTGCTATAACAACTTGTCTCAGCACAGAAAGTTCCAGAAGAGAATTTTTAAATTATTAATTTATTTGACTGTGTCAGGTCTTAGTTGCAGTGTGCAGCCTAGTAGTTGTGATGCATGAGCTTAATCGCCCCACGGCTTGTGGGATTAGTTTCCCCAAACAGGGATCAAACCTGTGTCCCCTGCATTGGAAAAGGCAGATTCTTAACCACTGGACTGCCAGGGAAGTCCCAGAAGAGAGAATTTTTTGAAAAGAAAAGACAGAATGTGGACTCTTGAACTGTTATCTTTATTCAAGCCTCATTCTATTTTCTAGCCCAAGAGAGGAGACTCCTGTCCCCTAGAGGCCAGCAATATATTTCACAGACGCCTTGGTGACTCACGGAAGCCCCAGGGAGGCAGTGGACTTTGCACTGGGAGCCATTTTGACCAGTTAGGCCACTGCCCAGGACAACCTGTCATCATGCAGGCTGTAGCTTTTCTCAGCCACAGAGAGACTGACATCAATAGATAGTGATAGTGTAGTGATAGTGAAAGTTGCTCAGTCGTGTCTGACTCTTTGCGACCCAGTGGACTATACAGTCCATGGAATTCTCCAGGCCAGAATGCCGGAGTGGGTAGCCTTTCCCTTCTCCAGTGGATCTTCCTGACCCAGAAATCGAACCGGGGTCTCCTGCATTGCAGGCAAATTCTTTATCAACTGAGCTATCAGAGAAGCCCAAAACAGATAGTTTGTAAGAAGCCTAAACACAATTTTTGCAATATATTTTATATGCTTTCACAATGAACATTTTCCTTCAGAAAAACTGTGGAGAAAAAAAATGTTAACCTAAATACCCAAGCATATAATTGTGTAACTCTGTATTGTTATCTATCAAATTTTCTTTCAGTTCAGTTCAGTCACTCAGTCGTGTCCAACTCTTTGCAACCCCATGAATTGCAGCACGCCAGGCCTCCCTGTCCATCACCAACTCCAGGAGTTTACCCAAACCCATGTCCATCGAGTCGGTGATGCCATCCAACCACCTCATCCTCTGTCATCCCCTTCTCCTCCTGCCCCCAATCCTTCCCAACATTAGGGTCTTTTCCAATGAGTCAACTCTGCACATGAGGTGGCCAAAGTATTGGAGTTTCAGCTTCAACATCAGTCCTTCCAATGAACACCCAGGATTGATCTCCTTTAGGATGGACTGGTTGGATCTCCTTGCAGTCCAAGGGACTCTCAAGAGTCTTCTCCAACACCACAATTCAAAAACATCAATTCTGCGACGCTCAGCTTTCTTCACCATCCAACTCTCACATCCATACATGACCACTGGAAAAGCCATAGCCTGGACTAGACGGACTTTTGTTGGCAAAGTAATGTCTCTGCTTTTAAATATGCTATCTAGGTTGGCCATAACCTTCCTTCCAAGGAGTAAGCGTCTTTTAATTTCATGGCTGCAATCACCATCAGCAGTGATTTTGGAGCCCAAAAAATAAAGTCTGACACTGTTTCTGCTGTTTCCCCATCTACTTCCCATGAAGTGATGAGACCAGATGCCATGATCTTAGTTTTCTAAACGTTGAGCTTTAAGCCAACTTTTTGACTCTCCTCTTTCACTTTCATACAAATTTTCTTTAAATTATTTAAAATAGGTTCAATTATTAAAATAACCTGTTACTTTATTCCTTTAAATAGGTTCAACTGCCTGAGCTTATAAGCCACTATGATGATTTAACATAGCAACATGGAGTGTGTTAAAAACATGCTCATTTACATAACAGTCAGTGTAATATGCCATATTAACAGGTTAAAGGAGAAAACCATATGATTATCTCAACAGATGCATAAAAAATTTAACAAAATCCAACATTTAACAAAATCCAACACTCAACAGACTAGGAATAGAAGGGCTCTTTCTTAGCCTGATGAATGTCATCTACAAAAGCCCCACAGATGGCACAGTAGTACTTAATAGTAAAAAATTGAATGTTTTACCTTAAGATCACTTGTTAAGATTACTGTTTGCCAGGGGCTGGGGGAGAGGGAAATAGGAATTTGCTAACGGGTACAGGGTTTGAACTTCCCTGGTGGCTCAGACGGTAAAGCATCTGCCTACAATGCGAGAGACCGGGTTGAATCCCTGGGTCGGGAAGATCTCCTAGAGAAGGAAATGGCAACCCACTCCAGTATTCTTGGCTGGAAAGTCCCATGGACAGAGAAGCCTGGTAGGCTACAGTCCATGGGGTTGCAAAGAGTTAGACACAACTGAGTGACTTCACTTTCACTTTCACAGGGTTTTTTGGGGGGTGATAAAAATGTTATGAAGTTATTAACAATGGTTGCCCAACCTTTGCATGAATGTACTAAAAATCACAGAATTAGTCACTTTAAAATGGTAAGTTTTGTGATATGTAAATTTTATCTCAAATAAAATTGTTACTAGAAAATATAGAACTTCCCTGGTTGTCCAGTGGTTAGGATTCTGTGCTTCCACTGCAAGGAACTCAGGTTCAATCCCTGGTCGGAGAACTAAGATCCTGCGTGTGTCGTGGCATGGCCTATGTGTGTGTGTGTGTATATATATATACAAACACATGGGGGCAACTAGTGATTGTGTAGCTAGAAGTGGTGGGAGAGATCCCATAATCCCTGGAATAATGTTTGGAACTGAATTATTTATTGTGATATTCTAACTTACCCAAAACTGGTGGAAAGGGAGCCCAATTGAAGAATTTAAATTTGCCAAAGAAAAACAAAAAAAGAACTCTATAATTGTCAAGTACCCTTTGTTTCGGAGGGCCTTATTTTTTTTTTGCCGTGCCACGGGACTGTGGAATCTCAGCTCCCCAACCATGGATGCAACCTAGGCCATGGCAGTAAAAGCACCTAGTCTTAACTACTGGACAACAGGGTTTTCCTTCAAAGAGTGCTTTAATGAGTACTCAGTGGGTCAGTTTCACCCTGAGGCTTAATCTAGAGCAGGGAAGAAAATACTTCAAGTTATAGAGTAAGAAAAGTTTGGGAACAGACTGCTGGAGACTAGAATGAAGCTAGAGTGAGGCTGACTCCCAAGGAGGGATACAGCCAGAAAGAAATTCCTCTTGGCAGTAATGATCCATGAACTTGTAGGACAGTGGTGTCTTATAAATAACTTTAAGTTGTGCTACTGTGCTGAACTTTTCCTTCTGTTTCACTAAAGACTCAGTAAAACCTGCTAAGTGTTAGGACTACTTGGAGAATTGAAGGAATCACTAATTTGAGAGCCTGTGAGAAAAAATAACACCAAAGAAACAAGAGTAACAGTGAAAAGTGGACTATTTCTTGGGCTAGCCTGGGGGTTGTTTTTGTTTAATTGCTCAGTCACGTCTGACTCTTTGCGACCCCATGGATTGCAGCATGCTAGGCTTCCCTGTACATCACCAGCTGCCAGTACTCAAAATCATGTCCACTGGGTTGGTAATGCCATCCAGACATCTCATCCTCTGTCATCCCCTTCTCCTCCTGCCTTCAATCTTTCCCAGGATCAGGGTCTTTTCTAATGAGTGAGCTATTCGCATCAGGAGGCCAAAGTATTGGAGTTTCAGCTTCAGCATCAGTCCTTCCAATGTATATTCAAGGTTGATTTCCTTTAGGATGGACTCCTTGCAGTCCAAGGGGCTCACAAGAGTCTTCTCCAACACAACAGTTCAAAAGCATTAATTCTTCAGTATTCAGCCTTCTTTATGGTCCAACTGTTACATCCATACATGACTACTGGAAAAACCATAACTTTTACTAGACAGACCTTTGTCGCCAAAGTAATGTCTCTGCTTTTTAATATGCTGTCTAGGTTTGTCATAGCTTTTCCTCCAAGGAGCAAGCGTCTTTTAATTTCATGGCTGCAGTCACCATCTGCAGTGATTTGGGAGCCCAAGAAAATAAAGTCTGTCCCTGTTTCCAGTTTTCCCATCTACTTGCCATGAAGTGATGGGACCAGATGCCATGATTGCTGAGATTCCAAGGCAAACTAAGGCTTAATAGGCACCCTCTGAGAAGCCAGAAGGGAAGGGTAAAAGGACCTGAGAACTGTAGAGGGCCTACTATGTGCTTTCCCGAGGTTGCTTAGGTAGGACATGGCAGAGCATGGATTTAAATCCATGCCTTTTTAGTTCCAAAGTCCTTGCACTTAGCACAGGGGGAAGAGAGCAGAGGCGCCAAGACAGAGAAGAGCTATACTACTGAGACAGAGAAAGCTGTCCAGCAGGCATTGTGGCAGAGCACTTGGCCCAGCCTGGAGTATGAATCAGGGAAGTCTTTCTGGAGGAGGAAATATTTGAACCGAGGATTTTAAGACTGTAGGTATCTGTCAGAGGAATAAAGAAGAGAAGCAAGACAAGAGGTTGTCTGGCAAGGCAGGGGAGGTCACAGAGACCAGAGTTTAGGCTTTGCACAGTCACTGTCTCCATGGGGTAGGGGCTTTCTTTTCCTGTCTCCTCCCAGCTCTGCTATCCATGTCGTCACACCACAACGAGCCATCATTTTTCTGACAAACACTGTTATTCACGTGGGGGTTTCCAGAAACATTGTCATAATGGTTGTCACAGTAGTCTGAGTTCTGCCATCTACACACTGTGTGACTATTGGCTAGTCACTTCCCCTCTCAGGGACAGAGTTACCTTATGCAGAAAGTTATGGTGGGCAAGTTGACTTTGGTGATGGTTGTACATATCTAGCTAGTATCTAGATGGTTGTACATATCTAGTATCTGGCTATACTAGAAACCATTGAATTGTACACCTTAAATAGGTGAATGTGAATTATATCTCAATAAAGCTGTTGTTTTTTTTTTCACCGTCATAGGCAGGATGATGGAGGAAGTTTGGCCTAAGAGTTGTAGATCTGTTGCAATCAAGGGTTTGTTACTTTATAACCAGGTGGCTTTATGTATATTTTTTAACTTTATCTCTCTGAACCTCATTTTCCTCATTGTAAGAAGGGAATTATGTCTTTGTATTGTTCAGTTGGTGAAGTAACAGGTGCAATTGGTGGTTGGAAGGCTTAGAATTCTGGTTCCATCACTGACAATCTCTCTGCACCTCCATTTCCTCATCTGTTTAATGGGGATAATAGTACCTTCCTTCTTCATAATGTTGTCGGGAAGATCATATGTTTTGATACCTAGAAGTAATACTTATAAAGTTCTTAGAACTATGGCCGGCATGTGGCTCAATTGTTCATAAAGATTGTAGCTAGTTTATTACATGTATTTCATATCCTGGATTGTATTAATATTTAGGATCTTCTTGACAAAGTATAACTGCCCACTCAAACCTAGCACTGGACTCCCTGAGGACTGTGGATTCCCCAGTCCTGAGCCTTGCCCTAAAGGTAGAACATAATTTTGAGGGTGATCTGCCAGCCCATGTTCCTCTTTTCTACAAACACCTTTCTAATAGGAGTGGGCTTCCGCGGTCCCCACCCATAACTGAAGGGGTGGGGTGGATCCCCTCAGCCAAGTTGAACCACCTTCTCTCTTCTAGAAATTTGGACTCTGGGATATGTTAACAGGTAATGCTGAAGCTGAGAGGTGACATAGCTGCAGACTGGATAGTCATTTTGTGTCATGTGAATGGGAATGGTGAGAACTCAAGAGAACCATGAAGACTCACAAAGAGTGGCAAGAAACTCTGTTGCCTCAGAGGGAGAAGGAGAAAGGGGTTCTGCCTTGAATACTGGTGCATTTCCATTCAGTCAGTCAACACATTTGTTGAAAGTGAAAGTGAAGTCGCTCTTTGTGACCCCATGGACTGTAGCCCACCAGGCTCCTCCGTCCATGGGATTTTCCAGGCAAGAGTACTGGAGTGGGCTGCCATTTCCTTCTCCAGGGGATTTTCCCAACCCAGGGATCGAACCCGGGACTCCTGCATCGCAGACAGACGCTTTACCGTCTGAGCCACCAGGGAAGCCCTAAACATTTGTTGAGCCCCTACCATGTTCCTCACCCAAGGGATACAGCAGTGAACGAGAGGGGCAAATGCCTGCCCTCAGGTATAAAGGGACACCACTGAAAGACTTTGTACAGGGAAACAATGCAATCTTATTGCACTTTTAAAAGATCACTCTGGCTACTGTGTGAAGAATGAGCCGTGGGAGGATAAAGAGAGAATGTCGCAACCATCCAGGCGAGAGCTGAGGATGGCTCGGCTAGGGTGGTGTGGAAGGAGTGGTGAGCAAGAGTGGGAGTCTGGATCTATTTAGAAGTTTCCAGTTCCTGTTTCTAGTTCCTCATGAGACCTATCTACTTCCTGCCCCTAAGTATTCACCCAGACTCCCCTCTTTTGACCACCCCCATGATGTTTTTCTTGCTTCAGCTAGTGTATGAGAAGGCTTCTGTTATTTGCAATTGAACTGTTCCTAACTAAGACATCTTGGCTCTTCAGACTGGTCTAATTCACCACTATCTAGAACATGACTAGTTACATTTTCCCTGTGTTAAGGAAAATGTTTTCCTCATGAGTAATATACATGGGAATTAATTAACAACCTCCTGAGGGAAATTTTTCTTCCAGAGAACTTTCAAAGGAAGCAGAGATTTATTTTCTGATGTGAGAAAAATGCTTATATCATAGGCCACCTCCAGTTATGTCCACAACATTGGATAAGGGCACAGTATAATAGTAACAGTTTCTAAAGTGTAGAGCTGATTCTATTCCAGGCCTTCTCCTAAAAGCTTTGTTCATATTAACTCCTTTAAACTTCAGGTCAACCCTATAAAGTAAGCTGTCACTTTTCTCATTTTACAAATCATGGTTTGCTCCCATTTTACAGATTAAAAAACTGAGGCACAGAAAGTTCAGTAAGTAAGTGTCTGAGATCACAAAACTAGTAAATGGTAGATCTGTGAGTCAACCTAAGCATTCAAATTCCATGCTCTTAGCCAGGGTTTCTCAAGTAGGAGCACTGATGGCATTTTAGGTGGTGTGGAGCCTTATACCAAGATCACAAGTGTGGAGCCCTGTACCAAGGTCACAGGACAAAAATCTCTGAAACTGACCGAGCCCCATAGCAACTGTTGCCATGAACCTCAGGATCTAAACCTTCCCATTCCCTGACCCCATATTAGGTTAAATACCCACCCTATAGCATCCTAACCAATCACCTAATGCCACCCTTCCAGTAGGAATTGTCTCTGTCTTGAGGCTATAAAATTTGGTTACTAGCTTGCCAAAGGAGTCGGCTCTCCCTTGAGCTGGCCCACTGTTCTAACAGTGTCTCCCACTCTAATAAACTTCATTCTCCTCTCATTCTGCCTCTTGTCTGCAAATTCTTTTCCAACCTGCCCACAAGCCATGACAGGTGGGATGGTTCTTTGTAGTACAGGACTGTCCATCTTACTCTTGTAGTTAGTTTACTGTCCCTGGCTCTGTATACATGAACTCAGTTTAACCCTACTGATGACCCTATGAGGTCATCCTCATTCTGCGGAAAAGAAAACTGGAACCCGGGGAGGTTCATAGCTTGCCCTGGGTTACCCAGATCATAACACGGGGATTTTGAACCCAAGCAGTCAGACTCCAGGTCCTGGGCTTTTTAACCATCTTGCTCTTCTGCCTCCCTAAGAGTTAAGAGACTAGACTAGGCGTGGGGTGCCCAGCCAAATAGTACCTTCAAGTAGAGTCCAGCAGGCCTTTTAGAATGGGCTCAGCAGCTCAAAGGAGCCCCTTCTGACTGGCAAGGCAAAGACGGGCAGGAACCAGTGAACTGTCCTCATGGAGTACTGGCTAGCAGGTAAGGTGAAAAGCCTTGTGTGATTAGGAAAAAATCTAACCTGTTCAGGACACAAGCCAGGAACTGGGAATAATCAGAGTAAGAACTCGGGATCCACAGCAGAGGGAAGCCGAAGCAGGGTCAGGAACGCTGCGCTGCTGGGCGAGCGCCTTGTCTCCCTCCACTTGTTTCTTCTTCAGCTCCTCCACCAGCAGCAGGTCCTTCCCTTAAAACTGTAAAGTTGGGACTTCCCTGGCGGTCCAGCAGTTAAGACTCCACACTTCTACTGCAGGGTGTGTGGGTTCGATCCCTGGTGAGGGAACTAAGATCTCACATGCTGTGCGCTGTGTCTAAAAAAAGAAGAAAAAGATGCTATAAACTTGCTAGGGCATCCTGGGCCATCCTTTGCCTGTAACTCTGCCCCTTCATACTCCCAGATACACTCACATTTGGCTCAGGGTGGGACTACTTGGCACCGTTTTGGATAAAGCCACTGGTGGCTGATACCAAAAGTCAAACCTTCTGGCTCTATAATCCCACTCCAAAATAACTTGACAAAAAACAAAAGCCAGAGGCCTGGAGATATTGGTGGCTGCTGTCCCTGTCCTTGCATCTTTAAGCCAACTACACATCACAGACAATGGAGTCCAAAAAGCAAAACTGAAAAGCAGGAGTGGGCCATTGCCCAGGACACCACCTCACTTCAAGTTCAACCTCCTCCTCTCTAATTGCAGTTCAATTCTGGGCTCCTGGCCCTGACCCTGTACTCTGGTTCTGCCCAATTTCAGGCCTTTGAACTTGTAGGGGATTTTGACTCAGGCTCTCTGCTCTGGTTCTTCTTATTCCTGCCCACTTCAGGAGGAATACCCGATCCAAGATCAGTTTTTTCTGATCTACCCCTTGGTGAACAATTACTTGTTTGCAAGTATTAATCGAAGGAACCCACTCAAACTAAAAGGGAAGAATTTATTATGAGAACTCAGGGGCCGCACAGAACCCGAGGTCATAATTGCAGTCATATAACAGGGGCTTCTCCTTTCCTTTGTTTGTGCAGAGATGTCAGTGCGTGTTTATCCTATCCCAAACAGAACATGAGGCTGCCTTCTATGTAATAGTTACAGCGGAAAAGTATTGAACCAGCTTTCCCATTCTTAGACCTCTCAGCCAGATCAAAGATATTAAAAGGTTGTCAGAATGAAGAAAGGGGAGAAGATTTGATGAAGAGATATCGTTGGAGAGGATGGGCAGAGAAGAGGGTGGCAGAGGATGAGATGGTTAGATAGCATCACCGACTCAATGGACATGAATCTGAGCAAACTCTGGGAGATAGCGAAGGACAGGGGAGCCTGGTGTGCTGCAGTCCATGGGGTCACAAAGAGTCGGACACAACTTAGCGGCTGAACAACAACATCCTTGGAGAGAGTTGTTGTCTGTACTGTTGTTTCCCCCATCTTACCAGCTTGGAGTGGAAGGGAGAGAGGTGCAGAGGGACAGCGGGAATTATTTCAAGCCTAGGGAGGCAGTCCTCTGACAGCAGTGTGCTTCTCCATTCTGTAGCCTGGGGCTTGATTTCTCCTTAAGCGACCTTGAAGATGAGAGATGGCTCACCAACTATTTGGGTAACACTTATCAAGAACTTGCCATATGCTAGACACTGTCTCTTCCTTTGATTTAGTATCTGTTTATCTGACTGTGCCACATCTAAGTTGCAGCATGAGGGATCTAGTTCCCTGACCAGGGATCAAACACAGACCCCCTGTATTGGGAGCATGGAGTCTTAGCCACTGGACCACCAGGAAGTCCCAAGACACTGTATTCTGTGCTTCACATGTCTTAACTTGTTTAAGCCTCACAATCACCCTAGATGGTTCGTGGTGTATTTTGAAACCTGAGACTCTCATTCACCAGCATATTTTGAATATTTTTCCATGTCAATAAATATTCCTCTACCATGTGGATTTAATGGCTGCATGGTCTTCCTTTGCATAGCTGCAAGGTCCCATGGCTAAGCACATGGATTCCAGAATCAATTACATATGGTAGAGGGCCATTTTTAGAAAGGAAATGAATGTACATAACCAGAGGCATGGCAGCCCACATCTCCAGCCCACTTGGGTCACCTTTTACTCTGTTAATATTTCTTGAACATATAGCATCTTCCAAAAACTGAAGATTCAACAGTGAATGAGACAGATGTATTCCTTGCCCTCATATAATTTATATTCTAGCAAAGGAGACATATTCAGTTCAGTTCAGTTGCTCAGTCGTGTCCGACTCTTTGTGACCCCATGAACTGCAGCACGCCAGGCCTCCCTGTCCATCACCAACTCCCGGAGTCTACCCAAACCCATGTCCATCGAGTCGGTGATGCCATCCAACCATCTCATCCTCTGTTGTCCCCTTCTCCTCCAGCCCCCAATCCTACCCAGCATTAGGGTCTTTTCCAATGAGTCAACCCTTTGCATGAGGTGGCCAAAGTATTGGAGTTTCAGCTTCAACATCAGACCTTCCAATGAACACCCAGGATTGATCTCTTTTAGGATGGATTGATTGGATCTCCTTGCAGTCCAAGGGACTCTCAAGAGTCTTCTCCAACACCACATTTCAAAAGCATCAATTCTTTGGTGCTCAGTCTTCTTCACTGTCCAACTCTCACATCCATACATGACCACTGGAAAAGCCATAGCCTTGACTAGACGGACTTTTGTTGGCAAAGTAATGTCTCTGCTTCTAAATATGCTATCTAAGTTGGCCATAACCTTCCTTCCAAGGAGTAAGCGTCTTTTAATTTCATGGCTGCAGTCACCATCAGCAGTGATTCTGGAGCCCCAAAAAATAAAGTCTGACACTGTTTCCACTGTTTCCCCATCTATTTCCCATGAAGTGATGGGACCAGATGCCATGATCTTAGTTTTCTGAACGTTGAGCTTTAAGCCAACATTTTCACTCTCTTCTTTCACCTTCATCAAGAGGCTCTTTAGTTCTTCTTCACTTTCTGCCATAAGGGTGGTGTCATCTGCATATCTGAGGTTATTGATATTTCTCCCGGCAATCTTGATTCCAGCTTGTGTTTCCTCCAGCCCAGCGTTTCTCATGATGTACTCTGCATAGAAGTTAAATAAGCAGGGTGACAATATACAGCCTTGACGTACTCCTTTTCCTATTTGGAACCAGTCTGTTGTTCCATGTCCAGTTCTAACTGTTGCTTCCTGACCTGCATACAGGTTTCCCAAGAGACAGGTCAGGTGGTCTGGTATTCCCATCTCTTTCAGAATTTCCCACAGTTTATTGTGATCCACACGGTCAAAGACATATAGTAACAAGTAAAAATGCCGAAGAAGAATGCAAAATAATGCAAATGATAAATTCAACGAAGGAGAAAAAACAACAACCACAAGGGGCTGTTGAAATGGAGCGAACAGTAATTCTTGGGAAGTTGAGTAAGATTGACTTGAACTCCCAGATTCTGGAGAGTGGGCAACTCAGAATTCCTCTCAGTATCTCTAAAGATGTGATTGGCGTGGAGGACAGAGGACCTAAAACGTCTGGTCTACTCTAGTTCCACTTCCCTTCCCTTGGTTACTTAACTCCTTATTATCCAAAAATTCCCTGAGATGAACAAGCAGGACATTAAGAATCACGATACTGTTTTGTTCTTGAATTAAATCTTCCTCCTCTCAAGACGTGTTTGGCCAACCAAGTCCTTGCAGGTCTTTGCAAACCTGTGACATTGCTCTTTGAAGACAACCTAATCCCAACTGCCCTCTTCCATTTTACAGATGGAGAAACTGAGTCTCATTATCTTCAATAATTTTCCAGGGAAATTTAAGCTTCTCCTCCGAATTGGAAAGTTGTCATATAAGAAAATGCATATTCAAAGAGACATAGAAGTTGATGTGACACTTCATCAAAAGTTTATCTCAAGCTGTTGAATCGTCATCATCGTTCAGGGTACTTCTACATTCCAGATCTACAAGTGTCAAAGCCTAGGGAACTGGACAAGCTATACAGAAACGGATGTCTCAGAATAAAGAGGTAGCTGCAATCGACAGGAAGAACAACATCCTCAATTTTCAAGATATCTACAAAGTGTGTGTTTGTTTTCTTCTTTCGAAGTTCCCTCTTTCAACAAACGATCCCTCCTCTATTCTGATGAACTTTTACTTATTGGCACACCCTGTTCACCTATGCTGCGAAAGGAAAAAAAACTAAGTCAACTATGAGATACCTTAAGTATTAGTAAAAACTTAAAGTAATTATAACAGTTAGTGCCCGCAAAGGTGTGACAAAACTAGTATTTACACAATTTGCTGGTGATGTTGTAACTGACTTAGTTCTTTTAAAAGCATTGTTTTTTAAATGGAGGACACAATTTTATTCTAAAAATAGATCTCAGTAACAATGAAATACCAACAGCTGGTCATTATAATAAAAAAGGTAACAAGAATTTGCTTTAATTTTTTTCCTTAAAAATACAAAATTACCATTATAATATAATGCCAACTCTCATTTATCTGTCTTTGAATTATTAATTTTATAGATTATCTAGGACATTTTAAAATCATAGATTGGATTCTGCCTAATATTTAGACATACAACTAGATTGTTTTTATCTTCAAGTAAACACATTCTCAAAGAATGCAAACAGAATAGAATGTTTGCTTAAATAAACATAATTAGGAAGATAAAGAGGTGCTTAGGAAATGTGCTCTAAAGTGAAATTGTAGTTTGCATCTCTGTTTTTCCCAATTTTTGCAAATAATCAAAAAAAAGGTATTTGAAAGTAACAAATTATACAATCTATATGCAGAGAAAAAAGATTATTTCAAACCCAAACCACAGAAAGTTTAAAAGGACATAATGACATTTAGCATTAAAAAGTGGTTTTATATCTTTAAAATGCCAAAGAAACAAGCATTCAAGAAAACTGCAGCCCTATCCATGATGTTCTGACTGACTTGAAGTACTAAAATATCAAGAATGCAGGAGACAAAACAAGTTAAATTTAAAAGGTCCACATTTGTTGTTGTTTAGTCAACTCAGCTATGTCCGACTCTTTGCAAACCCATGGACTGCAGCATTCCAGGCTTCCCTGTCCTTCACAATCTCCCGGAGTTTGCTCAAACTCGTGTCCATTGAATCAGTGATGCCATCCAATCATCTCATCCTCTGTCACCCCCTTCTCCTCCTGCCTTCGATCTTTCCCAGCATCAGGGTCTTTTCCAATGAGTCAGTTCTTCCCATCAGGTGGCCAAAGTATTGGAGCTTCAGCTTCAGCATCAGTTCTTCCAATGAATATTCAGGATTGATTTCCTTTAGAATTGATTGGTTTGATCTCCTTGCCATCCAGGGGACTCTCAAGAGTCTTCTCCAACACCACAGTTTAAAAGCATCAATTCTTTGGCGTTCAGTCTTCTTTATGGTCCAGCTTTCACAACCATACAGAATTACTGGAAAACCATAGCTTTAGGCTAGACAAACCTCTGTCAGCAAAGTGATGTCTCTGCTTTTTAACATGCCATCTAGGTTTGTCATAGCTTTTCTTCCAAGGAGCCTTTTAATTTCATGGCTGCAGTCACCGTCCACAGTGATTTTGGAGGCCCACATTACTCTGCAATATATTTTAAGTATATTTTGCAAATAAGTGAAAGTAGTGGTTGAAAGATCAGTTTGGGCAACTTACTTATCAGTCACATTTCCTTTCAAACCAATGAAATCATGTATGTTGTACATTATTTCCTCCACACTACATGTGTTACATGCATTCTATCATATCCATATTTTGGATAATTTTTATCACCTATATTCATCACCACAATCAGCCATAATGCACAGTGAGTAGAAATGATCCTTTTATATAAAAATTCTTGATATATGGCATTCTGTGAAAATTAAAAGGTGATGACGAGTCACATTTAATTCCTGTTAAACATAGGTGCAGGTTCATTAGGATTCTTAGCTCATTGTTAAGCTATCATAAATTAGTGTGATTTGCTTTAACCATGGGACTTCCCTGGTGGCTCAAACAATAAAGAATCTGCCTGTAATGCAGGAGACCCAGGTTCAACCCTGGGTTGGAAAGGTCCCCTGAAGAAGGAAATGGCAACGCACTCCAGTATTCTTGCCTGGAGAATTACACGGACAGAGAAGCCTGGCAGGTTATACAGTCCCTGGGGTCGCAAAAGAGTTGGACATGACCTAAGATAGAAGAAACACTAGCTTGGTATTTAGTGTGAATAAATACCTCTTTTGTCAAAATTTGACCCTGACTTTTGAATGCTCCAAAATAAACTATAAAACGGAAAACACTGCAAAATACTTTGGCTGGTACTGGTGTCCTTACAATACTGTACTGTTTGTCCCCACTAACATGGTACACCTGAAAGTGCCTCCTCTTCAGCAAGAGAGGAAGAAGAGCGGTCTGAAGACCCAAAGAAGGAAGTAGAATGCTTCCTGTCTTAAAATTTTCTGCTTTAAAACTTCAGAAGAATTTATTCCAAAATACATTGGTGTTTTAGTATAAAAATGCTGTCTCCCCAAATCTTTGAGTAAAACGGACCGTGAATGAAAATGCAGCATTTTCATCCTGTAGGTGTAGTAGCCTAGGAAAGAAAGTGAAAGTGAAGTCGCTCAGTTGTGTCCACCTCTTTACAACCCCATAGACTATAGCCTACCGTAGACTGTAGCCTACCATAGACTATAGCCTACAGGCTTCTCCATCCATGGGATTTTTCCAGGCAAGAGTACCGGAGTGGGCTGCCATTTCCTTCTCCAGGGGAATCTTCCCAACCCAGGGATTAAACCCGGGTCTCCTGCATTGCAAGCAGACGCTTTACCCTCTGAGCCACCAGGGAAGCCCAGTAGCCTAAGGGAAGCCCCACAAACCCTGGTTTGATAAACGCTGCATTCATCTATGGCTCAGAGTTCTAACTGTTGTTTTGGAAGTTTGGGAAATGATATAATGGGCTTTTCTTTTTTTCTTTAAGTGTGTTTGCTGTGTTCAGTTGCTAAGTCATGTCTGACTCTTTGCAACCCCATGGACTGTAGCCTACCAGGCTCCAAAGTGTTCTCCAAGCAAGAATACTAGAGTGAGTTGCCATTTCCTACTCCAGGGGCTCTTCCTGATCCACAGATTGAACCCACATCTCCTGCATTGGCAGGCACTGGCAGGCAGATTCTTTACTGCTGAGCCATCAGGGAATTGTATCAGTGTGTTTACATGATATCATTTGTAACATTTCCATATATAGAAAGCAACTGTACATGTCTTAAAAATATCTTTAACAGCTAAATATGAAATGAAGCAATAGCCAGCGGTGACAATATTCTCACAGTAGTAAATAATCCAACTTGTCATTTAAAACTGATAACTAAGTCTTTAAAACATTAGCATGTTAAACATTGCAATTTACTGAAATTATACAGAGAAATAAGATAATTATATCAACTGCCATTGAACGCTCCAAAGAAGTTATTAATAAAAAGACAGCCTCTCCAACAGCTTTCTAACAGAGTTAACCCCAGGTATTGTTTCTAGGTTTAACTGCTTTGTTTGTGTGTGTGTGTGTGTGGGGGTGTTTTTCTTTTGGGGATATGTGCTTTGTTTCTAAACAAAACACGTATACTACTAAGCTTCAGGAATTCCTTGGCTAAGCTATAGTGGAGAGCACTCTGAACTTCCACTGCAGAGGGCAAGAGTTCCATCTCTGGTCAGAAATTTGGGCAACTGAGATCCTGCATGCTGAGTAGCCAAAAAAAAAAAAAAAAATCCTATAATACATTGTACATTATATGCAGTGGCCTGTTGATCCTATTTTCAATAAGAAAATATTAAATTAATTGACTGGGCTGCATAACCTTTCTTCTTTCCATTGTTCCTTGGATTTTCTGAAATGATAGCAACAGGTTCACAGACGGATCTGTAACAAATGCCTCTTCTTGAAGAGTACAGTTTGTATCCAGTGTAAAGCATAGATTAAATTCCATATTTTAATATAATACCACCAACAAAGCTGCCAGTATCAAATTTGAATCCTTTTTTTTTTTGTTGGTGGGGGGTTGCCCATCACATGGCTTCTAGGATCTTAGTTCCCTTACCAGGGATTGAATCCAGGCCAAGTCCTAACCACTGGACCACCAGGGAATTTCCAATCCTTTATTTTCATTAAAATTAATAGTTGCTGTAATTGTTACTAATGAAGAAAGAATGTCATCTAACTATTGTGGGGTGCAGTCATTGTGGATGTTGATTGACATTTGGGATGTTTTACTCATTGGAAAAGACCCTGATGCTGGGAAGGATTGAAGGCAGGAGGAGAAGGGGAAGACAGAGGATGAGATGGTTGGATGGCATCACCAACTCAATGGACATGCGTTTGAGCAAACTCAAGGAGATAGTGAAGGACAGGAAAGCTTGGCATGCTGCAGTCCATGGGGAAGAAAAGTCAGACACAACTTAGCCACTGCACAACAACAATGAAACACTTGTTACGTTGGGTTGTAGACTCTAAGGTGATGGAAGTTGTATCTACTGAGACCCCAGATGTTGTCATTTTAAAGGAGCCTCTTGATGAAAGTGAAAGAGGAGAGTGAAAAAGTTGGCTTAAAGCTCAACGTTCAGAAAACTAAGATAATGGCATCTGGTCCCATCAACTTCATGGGAAGTAGATGGGGAAACAGTGAAATCAGTGTCAGACTTTATTTTTTTGGGCTCCAAAATCACTGCTGATGGTGATTGCAGCCATGAAATTAAAAGACGCTTACTCCTTGGAAGGAGGGTTATGACCAACCTAGATAGCATATTTAAAAGCAGAGACATTACTTTGCCAACAAAAGTCCATCTAGTCAAGGCTATGGTTTTTCCAGTGGTCACGTATGGATGTGAGAGTTGGACGGTGAAGAAAGCCGAGCGCCAAAGAATTGATGCCTTTGAACTGTGGTGTGGGAGAAGACTCTTGAGAGTCCCTTGGACTGCAAGAAGATCCAACCAGTCCATCCTAAAGGAGAGCAGTCCTGGGTGTTCATTGGAAGGACTGATGTTGAAGCTGAAACTCCAATACTTTGGCCACCTCATGCAAAGAGTTGACTCATTGGAAAAGACCCTAATGCTGGGAAGGATTGGGGGCAGGAGGAGAAGGGGACGACAGAGGATGAGATGGTTGGATGGCATCACCGACTTGATGGACATGGGTTTGGGTAAACTCCAGGAGTTGGTGATGGACAGGGAGGCCTGGCGTTCTGCGATTCATGGGGTCAAAAGAGTCAGACACGACTGAGCGACTGAACTGAACTGATAGGTTTCAAGGTGGTGACTGTCCCATTCTTTGAAACGGAGGAGGGAACTGGAGTTGTTGGTTTCATAGCGCAGTTGGAAGATCCACGTGCATCCCGGGGTCTTCCCTGTTGGGTTAGCACTGGAGTTTTCTAGAGACAGCCTTCCTTGTACTTGGAGATCCACTGGGCCTGCGCGGTCTACGCTAGCCTTCCACAGCGCTAACCTGCAGCGCCCCCAGGATCAGCGCCGCCGCCCAGACACCTCGGGTCAGTCCTGCTGTTCGCAGTGGAGGAAGCGGTGCCCAACTGAGGTTATGCTGTGATGGTGGCCGCTTTGCTCAACCGAATCCGCTGCGCATTTCCTCTCACCACCTGTTCCCTCCCTCGCAGCCCCGCTGCTACGCCGACTTCCCCACCCCCTCACTCCTCATCCCCCACCCATCCCCCACCCCCACTCCATAACCCCTCACTACCCAGTCCCCGTCTTCCTGCCCTCCCCGTCCCACCCCATGACCACATAGAGTTTCGGGAGCTTTTTTGAAAGAGCCTGGCCCTTTTAAAAGCAATTTGAAGATCTGTTTTAGGAGGCTGTAATTCCTATCCTGGAACTTTATCCTAATTCAATCATATAAAGAGACAAAAAATAAAGTAGCAAAAACTTGAAAATGACTTACCTGTCAAAGGTGTTTTTAGTCCTCACTTTGGGGCAGGTCCCATGTTATACCCACCACACAGATTCAGTTCAGTTCAGTCGCTCAGTTGTGCCCAACTCTTTGCGACCTCGTGAACCGCAGCACACTAGGCCTCCCTGCCCATCAACTCCCGGAGTTTACCCAAACCCATGTCCATTGAGTCGGTGATGCCATCCAACCATCTCATCCTCTGTCGTCCCCTTCTCCTCCTGCCCTCAATCTTTCCCAGCGTCAGGGTCTATTCAAATGAGTCAGCTCTTCACATCAGGTGGCCAAAGTATTGGAGTTTCAGCTTCAACATCAGTCCTTCCAATGAACACCCAGGACTGATCTCCTTTAGGATGGACTGGTTGGATCTCCTTGCAGCCCAAGGAACTCTCAAGAGTCTTCTCCCACACCACAGTTCAAAAGCATCAATTCTTCGGTGCTCAGCCTTCCTTACAGTCCAACTCTCACATCCATACATGACTACTGGAAAAACCATAGCCTTGACTAGACGGACCTTTGTTGACAAAGTAATGTCTCTGCTTTTTAATATGCTGTCTAGGGTGGTCATAACTTTCCTTCCACACAGATTACCTCATTTAATTGTCAAAACAATTCTCAGGGCTTCCCTGGTGGTCCAGGGATTAAGAATCCGCCTTCCAATGCAGGAGACTCAGGTTTGATCCCTGGCCCAGGAACTAAGGTCATACATGCCATGGAGCAACTAGGCCCACATGCTGCAACAAAGACCCAGCATAGCCAGAATTTAAAAAGAAAAAATTCTAGGTGGATGTGAAGCCACTCAGTCGTGTCCGACTCTTTGTGACCCCATGTACTGTAGCCCAGGCACCTCTGTACATGGAATTTTTTAGGTAAGAGTACTGGAGTGGGTTGCCATTTCTTTCTCCAGGGGTTCTTCCTGACCCAGGAATTGAACCTCGGTCTCTGGCATTGCAGGCAGACACTTTACCATCTGAGCCACCATGGAAGCATGATGTGGTATATACTATTTTACCCTTCATATACCAAATGGGGAAACTGAAGCTGAAAGAAATACTGTGGCTGTGCAGAGCTCAACAGAGTTAAAGCTGGGGTTCAACCCAGACCATAGGCTCCCCCCAGGAATCACATGCTTCACCACTGCGTTTTGCTGCTTCTGCCAGGTCTCTGACTTAGTGACCCTTTGCTCCACTGTAGCTTCCTGTTCCCAGACCCAGCCCTCAGCACCATGCTGCTCTCTTGATCTGATAAGAGGCTTAAGAAATGCTTCTGCAAGGGATGACTTAGTTGAGGGGTAACAATGATACAGCTCCTTTCTTTTGTGCAAAACTGTGTGGAGAAGCGGCTGCGGGCAACCATTTCTGAAGCCTCCACATTGTGCTGATGTCTATAGATAGGTCATCTCATTAGAGCCAGCCAGCTCCAAGTTAGGGCATCATTAGGCTCTTTGACAGATATGGACACTGAACCTCAGAGAGGGGAGGTGACCATCTCAAGGTCACAAAGCAAATAAGTGATAATGGGCCCAGAATCCTAGCCCAGGGTGTCTAATTCTAAGACCCACGCTTCCTCCCCAGGCTATCTCTTTGACTGACACTCAGAATATAACGACAGTGGTGGACTCGGGCTTGTGAAATGTTGGGCTGATGCTGGTGGGGAGGATGTTTGGCAGATGGGCCTAGGGAACACGGACCCAGCTCCAGTGACAGATTCAGTACCAGAAGTCAGGCAGTGCCAGGTCCGGGATCCAAGGAGGGGTGGGGAATTGGGTGTGGCCTTGGCAGATGCTTGACTGGTGCAACTAAGGAGAAGGTAATATGCAGAGTCTGAAGCTATGTTCATGTGCAAGAGAACTATGTAAGGAACTGGAGGCAGAATCCCAGTCCAGGACTGGAGCCAATGAGCAGGAGGTGGCAACACGGATTTATGGATCCCCAGCAGCATCTGCCAACTTTATGGCCTTTTCCACTTCCACAACTTTTTTGCCCCCACAGGAGAGAAGGGGTAGGATCAGGGATGATGACAACAGCTGACTCATCTCAGGGGAATCACCCTCCTGCTGCTCTCCTCCTCCTCCCCCAACCCAGAGGCGAATGGATGCAGAAGACCACATTATGCACTGCTGTTGGGAATGTAAATTAGTGCAGCCACTTTAAAGCAGTATGGAGGATCCTCAAAAAATTAAAAATGGGTCTACCATATGGTCCAGCAATTCTGCCTCTGAGTTTTTACTCAAAGAAAACAAAAACAGTATTCTGAAAAGATGTATGCACCCCCTAGGTTCATTGCAATGTTATTTGTAATAGCCAAGATATGGAAGCAACCTAAATGTCCATCAGTAGAAGAATGGATAATAAAATATGTAGTGTGTGTATATATATATATATATATATATATATATATATATATATATATATATATACAATGAATATTCTGCTGAGTTGCTTCAGTCGTGTCCAAGTCTGTATGACCCTATGGACTGTAGCCTGCCAGGCTCCTCTGTCCATGGAATTCTCTAAGCAGGAATCCTGAAGTTGCCATGCTCTCCTCCAGTGGAATATTACACACCATAAAAAGAATGAAATTCTACCATTAACAGCAACATGGGTGGACCTGGAGGCTATTATGCTAAGTGAAATGTCAGACTGAGAAAAACAATTATCATATGATCTCACTTATACAGTAACATACACAACAAAACAGAAGCAGAGTTGCTGACCCAGAGGGCAAACTGATGGCTGCCTGGAAGGAGTGGGAGGTTGGAAAAGAATTAAGAGATGCAAATCTCCAATTATATTAAGAAAACAAATAAGCCACAAGGAAGTAATATGCAGCCTAAGAAACATAGTCAAAATATTGTAATAATTTTGCGTGGTAATAGATGGTTACTGGGCTTGTGGTGAACATTTTGGAGGGGATTTAACTGTTGGATTACTATTTTGCTGACCTGAAACTAATGTAATATTGTGAAACAACTACACATCAATTTTTATAAAAAATGTTCCTAGAACCTCCCACCACAGTTCCCCATAACTCTGCCTCTGCTTGCCTTGGCCAGGGGGGCTGAGCTGGGTGGCTATAGAGTAGGGGCCTCAAAAGGTGGAGCTGGGAGGGGCTGAGGAAGAAACTCTCCTGTCATGGACTTGTTCACCCTGGAATACCATCACATGAATCAAGAAGATTTTTCTAGGGACTTCCTTGGCAGTCCAGTGGCTCAGACACGACTTAGCAACTAAACAGCAACATGTAGCTCCCAAACACCAGGAAAGAGATGGTATCAGCAGAGGACAAATAAGAAGGTAAGTTTCCTATCTGTCTACTCCTGCTCCCCATACCAGCCCTGCTCCCACCAAGAGCTGCTGTGCCCTGGGTCAGTTCCTCAGCAGGAAAAAAAATCTAAAGTGCATCGGAGATGAAGTCTTCTGGGGGGAGACACCCCAAGATCAATGATTCACGCATATGAGCACAGAATGAGGTATCGAGATCAGTGGCTCTAAGAATCTTGTAAGAACAGATCCGGCTCACCTTGGAAAGGAGCCAAATCAAACTGTGCCCAAGACCATCCACATGAGAAGCACCATCTCCCATGCTTGGCCCCAGTTGAAGCCTGAAGAAAGCAAAGTAGGAAGGATGAGAAGCTTGCAAATGCTGAGTACCTACAGTGTGCCAAGAGTTGTACTCATCTCATTGAATCCTCACTAAGAACTCGAAGATTCTTAACTTTCCCCATTTCACATGTGAAAGTGGTGTTCGTTCAGGTTCTTTGCACTGGAATCAGCAATCCACTGAAGTGAGTGCTTCCTGAAAGGGGGTGGGTTGGGATGGGAAAGGGGTATTAATTTTAAGAATCAGGAACTATGATCTGGAATACATGCACATGGATTAGTACTCTCCGTGTATTACATAATCTTCTATGCACTTTTATTTAATCGTTATGGCAACCTCATGAAGTAGGTATTAATAGCATTCCCATTTTACAGATGAGAACCAGGGCACAGAGAAGTGAAATGGCTCAGCTAGTAAGTGATAGAGCCAGAATCTGAATCAAGGTTCAGTCTGGAACCAGAGGCTATGCCCTTAACTATTACACCAGGGGTTATCTAGCTGCCTAGACAGCTGTTTCATGGGCCTAAGAAATAATCTTGAATGAGGGCTTTATTCCTCTTTCCTGCTATAGACCAGCTGTCTCTGGTGTGAAATGGCCATAGCCAGCTCCTGTGTGCCTGTCTCCTCCATTTAAGAGGCCAATCAGACTAACACTGAAATTCCAAATTCCTGACAGACTCTGATTGGCCCATTTTAGTTCAGATCCATTCCCTTGATCCAATCAGCTGAGATAGGGTTGGAGGAGGGGGACAGGGTCACAAAATATAGATGCCTCAGCACAAGGCATATATGAAGATGAGAGGGACAATTACCGGAAAATGGGGAACTTGTACTGAAAAGCCACCCAAATGGTTTCTGCTAGAGGGAAATAAGGCTCAGGAAGACTGAATAATTTGCCCAAGATGACTGGTAGCAAAGGATGAAGTCCAGATACAAACTCAGTTGGTTTGTCTCCAAATCTAAGTGCTTGACTCCATAGTACACAGCCTCCTCACAAAAGTAAAACCTTGGTTAGATGCACAAGGTAAGTTTACAAGGTAATTTTCATTTGACCAGTATTTGTTAAGCATCTGCTGTGCATCAGGAACTGTTCTAGACAATGGAGTTACAGGCGAATAAAACAGACAGAAGTCCCTGTTCTCAAGAAACTGATGTTCAAAGTAATACAATTGAATAAGGACAGAGGCCCATCTTGGAGAAAAACACCTTTGGTTTGTTCCCCAGATGATGTGGAACATGGAAAGAATGTGGACTTTGATGTCTGTCACAGACATTGGCTCCTTTTAGACATTTCCCAGGGGACTGCAAAAATGGCACCAATTCTTCACCTTTCCCTGTACAGTCTTCCCTCAGTATCTGCTGGGGACTGGTTTTAGGACAACCACGACTCTGCACCCCCAATTCAGATACCAAAATCTGAATGGTATTTGCACATAATCTATGCCTATCCTCCACTATACTTTAAATCATCTCTAGATTACTTATCATCTCTAATACATTGTAAATGCTGTTTAAATACTTGTAAATACAATGTAAATGTTATGTAAATAGTTTTCCTTTTTAGAACTTTCTGGAATTCTTTTTTCAAACATTTTCGATCCATGGTCAGTTGAATCAGGGAATGTGGAACAGGCAGATGTGGAGAGAAGGCCAACTCTATCGACAGCCTTTGCCATGAAGTTTCACAGCGCTCTCACTCAGATGCTGGTCTTAGTCACGTGTCTAGGATATTAGCAAATGTGCTGTAAGGTGGGCCTTAAAAAACACTTGTGTGATAGGATTTGCCTCCTCTCCTTTCTCTGCCATTACCCAGGAGAACATATAAGAACTAACCCACTGGGAGAACAGAACCAGAGAGCCTAGTTCTCCCAGACAAGGTCAGACTAAATCAGCCAATACCCAGGCAACCTCCAGACAAGTAGTGAAAGTGAAAGTGAAAGTCGCTCAGTCGTGTCCCACTCTTTGTGACCCCATCGACTATACAGTCCATGGAATTCTCTAGGCCAAAATACTGGAGTGGGTAGCCTTTCCCTTCTCCAGGGGATCTTCCCAATCCAGGGACTGAACCCAGGTCTCCTGCATTGCAAGCGGATTCTTTACCAACTGAGCTATCAGGGAAGCCCCCAGACATGTAGGTCCAACCGAAATCAGTGGAGCTGCCTAGCTGACCACAAGATGTATAAGCTTATTGTTGCTCGCTTTGGAAATATGTGATTGTTTGCTATGCACTATCATTTCAGTAATAGATAACTGATATATCCCTCAACAATGTATCAATTTTCTTTGTGACCTTGATGGAAAAGTAACTCCAGATGACCCATGCCACTAAAGAAACCATATCCTTCTTCTCACCCTGGAGGATAGGTCCATGATGGAAACTAACCTTGTCAAACATGTTCTCCTGAGCATTTGAATTTAAAGACAGTGCAGCCAAGATAAGAGATCTTGTTGGAGGTCATTCATTACACTGGTGGTGGCAGCACTCAAGTGTCAATGTGTCTCCCCCCTGATTCTAGATCCTCCATCTCTCCTTTGGTTCCTGTTTGTCCCCTAACTTACTTCTCCAGCTACCTATAAATCTTTGAGCCTCGACCACATCCCTCCAATAAATTCTCTTTTGCTGAAAACTGGCAGTGATGCTGTCTGTTGCTTGCAGCCAAAAGGTCTAACTGCTACTCTGCCCGCTAGACCCAAATTCAAGTTCCAGTCCTATTACTTAAGAGCTGATTGTTGTCCAGGGACTGGCTGGATAGGTGACCTCTCAAGAGATCCTTTGACCCTTGTGTCACCCAAGAACCACAGGAAATGAGAGCATCAGTGTCAGGGGCTCTGAGTGCCAGCTCCCATTCTTCCATGAAAGGGGGCAATTCTTTCCTCTCCATACAGCTAAGCAGCTGAGTCTGGCTAGGTGACTGACCCATGCTTGCTTCATGGGATGTTCCCACCTGGGTCTTTGAATCTTGGGGGACAGTTGCAAAGACAAGGGAACAGCTGGGATAGTCACAGTGGGAACAGTGCCAGGGGCATTGTCCTCACAAGCAAGTTCCTTGGCTCCATTAGCTGCCCACCCTCCTGTTTCCTGTCTGGTTCTCCTGCTTTCTTTTCAATCCTGGGACCCATCCAATGTCCTAATAAATTTCATTCCAGAGTGACCGTAGTTACATGCACCCAAAAACTCTGGTGTAGTAAGAACGATGCCCATTTTACAGAAGAGGAAATGAAACTGGATTGGAATTTATTTACTTGACCTAGACTCTAACAGACTAGACTTTGAGCTCTTTGAGGACAGAGACTCTGTCTGATTCACCTCTGTGTTACCACCCTCCTGAACAGAGTCTGGCAATGAGCAGAAACTTCGTGCATGTTTTGGAAAATGGGAAGGAAGAAAGGAAAGGAAGGAGAAAAACAGAAGGAGGGAGGAAACCAAAACATAAAAGGAAGAAAAAGGGAAAGCAGAACTCCCCACCACCACCCTGCCACCCCTGTGAGTTCAGGCCAACTGTTAGCCTTTTTCAGATTCATTTCCAAAGACTTCAGGAAGCGGATGAAGTTTCTAGAACTGCACACCCCAAAATGGCACAATCCCAACCCTTCCCCCACCTGAGAGGAGAGCAGAGTGAAAAGAAGAAAGGACAGGTTTGGGAGTCAGATTTGGAATTTACCCACCTGCTGGCTATATGACCTCAGAACAAACCTTAGTGTCCTGATTCAAAGATGAGCATGTTCATCTGTGATTTTAAAAGACGTGAACTGCCTCCAGAGCAAGGGGCTGGGATTTCACTGTGAACAGACACAGACAGAGCCCTTGCTTCCCTGGAGCTTACAGACTCATAGTGGTTGTGTTGGAGAGAACAAGAATTAATCAAATGAGTAGACAAGTAAATGGAAAATTAGCATTGTGTTAGCACTACCTGGGTGAAATACACAGTCTATCAGGGAAATCAATGACAGTTTACAATGGGAGAATTTGGTCTAGTCCAGGCAATTGAAAAGGGTCCAGGGAAATATGAAAGATGAATTAGAGGTCTAGCAGAATGCAAGAATATGCCATGGTTAAATGATGAAAAAGAATATGGCAAGTTTGAGGAGGGGGGGTGGAAATAAAAGCTCAAAAGACTCTTTTTGTAAAAAAAAAAAGTTTTTATTTTATTTTGGAGTATAGCCAATTAACAATACTATGATAGTTTCAGGTGCACAGCAAAGGGACTCAGCCATACACATGTGTGTATCCACCCTCTGCTAAACTTCCCTCTCATCCAGGCTGCCACATAACATTAAGCAGAGTTCCATGTGCTATACAGTAGGACCCTGCTGGTTATCCGTTTTAAATACAGTCATATGTACATGTCAATCCCAAACTTCCTAACTATCCCTTCCTCCCATCCATCCTCCACCTCCAGCAACCATAAGTTCATTCTCTAAGTCTGTGAATCTGTTTCTGTTTTGTAAATAAGTTCGTTTGTATCATTTCTTTTTAGATTCCACATATAATGGTTGTCATACAATATTTCTCCTTCTCTGACTTAACTTCACTCAGTATGACAATCTCTAGGTCTATCCATGTTGCTGCAAATGGTATTATTTCATTCTTTTTAATGGCTGAGTAATATTCCATTAAAAACATGTGTATATGTACCACGTCTTCTTTATCCATTCCTCTGCTGATGGACATTTAGGTTGCTTCCATGTCTTGGCTATTGAAAATAGTGCTGCAGTGAACATTGGGATGCAAGTATCATTTTGGACCATATTTTTCTCCAGATATATGACCAGGAGTGGGATTGCAGGGGCAGATGGTATCTCTAGTTTTAGTTTTTTAAGGAAACTTCATGCTGTTCTCCATAGTGGCTATACTAATTTACATTCCCACCAACAGTGTAGGAGGGTTCCCTTCTCTCCACACCCTCTCAGGCATTTATTGTTTGTAGATTTTAAAATGATGGCTATTTTGACTGGTGTGAGGTGATATCTCAGTTTAGTTTTGATTTACATTTCTCTAGTAATTAGCAATGTTGAACATCTTTTCATGTGCCTCTTATCCATCTATATGTCTTCTTTTGGGAAATGTCTATTTAGATATTCTGCCCATTTTTTGATGGGGTTGTTTGTTTTGATGCTATTAAGCCTCATGAGCTGTTTGTAAATTTTGGAGACTAATTCCATGTCAGTCACATTATTTGCAAATATTTTCTCCCAGTCTGTGCATTGAGAGACCAATAGACTCTTAAAAAAAAAAAAAGACATTTATTCAGCGTCATGATCAGACTATTACATACAGCAATCAACAGCATGGGTGCAAAAGAAGAAAAATCTACATGAAAACCCTTTGTTGGAATGCTTTACACTTTCCACAGAACAGAAACTAAAATAACCTGTTATACAATTAGTCACAAGTACAGTCCTTGAGTTTTTTGCCCATACACATGCTGCTGCTGCTGCTAAGTCGCTTCAGTCGTGTCCGACTCTGTGCGACCCCATAGACGGCAGCCCACTGGGCTCCCCTGTCCCTGGGATTCTCTAGGCAAGAACACTGGAGTGGGTTGCCATTTCCTTCTCCAACGCATGAAATTGAAAAGTGAAAATGAAGTGGCTCAGTTGTGTCTGACTCTCAGAGACCCCATGGACTGCAGCCTACCAGGCTCCTCCATTCATGGGATTTTCCAGGCAAGAGTACTGGAGTGGGCCATACACATGAGTATTGTCTAAAACATGTCTTCCTTGTAGCAGATAGGCCCTGACACCACTGTGCTTGGCTGAGTTCACAAATCTGTTGTAACATGTAGCTTCCTTGTCCCTTCTCTGGCTCTCCTCTCCTGCTAAGCTTTGTTTCCTGGCAGTAAATAAAACCTTCTGCCACTGCCATAGCTACTGCTGCTGCTGGAACCACCATAGCCACCTTGGTTTCATGCTTTGGCAAAGTATTGGCCTCCACCACCATAGGGGCCAGAACTCCTGTCTCCAAAGTTTCCTCCTTTCATGGGTCCAAAATTTGAAGGTCGGTTGTTGTAATTGCCAAAATCACTGTAGCTTCTGCCACCTCCAAAATTACCAAATCCTGTATAACCACCCCCACTTGCCACTATATCCGCCACCACCACAGCTGCCACCAAAGCTACCTCAACCACTGAAGTTTCCTCTACGACCAAAGTTGTCATTCCCACTAAAACCACCTCCACGACTGCCACCGAAGTTTCCAGAACCACTTTGATCTCTCTGGTTGGACGAAGCACTAGCCATCTCTTGCTTAGACAGGGCTTTTCTCACTTCACAGTTGTGGCCATTCATAGTGTGGTATTTCTGAATGACAATCTTGTCTACGGAGTCATGGTCATTAAAGGTTACAAAAGCAAAGCGTCTCTTTTTGCCACTGCCTTGGTCAGTCATGATTTCAATCACTTCAATTTCCCCATACTGTCCAAAATAATCTCTCAGGTGATATTCTTCAGTGTCTTCTTTAATGCCACCAAGAAAAACCTTTTTCACAGTTTAGTGGGCACCAGGTCTTTGAGAATCTTCTCTTGAGATGGCCTGCTTTGGTTCCATCACTCTTCCATCTACATTGTGTGGCCTTGCATTCATGGCTGCATCCACCTCCTCCACCGTGGCCTATGTGACAAACCTGGAGCCTCTGGAGCACTTGGTGTCTGGATCCCTCATTACCACACAGTCTATGAGCATTCCCCATTGCTCAAAATGGCTCCTCAGACTCTCATCGGTTGTTTTGAAGCTCAATCCTCTGATGAAGAGCTTCCGCAGCTGTTTGGGCTCTTTGGGAGAGTCTGACTTAGCCATGACGGCAATGGAGCAGGGGAAGACTTCAACGATGCTTTCTCGGCCACATCCATGGGCAGAAAACCCAATAGACTCTTGAAGGGAGGCAAGATTAGAGAAACAGATAGGGAGCAGACCCTGCAAATGCTGAGATGCTGTGGGAAGGGTTTTGATCTCTCTCCTAAGAGCAATGGAAAGCCAATGAAGTGTTCTGAGTGGGTGAGTTAAGCGATCAGATTTGCATTTTGGAAAAATAACCCTGGCAATGATGTGGAAAACAAACTGGAGGTGGATCCTAATTGATCCAGAGACTAGTTTAGGTGGCCAGTGAAGAAGTCTAGACAAGAGCTTAGACAAAAGTGGTGGCTTGGAGTGAAAGGTGAGTAGACAGACAAATTGATGTTTTTAAGATCAAGAAGGTAAAATTGAAAAAGCTCAATCAAACTTCAAAGGGTTTTGAAATGGGTATTATTCCCATTCAGGGTGGAGGGTTTTTTGTTTTGTTTTTTGCTTATTGTTTGTTTTTGTTTGGTTTTAAGTATTATTGTTACTACAAATAAAATTCAATCAAACAATTTAAAAAATAAAAAAGAGAGGACTTCCCTGGTGGTCCAGTGACTAAGATCTGCGCTCCCAGTGCAGAGGGCCTGAGTTCGACCCCTGGTCAAGGAATTAGGTCCCACATGCCACAACTGAGAGTAAAAGTGTCACAGCTAAAAGATCCCACATGCTGCAGTGAAGATCTGGCAAGACCTTGCAGTCAAAGAAATAGATACCAAATATTAAAGGAAAAAGAAAAGACTCAGATGAGGATTGGATTGGGAGGAGGAATTAAGCATGATTGTCTACATTTCTGACTCCCATAACTGGAGGGCTGGTGGTCCAGTTACTGACTTGGGGCTGGATTTGGCAAGGTTTTAGACATCTTGAATTTGGTGGGCCATTGAGACAGCCCAGTGGAGGTGTTAAATGGGCATTTAGGTATATTGGTCCGGACTCAGAGATATTTGAGCTGGAGATGTGAATATGTAACCGTAGTTGGTAATCATGCCCTGGACTCAGTGGGCTTGCCTGGGGAGAGAATACAGAGCAATGATAGAAGAGGTCTGGAGCTGAAACCTGAGAAACCCAATATGTAAAGTCAGGTAAAAGAGGATAGACCTGCAAAAGATATGAAAGAATGGGCAGAGAGGTGGCAGGCAAAGGAGATAATAGACACTTGTCAACTTTACCATCCGGAACCCACTCTGTGATAGGCAGAATAATGTCTACCTCTCACCCTGTTCCTCTGGCCCAAAGATGTCCATGTTTTAATCCCTGGACTTTGTGAATATGTTACCTTACATGGTAAAAGGAACTTTGCAGATATGCTTAAGTCAAGGATTTTTAAATGGGGAAATTACCCTGGATTATCCAGATGGCTCCAGTGAAGTCACAGGGTCCTTATGTAAGGGCGGAAGGAGGGTCAGAGTCAGAAAAAGAAATGTAACAACAGAACCAGAAGTGGGAGTCATATGACCATGAGTCAAGGAATGTAGGGAGCCTCCAGGAGCTAGAAAAAGGAAGGGAAGGGATTCTCCCCAGAACCTTCTGAAGGAACACAACTCTGCCAACACCTTGATCTCAGCCTCGGAAGTCTCACTCACACTTCTGACCTCCAGAACTATAAGAGAATAATTTGTGTCGTTTGAAGCCACTGTGCTTGCGGTTTCCTGTTACTGCTATAACAAGCCATTGGATGTTACATGCCCCCTCTTCTTCTGAAAACATTACCCCAGTTTTTCTTTGGGGGATAGCAGCCCCACTTTAAGCCTACCTACTCCAAAGAAGCTACCTCTAAGCTGGGGCTCCAATGGTGGGGTAGGAGACCCAGCCTAAGCCAGTCTCCCATTCCAAGACTCCCCAAGCCACATTCATCAGTCAATATTGTGCATATGATCTCAGCCAACTCCATCAGAGCAAATCTCAGGCTTTATGCTAGGGTTGCTGGAGGAAAGAGCCTCACTCCTCTTTGCTGATTGTGAATGAGGAACAACATAGCCCTGGGAGCCATTGGGCAGCCATCTCACAGCCAGGGGAGAGAGACTGTCTGAGAACATAGTCTTTATAGCATAGTACAGCTGAGAGATGGAAAAAAAAAAAAAGAGTAACTAGGTCCATCTTGTCAGAGCCACGGTTTTTCCAGTAGTCATGTATGGATATGAGAGTTGGACCACAAAGAAAGCTGAGCACCAAAGAATTGATGCTTTTGAACTGTGGTGTTGGAGGAGATTCTTGAGAGTTCCTTGGTATACAAGGAGATCAAACTAGTCAATCCTCAAGGAAATCAGTCCTGAATATTCATTGGAAGGACTGATGCTGAAGATGAAGCTCCAATACTTTGGCCACCTGATGCAAAGAACTGACTCATTGGAAAAGACCCTGATGCTGGGAAAGATTGAAGGCAGGAGGAGAAGGGGATGACAGAGGACGAGATGGTTGGATGGCATCACCAACTCGATAGACTTGAGTTTGAGCAAGCTCTGGGAGTTGGTGACGGACAAGGAAGCCTGGCGTGCTGCAGTCCATGGGGTCTCAAAGAGTCGGACACAACTGAGCAACTGAACTGAACTGAATTGAACCAGGTCCCAACACAGGGCTGTTATTTATCTGGTACTCATTGGAATGGCTGATCATTGTTGAAATATTTCTGTTGGGAAGTAAATGCTTCCCAGAAACCCCTGGGGATAGGAATCATTCCCCCACTTTCTCCTAGTCACCTTTCTGGAACCCCTGAACTTCCCTATGATCCAGTAACTTAAGAGTTAATGCTTGGTCCAGCAGGGGACTTCCTGGACAACTCCTCTGACATCTGTTCAATGACAACACAATGCCGATTGTTAAGTATTTTAAATGTCGTTTCTGTCTCTATACTATTGTTTGAATCCCTCTTCAACTGAGTCAAAACATGTAATCTTGGACTCTTCTTTTGATGTTGTTGTTGAAGCCAGTAGAAGTCAAAGTTTCTGTCACTTGATAATCAAAAGAGATCCCACACTTTTCTCCTCCCACCCCCTCCTCACCCCCAAGCACCACTCTGGCTGCACAGTGCTTACTCTGAGCTCCGGGCTCCTAGGAAGCTAGCACCGAAGTCATGTCCCTTCAGTTGCCATCATGATCATCTACTGGGACCACATCAGCCCTCATGAGATGTTCTCCAATATCTACAAGATCTGGCAGGTCGCAGAGGGCTGTGCCTGGAGGTGAAGGGGAAGGTGATCAACAGGACAAAGGGTAACATCGATGAATCACTCATTGGTGGAAATGCTTGCTCTGAAGGCTTGGAAGGCTAAGGTACTGAAAGCACAGTAATGATTCATGTTGATATTGTCATGAACCATCACTTGCAGGAAACCACCTTTACGAAAGAAGCCTACAAGAAGTACATCAAAGATGACATGAAGTCAATCAAAGGGAAACTTGAAGAACAGAGACCAGAAAGAGTAAAATCTTTTATATGACAGGAGCTGCAGAATAAATCAAGGGCATCCTTGCTGACTTCAAAACCTATCAGTTCTTGGGACTTGCCTGGTGGTCCAGTGGTTAAGAATCCACCTGCCAATGCAAGGGTCACGAGTTCAATCCCTGCTCCGGGCAGATCCCACATGCCACAACTACTCAGTAGGAGCTCAAGACCCTGCAAACTGCAACTACTAAAGCCAGAGCACTTACCGCCTGTGTTCAGCAACAAAAGAAGCCGCTGCAATGAGAAGCCAGCACACCACAATGAAGAGTAGACCCCGAGCACAGCAGTGAAGACCCAGCATAGCACATAAATAAATAAATAAGCTTTTAAAAATTGTCCATTTT
This sequence comes from Okapia johnstoni, assembly GCA_024291935.2. Lineage (NCBI taxonomy): Eukaryota > Metazoa > Chordata > Mammalia > Artiodactyla > Giraffidae > Okapia > Okapia johnstoni. The sequence goes on along the minus strand of JAGTYA010000024.1, from coordinate 6,963,007 downwards.
TTATCGGCGAAAACATGAATCTAGATGGCATGGTTTCTCTGTTGAACTACCATGAAGATGGTGTGACCCCCCCCCCATATATGATTTTAAGGATGGCTTACAAGTGGGAAAATGTTAACAAACTTGGCAGTGACTTTGGAGCCATCACCTGTTGTCAAAACTGACCGGCTGCTGCTTTTCATCCACAAAACACTGAGACTGATGTCATCTTGAGGTCTTCATTTATTTTGATGCTGATTTGTTTGGAGTGGAGGCATTGTTTTTAGGGGGGAAAAAATATGTCATGTAGTTTGTCTAAAACAAAATGTATATAAACTCAAAAGGGGGAGAGAGACCCCACAAACACCAGGTCACAGAAGCCAGGGGATGAGAGTTTTAAGAAGAAAAGAATGCTTAACAGAGTCAGATGCTGAGAAGTCAAGTGGGAACCCTGACACCACGTAAATGTGTGAACCATCTGAGCCCAAGGCAAGTGCTGCATATGAGATGGCCCCTCTCCCCTCGTGTCTCCCACAGCTCCACTCAACAATATCCATACAGGTTAGATTTAGCTGCATGTAACAGAAAATCCAAAGTAACAGAAACTTAAACAAGAGACAATTGTGTTTCTCTGTCAAATAAAAGTGGTCCAGAAGTAGGCCAAAGAGGGCAGAAATAGTATACAGCACCGATATCATGGACCCAGGCTCTCTGTATCATTCTGTTCTACCATCATGGCTAAGAGCTTCCATTTCCAAGGTCACTGCAAGGCCAAATACAGCTGTTGGAGCATCAGATTCCAGGCGAGAAGAGAAAGGAGGGAAAAGCAAAAGAGGCTCACTTGACTGAGTCAATCCCTTGAAGTAACATCTCCAGAAGTCCTTTCAACTCTTCCACTTATACCTCATTGGCCAAAACTTAGTTAGAAGGTTGGTTCTGAAGAGTTCTAATAAAGAATCAAATTTCAAAAAAATAGAAGGCTGGCTCCCCATAGCTGTAAGGAAATGTAGTCTTTTTTTCTTTTTTTTTTTTACTACTTTTTTATTTCAAGATTTATTTATATATTTTTGACTGTGCTGGGTCTTCACTGCTGCTCTCTGGCTTTCTCTAGTTGCAGCGAGTGGGGACTACTCTCTATATTTTCAGTACCCAGGCTTCTCATTGCAGTGGCTTCAGAGCATGGGCTCTAGGCACAAAAGCTTCAGTGAAAGTCACTCAGTTGTGTCTGACTCTTTGTGACCCCATGGACTATACAGTCCATGGAATTATCTAGGCCAGAACACTGGAGTGGGTAGCCTTTTCCTTCTCCAGGGGATCTTCCCGACCCAGGAATCGAACCAGAGTCTCCTGCATTGCAAGTGGATTCTTTATCAACTGAGCTATCAGGGAATCCCAAGAGCTTCAGTAGTTGCAGCATATGGTCTCAGTAGTTGTGCCATATGGGCTTCATTGCCAGGTAGCATGTGGGAATCCTCCCAGATCAGTGTCTCCTGCATTGGCAGGTGGATTCCCAACCACTGGACCACTAGTGAAGCCCTGTAAATGTAGTCTCTAAGCTGGATGCTTCGTTGCTTCAAATAAAATAGGGGTTCTTCTGTTTTGTACTAGGGAGATAATAGATGTTAGGTAACTAGCAGTATTACTGCTCACATTCTATGGCACATATAATTGTTCTTGACAGATTACCAAATGGTATTGTCTCCGTTGTCTTCCCCTTGCCGTTTAACACATCTGTGCAATAGTTGTCATCATCTCCATTTTTACAGGTGGAGAAACTGAGGTTCAGACATAGGCAGTCAGTTACCTAAGGCCAAACCACTAGTGATGACAGAACTGGGAGACAAATCCAGATCTAATTCCAAGGCCAGAGTTCTTCCCCGTGCCCCATCTGGCCTTCCTCAACAATTTTTGGCCGCTACTGTAGTTAAAATTCAGTTGTTGTGAAACATCCATAATATTGCAGGCTATGGAATCAAGTATAAACAAAGAAACAATGGGATATTAGGATTGACATATATACACTGTGTGTGTGCATGCTGAGTTGTGTCTAACTTCAGCCATGTCTGACTCTTTGCAACCCTATGGACTGTAGCCCGCCAGGCTCCTCTGTCTGTGGAATTCTCTAGGCAAGAATACTGGAGTGGGTCGCCATGCCCTCCTCCAGGGGATCTTCCTGACCCAGGGATTGAACCTGGGTCTTCTGCACTGCAGGCAGATTCTTTACTGCTGAGCCACTGGGGAAGCCCCGACATATACACACTGCTATGTGTAAAACAAATAGCTAGTGGGAATCTGCAGTATAGCACAGGGAGCTCAGATCGGTGCTCTGTGATGATCTAGAGGGGTGGGATGAGAGTGGGTGGGAGGAAGGTTCAAGAGGAAGGGAACATATTTGTACATATAACTGATTCACTTTATAGTACAGCAGAAACTAACACAAGGGCAGACGGAGAAGAGGATGTCAGAGGATGAGATGGTTGGATGGCATCACTGATGCAATGGACATGAACTTGGGCAAACTTCAGAGATGGTGAGGGATGTGGAGGCCTGGTGTGCTGCAGTCCATAGGGTCACAAAGAGTTGGACATGATTGGGCAACTGAACAACAAATATAGATAAGCAACAAGGACCTACTGTATGATGCAAGGAACTATATACATTATCTTATAATAACTTATAATGGAAAAGAACATATATATATATGTATATATATATACATACATATATATATGAGTCACTTTGCTTATACCTGAAACTAATACAACATTGTAAATCAACTATACTTCAATTTTAAAAAAATTTTTTTAAGAAAGAAACAATGGGGACTTCTCTAGTGGCGCAGTGGATAAGAATCAACAAGCCAGGGCAGGAGACATGTGTTCAAACCCTGGTCTGGGAAGATTCCACTAAGCCCATGCACCACAACTACTGAAGCCTGCACGCTCTAGGGCCCACAAGCCACAACTAATGAGCCCCTGTGCTGCAACTACTGAAGCCCATGCACCTGGAGCCTGCATTCTGCAACAAGAGAAGCCATGGTGATGAGAAGCCCATGAACTGTAACTAGAGAGTAGCCCCCGCAGCCACGAAGACCCAGCACAGCCCAAAATAAAGAAGCAATGAACTATGGAAAGCAGTTATCATCTCCTCTGTCACAAGCCTCCCCCTCCCCCTCCTCAGTGCCCACGAGGTACATAATAAGTGTGTACCCGTGGGCACTATAAGTTACTGCTGTCTATGGACAACCCCCAGTCTGGGGCAACATTGGTGCCAATTGAGGGGATGAGGTAAGGTATCAGCTATTAATCTGAGGAAAGACAGGCTTCCTGTCACCCAGGATCAAGCAGGGATGCATCCTGTCAAATTATTCTCTTCCTAGGAGAGAGAAAAGAACCGACATTCACTATAGCCATTTTACAAATAAGGAAACTGAGGCTGCGGAGGCTAAGTGATTCACCTAAGATTACACAGCCAGTGACAGAGCTGAGATTCAAAAGATTTGTAGCATTTGCTGATTTCTGTGGTGTAAGTACCCAGTCAAACTACCAATGTACGTCTCTGAACACAAAGTTGGGAAGAGGTGCTCCCGGTGGACTCTCACAAGCCAGATGACTTGGCTTTAGCTCTAAGAAGCAAGCAAAACACGCCGTTGCATTTGTAACACGTCTGCCATTTTGCTACAGTGTGAGGGCAAAGACTTCTCCTGTTGCTCCCACAGCACATGGCAGAGGGCTACCGAAAGGCAATCACTAAAAGTCGGGAAATGAAAGAAGGACGTTCATTCTCTTTTCACGAGGCCACATTGCTTCAGACAGTCACATTTAGCAAGAATATCACGTGTGCAGAATTTTAGTGACTCAGCCCTTTCACACACAGTAACTCAAGCAGAGTTTGTTGACTCCACGGCAGGCAACCCCACCTTGAACGTGATGAACCCACCGTGAGAAAAGCTCCTGTGGAAGTCTGAATTTCTCTCATTTCACCCCACTTGTTCCTACCCCATCCTCCCATTTTTCCAAGTGGTATGTGTGTGTATGTGTTCACATAAAATGTACTATCGAAGCCTTTCTTCTGTGTATAGTGTAGTGGCATTATGCATATTTCCACTGTTGTTCAATGATCACCACAATCCATCTCTAAAACTTTTTTATCTCCCCAGACTGAACCTTCACAGTCATCAAATGATCACTCCCCGTTCCTCTCTCCCCCAACCCTGATAACCACCATTCTACTTTCTGTTTCTATGAATTTACTGCCCTAGGCACCTTATACAAGTGGAATCAAACAGTATTCATATTTTTGTGACTGGCTTATTTCACTTATCGTAATGTCCTCTAGGTTCATTCATACTGTAGCATGTAGCCTACTTTTTAAGGCTGAATAATATCCCCTGGTTTTGTATACACCTGCATTTTGTTTATCCATTCATCTCTCGATGGACACTTCGGTTGCTTCCACAGTTGGCTATTCTGAATACTGCTGCTATGAACCTTGGTATTAAAGTTCCTGCTTTCAGTTCCTTTGGATATATAACCAGAAGTGGAATTATGAGGTCATAGGGTAATTCTGTGTTTAAGTTTTTGAGGAACTTCATGCTGTTTTCCATAGCAACTGGGATATTTTACATTCCAACCAGCAGTGCCCAAGGATTCCAGTTTTCCACAGCCTTGCCAACTCTTGCTATCGTCTGTTTCCATGTCATCTTGGTCTTGATGTGCGTTACCCTGATGATTAGTGATGCTGAGCATTTTTTCATATGCTCATTGGCCATCTGTATATCTCTTTTGGAGAAATGTCTATTCATCCTTTACCCGTCTCCTAAATGACTTGTTAGTTTTTTATTGTTGAGCTGTAGAAACTCTTTATATATTCTGCATATCGCTCCCTCATCAGATAGGTGATTTGCAAATAATTTTTCCCATTCAATGGGTTGCCTTTTATTTTTTTAAGACAGACCCTGTGAAAAGAGTCACTTTCTTTTCTTTAATATTTATTTATTTGGCTGCACCAGGTCTTAGTTGCAGCACTCAGGATCTTTGATCTTCCTTGTGGCATGTGGGTTCTTTTATTCATGGTTACAGCATGCAGGATCTGTTAGTTGTGGCATTTGAACTCTTAATTGCATGTGGGACCAGGGATCAAACCAGGGCCCCCTGCATTAGGAGCAGAGTCTCAAACCACTGGACCACCAGGCAATTCTCATGGGTTGCCTTTTAACTCTGTTGATAGTGTCCTTTAATGCCCCATCCTTTCTTTTAATGAACTGATTGATCATTTCCTTCCAAAGGCCAAAACCCCTGACTCGTGTATGCGGCAGTTCTTCTTAAAAACCTCTCTGAGCTCCTCTTTTCTCTTCTCTGCCATCCTATGTACCATTGAATTTGCTCTTCATCATGTCTTCTCACAAGACTTTCAGAATCAAGCGATTCCTGGCCAGGAAACAAAAGCGGAATCGTCCCATTTCTCAATGGATTTGAATGAAAACTGGTAATAATACCAGGTACAACTCCAAGAGAAGACACAGGAGAAGAACCAGGCTGGGTCTGTAAGCAGCCTCACATATGAAGTGGCACACGTTTATGCTGTGTTAAGGTCACTCACATGTTAACCACTCTGTTCCTCTTGTTAAAAAACAAAATTTACCTAAGTAGATTTTAAAGATCTCATTGGCTTTATTCAATAATTCATGAGTCAGGCCACATCCCATCTAATAGGCAAAAAGGAGCAGTACAAAATGAAAGATTTTTATTGGTAAAAAGGAGTGAGGACAAGGAAGTTTTACTAACAAAAAACTGACTGGTAGTGTCAAGTTCATCTTCCTTTAGAAGCCAGGGAAGGCAGGGGTATATGAGGCTGATGACCTTGCTAAATTAGGTGATTTCAAATGGACTGGTTTAAGATTCCATCAACTGGGAGAAGCTAAAACTGCAATCAAGTTAGATATCAGGTCTTGGTTTTGTGACTTTGGGTTTAGCACAAGTGACTCCATTTTGGCCCTGTTGTCTTGTTTTTAACATACTCTTTTTTCAGTTTCACAATTCTATGGAAAATTCATATGAATATGCAATAGGAACTTCATGAAAAGGAGCCAGGGAGAAGCGGTTGTGGGCTAGAGTGGAAAAGGAGGCTGTGGAGAACGACACACTCTATCAGGGCAGACGTGGCCTTTACTAAGTATTTATTTTATGCCAGGCACTGTTCTAAGCAGCTTTAAATCCTCAAAATCACACTATTACATTCACAGCAAAATGATTCCCATCTTACAGATGAAGAAACAGAGGCAGAAATTGAACCCTGGCCATGTGGACCCCACAGGGACTTCCCTTGTGGCTCAACTGGTAAAGAATCCACCTGCAATGAGGAAGACCTGGATTCAATCCCTGGGTTGGGAAGATCCCCTGGAGAAGGGAAAGGCTACCCACTCCAGTATTCTGGCCTGGAGAATTCCATGGACTGTATAGTCCACGGGGTCACAAAGAGTCAGACATGACTGAGCAACTTTCACTTCGCTTCATATGGACCCCAAGGCTACTTTACTGATCACTATATGACACTGTGTATTCTTTAGACTTGGAATTATCTGCATTCAAACTCAAATGACTGGGCTTCTCTGGTGGCTCAGACAGTAAAGAGTCTGCCCGAAATGCAAACTTCCCTGGGTTGGGAAGATCCCCTGGAGAAGGGAACGGCTACCCACTTCAGTATTCTTGCCTGGATAATTCCATGGACAGATGAACCTGGCAGGCTACAGTCCATGGGGTCACAAAGAGCCAGACATGATTGAGCAACTAACAAACTCAAATGACTAAAGAGAACATGATTACAACCCCATTAGTAGAAAGAAAGAAAGTGAAAGTTGCTCAGTCATGTCCAACTCTTTGCAACCTCATGGGCTATACAGTCCATGGAATTCTCCAGGCCAGAATACTGGAGTGAGTAGCCTTTCCCTTTTCCAGGGAATCTTCCCAACCTAGGGATCGAACCCAGGTCTCCCGAATTGCAGGCAGATTCTTTACCAGCTGAGTCACAAGGGAAGCCCGAGAATACTGCCCACTAGTAATCTGAGAGAAATTCAAACTAAAAACAAGATTTTACTTTATACTTAACAGCAGTTTGAAAGATGGACAATGCCAAGTGTGAGTAAACATTTGGGGAAATAGAAACTCTCCTGTAACCATGGGTGGGTGTGTAGCCTGGTGAGGCCATTCCAGAAGTGACTTGGCAGCTCTTCACCCAGTTAGGTATTGGTGTAGCTTATGACCTAGCACTGGTTACGACCTAGCTATTCCCTGGGTATACATTCCAGGGAAATTCTTACACTGGTTTATAGGGGACCATCTATCTGGAAGCCTCTCCTCAAATCACTGTTTGCAGAAAAATGAGTTTTTTTAGGAGTAACCCATGGCACCCCACTCCAGTACTCTTGCCTGGAAACTCCCATGGATGGAGGAGCCTGGTAGGGTACAGTCCATGGGATCGCTAAGAGTCGGACACGACTGAGTGACTTCACTTTCACTTTTCACCTTCATGCATTGGAGAAGGAAACGGCAACCCATTCCAGTGTTCTTGCCTGGAGAATCCCAGGGACGGGGGAGCCTGGTGGGCTGCCGTCTATGGGGTCGCACAGAGTCAGACACGACTGAAGCGACTTAGCAGCAGCAGCAGCAACCTAAATGTCCTTACACTTAGGAGTAACCTAAGTGTCCATTGTCAGGGGAACAGGTAAGAAAAATGTAGAGTCACCTGATGGAGGAGGGCCAGGCAAATGTTTGCATCAATGAGCCAGATACACGCACTTCAACAAGGTTACATCATAAAAGCAATGCTGAGGACTTCCCTAGTGGCCCAGTGGTTGAGAATCTGCCTGCCAATGCAGGGAACATGGGCTGGATCCCTAGTCCAGGAGATTCCACATGCCTCAGGGCAACTAAGCCCCTGTGCCACAACTGCTGAAGCCACCAAAATGAGAGATTCCATGCACCACAACTAGAGAGTACACCTTGCTCACGGCAACTAGAGAAGACTGCATGCAGCAATAGAGACCAGTGCAGCCAAAAAAGTAAATTTAAAAGAAAGCAAATCTGATTGGGAAAAAAAAAATGAGAACCTAGCCCAATTTATGTAAATCATGCCTTTTATGTAAATTTAAAATCAATATGCATGAAAAATAACACTACATTTTCAAAGGGAACATAAAAGTCAAAGATATGTGTTGCCCACACTAGAGCTATTGTGGGGGTTGGGCCTGAAGAATGGTGATGAAGGAAAATGACATGCATTCAGATGGAAAAGTGGACCAGAGAAGCATCTTGCAAAAACGGGGGTGAGAAAAGGGATCTATGCATCTCAGTTCTACCAAGGTATTGCTATGTGACCTTGGATAAGTCATTTCATTCCTTGATACTTCTTTTTTCTATCGGGAAAATAGGAAGATATGAGCCTTCACATCATATGTCATGAAGGGTGTAGACAGAGGAAGTCAGCGCAGCAGAATGGAAAGTGCGTGGCCTTTGGATGTGACCCAGCCAATCACTGAGTGGCTTTGGGGAAGCGCTTGACTCTCTCAGATTCTATTTTAAAGGGACTGGTTGATACAGGCTTCACTGAGAAGGGGACATTTGAGCAAAGTCTTGTAGGAGGCGATGGAATGAGCTATACAGAAATCTGGGGGGAAAGTAATTAAAGCAGAGGAAAGAGTCAGTTCCATCCATAGGTAAGGCCTTGACTTTCTCTCCGCAGTGCCGGCCACATGGTCTGTGCTCAGCAGCTGCTGACTGTTCACTCACCCCTTTCCCTCCTCCTGCAGAAATATCAGGATCCAGGTCACCTTCTAGCTCCAGTGACAATGGCACTCTGGCTTCAGAAGCTCTTTGGAACACTGCATTCTGTGCAGGAGTGCCCTCCCTGACTGACTACAGGAGTCTCAGCCTAGGAAAGTCATCCCTACTAGGGCTTCCACCTGCTTAGGGAGCACAGAAGCCCCAAGGGAGAAAGGCAGGGACCTCACCACCTACTCTTCCCCTCATGAGATCCCTACCCCAGCACTCATCAAAGCTAGGACAGTGCCTAGAGCGGCTTGGGCCAGGGTGCAGTCACACGGGGAGAGGAGAAAAAGGAAGGGACCCATATTTATTCAGGCAGATCTGGGTTTGAACATTATTCTGCCACTGAGTAGCTCAGGTACCTTACACTTCACTGAATCCCTCCGAGCCTCAATTTCCCCATCTAGAAAATGGACATGAAAATAAATCTATACAGTGGTTGTGAGGACTCAGTGAGATAAGATCTGTGAAAGTGGCAAGCAAGTATCTGGGCCTCACCAAAAGTAGGCCCCTTCATTTTGTGACAAGTAGTTGGGAAGCATCCACTGTCTTGTTCAGTCAGCTTGGATCCTTATTTATTTTGTTCATTTCTATGAGGATTGAATTGAATCACCTACCTTTCAAGGAGGGTGTGAGTTTACAGTGAGATATTAGATTAAAAACCGCTTAGCGTAGCTACTGGACCAAAATAGGTACTCTATAGGTGTTTGTTGGTTACCTGGATGGATGGGTGAATGGAGACATGTATAAGTAGATGGATGGATGGACAAATGGACAGATAACTGGGTATATGGGAGGACAGTTTACTGGTAATATGTCAGGGGTCTTAAGAAGCATCACTATGAACAAAGCTAGTGGAGGTGATGGAATTCCAGTTGAGCTATTTCAAATCCTGAAAGATGATGCTGTGAAAGTGCTGCACTCAATATGCCAGCAAATCTGGAAAACTCAGCAGTGGCCACAGGACTGGAAAAGGTCAGTTTTCATTCCAGCTCAAAGAAGGGCAATGCCAAAGAATGTTCAAACTATGCACCATTGCACTCATCTCACACGCTAGCAAAGTAATGCTCAAAATTCTCCAAGCCAGGCCTCAACAGTGTGTGAACTGTGAGCTTCCAGATGTTCAAGCTGGATTTAGAAAAGGCAGAGGAACCAGAGATCAAATTGCAAACATCCGTTGGATCAAAGAAAAAGCAAGAGAAATCCAAAAAACATCTACTTCTGCTTCATTTACTACGCTAAAGTCTTTGACTGTGCGGATCACAACAAACTGTGGGAAATTCTTCAGGAGATGAGAATACCAGACCACCTTACTTTCCTCCTGAGAAATCTGTATGCAGGTCAAGAAGCAACAGTTAGAACCATACATGAAACAACAGACTGGTTCCAAATTGGGAAAGGAATATGTCAAGGCTGTATATTGTCACCCCACTTATTTAACTTATATGCAGGGCACATCATGTGAAATGCTGGGCTGGAGGAAGCACAAGCTGGAATCAAGATTGCTGGGAGAAATATCAATAACCTCAGATATGCAGATGATACCACCCTTATGGAAGAAAGTGAAGAACTAAAGGGCCTCTTGATGAAAGTGAAAGAGTAGAGTGAAAAAGTTGGCTTAAAACTCAACATTCAGAAAACTAGATCATAGCATCTGGTCCCATCACTTCATGGCAAATAGATGGGGAAACAGTGACAGGCTTTATTTTCTTGGCCTCCAAAATCACTGCAGACAGTGACTGCAGCCATGAAATTAAAAGACACATGCTCCTTGGAAGAAAAGTTATGACCAACCTAGACAGCATATTAAAAAGCAGAGACATTACTTTGCCAGCAAAGGTCCATCTAGTCAAAGCTATGGTTTTTTCAGTAGTCATATATGGATGTGAGAGATGGACCATAAAGAAAGCTGAGTGCCAAAGAACTAGTGCTTTTAAACTGTGGTGTTGGAGAAGACTCTTGAGAGTCCCTTGGACTGCAAGGAGATCCAACCAGTCCTTCCTAAAGGAGATCAGTTCTGAACATTCATTGGAAGGACTGATGCTGAAGCTGAAACTCTAATACTTTGGCCATCTGATGGGAAGAACTGACTCATTTGCAAAGACCCTGATGCTGGGAAAGATCGAAGGCAGGAGGAGAAGGGGACGAGGGAGGATGAGATGGTTGGATGGCATCACTGACTCCATGGACATGAGTTTGAGCAAGCTTTGGGAGTTGGTGCTGGACGGGGAAGCCTGGAATGCTGCAGTCCATGGGGTCGAAAAGAGCCGCATACGACTGAGCTGAACTGAAATATATATGTCAGGGGAATCTTGATTTGTATTACAGAAATACCAAGTCTTCAAAAAACAAGTGTTTTACAAGAGAGTTTTATTATATCTGCTTGTGGCCTCAGGTCTTAAGTGCAGATATAACAGAGATGAGCAAAAATAGGCACAGCTGTGCCCAGTTCTGGTCAGCTGTGACCTGCCCTTACTACAATTCCCATCAGATCTTTTTTTTTAAGATGAAGGAATTGGACCCTCCCATCTCCAAAAATTCTGATTATCTGTAAATCCTTGACATCTTTTTAAAAATATAGATATATTAATAGAACTTTGGGGAAATGTACATTAAATTCCTTTCTTAGGTGTCCCTAGAGTGTCTTCTTAAACTCTCTCACAATAAGTGCATCTATGTTTCAGTGTGTGTTCATGTTACACCCTGGGGAAGCAGGATGCCTTTTAGACAGAGCTCACTCTAGACCTCGAGTGAGAAATATGGATACACTGATGATTAAGAGTCATTTCCTTCAATTCTACGTCAATCTTTTTTTTTTAAAAAAAAAAAAGAGATTCAGTTACTGCCCCCAGGGTAGGAAAGAATACACTGAAATGGATAAACTTCCATAGTTATTAAGGTATAAAAAAAAATTGCACCCTGTTAGACCTAAAGTGCTGCTAGGTCAATGAACTCATCTGGAGGAATTCAGGAAGGCTGCCTGGAGGAGGTGTTTTGGGCTAGGTCAAAAAGAGAGAAAGTGTCTAAGAAGGTCACAACCAGGCAGAGGTCACGAGGGGTCGGTGGGGGAAAGTGATTTTGTTCAGAATATGAGCTAATGATCAACAGGGTCATAGCATGAGCTACAATCTAAAATACTCCACCACTCGCCTGAGCCTTGGTGGCAGTGAGGTCCTGGCTTCTGTGTTGGGGCAACTTTCTGTGAAAAGCAAGGGGGCAATCACAAGCTATCACCTCAGAACCACATGTCTCTTTATTGAGCACTTAGTGAATGCAGACCCCCGTGTGCTTTATATACATCATAGCCACGTCTCCTAAAGTGTGCTATGCAAGTCGTGGGGCACGTGAGGTGACTGTTGATAGGACGCCAAGAACATTTTGACTTTAATACTGGCATTTTATGTTTATGTTTACCCTCTGTGTGTGCCACGTGGCATTCATCTTCATTTACAATTTAGTTCTAAAGCAACCTTTTAAATAGGCATAAGTTTTAAAAAGTGACTCAATTTAGAGAAAAATATTTATTGAGCAAAACATACAGATGGTACATGAATCTTGCAAAATTCATGACATGGGTACACAAATGGCTGAAATTCAAGAAAAACTGCTTTAGCATACAAGTATTTATCTCCTTCAGAGCTTTTTTGGTTGCAAGTAATCAATATTATCACTCTTTCAAATGAACTTGAGCAAAATAGGAGAATGTATCCTAACAAGGGAATCTCACAAGGACCCAAAGGAAGTAGCACGGATTTGAGCTTCGAGAAGGGCTGGGCAAGAGGGCTGGACGTACAGGGAGGGAGCCAGCAGGCGCCTGGGAGCATCGTCCCCTCTTCTCTCCAGGCCCCTGCAGTCCCCTCTGGTCTTTGCTTGACTCTGCACATCTCTCTTCTCTCTGAGCAAAGCCATTATCTCTACTGCGTTCATGCAGATACCTTCTCCACCCTGCTGTGCTGGCAGCACACACACCTCACACATGTAGACACACACACACACTCACAGCTCCGGAGTTTATATGCATTCAGGTGAGTGGCCTGCAGAACCTGAAAGAGCATCCCTGAATTTTGCTGCTTATTCCTGAGCGAGAACTTGTCTGTCCCCACAAGAGCCAGACACTCACCTCTCATCCCCTATCAGAAGATTTAGGGGGAACAAAGTCTCAAAAACAGAGAGACTCTGGGAGGAGCAGTCACCCTGACCAAGAGGTATCTGCTCCTTCTAACAACTCTGAGGTAGGAAATTCAGCTCACAGTCCTTTGGCAGGAAGTGACACAGCCACAGCTTGAACCAGGGTCTGTGTGACACCAAAGTTCAAATTCACTGCACTGTTCACACGGTCATCTCTGCTAAGTCCAGCCCATGGCAACCATCCCAAACCCAAGCAGGTCACTGGCCCATTGAGAGGCATTTATCAAAATCAGCCCAGTGTGCCAGAAACCAGGATCCCAGCCTTGCAGGGACACTGGCTGCAAGGGAGGACGGTTTCTGGAAATCAGGGCAGGCTCCTCCAAGACCCTGAGTCTGAGGCTGCCAGGTTCACACTGCAGGTGCTCAGGGTGTGAGAGGAGGATCAGACATCCAAAGCCCCTCAAGAGAAGTTTCCCCCTCTCTTCTGCACCCAGAGTTCAAAGTGCCTGCCTGCCCTAGGGATTATAGTTGCTCCCCTCACCTCCTGGGAGCTAAATCAGAGGGGCCTCCCAGAAAGTGAGGCAGGGAGGGGAGATGACAGGCTCCTTTTGCCCTGGAGGCCTCACCCACCTGCAGGCACTTCTCACGTGCCCCAGTGTGGCTTTGACGGGGCTTGCACACCCACAGAGGGTGGATGCCTCACAGGAGTTACTTTCTCAGAGCTCCTTGTTGAGACAGACAGTGGAAGTGGCAGTTGTGTTTCTCCTGCTGCCCCAGAGCTGCCCCAGGCTGGTGGAAGAGACACATCTGATTCCGGAGAAAGGCTCCCTGTCCTAGTTTTTGGTCCAGGTGTGTTGTATCTTCTCTGGTCACCACTCAGTAGAGGTTTATACATGGATTAGGAAAATGTTCCACCAAGCCAGATGGAAGTGGCTCCCCTTCCACCTGGGATGCTCCCCTAGGAAGTGTCGCAAAGACCTGTGTCTGTGGGTGGAGACTGGGTGAGATTTCCTAGCTCAGAAGTCAATCCCAAAGACAGTGCCATAGCCAGGGGAGCATCCCTTTCCCCAAACTCCTTCTCTGCCTTTTCAGTGATAACGGGAGTTGTGGTCCAAAACTCCAGGCCTGACTCATTTGGGACTGCCGCCCTGGGAGGGTGAACTGGGTGACTCAGAGTCTGCTCCCAAGGGCTGCACCCCTGGTCCTGACATTCCTTCCAGAACCATCAGACTGAGATGACTCTGCCAGCCAAGGCTATATGGCATGTGCCCAAAGGTGGCCGAAGGGGCTCATTCAAGTTCTGGATTTCCCAGCAGTCTGGTTCTGCCAGCACCCCCACCTTGGTGAGATAGTCTCCATACCTAACAGGCCAGGGAGGAGGTGCCAGGACGACAGCAGACACCCCTTCTCCCCCTCCCCCCAGGTGAGTCGATGATGTCCATGGAGAAGAAGCCTCCAGGCCTGGCTCCAACAGTTTGACTAATTTTTGAGGGATTTGACAGGGACGTCTTTGAGCGGCATGACCACTTCCGTGCCCGTCTCTATGGTGGCCCGGGAGCACTTCCGGCTATCGCGCATACTGTACAACTTCTCGGTCAGGTGCTTGCGGAACTTCTTGGTGAGGAAACAGTAGATGATGGGGTCTAAGACGCAGTTGGTACTAAGGAGGCAGAGAGTGACTTGATGCACATCGTTAATTGCCTGGTGGAAGTCGGTGTCCTGGAAACCCAGCTCGGCCAGGGTCCAGGGCAGCTGCACAAGGTGGTGGGGCACGAAACAGATGATGAACACAGCCAGGACCGTGCAGACCATCCAGAGCGCCCGGCGCTTGACCTCGGCGTTGCGCTGTATCTGCACCTGCTGCGTGAGCAGCGTGCGGATGATGACCAGGTTGCAAAAGAGGATGATGAGGAAGACGAGGAAGAAGCTGAACACGAGGAAGATATGGATGATGAGGACTGGGATGCTGCCCTTCTCGTAATGTTCAAAGCAGCGTGTGATGTTGCCCGAGCCAGTCTTGTTGGGCTCCGCGTTGGTCGAATCCAGGACGAAGAAGTAAGATGCTGCGCCCACAATGGACACCCAGATAATCAGGGACAGAAGGATGCCACGCTTGCGGGTGGTAGCCTGAGCAGTCTTGATGGGCCTTGTCACTGCCTGGAAGCGGTTGTAAGTGATGACAGCCAGGAAGGCCACTGAGCAGTAGGTGTTAATGAAGAAGAAGCAGCCAGCCAGGTTGCACAGGAATTTGGGAAGAATCCAGTCGCCCTGGTTGTAGTAGTAGACCATCCACAGGGGCAGGGTGACCAGGAAGAGCAGGTCAGCCATGGTGAGGTTCACTATGAAGATCTTTATCTCGTTGAATTTCTTGGAAGGGTACAAGCGGGCAAAGACCCACAGCACGTAACTATTGGCAATGACCCCCAGCACAAAGACGATGCTGTAAAAAATTGGGAAGAGGGTGTATCGGAATTCGGAGTCCACACGAGAGGAATTATTTGGCTCCATTGCTATGGGCTGGAAGTGACGGCTGGTCATAGAATCCTGCCTGTTCCTGAAAGACCACATAGGAATTCTGGTTAATGAAGGGCCAGCACAGTACTATCTTATTTACTCTGTTTCAAGACTCCTGTTTTGCACATTTTAAAAACTCTAAGATTGATGGCATTTTCCAATTAATTGACAATGTTTTTTCTTCCTACATAAAATAATGGCATGGTTTTAAAATAAACGGCCTCTGAGATTCAGTAAAATCAGTGGCAGTGGAGCTGCTTTTCTCTTGTTCCATTTTAAAACATACCTTTTTATTCTTGACCTCATTTTGACTTAAAGTTTTAGGTAATCTATTCCTGGTGATGAAATAAATAAAATTTAAAATTTTAATTTAAATTATAATGATTTTAATTTTATGACAAAATTTGAATATTTTTGTGTTGATGAAATTTGAGATAGAAATGTTGATGATAAAGTGTTCTATGTTAAAAAAATAATTTACGTGCTCATACAAAATCTGGAAAATACAGAAGTGTAAATTAGGGTCACCCAGAGAATGAAATAGCAGCTATTTATTAGAAAGAACGAGTTAGATCTGATTGTGATAATATTAAGTAAAACAAAACAAAAAAAAATGGTATGAACTCATTATATGATATAGAAAATGGTCTAGAATGATACCTCAAAGTGTTGACAAGTAAGTAACTTCTAGGAAGGTGAGGTAGAGTTGGTGGGAAGGATATTTATTTTATACTTTTTGTTTGTTCGAACTTTTTAGGAGCATGTTTTGCTTTAGTAATTTTATAATTTTAAAATAAAAGTATAGTGGAGAAACCCAAAAGACATTGCTGTAACCAAGCAATCAAGAGCAGCATCATTGTTAGTAATATATAGCAACATCAAGCACACCTGGTATGATGTACTGAAAAGCACACACCACGTCAGTGGTATTTTTGTCAAAAATGCAGACTCTCAATTTAGTCAGGAGAAAACATCAGACAAACTTAAATTGTGTGACATCCCACAAAATAAATGATTGAAAGGGTCGGGGCTGGGACTTCGCTGGTGGTTCGGCGGCTAAGACGCCGCCCGTCCATTGTAGGGGCCTGGGTTTCAACCTCGGTCAGGGAACTAGATCCCACATGCCACAACTGAGACCCAGCCCGGCAAATAAATCAACAAGGTCATGAAAGACAAGGAAAGACGGAGGAGTTATCATGGATCAGAGGATGCTAAGGCAACATAGGACAACTAAGTGAGACATGGGATCCTGGGTTGGCATCTGGGGGAAAAAGTCATTAGAGGAAAAACTGGTGAAGTTCAGATAAGGTCTGTAATTTAGATAACTCAGTATCCATGTTCATGTCCTAGTTTTGATCACTGTACTGTAGTTTATGAATTGAGAATGTTGGGTGAAGTCCATACATGAGCTCTTTGTACTATTTTGCAACCATTTTAAAGGCCTAAAATCATTTAAAAACAAAAAGTTTTTTTTTTAAAGTATGGTTGATCCTTGGACAACACAAGTTTGAACTGTGTGGGTCCACTTATACATGGATTTTTTAAAAATTAAATACATACTATAATACCACACAATCCAAGGTTGATTGAGTCCACAGATATGCAACCCCATAGAGGGAGGGCCGACTAAAATTATAAGCAGATTTTCAATTGTGTGGAGGGTTGGCTCCCTTAGCTCCTGAGTTCAAGATTCAACTGTATGTTAAAGAAGATTAAAGCTAGCCATAATCGCACTAATCAAAGTCTGGTCCATTTTCAACAGTTCTTCACCCCCATCCACTCTCCGTCAAAATCAGTGTTTCTTCCCCTCCACTCTTGTTCCTCCAACTATGGTGCCATCACATGAGCCTGCAAGCACCTCTGATATTTGTGTGGCAGCTGAGGGGATGGGATGGCAAGAGACTCAGTTGGGATTAAGCAAGGCCCAAAGCTCATCATATATCACAGTCCAGAGAAAAAAGTAGGAAACTGACAGCGAAATGCAAGGAAGACAATACTTAAGAGTGGGCTTCCCTGGCAGTCTAGTGGTTGGGACTCCATGCTCCCAATTCAGGGGGCACGTGTTCAATCCCTGGTTAGGGAAGTAGGATCCTGCATGCTGACAAAAAAAAAAATAAAAACATTTAGGAGTACCTCTTTTGAAGCCAGGCATTCTGCTCAGTGCTTCCACAGGCACTACTTCCTTTGAGTCTCACAAAATCCCTTTGACATAGGAAGTAAAATCCCCATTTTGCAGAGTACAGTGTGGTCATGTGACTTGTCCAGGGTCACACAGCATTATGGAATGGAGCCAGAATCTCAAATCTGGTTCATTCACACATTTATCCAACAAATATTTCTGAGCTCCAACTGCACGTCAGGCTCACTGCTAAACACAGGAGAGGCAGGGTGAAAAGGACAGACAGGACCACGCCCTCGGGGAACTCACAGTCTCATAGGGAAGACAGACAAAGGCAATGTAAAGAAACTTAGTTGCTATACAAAGAAAATGGGGTGTTGATATGAAGAAAAAAAGAGATCTACTTTGAAAGAAAGTGGCACTTCCGTTGAGGCCTGAAAGAGGAGCCAAGGAAGAGCGCTTCAGGCAGAGGGATCTGTGTGGGTCTAGGACTAAGGCAGGAAAGAGCTTCAGGAACTGAAAAAAACAGCCATCTGATGACCCTTGCCCTGACGTCCGGCTGCCATTCCACCTTCATCTCGTGGCACCTTCTCACCTGGCTCCAGCCAAAATGGACTTCCCGGGTGGGTCTTCAAGCCCATCCAGGACTCTCCTGCCTGAGCCAGCTGCATGCACACCCATGCCACTGTCTGGAACACTCTTCCGGATCCACATATACTTCCACCTGGCCAGCTCCAACTCGTGCTTCAGACCTTTGCTTCATTTCACTCCTTCACGGAGTTTCTCAGTGAGTTCCAGGTCAGGTCAGGTCCCATCTCAAAACTCCCTGTACTTCCTAAATCTTAGCTCGATTGTCATCATATTCTTGTTTGTATGATTGCTTCACCCTCTCCCACGAAACTGTGAGCAAAATGAGATCAAGGACTTTGTCTATTCTACTCTATTCCCAGCACCATGAACCAATAAATTAAAAAAAGAGGGGGCTTCCCTGATGGCTCAGTGGTAAAGAATCCACCTGCCAACGCAGGAGATCCCTGGTCTGGGAAGGTCCCATTTGCCGTGGAGAAACTAAGCCCATGCACCACAACTATTGAGCCTGTGATCTAGAGCCCGTGCTCTGCAACAAAAGAAGCCACAGCAATGAGAAGCCCACACACCGCAACTAGAGAGTATCCTCTGCTCTCGGCAACTAGAGAAAAACCCGCGCAGCAACGAACATCCAGCACAGCCAAAAATAAAAAAATAACTAAATTTAAAACAAAAAAAAAACGTTTAAAGGAATGGGTTAGCCTTATTAATTACACCCACCCTTTAAGGAGCCCCAGAGCATTGGAAACACTTGAAGACGTCTAGGGATACTTCCAGGTGAATTTCAGGAAATCAATGGTTGTAACTGGAATTTTGTTGATTGAGAAAATTTTTGTTCTTTGCTCTATTTAGTATGGTGGTGGTTTGTCTATGTTAGCTGAAGAAATGTAGTTTCCATTATTCAAATACATCATTGTGATCCCTTTAAAAACAAAAAATTCACCCTCCAGTGAAATTGTGAATTACATAGTTGATTTGAATTACATAATTCTTTAAATTTCTACCAGAGTACAGTTGATTCACAATACTGTGTTAGTTTCAGGTGTGCAGTGAAGTGAATCAGTTTCACACATACATAAGCTGCTTCCTCAGCAGCAAATTGCTAACTTCTACTCAGCTGGGAACTTTCCCACCCTTTAAGGTGACCTATCCTGCCATCTTATTCCAAAGGTACAGGATAATAACTCACAAACAGTGATCCATGTAAATGAGGGATGAGAGAGAGCTTTCAGGGGATCCAAGAGGTCAAACCGATCATCATAATAATACCAAGACGTTATTTGTCCTTTTCACTGTGTTGACATTTGTGCTAATGGTACAAAAGGGTGAATAAAACTGCTGGTTCCTTAGCAGCAATCAAGGCAAAGACACCAAACTGTCACAGGTGTCGTATTCTTCACAGCTATGCATTCCATGTAAAAAAAAAAAAAAGCCAATTTCACTTTTAAATGTCCTTGATAAGGAAAGGAAATTATTTTATTAAATCTTAAGTACACTTCTTTTTATTTTAATTTTTCTATTTCTTAAGATTTTTATTTTTTAATATTTTTCTTTTTTGGCTGCCCTGAATCTTAGCTGTGGCACGCCAGATCTTTGATCTTTAGTTCCATCATTTGGAATTTTTAGTTGAGGCATGTGGGATTTTTAGTTGAGGCATGTGGGATTTTTAGTTGCAGCATGTGGGATACAGTTCCCCAACCAAGAATCGAATCTGGACCCCCAGTGCTGGGAGCACTGAGTCTTAGCCACAGGACCACCAGGGACGTCCCTATACATCTTTTTAATAATCTGTGTATCAGAATGGGAAATACATAGGAAACATCACTGCTGCAAACTGGAATACAGTGGTTGTCTTCAGAAAAAGACCATTGTGCCATTGTTTGAGTTGTGAGCTGAGCTGTTTTTCATATTACCATTATCACTTGAAAAAATGACTGGCAAACTACGGTTTTTCAGAGACTTGGGTATTTGGCAGACTTTTTCTCAAATATAAATAAAGTGAACCTGTCTCATCAAGGAAAACAAATGATGCATTCTTGTTGCCAATGATAAAATTTGAACTTAACAAGAGAAAACTAGACATTTTGGAAAATTGTATCTGCCAGCATGAGATTGACAGCTTTCCAATAGCTAAAGAATGTTCTAATGAGCTTGGTAGTTACATTAATAAATGCAATTTTTATACCTTATAATTGTTGTTCTTGTTTCGTCACTAAGTCATATCTGACTCTTTGCAACCCCATGGACCCACAATGCTCCAGGCTTTCCTGTCCTTCAAATACCTTATAATGAAAGGTCAATACTTGGAAGACCTATATCTCAGTGAACCAATATTCTCCAAAAGGGGAAAACATGATGTTTCCAAATTACACAGATGTAAAAGATTCAAAAGGCAAGATAGACCAATATGTTGCAGTACTGACAGATGACAAGGGACTTCCCTGGTGGTCCACTGGTTAAGAATCCGCCTGCCAATGCAGGAGACACAGGTTTGGCTCCTGGTTTGGGAAGATCTGCGTAGCAACTAAACCCGTGTGCCACAGCTACAGAGCAGTGCCCTAGAGCCGGTGCTCTGCAACTAGAGAGAAGCCACTGCAAGGAGAAGCTCATGCACTGCAACTAGAGAAAGCCCACTCACAACAACAGAGATCCAGTGCAGTCAAAAAGTTAATAAATAAATAAATAACTTTTTAAAACAGAACATCATCAATCAGTCTGAAAAAAATCTATTAACATATTCCCCCCTTTACAAATTAACAACTGTGGGAGGGCAGATTTTCTTCATATGTTTCAACCCAAACCGTGTTATCACAATAGATTGAATCAGGAAGCGGCTGAGAGAACCCAGCTGTCTTCCACTGAACCCAACATTAAAGAGATTGAAAAGGAAAAATGTGAATTAATGCTACTCTTCTCCCTAAATTGTTTAAGTTTGAAAACTTTAGTTACTTTCTACTAAAACCATGATTTGTGTTAACATGAACTGAGTTTATTATTGGTTTCATATTTAAAAACAAAATGTTTTAGGATGTCATTTTTGCTTTGAATAAAGTAAACATTGGGAGATATAACCCATGTAAACAAAAGTTCTCTGGAGCCCTCAATAATTTTGAAGAATATAAAGAGATCCTGAAACTAGAAAATTTGAAAATCGATGCTCCATCATGTCAGCTCCTCCTCCTTCCCCTCACTTCTGGTGAGCCTGAGATGACCCTTCATCTGCAACTGCCCTTGTTTCTTTTTCCTGCTGGACAAAACACTCATGCCTTAGCGGACCCTGTTCCTAGGGTCTGAGAGGAGGCAGGGAGGCAGCCCACAGCTGGACTGGGTGGTGTGTGGTGCTCACCTTGGGTTTTTAAGGAAGCCGCATCCCTAACCAGCCCCCGCCCACATCTCCCCAACCAAGTCCCTTCCTCTTCCTGGGTTCAGGCTCCAGTCCAGCGGGGTGGGGAAAACTCCAGAACTATCCTTCTCCAGGCAAAGGACTCCACCCAGGACACTCTCCTGGGCCCTGACCCCTGTACCACACCTGTCCAGGCCTATTGAGGAAGTCTTCCCTCCCAGATTAGAATGAAAGTTTGTGAGGTGTTCACCTGGGTGCAAAATTTAAGGGAGCACCAAAACCTCAGTAATACAGAAAAATAACATTTTGATGCAATTTCAAAGACTCCAAATCAGTATTACTGACTCTTCCTTTTGCCTCAGACTCCAATATGGCCCTGCCTGGCACTATTAGACTTCATTGAAAATTTTGGTATTTTGTTAATCATGGATTTGGGGGTGGGGTGGGGTTTTGGGGGCATTAATCGATCATTTAAAAAATAATCTCACTGTGTGAATGGGGCACACCACCTGACAGCACAGCTCGCCCATTCGGTCACTCAGTCACACCTTCACTGGACAAGCTCACAGCTGGGCAGAGTCCTGAGACCTCTGAACACAGACCTTGTCTCTGTCCTTCAGGGACTAACAGACCATTTTCAAGAGAGAAATGCAGAAATAGATAGGTGACAACTGAAGGGCAGGGAAGCCTGGCGCTCTGCAGTCCATGGGGTCACAAGGAGTCGGAGACAACTTAGCGACTGAACAAGTGTTATGGTGGAGGTTCTAGATGTCAGGGTCATTCTGAATGGTGCCCATGGCCCAGACTCGAGGGTCCAGAACAACTCCTGCTTAGGCTGAAGGAAGAGAATGAGTTAGCCTGATGCAGCTGGGAGAGAGGAAGAGACCAGGAAGAAAGTAGAGAATGTGCCTTCTTCTCGGGGAACTTGAAAAAAATTGGTTTGCCTAAAACTGGAGAAGGGAAAAGCTACCCACTCCAGTATTCTGGCCTGGAGAATTCCATGGACTGTATAGTCCATGGGGTCGCGAAGAGTCGGACACGACTGAGCGACTTGCACTTTCACTTTTCACTAAGGGGATGGGGTGGTGGTGAGGAGAGACAGGACCTATGAAGTAAGCATCATCAGTCTACTGAAGTAGGGTCTTGAATTTTACGCTAAAGGAGCTTGTACTTGATTCTGCAGAAAACGGGGAGTCATTGAAGTATGTAGCATTTCGTGTTTATGGAAGATGACTTTGAGCATTGTGTTGTTGTTCAGTCACTAAGTCGTGCCTGACTCTTTGTGACCCCATGGACTGCAGCAACCAGGCTCCTCTGTCCTTCACTATCTCCTGGAGTTTGCTCAAATTCACGTCCAGTGAGTCAGTGATGTTATCCAACCATCTCATCCTCTGTCGCCCCCTTCTCCTCCTGCCCTCAATCTTTCCTAGGATCGGGGTCTTTTCCAATGAGTCAGCTCTTCATATCAGGTGTCCAAAGTACTGGAGCTTTGGCTTCAGCATCAGATCTTCTAATGAATATTCGAGGTTGATTTCCTTTAGGATTGACTGATTTGATCTCCTGGCAGTCCAAGAGCTTCTCAAGAGTCTTCTCCAGCACCACAGTTTGAAAGCATCAGTCTTCGGTACTCAGTATTCTTCATGGTCCAACTCTCACATCCATTTGACTGTTGTGTAGAGAACAAACTGGAGGGGCTTCAGGTCAGAGGCAGAGAGATGGCAAAAAAGATCACTGCAATTGTCAAGCGGGCTGGAGGAGGCTTGGACCATGGCAGATCATAGGGAAATGGATGGCTGTGAGAATGATTTGGAGGTAGAATGGACAGAACTTAGTGATGCATGAGACAGTGGTTGAGAGAAAGGGAGGAGACACAAATGGCCAGGTTTCTGATCCAGATGATTAGATCTGGGTAGTGTCTGTCTTCACAGAGATGACATTGAAGAGGAAGAGTGTGGGGGCAGGGAGGAGGAATTCCATGGGGGCCATGTCACAGGTAGGGTGCCTAAGAAACCTCCAGGAGGATCCTGAAGAGCCCAACGTTAAAAGAGAAGTCAGAGGAGGAGGGAAAACCTAGGAAGGAGGTAGGGACAGGATGGTTGAGAGATAGGAGAAGGACCAGGGGAGCACCACACTGGAGTCCTCACGTAGCCGAAGAAAGTTGCAAGAGTGTGGGGAAAGCAGCCAACGGTGTGAAAAGCCACAGCGAGATCCAGTACATTGCAGACAGAAAAGCAAACGTTGCACAGGGCCACTCGGAAATCTATCTTGCATGATCAGAGGGAGAGCAGTTTCCTAAGCATGAGTAGAGGAATGAATGAGAGACAAGGAAGTGGAACTTCAAATTCTCGTTCAAGAATCTGAGCTGAGCAAATAAATGCTGTGTGTGGGCCTTGTGTGTACCCCGATTTAAACAAACTGGGAAAAAATATTTGCTAGACAACTGGGAGAACTCCAACACAAAGTATTAGATGGAATTAAGAAATTGATGCTGGGAATTCCCTAATAGTCCAATGGTTAGGATTCCTCACTGGTCAGGGAACTAAGCTCCCTCAAACTGCACAGCACAGCCAAAAAAAGAAAAGAAACTGATGCTAATTTTGTGAGGCTGTAATTTTGATATATGGGTTATATATTTTTAGATTTTTTTTTTTTTTTTTGCCACACTGCCCAGCATGTGGGATCTTAGGTCACCAACCATGGATTGAACCCGCACCCACTACAGTGGAAGTTCGTAGTCCTAGCTACTGGACCACCAGGGAAGTGTCTAGTTTTAGATTTTAACTCCTTATCTATTGTATACACAAACTAAAGTATTTATGCAAAGAGCCAACTCATTGGAAAAGACACTCATGCTGGGAAAGATTGAGGACAGGAGGAGAAGGAGGCAGCAGAAGATGAGATGGTTGGATGGCATCACCAATTCAATGGACGTGAGTTTGAGCAAACTCCAGGAGATGGTGAAGGACAGGGAAACCTGGCATGCTGCAGTCCGTGCAGTCACAAAGAGTCTGACACAACTTAGCAACTGAACAACAAAAAGAATTTATAGGTAGGATTATACAATATCTTGGTTTTGCTTAAAAATATTCCAGGAAAAACACACCTGTGGGCTAATCTCACGTGAGAAGCATCTTCCCAAAAACCCAAGCTGTGACAATGTATACTTGGGCCTGTCTGACCCCAGATCCTCCCCAGTCCACACGGCCCCACAGGAGGCCGAGCAGAAATAGGCCTCTTTCTTTCAGACACAGGACCAGAATCCATGTGGAAGTCTCAGGCAGAAACCCTGCCTTTGCTCGGAGCCTTGTCCTCGGTGCCTCCAGGACCCACCATCCAGACTCTTGCTACTTCTGCTGCTTTCCATCTAGTTCCAGGTCCCCAGGTGACTTCGACTCCCTTGGCCTTCCTCCCAAATATGGTATGCAGAAGTCCCTTCGCATCAACAGAACCCTTGAAATCACCCAAAATGTAACCGGTCAAGTCTCCTCTGGGTCTGGGACTCATCCACCCACACCTTCATTCATGCTTCCCTCCCTCTCTCTGCCTGGTTGACTACTGGCCATCCTTTAAGGCCTCTGTTCCTCCAGGTAGTTTTTCCTAAACCTCTCTGACCCTTTCATACCCTGCCATCTCCCCACAGGCCTGGTTAAGTGCCCATCCCCTGGGCTCCCGAAACTCACTGAAATTGCCTGTGTGTGTCCTTCCAGCACTGGGCCATAGATCCCAGAGAACTAAGACCATGTCCACTCATTCATTTGACAGCCAGCTAGGTGCCCAGCACTGTGCTGGGAACAATGTAGGAATAAAACAGGCAAGATTCCTGCTCTTGAGGAGCTATACTCTAGTCATGGAAAACAAACAAAAATAAGTAGAGAGATAAAAGAACAAGGTAATTTCAACTTGTGATGTATTCAACAAAAGAAATAAAAAGTGTGACGTGATGATTATTGGATAGGGGGCTGCTTAAAATAGAGTAATCAGGGAAGGCTTCTCAGAGGAGGTGACATATAAATGAAACCAAAGGCAGATCTACTGTGAAGTCAATGAAGCATAAACTTCAAGGTCCCTTCCTAGGCCTTGAAGTTGTTCTTAATTGTATATTAAGGCCTTGTTCTTAATTGTATGCTTATAATTTTGTATCCTTCATTTAAAGAAGGGCCCCCAAATTGTATAAGCTTTAGAGTCTTACAAAACCTGTATCTTCTCATGGCTAAAATCTAAAAAGTGAGAAGAAACGAGTCAGGAGAAAATGTAGATGAAGAAATGTATTCCAGGCATAGGGTATCATGTGCAAAGGGCCTGCAGTGGGAATAAATTCATCATATGCTAAGCTGAAAATAAAGGTGTCAGTTTTGAAGAACTGAAAGGTCAGTGTCTCCAGAGAAATGAGAAGGGTACGATAGAATGGGAAAGACTAGAAATCTCTTCAAGAAAATTGGAAATATCAAGGGAACATTTCATGTAAGGATGGGCACAATAAAGGACCGAAACAGTAAGGACCTAACAGAAGCAGAAGAGATTAAGAAGAGGTGGCAAGAATACACAGAACTATACAAAAAAGGTCTTAACCTGGATAACCATGTTGCTGTGGTCACTCACCTAAAACCAGACATCCTAGAGTGTGAAGTCAAGCGGGCCTTAGGAAGCATTTCTACAAAGCTAGTGGAGGTGATGGAATTCCAGTTGAGCTATTTCAAATCCTAAAAGATGATGCCGTGAAAGTGCTGCACTCGATATGCCAGCAAATTTGGAAAACTCAGCAATGGCCACAGGACTGGAAAAGGTCAGTTTTCATTCCAATACCAAAGAAGGGCAATACCCAAAAATGTTCAGACTACCATTAAAATTGTGCTCATTTCACATGCTAGCAAGGTAATGTTCAAAATCCTTCAAGCTAGGCTTCAACAGTACGTAACCAAGAACTTCCACATGTGCAAGCTGGGTTTAGAAAAGGCAAACGAACTAGAGATCAAACTGCCAACATTTGCTGGATCATAGAGAAAGCAAGGGAATTCCAAAAAAATATCTATTTTGCTTCATCGACTATGTGAAAACCTTTGGCTGTGTGGATCACAAGAAACTGTGGAAAATTCTTCAAGAGATGGAAATACCAGACCACCTTACCTGTCTCCTGAAAAACCTGTATTCAGGTCAAGAAGCAACAGTTAGAATCAGACACGGACTAACAGACTGGTTAAAAATTGGGAAAGGAATACATCAAGGTTGAATATTGTCACCTTGCTTATTTAACTTATATGCAGAGTACATCGTGTGAAATGTCAGTTTGGATGAAGCACAAGCTGGAGTCAAGGTTGCCAGGAGAATTATCAGTAACCTCAGATATGCAGATGAAACCACCATTATGGCAGAAAGTGAAGAGGAACTAAAGAGCCTCTTGATGAAGGTGAAAGAGGAGAGTGAAAAAGATGACTTAAAACTCAACATTCAAAAAACTAAGATCATGGCCTCCAGTCCCATCACTTCATGGAAAATAGAAGGGGAAATAAGTGGACAGATTTTATTTTCATGGGCTCCAGAATCACTGTGGACAGTGACTGCAGCCATGAAATTAAAAGACGCTTGCTCCCTGGAAGGAAAGCTGTAACAAATCTAGACAGCATATTAAAAAGCAGAAGCATCACTTTGCCAACAAAGGTCCATATAGTCAAAGCTATGGTTTTTCCAGTAGTCATGTACAGATGTGAGAGTTGGCCTAATAAAGAAGGCTGAGCGGTGAAGAATTGATGCTTTCAAACTGTGGTGCTGGAGAAGACTCTTGAGAGTCCCTTGGACTACAAGGAAATCCGAATAGTCAGTCCTAAAGGAAATCAACCCTTTAGGATTGAAATCAATATTCACTGGAAGGACTGATGCTGAAGCTGAAGCTCCAATACTTTGACCACCTGATGTGAAGAGCTGACTCATTAGAAAAGACCCTGATGCTGGGAAAGATTGAAGGCGGGAGGAGAAGGGGACGACAGAGGATGAGATGGTTGGATGGCATCACTGACTCAATGGACATGAGTTTGAGCAAACTCCTGGAGTTTGTGAAGGACACAGAAGCCTGGCACTCTGCAGTCCATGGGCTTGCAAAGAATCAGACGTAACTTAGCAACTGAGCAACAACAACAAGGATGAGACCAGCGGGCAACAGACCCCAAATCTCTCTTATGCCACAGTAAGAGGTTTGGATTTTGTTCTATAAGCACTGGAGGACTGCTGGACTATGTCAAGCAGATAAGCAGCATAATCTGACTCTCTCTGGCTGCTGGGCAGAGAATAGATGGTGGAGAATAAGAGTGCAAGCAGAGAGACTATTTCAGAGGCCAGAGACGGTAGTGACATGGACCAGAATGTAACATTTCCAATTCCTCTCTCTATCCTAGCACCCAACACACACTTGGCCAGAGGGGAGCTTTTATTTTATTTTTTTTAGTTGTGGCATGTGGGATCTAGTTCCCTGACCAGGGATGGAACTCGGGCCCCCTGCATTGGGAGCTCACAGTCTTAGCCACTGGACCACCAGGGAAGTCCCCAGAGTAAGAGTCTGATAAACATCTGTCTAGTAAGCAAATATCTAGCAACCAACAAGATCAACTCTTGTGAGATGAGAGCTGAAAGAGGGCTGACCCAAGAAGATGGTAGAGGCCTATCTCTCCAGTGACTAAACAGCACAGTGGCTGCCGGCCCCTGAGAGCAGCCTCCAGAGAAGCCACTGTGACTCCTCTACAACCTCATGATGCAAGTTGTGGTCCTTGCACCAGCAGCATTAGCATCACCTATGAGCTTGGTTAGGCATGCAAAAGCTGACTCTACACCAGACCTCCTGTACAGTATCTATTTTAACAAGATTGCCCTGTGATTCATATGCACACTGAATTTTGAGCAGTACTATGCCTCAATACACTGCCAACCACATATTTGCCTGTTTTAACACCTTCCATGGTTCTGCACTGCCCAGAACCAAGTGCAAGCTCCTTTCCCACCTCATCTCTCACCAGCCTCTACTATCCCTTGCTCTCTGCTCTAATCAGATTGAATTTTTTTTATTTGCTAATTTGGCTTCATCAGGTCTTAGTTGCAGCACGCGGGATCTTCACTGCGTCTTATGGGATCCTCCGTTGTGGTGCACAGTCTCTCTAGTTGCATCGCACAGGCTCAGTAGTTGCAGTGAGAGGGCTTAGTTGCTCCATGGTGTGTGGGATCATAGTTCCCCAACCAGGGATCAAACCTGCGTCCTCTGCATTGCAAGGTGGATTCTTAACCACTGGACCACCAGGAAAGTCCCCACACTGAACTTCTTGCTGTTTCTCTAAAAACGATTTCTCCTCAAACCTCAGTGCCTTCACACATGCCACAGCCCCTACTGAGAATGCCTTTTGCCTATCGCTTTACCCAGCAAAATCTTACTCATCTTTGAAGATCTAAACTAAAGAGTGCTTCCTTTGGAATGCCTTCTCTGATTGCCCTAGACAGAACGAGTTGCCGCCTTCACTGGGTTGCCATCATACTGAGCACATTTCTCAGCATAACGTGTTGTAAATATTGATTTCTGTGGCTGTTTCCTCACCAGGCTGAGAGCTTCTTAAGGTTAGAGACTAGATCTTTTTTATCTCCTTATTCTCAGTGTCAGACACTGGGACTGAATGCAGGACCATGCTCTGATGATTATTCAGAGGAAACTGGCATGACCAAGAGGTGTCCAGTCTCCCTGGGGGAGACACAGCAGATTGGTGAAAAGGCCTCTGGAGTCAGAAAGACCTGGGTTGTTACCTGGGGCTGCCATTTGCTTCCTGTGTGACCTTGGGCAAGTGACTTCACCTCTCTGAGCCTGGGTTTCTTCATTTGCACAATCTTATAACCCTAACAAAAGTTCCAAAGATAAGCATATGAAGTTGCCACAAACGGCCAGGACTTCTTACTATTGGCCCAATCACTTGGAGACAGGGGAAGGGACTAAGGATCACCAGTGACCTCAGAGTCTCTAACCCACATATTTCCTTTCCTGCCAGCTCCAGACACAGCATTGGGCTAATGCCAACAAAGCTTTCAACAATTCAGGAAGGGAATGGGCATTTAGAGGGAGAAGGAGGCGACTGTGAACCACTCAACTTAACATGCGGGCAGGGCAACCCTGCAGCAAGCTCAGGCCCAGCACTTAGCTGAAGCTGGGTCAAGAGGGTATAAATATTCATGGAGACAAGAAGAATTCTACCATCTGTATCTCCCACCCTCTTCCCTGCAGACTATTCAGTCCCAACTCCCACTGGTACTATTCTCATCTGTCTGCCAACAATCTGGCCCCTAGGGGACCTGGAGAAATGGCTCCTGTCCTTAGCTGGACCGTCAGAGAGGAGGAACCACTGAGATCTGGGCAGCAGAAAGTGTGTGCTGGGTACTTCCCCAGAGCGGATTGTGGGTTGGAAGGTTACATTTACCAGTCAGACTGGCCCCTAATATTGTGGGGCCATTTGGGGCAGAGCACAAGCGTCTTAAATATTTATAAGCTAAATATCAGTCATATCTAAGTTCACACGCATTCCATGGCTCAGCAGCTCCTCACCGCCCCGCAAGCCTGGGAGTGTGGGAGGAACACAGGCTCTGAGGGGGCACTCTCGCCTGGATTCGGGGACACCATGCTCTGTGGGGGAGGATGTGACAGGGGGGGAGCCATCCACCTAAGCTGAGGGCCTTGAGCAACATTAAATGAACATCCTACCCATGATCGTATTTCCTTCTCAAATCAGCCTCACAAAGTGAGTTTTGCAAAACGACCATTTTTCCAGGGAACTAAAGTGAGGTCAGAGAATGAAACAGACTTGTCCACAGTCACACAACTGGGAAATGGCCAATGAGATTTTGAACTCCAAGACCCAGCCTGTCTTTCCCAGGCTAAGCTGTGGCTCCTGCTGGAAGCAAACCACTCTGTGGCCAACTCCTCCACTCACAGACCTGTCCTATGGCCCGAGAACAGGTGCTTCAGAGGCTGCAAGGACCCAGGAAGAGATGCCTTTGACCTGGGGCCCTGCTTTTACCTCTGCCTCCCAAAGTGGGGAATTGAATGGGGCCATGGAAAGTAGAGTCAACTCTGTATCCATCTCACTCCTGCCAGGCAGCGATGACATTGGAAGCAAATCCTGGTTCAAACGCTAAACTCACTCCATAACTCTGGGTCTCGGTCTCTCTGCTGGTAGAATGAAGATTTTAAAATGGGCCTAAGACTCTGTATCAGTCTAGAAGGGTGGGATGGGCTGAGAGATGGGAGGGAGGTTCAAAAGGGAGGGGATATATGTATACCTATGGCGGATTCATGTTGAGGTTTGACAGAAAACAACAACATTCTGTAAAGCAATTATTCTTCAATAAAAAAATAAATTAAAAAAAAAAGGAGAAGATAAAATGGGCCTAAGAGAAAAGGAAATTAAGAAAACAATCCCAGGGGACTTCCCTGGTATTCCAGTGGTAAAGAATTTGCTTGCCAATTCAGGGGACTTGGATTGGATTCCTGGTCCGTGAAGATTCCACATGCCTCGAAGCAATTAAGCCCGTGCGCCACAACTATGGAGCCTGTGCTCCAATGCCCAGGAGCCACAGCTACTGAGCCCACACACCCTAGAGCCTGTGCTCCACAGTAAGAGAAGCCTCTGCAATGAGAAACCCACACACGGCAACTCGAGACCAGTGAAGCAAGGAAGATCCAGCACAGCCAAAAATAAACAAGTAAATAAGTACATAAAAACTGAGAAAAGAAAAGAGGAAGAAAATAATCCCATTTACAACAGCATCAAAGGAATAAAGTACTTAGGAATAAACTTAACCAAGGAGGCAAAAGACTTATGCACTGAAAACTACAAAACGTTACTGAAAGGAATTAAAGAGGACACATGTAAATAGGAAGACACACTATGTTTACGGATCAGAAGACTTAATATTGTTAAAATGTCTGTGCTACCCAAAGCGATCTACAGATTTAATGCCCTGTTAAAATCTCAGTGGCACTTTTTGTAGAACTAGAAAAAAATCCTAAAATTCATAAGTAATCTCAATGTATCCACAACAGTCAAAAGAGTCTTGAGAAAGAAGAACAAAGCTGGAGGCCTCACACTTCCTGATCTCAAAACATTAGAAAGTACAATAATCGAAACAGGGTGGTATCGGCACAAAGATAGACATACAGAACAATGGAACAGAATAGACAGCCCAGAAATGAATCCTCACATATATGGTCAAATGATCTTTGACAAGGGAGCCTAGACCACACAATGAGGGAAAGACAGTCTCTTCAACAAATGATATTTGGAAAACAGAATATCCACATGCAAAAGCAGGAAGGTGGACCCTTATCTTAAATCACATACAAAAGTAACTCAAAGTGGATTAAAGACCTAAACATAAGACTGGAAGGTATAAAACTTCTAGAGGAAAACCTAGAGGGAAAGCTTCATGACATTGGAATGGGCAATGATTACTTGGGTATGATACCGAAAGCAAGAAAAGCAAAAAGAGACATTTGGAACTGTATCAAACTTTAAAACTTCTGTATACCAAAGGAAACAATCAACAGAGTAAAAGGCAACCTACAGAATTGTAGAAAACATTTGCAAATAATATACCGGATAAGGGGTTAATATCCAGAATATATAAAGAACTCTTACGACTCGATAACGACAACAGCAACAGCAAAAATTTTAAATGGGCAAGGGACTTGAAGAAACATTTCTCCAAAGATATAAAAGGCCAAGAAGCATATGAAAGATGGGGAGGGAGGGATTGGGAGTTTGGGATTATCAGGTGCAAATTATTATACAGAGAATAGATGAACAACAAGGTCCTACTGGATAGCAAGGGGAAAATGTGTTCAATATCCTGGGATATACTGAGGGAAACAGAGGACAGTGAAGAAAATATCCTGTGATAAACTATAATGGAAAATAATATGAAAAAGAATATATATGTCTGTATCACTGAATCACTGTGTGGTAGAGCAGCAACCAACACAAAATTATAAATCAACTATGACGCAATAAAATAAATTTGTTCTAAAATTGTCAAGGGGCAGATGGGAAAAAGGGCATATGAAAAGACGCTCCACCTCATTAATCATCAGGGAAATGCATCAAAACTCCAATAAGAGAGCACCTATTAGGGTGGCCTCAATCATCAAAACAGAAAATGGCAAGTGTGAATGAGGATGTGGAGAAATTGGAACACTTGTGCACTCACTGTTGGCGGGAATATAAAATGATGCAGTCACTAAGGAAATTAGTATGAAGGTTCTTCAAAATGTTAAAAATAGAACTACCATATGACCCAGACATCTCATTCCTGGGTGTATTTCTTTTTAAAAAAAAAAGAAGTGTAAACAAGATCTTGAAGAAATATTTGTATACCCCTGTTCCCAGCAACACTAGTTACAATAGCCAAGAGGTAGAAGCAACCTAAATGTTCATCAACAGACAAACGGGTAAACAAAATCTGGTATAATATTACTGTACATATAATGGAATACTGTGCAACCTGTAAAAGAAAAGAAATTCTGTCCTGTTCTACAACATGGATGACACTTGAGAATATTAATAAGTGAAATAAGCAAATCGCAAAAAAAGATTGAATGATTCCACTTATATGAGGTTTTGAAAGCAATTAAACTCATAGAAAGAGGAAGTAGAATATTGGTTGCCGGAGGCTGGAGGAAGAAAGAGGGAGTTGGTGCTCACTGGGCACAGAGATTTAATCATGCAAGACAAAAAATTTCTACAGATCTGTGGTGCAACGTGTGTATACAGTTCACAATACTTAAAAACTGTTAAGAGAGTAAATCCATCTTACCTATTTTTATCACAATAAAAGAATTTTAATGGGCCTCAGAAATGGCAGATTTGAAAGTACACTGTTTATTTTAACTTGGAATCATATGTCTCAGTTTTTTTACTTAATATCTGTGAAGTAGTTAGTAAAAACTACTTTGCTTCTCTGGGCTTCCCCTAT
The DNA here is from genome assembly GCA_024291935.2 of Okapia johnstoni. NCBI lineage: Eukaryota > Metazoa > Chordata > Mammalia > Artiodactyla > Giraffidae > Okapia > Okapia johnstoni. The sequence continues at coordinate 6,929,526 of JAGTYA010000024.1, read as the reverse complement.
AAAATGGGAACAATAACACATCTACCCTACACAGCTTTCCGTGAGCATCCAGTGAGACAGAGGATAGAAAGCATTTGGGAAAGGACAGTGGTTAAGACCACAGCCTCTGGCGTCAGACAAACCTCTATTCAAACCCTGCCTCTGGTCACATCCTGGTTTTACCACCATTGTCAAGCTTATCATTCTCTGAGCCTCAGGTCCTTCCCCTGTGTTTGGAGCTCACAATATTCCAAGCACCTAGCTCCCAGCATGGTGCAAAGACTCAATGAATAGTGTAGCACAGTTTCAGATACTCATGACCAACAGCTCTAAAAAGCTGTATCTACAGGAAGTCCAGACAATCTGCTAACTAGATCAGATCAAATGTTTGTCAAAATAGCACCACTGTCATTGCAACGGCTCACATCAATCTCGTCCCCAATTCTTCCCAGCTTGAAGCCATTTAGATAAGGCTTCCAGATATATCATTAACCCTGAAGACCTCTCTGGTGGTCTAGTGGCTAAGATTCTGCTCTCCTAATGCAGGAGGCACTGGTTCGATCCTTGGTTAGGGAAGTAGATCCCACATGTGGCAACCAAGAGTTTGCATGCCACAACTAAGACCCAGGGCAGCCAAATAAATAATAAGAAATATATATATTTTTAAAAAAAACCCTGAAAGCTTCTGGGAACCAGTCATATCATTTTATGGCAACTGGGGACAGTTGGCAAAATGCTATCAGCCAATCCTTGATGATTTTGAACTGTGCTGTTGGAGAAGACTCTTGAGAGTCCCTTGCACTGCAAGGAGATCAAACCCGTCAATCCTCAACGAAATCGGTCCTGAATATTCATTTGAAGGACTGATGCTGAACCTGAAATTTCAATACTTTGGCCACCTGTTACAAAGAACTGACTCATTGGAAAAGACCCTGATGCTAGGAAAGATTTAAGGCAGGAGAAGAAGGGGACGACAGAGGATGAGATGGTTGGATGGCATCACTGACTTGATGTACATGAGTTTGAGCAAACTTCAGGAGTTGGTAATGGACAGGGAAGCCTGGTGTGCTGCAGCCCATGGGGTCGCAAAGAGTTGGGACACAACTGAGTGACTGAACTGAACTGAACCCTTGTCCAAGACAATTAATTTTACCTCCATGAGCTTCCGTTTACTCATCTGTGTAAAAAAAAACAACTAAACCTAACCCTATGTCACAAGGTTCTTGTAAGGATTGAACGGGAAATGCCTGATCCACAATGGGAGCTCGATGAATGTTGGCTGTTAGTCATACTTCTCTACCCCAGAAAGAGTTAAGAGGTGCCACCTCTGGTTCCCGTAACACTTGTGGATATCGCTTTCCTTCCAGGCTGGGAACTCCCTGGGTACAGGGCCTCAGGCATTACATACACACACACACACACACACACACACACACACACACACACACACACACAGAGTCAGTCACACTGTCTCTCATCCTTCACTTCCAAACCCTCTCACACCAGCCTCAGCCACTCCCAGCCCCTAGATTCCCTGGAACCAGTAAAACATCATAGCTTAATCACTGCCCTTCTGTGAGTACTTAGTTTTCACATCAGTCAAATGAAAATAATATCAACACTGACCTCACAGTACGGCTCTGAGATCGAAGGCAGCTGAACCTCTAAAATGCCCCCAAAATAAGTTGCCACCCATTCTGGCCTTCTCTGACACTTGATACTTGTGCCCTGGCCTGCCCATGCCTTTGTATCTCTGCTCATATCCTCTAAAAATTCCCCCCTCATGGAGTGGTTTCATTACCACTTATCCCGGAAGCAGAGGGAGTTGAGGGGCTAAGGAAGGCTGCAAGTTTCCTATCTCTGGGGAATTCTGCACTAGGCTCCCCATGGTTTCCAGTTCAGTGAGGCTAGCACCACGCTGGGCACGTTTATCGGCGAATGAACAGAGCTCCTTGTCTGGGGAGAGGTAGAAACAGGGTCTAGGGTCCCAGAGATGGCGGGGTGGGATGTGGCCTGGGCATCAGTTTCCCAGCTTTCCCTCTCACGTGGGGTCCAGCTGGTCCCAGGTATGTATATTACACTGATGAGACTCAGTCTCTGCTCATCTCAGCCCATCTGGCCTAGGACATCCCCATGGAGTTGGGGGACCCTGAGCCTGGCCTGGGTCTCTCCTTCTGGCTTCCAGATACGCAGATAGTATCCGTCTGTGAGTCACCCTCCCCACTCCTTGCCTCCTGGAAGTCACCCCGGGGCAAGGAGGAGGGTAGGGAGGTGCTTCCTCCTCTGGGCTTCCGCAGCAAGGGCACATCCCTCTGTTATACCAGAAACCACTCTGACATCTTCAGGGCCTGGCCCGAGGGAAAACATAGGGTCCAGGGCACAGGCCCTGCGGTCACACAGACCCCGATCTGCACCTGGCTTTGTTCTTTCCCAGCTGATCTTTGACCCACAAAGCCTCTCTTCCTTTATTTGCAAAAAAAAGTGGTGATAATAAAACCTTCCTCACAGGGTAGCTATAAGTGCAAAATGAAGCAACAGATGCATCTGGTTATTGCTCAATAATTGGGAGCTCCTCCCCCACCCTCAGAAAATGTCTGTTGCACGAATGAATGAGCAAACAAATCAGCCATGAACCAAAGCAGCCACCTCCCTTCCGTTAGAAGCAGCAACCTAGGGTGGCTGAAGAGAAACACGAATCATGATTAGCAATTATGATCAGGGTACCTGGACTCTGGCCTCAGCCAAGCCCCTCACCATCTTGAGTGAGACTCTCCCTAGTTTTGAACCTTGGGATCTTTGTCTGCACATGCCTCCCCCCAGGCTCAAACATTGCTATGAAAAGGATGATTGTTGGGAATGACAAAGGGTTTGGTAAACAGTCAAGGACTTAGGAAATCCAAACAGACTTTATAAACTGTGAAGGGCGCTGCACAAATTTTTGACACTCTTCTCACATCAGCCAGCTGAGCTCAACTCCAAACCTAGCTCCTGAAGTTCTCCCTTCTATAGAAAGAAGGAGGTGGGGAGGGGCTGCTAAGTGATAGTCTTCCCCCCACAAATTCTGCAGCCCCCCTAAATCTTACAGACATACACACACACACTGGCTCTGGATTCTCTTTGGCTGAAGACACAAGGGAAATGGAGTGCCAACCTCTCAACTGGTTTTGTTGACGATCCTGCTTCTGGAAACTGTTGGGCTGGACGGGCCCACCCGTAGTTGGTCACATTCCAGGCACATGTAGAAATACACCCAGAGCCAATTCTCCAGTCCACCCCAGAGGCACACATGCACACACAAAGGCATAGCAGAGGCTTCTCTCCCCTCCCAGCATGTTGCCAAGGAACCCAAGAGCTGCTGATCAGAAACATGACTGCACCCAGGGCCCAGCAGGCACCCTTCTGAGAACGGGCTCCACTCTGAAACCAGACATATTCTCCCAGGATCCATAAGGGGGCGTTCCCAGGCCAGAGTTCAGCTGGTGCCCCCTATATCCAAGGGGAGGCAGAGACCAGGACGGGAAAGAAGGGACTTCACTGGAAAAGAGAAGCAGCCCTTTCTTGTCAACCAGGGCGAGTTTGCAGAGTTAGGATAGGGAGGAAGAGGGCGTTCCATAAAAGTCTTTCTATAAAAGAACAAAAAGAATCCAAGCCTCTCGTCACACCGGCCCCGCTCCCCATCAGTCCAGAGCAGAAACTCTCCTGGTGGCCCATTTCGACATTACTACCATAGACAGCAGTCTATGGGCTTCCCAGGGGGCACTAGTGATAAAGAACCCGCCTGCCCATGCAGGAGACACAAGAGGCATGGGTTAGATCCCTGAAGGGGAAGATCCCCTGGAGAAGGAAATGACAACCCATCCCAGTATTCTTGTCTGGAGAATCCCATGGACAGAGGAGCCTGATGGGCTACAGACCATGGGGTCGCAGAGTCAGACACAACTGAGCAACTTAGCCTGCACACAGCATAGACTGTGGCTTTCTTACCCAAACCTTCATTGGACAGATGGGGAAACTGAGACCTAGAGAAAAAGGATTTGCCCCAAATGACAACAGAATTAGGAGCCAAGCTGGAACCAGATGCTGGACCACAGGCTCACTGTCCATCCTCTTTCAGTACAACACACTACTTTCTCATTCCCTATTCAGTTCATGGTCCAAGACTGTATGACTTGCCCAACTCCACGTGAAGAGTAGGATAAAATGAGGAACTAACAAATCCTCCTCCGCAAGGCATTTATGGTAAGAATAACGGCATCGGTACCAGCGGTAACACTGGCTCATGTCTGCGCACCAGCCTCCTATTGACAAAGCACTTTCCCACCAGCCTCTTACTTCATCCTCTCCCACCAACTCCCAGGTCAGTACTTAAACCCCAATATGCAAAGGAGGGAAGGGAGGCTCCTGAGCTGCCCAAGGTCCCAGCTCATAGGCAAGAGCTGATGCCAAAACCCCATTGCCCACCTCAGGCTCAGTCTCATCTCTCTCGGGGCTTCCTTCCTTCACTGGGTTCTCAGTACCTAAAGGCAAGGACGTCTCTTTCTTTCGTTCCCCTAGTGCCTACACACCACACAGACACACACACACATACACACACACATACACACGCCAAACACCTGGAACAGCTGTGGATTCCGTCAAGAGTTAAATCAGAGCTGCCTGAATGCTCTGGCGAGCAACTCTGCAGGTTCTCTCATTCTTCACAAGTAAGCAAGAGTCTGAGCAGCAGCCTCTGTTCCCCACACCCACATCTGACCTCCGGCCAGCAAAGGACAGGGGCTCCCAGCCTGTTCTCCATCCCTACCACCTGCGAACTGATGGCGGGAGCGGGTTGTGGGCCAGGCCTTTTGTTATCAGCAGCCCCATTATTTTCCTCATCGTCCTCGCAGGAGAACCCAGCACCTAGTCAATTCCTAGATACCCAGCCTGGTACCTGACCCTTTGCCTCCCGACCTTCCTGCTAGGGAGACGGCAATAGCCTCATTTGACACTTTAGGAAACTGAGGCACAGAGAGCGGGGGAGTGACACGGCCAAGGCCACACAACCACTAAAGCAGACGGCAACCAGCCCCCCGAGATCTAGGTAGCCCCCCTCTCATCACCACCACCGCCACCTCCCAGGGAGGTCTCTGAGGTCACTTCAGCGCTGTCTTGACCCCAGAGAACCAGAGGGGGTAGCGGATTCCCTGGGAACATCTGGTCACGAGGAATTCCTTCTAAATGAGAGCCTCTGGGTCTGGGGAAGATGCCAAAACAGTCCCTTAAAAACAGAAGCACACGTTTGCTCAGGCAGAGTCCAGGGGCTGGACCTTGATCTCCTGGGGACGCTGTCACACGCCTCTCCCTGGCCGGGCCAGGGCTGGGACCCCCTTACCTGTCCAGGAGCAGTGGCTGCCGCTGCGAGGTCTGAGCATATCAGCAGCTGCAGGGTCTGTGCTGGCTGTAATTGCAGAAGTGAGGAAACAGAATGCATCACTGCCAAGTCACCCCCAGGAGGAAATGCCGTGACCCCAGGGCCCCACTGGCGGAAAGGATATGCTACGGAACTTCGAGTTGGGTCACCCAGGCCCTGGGTGCTGCTCAGAGGTTTTTCGCAGAATAAGAGGCAGGGTGGGGTGTGGGCAGCGGGCACCGGGAGAGAGTAAGGGGGTGGTGGGGAGAGACACACTGCCTAGCACGAGCGTGAGCAAGAGAGGAGCTGTGAGTGAGAAAGGAGAGTGTGAGAGTCAGGGGAGAGGGGGCTAAGAGATGGAGAGAGAGACAGGCAAATGTAAACAGACAGAGACAGCATGAGAGGGATGAGGAGATTTGAGGACAAAAACCAAGGGAGTGACAGAAAAAGAGGACACAGACAGTGAGAGGGCCTGTGTGTGTGTGCGTGTGAGTGTGCGTGTGTGTGTGTGCATGCCTGAGAGACAATACGAAAGAAAGGGAGCGAAGGAGGAAAAGGAGAGGCAGCTGGAAAATAAAGAGGATGAGCAGGGAGGAGCCCCCAAGAACTGCTGTGGTCAGTGCCGTGGCCGGGCTGGGCCCCCCTGCTGGCCAAGGAGCGCCAAGACCAAGGAACCCATGCGGACACAGCCCTGCGGCGCTGGGTGGCAGAGGAGGAAGGTTCATAAGATCCCAGGCAGGAATCTGGCAGCGAGTGAGTCCATGGAAACAGGAGAGGGTGAGCAGGTGTGGGCAACTGAGGACGTAAACACAGGCGAGACTGAGTGAGCGTGTGTTTGTGTCAGAGACTGTGTGTGAACAGAGGTGAGGGACGGGCCCGAGCTCCCTGCCTCGGTTTCCAGGCCATTTATCCCCTCCTTCTTTCAACCAATAAACGTTTACTGAGCTCACAGGCCCCAGGCGCTGCAGTGGACGCTAAGGAAGAAAGCCCCTCAGCCAACAGCCAACCCAACAGCCCCCTATGGTTGGGGTTGGGGGGGATGCTGGTGGGGAAACAGGCCTACAGGATCAGGGCCCCACAGCCAGGCAGGTGCCAAGCAGAGCTAGGAGATCGGGCTCCTGACTCCCCATGCATGGTCCAGCCTCAACTCCACCATGGGGGTCTGGGCTGGACCTTCCTGCTCACTGGGAACCCACCCCACTGTTCCTTATCTAAGCCAGAAATGGATCTCAGAGGACAAGACACCTCTAACATGTGGCTCAGCCCTGAGGAACTGGAGCCAAAAACCGGCCCCTCTCCCCCAGCTCCAGCCCATCCAGCCCATGCAGGCGAACACACTCAAACCACCTACACACAATCCTTGCACACTCAGTACAAACCAGCATACAGAGACACCTCCACACACACACTCACCTACATGCTCACAAACTCAGGTGTTGCATCTGTCACACCACCTAGCTCACACCTGCCCAGGGTTGCCTTCGTCCTTGTGCTCATTCACACTCTCCTCAGATCCCAAGATGCAGCCCAGGCCTCCTAGGAGGGGCTTCAACCAGGCCCCATTTGGTCATCCCTCCTCGTCTCACCTGGAGACATTTTGAGCCTTGAGTGCCTGAAACACAAAAGGACGTGGTGGTCTGTTCATCGTGTTTAACCATCATGTCAACTGTCTACCTGAGTCGAGTCCTAGCTCTGCTCCCCAACTCAGACCCTCTTCCTCCAGCCTGGCTTCACCTCTCAGCCACCCCCCAGCCACCACTCTAGGAGCCACCACTCCAGGAGGGACAGAGGGCCCTCTGGGATCAACCTTGACCGCAGACTGCAGGACAGCTGGCTCAACCCCAGGCTCATGCCGGCTTTTCAGAGGTCCCTCTTGTAAGTGCACGGAACAGTCACAGTTCAGCACCTCTTTGAGATTATCAGTAATCAGGGCAGGTAGGCAGAGGTTATTATCCACATTTACAGATGACGAAACCGAGGTTGGCTTCTCTCCCTCACACCTACATTCATGCCGTTACCAATTCTGTCTGTTCTACTTTAACATATTTTCAAATCTGAACCTAATCAAGCCTTTAGATCCAACCTTCAATTCATGGGAAATACAGGTGACAGAGGAACAAATTAATAGGCGTTTCAGGAAAGCAATCAGTCAAACCATAATGTGGGACCAGGACGTTCTACACAAGAACTGATGCAGCTCCTTCAACAGATCAACTGCATGGAGGGCAGGGGGGGTGCGGTGTATGGGAAATGAAGAGAGGACTTTTAATCCAGGAATCTCTAGGTTAAAAGAGACTTAAGAGACATAAAAAATCAAATTCAGGGACTTCCCTGGCAGTCAGTGGTTAAGACTTGGTGATTCCACTGTAGAGGGTGTGGTTACATGAGAAACTGTTCATATATATGGAAATATTTAGGGATGGAGTTACAGGGAATTGCTTTAAAATATTACAGTAAAATAAGGAGAGAGAGAGAAAGGAGTGGAGGGGAGGGGAGGGAAGAGAAGAGAAGAGAAGGATGAAAAGAACAAAGAAAATAAAAAGAGAGAGAGGCAGAATATTTCATCCAGGGAATAGGTATTGTGTAGGCTGAATAATGGTCCACAAAAATATCAGGTCCTAATCCCTGGAAGCTGTACACTTTACCTTACATGACAAAGATTTTGCAGGTATCATTAAATTAGTACTGTTAAGATGGGGGGATTATCCTGGATTATCCAAGTGAGCCTTAATGCAATCACCAATATCTGAGTAAGAGAGGAAAACTGGATACAGACAGAAGAGGAAAAGGCAATGGGGCCATAGAGACAGAATGACACGGCCACAAGCCAGGAATGCCAGCAACCCCCAGAAACTGGATGAGGCAAGGAAGGGACTCCTCCCTGGAGCCTCTGGAGGGAGCACAGAACTGACTCCTTGTCCATTGAAACTAATTTTAGGGGGATTCCCTGGCTGTTGAGTGGTTAAGACTGAGCTTTCACTGCTCAGGGCCCAGGTTCAATCCCTGGTTGAGGAGAGCTGTGTTGTTCAGTCCAAAAAAAGAAGAAAAGAAACTGATTTTGGAATTCTGGACTCCAGAAGTGTAAGAGAATAAATGTGTGTTATTTTAAGCCACCAAGTTTGTGGTCATTTGTTATAACAGCTGTGTGAAACTAACCCGGGTATGCAGAGATTTACTACACTTCCCTCTCTTCTTGTGTGTTTGGAAACTTTCCTAATAAAGTGTTTGTGCATGCTCAATTCACAACACTACCTATGCAACAGTCTTGCCAAGGAAATAGAAACAGAATTAGCAAGTTCAACTACCAGTTTACAGAAAAAACAGAAGAGGAACAGATCACAGGGATATCCACAGCAAACTCAGACTGTAGTGAATGCACAGAACGAACCACCTGGCTTCTCCAGCAAATTATACCAAAGAAAAAGATGATGGAAGAACCTACAGATTAAATGAGAATTAAGAGACATAGCAACCAAATTGCTACGTGTGAGCCTTTTTTGGATCCCGGTTCAGACAAATGAGAGAGAGAGGAGAGAAAAAGAAAGAGGAATTAAGAGACAATCAGAAATTTGAACACATTGGATATTCAACTATATTAAAGAACTAATGTGGATCGTTAGGTTAATGATTTCACGATTATGTTAAAAGAATTCTTATCTTTTAGAGACACATATGAAATATATCGGGCTTCCCTGGTGGCTCAGCACTAAAGAATCCACCTGCCAATGAAGGAGATGCAGGTTCAATCCCTGGATCAGGCAGATCCTCTGGAGAAGGAAATGGCGACCCACTCCGGTATTCATGCCTGGGAAATCTCATGGACAGAGGAGGTTGGCCTGGGATTGCAAAGAAGTGAACACGACTTAGCAACTAAATAACAACAACAACATGAAATATTTACAGATGAAATTATGTATTTGGGGTTTGCTTCAGAATAAAATGGGACATACCTCAACTGAAAAAAAAAATGGCTGAAAATTGTTAGTGTTGGTTGATGGTACTTGAAGTGAAGTGAAGTCAAAGGTGCCCAGTCGTGTCCGACTCTTTGCAATCCCATGGACTGTAAGCCTGCCAGGCTCCTCTGTCCATGGAATTCTCCAGGCCAGCATACTGGGTTGTGTTGCCGTTCCCTTCTCCAGGGGATCTTTCCAACCCAGGGATTGAACCCAAGTCTCCCTCATTGCAGGCAGATTCTTTACTTTTCTGAGCCACCAGGGAAGCCCTCAGAAGTTTTGAGTAGAAAGAAATTTAAATCACCACCATGAATTAAAGTTAAATGGCAAGAATGTTTATCATATATTCCTGAGGAGGTTTATATTTTTTACGTATGTAAATACTTTTCATACTATGACTTCACGATTATGTTAAAAGAATTCTTATTTTTAGAGACACATAGGAAACATATAGGGCTTCCCTGGTGGCTCAGCACTGAAGAATCCACCTGCCAATGCATTTTCAAACTATGGACAGAGGTTCATGACATTGTACAGAAGGCAGTGATCAAGACCATCCCCAAGAAAAAGAAATGCAAAAAGGCAATAGGGTTGTCTGACAAGGCCTTACAAATGGCTGAGAAAAGAAGAGGAGCTAAAGGCAAAGGAGAAAAGGAAAGATATACCATCTGAATGCAGACTTCCTAAGAATAGCAAGGAGAGATGAGAAAGCCTTCCTCAGGATTCAGTGCAAAGAAATAGAGGAAAACAATAGAATGGGGAAGCCTAGAGATCTCTTCAAGAAAATTAGAGATACAAGGGAACATTTCATACAAAGATGGGCTCAATAAAGGACAGAAATGGTAGGGACCTAACAGAAGCAGAAGATATTAAGAAGAGGTGGCAAGAAAACACAGAGCTATACAAAAAAGATCTTCATGACCCAAATAATCATGATGCTGTGATCACTCACCTAGAGACAGACATCTTGGAATGTGAAGTCAAGTAGGCTTTAGGAAGCATCTCTAAGAACAAAGCTAGTGGAGGTGATGGAATTCCAGTTGAGCTATTTCAAATCCTCAAAGATGATGCTATGAAAGTCCTGCACTCAATATGCCAGCAAATTTGGAAAACTCAGCAGTGGCCACAGGACTGGAAAAAGTCAGTTTCCATTCCAATCCCAAAGAAAGGCAATGGCAAAGAATGCTCAAACTATCGCACAATTGCACTCATCTCACACGCTAGTAAAATAATGCTCAAAATTCTCCAAGCCCGGCTTCAACGATACGTGAACCATTAACTTAAAGATGCTCAAGCTGTTTTTAGAAAAGGCAGAGAAACCAGAGATCAAATTGCCAACATCCGCTTGATCATCGAGAAAGCAAGAGAGTTCCAGGAAAACCTCTACTTCTGCTTTATTAACTACGCCAAAGCCTTTGACTGTGTGGATCACAACAAACTCTGGAAAATTCTTCAGGAGATGGGAATACCAGACCACCTTACCTGCCTACTGAGAAATCTATATGCAGGTCAAGAAACAACAGTTAGAACTGGACATGGAACAACAGACTGGTTCCAAATTGGGAAAGGAGTATGTCAAGGCTCTATATTGTCACCCTGCTTATTTAACTTATATGCAGAGTACATCATGAGAAACGCTGGGCTGGAAGAAGCATAAGCTGGAATCAAGATTGCCAGGAGAAATATCAATAACCTCAGATATGTAGATGACACCACCCTTACGGCAGAAAGTGAAGAAGAACTAAAGAGCCTCTTGATGAAAGTGAAAGAGGAGAGTGAAAAAGTTGGCTTAAAGCTCAATGTTAAGAAAACTAAGATCATGGCATCTGGTCCCATCACTTCCTGGCAAATAGATGGAGAAACAATGAAAACAGTGGCTGACTTTATTTTGGGGGGCTCCAAAATCACTGCTGATGGTAACTGCAGCCATGAAATTAAAAGACGCTTACTCCTTGGAAGGAAAGTTATGACCAACCTAGACAGCCTATTAAAAAGCACAGACATCACTTTGCCAACAAAGGTCCATCTAGTCATAGCTATCGTTTTTCCAGTAGTCATGTATGGATGTGAAAGTTGGACTATAAAGAAAGCTGAGCACCGAAGAATTGATGCTTTTGAACTGTGGTGTTGGAGAAGCCTCTTGAGAGTCCCTTGGACTGCAAGGAGATCCAAGCAGTCCATCCTAAAGGAGATCAGTCCTGAATATTCATTGGAAGAACTGATACTGAAGCTGGAACTCCAATACTTTGGCCACGTGATGCCAAGAGCTGACTCATTTGAAAAGACCCTGATGCTGGGAAAGATTGAGGGCAGGAGGAGAAGGGGACGACAGAGGATGAGATGGTTAGATGGCATCACCGACTCAATGGACATGAATTTGAGTAAACTCCAGGAGTTGGTGTTGGACAGGGAGGCCTGGCTTGCTGCAGTCCATGGTCGCAAAGAGTCGGATACGACAGAGGGACTGAATTGAACTGAACTGAAATACTTTTCACTGTTCAACTCTTATAGCAATGATACACAGCTACTGTGCTGAAACACCCTGGCAGTTTGCAGATACCCAGTGTAGAGACCACCTGTCCTAACTTACTTTTTCTTTAAGTACAGCACCCAAGTTCATACTGATTTTGCTAGTAAGCTAATAGTCTCAAATTAGTTCAATGTATGGTTCAAAAATTTGGTCCTGTTCCCTTACTCAGGCTTGTGTAACTTTAAATGAGCCAAAGGTTGAGTCTACATATAGCAAAATTACGTGCAATTTAAAAAACACTGTTTTAGTGCTACTTTTAAAGTTTATGTTGTTAAGAAGAATGTGGCTTTGTAAGCTGATAATTTAATGAAATGGCTAATGTATATATCAAAGTTTAGATAATTCCTTACTCTTAGGGTGTATTGATACCTTGAATGTAGTGTGCTCAGTCACTAAGTTGTGTCCAACTCTTTGACCCCATGGACTGTAGCCCACCAGGCTCCTATGTCCAGGATTCTCCTGTCAAGAATACTGGGGATCCATTATACCTTAAGTGTACTTTTGCATGAATTTTTAATTTTTTATAAGAAAGGGCTTTTTGTTGTTTGTTTTTTAAAGTAATTCAATATTTGTTTGAATTTTAGAGATGAGAACAACAGTGAAAAAGAGAACTGTCCTGAAGCCATAAAAAGCATAATTGTGTCTTGGGATGGACTTTTCCTATGATAGCATCTTCTTAGGACATTAAGTGCTGTATCTCATACAAGGTAAATGGAAGTAAAAATGATGTAACTGGGAATATTCTGTTAAATGAAAGAAAAGAACAATAAAGATGCTGACATCAATGGCATATATAATGGATGTGACTAAACTAGTTTCATGAAATTTGAGTGTGTAAAAGACTTCCCTGGTGGCTCAGATGATAAAGTGTCTGCCTGCAATGCAGGAGACCTGGGTTGGGAAGATCCCCTGGAGAAGGGAAATGGCAACCCACTCCAGTACGCTTGCCTGGAAAACGCTATGGATGGAGGAGTCTGGTAGGCTACAGTCCACAGGGTCACAGAGAGTCAGACATGACTGAGTGACTTCACTTTCACTTTCAAAAGAGCATTATATATAAAATAGTAAATTATTGCTTAGAATGATTATGTCAGTAACTAAAAGTATAAATTAACCTGAATCACTTTGCTTGTACACTTGAAACTAACACAACATTGTAAATTAATTATACTTCAATTAAAAAAATTAAATAATTTTTAAAAAGAATCAGTCAGGGCTTCCCTAGTGGTCCAGTGGTTAAGAACCCACCTGCCAGGAGGAGGGTTCAGGATGGGGAACACGTGTAAACCCATGGCTGATTCATGTCAATGTATGGCAAAAACTACCACAATATTGTAAAGTAATTAGCCCCCAACTAAAATAAATAAATTTATTAAAAAAAAAAAAAGAATCACCTGCCAAATCAAGGACACAAGTTCAATTCCTGATCTAGGAAGATCCCACATGCCTTGGGGCAATTAAGCCTATGTTCCGAAACTACTGAGACTGAGCTATAGATCCGCAACAGGAGAAAACCCAGGAGCAGCAACAAAGACCCAGTGCAGCCAAAATAAAAGACAATTTAAAAAAATTAAATATTGTAAATAGGCATTTGACTCTAGCAGTCATTCTCACCAGGGGCTACTTTCCCTTCCAAAGACATGTGTCAATGTCTGGACACCTTTTTGGTTGTCACAGGTGGGAGGGGAGGAGGGGACTGGGGACTGCTGGCATCTAGTGGGCAGAAGCCAGCAAGGCTGCCAACCAACCTACAAGGCACAGAACAGTCCCTGCAACAAAAATGTATTTGGTCAACATGTTAACAGTGCTGAGGTTGAGAAACTCAGGATTATGTCATTTTCATTTCAAAGAGTTTATATATTCAAGTTGGCCTTAAAAAGCTTTTGAGGGAATTCCTTGTGGACCAGTGGTTAGGACTCCTCCATCTCACTGCTATGGCCCAGGTTCAATTTCTGGTTGGGAAACAAAAATCCCATAAGCCTTGAAGCCAAAAAAAAATATATATATATATATATGTATATTATATATATTATATATATATATCTTTGGGGCATCTTGTCATCAGGAAAATAAGGGATGCTTATTTGAAGAGTGGCCTTATGTTTGGGTTTATAAGAGATTTTAAAGTTTCTTTCATCAAACAAATATTTTAAATTAATAAATTTACCTTAAACTTTAAATGATGATAGTTGATTGCTAGATTGATCAATAAATCCAAAATCTGACCACCTCTCACCATCTCCACTTTCATGGCTCAGGTCCAAGCCACCATCATGTCTCATCTGGATGTGGCCCCTCACTGTTCTCCCTGCTTCCACGGTCACACCTCTTTTAGTCTGTTCTCAACACAGAAGTGCAGTTGAGTCTATTAAATGTCATCATCAGTCAGATCACATCATTCCTCTGCTCAAAACCTGCCACCTCACTTAGAGCAAAAGTTGAAGTCTTGGGCTTCCCTGGTGGTCCAGTGGTTAAGAATCCACCTGCCAATGCAGGGCACATGGGTTTGTTCCCTGGTCCAGGAAAATCCCACATGCCTCGGGGTAATTAAGCCCGTGTGCTGAAACTACTGAGCCTGTGTTCTAGAGCCTACATGCTGCAACAAGAAAAGGAACTGCAACGAGAAGCCTGTGCACTGCAACTAGAGAAAGCCCACTCACAGCAACAAATACTCAGTGCAGCCAAAAAATAAATAAATAAAATTATTTTTTAAAAGCCAAAGTCCTTTAAAATGCCCCCAAGTTCATATAAGACCTGACCTCATCTCCAACTTCTTGCTCCCCCACTCCCAAGTCAGACCACCTTTACTGATCTCCAGAAGCACACCAGGCATGCACCTGCCTCAAGCTTTTCCACCTGTTGTTCTCTCAGCCTCGAATGCTCCTCCCCAGACACCCAGAATTCAGGTCTTTACTCAAATGCCACTTGCTCAATGAGGCTTCCCCAGTTACTCAAACAAATTGCAGCCATTCGCTGACATGCCCTAGGCCCTCCTCCCTTGCTTTATTTTTCTCCACAGCACTTTTCACATTTAACACATTATATATTTCACTTGTTTACTTTGCTCATTATCTACATCCCCAACTAAATTGTAAGTTCCTTGAGAGCAGGGATTTGTTTGTTGATTACAGTGCTGTATCCCATTACCTGGAACACTGCCTGGCACATTGCAGGTGCTCCTTGATTAAGTTTATTGAATGAATGAATAAGGATTAAAAGACAATGTGACTTATAAAAGCAACATAACTGGTAGGGGGAATAGGAATTTGAGTCCAGATACACTAAACTCTAGATACCCTAAATCCTAATTACCCTAAACCCTACGTCAGTCCTGCACGGCTGTTTTTTTAAATAATTTTATTTATTTATTTATTCACTGTTGACTGTGCCGAGTCTTCACTGCTGCTCAGGTGTTTCTCTAGCTGCGGCAAGTGGGGACTGCTCTCTAGTTGTGGTGCGTGGGTTTCTCACTGCAGTGGCTTCTCTTGTTGTGGAGCACAGACTCTAGGCATGCAGGCTTCAGTAGTTGCGGCATGTGGGATCTAGAGCACAGGCTCAGTAGTTGCGGCATACAGGCTTAGTTGCTCCATGGCATGTGGGATCTTCCTGGACCAGGGATCAAACCCATGTCTCTCTCATTGGCAGGCAGATTCTTTACCACTGAGTCACCAGGGAAGCCCTGCACAACTGTTATAAAGGCTTTGGTGACTTCATTCTGCTCTCTCAAGCTATCCTTCACTCAGAGTGATGTGCACACTTCCCTTCTGGGAATAATCCTTTTCTCACCCATCAGTGGAGGATAATGTGTGAGGAAGAGCATCAGAGAAAAGAGCATGGGTTCTAGAATCAAAGGCACTTGAGTTCAAAACCTTGACTGCCACCAAGCCTCTGTTTGAATTTGGAAAAGCCAACTTACCTCTTCAAACTTGTTTCAGAATCTGCGAACCGAGAATACCATAAGTACTTCACTCTGTTGTGAAGAATACGTGACCAAAAAAAGTTATGAAGATTGAAAAAGAAAAGCAAATAATTTTCACATGCAATATGATTTCTAGAAAAAATTAAAGCTATTCCATGGGCAAATTATTAGAATCAACAAAAGACCTCAGTAAAATTTCTGGATATAAAATCAATAATAAAAATCATTTATGTTCTGGGAATTCTCTAGTGATCCAGTGGTTAGGACTCGGTGCTTTCACTGCTGTGGCCAGGGTTAAGTTCCTGGTCAAAAAACTTAGATTCTGCAATCCATGAAGTGTGGCCAAAAAGAAAAAAGATCAATCATGTTCCTATATACAAGCAATAAACAAAAACTGTCATTTTTTAAGACACAATTTATGATACAAAGAAAACGATCTTGGCCAAATATGTGTCAAGTCTTAATGGAGGAAATTATAAAATTATTGAAAAATAACTAAATGAGAACTAGATGCTGAAAAAAATCAAAAAGGAAATCAAAATATACCTAGAAACAAATGACAATGAAAACGCAACTCAAAACCTATGGGATGCGATAAAAGCAGTGCTAAGAGGACAGCTGATACAAGCCTACTTCAAGAAACACGAGAAACATCAAGTAAACAACCTAACCTTACACCTAAAGCAACTAGGAAAAGAAGAACAAAAACCCCACAAAGTCAATAGAATGAAAGAAATCATAAAAATCAGAGCAGAAATAAGTGAAAAAGAAATCAAGAAGAACTAGATGAATGGGTAGATGCAATATATTCATTCATAGAATTGTCAATATCATAAAGATGTAAGTTCTTCCCAATTAAATTGATAAGTTCAGTTCAATCAAAATCGAAATAGATATTAATTAACTATATGGTGGGAGTACTTTCACAATGCATATATATATCAAATCACTATGATGTACATCTTAAATATCTTACGATTACATTTGTCAATCATACCTCAATAAAGCTGGGGTAAAAATAACATGTAAAGCACTCCAAAAAAAAAAAAAATCCCAATAGAGTTCTACAAGGAACTTCACAAGGTGATCCTAAAATTCCTAAAATTCCAGATGAAAAAGCAAAGAGCCAAGACTAGCCAAAAAAAATTTTGATGCACAACAAGAACATAGACACATGATAGAATTTCTGCTATCTAATGTTCTTGTTGTTTCTACTCTGTCCATTACTATCTCTCTGAGTTTGCTCAAACTGATGTCCACTGAGTCAGTGATGCCATCCAACCATCTCATCCTTTGTTGCCATCTTCTCCTCTTGCCCTCAATTTTTCTCAGCATCATGGTCTTTTCCAATGAGTCAGCTCTTCACATCAGGTGGCCCAAGTTTTGGAGCTTCAGCTTCACCATCAGTCCTTCCAGTGAATATTCAGGATTGATTTCCTTTAGGATGGACTGGTTAGTTCTCCTTGCTGTCCAAGGGACTCTAAAGAGTCTTCTCTACTACAAGAGTAGAAAAGCATCAATTCTTAATGGTCCAACTCTCACATCCATACATGTCTACTGAAAAACCATAGCTTTGACTATATGGACCTTTGTTGGAAAAGTGATGTCTCTGCCTTTTAAAACAGGGTCTAGGTTTGACATAGCTATTCCTCCAAGGAGCAAACATCTTTTAACAAGTCTTACTATAAAGTGATAGTAGTAAGACAGGGTAGTATTAACAAAGGGACAAACAGATAGACAAAAGTAATAGAATAGAGATACTGGAAAGAGAGATCACAGAAAGAGAGCATACACGTGGAAATTTGATACATATGACAGAGTTGCCATTACAGATCAATCAGAGTAGATACTTGTGCAAATCACTGGCTATCCATTAGAGGAAAGATACAACAAAATTAGATTCCTACCTCACACTATATCCAGAATTAAACTTTTATTGACATAAAGAACTAGCTATGATGATAAAAAAAACTTTGGAAGAGAATAGAGGAAAATATCTTTATGAGCTAAGGGTTGGGGAAATTTTACAGATTTGATCATTAGTCAGGGAGTTAAGATCCCACAAGCCTCACAGCCAAAAAACCAGAGTATAAAACAAAAACAGTATTGTAATAAATTCAATAAAGACTTTAAAAATTAC
Source organism: Okapia johnstoni (assembly GCA_024291935.2). NCBI lineage: Eukaryota > Metazoa > Chordata > Mammalia > Artiodactyla > Giraffidae > Okapia > Okapia johnstoni. Next base: position 6,911,616 of record JAGTYA010000024.1, on the reverse strand, counting down.
CTACATCAAAAAAATCTTTAAAAAAAGAAAAATTAAGACATAGAAATTATTAACATTATAACAAAGAAAAGTTGGATAAATGTGGCCATCTAAAGTTCAAAACTGCATACATCAAAGGATACTATAAAAGTAGTAAAGAGATAAGTCACAGACCAGGAGAAGATATTTATATCAAATGTATCAAAGAATTTTCAGCATGATATGATATTAATTCCTAAAACCCAGTAGCTTAAAGAGAAGCCCAATAGAAAAAATAGGTAAAGAAAGAAGTAGGCAGTTTACAAAAGAAAAAGCCTGAAGGCTAAGAAACATAAAAATATGGTCAATGTTTCAGAAAAATCAGGAGTTCAAGTTTAAACAAATCAACCATGTTGGAAAAAAATCAAAGTGTGCCAATTCCAAGTACTGAGGAGAATGTAGAACAGTGGAAACCCTCATTACACTGATAAAAAGAAGTGACAACTGGCACCACCATTTCGGAAGTTAATTTTGTACTAAAGTTTAATGTGCACATTCTTCTTAGCTTCACACTGGAAATATTAATATTTGTGTGTTTCTCAATGTAATCCTGTACATCAGTGTAATCCTGTACATATGTTAAAATGAACAGAGCTACATATAATAACCTGGACAATAAACATAATACTAAACTAAAAAAGCAAGCTGCAGAAGGATACATATAACATGATACTGTTTCTTAAGACTTTAAACATTATTATTGGTGGACACAATACAGATGCATCAATAGGTTAAGACAGATTTAGGTTATGATTACCTCTGGGGAGAGAGGAAGGGGGAAGGATTAGTGAGGATACACAGGAGGCTTCTATTATATCTGTAATATTCTAGTTAACTCAGCAGTAAGTGCACAGTTCAGTTCAGTTCAGTCGCTCAGTCATGTCCAACTCTTTGCGATCCCATGAACCGCAGCACGCCAGGCCTCTCTGTCCATCACTAACTCCTGGAGTCCACCAAAACCCATGCCCATTGAGTCGGTGATGCCATTTAACCATCTCATCCTCTGTCGTCCCCTTCTCCTCCTGCCCTCAATCTTCCCAGCATCACGGTCTTTTCAAATGAGTCAGCTCTTGGCATCAGTTGGCCAAAGTATTGGAGTTTCAGCTTCAGTATCAGTTCTTCCAATGAATATTCAGGACTGATCTCCTTTAGGATGGACTGGTTGGATCTCTTGGCAGTCCAAGGGACTCTCAAGAGGCTTCTCCAACACCACAGTTCAAAAGCATCAATTCTTCGGCACTCAGCTTTCTTTATAGTCCAACTCTTACATCCATACATGACTACTGGAAAAAGCATAGCCTTGACTAGACGGACCTTTGTTGGCAAAGTGATGTCTGTGCTTTTTAATAGGCTGTCTAGGTTAGTCATAACTTTCCTTCCAAGGAGTAAGTGTCTTTTAATTTCGTGGCTGCAATCACCATCTGCAGTGATTTTGGAGCCCCGAAAAAAAAGTCAGCCACTGTTTCCACTGTTTCCCCATCTATTTCCACTGTTTCCCCATCTATTTCCCATGAAGTGATGGGACCAGATGCCATGATCTTAGTTTTCTGAATGTTGAGCTTTAAGCCAACTTTTTCACTCTCCACTTTCACTTTCATCAAAAGGCTCTTTAGTTCTTCTTCACTTTCTGCCATAAGGGTGGTGTCATCTGCATATCTGAGGTTATTGATATTTCTCCCGGCAATCTTGATTTCAGCTTGTGCTTCTTCCAGCCCAGCATTTCTCATGATGTACTCTGCATATCAGTTAAATAAGCTGGGTGACAATATAGAGCCTTGACGTACTCCTTTTCCTATTTGGAACCAGTCTGTTGTTCCATGTCCAGTTCTAACTGTTGCTTCCTGACCTGCACACAGATTTCTCAAGAGGCACGTCAGGTGGTCTGGTATTCCCATCTCTTTCAGAATTTTCCACAGTTTATTGTAATCCACACAGTCAAAGGCTTTGGAATAGTCAATAAAGCAGAAATAGATGTTTTTCTGGAACTCTCTTGCTTTTTTGATGATCCATTGGATGTTGGCAATTTGATCTCTGGTTCCTCTGCCTTTTCTAAAACCAGCTTGAACATCTGGAAGTTCACGGTTCACATATTGCTAAAGCCTGGCTTGGAGAAGTTTGAGCATTACTTTACTAGCGTGTGAGATGAGTGCAATTGTGAGGTAGTTTGAGCATTCTTTGGCATTGCCTTTCTTTGGGATTGGAATGGAAACTGACCTTTTCCAGTCCTGTGGCCACTGCTGAGTTTTCCAGATTTGCTGGCATATTGAGTGCAGCACTTTCACAGCATTATCTTTCAGGATTTGAAATAGCTCAACTGGAATTCCATCACCTCCACTAGCTTTGTTCATAGTGATGCTTCCTAAGGCCCACTTGACTTCACATTCCAGGATGTCTGGCTCTAGGTGAGTGATCACACCATCGTGATTATCTGGGTCATGAAGATCTTTTTTGTACAGTTCTTCTGTGTATTCTTGCCACCTCTTCTTGATATCTTCTGCTTCTGTTAGGTCCATACCATTTCTGTCCTTTATCGAGCCCATCTTTGCATGAAATGTTCCTTTGGTATCTCTAATTTTCTTGAAGAGATCTCTAGTCTTTCCCATTCTGTTGTTTTCCTCTATTTCTTTGCACTGAATCCTGAGGAAGGCTTTCTTATCTTTCCTTGCTATTCTTTGGAACTCTGCATTCAGATGGGAATATCTTTCCTTTTCTCCTTTGCTTTTCGCTTCTCTTCTTTTCACAGCTATTTGCAAGGCCTCCTCAGACAGCCATTTTGCTTTTTTGCATTTCTTTTTCTTGGGGATGGTCTTGATTCCTGTCTCCTGTACAATGTCACGAACCTCTGTCCATAGTTCATCAGACACTCTATCAGATCTAGTCCCTTATATCTATTTCTCACTTTCACTGTATAGTCATAAGGGATTTGATTTCAGTCATATCTGAATGGTCTAGTGGTTTTCCCCACTTTCTTCAATTTCAGTCTGAATTTAGCAATAAGGAGTTCATGATCTGAGCCACAGTCAGCTCCTGGTCTTGTTTTTGCTGACTGTATAGAGTTTCTCCATCTTTGGCTGCAAAGAATATAATCAATCTGATTTCGGTGTTGACCATCTGGTGAGGTCCATGTGTAGAGTCTTCTCTTGTGTTGTTGGAAGAGGGTGTTTGCTATGACCAGTGTGTTCTCTTGGCAAAACTCTATTAGCCTTTGCCCTGCTTCATTCTGTACTCCAAGGCCAAATTTGCCTGTTACTCCAGGTGTTTCTCAACTTCCTACTTTTGCATTCCAGTCCCCTATAATGAAAAGGACATCTTTGGGGGGTGTTAGTTCTAGAAGGTCTTGTAGGTCTTCATAGAACTGTTCAACTCCAGTTTCTTCAGTGTTACTAGTCGAGGCATAAACTTGGGTTACTGTGATATTGAATGCTTTGCCTTTGAAATGAACAGAGATCATTCTGTCATTTTTGAGATTGCATCCAAGTATTGCATTTCGGACTCTTTTGTTGACTATGATAGATACTCCATTTCTTCTAAGGGATTCCTGCCCACAGTAGTAGATATAATGGTCATCTGAGTTAAATTCACCCATTCCAATCCATTTTGGTTCACTGATTCCTAGAATGTCGATGTTCATTCTTGCCATCTCCTGTTTGACCACTTCCAATTTGCCTTGATTCGTGGACCTAACATTCCAGGTTCCTATGCAATATTGCTCTTTACAGCGTCGAACCTTGCTTCTATCACCATTCCCATCCACAACTGGGTGCACAGGATTTTGTAATATGTATTTATAAATATACCCAAGCCTGGCATTCACAGAGATAATTTGGAGAATGAGAAGTCAAGAAAGTGATACATACAGGGACTTCCCTGGTGGTCCAGTGGTTAAGAATCCACATGCCAATGCAGGGGACATAAGTTTGATCTCTGGTCCTGAAAGATCTCATATGTTGAGGAGCAACTAAGCCCATACACCACAACTACTGAGCCCGCGCTCTAGAGCCCAACATCTTCAGCAATAGAAGCCACCAAAATGAGACGTTCCCAGTCCCCGCCACTAAAGAGGTCCCACTCAGCAACGAAGACCCAGCGCAGCCAAAAATAAAATCAATTAATTGAAAGAAAAAAAGAAAGTGCCACATTGTATATCAAGATTTACAATAAAGATACAGTAATTAAAATAGGATGGGGAATTCCCTGGTGATCCAGTGGTTAGGACTCCAAGATTTCAATGCCGTGAGCCTGGATTTAATACTCCCTCATAGCTCAGTTGGTAAAGAATCTGCCTGCAACGCGGGAGACCTGGGTTTGATCCCTGGGTTGGGAAGATCCCCTGGAGAAGGGAAAGGCTACCCACTCCAGTATTCTGGCCTGGAGAATTCCATGTATAGTCCATGGGGTCGCAGAGAGTCGGTCACGACTGAGCGACTTTCACTTTCACTTTCAGGGAACTAAGATCTAGCAAGTTAGCCCTGCAAGCGGTACTGCCAAAAAAAAAAAAAAAAAGATTAGACAAATTAGACAAGATTAGACAAATAGTGCAAATGGGCAGAATAGAGAGAGAGTCACTGGAGGAGGGAGATGACTACAAAACCAGAGACCTGAGAGCCCCTAAGTCACTGGGCAGCAGGCTCATTCGAGAGCCCTCCCGGGGATGGCAGCCCTGATGCTCGGCAGTCCTGAAGCCTCCCTGACTCCTCCTCATCATAGCTTCAGTTTCTCTCTCTGACTCTCTCAGTTACTCATCCTCCCTCAAACTTTGGGAGGTTGAATCCCAACTCTACCTCTTAACATGGTCCCCTGAGCCTCTTCATCTATGAAGTGGGAATGACACCTCCAACCTCCTCATGGAATTAGGTCTGTAAAGGACTGTGCCCGGCCGCTGGTCCTCACTCTCCTCACTCCTCTTCCTCGTCTCCTCCCTCTCTCTCTCCCTCCTCTGGTCAGGGCTGAGTCCCACGGGCTCCCCGTCTCCAGCCTGGGCACAACTTGGACAGCAGTGAGAACTGCTCCCCTTCCCCTCGCTTGTAAGAGGGGTCACCTCATCCTGCACTGGATCCTGAAAGGAAGCCTCAGGGGTAGGGCAGGGCCCCCAGGGGAGAGATAAGGGGAAAAGATTCAGGCCCAGGGGACTCAAGGGAGCGGGTCTCCCTGATGATTTAGAGCAAGAGAGGACTTAGGATGGAAGGAGCCCTCCGTCTTCCAGCCCCCATTGCTCACCCCGGGGAAGGTAGAGAGGAGGGCCCAGAGTCTGGGCACTGTGCTTAGAACTCTTATTGCTAGACCGCCCTGTTAAAAGAGAGGTTGGGAATTTCCTGGCAATCCAGTGGTTAGGCACTTTCATGGCCGAGGGACCAGGTTCAATCCCTGTTCGGGGAAGAGTATGAAACTGTGTGTTCTGAGAACAAGGATAAGAGGGAATCATTTCACTGTGCATTCTTTCATATCTAACTTTTAACTGGCTTCTTTGTGACCTTTTTATAAAATCTTTTTAAAATTTTTAATAAAAAAGGGATGGAGTCTGAGGTCAGAGTTGAAGTGTTAGTGGCTCAATCATCTCTGACTCTTCACGACCCCATGAACTGTAGCCCGCCAGACTCCTCTGTCCATGGAATTCTCCAGGCAAGAATACTGGAGTGGGTAGCCATTTGCTTCTCCAAAATTGAAAGTGTTAGTCACTCAGACTTACCTAGATCTAAATCCCATTGCTGCCTGCTAGCTGTGACATATCAGGCAAGTTTCTTAACCTTTCTGAACCACTATGGAAACATAGCTATAAAATGAGGATTATAATACAGTATCTATCTACCTCATAAAGTAGTGGTGGTTTAGTTGCAAAGTCGTGTCCGACTCTTGTGACCCCATGGACTGTAGCCTGACAGGCTCCTCTGTCCATGGGATTCTCTAGGCAAGAATACTGGAGTAGGTTGCCATTTCCTTCTCCAGGGGATCTTCCTGACCCAGGAATCGAACGTGGGTCTCCTGCATTGCAGGCAGATTCTTCACCAGCCGAGCTATGAGGGAAACATTTTATTACTTCATAAAGGTATCACATAATTAAATAAGATAATACTCAGGAAAGCAGTGAGCATGGTGTCTGACACCTGGTAGGCATGTGATAAATGTTAGCTAGATTTTTAATATCAGCTTGTGCAGAGTCCCAGGATCATCAGGAAGCAGCACTCAGACAGCCAGGAAAGGCGTCCCCTCAGCCCATGATGCTCCATGACTTGGCCAGGACCCCCAGCTCTGCTCCTGGCTGCCCCCTCCCTGCCCCTGTGCACAAGCAGGGCCCAAGGCGAGAGGTGAGAAGTGGGGATAGCATTGCTGACTGGGCCCCAGCCCCTGCCTCAGCTGAGCAGTACCACCAAGGATCTTGGGGCCCTGTTTGGGGTGTGAGGAGCTTCTAGGATATGTGTGTGTGATTGTATTGATCTCTGTATATGTGGACACGTGTCTATGTGGAGTAGGTTAGTTTGCTATGAGTGAGGAGTAGAGGGTTTCATGTCTGGGCTTCTTATGTCCTGCAAGCGTTCACGCGTTGTATGAAAGTGAGTGTTACTCACTCAGTCGTGTCTGACGCTTTGCGACACTATGGACTACAGCCTGCCAGGCTCCTCTGTCCATGTGGGTTCTCCAGGCAAAAATACTGGAGTGGGTCACCATGCCCTCCTCTAGGGGATCTTCCCGACCCAGGGATCAAATCCAGGTCTTCTGCACAGCAGGCAGATTCTTTACCATCTGAGCCACCAGGGAAGCCTTCATGTGTTATGTGAGTCAGTGCTGCTGTACATGTTGTGTGTCTGTAAGGATGTGTTTCGTCTTGTGGGTAATGATATACATCCCACGAGGGACTTTTGTGTCAAATGTGACAGCGTGTGTATTGTGTGTTGTGAGGAGTCACGGGTTGAGTCAGCAGACGCTAAGGGTCTGTGGTATGATGTGTATTTGTGAAGGGCCATGGATGGTGTCTGTGCGGGATGATGCTGTGTTTTCTGTCAAATGTGTGAGGAAATGCCATGTCTGTTGGTGATTGTGTGTGATAAATGTCTAGGAGAGTGAAAGGATGTATGCTCTGTGAGTGATAAGGGTGTTGGGTGTCCATGAGGGGGTGCTGAGGGGAGGGAAATCCGACGTGACCCAGCTCTGCAGGCCCCTCCAGAGCCTGACCAGCCTCAAGGATCCTAAGGAGCAGCCGGACAAAGCAGCCACACCTGACCCTCTCACCCAGGCCACCAGCCTCTTACCTGAGAAACTGCAGGGACAGTGGTCCAGGAAGTGACAAAGTCACTGAGGGGGAGGTGGGGGCCACCGAGAGCATGTTTCCTGCCGGCTTCTCAGGGACTCAGGAAATGGGGCTGGGAACTGGGAGGAGGCAGAAGGCAGGCCCAGACCCAGGTGCATGACTCAGTTCACGCTCCAATCCCCAGTGAGCGCTGGTAGATAAAGGATTAGGGAAGGCCTGGCTGCGGGCTCTACTGGGTGGGCACAAGGCCAGGAAGTCAACTACTTGGGTGGGGCCCCAACTCCAAGGTCACTAGAAATACCCACATCCCACAGGGATTCTCTCTCTCTCTGCACATCAGCTCAGCCAACAACACTGGATTGCTCCATCTGGTGCAGAACCGCTCTGGGAGGAAGGGCTAGGCCTGGGCTGGCAGAGGAGGAAGGAACTGGGTCCCTTGTCTCAGGGGAAGCTGGGCCCTGACGAAGGTCCCAACCCTGTCTCAAGAGCCCAGGCTTCAGTGGGTGCAGTCTCGACTCCAGCGAGCCCCAGGATGCTAGAAAAGGCCCAAAGCTGCTATCTGAAGATACCTCTGTCTGAGGGGATGCACAGCCAGTCTTGCCCACAGGAAGCCACAGTCCAATGGGTGTGACAACGTCCCCTCAAGTGCTCCCAACCAAGGAGGAGACAGCCTGCCCTCAGGGATGCCCAGTCTGTTAGGGAAGAGGAAATTCTTCTTCCTGAAGCCAGCTCCTTGTAAGAGAAGACATAACATGTCTGCCCTCGTGAGCCCCCAGTTTGAGGGAAAAGAGAGATCCTTGCTCTGTGGAGTGTCTAGTCTGACCATGGCAAAGCACCACAGTTCTGTCAAAGCCTAGGACTCTGCCTGGGCTCCAACTTTGCACATTCTGTGTTGAGAGTTACTCTTTATCTCCACCTTCACCCCCCCTAACCTGACCTTCCGAAATATCTGACGGGGCTTAGCAGGAAGCAAAGCTGCCAGGCCACGGAGAAAAGCAAACTGGGCCATGGCATTCTCAAATACTAGCTCTATGAATCTATGAAACTGAGGTCTGACCACTGCCTCTGGTCTTCAACTGGAGCCCGCTCAGAACTTCAGTTTCCTGGGTCAGTAACAGTCACACATACTCCCTCCATTATCCTTGACACAACACCTGGCACCTAATAGGAACTCAGTAAGTGAAACTGTCTCCTGAGAAACCTGTATGTGGGTCAAGAAGCAGCACTTAGAACCAGACATGGAACAACGACTGGTTCAAAACTAAGAAAGGATTACATCAAGGCTGTATATTGTCACCGTGCTTATTTAACTTCTATGCAGAGTACATCATGGGAAATACCAGGCTGGATGAATCACAAGTTGGAATCAAGATTGCCAAGACAAATATCAACAACCTCAGATATGAGGACGATACCCCTCTACTCACAGAAAGTGAAGAGGAACTAAAGAACCTCTTGCTGAGGGTGAAAGAGAAGAGTGAAAAAGCTAGCTTAAAACTCAACATTAAAAAAAACAAAGATCATGGCATCCCATCCCATCACTTCACGGCAAATAGAAGGGGAAAAAGTGGGAGCAGTGGCAGATTTTCTTTTCTTGGGCTCCCAAATCACTGCAGACCCTGTCTGCAGCCATGAAATTGCAAGACACTTGCTCCTTGAAAGAAAAGCTATGACTAACCTAAACAGCATTTTAAAAAGCAAAGACATCTCTTTGCTGACAAAAGTCCATATAGTCGATGCTATGGTTTTTCCAGTAGTCATATACAGATGTGAGAGTTGGACCATAAAGAAGGCTGAATGCCAAAGAATTGATGCTTTCAAACTGTGGTGCTGGAGAAGACTGTTGAGAGTCCCTTGGACAGCAAGGAGATCAAACCAGTCAATCCTAAAGGAAATCAACTTTGAATATTCATTAGAAGGACTGATGCTGAAGCTGAAGCTCCAATATTTTGGCTATCTGATGCGAAGAGCTGATTCATTGGAAAAGACCCTGATTGATGCTGGGAAAGATTGAAGGCAAAAGGAGAAGGACGTGGCGGAGGATGAGATGATTAGATAATATCACCAAATCAATGGACATGAATTTGAGCAAACTCCAGGAGATAGTGGACAGAGGAGCCTGGAATGCTGCAGTCCATGGGGTCACAAAGAGTCGGACACAACTTAGTGACTGAACAACAAGTGACAGCCACTTTATTTACCCAAGTTCCTGCCTGGTGTTGCTAATTGGAAGTCAAATCCATTCTTCATATCAACTCAATTGGACAAATTGTTAAAAATGAAAAGCAGTTTTTAACTGTTGAAAAAAAAGAAAAGCAGTTTCTCAGATTCCACTTCAAGAGTTTTTCTGAATCAGCGGTGCTGGTTAGGGGACCCAGGAAATGCATTTTTTTTTTTTATTAGAGTGAGGAGGGACGAGGGTTACTTTATTATTATTATTATTTTTATCTTGGCTATGCTGGGCCTTCGTGGTGGCCGGCAGACTTCTAATTTCAGAGCACAGGCTAGAGCTTAGGCTCAGTGGCTGTTGCACAGGGGCTTGGTTATTCCACAGCATGTGGGATCTTAGTTTCTGGGCCAGGAATCGAAACCATGTACCCTTCGTTGGAAGGCAATTCTTAACCACTGGACCACTAGGGAAATCACAGGGAAATGAATTTTTTTTTTAACATATATTTTATTTATTTAGGCTATTTTATTTATTTATTTAGGCTGAGCCAGCTGTCAGTTGTGGCATGTGGGATCTAGTTCCCTAGTCAGGGATCGAACCTGTGCCCTCTGCATCATGAGCACAGAGGCTTATCCACTGGGCCACCAGGGAAGTCCCGGGAAATGAATTTTTAACAAGCACCCAGGTGATTCCAAGGTAGGAAGTTGATTGCAGAGCAGGCTTGGAGGGAGGCTGGAGGAAGCCAGGGACTAGGCAAGGAGAGGCCGATTACCTAAAGGCTCTTTCTAGCTAGGTTCACCTGCTCTGAGCCAGAGGTGTAGGGTGAAGATTTTGACATCTCTGGCGGAACCCCAAGCTCTCTCCACCCCTACCTCCCAGTGGACTCTCTGTCCCTGCCTAAGTTTCCAATGCTGGCTGGGTTAACCTGGAAGCTTGTTAAAGACCCAGTTGTCTGTCTCTTCCACCCTGAATCCTAATCTTCAGGGAGACCAGAGAATGCTTTTTAACAAGTTTCCCAGGCGACCTCCACCCTCTGCTTTTCCACCCAGTTCTTGGAGCAGGAACCACCCTCCAGCCAGCTGTGCCAGGCAGTGGATTCTTTGATCTCCTTCGCCCTCAGGACAGCAGATTTGAGAGATGAGGAAGCTGACGCTCAGAGAAGCTTCAAGGCTCCAGTCTGCCTGATGCCAAACACAGGCCTGTCGCCTCATTTGCAAGGTCTGTTCTCCAATAAACAGAATCTCAATAAACAGAGTTCATGGAACAGGGATGCAGAAGGTATTTTTGGCCTGATTTTACAGAAGAGGAAGCTAAAACCCAGAGAAGGTAAAATGACTGGCCAGGATTACAAAGCCAGTGAGGGACAGAGCAAGGTGACCTGAGCCCCATCTGAGCTCTTTCCTACCCAGTCAGGGCCAGACGTCCCCACTATCCCCAAACCCATTGGTGAGAAGCGCCAGTGACCTCCAGCAAGGGGGGAAATGAGGTGTATGTGCTAGGATGAAAGCGGGGGTGAGGAGGCACTGAGGTTCCACCCAGGGCAGGCCCAGACCTATCCACACCCACACACATACATACTCTCTCTCTCACACACACACAGACACACACACTCTCACACACACACACACACTCTCACACACACACACTCACACACACTCACACACACACACTCTCTGTCTCCAACCTGGAGTCTGTGAAGAGGGGCCAGAAGGTGGTGCCCAACTGTGGCAGCCCCAGACAGTCACTGAGTCCACAGCCATGGGGTGGGGGTGGGGGATTTTGAGGGGGTGTTTGAGTGTCCAGACTGATGGTTTCAGTGGTCACTCCTCATTTTTTATGTATTTTTTGGTTCCACCCGGTCTTCATTGCTGTGCACAGACTTTCTTTAGTTGTGGCAACTGGGGGCTACTCTTGTTGCGGTACACGGGCTTCTCATTACGGTGGCTTCTCTTGCTGCGGGACATGGGCTCTAGAGCACACGGGCTTCAGCAACTGCATCTTGCAGGCTCCAGAGCGCGGGCTCAGTAGTTGTGACACACAGGCTTAGTTACCCGCAGCAGGAGGGAGCTTCCCGGATCAGAGATGGAAACTGTGTCCTCTGCACTGGCAGCAGGGTTCTTTACCACTGGACCACCAGGGAAGTCCCACACCTCAAAGGGACGGTTCTCACTTGACATGTGATGAAGCTGAGGCCTAAATGCCCGGACACGACCCCTAACTGGCTCAGCCTAGGGTGGCCCACAGGCAGCAAGCAGTGAGCTGCAGTCTGGGAGATGGGGGGTGCTGGGATCACCTCCGTTATTCACAGCAAACTGCAGGAAGAGCAGTGAAGTAGTTCATCCAGCCTCCCATTCTTTCTGGACCCTGGCGCGCCTCCAGCCAGCCTTTCCTGCCCAAGGAGCCCCTTCCACTATTCACGGATGAAGGGGCTGGGCCAGCTGCTACAGCCATGCCTGGCCTGAGTAACATAGCTGGTTCAGTGCCTAACGCACACCTCTCCCTCAGGAAAAGTCACCGTTGAAAAGATTGCTCTGAGCAGGGTTATGGGAATGGGCTGGGACCACTGCTGACCTCTGAAGTGGGTCTGTGGCTATCCTGTGCCAGAAGGGAAATGGAAAGGCGTTAGTCCGTTCGGGAAAAAGAGGATGTCGTGGCTGAAACCCAAATTCCTTATTACGACTTACTGATCTCTCTGGTCTCTCCTTGCCCCACTTCTCTGCTCCAGGCGTGACAAAAGGGTGTTCAGTTCCATGAATTTGCTACACTCTTCCCTCCGGGGCTTTGCACACGCCGTTCCCTCTGATGGAAACATCTTCCCCTCAAGTCCTGCCCTAAGCAGGGCAATCTGCCTTTCTTCCTTTCTTGCCAAGAAGACTGTACTGGAAATAGTAGGTATCCAGTCCCAAGGGCACGCCCTGGTCTATGGCCCACCCATCCTCCTTTGCTGTTTTCCCAGATTTACAGTCAGAGGTGGCCACATTGTACACTTTCAGGCCAATGATACCTTCAAGGGGAAGTTTTGCTTCCTGGATGACTTCTGCTTGGCAACGAGTATGAGGTATGGTGCTGCCACCACCACCTGAGACGCTGCAACTGTAAGATGACGAGTCCTTCAGAGAGGAGAGAGGGGAGGCCAAGGAAGAGCCAGGTTCCTCGGTGGCACTGCTGAGGTCATATACATCACCTGAAACAGCCTGCCGCCACACTTCTGTGAGAAGATAAGCCCCATTTGTTTGCTCTAGTTATTCCCTCCAGCTGAAAATGTCCAACTTCAAAAAGGTCACTTCCTCCAGGAAGCACTCCCGACTACTTAGAACAGGGTCAAAGGTCCCCTCCTCGGAGCAGTGGATGCACTGAGCCTTTAACGCCGGTGCACCACACGCTCCAGGAAGATGAGGTCAGTGGCAAGGGCCTATGGCATTCACGTTTTATTCCTAAGCCAGAATAGCGGTTGGCTGCACAAGCATATCTGGACCTGATCGCTGGCACAGCTTCCTTGGGAGCAAAGACAGGTCCTGGCCCTCATGAGCTTACAAAAGCCAGTTGAACTGTGACCACTACATAACCTCCAGGGAAGGGGTGGGCAAGTACACATCCACCCTGGAGTGAGGTGGGGGTGCTCTTCAAGCTAGGAGACAACACGGATGTTCCCAGCGCAGGTAGGTCAGTATTACCTCAGACGTGTGGCACTCTGCAGGGTGACTAAACAGCTTCCTCTCTCTACCTCAGTTGGGTTTCAGTTAAAACCCCACCCAGCCACCCTGGTGCTCTCATCACCTGCAGTTTGGACTCAGCTGCACTTAGAAGGACAGTAAGACACCCAAGCTTCTGTCCCCTCCCATAGAGAAGCAAGTCAGAAGTTGTAGGATCTCTTGACACTACAAGACATCATACCTCGGTGATTACTGAAACTCTTTACTGCAAAACACTGTGAAAGTCTAGCTTCAAGTCACCCAGTTTCTATCTTCACATTTTAGGTGTCACCTTTCTTTCTCCTATGTCCCTCCCGAAGGCTAGTCCTGTCTCTCACAGCCAGCAGGACACCAGAGTATATATAGCACAGACAGGATGCATCCATACACTATTTCATTTAATCCTCAAAAGAATCAGTATTTTCATTTCACACAGAAATAACACTGGCAACACCTGCAGAGCACTACAGTAGCTACCTTATATAAGCTGTAGCTAGTCCTCCCTAAAAGGTGCCAGTGATCTATATTCCCATTTGCAGGTGAAGAAAACTAAGGTTCAGCATGTAAGTGGTCAGAAGACAGGTCTGTCCAAATCCAAAGCACTCTGCAGCTGGGCCAAGCCCAATAAGAGACCCACCTATGGAATAATACCTGAGCAACAGTACATGAGTAATTAGGGTATAAAAATTTATTACACATACAGAATATTACCACTAACAAATGCAGACAGGCAAGGACACCACGGTACAGGATGGAGGAAGGCTAGCTCTTTGGAAAGTGAACAGGTTGGGTGGCTTGGAGCCTCATGCCACGCGGGTTGGCCAGTCAGATGGGAAAGCACATGCCAAACTCCAGGGACGTCAGGGCGTCCAGTGACCTCTCTGGGTGTTGGCTGCCTTCCCATCTGATCTGGGGCTTCGAAGGACACCACACCCAGAAGCAAGCAACTGAAGCAAAGGGGCTCCCTAAGGTGGCCCAGGCTTGTCTCTGAAGTCACGGCAACACCAGTGTCAGCAGTGTGTTTAATTGGATGATTTCCACAAACTACACACAACGTTTCTAACCATCACACTTCAGTGAAGTACAAAACGTTAAGTTACAGGCTGTGGGAAGAGAAGGCAGCACCTTCCAGTCCCAGCTGGTCTGGGGGGTAAGGGTGGGGGGAGGTTTCTTTTTAAACCGAGCCCCTCATTTCAATGTACAAAAGAATTACTCTGATCGGTATTAAATTGTATTGAAAACAAAATGGACTAAAAAGCAAATACTACTCTATGTTGGGGTGAAAATGGGAGGAAAGAATGAGTCCTTCAAAGCAGGAGGGAGACAGTTGGGGAAGGTTCTGTGGCTGTGACCCTTGGCGGTCACTCACGCTGCTCCATTTTTACTTTCGGTGGTCTCAGGAAGGTCCGATTTTTCTTCTCTTTCTTTCCTTTCGTATTGGCTTGGAAGTTTCGCCAGCTGTCCACGCGACCATCTCGACTTTCCTAAACACAAAAGAGGTCTGCGGTGAGGAAACCAGCTGGACAAAGGAAGGGCCTACACCTGCTCTGCCATCCCCCTTGTAGGCCGACCTGGCCTGGGCCTCTGGAATAATCGCAGTATAACAAAGCAGAGGTTTCCCACCACTTCCATGGGCCCAAGAAAGAGTCATACCACCCCCCTAGAAGGCAGGATAAGCCACAGGCTGAAAAGGAGGATGAGGTGAGTAAAAGCCGTGACAACGAGGCCATCCTTTGCTGGGGACCTCCGGGCTAGATACTTAGTGCCTGCTATTTCTAATCCTCACGTATGGATGTGAGAGTCGGACCATAAAAAAAGGCTGAGCACTGAAGAACTGATGCTTTTGAATTGTGCTGAAGAGAAGCACTCTTGTGGGGAAGACTCTTGAGAGTTCCTTGGACTTCAGGGAGATCAAACCAGTCAATCCTAAAGGAAATCAACCCTGAATATTCACTGGAAAGACTGATGCTGAAGCTGAAGCGCCAATACTTGGGCCACCTGCAGTGAAGAGCTGACTCACTAGAAAATACCCTGATGCTAGGAAAGGTTGAGAGCAGGAAGAGACAGGGACGAGAGAAGATGAGATGGTTAGATAGCATCACCGACTCAATGGACATGAACTTGAGCAAACTCAGGGAAGCCTGGCATGCTGCAGTCCATGAGGTCGCAAAGAGTCAGACGTGACTTAGTGACTGAACAACAATAACATTTCTAACCCTCACAAAAAGCTCCAGTGTGTCATCCCACCTCCACTTCACAAAGACACCAGGGCTCAGAGGCTGCATCCTTTTCTCAAAGCCACCTGTCTGGCCAGCAGTACAGCCACTCTTTCCCCCACACCTTCCTTCTGCCCCTTAAAATTTGGATGGAGGTGCGAAACCAGCATAATGCCTGGCCGGCTGTGCTGGGAGGACCACAGGAATCCTTCCCCCTTGCAGAGGGGCCTTCTCATTTTCTCTCTCTGCACACATGTGGTGGGACAGAAACAAAGCCATCATCTCTGGTTAGCCTATCCCTACCCTGAATCCTAAATGTTAACAGAAGATAAGACCAAATGTGGCTCAACTCAGGAAACCAGGCTGAGCCTCTGAAGGATGAACCAAGATGTCAAACAGGAATCAAGCCCGAAGTCTCTCTGTAGGCAGGACACCAGAGGTTACAAGAACCTCGAGTTCTACTCACAGACCTCTAAGTGGGGCACTGCTCCACACTTATCCCTAAATTAAAGACAGTGTGAACCACTGTCTTGAGCCCACTTGGCAGCTGTGCCTGTCACACCCCTGCCAACAAGCCCGGGAGCAGAGAGGCGGCTGAGCCAGGACTCGGTCCCCAAAGCCCCCGACCTTCCCCACAAGAGCCATCTCCCCGACCATCTGCCCCAGGCAGTCCTGGGACTGCCCAGCAATCAAGGTTCTCAGCTGGGAAACTTCCTCCCTCTGGAAAAAGGGTCTCCTGTCACCTTGGAAGTTTACCTCAAAATTTTTCTGCCACTCCCTTTCTCGTTTGGCTTTTTCTTGAGCTTCAATCTCTTCCTCCCGTTGTCGCTTCCTAGGAGGAAAACCAAACCACAGGACTTAGATGGTACTTGGAGACTGTGTTAACCATACAAGTTAGGCATGTTCCCCACAGAAGCCAGCGTACAAAGTCAGTCAATTCCCTAGGGTTCTCCTGGAAAGGGCTCAGAGCACGTCACGAATGTCTCATTCCGAAACACGTAGATGAGACCGTGGGCAGGGCTGGGGGGCAAAATACAGACACTGCCATTACAGAGACAGACAGATTAAGCCATCAAAGCCCAGCCAACACTAACTGGAGGTTCTGGCTCAGACCCTGACGAAGCCATCTTGAGAACTCAGGCCACCTTACTTCTGTGAGAGTGACCATCACAACAGCAAAAGTTCTCATTCACGAGGATTTCTTCACAAAACCCTATCCCAAAACAAGCCATTTCACACAATCCCAATCAACGAAACCTAGTTATTGCTGAACAGCAATCAACAATACAAAATACGTAAACTAAATCAACCTCAAGATTTTTATTTTTTTTGGTCACACTGCTTGGCTTCTGGGATCTTAGTTCCCTGATCAGGGATCGAACCAGACTACCTCAGCAGTGAAAAACATGGAGTTCTAACCACTGAACCATCAGGGAAGCCCCAACCTCAAGATTTCCAATGAGGAAGACAAATCATACTTTAGGGCAATAAGTACACTGTAAGAGATCACACTGTACCACTAAATACTCACCAAAATTGCAGCCACTATTCACACAAAAGGCTCTGGCCTCAGTAACTGCCTACTTCACTCCAGGAAACCAGGAAGAAAACACACAGCACTCTTGATTATAAATGCCCTAAGGACAAGCCTATTCAATATTTCCCAGAAGTCAGACAGAATTCCTTACCCTAGTGATTCAAAAGTTTTGCTATTTCCAGTATTTAAATGATGTACTGTACAGTAATTCCTTCATCAGAAAAATCCCCAAAGACCATTTTGGTTAATATAGGTATTTAGACATGGCTTAAACGAATATACCAATATATACCTTTCATGCATCTCTTTGGCTTCTCTCTCTTTCCTTTTAATTTCCAGCTCAGCAAAGAGTTTCATTGTCTGTTTGTATACTGCTTGTTTGAACTACAAAAAAAAAGAAAAGAAAAGTAAATATTTTATCAGCAATTTGAATTAAATATTTTTTGATGGAGCCCAGGACAAAAGCAAATTAGACCAACAAGGAAAAACTGATGCTGGCTCTCTCCTGGGAGATAAAGAACACATCCGTCTACGAACTCTTCCACATGGGGGTGATACAGAGGAGCCTTGTTCTGGTAAAAAAGCACCAATGAGGAAAACAAAAACAACTCGACCTGCTTATCACAACCGCTGAAATTTTGGAGGGCTCTTTCCAACTTGCAAAAATAACCTTCAATTTTCTTTGTACACATATTTGATAATTAGTGTGAGTGAGGCACCACTTGCGGTACAACTAGAGATACGCAGGTGCCATCAGGCAGACCGGCCCTGGAAGTCTCTCGACTGAGGCAGAGCTCCTAGTCGTCCCCATCCTCACCCCATTATCTCTTCCCCCTTCTTGCACAATCCCTTATCTCAAGGCACATGGCCACCCAGCATAAATGCCTGCATCCCCCAGGCTTCTCTGTAGCTAGGTGTGGCCATGTAACTTAAGTTTCAGGAAATGAGTTGTAAGGAAAAGTGATGCAGCTACTTTCTGGAATGTTCTTGGAGGGAGCACACGTCTCCCTTCCTGCCCTCTCCTCCTACCCTGCTATGAGGGGTGACAACATCTCCTGGACTGCGAAAATGAAGGTGACACCCTCGGTGGCAGAGCTACAGACAAGAGGACACTGAGCCCTCGAATCACACCCAGTCCAGCAGCCGTGTTCCCAAAGACACTGGGGAGAGAAGAGCACTGACTCATTCAAACCACCATCATTTGGGGTCTCAGCTGTATGCAGCTGAACTTGTATTCTGGCTCACACATTGACAGAAACAGATAACACAATATTATATTTGTAACACAATATAAACACTTTGTATATTTTCAATAAAGAAATAATAAAAAAACAACCCATCATACAGATTTCATAGGGTTTATATCCTAAAATCAGAGACACCAGAGCAAAGGGTGATATATGGAGAAAAAGGGAAATAAAGGAATCCTCAAATTACTATCACTTCTGAACACTGTTACCTGCCAGGCACTGCTCCAGGAAAGCAATGCTGACAAACTCCAGTCTCTAATAAGGACAATTAAAGAGGTAACAGAATCCATATGAATATTTCAATATTTTTAAAAGTTCTTGGATGAACTGTTTCTGGTGATTTTGATTTTTTTTTGTTTCTCTGCTTTTTCTGAATTTTCTATCATTAGCATGTGTTCCTTTATAATCAGGGGGAAAAAATAACTAAAAAGAAGTTAAGGTTCTTAACAATGGAGAACAAAGGAATATTTATAAGAGTCTTCAGAAAAGACTAAAAAGGATAGACAGAAGGGAAAGTAGGGCTGAGGAGAAAAAAACTAAAATACTGAAATGGAGTAAACCCAAAACCCGCCAGAAAGGATGGCCTAACAGTTTTCAAGAAGTAGTGTTACCACACAGAAGAGGGGACCAGTTGCTGTCAGTGAAATCGCTGATGGAAAAAGCTGACAGGAAGCAGCTCTAGCAAGACAGCTGCCCCTCTATGAATCTTTTAAGATAAGCATGTGGAACAAGTTACTTGACCTAACTTGAGGCAAGATTAAGATGACCTGAAATTTTTCAGGCTAGTGAGGCAATGAGACACAGATATATAAGAAGACTCTCTCTCCAGCCCAATCCCCACCGAAGAACCCACAGGATGGACCGATGCGTGCCACTTCCCTGGAAGCATATTGTTACCCGAAGCACAGTGGGCACCCACAGCTGGTAGACAGCTGTGTACACTGTGGGTGCTCCCCAAGTTGACTATCCCAGCTGCAACTGCACTGTACTTAGGTGATGTAAAGCATCATGGAAATTGACGAATGTGGTTACAAAAACAAATATTTGTTGGTGCATTTGCTAGACCTTCCTTGCTGCATGGGCTTTTCTCTAGCTGTGGTGAGCAGGGACTACTCTCAAGCTGCAGTGCACGGGCTTCTCATTGTGGTGGCTTCTCTTGTTGCAGAGCACAGGCTCCAGGGCATGCAGGCTTCAGCAGTCGCCGCGTGTGGGCTCCGTAATTGCGGCTTCTGGGCTCTAGAGCTCCAGGCTCAGTAGCTGTGGCACACATGCTTAGTTACTCCGAGGCCTGTGGGATCTTCCCAGATAAGGGATCGAACCCATGTCTCCCGAACTGGCAGGCGGATTCTTTACCACTGAGCCACCAGGGAAGCCCTTGTTGGTTCTTTTAAAACTAAGTGGAATGCTTTAGCAAGAGTCAAACATAAGACTCTAAAAATAACTGCTGCGGAATTCAAGGTACAGGTGAAGTATCTGAAAAAAACAACCTAGGATTCTGCTCTTGGTCTGCTTCACAGGTACCTCAGCTTGCAATGTTCTTCAAGAGAAATTAAAAGCAGAAACTATGGACGATGCTTTGAGTGTTTTATAAAGTCAAGTATGAGCTCCAACAAGCAGACACATCCTCAAAGGAATGGCCATAGCCCTCTATCCCCGAAAGAGTTGGGTTTTTCAAAAAGCAGAATGAATGCACGTGTTAATATTTTAAGGTAAACTGCTTCCAGCACGTGTGCATCAATCTTTAAACCTCCCTCTCTTTAACCCATCAGCTGTAAACCATTCACACGAGATGAAGTGGCTTTTCCCATTTCGAACCTACCAGCTCAGGGTCATCCTCCTCCACATTTGTAGGCTTTCCTTCCTTCTTTAATTGCTTTTTTCGCTCTTTCACCTAAAAAGAATTTGTTTTCCATCAAAAAATGAGCACTTATACTTGAGAATATCCATTAAGCTACAAATACATGATGTGTGAGCTTTTCTACAGTTGTAACAAAAAGTCTGCATTGAAAAAAGATAAGCCCTTGCCTTCCCTCCAAACCAGCAATGCAACTGAAGAAAATGAGGAACCGGGGTCCCTTCTCCAACCTCATCTAAAATTCAACACCAGGGGACAAACAGGGGAGCTGTCCCCAACTCACATCCCAGGCCAGATCCAAAGAATCTTTGATCCACTGAACAGATTATAAATTTATCTTTCAGGGCTTGTGGTTATGTGTTTATAGCAAAGAAAGTAGATATGTCAAGTTTTAAAGAAGCTACAGAATCTGTAGCATCAAATATGATTGTTTTCTGGCATTTCTACACCTGCATTCTGGGTAACCGTCACTGGGAAACTTCCTTAAACCAACAATTTTCACATAATTTTGACCACCATTGAGATCCCCCCAGAGAGTAAATATATCCATTCACGTAAGAATGGCATTTACTCCGATAAATTACCATTCAGTCCAGCAAAACGCCAAGTGCCTTCCAAGCTCAGAAAGACCCTACTGCCACCCTGTGGTCAGAGAGCCTGAGTGGTGGCTCCTTTACAGGTAAAATACAGAGGAAGGGTAACTATTACAATAATTCGTGGACAAATTGTCAGGTCCTTTCCTGGGTGTCTACCAGAATCTGGCCCTCGAATTCCAACATCTGACCAGCAAGACACAGTTATGGCAGTCTGTCTTTTCTTTTTACTCATTTCCTTCATCTAAATTGGCTTCATTACTATGACTGGTTATACAGTTGTTACAGATACCAAAGCTCTTCAAATAATAGGTCACATCTATATTCATTCCCAATAGAAACTGCCCTTATAAAACAGCCTCCGGAGTTTTGCCCCAGCAAGTGAAAAATTAAAACAAAGACCTTTCTTAAGATAGCTAGTTAGAAGATAAAGTTAAGATAGCTTCTTAACATTTTCCACCACTCAGGAGATTTAGGTATTGCAAAAAAAATAAAGCCAGCTATAACTGAATTTATTTCAGTTGAGTCCTTCCCAACCCTGTTATTAACAGAGACATCTACCTCCTCCTGTTTTTTTTTAAAAATGTACTCACACCCCTTGCCAGACTTTCTCAAGCCCGTTTCAGCTCTGTCACAGAGACAAGGATAACAGTCCAGGGCCAAGCAGCACCACGGCTGCTCTACTGTTCCACTCTCAGAATGGGGCACAGTGCCGAGAGGACAAGAAGAGCTTTCCACACACGGGACTGCTAGGGAAAGACGCAGGTACAGCGTCCTGGCCATGCACCCTCAGAGCTAGGAGTGAATGCCAGCTTCAGGCACCCACTGTGCACAACCACAACCACCGCAAAGCAGTGGAGACCACAGGGGCAGTCAGGCCAGGCAGGCGTCGCCATGTCAACGTTAACATTCACCCTCCTACAGGGAGGCGTACTAATACTTCCTGTAAACACAGCAGCACTATAAATACTTACGGTGTGTTCCACGTATTCTTTTCCTGCCTGAATTACATCCAGGGCCCTCTTCTTTTGTTCCTGATCCAGTAGCAACTTGTAAGCTTTGTCCACAGCTAATGCAAAACATTGAAATTAACTGTTTCTGCAAACACCCTCTCAAAGTCTGAACTCTACTCAGGCAGTGCAAATGGACTTGTGCCATCTAAAAGCATTCCCTACTTTGTTACATTATTTACTGCTGTTACACTAATTTACAAACGTACAACTATGGCAATGACTTTCTTTGAGAGCCTTGGAAGAAAATTAAGTATACGCTCAAGGCTAATTACACCACATCTAGATTTAATTCAGTGATCAAATTCTTCCCATTATTTTTTATGTTCAAAGGGAAAAAAAGAGCCTATGCAGTAATAGTCTTTGTTGGCACACAAAAGTTTTAACTAAGCAAAGTTAAGGTCTATTTCTAAACAGCAACATTCTGCTTTGAACAACAACTATACTGAAAACCACAGCTTCTTCATGACCACAAGACAAAACTGCAGCATTATTTTCTTGATCCAGGACTAGGAACAGTTAGTCCTTAGCAGTGACACAATGCTACTCACAAGCAGGTACATTTACAAATACCTTCAAAAGCCTTTTGTGCTCTGTCAGCATCATCTTGATTTTTGTCAGGATGCACCAGTATGGATAACTATAATCAGAGAAAAGTTAGCTTTTCAGTAAGAGGAACATTTAGTAATTCTTCACCTGCACTGCACCTCTCCACAACCAAAAGCTCTAAGATACTAGGGCAAAGACTGTTAGCCAGAAGCATTTTTTTAAAAATTAATAAATGCCGTAAAATGCCCAGAGGTATTACATTAATCCTTAATAAAATTCAAATATCAACAGGTAAATGCACACAGGTGGAAAACAGTTAGTTGAGAACAAATGTAAGCCTGGCATCATGAAGATGCTCTGATAATTTGGGTAAGGGAAGGGAAAAATGAAAAGTACCAAGTTCCTTTTATGTTTCTCGTATGGAGCACTAAACAGGATTAAACAGGTCTGAGATATCATCTCTTTCCTGAAAGAATTTCTAATATGAAGCAGTAGCTCTCAGTTCCGGCTGTGCTTAAACCTTGAGAAGATTTTTAGGAATACAGAGGACTACTTTCCAGCCTTAGACCTTCTGAATGAGTCTCTGGCATCTGCACTTTTTAAATCTCTACTAGACTGTGTATCACAGACTTCCCAGGTGGCTCAGTGATAAAGAATCCACCCGACAATGCAGCAGATGCAAAAGATGTGGGTTCCTTCCCTCAGTCGGGAAGATCCCCTCGAGTAGGAAATAGCAACCCACTCCAGTATTCTTGCCTGGAAAATTCCATGGACTGGGCAGCCTGGCAGGCTATAGTCTACGGGGTGGCAAAGAGTCAGGCATGACTGAGCATAGCACAGCAACAGACTGGGTATCAGATGATATTACAGAAAGGAATTGGTGTTGATTTGTTAGGTGTGACAGGCAGTTAAGCAAGCAAATGTCCTTCTCGGGAGGGGATATATGTATACTTATAGCTGATTCACATTGTTGTACAGCAGAAACACAACATTATAAAGCAATTATACTCCAATTAAAAAAGAAAATGTCCTCTTTTACTTTGGTGGGATAACTGCTTCAGCATTTAGGTGTTAAGCATCATGGTGTCTGTAATTTACAATTCAGCCAAAAATACACAGCTACTGAAGGGAACTAATGCGTACAGATGGTGACTATATGGGCTGTCATTGTTTTATTCTTTCTTTTTAAAATATAATTGAAACTTCTTATGACTAAAAAGTTAAAAACAAAACCCTCCGCAGGTGACCCTTTCAGACAGCCAGGGTTAAGAACCACTGACCTGTCACTGAAAGACAGAAACAGCTTGAACACAGGGATTGTGCTGGGATGAAAGCAAGTGGGCATCTAATGCTAAGCCCAGGACTACTGGAGCCAGAATCCTGGGTTCCAATTTCAACGGCAATCACCAACTAGCTGTGAGACCTTGAGCAGTTCACTTAATCTCTGCCTCAGTTTCCTCCTCTGTAAGTGGGACAATACTATATACCTTTAGATCACTGGATTATTGTAAAGATGAAATGAGATAATGCAAGTAAAGAACTTAGCACACTAGTACACATTAACAATAGCACATAAAGAAGACCTATTCTAACTGCTTCATGTGTGTAACCTCATTCAAATCCTTATAACAATCCCAGGGTAGTCAGCATTGTTACATGAATTTTACAAATGAGCTAACAGGGCAAAAGTTGAAAGTAACTTGCCAGAGCTCACAGTGCTCGTAAGAGGTATAGCCAAGACTGAAACTCAAGTCAGCTCCAGCTCAGGCTCTTAACTATTAGGGCCTATTAACGACTAAATAAAAAATCTTACCGAGTTCTTTGTATTGTTATATAAATAGTCTAAAAGTTTTTACTATGAATTTGAATAAATGTTTATTTAACTGGGAAAAACTGCTAATGTACTACATTAGAAAACTAGAAATTGTAGAAAAAGAGGTAAATGCTGAACATAAATGCAGAGTAGAACTCAGGAACCAAAAAAAACTATCAAGTTATATCATGGGAAATGCCTGGGTAGGCAAAGATTAAGAACACCTTGGTTTAATAACAGATCTGAAGACGATTATGAGCCAGCAATGGGAAGGCAATGACCGTATTGAAAAAGCAATCACAGGGAACTCCCTGGTGGCCCAGGGGTTAAGACTCTGCGCTTCTACTGCAGGGGTGCAAGTTTGATCCTTGGTGGGGGAATTAAGATCCCACATCCTTCACAGTGTGGCCAAAAAACTTCTAAAAATAAAGTACATAAAAGATGTTAAGTTGAAGAAAAAAGAAATTTTAAAGGCATGAAATACACAGAAAATTTAATTTCCAAAGACATTAGAGGGAGTGTGATTATTCAGCTCGTAGAGGAAAAGGCTGGGGGTTACTCAGCTGTCAAAACTGGACTGAAAGTCAAAGTGTTACTCGCTCAGTTGTGTCTGACTCTTTGTGACCCTATGGACTGTAGACCGTCCAGCTCTTCTGTCCATGGGATTCTCCAGGCAAGAATACTGGAGTGGGTAGCCATTCCCTTCTCCAGGGGATCTTTCCAACCCAGGGACTGAACTCAGGTCTTCTGCAGGGATCAAACCCAGGTCTCCTGCGTTGCAGGCAGATTCTTTACCATCTGATCCACCAGAGAAGCCCCAGACTGGAAGGGTGTTTTAAAAGGCTACTATAAACTCTATAGCCTGAGTTATTAAGTATCAGAATGAGCAATAATCAGAGGTCTCGGATCTCCTTTCTGAGAGAACTTTCTGAAAGCACTCTTTATATTAAACCAGGTATCTTTTGAGTATTCATATAGGTTCACAAAAGACAGAATTATTGAGGAATGGGATCTTAAAAGTAAATCACTGCTATGAATCATTTAACATGTTCTCTCCTAGAAGCCAGTGTATTTGGTAAGTACTGTACAATATGACTCCATGAAAGCTTTCTACTCTACCTTGTACTTTCCCCTCTTAATTAAGGGGCTGGAGAGATTCTATTTGGATGTAAAATTCATCCCATTCATAGGTAAGCTATGGTCATTCAACTATTTAAGATTAAGTCACTGTAATTTTTTTAAGAATTACAAAATTAAAGAAAAAAAAAAAAGTTAAATTTTCGCCCAAAAGTCGTAACAATAAGTCCTAAGAAAATCACATGCTCAATACATTTTCAAAAGGCTCAAACTCCACCCATTACAGGACTATAGCGCCATACCTGCCGAAACCTCTTTTTTATTTCTTCATCTGTCACTTCAGGATCTATCTGAAGAACCTGGAAGAATCAAAATCCAAATTGTAAAAGAGATCAAAAGAATTTATATATTTAAGAGATGCCCAATAATTATAATCGGTATCCAACAGTTGTCAGCGTTCTAGAACAGTTCTAAAAAATGTTCAAGAAACAGAAATGATGGAGAAGGAAATGGCAACCCACTCCAGTATCCTTGCCTAGGAAAACCCATGGATGGAGGAGCCTGGCAGGCTACAGTCCATGGGGTCGCAAAGAGTTGGACACAACTGAGCGACTGACACTACACTACCTAGCTAAGCTAATTTGCTTTCTTTTTTTCCCCACAGTTTCAGCTCCTAGCTTCAGCTCTATTTAAATCTGGTTCAGATTTCACAGCTTTAGGCTTTTCGGACGTGGATCACACCTATGCTCAAAGAACTCAGCTCTTTGACACCTTAGTAAATTTCTTTCCTGACAGCATGACTCCTCCTAAAGGCAACCTGGTGGACCTCATCACACTGTGACAGAAGAGTCCCTGGACAGAACTGGAGCACAGGAGTCTGCTTTTGGTATTCTGGATTTCAGCTCTGTTGACTGACAGTTAGGCTACAGTGACTGAGGACTGCACCAGAGTTTTGAAGGGATCTTTGCTGTCACAAGTTTTAACCCTCTTCCTTCACACCTGACCTTGACCCCGTCGTCCTCATCCCATTCCTAAATTAGGCTAATAAAGTGAAATTGGTATATAAAAAAAAAAAAAAAAAAAGAAACAGAAATGAGTAAACCAGTAACAGAGTAACAGCTACAGTGTTTCAGGGTTTTCAGTTAATTCAGTGGTTACTTTCACTCCATCAGAAAAATAATAAATTACCCTATAACCAGTACATGCTTCCAGACCTTGAGAAAAATGTTGCCTTCCTCCTCCATTCACTCCTTTTCATTATGAAAGCACCCACCCTCTACTTATCTTTGCAAATGCAGAGAAAGTATAGCAACTCAACAAGGAAGTAATTAGTCTGGCTACCTGTTTGTTTTTTTTCAACGAGGGAAAACTGTTGATCTTCAAATAAAGCACCCCCCCACAAAGCTACCTGATTTTTTTTTTTTACAACAGTAAAAGATGTTTATCAGTATTCACAATCAACTAAATAAAAGATAACTGCAAGCAATAATGGAAACATTTATAAAATTATTACATACAATTTGGAGGCTTTCGTAGAGTGATGTGGTAAGTGGAGATACATATACATGCACACGTTTTCATCCATCCAGGAAATGTGTCTTTTGGTTGGTGCATTTAATCCATTTACATTTAAGGCAATTAACAAAAGTGAAGTTTTTTGGGGGCTCCAAAATCACTGCAGATGGTGATTGCAGCCATGAAATTAAAAGATGCTTACTCCTTGGAAGGAAGGTTATGACCAACCTAGATAGCATATTTAAAAGCAGAGACATTACTTTGCCAACAAAGGTTCATCTAGTCAAGGCTATGGTTTTTCCAGTGGTCATGTATGGATGTGAGAGTTGGACGGTGAAGAAAGCTGAGCGCCGAAGAATTGATGCTTTTGAACTGTGGTGTTGGAGAAGACTCTTGAGAGTCCCTTGGACTGCAAGGAGATCCAACCAGTCCATCCTAAAGGAGATCAGTCCTGGGTGTTCATTGGAAGGACTGATGTTGAAGCTGAAACTCCAATACTTTGGCCACCTCATGCAAAGAGTTGACTCACTGGAAAAGACCCTAGTGCTGGGAAGGATTGGGGGCAGGAGGAGAAGGGGACGACAGAGGATGAGATGGCTGGATGGCATCACTAACTCAATGGACATGGGTTTGGGTAAACTCCGAGAATTGGTGATGGACAGGGAGGCCTGGCGTGCTGCGATTCATGGGGTCGCAAAGAGTCAGACACGACTGAGTGACTGAACTGAACTGATGATCATATTACCATTTTCTGAATCATTTGGGGTTTATTTTGTGTAGGTCTTTTCCTTCTCTTGTGTTTCCTGTCTAGAGAAGTTCCTTTAGCATTTGCTGTAAAGCTGGTTTGGTGGTGCTGAATTCTGTTAACTTTTCAGTGTTTGGAAAGCTTTTGATTTCTCTGTCAAATCTGCACAAGAGTCTTGCCAGGTAGCATATTATTGGTTGGAAGTTCTTCCTTTTCATCACTTTAAATATATGCTGATTTTCACCTCAATCCATAAATTTGACTTGACTCCATGTTAAAATCTACACAGCTCAATGGTTCTCCACCCAGAGTGGAAACCTGAGAGCAACACCTGGGGCTCACTCCAAGAAACTATGATTCCAGCTCAGCAGAACTAGAGTACAGTGAATGGCAAGAAAATCTGTTATTTCTTGCACAATATGGTTTAAAAACAAATTTTATCATTCTTCTCCAACCCTGGGTATCCTGGTGTTGACATTCCTCATCAAGGATTCTGATTCCATCACAACACAGATTCATTCAAACATTTACATAGTAGCTACTACCTGCTGAACATGCTGCTACACACTTACAAATGCAAAGATAAATAAGGGAAAACATTCTTTAAATTACCATAAATACAGTTTTTTAAAGAAGGGTTCATTATAAGAAATATAATTAAACCAGTTGATTTCACAGTTTACTCCATAGATTCAACATAGCATCTATTTATTTACTTAGTATTAAAGGTGTAAGGAAGGGCTAAAGGGCAGAGGGTGAGAAGGTCTGTTAGAAATTCAGAAAAGCAGGCCCCACATCAGTGTGACTGAATCAGAATCAAGATTTCAACAAGATCCCCAGGTGATCTGAATCATATTACAGCTTGAGATGCCTGGTTAGGAATGATGACAGAGGTCAGAAATAAGTGTGTTTGAGGTTAACAGAACTGATGATCAGTTATTAAAGGGGATAAAGAGAAAAAAAAGTCTTGAAATGAAAAATACATACCAAAGAAGTTAAAACTGAAAAATAATCTGCCAAACTTAGATGCTTACAGGGTCTCAGAAAAACTTGACAACATGTCGTGATTTATAGCAAGCTCTCCAAACATTCAAACAGCCCACCTACAGCAGCAGTTATTGGTAGGCAAGTAAGCTGAATCACCCCTACATTCAAGAGACTTCTGAAGGTTACTACAAGAGCATATCCATTCTCAAATGTCAGGCATACAATTGGGGATAAGAGAAAAGGAAAATCTTTAAAACAAAGAGTTTTCAAGAATGAGTGTGTCCCACCATACCACCCCAAGGGAGAAAGGAATTGGGGGTGGGGGGGTCACTCAAAAGGAAAAATGCAGCTAAATAAGATTTACAGACAAAGGGAGATAACTGCACACGCACAAATATTTAGAGAACCCTACCTTTCCTGGCTCTGAAAAAATGGAATGCATTGCAGCAAACAAATGGAAGTCCAGCACACTCAAAAAGGTGTTCAGATGAATGTGAAAGGACGGAAATCATCTCGCCTTCACCAAAAAAAAAAAAAAAAGCCTCAATAAAGCTACAGTCTAGAACCAATCATGCCAAATGTATTTCATAAACCTTGACTGGTTCCCAGATTAAAAACTAAAATAGTTATAATTGAGTTTGTTTGTTTGTTTTAGGACAATTAGCGTTATTTGAGTGTGGACTCTATGCCCGATGATGTCTACTGAATTGCAATAATGTGGTCTTTCCTAGTGTGGTAATAGTGTTGTGGTTATGTGGAAACGTGTTCCTGTTTGGAGAAGAGGCATGCTAAGATACTTAGGCATGAAGTATCAATGTCTGTAGCTTACTTTCAGATGATTTGGCAAAAATGAAGAGGGTATGTATAAATATAGGGCTTCCCAGTCACTCAGTGGTAGAGAATCCACCTGCCAATGCAGGAGACAAGTTCAATCCTTGAGTTGAGAAGATTCCTGGAGAAGGAAATGGCAACCGGCTCCAGTATTTCTGCCTAGGAAATCCCATGGACAGAGGAGCCTGGTGGGCTACAATCCATGGGGTCACAGAAGAGGTGGACATGATTTAGCGACTAAACAACAACAAAAATGTATAAATATACATATACCAACACACACGCCACAAGTTATTTTTCCAAGACTCAGATCATACATACACTGATCACTGCAACATATATTCACTGAGTGCCTTCAAAGTTAGCTAATCCAACTCCTTTCCTATCTTTAAGCATTGGAGATGCCATATGTAGCCATGAAACACAGTAAAGACAACAAGCCTACACTAGCCCAAACCTCTTTGAAGCCAGTTTATACATTCAATACAAATTTATGAGCAACTGGGATTGCTAGATACTGTGCTCACTACTGTCCTCTTGGAATTTAAGGTCCACAAAGGAAGGAACAGACAAGTCACAAGTAATTCTTAACAAAATGATAAATACTATGTCCATCAGTTTGACTCTAAGGAAGCACACAGGTCTGTTCAGATTCTTGGAAGATTTTTCTGAGCTCCTACTATGTCTCAGGCTTTGAGGATGCTGCAAAGAAAACTCCACAGTCTTGGACCTCAGAGAATGAATAAATCATCACATAGAAATGAAAACGCTTGACTGGGGCATTTACATCAATGTAAGTTCCTGAACGCAAATAAACTGCAACTGTCACCTTTAGGATCTTCTGCTTGAAAGAGAAACCCAGTCTTAGGTCACACCTGAACTCTGACCTGTGACTAATATGCGAGTTCCAGAGTCCTGTGAGACAAATATCTTTCTTTCCAAAGTGCCAAACAAGATAAACAGAAAACAAAAGTCTGTGGTGCTGCCTTCTGGGGCTTTAAAGTTAAATAGAAAAAAGGAACATGAAGAAGGCAGGACTGAGCAGGAGCACAGATTCATCTAAGCTTATGAAAGGAAGTGGGGGAGCAAACATTCTTAGAATGCGTAAGAGAAAGATGCTCACATAATAGCTAAAGGTTAGAAATATGTCCAAACAGGGAGCTGCACTGATGGGGGGTGGCAGTGGGGGGCAGGGAATGCCCCGTGGATTAGAATTCCTGTAATGAGACTCCTCAGTGTCCCTCTTCTACCTGATGCTCAGTAACATGGTACATAGGATGACTACTCAAATTTCAATTTACAACCAGTAGGACAGCTATTATGACATCACTTCTTCTTACTCGGAAAAGACCAGTCTGCTTACTTATGGAGAAAAGTCTGATTAATTTAGATGTCTCAAGAGTTGTTGCATGAAGAAACAGAAGTATTTTCCTAAATTGAATATTTTTTTCTAAACGGAAGATTTTGTTTTTTCCTCAACAGAAGATTTCCTAAATTTCTAGGAATACGTAATCCTGACTTAGGGTCAAAAATCAACTTTACAAGAAGACAATGAGGGTGGAGGGTGGATGAATTAGGAATTTGGGATTAACAGATACACACTACTATATATAAAACAGATAAACAACAAGGTCCTACTACTATACAGCACAGGGAACTATATTCAATACCTTGTAATAAGCTATAATGGAAAAGAATCTGAAAAAGAATATATATTTACTACATATATATATACATACACACACATATATATGCATGACTGAATCACCTTGCTGTACACCTGAAACGAGCACAACACTGTATCAACTACACTTCAATTTAAAAAGACGATGACAATGACACCCATACTGTAAAGGGGCCAGCGTATTAGAGAAAAGACAAAAGTTCTAATGGACAGTCGTGGAGTCCTACAAACTTAAATACCACCTTGCACCTCCTCAAGTGTGTCAACCTTACTGTACTCTTTACACATTCACACACACATCCTACAACCAGGACAGGAGCTATGGGGCAGTGAGTTCCACTTCCAGAACGACATTAACTGGCAGGACAGTAAAATCCTAGCATTCACCTTGGTCCCAACAATGTTACTCCTCATCAATCAGATCTCCACAGGAAACACGAATTATCTTAATGAATAAAGGGGTAAGCTATACAATCAAGTGATCCTCTTTCACAGTATATGCTATCTCAATTTAAAATACAACAGAATGGATATATCGTCAAATTCTTTTATCACCTTTCAAATATTTCATCTTCCCCTCTGTCTTCCCCAAAATCATAACTAAATGATTAATGCTCAGTTAAGTTATGCTTAATTAATGATTAGTTATGAGTTATGATTAAGCT
Source organism: Okapia johnstoni (assembly GCA_024291935.2). NCBI lineage: Eukaryota > Metazoa > Chordata > Mammalia > Artiodactyla > Giraffidae > Okapia > Okapia johnstoni. The sequence continues at coordinate 6,880,166 of JAGTYA010000024.1, read as the reverse complement.
AAGTTTCAGCTTTTCCATTTTCTTCTCTTTCAAATATGTTAAGTGGGACCAGGCAAAGTGGACATTTACTTTGGGTAAGGGAGTCAAGATGGCCCAGAGCAGAGCATCAGAGTCTATCTGGGACACAGAAGACAGGAACCCCAGGAGGAGTGTCAGCCACACATGTGGTGCTGGAACCCAAACTGGGTGAGAAGAGCATCCACAGAAGGGTAACTCGACAGCAAGTGCCAAAGTGGGTTGAAGAGGGCATCTCTACCGACAGGCAGCCTGCCCCATGGTGGCAGAACCTAAGCAGGGTGAGACTGCCAATATGGATGGGAATAGAGTGCAGGAGCCCAACAAGGACATCTCCGTGAAGCCCAAGCCTAGCATGGGGTGTGCAAGCCTTGGCACAGTGAGGTGGGTGTCCATGGAGGAGGGCATCAAAGTAACAGAGCAGCCCAACTGGGACTAGGAGCCCAGGTATTGCTGGCACAGACAGCTGGAACACGAGCAGAGTGAAAAGGGCCTCCATGCAGGGGGTGACCTGGAGTGTGGAGTCAGAACCCAAGAAAGGTGACGAGGGTGTTCCCAGAGGAAAGTAGCCTAACACAGGGTGTCAAAGCCAGAGGAGGGCAGGAAGGACGCCTGCCTGGTGGGGAGGATGCCAGACCCAAGAAGGATGAAGAGAGCTCCTGGCAGGTGGAGGGCGGGCACAGGGAGGCAGAGCCAGGTGAGACACACACCCACAGCGAAGGTGACCTGAGCGAAGGCAGTGGAGCTCAGAGTTCAGAGGTGGGGAGAAGGGTTTCTGCACAGTGAGGCAACCTGGTGTTGGTGTGAGCGTGAAGCAGGGAGAGGAGGGCATTCACACGAGGGAAGGGATGGGAGACCAGATTCATATGGGGGATCAATTAAGTAAACATATATATTAGAGACAGTGGGAGGGACTTGGTTAAGAATTTGCCTTGCAATGCAGGGAACAAGGGTTCGATCCCTGATCAGGGAACGAAGTTCCCACAGGCCAAGGAGCGACTAAGCCGGCATGTTGCAACTACTGAGCTCGTGTGGCACAGCTAGAGTCCACACAACACACCCAAAGATTCCACACGATGCAGTGAAGATCCCGTGTGCCACAACTGAGACCCGAGGTAGCCAAATAAATAAATAAAATACCAGTACTTTAAAAAATAAAGATAAAAGGAGCCAGCCTGCTATCAGAGACGGGAACTATGAACATCGGAAGAAAAACGTCCTAGAATAAACCCTGTGGTGTTGGGTTGAAACTTATGTAGTACATGTATGTGTGTGTGCACACAGACACACACACGCCTTAGCCCTATCTACCAACAGGGCCTGGGAGTAATGACAATGGCCATGGGTATGCTCGGCACCCAAATCTTGACTTCTAAATATCATTCTTCATTAAAAGGAATTCAAGAGATCCTCAAAGAAATGGTTAATTCACAGCTGGGTTCAGAGAAGTACATGAGTACCTACGAATCAAAGAATGATTTAAAAAAAAAAAAAAAAGACAAGCGCTGGCTTGAAAGTAACCTGCTGGTCAAATCTGGGATAATCTGAGCGTCAGAATAAATAATATTGATCATAACCCACTGAATAAAATAGGAAATCCCAAGTCTACACTGACAAATGAATAAACTGAAACCTCAACAAGGACAGTATATTCACACATTCTCAAAGTGTTCCTAGAAAGGGGAAAAAAGTTAATTTCATAAGCAAACCTAGCAGGCACCTTCTTTAAGAGATCAACTCAACACCATCAGTAATAGGCTAAATCAAAATCATGTTCCGCTTTACAGGTTACAGAGAGAATGCAGTGTCACTTCTGTGCTATTCTTGTCAACACTGCATAAACTGCATCTAACGAGAAGCCACTATGGCAAGAAGTCTGCACACTTCAATGAAGAGTAGTCCCCACTCTCCACGACTAGAGAAAGCCCCCTCACAGCAATGAAGACCCAGTGCAACCAAATAAATAAATCTTTTTAAAAAAATCTACACTTTGACTAAAAAAAAAAATTTTTTTTAATAAACAGGTGTTTTCTTAGATGGAATTATACATGACTATTCTTGCTGTTTGTATATTTCTAATTTTTATAAGAAACATGATTTACTTTTATCATCATGCAACGTATGAAGTCATAAAACTAAGGAAATTCAACAGTGTACCTGCCTGTGTATAATCATATGATCATTTTGCTTGCTGAGTTATTTTACTGTGGTGAAACAGGAAAGTTTTAACAAATAAATTAAATCAAAGACCCTAAGTTTACCAAGGCTAGCTATTCCATCACACCTGAAAATAAATCTATATATATCTGGGTTCCGAAAACATGACAGCAAGGTCTGCTCATAATAAAGCCACCCAAGTTCAATTCCAACTATGCATAGTACCAATTAGGTGTGTTGGAGGTAAGTCTGCCCACAGCTAGGTAAAATTCCCTACTGCAGGCCACATTAACATCAGACAGCTCACCTCAAATGGGTTCAAATTGAAGTAGGAGGAACCAGGACGAGTCAATCTTTCAATCTGATTTTTGGACGTTAGAACCGAATCTCTCTTCTCTATTTGTTTCACCTAAAATAAAGGGAATAAACACTTCATTAGTAAAGCTCAGTAATGAACCGTGAACTGTCATCTCAACAAGGAACTCACTGACATGGGCGGCAAACATTTATTTGCGTGTCTACGTGTTCAAGGTACTTTGCTAAACACTTTAGGAATAATTACAACAGCTACCAATTACTGACTTTTAATATAATGTAAAATTGCAAAAACTTTACAGGTGTTTATTCCTCTCAACAATCCCTTATGGTAGGTACCACCATTACCCCCTTTTGCAGATAACAAACCTGAGAGTTTGGTCAACTGACTTGTAACCACTCAACTTGTACACCAGATTTTTGCCCAATCACTCCAGTTATAAACCAGAATTTTAACCCCAACACTTTGACTCCAGAGCAGGCAGCAAGAAGATTCAAAAATAAATGCGTCACAGCTATTTCCTTCAAACAGCATCCACTCTAACGATGAAAACGTACTTGTGAATGTTCATACTTAATTCACAACTTTTTAAGAAAGGAAAAATCCAAGTACACTGAAATAGACACTAAAAAATACACTTTAAAAATATGTGGGAAGGAGCAAATAACTCTATCTTTCTCATTCTAATAGAAAAATCCCTGACCTGAACACAATACTAAGGAGAACAAGCACCAAGCTAGTTCCAGAAAAACATCCTCGGTGCCACTGTCAGAACTGAAATTTTAGTTGGAGTGAACCTCTGGCATATTATATATACGATCTTTATTTCTGTGGCCAAAACAAGAGTTGGAAAGGATTTCAATAACAAGAAAAGCTAATCCTTCTCAGCATCTTCCCTCTTAACTCTTGTAAAGCAGCACGTCACTCTCTGCCTTCCACCATACTTTTTCCCAGTCTCGTTTTTCCTCATAGCACTTACCACTACCTAACACTATATTGTACATCTGTTCATTATTTAGCCTTTTCTATAAGATGAAAGCCTTATGAAGACAGGATTTTTCTCTCTATCAACTACCATTTCTCCAGGAGCTAAACAATACAGGACCTAGTGCATATCAGGTGCTCAATACACATTAGTTGAAGGATTAAATGGTCCTCCTTTAGGCATCTTCTCTCATCAAACCAACCATGCCAGTGAATGTGTAGATTTAAAAAAAAAAAAAAAAGCTGTCTGCAGGGGAAGCTCTAGCACTGCTGGAGTTTCATAAGAGATATGGCTAATTTCAATGGGGCCACAAAAGGGAAAATCAGACACCCATGATGTTTGTACAGTACCTAATATGAAATCCATAGCCCATGAGCATGTAACTCATTTCATGAAAACCCTTCTGTTGATAATCACTGGGTAGCTAAGAGGAGAGCAAACTACAGCAAAACGGTCTTAAGTCATTGCCCCCAGGAAAAAATATTCCGCCCCACAAAAAAAAAAAAAATCATCTGTGCAATACAGCTCACAAATGAAATTCATGTTAAAATTTAAACAAACCAGGGTTGCTTTTAAAAAAAAAAAAAACTAAGAAATTAAAACTAGTTCCCCTATACTTATTCAGTACTCATTATTGTTAGTCGTTCAGTCGTGTCTGACTCTTGGCAACCCCATGGACTGGAGCCCGCCAGGATCCTCTGTCCATGGAATTCTTCAGGCAAGAATACTTGAGAGTAGCCATTCTCTTCTCCAGGGGACCTTCCCCACCCAGGGTTCAGACTCGGGTCTTCTGTATAACCAGCAGATTCTGGGCAGATTCTTTACCATCTGAGCCACCAGAAAACACTGGTACCAGCAAATTAACACTTCAAAGTGAATTAGGCATTTTTAAAGTAGACTATAAATGGACGTACTAAGTTGTTTTAAAATGTATTATTTCGGAGAAACTACTATGTAACAAAAGTGAAGTCGCTCAGTCGTGTCCGACTCTTTGGCGACTCCATGGACTGCAGCCTGCCAGGCTCCTCCATCCATGGGATTTTCCGGGAGAATAGTGGAGTGGGTTGCCACTTCCTTCTCCAGGGGATCTTCCCGACCCAGGGATGGAACCTGGGTCTCCCGCACTGCAGTCAGACTCTTCACCGTCTGAGCCACCTGGGAACCCCAACTATATAGCAAGCACTGTTACAAATACCAGAGATAAAAGGTGAAACATGCATGGTGCTTAACTCTGAATACATCACAGCCAGGTGGGGAGCAACTCCACTCCTCAAATCCACGCTAAGCTGCAGAAGTTCACATTCAGCTTTGTTTTTAACTTTTACAAAGTAGCTTCTTCTTTATATTTTATGAAGCTTGCTTTTAACCCTCATTAAAACTCGTTTTAATAATAAACTTCGTTCTACAAACGTGAAAATTGATTAACAAAATCAATGGCTTGAAAGAATTCAGTCACAGTCACGTTAACAGACATGCAAAAATCCAATCCGAGGTCCTATGACTCCAAGAGCCATCCTTTTCTTTTATTTATTCATTCATCCACTCATTCATTCATTTACTCAACATTCACTGAATAATTACTACGCAGTACCCGATGGAGATGCGACAGTAAATGAGGCTCAAACCAAACTTACTCGCGTCCTAACATGATACCAAACTATTATCTGCTCTAAGACCCTGAACAAATCATTTCACCTTCCTAAACCTCAGGTATGTAAAATGGAGATAGTGCCTACAGGGCATGATGCACAATGCCTAGCGTTCTCGAATGGCAGAAATAACTATTAATAAAACTCACTACAGAGGACTAACAGTAGAGAGCGCTTCCGTTTTGAATACAAAGGGGTACCAAGCCGTCTAAATGCCCCCAAATAGACCCAATCTCCCAGCCGCAGACAGCACCCGACTATGCGAACTTGGGGAACTCTGCGCGCGCCCAAGCACTTCGTTGGCCAAGCTCCACGCCTCCCCGCAGACGTCAGACCCCCCCCTTTTTAGTTTTCCAGGGGATCCCCCCTGCAGTATCAGGAGGAGACGCACACACCCCGAGTCCCCCACCGCCCCAGAGGCCAGACAGGAGGGGCCGCCCAACGGTCCAGGCCAGGAGGATCACTGCCTTCTCCCACTGGGAGGATAGCCCCGGGCGGGGTCGCCCCAGTGCCGCCATTCCTCACTCTGTGTTTACCTCACTGTAGAAGGTCATAAACGCTTCCTCCGTGCTGCCTCCTCCACCCGAAGCCCCGCTCTCTCCTGGAGCCGCCATTTCCCCGGCCCAGAGACCACGTGACTCTTCTGCGCAGGCGCTACCTCACGTGATTCTTACAGGCCCGCCTCTCTAGCCCCGCCCCCTTCCTTGCGTCTCTTAAAGGGGTCGCAGCCCAGCCAGATACCTTGAAATAAACTTTTAAATTGGGGTTTCCCAGGTGGCGACAGTGGTAAAGACCCCACCAGCAATGCAGGAGACATAATGAGACAGGGGTTCGATCCCTCGGTTGGGAAGATCCTCTGGAGGAAAGCCTGGCAACCCACTCCAGCATTCTTGCCTGGAGAATCCCATGGACAGAGGAGCCTGGCTGGCTACAGTTGCAAAGAGTAGAACACGACTGAGGCTACAGCCCATAGGGCCGCAAAGAATTGGAGACGGAAGTGATTTAGCACGCATGCACAGATGCCATACAATTAACCATTTTAAAGTGAACAATTCAGTGGTCTTTAGTATACTCCCAGTATTGTGTAATCACCACCTCTATCTAGTTTCAAAACAGTTGCATCGCCCCAAAAGGACACTTAGTACCTAATAAGCAGTTTCTCCCCATACTTGCCAGTGTCTCTATGGACTTACTTATGCTGGATGTTTCATGTAAATGCAGTCATACAACATGTGACCTTTTGTGTCTGGCTTCTTTCACTTAGCATAATGTTTTCCTGGTTCCTTCAAAATATAGCACACATCATTACTTCATTACTTTTTATGGCTGAATAGTATTCCATCGTACATGTATGCCACAATTTGTTTATTCATTTGTCAGTTGATGGACATTTGGGTTGTTTCTATCTTTTGGCTATTGTAAAATGGTGCTGCTAATGAACCTGTGAGTACCAGTTTTCTACTGGGGGGAGGTATGTACCTAGAAATGAAATTGCTGAGTCATATGGTAATTCTATACTTAACCTTTTGATCAACGGCCAAGCCGTTTTTCCAAGTGGCTGAACCATTTTACAATCCCACTAGCAATGTAGGAGGGTTACAATTTATCCACATCCTCATCAATGCTTGTTGTTTTCCATTTTTTAAAGTTGCAGCCACCCTAACGCCTCTATGGATCTTTTGCACAAACTCAGCAAGACCTTCCACTGGATGCCCAGCCAGGAGATAATCGAAAAACAATATTATCTGAGAACTAGAAGCAGAGTTTCTGAAACAGATGCTGTCCTGTGTGCTTAGTCTCATCTGAGTCTTTGAAACCCCATGGACTATAGACCACCGGCCTCCTCTGTCCATGGAGATTCTCCAGGCAAGAATACTGCAATGGGTTGCCAGACCCTCCTCCAGGGGATCTTCCCAACCGAGGGATCAATGCAGGGATCCTGAATTACAGGTGGACTGTTTACCATCTGAGCCACTCTTCAGAGGGAAGCCCTCTGAAACAGGAATGGCACTTAAGTATCTAGAGACACACAAAATTATTATCACTAAGTAGTGGGCTTATGCGTGATTATTATTTCTAGCTTTCTGCTTTCATGCTTTTTCAAGTTTTGTGAAATGAGCATTTGAAAATGTGCCCTGCAGCCATTTCCTCCCATTTAAGTTATACAAACCAGGGCTGGTATTTTTCCAGCGAAAAGGTGATCACTAAAAACACTTCAACAAAGTCACAGAAAGCAAAGAAGATATTTTTATAATCATGAATAAGATCTAGCCCAACTCTCTCAACTAAAGGAGAAAAAAAACTGGGCCCAGAGGGAGAAAATGACATAAGCAAAGGCTATGAACTACTATTATCTTGATGACATTTGTTAGATGGCTAACGGAAGACCAAGGTAATGTCTTCCCTAGACGCTTACCTATGCTCTTTTCAACTTCATTGCACCACACTGCCAAAAGTCCTGTTATCAAGTCCATTTGATAACACATCAATGCATCTCGCAAATCTTAATTCAGTAATGACTTGGCAACTTCATATACTCGAAGGCGCAAAAAGACAAAACGAACAAAACAAAACAGTAAGCTATTGATAGAATGACGGAGGGCAGAGAAGTTTTCTGTGAGCTGCAATTTGAGACTTGAGAGTGAAATGTCAATGCAACAACAACAACAAAAAACATATATTCATACATTAAAAAAAAAAAAATCCCCACAACGCTAAATGACTAAGTAAGGGCACCCTGGACGTCAGCATCATGGACAGAGCCGTCCACTCCGCCCCGCGCCCCCTTATTACCCATCTTATTGATGCTAGTAGTCCAGAAAAATGAAGGCTTCCTTTGGGTGTTTAACAATAACATGAGAGTTGGAATGGTGAGGTGGGGATGGACGCCACGCCTAATTCTAATAGATCCAAGAGCCGAAACCTTGGCTACGGCCTCTCTGTTTCAGCTTTTCCCCAATCTCCTCCATTATTTTTCTCCAGTCCTTTGACCCTGGAGCCCTTGCTAGGGGTTGGCTAAGAATGGGCCCGCCTCCCTGTCAGGATTCGCCACAAACTACAGGAGCCCCGCCTCCCCCTCTCATGATTCGCTACTCCTGGCTCCATCCCGCCTCTCCAGCGAAACGATTGGCTGCCTGACCAGCAGGGCCGTTAGCGCCTGCGGAGAAGCTGGGCCTGAGGAGAAGCTGCACTTCAGGTCACTGGAGGGGTGCTTCACTGTCAGTGATGGCAGCCACGGCATTGGCGGCGCGTACCCGGCAGGCCGTCTGGAGCGTCTGGGCAATGCAAGGCCGAGGCTTCGGCTCGGAACCGGTACGCCAGCGGCAGGGTCCGCTGCCCCAGCCCTGAGCGCGGATCCCTCCTCTCCCCGCCACCCGCGTCTGTACCAATGCCCCCGTCTCTCTCCGCAGGCAGATAACGTCAGGCCCAGTGCGGGCGCGGTCCGGGACGCCGGAGGGGCCTTCGGAAAAAGAGAACAGGCCGAAGAGGAGCGATACTTCCGGTGAGGCCCTGGGGACCCCGAGTCCAGCCCTAGGTCCCTCATGGCCTTCCAGCCCGTCTTCAATTGTCAGTTGCCCCCACGCATCCCTCCCTGGCGTCCTGCGGCGTCCCATCCCCCCCCCCCCCCCAACAGACCTAACAGGCCCCTGAACCTGTTAACACCCAATGCTTGAGGGCCCGACTATCGCCACCTGTGCGCTCCACCTGTGCCCTGCCGAATCCCACGGCCCCCATACCCAAGTCATTTCCACCTGCGGGTCTGCAGGCCAGGACTCATCTCTTCCTGAGTCATCTACCATCTCCACCCATGGAGTTCTACCCGCATCATGGAATGCCCCCCCAGATTCCTCCTAGAGCGTCTAGATCCGACGGTTCCACGATCTGCAGACTCACTGGGCCCGACTCTCTCGGCCCTCATCCCAGGCCTTAGCTTGCCAGCCCCGCAAGGATGGATTCCCTGATTCTTCAGACCCTCAGCCATTTCTAGACCCTTGTGCCTCTGCAACTCGCCTCAGCGAGTGGGATCGTAGGAGCATGTGGCAGCTGCACGTGGTTGGGACACCCATCCCCCCTTTTCTTGGAGACTTGGCCCGCTCCGCCCAGCCCAGCCTTTAGGAGCATGGATTGGGCTGGGCCTGTCTACCCTGTTTACCAACCTCGAGTTATCTTACACTGACTTGTATCCATCGTGGGGAGCAGCGTGGAACTAATCTATCTGCTGCTCTCCTTGGCCTATCTTTTCTCTTCTGCCCTCTCTTGCTCACTATTAAGGATTATCACCATGGCACCTGTCATACCAGAGAGAGAAGGTGCAGCCCTTAGAGACCATCTAATTGGCCTCCCACATTTTACATTTATGGAAAACAGAACCCCGTATGTGGCCAAACCAACATTTGAGTCATCCGTTCTTGAGACCTAAATTGAACTCAAGAGACCACTTTTTTTATTTTTCTTCCCCTTCATTTTGGCCTTTACAGAGGGCCTTGCAGTCCTCAGGCAAAGACAGCCCTAGATAAAATATGGTAAGACACATATATTTGTCCTTTAACTATGCACCTTTATATCTCCCCACCTCCTTTTGCTCTTTTCCCCCCCAGAAAGGGATTCTGTTCTCTGGGTTGTTTCTCTAATAAGTCCTTCAGTTAGGGATTTAAGTCACACCTCTCTAGAGTTTTCTACAGAATCTGGAAGGACTCCTTCATTAGCAGAGGAATTTCAGGCACTAGCACCAGGACAGTGGAATCATTTTGGCCATCTCCTAAAAATGACGTATCTTAAGATGGAGTTGTCTTTCATTGTGGGGCTTGAAGAGGGTAGAAGAGGATGGCAAGCCAGACTCCCGTGGGGTTGGGATGCCTGTACTTTGCCTTAGGTATTTCAGGGTATGCTTAGAGATCTCTTTGGGGTGAAGGATTGGGATTAAACCAAGAGCCACTGTGTCCTTGTAGAGCTCGTGCTAAAGAACAGCTGGCTGCCTTGAAGAAACACCATGAAAATGAGATCTCTCATCATGTGAAGGAGATTGAGCGCCTGCAGAAAGAAATTGAGCGGCATAAGCAGTCGATCAAGAAACTAAAACAGGATGAGGATGATGACTAAGTGCGCTAGTTCTCCACAGAATGTCTACCTGTTATTGCCCAATTCTATGTAGACATCGTTCTGGTTTAACCAAAATCAACCTGTGTGCTTCCAACAAATTATAATAAATTGTCATTAGTGAACTGTGTCTAATGCTTCTATTAGAAGAGGGTTAGGGGACACACTACTGGGCCACTGAAATGAATCAGGAGACAGGGTACCTGCAGTAGGGAACTTGGAGACAAAGCACAGTGATAAGTGCTGTGCAACACAGGCGGGAAACAGTGTGACATGGAAAAAGGAAAGTCCCTTTTCCCTGTCAGACACTAGAAGAGGTGTCAGAGAAAGCTTCTTAAGGGATAAATGTCAATGTATAAGGTCAAGAGCAGCCTGGAAAACAGGAGTGGTTACTTAAAACGTTGTAATTCAAGGCACCATCAGTAATAACACTATTTTGCATTTATAAAATGGATTAGACAACTCATGTGAATGAGTTACCCTTGTTCTAATTATCCTCATGCAGTTTGAGAAGACTGAAATTAGATATCGTGTGTCACCTTGGCATCCAGGTGTTTAGACTCCTAATCTGTTCACAGAATCAGAATTATTTCTGAAGTTACATTTTGCTTTGCCGAGTATCCTCTTGCTTTAGACTTTAAAGCCTTGATTATTATACAAACTGGTTGTGTAACCCTTCTAGACAAAAAACAAAAAAGAACTTCAAGTGACATATGGGCCACTGGGAAGATACTTTGAATTCACCAGGTCAGTAGATCATTTGCCCCAGAATTGTGACATCATTTGTTGTAAGACAGATGACTTTTTGTTTACACAAAAGGCCTTAGGACCGTTGAGTGATAGCATCTTGGACGAGTCATTGACCCTATCCTTGCAGACCAGACCCTTGATGGCTGTTTCCAAAACTTAACCACAGTGCTGCTGTTGGAAAGTTTCTTTCTAGATACTCTTGAGGTATGAGTGCTGAGATCTTAGTGGCCAGCAACAAAATGACCTTAAAGATGAGGTACAAGAAATGGTCATATTAACTCACATACCTTTTTAAAAATTTTAGAACACTACAAAATTTGAAGCATTTAAAAACTGGTTGAGGAGCAAATAACATCTTCCATTTTGGACTTTTGTGACCAAAAAAAAAAGGCACACAAAATCTTGGGAATTCTCTGGTGTCCAGTGGTTAGGACTCTGCTTTCACTACCACGGACCTGGGGTTCAATTCCTGGTTGGCGAAATAAGACCCCGCATGCCCCAAGGCCAAACAAAGGAAAAAAATAATTTGAAGATGATAGTGTTTTGTGACTTCTTATAATCAATACTTTCCTTATTGGGAATGATATTCCTAAGTGGATTCCTCAACAGCAGTGTATCATCCGCTCTAGTCCTATGTTTTAAATAAAAATCAGTCTAATGATGATTGAATCAAAGAGTTGAAACTTTAAAGTGAAGACAGGGAATCATGAGTTCGAATTTTTTTTTTTTTTTTTGCCTCACCTGGCAACATGTGGAACTTCCCCATCAGGGATCAACCCAAAACCCCTGCAGTGGAAGTCCAGTGGTTAAGACTGAGTTTCAACTTTTAAAAAGTTTTTGGAGCAGCCTAATTTAAAACTACCTGAGCTTTATGAAAATGGTAACTCATGGTCTTTTTGTTAGGACATACCTGTGGTTAGTTTTCCTATCATGCTATAGTAACAGAAAGATATAGCTATGTTTTAAAATACTTTAAATTTTGTAAACAAATATATGTTAAAATCCTAAGATAACTTACGTGATATGAACCAGTTACCACAGACACAGCACAGGTCATAAGATTAACCAAAGACCCAGAAGCACCCTCAGGTGGTTCTTAGAATATGGGAAATACTACAGCAGGGATTCTTAAAGTAGCCACAAGGCAGCAGCATCAGCATCACCTGAGAACTTGTTAGAAATGCAGATTCCCAGGCCACACCCCAGACCTACTGAAACTGAAGATGGAACCCAGCAATGTCATTAAACAAGCTCCCCCAGGTGATCCTGATGCGCACTGAAGTTTGAGGACCACTGTAAATTCTAATGAAATTTGCTGACATTCTTGAGCACAGGACACTTTTAATAATTGTCGGACATAGGCAACATGTGTCAACATAGATTATTAAGTACAATAAGGATAACTATATATTTAATATAGTTTTAAAATATTATATCTATTCGGTTGCACCAGGTCTTAGTTGCAGCATGTTGGATCTAGTTCCCTGACCAGGGATAGAACCTGGGCCCCCTGCATTGGGGCACAAAGTCTCAGCCACTGGAGCACCAGGGAAGTCTCTAATATAGTTCTTAATATGAATGCTATTTTAGGACTTTTTTAAAAATGTATTAAGAATTATTCTGTACAGAGCATATTAGCATTTTCAAACATTGCATTCCACAGAATACAATTTGGAAAATGCTACACTGCTTTATTGTGTTAATTAAAATCTTTATTGTTTGCAAGTAACAGAAACCAGCACTGGCTGGCTTAAGAAGGAGGAAAACAGTAATTTACTGAAAGAACAGGCTATTGCCTCACAGAATCTCAAGACCTGAACAAACAAAACTCAGGAAAGGCAGGGGCCAGAGAAGCCCTGAAAAGTGCAGGAGATCTGTCTAAGTAGCTTTCTAACCACCTGTGTCAGAAATATTTTATTTTTAAATTTCGATGGAATTTTGCACGAGATTAACAATTATTTAACAATTGCACAACAATTTATATTTATGGAGCACTTTATAATTATTTACTCATTAAATCTCATGGTATTTCAGTTAAATAGGTTCATACACCATGAGCTTAATTTTATAACCAAAGTAACAAAAACAGGGAATTGGGAATAACTTTCTCAAGGTCACACAAGCAGGTTTGTGCTGAGCAAGGACTTTACCTCAGAACTCCTGCTCCCACAGTCTTGAGTTGCAGTGGTTCAGCTACCTGTTAGCTCTCTCCTCAACTTGGAACAGGTTGGGAGTGGTGGGTCTTGCCAGGACCGTAGGGGATGACCCAGGGTTATTCCACTATTTTCAAATATGCACTGCTGCATATTCTATGTATTCCAGTTTAATATTTCAATATAAAAATTATATTTAGTATCTACTATATGCTGGACACTTGGTAAACACTGGGAATTCAACTACAAAATAATTCCAACTCCTGTCCTTACAGAACCCACAGCCTACTGGCAAAGTCAAGTGGTTAAACAACAGTGTAGTTCTAATGGGGTGAGTTTAGAATGTTGGGGGAGGTCATGAGACAGCCACTCAGTGCAGACCTGGAAGAGATATAACAGCAGCCAGGTAAACAGGAGAGAAGGGCATTCAAGACTGAGTGACAGCATTAGGCATTGAGAGAGGTCCTTGGTTCCTGAGGAGTGGACAATAGTTCAGCTTTTCTATCTGCAGCATGGAGGGAACAATGCGGGGCTGGGGAGGAGGTAGTGTACTAAGTTCTGTGAATCTTCCCAGGGTTGAGCTGACCACCTGTAAGCTGAATCAATCACTGTGTCCCACTCAGTCTTTCCTTTCTTCTTTCCATCCTCTCGCCCTCCTTTGCTCCTTTCCCTCTTCTTTTTAAGTACAGTCCTTTATTAGAGCAGAAAACACCTAAACCACTTTTACCCTTGAGGAATCTTTAACCTCAAACGTTGGAAAGGAACAAAAAGCTTGGGAGCAGGCAAAAGAACAAAGAAGTACAAGGAGACCTATGCCAACACTTCACACGCTGAGCCACCCAACACAATCTCGCAGTTAGCAGATGCCACAGGTTCTCCCTTGCTCATCATTCTTTTTATTAACTTGAGATAAAATTCACATGACATAAAATTAATCATTAACCATTTAAAGTGTAAAATTCAGGGGCATTTAGTATATTCACAATGTTGTGCAAACATTGCCTCTGTTTAGTTCGAGACATTTTCATCACCCCAGAAGGAAATTCCATACCCATTAAGCTGTCACTCTCCATTTCCCCCTCGACCCAGCCCCTGGCAACCACTAGCCTGCTTTCTGTCTCCATAGACTTCCCTATTCTGAATCAACACGTAAATGGAATCATACAATATGTGACATTTTGTGTCTAGCTTCTTTCAGTTAGAGTAAGGTTTTCAAGGTCCATCTGTGTAACATAGTTTAAACTTTTATGTATTTATTTTTGACTGCACTGGGTCTTCCTTGCCGCACATGGGCTTCCTCAAATTGGGGCGAGCAGGGGCTACTCTCTAGTTGCAGTGCATGGGTTTCTCATTGCGATGGCTTCTCATGGCTCTAGGGCACACGGGCTTAGTTGCTCTGCCGTGCAAGGAATCTTCCCGAACCAGGAATGGAACCCATGTCGCCTGCATTGGAAGTGTATTCTTAACCACTAGACCACCAGGGAAGTCCCGTTCCATTTTTTAATAATTATTTATTTTTAATTGAAGGATAATTGCTTTACAGTATTGTGTTGGTTTCCGCCAAACGTCAACATGAATCAGCCATAGGTATACATATGTCCCCTCCCTCTTGAACCTCCCTCCCATCTTCCTCCCCATCCCACACCTCCATTCCATTGTTTAATAGCAGAATAATATTCCACTGTGTGGCTATATCACACTTTTGACTATCCAGTCATCAGTTGATGGACATTCGGCTTGCTTCCACCTTTTGGCTGTTGTGAATAGTGCTGCTAAAAATATTCCCGAAGAAGTATTTATTTGGACACCTGTTTTCAGTTCTTTTGGATAAATACCTAGGCGTGAAACTGCTGGATCATAGAGTAATTCTATGTTTAACCTATTGAGGAACTGCCGATCTGTTTTTCCACAGCAGCATTTTGCATTCCCACCAGCAATGCACAGAGATCCAGTTTCTTCACACCCTCACTAACATTTGTTACACATGATTTTTGATTCTAGCTGTCCTAATATGGATAAAGTGGTAGCTCATCATGGTTTTGATTTGCATTTTTCTGATGACCAATAATATCGAGCATCTTTTTGTGTGTTCATTGGCCATTTGTCTGTCTTCTTTGAATAAACATCCCTTCAAGTCCTGTGCCTATTTTGAATTGGATTATTTGTCTTCTTGTCAATGAGTTTCCAGAATTTTTTAAATTAATTCATTTGACTGTGCCAGGTCTTAGTTTCAGCACACAGGATCTTTAGTTGTGGCATGCCAACTCTTAGTTGCAGCATGTGGGATGTGGCTCCCTGACCAAGGGTAGAACCCAGGCCCCCTGCATTGGGAGCTTGGAATCTTAGCCACTGGACCACCAAGGAAGTCCCTAGAATTCTTTATATATGATGGCTACTAGACCTTAATTAGCTATGTAATTTGCAAAATTTTCTCCCATTCTGTGATTTTAGATGAGGTCATGAAAGTGGGACCCTCGCGATGAGATTTTTTTTTAGAAAAAAGAGACATCAGAGAGCTTGCTTACTCACTCTTTGCCATCTGTGGACAACGAGAAGCAGCGATTTGCAAGCCAGGACAAGAGCTCTCCTCAGAACCCAACATACTGGCACCTTATCTCGGACTTCCAGACTCCAGACTCTGACAAAACAAATTTCTGTTTTTTAAACTTACCCAGCCTGTGATATTTTGTTATGGCAGCCTGACCTAAGGTAGGCGTCAAAAATATTCCAAGAAATAAACTTTGAAAAGTTTTTACAGTTAGCATCAAGAGAAATATACTTGTTCACAGCCTTTGACTCATGGATTTGCTCCTAGAAATTTAACCTAGGGGACTAATCAGGAATATAATGCAATATTTTTTATGTAAGAGTTTCATCTCATTTTGACAAAATATTGAAAAATGTCTAGCAATAGATATTAATGAATGTGACACGTGAACATTCTACAACCATTAAAAATTATGTTTGAGGGGAATTTCCTGGTGGTTCAGTGGCTAAAGCTCAACTCTTTCTGCCACAAGACATCAAGAACCTTCATGAAGACATCAAGAGCTTCATTTAAAAAAAAAAATAAAGAATTACTAAAAAAAAAGACCTATCAGTAAAATCACGTTATTATGAACTTTAAACAAATTAAGTTTAAAGAATATTTAATTTTTGAAAATCATCGTGAATTATAGTAAGTAGAAAAAGCAGGCTACACAGCCATACATAATTCATATGCTGTTTAGTCACTTAATTGTGTCGGATTCTTTACAACCACATGGACTATAGCCTGCCAGGCTTCTCTGTCCACAGGATTTCTCAGGCAAGAATACTGGAGTGGGTTGCCATTTCCTTCTCCAGGGGATCCTCCTGACACAGGGATCCAACCCAAGGCTCTTGGGTCTCCTGCATTGGTAGGCAGATTCTTTACCACTGAACCACCTGGGAAGTCCATATAATTTATATACCGTAAATATAATCATGGGTTAAATAATTAGTATATAATGGTAACATTATGTTTATATGTAATAAATTACGCAAAAATAAAAGCCAATATGTTAACATTGAATCTCTCTTGGTAGTTAGATTAGAACTTCAAAGGGATTTCATCTACCCCTTCTTTCCCCCCAACTTCAGTTCTTTGAAAGTATCTTTTTTTTTTAAATTACAAATGTACTACATCTTGGCTTTTAAGCGATTATTAAATAAGTGTAGTGTATAAAGTCTTATAATTTCTGTTATCCCTTTATCACAGAGGTAACTGGATCCTAACAGTTTGTTGCAAACTGCACGTATTTCCAGACCTTTGTTGCGTCTGGGTAATCACAGGCACAGCTGCGACGTCATTCCGTGCATTTGGTTCTTCGTTTCTTCATTTAACCTAACATTAAGTTCAGCACGTCTTTTCATTTCACGTACAGCACCTACAATACAGCACGTCTAGCTATCTCCTTCTGCTTCCTTGTGGCATTATGTTTCCTTGAGTAGACCAATCTGTTTATTACTTTAACCAGTCCTCTTTGATTAACATTTTGGTTGTTTCTAGGTTCACACTTTTACAGCAATAGAACAATGAACAGGAGTAACACCGGTTTAGGGTAGAAAGCATGAAAAACCTTTTTATAAAGGGAGGAGGGGATATCATTTCGGGTTATTTCTTTTCTAGCTTTATCCTTTTCTGTACTTTCCAATATTCTGCAATAATATATGTTACATAATTTGGAAAGGAAAAACATGAACTAAAACCAAAAGTTGATTAACAGAAGAAAAGGAAAGAAGAGGTGAAAAAAAAATGGAAAGCTAACGGCGTAGTCCACGTCCCCCTCTTGGGTGCGGGATCGGACGGAGGCAGGGGCGGGTCGCCGCAGTCCGCACCAATCAGAGCCCGGTTGATTAGCGAGGAGAATTTGGAGACACTCCACGCCCAGCAATCAGCCTCGGGGTTTAGCTTCCCTAAGCGGCCTGGAAACCAGCCTGGGCCTATCCCGAGCGCCGCTGCGCGCTGCTACTGGCTGCCAGATAGACCCGCCCACCTTCCTGCTCATTGGCAGCCAGGGTTTTCGTAAGGAGAGCCTGTTGCTGAGCAAAAAAGAAGTAGGCGACGCAGCTTTTGCTCGGGAGAGACTGTTAGACTGCAAAGGTACTGGGCGCCCTTGGGTCAAAAGAGCAACATGACTAACCTTCTTTTATTCAGTCCCTGCTAAATGCCAGGCTTCGTGCTCCAAACTTTTAAATTTAATTGTCATGACCACCTTTCTTGAACACCCAACTATCTACCAGTCACTGAGCTAGGTACTTTAAAATGAGAACAGTTCAGCTCAGTCGCTCAGTCGTGTCCGACTCTTTGCGACCCCATGGACTGCAGCACGCCAGGCTTTCCTGTCCATCACCAACTCCCCGAAGCCTACTCAAACTCATGTCCATGGAGTCGGTTATGCCAGCTAACCATCTCATCCTCTGTCGTCCCCTTCGCCTCCTGCCTTCAGTCTTTCCCAGCATCAGGGTCTTTTCCAGTGAGTCAGTTCTTTGCATCTGATGGCCGAGGGATTGAAGCTTTAGCTTCAGCATCAGTCCTTCCAATGACTATTCAGGACTGATTTCCTTTAGGATTGACTGGTGATCTCCTTGCAGTCCAAGGGACTCTCAAGTGTCTTCTCCAACACCACAGTTCAGTACCATTTAAAGGATAATTACTGTTTATTGAGCACTTAATCTGCATCAAGCCTGGCTAAGAGACTCATATGCATTAACTCTCATCCACACAATAACTCCTGAAGGTAAACGTTATAGCCCCATTTTACCAAACAGGAAACAAGTTCAGAGAGGTGAAGTGACTTGCCCCTGTTCCCACAGCTCTAAAGTGTTGGAACTAGACCCTTCAATTCTGACATCCTGCTTCCAAGTACAACCAAGGAGGGTGGTAGGGGGGTGGGGTGGAGGGGTGGATAACGAAAAGCTTCTGAGGATAGGGAGAGGTGGAAAGGGATGGTGGCGAGGCTCTGGGGCACTACTCCAGTGATAGGCCTCAGGGTGATTGAGAATGGAATATATGGAGCCTCGGGGCCTGGAGGACAGGGGGAGAGAGGGTGAGCAAAACTCCAGTGCAAAGACACTACTCTCTGGAAATGGGAGGCTCTTGGGGCAGTCTGCAGGTGGCCCTAGATTAGGGGCCTGGATCCCAAGGTTCCAAATTCTGCTCTCTGACCAACTTCTTTGGCAAATGCCTTCTCTCTGGACTTCAGGATTCCTGCCTGTAAGGTGAGATAGTAAGTCAAAATAATATGAAATGCGTTTGGGCGAGGGGCAGAGAAAAGCGGGGTGGTCTCCGGGAAGTCTGGTTCCTGCTGGCAGCAAGGAAATCCTCATAGTCTTAGCTGTTGCCTGGCCTCTTTTCAGGATCTGACAATTCTGGGAACTCAAAAATCTACCTTTTTCCCCAGCCAGTTCTGAGCTATAACAGAGTCCTGCCTGCAGGGTGCGCTGAGGGCTCATAGCCGACAGAACCAAACTGGAGCTCAGGTTTTGTGTTTTATTTTTTAAGAGGGGTGAATTTTGTTTTTAATTTATTGGGGGTTTTGGCTGCATCTCGCTGAACTTCCCCCACCAAGGGTCATCTTGCACCCCCTCCAGTGGAATCTTAACCACTGGACTGCCAGGGAAACCCAAGAGGGGTGAACTTTTTGAAATCTGAAGATTTCTGTCCTTAGGATACAATCAATGTACCATGTACCTGAATTATATGTAATGCCCAACACCAGTTCTTCTCACACTGTCTCTGGAGAGTTAGAGCTATTTTCAATTCCTTTGTTTTCCAAATGAAGAAACAGATCCTAAGAGATTGAAAAAAAAAAAATCACTTTGGATCACATAGCTAAAAACTAGCACCCTAGTTGCCTGATTCCTGGGCAGGGCTCTTTGGAGAGGGTTGGTTCTGCCTTCAAGAGTCTGTGGCTGTTTTGCTCCCTAATGCACAATTCCTAGGGACAATGTCAATTTTGGTTGTATAGCTTGACAGCTCAGGACCTGTCAGCCAGAAGGCCCTCCCTCAGCACCTAGCAGAATGACTGCTGAATGAGTAATTAAATGAATGAATGTGTGAATGAGCCACAGAGATTGAGTCTGCTTTGGTTTTATCAAATAAGTCACCTGGAGTTGGATTTCACAATGGCACCCCACTCCAGTACTCTTGCCTGGAAAATCCCATGGACGGAGGAGCCTGGTAGGCTGCAGTCCATGGGGTCGCAAAGAGTCGGACACGACTGAGCCGCTTCACTTTCACTTTTCACTTTCATGCATTGGAGAAGGAAATGGCAACCCACTCCAGTGTTCTTGCCTGGAGAATCCCAGGGACGGAGGAAACTGGTGGGCTGCCGTCTCTGGGGTTGCACAGGGTCGGACACGACTGAAGTAACTTAGCAGTTAGCAGTTGGATTTCTTTCCTGAAATTCCCTCAAGGCAGAAATGATATTCTAAAATGGAAGGGGAGGGTGTGGCAAACAATAAGAGCTCAGAAAATTACATCTGAGTTGATAAATCATAGCCCCAGATCTGGTCAGGGTATAAAAATATTCTATCATATTGCATTTGGGATTAGAAAATTGATTTATGAAGAATGAATTCAGAACAGATGAGAATTCCATTAGGGTTAAAATCTGTGAGAGGGTCTGAAGCTAAAGGAGCCTCAGAAACATTTCAAACAGCATCTAGATGTACCTTCAGGACTGGAATGTGACTGAAGAATTAAAGAAAGCTTTGACCAATCAGTGGCCTCAACAGAGCTGATGCAAGAGTGGAGAAAAGGGCAACAGGAGGTAGATCTTTCCTGAACCAAAAATATGAGGCATGGGGGAGGGGAGAAACAAACTTGGCAGTGTCACCTGGGCTAGAAGCTTCAGTGCTGGATTTCCAGAGTCCGGCACAGTGCCTGGTACACACTAGATGGTCAATAAATGTTTAGTGAATGAAAGAGTGAGGGAAGAAACCTTAGCCCCAACCAGCACTTTTGCTATGGAGGTGGTTTAGTGATTCATCTTTTCACTGGCTCCTTTTGCTCAGATTCCAACCACCCTAACTACTTTCTGATGATAATTTGGCTTTTCATGGTATGAAGAGGTTCTGGCCTGTCAATTGTGGGCTACTTAACATTATGTTTCTCATTCCCAATTAGTATATTGGAATTCTGCTTTATGCATCAGTTCCTTGTGCCAGGCTGCATCTTACATATTCAGGTCTTTCATCAGTGATGCAGTGGAGTTTCTGCTTTGGAGTCATTCTTGTCTAGATGTGAATCCTTACTCAATATATTACTAAGCTGTCTGACTTTTGCCAACACACCTCTCAAGCCTCAGTATCCTCATCTGTCAGATGGGGGCATAATGCCTACTTCATGATATTGTGGTGAGAATTACATGAGATAACAGATGAGTCCTGGACTATCCTTGGAGCTCAGTAAGTAGTAGTATCTGTGCCCCTTCCAAGCTTTCCTTCCAAGGAGATTGGCTCACAAAATCTCATTCAATTGAGAATAACAGTATCTCTTTGCTTTTCACAAATTTACTGACTTTGTAAGTGAAGCCTTGGGAATGATTTAGTCACTTCCTTGAAGGTTCTAAAGAGTCATTCTACAGAGGAGGGCAACTCATATTCATTAGTATAAAAGTAGTTCCAAAAGACTCACTGATGCTACAGCTCCAATACTTTGACCACCAGATGTGAAGAACTGACTCATGAGAAAAGACCCTAATGCTGGGAAAGATTGAAGGCAGGAGAAGGGGACAACTGAAGACAAGATGGTTGGATGGCATCACCTACTCAACGGACATGAGTTTGAACAGGCTCCGGGAGTTGGTGATGTACAGGGAAGCCTGGTATGCTGCAGTTCATGGGTTGCAAAGAGTTGGACACAACTGAGCAACTGAACTGAACTGAGGACTCACTACATGCTAGTGGGAGACAGAGAGACAATAAGACACAGTTCCTGCCTTCAGGGAGTTCTGACACAGTCTGGTGCAGGCAAAAGAAGACATTGTATGACCCTGACACAAAGTTTTACTTTTCTGAGTTTGGATTTCCTCACTTTGCAAATATGGTCAATAACATTCTATTGTTAGTTGGAGAGAAGGAGCAAGACATGCAAATATGATAACAAGACTGCATCAGATTTGAAGACCAATGGTACAAAAATGTAGAAACAATGTGTTGAGGAGTTAAACAGTGGTAGAGATTATTTACAGCTCAGTTGAAAAAAGCAAAACTTTCTATAGGAAGTGGCATTTTTAAGCTTTCATTCAGACCACAATTACTAATAAAGGCATTAATTGCTGGGCTAGAGTTCAGTGGCCAGAGATTTGCAGAGAGAAAGGCTTGAAGATCAAACAAGGAACATGAAGGTGGCAGGTGATTAGGCTAGAAAAGATATATTGAGGCAGATCTTAGCAGATATTGAATGCCAGTCTAGGGGTTTGACCTTCATTCTGTGACTGATGAAATACCAGTAAAGTTGATCTAACCATTTGACATTACAGAGTATATTTTAAAAGTAAAAGCTGAACCTGACATATTTGAGGCAGGTGACTTAGAGGGGAATTCAATTCAAAGGAAGATTTAGTCAACAAGGGCATGTTATTGGCAGGATATTTTGCTAGGTGGCACAGGGCGGAAGACAAAGATGTCAAGATGTGGACCCTGTCCTCAAGGAGCTTATAATCAAAAGACATGTCCACAGAAAAATACAAGGTAGACTGTAATAAGCGTTATAACAGAGCCCCAGCCCAAGGGTCTGAGCTTGGCTGAGAATGAGGTTAATTTACCTCTCCCAAGAGTCTGGAGACCAAATCAGACTTGGGAAGCTGCAGAGGGGCTGTTGGAGGTCATCCAGTACACTTGACCTCTTGCTGGGATTCTCTATCCCTAGTAAACATTAACTTTGAAATAAAAAGTGGAGCTCTGAAGAAAAACTGTCAAGAGGCTGTGGGAAGGAAACAGAAGCAGATGAAGTCAGCTTTGAGGTTCTGGTAGAAGTGACTTCTCCCAAACGGAGAATTGAAGGCCGGAAAATGGATGAGATGGGGGGGAAGAGTGTGCCTGGAGAGAGGAAAGATGAAAACAGAAACTAAGAGGACACCCACGTTCCAGGAGGTGGGAGGAGAAAGAAAGAGTCAGAGAAGGAGTGGCCAGAGAGAGAAGGAAGGAAAAAAAAACAGTAGAATACCTTGTCACAAAGTTTTTAGAAGAGGGGGGATGGAAGGCAAGGTGGGAGGCCCCGAGAGAGCAGAAGAGGGGAAACTGCAGCAACAGGGTTTGAGATTAGACATGAAGTTGCCAAGGAGATTTCAATGAATGAAGGCTTTTCCAGAGACTCCACAAATAAGCTGGATTCCCTGTGTCTGGTACATTCTAAGGTGGAGCCTTCCTGGAGGCCAGAAGAACAGGGCTGTGTGCTCTGATCTCCAAAGATCTGGCGGTCAGCTCTGTAATTAGCACTACCTCTCCTAACCCGAACCAGTCCCTTCAGGAACCGAAAAGCTGAAGAACATACTCGGGAGGGATTTCACACCCATGTATCTCTGGCCCAGCCCAGTGAAGTCCCGTTTCATCATGCAACTTGAGTGACTCTCCGGGGCTGTCACTCTCATCTGGTATTGCCAACATTCTGACTAAACCCTCTTGCAAAAGTTTGCAGCATTCGCCGGAGGCTGACTACAGCTCCCAGAAGTCCCCGGGCCCCGGTGCCGATTGGCTGAGCCCCAGGCTTCTGAGGGCGGTGTTCCCCCGCCTCCCCGGGAAACAGGCATCTGATTGGCTGCGGCGCGGGGGCTTTTGTGTCCCCGCCCTACCCCGGGGACCGCAGCGGGCAGAGCGGTTCTGCTGGTGTCAGAGCCAGGCAAGCGCTGGCAGTTCCGAGGCCGAGATGCTGAGGAGCGCTAGGTTCGCTAGCAGCGCTGGCCACTGCGGACTCCCAAGGCGCTCCGGACCGTGAAAATCCCTGCGCCGCGGCCAATCCCGAGGCCATTCACCCCTCCAGAAGCCAGACAAGCGGAGAGTCCAGCGCAGCGGCGGCGGTTCCCGGATCCTGGGTTTTCGGAGCGTTCTGGAACCCCGAGAGACACCCCCGGGGGCTCTAGAAGCTCCCCCAGCGGCCCCCAGTCCCGGCTTCCTGAGCGCGTCTGTCTGAAAGCCCCTCGGGTGCACGGGCGGTCGCCGAGCCGCGTCTGGGTCCTGGCGCACACCATGATCGTTGCGGACTCCGAGTGCCGCGCAGAGCTGAAGGGCTACCTTCCCGGGGCCGGAGAGGTAAGCAGCGGCTGAGCGACGCCACTCTTCCTGGAACCCAGAGCCGCGTCCAAGCTTCGGGCTGTTGCGAGCCGAGTCTGTGAGCCGCCCCCTCGGCTGGAGGAGGGGGAATGGAGCGCGTAACCTGGAGTGGGGTTGCATCAACCGGCAGCCTCGGCCCCCTCAGCCTCCGCCTCCTCCCCCTTCCCCGGGGCGGAGGGCGGGGGGACAGGGATTGTAGAGCACTCCGCGGCTCCCTCAAACTCCTGATCAAAGAGAGGGGAGCCTACTCGAGGTTATCTTGGGCTTGGGCCCTCGTCAAGGGAGTGTTCAAGTCCAGGCAAATCCCGGCGCAGCGACCGGACCACTCCTCCTCCCCGCCCCCTTCCGCAGATCCTTCCTCTAGGCTGGGGCTAGAGGAACCGTTTCTAGGTAGGATGTGTACCCGGCTCCAGTGCCCCCGCTCGGTGATGGGAGCACTTGGGGCTGGCCCACGAAGGTCGACTCCGTCCCTCGCCCCCAGCTGTACCCCCGATTTGGACTGGGGACGCGGGAGCTCCGGGGCCTTGGCGGACTGCCGGTTATGCCGTGATGAAAGCTCGCAGAGGGGAAAAATCCTGGCCGCGGCTCCCGAAGCCAAGCGCCGATTTGGCTGTGCCCTACTAACTGGTCTGACGTCCCAGAAGTTTGTTTTGCAGAGACTGTCTTTACAGTGAGGCTGGGAATACGGCTGCACCCAATCTGACACCCGCCTGCCCCATTACCACCACCATGGACCATGAACATCTTGTTTATTACGCACCTACTGGATGGCAGGTTCCGGGTCTGCCTTTTCTCTGAGTCCTCAGGACTTAAACTAGCAGAATATGAGCTATATTGTTACCACTCATTTAGGGGATGAGGAAATTGAGGCCCAGGAGGAGCTGTAGAGAGGCTTCCTTGGCTCACCCTGCAGAGCAGCTCATTCTTTGGCTGTGGTGTCTTTAGGATTTCCCAGTGTGGTTGGCTCAGCAGGGAGTTTTGCTTGTTTCTTTGGTTTCCAGGCCTGGAGACTGCTGCACGTGTCTTACTGGGGTTGAGAGGCAGACCTGTGCTAGTCCTGAAATGTGATCCTGGGAATAAATGGCTGCACTTTTCTGAGCAGCTTGGTTTCTGCCTGTCCTCAGTCTTCTGTTAACTTGTCACCCTCCCCTGTCATGGTTTAGGAGCCCAAGTGGAGGAAGAAAACTGCTCCTGCCACTTCTCAGCTGAGTGACTTTGACCAAGCCATGTTACTCTCTGAGTTAGTTTCCTTCTTTGTGAAAAAAAATGGAAATAATTTTCTTTATTGAGAGCACCTGGGCACTAGAGCAGGCGTGCTCCGGGTTCATGTCCCCCAGTCCTCCTACTTTCTTGCTCTGTGACCTTGGCCAAGGGATCCCTTCTCTGATCAGCAACTTCCTTCCGTGGGGGTTTGCTGTGTCTCTTGAGGGATTGTTGGGAGAGTTAACTGAGAAGATGTGCAAAGGCCAGTGCACAGTGCCTGGAGCATAGCAACTGCATCCTGCGTCAAACACGCTAGGTATTGTTAGAATGTGGCCACAGCATGTATTTCCCCTTCCCCAGAGTGTCTCTCACAAGGGGGTGTCTGAGCCCGCCCCTCCTGCCTGAAGCGAATGTTGGCTCATCTCTCTTTGGGACAGCGTCTGGGAAGTGATATGGGGAGAAACACGAGCTCCAGGTGGACTGGGCAGACTCTGAGGATGGGGCCTTTAGATGGAAGCTTGCTAGCTGTCAACAGCAGAGGGGCTTGGGAGAATTGATAATGTCAGACCCCTTTCTACATATTCTTCTCTCTCAGGAAAAGAGGACCTTGGGAAGATGTCTGTTTTAAGCAGAATCTTTTAGAAGACAGTAAGGTGCTGTACTTACAGAGCCCTGTGCCCAAGCCCTAAGGGAAGCTGGACAAGTACACACAAGTACATGCAAGGAATGTACAGTCCCCTCAACTCTCATACTGTGACACACACCTTTTCACCAAGTCAAGGCCTTCAGACACTTCACTCTAGTACTGGTAGTGTGTTCTCAGAGCCCTCCTGAGCTCTTGAAACATCAGTGCTTCAAGGAAAGTCTTTCCTTCCCCACCTCTGCATACCTGCTTCCTGTCCCCCTTCTCCATTGCAGGAGCTGTTATCCCAGTTAGAGTGTAGCAGTTGTGTAATCAGGCATTTCTTGTCTGTGTACCTTGCTAGACTGGAAACACTGTAGGCCCCATCACCAGCACTGTTCTTAGCACCTAATAAGTGCTCGTAACTATTTGCCCTTGTTGGCTTAGCTGACCCTTGTGAACTGTGCACAGGCTTTGA
The DNA here is from genome assembly GCA_024291935.2 of Okapia johnstoni. Taxonomy (NCBI): domain Eukaryota; kingdom Metazoa; phylum Chordata; class Mammalia; order Artiodactyla; family Giraffidae; genus Okapia; species Okapia johnstoni. The sequence continues at coordinate 6,853,944 of JAGTYA010000024.1, read as the reverse complement.
AGTCAGATCTGAGCTTGCCTGTCTGGAACAGGTCTCCAAAAGAGCCTCAGTGAGCTGTCTCTGAAGAAGGGATCAGTTCAGTTCAGTTGCTCAGTCGTGTCTGACTCTTTGCGACCCCATGGACTGTAGCACGCCAGGCTTCCCTGTCCATTACCAACTCCCAGAGCTTGCTCAAACTAATGTCCATGGAGCTGGTGATGCCATCCAATCATCTCATCCTCTGTCGTCCCCTTCTCCTTGTGCCTTCAATCTTTCCCAGCATCAGGGTCTTCTCCGATGAGTTGGCTCTTTGCATCATGTGGCCAAAGCATTGGAGCTTCAGCTTCAGCATCAGTCCTTCCAGTGAATATTCAGGACTGATTTCTTTTAGGATTGAAGAAGGGATAAGAGACCTATTTCCCTCTAGGTGGTTGTGAGAAATCAGCCAGATCGTGGTGGGGAGATGAGTTTATGGCACCACTCACACATGCCTCTCCCAAAGGAGGTCTCAGACTCCCTCTCAGTGTAAACCCAGGCAAGTATATTGAATTCAGCAGCCCAAGGGGAGGGGAGTCTCTATCCGTTCCCAGCTGGCAGAGTGACCTCAAAGGAGTCTGTAACTGAGTCCTGGAGATGGCAGGCCTACCAGGAATAAAGGCTGAGGCTGATCGAGGTGGTGGACAGAACCCTTGCAAGCCAGACTGAGCTGAATTCAAATCTCGAGTTGGCCACTTGTCAGCTGTGGCTGAACCTTTGGAACCTTAATCTTTCCTTGTGTGCAGAAGAGACCCCTACTCCCACCCCCAAACTGATGAAGATTAAATGCAGCCAGTGTGCTAGTGCCAGAGTTAATATGAAAGGGAATTATGAATAAGTGCATAAATCAGGAGCCAGGCAAGGATTGATCCTCTCCTTACAACCGTCCTGATGCCTTCTCAGTTGAGTGGCCACCCAGCTAACTGACCTCAGTGTTCTCGCTGCCCTTGGTGGTCCTCTCAGTTGAAACTCATTGGTTTTTCCTCTGCCCCATCCTAGCTGTGTTGCCTTGGGTGGGTCACCTGCCCCACTCTGGTTTCCCTTTCTTCATCCATATAGTCAGGGAAGGGATCTTGCCTTTATCAGGTGTGTGAACGTGGATCCTGAGCCACATGTGGCTATTTAAATTAAGATAAATTAGATTTTCTTGAGTTTAAAACTCAGTTTTTTAGCTGCACTTGTCACATTTCAAATGCTCATCCACTATGTGTGAAAGTGTTAGTCGTTCAGTTGTGTCCGACTCTTTGTGACCCCATGGACTGTAACCCACCAGGCTCCTCTGTCCACGGGATTATGCAGGCAAACATACTGGAGTGGGTTGCTGCTGCTGCTGCTAAGTCACTTCAATTGTGTCCGACTCTGTGCGACCCCATAGATGGCAGCCCACCAGGCTCCTCCATCCCTGGGATTCTCCAGGCAAGAATACTGGAGTGGGTTTCCATTTCCTTCTCCAGTGCATGCAAGTGAAAAGTGAAAGGGAAGTCGCTCAGTCGTGTCCAACTCTTCGCGACCCCACAGACTGTAGTCCACCAGACTCCTCCATCCATTGGATTTTCCAGGCAAGAGTACTGGAGTGGGTTGCCATTGCCTTCTCCGACTGGAGTGGGTAGTTGTTCCCTTTTCCAGGGGATCTTCCCAACCCAGGGATTGAACTTGGGTCTCCTGCATCGCAGGCAGATTCTTTACCATCTGAGTCACCATGGAAGCCACCAAGGAAAAGACTTACCATCTTTATTGGACAGTGCATATAAACAATATTCATCATTACAGAAAGTTCTATTAGACTTGCTGTGCTAACTACTGGGTCACAACAGGGAACTTGATCCAGGGTGTGCTCTCAAGGTGTGAAACAACGCAGGATGACAAGGGCTGTAATTGGGGCAGTGGATCCCCTGGAAATGTGGACAGGGAGAAGGAGCATCTCACTCCTGGTGAACCCCAGAGGCAAAGCCTTGGGGCCACTGAAACCTTGAGAAGTTTACAGAATGGGAATCATCTCTGCAGTTGAGGAAATCTGATTTGTATCCTAACCCTGCTGCCTCTTTCCTGGCTGAGTGACCTGACCTCTCTGAACCTTATTCCCCATCTGTAAAATGGGAACTTCTCAAGTGCCCATGAAATAAAGGCTTAGCCCACGGCAATCAGTGTTGTTACCTACCATTATTATTGACTTCCTACCCCAGGAAATAGGGGAGGGCTGGTTTGGAGGTGTCATTTCTTAGTGGTGGGCCCCTGCTCTGTCCACTTCCTCTCAAGTTTTGGGTGTCTGGGTTGGGGAAGCATGCAGGGTATTGGAACTGGATTAGAATCTACTCAGTCTTGCCTTCAGGGCTTTGAACTTTCCGCTACCTTTGCCTGGAATGCTGGTTCCCTAGATCTCTATAGGCCCTTTACAGGCCCACCAACTCATTTACATATGACATTTAGATACCAACTTAAAGGTTGTCTCCTCAGTGGCTTCCCCTGTCTAGGACTGGAATACTGCACATACTTCTCCACCCCATTATACACTCGCTTATTGCTCTTTTACTCTATAGAATCTGTGATTTGAAATCCTATGCATCATTTGTTTAATTGTCTTTCTCCTTTGTAAATTCTAGGAAGACTAAGATTTTGTCTTTTCACTCTGGTACTCTTGCTGCCTACAATGTAGTCATCAAAAATATTTGTCAAGGGACTTCCCTGGTGGTCCAGTAGCTAAGACTCCATGCTCCTGATGCAGGGGCCCTGGTTTGATCCCCTGGTTAGGGAACTAGATCCCACATGCCACAACTAAAGATTCCTCATGCTGCAGCTAAGACCCAGCACACCCAAATAAATAAATAAATATTAAAAAAATCTTCTTTCAAATGAACAGATTAATTCTGGTTCTATCTGTAAAGCACTTAGCACAGCGCCTTATACTTGAGAAAGCAATCAATGAATGGAATGAAACAATGGCCCTCCCTGGCAAATTATGCCAGGCCCCACCCAATTAAATTAGAATTGCTGGGCCTTGGCATTGGTATTTTTTAAAAAGCTTCTCAAAGGGATTCTGCATGTACAGCTTGGGTTGAGAAGCCCTTGTTTGAAATAACAATGAGGTTAATGATCACTGACTTGCTAAGTGTTTGGTGTGATAGAAGTACTGAGGTAAGGCCTCTACAGGCATTAACCTCATTAAATCCTCATGACTACCCAATGAAAGTAGGTACTATTATTACCCCATAATTCGGAGAGGAAACTGAGGCTCACATCACTAGTAGATAATAGGGGGTGCAGTTGTCTTTTGAGCCCAGGCAGTTTGTGTCAAGAGCCCCTATCTTTTAAGTGTACTCTGCTTTATTGTCCAAATCATTATCATCATCTTCACTGAGGCCGATAACGTTGGTAGATCCGGATATCGCATAAACACTCACAGGCCTCAGTTTCTTCCTTTGAGAGCTCCTGGGGCAGACTTTAGGGAGGGAAGGGCTTCCTGAAACTGTTCTCTGTCCCTCCCTACCTAGTACCCTGGTGGGCCCTCCCTGTCCCCCCCTCCAAACCCCCCAGTTCCTTCCTGCCCTTCCCCACCACACCTGGCTGTGGTTTTCTGTCTGTCCTTAGGTCGCCTGAGGGGGAGGCCCAGTTTGTGGAGTCAGCAATCCTTATCTCCCAGACAGAGCTGTTAGGCTTTTTCTCTTTGGTGAGGGAGGAGGAAAGCTGTAACAGGAGGGCTTGGGGATTGGTTTCTAAGCTAGACTTGGACCAGCCTGATCTGGTAGATCCCAAAAGTATGGGCTGCAAAGCACCTGAGCAGTCAACCCAACTGCCTTCTTTGTCCAAGGTTAAAGCCCAGAGAGTATAGGTGACTTTCTCGGAGTCACACAGCAAGTTAGCGGCAATAGAATTGGTACTGATACCGGGGACTTTTGTACCCTTGTTCTTTCCTTTGCGGTCTTTCAGAGCCCCAGAGCTTTGCCTCCCTCAGGGGGCTTTTCAGTTCAGTCCCTCAGTCCTCTCCACCTCTTTGCAACACTGAAGCACGCCAGGCTTCCCTGTCCATCACCATCTCCCGGAGCTTGCTCACACTCATGTCCATCGAGTCGGTGATGCCATCCAACCATCTCATCCTCTGTCGTCCCCTTCTCCTCCCACCTTCCATCTTTCCCAGCATCAGGGTCTTTTCCAGTGAGTCAGTTCTTCACATCAGGTGGCCAAAGTATTGGAACTTCGGCTTCAGCTTCAGTCCTTCCAATGTGTGTGTGAGGGGGTGGCTTTTAGCTATGTGAAAAAGAAGGTTCACTTATAATCCTTAGTCTCTGGACACCTGAGAATTAACACTAAGTCTAGATTTGTATGAGGAGGGGTGAGTTAGGGGGGCATCATCTCTGTTCAGTGAGGATATGACTCTGGTTTGGATAAACTGTTTCTAAAGCCAGTGCTGAGACAAACCCCCTACCCCCAACCCCTGCCACCCAGATATCAAAACAAATGAGTAAATAAAATTGGTGGTTTCCATAGAGGCTCCTACACCCGCGTCAAGATACAGCTGCTGCCATCAGCGTTGCCCTCCATGTAGCTCTGCTTTCTTCATTCACAGACTAGTGTGAATTACCTGGCCCTGCTCTTCACAAAATGTAATCTGGAAATAAGGAGACCTAAATCAGACAATTAGAAGGCGATGCTTTCATAAGCAAAAGCACTGGGAATTGTGGGGTCACGAATGAGGATCAGAAGAAGGTGCTCAGACCCTGAAAAATGGAGTTAATTCTACAAAAGGTGTGACCAGTGAGAGGGATCTGAGCCGCTAACCATCTGGAAGGCAATAGGAGGTGGAGGCAAGATTTTAAGCCAGTTGATGAGATTTGCACTTGAGACAGTTACCCACCAGATCTAGTCATGTACTCACTAGATCTGCTCCTGGTCCCAGAGTTTTGGGTGGATGCTTTATTTATTCATTCATTCTGTTATCTTGGGAGAGGATGGAGAAGAGGCCAGGGCTGTGGAGGCAGGTAGACCATTGGCGAGGCAGTGGGTGGTGGTCCAGACAGGGGACAATGGTTTCTACTATTTGGTGATGGAGGAAGAAATGACAATGAAGCTACATCATAGGAATCTAGGAGGCTTGGTAACCTGGTTTCAGGATACAAATGAGGTTCTCATACAAGTTCTCCAAGGGTACCAAAACGTGGCCTCCTGGGAAAGTGCAACATGGTGGCTGTATAATTTCCTTTGCCCCGGCCGCTGCAACCCAGGGACTCCTGGGTCCCTTCCCAGTTCCTGAAGAACTCAGCCTGTGGGGTGAGCTCTCTTGCTTGTTTACCCTTTCTCCATCCACCAAGCTGGTCTATATCTCCACCTGACTCCTGGTGCACCAGAAAGGTGATTTTAAAAGCTCACTGTGAAAAAAAATAAATAAATAAAAGCTCACTGTGGGGATTTCCCTGGTGCTCCAGTGGCTAAGACCCCACACTGTCAATGCAGGGGGTCCAGGTTCGATCCCTGGTCAGGGAACTGATCCCACATGCCACAGCGAAGATCAAAAATCTCATGTGCCTCAGCTGAGCCCTGGTGCAGCCAAATAAATATTTAAAAATAAAATTAAAGCTCAGTGTGGTCCCTCCAGTAAGGAGAGAGAACTATCTTCTTAGTCCTCCCTTTTACCTCTGACTGACTGTGATGTGTTTCCTTCTAGGAGCAGAGGGAGAGCCGGGTTCGGCGAGGCCCCCGAGGGCCCAGCGCCTTCATTCCAGTAGAGGAGGTAAGCTTGGAAGGGGTTAGGATTGTTGTTGGTCCCTGGGAGGAAAGGACATGGGGCACTGAGTGGGTGGGAGGGGTTTTCTGGTCTCTTGAAATTGCAGCTTTGAAACTACCCCTTCAGGTTGCTGACTCATTTAATCCACAGAACAGCTCTGCTCCCAGCAGGCATCTCAGCCCCATTTTACTGGGAAGAAACAAGCTCCGAGAGATAAAATGCTAATAACACAGCTAGGTAATGAACAAACTTGTGGTTCGCGGAACAAGACTTGTTTTTCCTTAAGAAGACAGAACTATCTGTATTTATCTTCTCACCCTTGAATATACATGTATTAGAGTTGTTTTTTTTTCAACTGCAAGTGTAATGAATGTTCATTATTTTAAAATTTCCGGTGTTTCGGAAAACTTTAGTTTCTTGTAATCCCAACCCCACTGAGATAATCACTGTTAACCATTTGCCACTGTTTTCCAGACTTCTTTTCATTCGGAGCCAAGGTCATAGTTTGTAACATGATTTTGTTATTGTTGTTCATTTGGGGAGGGTTTTTTTTTCATTTGGTTGTTATGTTTTGTTATTTCACATAATGCATCAGAGACATCTTTCATCTACTGAGTCAGATCATGCATTCATTTATTTAACAGGTATCTGTTGAATGATTAATCTGTCAGGCACTGTTCTAGGTGCTGGGGATACAGACGAGAACAAACAAAACTCCTTACCATCACAAAACTGACATTCCAGTGGGGGGTTTGTGGTTGGGAAAACTTCAAAACACACACACAGACAAATTAAAAAATAATCGTTTCCTTCTTTTCCTTTGGCCTTCATTGAACAAAGACAAACATTTCCTTGTCCTCCTTGCCTTCCTAAATGTGTGGGCCAAATAGTTAATGAGCTGTTAACAAATGTCTAAACTCTCCAGTTCCTTTCACCCTTTGTAAATGAATAGAAGCACGCAACCACCTGCTGTAGCCCAGAATGTTAAACTCAAATATTCTTCTTATCTTTTTTTTTCATTGATAAATAACTACTCTTCTTCTGTAACAAAGGAAAGAAATAGTCTTTGAACTTAATTGGGAATTGAATCCTGGTTCTGTCATTTATCAGATCTGTAAACTTGAGCCAAGAATGAAACCTCTCTGGGCCTTGATTCTCTCATGTGTCAGTGGGGGAAAATAAAACTATTCACCTCACAGGAAATGGGGAAGAACTGATGAGATACTATAGACAGGGAAAGCTCCAAACTCAGACCCACCGTGGAGAAAGCACTGAAGAAATGTGAACTGTTTTGCATCTGCTTCCAATGACTGCACAGCTTTGCACCGTTACTACCAAGGGCCCAGGTTCATTCCCTGGTTGGGGAACTAAGATCCCACAAGCCACGTGGCATGGCCAAAAAAAAAAAATAGAAGCTGTATGAAAGTAGGAGAAGCTGTATTCTAATCTCCGTGCCTGAGTCTTTCTAACTAAACTTGGAGAAAATAAGTCTCTAATTTCATAGTTATGAGGATTAAATGAATCAATATATATAATGTGTTTGAACAGTGCGTGGCACATAGCAAGCATTGTATAAGTATCAACTACTATTGTAAAAAGTGTCCAGTAAGTATTTGATTAATCACTTAATGAAATATCTTTTCCTCCCCTGCTCTCCTCTTTGTTGGACATGGTGGTTGTCTTCAGTTTCTTGCTATTAAAATCATAATGAATACAATAGATATGTTGGTTTCTCTGGTGGGGAGGGAGTCACCCTTTCCTCACCTTTGCTTGGCAGGTCCTGCAGGAGGGAGCCGAGAGCCTCGAGCAGCACCTGGGGCTGGAGGCGCTGATGTCCTCGGGGCGGGTGGACAACCTGGCCGTGGTGATGGGCCTGCACCCAGACTACTTTACCAGCTTCTGGCGCCTGCACTACCTGCTGCTGCACACGGATGGGCCCCTGGCCAATTCCTGGCGCCACTACATCGCCATCATGGTGAGCTGGTCTGAGCCTGACTTTCGTAGGGGTGGGCACATTGTGGGGTTCAGCCCTCAGATCTCTTTGCTTGGGGCTTGATTCCACAAACAGGAGAAGAGGCGGCTTAGAGCAGAGCCCTAGCTTCATCTGACCATCCGTCGAATTTTAGATTTTGAAGAGAGGCATTTTTTTTAAGTAGGAAATTTAACTTTTATTAGATTTAATTTTTATTTTATATCAGAGGATCGTTGCTTTACAATGTTGGTTTAGTTTCAAGTGTACAGCAAAGTGATTTAGATATACATTTATTCATTCAAAAAGACACTGTCTCACTCAGGACCACCCAACCAGTGGCAAAGCTGGGGTTAGAACCTAAGTTTCCTGCCTCTCAGGCAACAGTGAGGCTTGTGACATTTCCCTCCATGGGGTGCCCACCCCGAGCAGGGCACAGGAAGAAGAGGGTGACCTGGGCTTTGTCCACCACCTGCAGGCTGCCGCCCGCCACCAGTGTTCCTACCTGGTGGGCTCCCACATGGCCGAGTTCCTGCAGACTGGTGGTGACCCTGAGTGGTTGCTTGGCCTCCACCGTGCCCCTGAGAAACTGCGCAAGCTCAGCGAGATCAACAAGCTGCTGGCCCATCGGCCATGGCTCATCACCAAGGAGCACATCCAGGTGCAGTGGGCAGGGAGGCAGGTCCCCGAGGGAGCGTGGGGCTGGGATGGGGCTTGGCAGGCAGCCTGGGGCAAAGCAGCTGAGCAAGTCTGGCCTTGCCTTTTCTCTCCAGGCCTTGCTGAAGACGGGCGAGCACAGCTGGTCCCTGGCCGAGCTCATCCAGGCCCTGGTCCTGCTCACACACTGCCACTCACTGGCCTCCTTCGTGTTTGGCTGTGGCATCCTCCCTGAGGGGGACCCTGAGGGCAGCCCCGCCCCCCAGGCCCCTTCGCCTCCCAGTGAGCAGAGCACGCCCCCCAGCAGGGACTCGCTGAACCACTCTGGGGTAAGTCAGGGGCTTGAGTGTGTTGGTGGGAGAGGAAGCTGGGGGCCCCTGGTCCTTGGGTAGAAGACGGTGCCTCCCTGTCTGCAGCTGCTTCCTTATCACACACTGGGAGACCTTAGAAAAGTCTTTTTTTTTAAGGTGTATTTATTTATTTCTGGCTGCACCGGGTCTTCATTGCTGTACACGGGCTTTCTTTAGTTGCAGCCGGCGGGGGCTCCTCTTTGTCTCAGTTCGCAGGCTCTAGCGTGCTGGCTCGGTAGTTGTAGTGCACAGGCTCAGTTGCCCTGCAGCATGTGGAATCTTCCCAGACCAGGGATGGAACCCGTGCGCCCTGCATTGGCAGGTGGATCCTTAACCACTGCACCACCTGGGAAGCCCCAAGTCATTTGGTTCTGAAACTCCCATGTGGAAGATGAGGATAAAGACTCCTCCTTCATAAAGGGTTGTGAGCCTGAGATGAAATAACCACGTGACTGGCCTCAGCATGGAACCCCGTGGGCTTAAAGTAGCTGACTTTTAGCACTGTAACAATACGGAGGTTGCCTCTTAGTCTGTAAAGTGGCCTTGTTTGTGTGTATTTTAGAAATGCAGATACTTTAAAAAGCCCTTTCCTGTGAGGGGAGCTGACCCTCAGAGAAGACCTGTCTGTTCTATAGCTGCTTAAACATTACTTCTGGAAGGACAGGCCACATGAGCTGTCCAGCACAGAGAAGGCACTGGGCCTTCATGATTGCTCAGGAAGGCCCAGCATGTGAGAAAGACGTGTGGGGCTTCTGGGGTCAAGGGAGAAGGGGTGGATGGTCACCGCCGGGTCATTCCTACAGGGCTTTGAGGCCGCCCGCGATGTGGAAGCTCTGATGGAGCGCATGAGGCAGCTGCAGGAGAGCCTGCTACGGGACGAGGGCGCCTCTCAGGAGGAGATGGAGAGCCGCTTTGAGCTGGAAAAGTCAGAGAGCCTGCTGGTGACCCCCTCAGGTACAGGGTCACAGGCATCCAAGTTCAGGGGCTGCCCTCTCCTTGCATCGTCTCTGCTGAAGAGCCAGCACCTTCATGTTACTGCACCTCGGTAGCCACATCCCAGCCACCACTTCCAAGAAGTTCTGAGCATGGGCTCTGGGGTCAGGCCTGGGTTTGAATCTGGCCTGTTAGCCTTTCTTCTTTCTTTTTGGCCAGGCCATGTTGCATGCAGGATCTTAAGGATCTTAGTTCCCTGACCAGGCATGGAACCCATGCTCCCTGCAATGAAAGGCAGATTCTCAACCTCTGGGCCGCCAGGGAAGTCCCCTGTTAGCTTCTCTGGCAGTGTGACCACTGATAAGTCACTTGCTGTCTCAGGTCCCATTCTCCTCCTCCATGAGGGATTCGTGTGGAGGGGAAATGAGACAACAGAAGCAAAGTGCTGAGCACAGAGCCTGGCCCAGTGTAAGCGGCTCCATAAGTAGCCACTGTTGTTAGGATTGCTATTATTATTACTGGAGGCATTATCCCCTGGACCACGGGCCTGATTTACCCCCTCCCCCAGGCCTGGCTCCTGCCGAAGTCCTGGTTCCACTCACTGTGGCGAGGGGCGTTCTTGGGCCCCCTATTCCACATTCCCCAGCACCCCTCCCCACTGATGATTAATGAGGGGTGGAGACCTCTGTGCTCCGTGGCTTGGCCTCACTGTGACCTCTTTCTGACATCCTCAGCGGACATCCTGGAACCCTCTGCAAACCCAGACATGCTGTGCTTCGTGGAAGATCCCACTTTCGGATATGAGGACTTTACCCGGCGGGGGACTCAGGCACCCCCCACCTTCCGTGCCCAGGTAGGCTCTCCCTACTGGTCTTAGCATTGCTTTTTTAAAATTAATTAATTAATTTTTTTTGTGCTCTGGGTCTTCACTGCTGTGTACATGCTTTCTTTGGTTGTGAGCAGGGGCTACTCTGTTGCGGTATGAGGGCTTCTCATCGCCAAGCACAGGCTCAGTAATTGTGGTTCAGGGGCTTGGTTAACCCACAGCATGTGGGATCTTCCCAGACCAGGGATCGAACCCATGTCCCCTGCATTGGAAGGTGGATTCTAAGCCACTGAAACACCAGAGAAGTCCCAGCGTTGCTTTACAAACAAGCGGGAGTGGTTAGTTTGTGTGATCAGAGATTTGGGCACCTTCTCTCCCTCAAGATTCCATGAAAGAACCGGGAGACCCTGAAGGTGAAAGGACCCAGCTGGGTCCTAAGCTCAGGGGATCCTGACCACAGGAAGGAAGTCATCACCAAGCTGCCTCCTCCTCAGCTTCTCAGGTCCAGACCAAGCAGCGGGTTAGATTTGTGAGGGTGGAGAGAGGCCTTATGGAGATCCCAGCTGTGCTGCAGAAGATGATGTCTCTCTGGCCAGCCTCGGGCCCCAAGGATTCTACTCACTGACCAACCCCTTTCCATGTTTCTCAGGATTATACCTGGGAAGACCATGGCTATTCACTGATCCAGCGACTCTATCCTGAGGGTGGGCAGCTGCTGGATGAGAAGTTCCAGGCAGCCTATAGCCTCACTTACAACACCATTGCCATGCACAGTGGAGTAGATACCTCTGTGCTCCGCAGGGCCATCTGGAATTACATCCACTGCGTCTTTGGCATCAGGTGAGTGCAAGTCCCCTCATCCAGGCATGGTGTACTGAAAGCCCTCCATGTGAGCTCACTGACAACTGTTTACTTTTTCTCTTTGTTTTTCTTTCCCTTTCTTCCTGCCTATAGTGTTCTTCAAAGCAAATGTATTTCTTGGCTGATTATAAAAGATATCAGCCATGCTCAGTTTTTGAAAGTCTTTAATTCCACCCCCAGAAATAACTAGGGAGATTACACACACGTATACTTAGATACATACACCCATATATACATGCAAAGAGAGTTATATTTGTATTTCCATTCCAAGTAGCAGTTCTTCTCTCATAATGAAGAAAAACAACAGAAATGCCCAATGGTGAAATTCGATTTTTAGTAAATTTAGAAAAAAGAGATAACAAAAAGAAGAAAATAAAAATCATTCATGATCCCACCTGCTCTTGCTATTGTCAGCTATTGGCTTGATCAAAAAGTTCATTTGGGTTTTTCCGTTAACATCTTATGGAAAAACCTGAATGCATTTTTTGGCTAACCCAATATTTCCTTCCTGTCTTTTTTTTCCATGCACAAATACCCAATCGTACATAATTTTACAAAAATAAGACTTTGTTGTCTACTCATTTACTTTACTCAGTTTAATCAAGTGAGAGCATATTTTAATGAACATGATTTTTTCCCTTGCTTTTCTAGTTTAACAGTTTATTCTAAGCATCAAAAAACAACAGAAGCAAAAAACAAAAATCCCCAAAGTTTTGAAAAGGCGCACATTCCTTGTAGAAATGTGCATTTCTGTGTGTTACTAGCTGTAGACAATATTCCACTGCATGAGTTGAGTTGTGCTTTATTGGCCAGTCTCCCACTGGCCAACCTCACTGACAAGTTTCCAATCCAGGGGAAGCCAAGGATGGATGGGCATCTTGGAGTGCATATGTGGCACACTGTGACCTCCCTTCCTGCCCAGCTTCCAAGTCCAGGCTGCTCCACTCTGCAACATGGCCCTCGCTCCTAACCCTCTGTTTACCAAATCTGCCCTCTAGTCTAAAACTGGTCTTCCTCATCCACACTGATTTGTAATGACTCACTGGCTCACTGGACTGGGGAGGGACAGAATAGCTTCTAGACTTGTCACCAACTTGCTCTTTGACTTTGAACAAGCTGATTGCCCTCCTTAGGCCTCAGTTTGCCCATCAGTAAAATGACTACCAACTCCTTTTTCCCTTTCCCTCTTCCTTCGCCAGGGTAAATATTCACACTGATCTCCTGCCCCATCTTCCATGTATGGCCTTAGCTGTAAAGTGGTGACTATGAGCGTGGAGGCAGGCAGAGCTGGTTTGAATTCCATTCCCAGCTGTGTGACCTGGGACTTGACTTCTCTGAACTTCCATTTCATCTATAAAATGAGACTGATGAATACAGTACATTGTATACAATAGTTTTGTATCCAGTCCTGTACTGAAGTTTCGAGGATGCTGTGAATGTATGTTCACATGGTCAGTGCAGCGTGCTCAGCCTCTGTGCATTCCCTTGTGAGTCCAGTGGCCTGTGATATATGACATTAGCTGCTTTTTTAAGAGGAACCAAGCTCCTGGCTGCTTCCTACCTTCTGCCTTTTCTTGCCGCTCTCTGTTCCCCCTTCTGCAGGGTGGGGCTGGGGGAGAGGAGCTATGTGGGAGCAGAGGTGTGAGTGATTCTTTCCGGGTCTTTCCATCCAGATACGATGACTATGACTACGGGGAGGTGAACCAGCTCCTGGAGCGGAACCTCAAGGTCTATATCAAGACAGTGGCCTGCTATCCAGAGAAGACCACCCGAAGAATGTACAACCACTTCTGGAGGCACTTCCGCCACTCAGAGAAGGTGTGGCTCGTGGGGGAGGAACAGGATGGAAGCCTGTGGAGGAGGCGAGGGCTCGGGACCCAGTGAGGTCCTGACCCAGGAATCCAACCTGCGTCTCTTCATGACTCCTGCATCGGCAGGCAGGTTCTTTACCACAAGCGCCCCCTGGGAAGCCCATTTACTCACCTGTAATATGGGTTTCTTCAGTGGCAGCTGGAAGGACCTGGGTTCAAATCATAACACTATCACTTGGGAGCTGTATGACCTTAGACAGGTCGTTTTGCCTCTCTGAGCTTGTTATATTGACAATAAAAATAAAAAACCGCCTGCATTTCAAGGTTGTTGGGAGGATGAAGTGAGAAAAGGAAGGTAAACCTCTGATCCCAAATAAATGCTCAGAGGTAGCTGTTGTTTTTAGCTTTAGGGGATAAAGAGATTAGTCATGACCCTGATAAATGTGCTTGAAATTCTCCCACAGTCCTTGCACCAAGTTACTCAGAGCCTTAGGAAAGGGAAGGATGAAATGGGTGGTCAGGGATGGTAAGAAGTGACATCAGTTGCCAACAAGCCCTCGTCTGTGCCCCCAGGTCCACGTGAACTTGCTACTGCTGGAGGCCCGCATGCAAGCCGCCCTGCTCTATGCCCTTCGCGCCATCACCCGTTACATGACCTGACTCACGTGCAAGACCTGCGCCTGGAACAGCTGACCCTGGGGGGCATCCTTCTCGCTGCAAGGACTTCTCTGTTTGGAGACAGACCCTAATCTCTTCCTGTCCCATACCCACCTACCCTACTCTGGGGGTGGGCCTGAGGTGTGACGTGCAGCCCCCCAGCCACACCCTCCTTCTCACCGGAATGGACAGGACCATCGCACTGACTCTGGTATCTCAGCTCTGCCCTGGGGCGTGGAGGGCTGGAAGAGGACTATAGTGGATTCCCAGGTGCCAGCCCTTCTAACTGCCCTTACCCTCAGAGGCCAAGGGCACAGGAAGGAAAATGGACTGAGCATGGACTTGTGTGCCAGCAGGCGGGGACCCAGGCAGCACAAGTACTTTGGCCTTCCTGGCCTGGGAAGTCCCTGGCTGGCCCCCAGGGAGAGGGACAGACACCTCCAGGGACTGACACTCCAAGTGGCTTCACCTCTCCTCCAGCTTCCTCCTCCACAAATTTCATTACCTCCCACCTGCCATTCACCCATCAGTGTGAAAGTCAGGGTCACAGCCGGTCTGTGCATCCAGCTCCCCAGAAGCCTGTTCTGTTCAGCAGCCCACAGGCCCCTTGCTCCCTAGTCACGCCAGTCCTAATTCAATTCCCTTGACCCCCTTTGCCCTCTTACCCTTTTCTCCACCACCTGGTAGAGTGAGGCCCCAGGAGAGAGACCAAGCATGTCAAACAAGTAGATTATCTCTAGAGAGTTCGAAGTCTCTGTTGGTCACTTTGCCTTCAGACGAGAAGGGAGTATTATATGATAAATTCTCTGTGTTTTGAATTTCATGGGTGAGGTTCTTCGCTGCCCATCCCCAGAGCCTCAGGCATTGTCTGAGAGGAGAGCAGGAGTTGACCTACCCCAGAGCTGACCTACCTGGCGGAGGCTGGCACCCCATGCTGTCTCATCTCCCCTGGCTCTGTCACAGACATTTGGCAAAAAAGTGAGCCTTTCCAGGTGGTTCCCGTGGCTCAGGGAGACAGGCAGGAGACCCCAAGTTTCTTGTGTGGGCCCTGTCATGGCCAGGTGAGCCCCATTTCCGCATTTACAGACTGAAGGGTAGGACTACATTTTGTGACATCTGGGCCTTTGCTCAGATTCTGAAGCCAGCCTGCCAGCAGCCAGCTGCATGCATTGCAGGATCCTGAGGGCCTCTGGGGATCGCACGCACACACACACACACACACACACACACACACACACACACACACACACCCGCCTGTAGTCAGTCTCTCCGGGCTACCTGCCAAGGACCTTCCCACCCCCATCCTATTTTCTGTCCCTTCTCGGTTGGTTTTAGGAGGATCCCTTGGAGGCAGAAGCAGCCAAGGACTGATCCCAGGCACTTTCTGTAGCAAACAAACTGTGAATTCTGACTTCCCTTGCCCTTCTTCCGGCCATAGGTACCTCCGCTCTGACCAACTGGGAGGGGACTGAAGGAAGGCAAGGGCCAAGATGCTGCTGCTTCTGACCCTCCTCTCTGGGGCAGGGCAGGAGAGGAGCCTGGTTCATTGTGCCACATTTCATACCCGTGCAGGCATGGGCGAGCGACTGGCACCCCTTTCCAGCCTCAAAGGCCTCCCTGCAGTGAAGCTGGGCAGGAGGGAAGAGGCCCCCAGCATTGGGGTTTGGATTCTAGAGGGGACGTGATAACCATCAGTGTCCCCAGGTGGCTGGGGAGGGGTATCAAGTGTTCAAGTGCAGAAATCTTTGCCTTTTCTACCAATTCTGTATGATGAGAAATAAAAGTTCACCAAGGTTTTGTTTTGTACTTCTTGTTAATGGGCTGTTTTTCCATTTCCTGGGGGTCATGGTTCACCTCTTAGCATAAGCAGGGAGCTGCGATTGCATCAGCAACCTGACCTAGCAGCCCTTATCCTGCTGAGCACTTGTGCCCAGTGACCGCAGGGTTGGGAGTGGTTGGCACTCAAAGTCTACTTTTGTCCCTTGGGTGTCCAGCCCTGCCACCCCTCTGTGGCTGGCCTGGCACTGTGGAATAATAATGGCTGTGTTATTTTTCTCACTTAGCCTGGCCCTGGGCTGCGTACTTGGCGGTCATTTCTCTGAATCTGCAGCAAAATCTTGCAAGAGAATTGAGACTCAGGGGTCAAGTGGCATTGCTAAGGCCATGTCAGGTCAGTGATGGAGCCAGGATTCCAACTGGGGTCAACTTGATCGTGAGGCCATGGCATTTCACCTTGCTGTTTTCCCACTACCGAGTTCTTCCTGAGGCAGAAGGAGGATATTTGAGAATTTCTTGGGGGACCCTCTGTTTCTCCTGCCCTGTCACCTCATTCTTCCTGGCTTCTCATCCCTCCCTCACTCCCTCCCCAGAACCAAGGAGACAGGCATGAGGAGTTAATGTGACTCCAAGTTCTGCCAGTGCCATGTAGTAGTAGCTGTGTGACCTTGGTCAAGCATCTTAGCTTCTCTGGGCATCAGGAACTCCAGCAAACTTATCAGAAAAACCACATTATGACTAAGAGTTAAGACCGCTCCTGCTGGTTTCCCACTTCCTCTTAATGCTGCCGTCACAAAATGAAAACCAGGTCTCCTCCAGGAAGCCTCCCCTGATTGACTTCCCTGTAACCCTTTCCTCCCTTCATTTTTAAAAAAATTCATGTGTTTCTAAAAATATTTATTTGGCTGTGCTAAGTCTTATTTGCAGCATGCAGGATCTTTAGTTGTGGCATGAAAACTCTCAGTTGTGGCATGTGGGATCTAGTTCCCTGACCAGGGACTGAACCCCAGTCCCCTGTGTTAGGAGCACAGATTCTTAGCCACTGGACCACTAGGGAGGTCCCCTTTAAATTTGTTTTTAATTGAGGGATAATTGCTTTATAATGTTGTATTTGTTTCTGCTGTACAACAATGTGAATCAGCTACATGTATACATGTATCCCCTCCTTCTTGGGTCCCCCTTCCATCCCACTCTGTAGGTCATCACAGAGCACCGAGCTGAGCTCCCTGTGCTATACATCAGCTTCCCTCTAACTATCTATTGTACATGTGGTAGTATATATCCCCACTTCATTTTTGCAATGTTCCTATACACTTTTTCTTCCTTCTATAGTCATTTGAGAGGGTGGAAGAGAAAATAAGTCAGACTTGGAGTACAGAACTTAGATTCTGGTCCTGACTTAGTCCTTTATTATCCCTGGGAGGGGGAGGGTTGATTAGTTTCACAGCACTCAAGTTTGCACAAAAAAAACAGGGCAAAATGTTTTCTTTTCCAGGTAGCATTACTGAGTGACTGTTGCCAGATGTAATTGCTCCATCTTCACAGCAACCCTGTGAGAAAGGAGCCATGGTCCCATTTTACTGATGTGGAGAAGGAACCTCAAGTTACAGTCTAAGAACATAATAGAACCAGGTTCAAATTCCAACTCTGACACTTAATGTTTGACCATAAGCAAGTTACTTCAATTCTCTCTCCTCAAGTTCCTTATCTATGCAACAGAATTAATACCTAGGGTCACAGGAGGGTTGTGTGGATTAAATAATGCATGGAAAGCACCTAGCGCAGTTCAGGTACCTCGAACTAAGTCATTCCGTATTCAGATACCTGCTTAGCATCACAGAACTGAGACAGACTTGGAACCCTTGTCAGTCTGACTCCAGAGCATTACTTCAATCCCCAAACCCCCTCAGTCTGCATCTCTAAGAATCATTTTCAAGTTGATTTGCCTATAGACTTGAAAACTCTTGGCTCCAGATTGGATCGAATGGATCTGTTTTAGACTTCTGCAACCTGCAGTCCAGGACCTGGGCATGTTTACCCAGGTTGGAGTTAGTGGAAGCTTTCCAGTAGCTTGATTTTTGGTTGGTCTGGTTTTTGAAGACTACTAAGAGTAGGTAGAAACAGGAGCTGGGTGAGTCTCCTCTAGCAGATTTCAAACATTCACCAGAGCCCTGGGACAAGCAGAATGGAGAAGTGGCTCACAAACTTTTTGTGCCTCACAATCTCCTAGAGGATCAGTGTTTAGAGGTAAAGCTCAGAAATTTGCAGCTTTAACAGCTTCCCTGCTGTTCTGATGCCAAGGTCATTCTTTCATTCAACAACAGATGGTGTGCACCTAATATGTAAAGCCCTGGACACAGAGCAGTGGACAAGACAGGCACAGCTCCTGCCTTCTCGCAATTTATTATCTAGTGGAAGAGACAGACATTAGATCGTTACACAACTAATTGTTTCAATTATAATTGCGATTGGCACCTCAAAAGGAGAGATGCGAGGTGCTGTGAGAGTATTTTCAACCTAGCATCAGAGGCTTTTCTTCCAAGGAAATATGTTGAATTTCTGCAGAAACTAACACACATCCAAGTGGAGCAATTTCCCACCCACTGAACCACCTTCTTGGAACACAAAGTCTCCATGGAACAGTTAGGAAACTGCTAACCTACATTCCTCTGTAATGGATGCTGTCGTGTGCAACACAGACTGTGGGAGGCATTCCTTCCTACACCCCACACTCCGCTGGGAGAGTAGACTGCTGAGTGCCTTTCTGGGAACTGCCCTGAATTTAAGGGAGCAACCAAGCTCACAGTTATGTCCCACCAGGCAGTCTAGTCTGCCTCCAAGCCCTGGTGGATGGGAGAGGAGTATACAAAGGTCTGACCTCTTTGTCTCCATTTGAAATAACTCAAGGATTATCCCAGCTCTACAGCTCCCTTCGTGATCAGCTGAGGCCCAAGTTGCTGCTGCGCTGCAGTCCAAATTCTGTCTGATTCTGATCCCCAATCAGTTCAGTTCAGTTGCTCAGTGGTGTTTGACACTTTGTGACCCCATGAACCACAGCACACCAGGCCTCCCTGTCCATTACCAACTCCCGGAGTCCACCCAAACCCATGTCCATCGAGTCAATGATGCCATCCAGGCATCTCATCCTCTGTTGTCCCCTTCTCCCCATGCCCCCAACCCTTCCCAGCATCAGGGTCTTTTCAAATGAGTCAGCTCCTCGCATGAGGTGGCCAAAGTATTGGAGTTTCAGCTTTAACATCAGTCCTTCAAAGGAACACCCAGGACTGATCTCCTTTAGGATGGACTGGTTGGATCTTCTTGCAGTCCAAGGGACTCTCAAGAGTCTTCTCCAACACCACAGTTCAAAAGCATCAATTCTGCGGCACTCAGCTTTCTTCCCTGTCCAACTCTCACATCCATACATGACTACTGGAAAAGCCATAGCCTTGACTAGACGGACTTTTGTTGGCAAAGTAATTTAAATGTCTCTGCTTTTAAATATGCTATCCAGGTTGGTCATAACCTTCCTTCCAAGGAGTAAGCGTCCTTTAATTTCATGGCTGCAATCACCATCTGCAGTGATTTAGGAGCCCAAAAAAATAAAGTCTGACACTGTTTCCACTGTTTCCCCATCTATTTCCCACTAAGTGATGGGACCAGATGCCATGATCTTAGTTTTCTGAATGTTGAGCTTTAAGCCAACTTTTTCACTCTCCTCTTTCACTTTCATCAAGAGGCTCTTTAGTTCTTCTTCACTTTCTGCCATAAGGGTGGTGTCATCTGCATATCTGAGGCTATTGATATTTCTCCCGGCAATCTTGATTCCAGCTTGTGTTTCTTCCAGCCCAGCGTTTCTCGTGATGTATTCTGCATAGAAGTTAAATAAGCAGGGTGACAATATACAGCCTTGACGTACTCCTTTTCCTATTTGGAACCAGTCTGTTGTTCCATGTCCAGTTCTAACTGTTGCTTCCTGACCTGCATGCAGGTTTCTCAAGAGACAGGTCAGATGGTCTGGTATTCCCATCTCTTTCAGAATTTTCCACAGTTTATTGTGATCCACACAGTCAAAGGCTTTGGCATAGTCAATAAAGCAGAAATAGATGTTTTTCTGGATCTCTCTTGCTTTTTCGATGATCCATCTGATGTTGGCAATTTGATCTCTGGTTCCTCTGCCTTTTCTTTTTTTTTTTTCCTCTGCCTTTTCTAAAACCAGCTTGAACATCTGGAAGTTCACGGTTCACATATTTCTGAAGCCTGGCTTGGAGAATTTTGAGCATTACTTTACTAGCATGTGAGATGAGTGCAATTGTGCAGTAGTTCAAGCATTCTTTGGCATTGCCTTTCTTTGGGATTGGAATGAAAACTGACCTTTTCCAGTCCTGTGGCCACTGCTGAGTTTTCCAGATTTGCTGGCATATTGAGTGCAGCACTTTCGCAGCGTCATCTTTCAGGATTTGAAATAGCTCAACTGGAATTCCATCTTTGTTTTGTTCGTAGTGATGCTTTCTAAGGCCCACTTGACTTCACATTCCAGGATGTCTGGCTCTAGGTGAGTGATCACACCATCGTGATTATCTGGGTCATGAAGATCTTTTTTGTTCAGTTCTTCTGTGTATTCTTCCCCAATAAATGGGGATCAATGTGTATTGATCTCCAATAAACCTATGCAAATTTCCATCTCAGAGTCTGCTCACCAAGGTACGTAGCCTAAGACACGCTTATTGCAGATGGTGAAAGTAAAGACCAGAGAGGAGAAATTTCTTGCTTGCGGTCTCACAAGCAAGGTTGTGAGGTTCACTTTAGATCCTCTTCAGAGTTTGTCACCGCCCTATGTCAGAGTCCTACAACTTCCTGCCTCAACTTTCTTTTCCCAAGGCTGGAGGCGACAGCTGTGATGCTGAAAGGGCCGCAAAGGTCTTCTCCCATCCCCACTGCCAAGGCTGGAGACCTTGGACAAGTTACTTGCCGTCTCTGGGGAGAATGTTAGGCACACTCACTGCCTGAGTGTCCTACCTTCTCTTAAGCCACCCCGTGTCATGGCCCTTGTTCTGAGAAAAACCATGTCTCAGCTAGAAGAGCTTCTTTCCCCTTCTCTCTGAATCAACTCTAACCTCAATGTTGCTTCCCATTCAGGGAAGCCTTGAGCTTCTGTCCCAATTCCAAGTTTCTAAACTCACCTCCCAAGGAGGAGCCCCTTTTCTAAGTTCATGCCCACATCATTAGGTGCTTACGTTGTTGCAGACACCGCTGGATGGTGGCGGTACAGCGGTGAATGAGACAGACACAATCCCGGCCCTCAAGGACCTTAAAACCCAGTGTTAGAGATGAACATCCCGCAAGTACTTTGATGAGTCCTGGGCAGGAAAAACAAAATGCACAGGGAGCCATGAGAACACGCAGCAGGGGAATGTCCACACTCAGGATGGGAGTTCCCAGAGAAATACCTTGGACATGAAGGATGAGAGAGGACCAGTCAAGGATGGGAGGAGAGAAAGGGGGTGGAGCAAAAAATGATTTGTGGCTGGGACTTCCCTGGTAGTCCAGTGGCTAAGATTCTGCATTCCCAAGGCAGAGAGAGGGCTGGGGTTCAATCCCTGGTTAGGGGACTAGATTTCACAAGCCACAGCAAAAGATCCCACATGACTCAATGAAGAAGATCCACATGCCACAACTAAGATCTGGCACAGCCAAATAAATGAATGAGTATTCTTAAAAAAAGATTTCTGGCAGAGGAAATGGCATGAAAGAAGATTTAAAACAGGAAGGCAGCCTGGCAGGGACAGAGAGAGCAGAGAGAATATGAGGAAGGGGGAGGTAAGGAGAAAGCCCAGGGCAGGCCAGGCATATTAAGAATTTTGAACTTGATCCTATTGGCAAGGGGAAGTCTTCAGAGGAGATCTTGCTATTTACGATAAAACAGACGCTGTGGACTAAATGTCTGCGTCCCTCTCGAATTCATATGTTGAAACTCTAAATCCCTGTGTGATGTTATTTGAAGACAGGGCCTTTGGGAGGTAATTAGGTCATGACTGTGGACCCCTCTTGATGGGATTACTGCCCTTATGAGAAGAGACAGGAGAGAGCTTGCTTTCTCTCTCTCTCTCCACTATGTGAAGACATAGCAAGGATGACAGTTCTCATCAACAACTGGTCTGGCTGGTACCTTGACCTTGAACTTCCCAGCCTTTCAGTTCAGTTCAGTTCAGTCACTCAGTCGTGTCCGACTTTTTGCAATCCCATGGATGGCAGCACGTCTTCCCAGCCTCTAGAACTGTGACAAATAAGTGTCTATTGTTTATGTCACTCAGTCTAAGATGTTTTTGTGATAGCAGCCCAAATTAAAACAATAGGTAGCCTTTATTAGAAGAAGGAGTAGAGAAGGTAGGAGACTTACTTAGGACCGCCTACGTGCCAGGTCCTCCACAAGTGATTCACAAGCATGACCTCATTTCATTCTCCCCACAGCCCTGTAGAGTAGAGCCTGGTATTGTCTCCCTTTTACAGATGGATGTAATGGAAATGAGGGCTTCCCAGGTGGCACTAGTGGTAAAGAACGCACCTGCCCATGCAGGAGATGTAAGAGACTCGGGTTTGATCCCTGAGTCAGGAAGATCGCCTGGAGGAGGGCATGGTAACCCACTCCAGTATTCTTGCCTGGAGAATCCCATGAACAGAGGAGCCTGGTGGGCTACAGCCCATAGGATCACAAAGAGTTGGACATGACTGACGCAACATAGCACACCACACATATGCATGATAGAAATGAGACTCAAAAGTCCCCTGAGTCAAAAAGGCTTCTCTGGTTCCCCATCTCCACCCTCAGTATATATCTTCCTCCTTTGCCCTAAATTTAGCAAGTGCTTCTGTTTTTCAAAGGCATTTTTTCCCTAATATTATAACCATTACATGGCTCACTAGTCTCCCCACTTGACTGCAAGCCCTGTGAAGGCAGAGGATATTTGTCCAGCATGTTTCCTGCTTGATCTCCAGGGCCTAGAGTAGGACTTGGCATGTGGTCTGGGCTAAATAAATAAAACAGGTGTGGAATATACGTTTGTATCCAGCAGGATGGGCTCAACTGGTAAAGAATCCACCTGCAATGTGGAGACTTAGGTTCAATCCCTGGGTTGGGAAGATCCCCTGAAGAAGGGAATGGCTACGCACTCCAGTATTCTTGCCTGGAGAATCCCATGGACAGAGGAGCCTGGCGGGCTACAGTCCGTGGGGTTGCAAAGAGTCAGACGCGACTGAGCGACTGAGCACAGCATATCCTGGTCTAGGTATGCCTGGTCTAGTGCTGGATCTGGGCAGCAGTGTTCCAGGAATAACAACCTCCCCGTGTTTTGAACTTGGCTTTGGCTCCAGGTGGTTGTCTGTTACGTCTCCAGCTCTCAGACTCTCAGCATCAGTCTGGTGTCAGGGAAAGAGCTTGGACTTTGGAACCCTGCAGACGAGGCTGAAATCCAAGTGCAAGTCCATCTGGAATGAGGCAGAAGATAAGTAAATAGAACCAGTTACCTATATGGCCTTTGATAACTTTCTTTAATTTTCTCATCTATAAAATGAGAATATTACCATCAGAAATTATTAGTGTCGGGATCAAATGGGAAAATGTTCACAGAGTGCCTATTTAGTTCATTTAGTCCCTCCCTTCCATGGAAGACAGGAATTAGATCAATGTCGTTCTCTCAAATGAATTGCCTCTATTTCCTCATCTGTGAAATGGAAGCTGTGAAATGAAAAATGATATGGAATTCCCATGACCTAGAATACTCCCCTCCCAGACCTGTGTGGGGTTAGCTTTTTCTAAACCTTCAGTCCTCACCTTTACTATCATCTCCTCTAGAGGTCTGACCTGATCCCTGTTTCTCAACCTAACACCACCCCTTTTCTCTTCAGCATCTTTCATAATATTTATTGTTTCTTGCCTGTCTCCTTGCTCGCTGTTTTATCTCCACTGTCTGCCAGAGACAGTGCTAGCATAAATGCTCAATAAATATATGTTGATTGCATTAAATACCTATTGATTACTTATTCACCAACCAGGGACTGTTCTCAGCAATCCTAACCACAGCCCTGAGACATTGCCAGGGCAGGGATTTCACTCATTTTACAGCTGTGGAAGCTGAGGTCTAGTAATATATATATCCCTGGCAATCCAGTGGCTAAGACTCCAGGTTCCCAATGCAGGGGGCCTGGGTTCGATCCCTGGTCAGGATACTAGATCTCACATGCTCTAAC
This sequence comes from Okapia johnstoni, assembly GCA_024291935.2. Classification (NCBI taxonomy): domain Eukaryota; kingdom Metazoa; phylum Chordata; class Mammalia; order Artiodactyla; family Giraffidae; genus Okapia; species Okapia johnstoni. The sequence goes on along the minus strand of JAGTYA010000024.1, from coordinate 6,830,129 downwards.
TAAATATCCTACATGGCACAACCAAGACCCGCCACAGCCAAATAAATACTTTTAAAAATATATTGCCCAGGAATTTCTCAAGCATATTACCAGGCATTCTAACTCTTTGACCTGTGCTGTCTCCACCCACCCTTCCAATGAAGAAGGAGAACTGGAAGCCCAGGAACTGGAGGCTGTAAGATTTAGGTTAAGATTCCCTTCCTGAGGCATAGTTTTCCCAACTCTACAATGGGTAGGAGGTAAAAGAATCCTTGCCCTAACTAGTGGTTAAGGTGAGAGTCAGATGAGATAGTGAGCTGAAAGCATGTAATAAACTGAAAGCACTATACTTGTTCATGGATTATTTTTTTATATTAATATGCAGAATCAATATTGACTTCAAAAATGGATCATTATAAGCTGGAGAGGCCAGGGAACTTTCCTGGAAGTGGTGGCACTTCAGCTAGGCCTTAACGATAGGTAAGATTTAGGGGAAACAAAGCTCAGAGTTGAAGTCACAGACCAACCGAAGCAAGGCTTGCCAGGTTCTCTAAGTTTTACTTTTTCCCCTTTGAGGTTGGTGTTCTTCTCTAAAATTTTTCCTTTCAAATAAAACTCACTGAAGTATAATTCGCATGCAATAAAATGCATATGTTCTAAATGCACATTTCCATGAGTTTTGACACCTATGTAACTAATCAAATGCTACAACTAACCCAAATCAAATTCCTTTGTCTCCCTGTGCAGTGAGCCCCCCAGTCCCCTTTCTCTTGTCCCCCAGACACCTACTTGCTGCTTTCTGTCGCTACAGGTTAGTTTGTTGTTGTTCTTTTCTTCTTAACACTCTCTCCCCCACCAACATTTTAAGGCAAATTTTGCAACATTTAGAAAGTCTGAAAGAATTTACAGTGAAACTGTACACCCACCACCTAGATTCTACAATGAACATTTTGCTGTAGTTGTTTAATCGCATATACTCTAAACATCCCTCTATTGATTCATCTTATCTCTGATAAATTTAAAAATAAGTTACACATATTGATACATTGCACCCCAATCACTTCAGCATGCAAAACTTTTACCTAGAATTTGTTGACCCGAAACACACGTCAGGTCAGTTCAATTCAGTTCAGTTCAGTCGCTCAGTCGTGTCTGACTCTTTGCGACCCCATGGACTGTAGCATGCCTGGCCTCCCTGTCCATCACCAACTCGCAGAGTTTACTCAAACTCATGTCCATTGAGTCGGTGATGCCTTCCAACCATCTCATCCTCTGTCGTCCCCTTCTCCTCCTGCCTTCAATCTTTCCCAGCATCAGGGTCTTTTCCAGTGAGTCAGTTCTTCACATCAGGTGACCAAAGTATTGGAGTTTCAGCTTCAGCATCAGTCCTTCTAATGAATATTCAGGACTGATTTCCTTTAGGATGGACTGGTTGGATCTCCTTGCAGTCCAAGGGACTCAAGAGTTTTCTCCAACACCACAGTTCAAAAGCATCAGTTTTTCGGCACTCAGCTTTCTTTTTTTTTTTTTTTTTAATATTTTTTTGATGTGGGCCATTTTTAAAGTCTTTATTGAATTCGTTAGAATATTGTTTCTGTTTTATGTTTTGGTTTTCCGGCCACAAGGCATGTGGCCCTCCTAGCTCCCTGGCCAGGGATCGAACCTGCACCCCTTGCATTGGAAAGTGAAGTCTTAACCGCTGGACCTCCAGGGAAGTCCCTCAGCTTTCTTTATAGTCCAACTCTCACGTCCATACATGACTACTAGAAAACCACAGCTTCAACTAGGCGGATCTTTGTTGGCCAGGTCAACAGTTATTTTAACCAGCAAAACAGGTTTATTTGGGAGCAGTAAAGAACTGCAACTCAAGACATGCAACTGTGGTGACCCACATGCACGTCTGTGTTGTTGTTAATCACTCACTTTTTATTAGTAAATCACAAAGTTTTGTATTCAAAAATTTGAACAAAAAAGAAAATGCAACAAAATGTATTACTTCACTAGGCTTAGGGCAATATTTTCATTCTAGGCATTTGCTAATGAACGTAGTAGTCATTAGATAATCGGCTTCCCTGGTGGCTCAGATGGTAAAGAATCTGCCTGCAATGCAGGAGACCTGGGTTCAATTCTTGAGTCAGGAAGATCCCCTGGAGAAGGGAATGGCAACCCACTTCAGTATTCTTACCTGGAGAATTCCATGGACAGAGGAGCCTGGTGGGCTACAGTCCATGGGGTCGCAAAGAGTTGGACATGACTGTGCAGCTAGCACTTTCAATGGTAGAAAAGAATCAGTAATAAGCATAACTTGTCCATTTACTGAAGACAAGTTGAGCACTGATTTAAAACTATACCTACAAATTTACAAGAGATACAGAGATGCTTACTTACATGTAAGGCAATATTTTAAATTTAATTTAAATATTTTTTGAAAGGAAGAGTTTAAATATTTTTAAAAGAAAGAATTAGGGAGCAATAGTCATTATCCAGTTTTTCTGATCCCTCCCTTTAATTTCATGATACACAAATTAAGAGTGAGTCCGGGACTTCCCTAGTGGTCCAGTGGTTAAGATTCCACGTTTCCACTGCAGGGGGTGTGGGTTCCATCCTTGGTTGGGGAAGTTCCACATGCCACATGGTGCGGCCAGAAAAAAAAAGAAAAAGAATGACTCTGAAATTTGAAAGAGATGTCACCTTAAGGAAGAAATGGGGAGAAATGATAAAAGTTTTGTTTCAAGGTCTTGTTGAATAGGAAGACAGTCATTATATCAAACAAAGAAAAAGTAAATCATCAGGAGAAGTGTTTACTCTAAATTTAGGTAGTTAGTGATAAACCTTAATACCTGGCACATGTTATTGGGTTAAACTATAGCAACTTTCTTTTAATGAGATTTAATATAGAGAATTAGACATATAATTATAGCTTAAAAGAGAATAAAGCTGAAAAAAGATGCTGAGGCAACCCAGAGAGTAAAAACTGTAGAAAGAAGTTACAACCTCTCAGGAGAACAAAAGGCAAAAGGTGGGGTGTTACTAGAACACTGGTGCTCAGGGGAGAGATGACCACACAACTGACAGCAACTCATTTTTCAAAACATTTTTTTAAAATATTTGCTTAATTATTTGGTTGCTTCAGGTCTTATTCGCTGCACATGGGATCTTCGTTGCAATGCGAGGACTTCTCTCTAGTTATGGCATGGGCTTAGTGGCCCCACAGAATCTGAGAATCTACACTTGCATCTCCTGCATTGCAAGGCAGATTCTTAACCATTAAACCACCAGGTTAGTCCCTATTTTTTATTTTTTTAAATTTATTTTATTGAAGTATAGTTGACTTATAATATTCTGTTAATTTCTGCCGTACAACAAAGTGATTCAGTTACACATATAGTTATGCATTTTTATCATATTCTTTTCCATTGCGGTTTATCACAGGATTTTGACTATAGTTCCCTGTGCTACACAGTAGGACCTTGTTGTTTACACATTTTCGTTTGCCTCTGCTAATCCCAAACTCCCAATCCATCCCTCCTACACTCCCCTCCTCCTTGGCAACCACAAGTCTGTTTTCTATGTCTGTGAGTTTGTTCCTGTTTCGTAGAAGTTCATTTGCGTCATGTTCTAGATTCCACTGTGGCTCAGATGGTAAAGAATCTGCCCGCAGTGCGGGAGACCTGGGTTTGATCCCTTGGTTGGGAAGATCCCCTGGAGAAGGGAAAGGCAACCCACTCCAGTAGTCTGTTCTGGAGAATTCCATGGACTGTCTAGTCCATGGGGTTGCAAACAGTCAGGCACAACTGAGCGACTTTCACACACACGCTAGATTGCACATGTAAGTGACATCCTACAGTATTTGTCTTTGCCTTTCTGACTGTCTTCGTTTAGTGTGATAATCTTTAGGTCCATCCATGTTGCCGGAAATGACATTAATTCATTATTTTTTATGGCTGAGCAGTACAGCTACTCTTTAAAAAAAACAACACTATTTAAAGCGTGAAAAATCAACAAAATGTATAAGAAAGGAAATGAAATTGTCTTCTCACTGTCCTAATCACATCAAAAAGGTGTTAAGTCATCTCAAATATAGCCTTGTATACGTAATTCCCCTGCTTGAATATCCTTGATGAAGCTATTTTGCCATTCCTTTTTTAAAAAGTGTTTCACTCAAGTACAGATTACTTTTGCTTGTTCTAGAAATTCATATAAGTGGAATTATACAGTATATGGTTTTTGTGTATACTTTCTTTTGCTCAGCCTAATGTCTGTAAAGTTTATTCTTGGGTTTTTTATTTTGGTAGGTCATTCCTTTTTATAACTGAGTGCTATTTCATTGTACGAATATGCCCTAGGCCGTTCCTCTCTCAGTTGAACATTTGGCTTATCTTCAGTTTGGGGCTACTGCTATGAATATTCACTTTTAAGTCCTTTTGTGGACGTACAGCTGCATTCTTCTTGGGTAAATACCTAGAACTGGAATTGTTGGATTGTATGACAAATATGTGTTTAACCTCACAAAAAAACTGCCCACCTGTTGTCTAAAGAGTTTGTACAGTTTTATGCTCTCACTAACAATGTTCAAGAGCAAATGAGTTGCTCCGCATATTCTTTATACTTGGTATAATTGGTCTTTTTTGTTTGAGTCATTCTAATAGATCTGTAATGGCATCAAAACTTTTAAAGTGAGTCACAATTAAGGTAGAATTTGTATACAGTAAAATTTTCCCATTTTAAATGTATTGCTCATTGAGTTTTAAAAATGTTTAATTTAATTTATTTATTTGGCTGCTTTGGGTGTTAGTTGCAGCAAGCAGGCTTCTCTAGTTGCAGCGTGGGGACCTCTCTCTAATTGTGGTGCTCAGTGCCGGGTGAGAGAGTGCTCAGTAGTTGCAGCACATGGGCTTAGTTGCCCTGCAGCACATGGGATCTTAGTTCCTCCATCAGGGATCAAACTCCATTCCCTTGCATTGCAAGGTGGATCCTCAACCACTGGACCACCAGGGAAGTCCCCAGCTTACTGATCAAGTTATACAGTCATCACAATCTTGATATGGAAATTTTTAATCTCCCTCAAAATTTCCTTGAGTTCTTTGTCATCAATCCCTTCTGCCAATCCCGTCCCCTAAGAACCACTGGTTAGCTTTGTCACTATAGTTTTATTTTTCTAGAATTTCATATAAACGGAGTAAGTATTCATGGTGTAATCTTTTGGGGCTGACTTCTTTCGGTTAGCATAATGCTTTTGAGACTCATCACGTTGTTGAGTGTATCAGTAGTTCATTCGTTTTTATTGCCAAATAGAATATTATTGCATGGATATATAGAAATTTGTCTACCCACTCACCAGTTAATGGATATTTGAATTGTTTGTAATTTTGGCTCTTATGAATAAAGCTGCTATTTGTGGGGGCATAGGTTTTTATTTCTCTTAGGTAAAAACATAGGAATGAAATTTTGTGGACATACAGTAAATGCATATTAGTTTTATAAGAAATTTCCAAATCATTTTCCAAAGGGGCTGTGAAAGTAGCTCAGTCATGTCTGATTCTTTGGGATCCTATGGACTGTAGCTTGCCAGGCTCCTCTGTCCATGGAATTCTCCAGGCTAGGATACTGGAGAGGATAGCAGTTCCCTTCTTCAGGGGATCTTCCCAACTCAGGGATTGAACCCAGGTCTCCCACATTGCAGGCAGATTCTTCACTGTCTGAGCCACCAGGGAAGCTCAAGAATACTGGAGTGCGTAGCCTATCTCTTCTCCAGCTCATCTTCCCAACCCAGGAATCAAACTGGGATCTCCTGCATTGCAGGCAGATTCTTGACCAGCTGAGCTAATTCCATCAACAACATAGAAGAGTTCTTGTTGCTCTGCATCCTTGTTAACACTTGGTATTGTCAACCTTTTTAACTTTAGTCATTCTCCTAGGTGTGTATTGGTATCTCATGAGTTTTTAATTTGTATTTCTGTGATGACTAAGGGTGTTGAGCATCTTTGATGTACTTACTGGCCTTTTGTATATCTTGTGTCTCTGTTGCAGTGTCTCTTTAAATCTTTTGCTGATATTCTTTATTGTGTTGTTTTCTTATTATTAAGTATTTGTATATTCTAGATATTCTAGATTTATCCTTTCTCAGATATATAAATTGCACGTATTTTCTTTCAGATCATGGCTTGCCTTTTCATTCCCTATAAAACTGGAAGACTTTAATTTTGATGGAATTCAATATATCAATTTTTTTATATTTTGTGCTTTTTGTATTTTATCTAAGAAATCTTTGCCTAACCCAACATCACAGATGTGTTTTCCTGTATTTATTCCCCCCAAAGTGTTATTCTTAACGTTTATTGTTCATTTCATGTTAGTTTTTATGTATAGTGTGAGGTGATAGTAGAGGTTCATTTTTTTCCCTTCAAATACCCAGTTGTTCCAGCACCAATTGTTGAAAAGACTATCCTTTCTTCATTTAATTATTTTGTTACTTTTGATGAAAACCAATTGCCTAAACATATTGTTCACTATTTGATAATATGTATTTCCTATAAGTAAACTCCATTCCTTCATTAAGTTAGACAGGAAAAGGACAAAGAAATGTTTTCTGATCATTTTAGAAAAATCAGAAAATACAGAGAAACAGATACAAGAAAATAAAAGTTGCTAATAATCCACCCCTAGAGAGTACTACCAGGCTTCTCTGGTGGCTCAAACAGTAAAGAATCTACCTGCAATGCAGGAGACCCAGGTTCAATCCTTGATTCGGGAAGATCCCCTGGAGAAGGAAATGGCAACCCATTCCAGTATTCTTGCCTGGAGAATTCCATGGACAGAGGAGCCGGGTCGGCTGCAGTCGATGGGGTTGCAAAGAGTCGGACACAACTGAGCAAGTGAACAGCAACAACCGTCTTCTAGATCTTCCTTCTATGTTTAAATATGCTACCAAAATGGCAACATATTAAACAGTCTGCTTTTTTAAAAAAACAAACAGTCTGTTTTACAATCTGTTTTCCCCTTTCCTCAGTATATCATGGAGTCTATTTGATCAAATCATTCTCATCCTGGAATGATTTTGCTCCGGGGACATTTGGCAAACTCTGGAGACATGTTTCAGTTGTCACAAGTGGGCAGGTGCTACTAGCGTCTGGCAGACAGAAGCCAGGCATGCTGCCCTACAAGGCACAGGACCGTCCTTTACAACACATCCAGTCCAAAAAAATCAGCAGTCTCAAGACTGAAAGATTCTGAATGAAATAATGTACATAATGCATTCAATACAACACTTGGCACAGATCAACTGCTCAATAAATGAAAAACAAATAACTTTTGGGAAAAAATATTTCCAGGAACAGAAATATGAATTTGGTAGATCCAAATTTCCCATGGTCCCTTTCCCAACTATTTAGCCACAAGGTTGTTAGGAAGTGAGGAGGCTCACAATGGAGAAGTGGTTTTATCTCCACAAATTCCTCTGAAACCAAAAAGTAACAAATATGTTCAAGATAGAAGACCGGAGGCCTTGGACTTTGGACTCCTCCACTGGGGAGAAGGAGGAGATGGCTCACACATTTCCCCTCCCCTGCCAGGTCGTGTCTTCCTTGGCTGGTGTTCCAGCTGTTTTCTGGGTTGTTGCAAAGACCTTTGGGCTGTTCCAGATCCCGGATTTACAGTCCATGAGCTCCTCCCATTTTACAGGAGTGCTGGGAAGACATATTCCAGGTCAGCAGGAAGGTCCCAGGGTCTGACGACACAAATAGTCCAGGGGAAAGCACAGCCAAACCAGAGTGTGAGTCAATTCAACAGAGCCAAGCATTTGGCAACATTCATTGCACTCCTACTGTGTTGCAGGCACTGTTTTTCTCCAATGTGGAAGGCTGTTTGGAGTAGTGGTTAGGAGCATAGCCTATTTAGAAAAGCACTTTTGAGTCCCAGGTCTGCCAGCACTAGGTATTTGAACTTTATAAGGCATATTAAGATATGCATGGTATATCTGTTCAGTAAATTATGTATGAATGTTTCAGGTATCACAAAAAGTTGGCAAGTAAGGACCACCATCTTCCCTATTTAACAAAAGAATAAGTCAAAGCTCAAAGAGAGGAAGGGCTTTATCTAAAGTCACAGGACAAATTAAGTGGCAGAGGACTGCTGTGACAGACTTTTAGGAAATGGAAATGTTAGGGGAACCACTGACTGAAACCACCCACCCTAGCCAGGTACCACAGTAACCATTTGCATGAGTTATTTTATGACAGGAGATCCCGGTGTGGAACACAGAACTAACAAGCCACCACCAACCGGAAGAATTCAAGAAAGGTCAAAAGGACACAGAAAGACACTGTCCGTGTGTCCTCCCAGAATCCTTCTTGCTGGAACCCATCTTGGCTGAGTGATGCATGCACCACCAGGAAGACCCTGAATCAGAATGACTGTCCAGAGACAACCCGGAAATTAATCCCATCACCAGAAAACCTGAGACTGTGAGCCACACGGCAGAGCGGTTCTTCCAGGTTCCCTTACCCTGGGGCTTTTCATGGAACCCCCCTTCCCAATAAAGTCTCTGGCTTTGTTAACAGGTATCTCCTTGGACAATTTATTTCCAAGTGTTAGAGGAGAGCCCACTCTCAGGCCCTGGAAGGGTCCCCCTTTCCAGCAACAGAAAGATGAATAAGATGTAGTCATTTTCTTCAAGAAACTTAGAGTCTCATAAGGGAGGTAAAGATGGGTAAAAGTCTAATTCCAAGCAAAGAGACATTGAGAAAGGTGTTGAAATGAAAGTTGCTCAGTTGTGTCCGACTCTTTGCGACCCCATGGACTATAATACAGTCCATGGAATTCTCCATTCTAGAATACTGCAGTGTGTAGCCTATCCCTTCTCCAGGGGATCTTCCTGACCCAGGAATTGAACCAAGGTCTCCTGCATAGCAGGTGGTTTCTTTATCAGCTGAGCTACCAGGGAAGCCCCCAAGGGAGGTGGTAATAAGGGGCATTCAGTTGGGGTAGGGCAGAGTGGAGGTCAGCTCCAGGTAGGGGCAATCAGGAATGCTTCATGGAGGAAATGGTAGTTGAGCTGGTGGTCTTTGAAGATGAGTAGGCTTCAAAGTAGACACCAAGAATCTTCCTGCAGAGTGAGGTCCTGAGAAGTATGGTTGGGCCATAGGATGTGTGCCAATGGGGAAAGAAACAGATGACCTGGCTGAGAACATTAATAAATTGGGGTGAGACTGTTTGATGGAAATGGGCAGAGGTGATGTTCAAAAAAGTTAAAAACTGGAAGGGCAGAGGCATCAGCTGATCAGAATGGATAGTGAGTTGTAAACACCGCCCATGGCCACACCGTTGGGGACAAATTGAGTACCATGCTGAATATCCTGGAAAGGATGTCAGCATTTACCCACGCAGCCTCCTTTACACCTTTTGGAAACTGCATGCTCCTGTTGTACTTTAGAGATCCACTTATCCTACTCTCATTCTGTAAAGCTCTGGTGGGCCCAACTCCATCTTTATTTCTCTAGATGAAGGAGCACAATGAAGTCTGGTCTATCTAACCAATTAGAGCACAACAGTGACTCGTACAAAGATGGACATATAACCCAAGCTGGGCCAATGAGAATGCTCTCCAGCACATCTGTTGGAACTTTGGGGGGAAAAGGAGCTGTGTTTCACCAGGGAACCCAGGAGAAAGGAAAATCAAGTTTCCTTTTGAAGACTGGAGAGACAGACAGACACAGAGGTAGTGTTATAGAGAAAGGGAGGGAGGGAGAGAGAGAAAGAAATTCTTTTTTTTTTTTAGATTTTTTTTGATGGACCATTTCTAAATTCTTTATTGAATTTGTTACTCTATTGCTTCTGTTTTACGTTTTGGTTTTTGGGCGAGTCATGTGGATCTTAGCTCCCCAACCAGGGATCGAACCCACACCCCCTGCATTGGAAAGCGAAATCTTAACCACTGGACCACCAGGGAAGTCCCAAGAAATTCTTTAGGTTTGTTTTTGGGTCTCTAAATGCAGATATGTCTGACGTCTTCACCTATCCTCTTCAGTTACAGGGGGCTGGTTTTTTGGTCCCTTGCAACTAGAAGAATTCTAACTGATACAATTATAAGAAGTCTCAAATATCCTAAGAAATTCTACATAGACTCAACAGAGTTATGGAAGGGAGGAGAAAACAGCCAGCAAGACAGTAAAGGAAGGCAATGAGACAATTACTGAAGGAAGCTTCTTAGGGGTAAAGAGCCTCAAAATGCAGGGAAAGGAAAGGGAGTACCTACCAGACCCCTCTTCTCACTGAAAGAGGACGTCTGAGTTCTTGCCTTGAGTTAAGGAGACAGAGAATCCAAGAAATTAGTCTGCCATCATCCATTGCTTTCTCTCTGAGTCAGCACTTATGTCCTTCTGTGATTCTGATTTTAAGCATGCCAAAACAAACTAGAAAGGCTTCAGTAGGTCGCAGAACTTAAAACGTCGCTCAGCCATTAAAATCATGTTATGGGCTTACCTAGTGATTAAGGGGTTAAAAATCTGCCTCGGAGTGCAAAGGATCCCTGGGTCTGGGAAGATCCCACGTGCTATGGAGCAACTAAGCCCATGCGCCACAACTATTGAGCCCATGAGCTTCAAGTATTGAAGCCCCTGCTCATAGAGCCTATGCTCTGCACCAAGAGAAGCCCTCCCAAGGAGAAACCCATGCACCAGAGTAACCCACCTGCTACAACTAGAGAAAGCCCGTGCAAAGCAACGAAGACACCGTGCAACCAAATAATAAGAAGAAACAAATAGAAAATTATAAAACAAACCATGTATTATAACATAGACCACGTATTTTTTTTTCATAGACCATGTATTAAAAAGCAGAGACATTACTTTGCCGACACAGGTCTGCATAGGCAAAGGTATGGTTTTTCCACTAGTCATGTATGGATGTGAGAGTTGGACCATAAAGAAGGCTGAATGCAGAAGAACTGATGCTTTTGTACTGTGGTTGGAGAAGACTCTTGAGAGTCCCTTGGACTATAAAGAAATCAAACCAGTCAGTCCTAAAGAAAATCAACCCTGAATATTCATTGGAAGGACTGATGCTAAAGCTGAAGCTCCAATACTTTGGCCACCTCACTCGAAGAGCTGACTCATTAGAAAAGACCCTGATGCTGGGAAAGATTGAAGGCAGGAGGAGGAGGGGACGACAGAGGATGAGATGGTTGGATGGCATCACTGACTCAATGGATGTGAGTTTGAGCAAGCTCCGGGAGATGGCAAAGGACAGGGAAACCTGGAGTGCTTCGGTCCATGGGGTCACAAAGAATCGGACACGACTGAGCAACTGTACAATAACAACAACAATTATGTCTAGATACAGTGCTTGGAACTGTGGCAACCATCTTTCAACCATGAAAGAGAAAATGCCAACAGGCTAAGAATGGAAACACTGAGAGATGGAAAGAACTTGGGTCTGTGATGAAATCTGTGAACCATTGAAATAAATAATTCTAGAGCTTCTCTACCTCAGGACTTCATAATACGAGAGAGAAATTTTTCTTAAGCCATCCCATGAATTTATTAAGATAATGTTTGAGATGAAATTTGCATAACACACAATTAACTACTTACATTCAATCACACGACATGCCATAGTTTAGTGGCATTTAGTACATTCACAATGTTATACAACCACCACCTTCAATGTCAAAATATACTCATCACTCCAGAGTAAAACACCTTACACACTACAGACAGTTTCGCCCACCCTCCCTCCTTCCCTCAGTCCCTGGGAAGCACCAATCTGTTTTCTGTCTCAGTGGATTTATCTATTCTGAGTGTTTCTTATAAATGGAATCATACAATATATTATTTGGAGTCTGGTCAATATTTGACCATCTGTCATGCAGCATAATGCTTTTTGAGATTCATTCATGTTGTAGCATGTATTGCTACTTCATTCCTTTTTATAGCTGAGTAACATTTTATTGCACACATGTATGATAGTTTGTTTATCCAGTTACTCACTGATGAATATTTGGGCTGTTTCCTCTTTTGGCTATTGCGAATGTTGCTATGAACATATGTCTACATGTACTTGTTCGAATGTCTGTTTTCACTTATTTAAGGTATATCTAAGAGTGGAAATTCAGGGTCATGTGGTAATTCTATGTTTCACTTTTTGAGGAACTGCCAGATTATTTCTCGGAGGCTGAGCGATATTGCAGTCTCACCAGCAATGTGTGTGAGTTTCCAGTTTCTGCACATTCTCACCAGCTCTTGTTATTTCTCCCCCTTTTTGCTTTTGTTTTGCCTTTTATTTATTTGATTGCAGCCGTTCTGGTGTCTTTGAAGTGATACCCCCTTGACGTTGCTAAAAACAGAAATTCACTTGCAGCTAAAAACAGAAATTGAGCCAAACGTCGAGAGTAGTGGAATTATTTAAGCTCTTATAGTGCACCAGATACTGTATTTAACATTTTACATGCATAATATCATTTGTTTCTCACACACACACAAATCTCTAAAATGAGTAAATACTGAGGTGAGAGAGGAAGAGTAACGGACTCTAAGACAGAGCTGATAAAGGGTAGAGGCATGATTTGAATATAGTGCCAATGAAAACTTTTCTTAAAAAACAAAACAAAACAGGGACTTCCCTGGTAGTCTAACAGCTAAGACTCTATGTTCCCCATGCAGGGTGCCCGGGTTTAACCCCCGGTCAGAGAACTAGATCCCACAAGCCACAATTAAGTCAAATAAATAAATAAAAATATTTTCTAAAAGCCAGATCAAATTAAACTTTTGACTTTCAGACAATTATAGACACGCAGGTTTAAGCTATGCAAAGAGATTCTACGTACCCTTTACCCAGTTTCTCACAATAGTAACATCTTGCAAAACTATAGCACCCTATCACTATGCTGACACAGTCAAGACACAGAATATTCCATCACCACAAGGATTCCTCACATTGCCCTTTTACAGCCACATCCAGTTCCCTCCTGCCTCCATCCCCTCCTTAACCTCTGGCATTAATAACCTGATCTTAATGTCTCTACTTTTTTTTTGGCCACCCACGCAGGATCTTAGTTCCCCAACCAGAGACGGAAACCATGCCCTCACTGGGAGCTTGGAGTCTCAAACACTGGACCACCGTCAAAGTCCATCCATTTCTGTAATTTTGTCATTTCAAGAATGTTGTACCAATGAATTGTACCAAGTGTAACCTTCTGAGATCAGTTTTTCCCTGCTTAGCATAATTCTCTGAAATTCCATCAAGGTCACTGTGTGTATCAGTATCTTCTTTTCCTTCCACTGTTGAGTAGTTCTCTAAGCCAAGTGGTATTCCATAGATACAATATAGTTTAACTATTCACGTATTTAAGGACATCTGGGTTGTTTCCAGTTTTTAGCTACTATCAATAAAACTGGAGGGCTTTCCTGGTAGCTCATCTGGTAAAGAATCCACCTGCAATGTGGGAGACCTGAGTTCGATCCCTGGGTTGGGAAGATCCCCTGGAGAAGGGAAGGGCTACCCTCTCCAGTATTCTGGCTTGGCGAATTCCATGGACTGTATAGTCCATGGGGTAGCAAAGTCAGACACGACTGAGTGCCTTTCACTCACTTAATAAAGCTGCTCTAAACATTCATGTACAGGGCTTTGTCTTAACACAAGTCTTTGTTTTTCTGGGATAAAAACAAAAGTTTTCAGATGCTGGGTTGTATGATAGTTGTGTGCTTAGTTTTTAAGAAACTGACAAACTCTTTTCCAGAGTTCAGAGGCCAGGATTTTAGTATAATACTTATTCTATTGCCTGTAAATGAATTTTAGTAATAGTACACTATTTAAAAAAAAAACCCACAGTATAAGTTATTTTTAATTAAAAACAATATTCAGGGGACCTTTACACATTGGAACACATAGACTACTGAGCTGCTGGTCTGGGAGGGGCTGAAGCACTTAGTCTTTTCTCCAGCATGTGGTCTCTGGGGGTCCCCAGGTGCCAGGGTCTGTAGAACATGCTTTGGGCTCACAAGTTCATAGGAAGACCCTGCTCTGCCCTGGTGTGGGTGGAATTTGCCATTTTCTGAATCAGGTTCCTTTCAAGCGTAAGTAACAGAAATCTGCTAAATTTTAAACTAAAATGGGAACTCAGTTATGAAGATACAGGAAGTATAGCTGATCAGTGCAGAGGACTAGCACCAGGAAATGCAAAGTTCCTTAGATCCAATCAGCCAGTCTAGGGACCAGTCCTCTTGTGCAAGCATGACTGCAGGCAAACAAATTCTTTAAGATCTAGGGCTCAGGAGTCTGTGACTTGGAGTGAAATCCTGGTTCTACCACTCACAAGCTGTTTGACCTTGGGCAAGTTACTCAGCCTCTCCGTACCCCAGTCTTCTTATCTCAGAATGGGGTAATCTACCTTATTGGGTTGATATGAGAATTGAAGGAATTTATCTCTGTAAAATGCTTTAAAAATAGTGCCTGGCAGGTAGCCAGTGCTAAGGTTATTTACTATATTATTATTCATTCCAGTATGAAGTGAGAAGGCTCTTAAACTATACCACAGTGTCTGGCAAGAGCTCAGTGTTAGCTCTTGGTATTTTTCTTTTTAATTTTGGCTGCGCTGGATCTTTGTTGTGGCACTTGAGCTCTCCCCCCATGGCATGTGGGATCTTAGTTGTCCATCCAGGGCTCAAATCCACATTCCCTGCATTGGAAAGCAGATTCTCAATTACTGGACCACCAGGGAAGTCCCCTCTTAGTATTATTCTGAACAACTTTATTGAGATACAATTCACATACCCTATGAGTGTACAATTCAAAAGTTTTTAGCATGTTCACAGTTGTGCAATCATCATCACAATACATTTTAGAACATTTTCATTCCCCCCCCAAAAAAATCACTGCATCATCTCTTAGCTATCACTCCTCAACCCTCATACCCTGCCAGTCCTGGACAACCACTGATATACTTTTTGTCCTTCTAGATGTGTCTATTTTGTTTATTTCATATAAATGGAACCATACAATATATAGTCCTTTTGTGATCAGCTTCCTTCACTCAGCATGTTTTCAAGGTTTATTCACACTGTAGCATGTGACAATATTTTATTCCTTTTTATTCTTTTAAAAATATTTTTGTTTTAATAAAAATTTACTTATTTATTTTAATATATTTATATTTTATTTTATTTATTTATATAATTACAAAATATAATTTTTTTTTTTTTTTGAGATCTTTTTTGCTGCATGGGCTTTACTCTAGTAGCTGTGCTCGGGCATCTCATTGTGGTGGCTTCTCTTGTTGCAGAGCATGGGTTCTAGGGCACAAGAGCTTCTGTAGTTGCATGCCCAGGCTCTAGAGCACAGCCTCAGTAGTTGCGGAGCATGGACTTAGATCCCAGAGGCATGTGGGATCTTCCCGGATCATGAATCAAACCTGTGTCTCCTGCATAGGCAGGCAGATTCAAGTGCGACAAGTATTGATTTTTATAATTAGTAGGACTGTCACAGCCTTGGGTCAGTTTTCTATTTCTTTTGTAACAAATGATCTGAAACTTAGTACCTTAAAACAACAGAAATATACTCTTACAGTTCTGGGGGCCATAAGGCAGAAGTGATGAATCTTGTGGGGCTAAAGGGGCCTTCGGAGAAGGCAATGGCACCCCACTCCAGTACTCTTGCCTGGAAAATCCCATGGATGGAGGAGCCTGGTGGGCTGCCGTCTATGGGGTCGCACAGAGTCAGACACGACTGAGGTGACTTAGCAGTAGCAAAGGGGCCTTCCAGGTGGCGGGAGTGGTAAACAACATGCTTGCCAATGCAGGAGACACGAGAGATGCATGTTTGATCCCCGGGTCAGGAAAATCCCCTGGAGGAGGGCATGGCAACCCACTCCAGTATTCTCGCCTGGAGAATCCCATGGACAGAGGAGCCTGGTGGGCTACAGTCCATGGGTCACAAACAGTCAGACAGGACTGAATCAACTGAGCACACATGCACGCTTGGGGCTAAAATCAAGGTTTGGCAGAGCTGATTTCTCCTGGAGGCTACAGGGAAGAATTCATTCCTTGCCTCTTCCAGCTTCTGGTGGCACCTTGCATTGTTTGATTTGCTATCACATTACTCTATCTGCTTTTGTCATCACATTGCCTACTCCTCTTTTGCAGTCAAATATTCCTCTATCTCCCTCTTCTAAGGATACCTGTAATTACATTTAAGGCATACCTGGGTAATCTCTCCATCTCAATATCCTTAACTTAATTACATCCACAAAGCCTCTTTGGCCATATGAGGTAACATTCACAGGTTCCAGAGATCAAGATCTGGATGGTTTGGGGGACAGTTTTCAGCCCCCAACATCCCTTGGTTAAAAATGTGTCTTTCTCTTCTAATATTAGGAAATAAATCCAGTAATCAATTGTGGTTCAGTTGCTAAGTCATATCTGACAATTTGCAACTCAATGAACTGCAGCATGCCAGGCTTCCCTATCCTTCACTATCTCCCAGAATTTGCTCACACTCATGTCCATTGAGTTAGTAATGCCACCCAGCCGTCTCATCCTCTGTCACCCCCTTCTCCTCCTGCCCCCAATCTTCCCCAGCATCAGGGTCTTTTCCAATGAGGTGGCTCTTCCTATCAGGTGTCCAAAGTATTGGAGCTTCAGCTGCAGCATCAGTCCTTCCAATGAATATTCAGGGTTGATTTCCTTTAGGATTGACTGGTTTGATCTCCTTGCTGTCCAGGGGACTCTCAAGAGTCTTCTCCAGCACCACAGTTCAAAAGCATCCATTCTTCAGTGCTCAGCCCTCTTTATGGTTGAACTCTCACATATGTACATGATTACTGGAAAAACCATAGCTTTGATTAGATGGACTTTTGTCAGAAAAGTGATGTCTTGGCTTTTTAATATGCTGTTGACGTTTGTCATAGTTTTTCTTCCAATGAGCAAGCATCTTTTAATTTCGTGTAATCAATACAGAGGTAATGGTACAACTGCCATTAGGCATGTATCTGTGGCAGTGATACCGATTGTTTTTTCACCACTTCCGGCTGAGTGGGAAAGGGCCACCATAATGTAAACCCTTAGCTGAGGGAATGGGGAGGCAATTCCAGTCCACAGTGGAGAAAGAGGCAGATTTGGGTACAGGATTCTAATAACAATGTATAGAAAGTTTTCTATGCTTCGGGAGACTTGCATCTTTTATCTTGAAAAGACAATTTTGCGAGGTGGGCTTTATACAGAATACGGACATTGAAACCTAGCAAGGGTAAGCCACCTGTCCAAGGTCACAAGGACAACAACGAACAGGATCAGAATCTGAACTCAGTTCTGTATAATGTGGACACCAAAAGCTCAGACCCTAGCCACTACATCAAGCTACCTCTTGAGGAATGGAGGCTCCCCAGCTTCTAACATGTTCGCCTCTTCATGACATTGGCCCTAGGTGGTTGTTAGACCAGAATAACAACCCAGAGATGTTGTCTACGTCTCAAGAAGCCCAGTTCAGTCATCTGTGATGCCTCAGGGACCAGAGTTCACAGTCTGTGCTTGGCACTCCCGTCAAGGCTGTGACAAGCACCATGTTTGTCAGACACGATGTTCTTTCAGAGCTCAACCAAACAGCCCCAGCCTGCCTGCACTGACCAGCAGAACAGGCCCCCAGGCTGAGTCACCACCCAGGTTGTTTCACAACCTGTTTATGCACGGAGGCCACAGAGGCAGGGAAGGTCACTGTGGATGGCTAGCATCTTGAGTTCCTGGGCAGAAAGGTGGCTCCCACTGACAGGGCTAAGAGAGCTTGTCTCACCCCGTGCCCATCCAGTCCTCATCCAGAAATTTCTTCAATGTCTTCTAGGCTCACTCTTTGACCGTGGGTACAAGGGAAGTTTCAACAAGCCTCGTTTTCTCCTCTGTAAAATGGGAAATGTACACATGTTTAAATTGTTGCATACTCCACATGCACCATATAATTTAATATTTACAGCAAACTAGTGAGATGTTTAATTTTACCCATGTAGACACTGAGCATCAGAGATGTTACATCCCATAGCTAGCTTACGCAGGGTTAAGAATCGACCCCAAGTCTGTATGAGTAGAGAACCTAGGTTCGGAAGGAAGGAGCAAGGGTAAAGTCTGGACATGGTTCAGGGATTGCCATTCTATGCTGAGTCATTTAGGCAAGTCCCTTCGGCTTGCTGGGCCTTGGGTTCCCCGTCTATTCTGTGGAGTGGGGGAGAGGGAGTTGATCACGTCTACTAGGTGGCTTGCAGGAAGGATCATAGTTCCCCAATCAGGGATTGAACCTGGGCCCTGGCAGTGAACGCATCGAATCCTAACCACTGGGCAGCCAGGGAATTTCCAGAATTGATAATCTTTAAGTCTGTGATCCTGTGCTTTCATATCAGCAAGTCTTTCCCTAAGTCACCCCTTGGGCATGGTCTCTATTTCCTAAACAGCCCATTCTAGGGGAAGAGCAAGCAACAGTAGTGAATGATTCTTCCAACCTGGCGATTTCTCAGAAAGTCTCAGCTCTTTCTTTTTTTTTTTTTTTTTTTTTTTTGCAAGATTTTTTTTATTATTGGTTTTAAGAAATCAGGAATTCACATGGCTTTATGAAGACTCTGTTAATTCAAATACTGTGAGGCATTAATAATATGGTGAGTTATTCATGTTTTCTGTCTTTTTTATTTCAATAATGTTTGCTCTTTCATTGCTTGAAATAAAACTTTAAAATACCTAAGTAAACCCCAGGAGATGAGCAAACTCTAGGAGATGGTAAAGGACAGGGAAGCCTGGCATGCTGCAGTCCATGGAGTCGCAAAGAATCAGACATGACTGAGCGACAAGTACACAGAGAACCATTCCATCTTTTGTTTGGTTGATAAATGGACATTATCACTTCCCACCTTTATATATATTTACTCTGTTTCTACAATTCAAGATGG
Source organism: Okapia johnstoni (assembly GCA_024291935.2). Lineage (NCBI taxonomy): Eukaryota > Metazoa > Chordata > Mammalia > Artiodactyla > Giraffidae > Okapia > Okapia johnstoni. Next base: position 6,811,237 of record JAGTYA010000024.1, on the reverse strand, counting down.
ACCAAGAGCTTGGTTTCATATGAATGAGTTTATTCCCTTGAGATCTGACATGAAGGAGAGCTTCAGGAACAGTTCTATCTCTCATCCTGAAGGGTTAGTGGGAATTTTTCATGCTGGTAAGCTCTTTGTCCTGAAGATACTGACATTCCTCTTGGGGAGTATAATGGGAGTGTCATCCTCCAATGACAATGGGGCTCTGACTATGCTAGTCAGCCTTGGGGTCACCATTGATGCTGGTCTCCGTGTTTGAATATTGTGGACCAGTGTGTCCCAAGGAAGACAGAGTCCTAAGAGCTCAGTGTCTACTACATGTTTCATTCTAAAGTTTCCTTTTATAAGTGCACCTGGAAAAATGGTGACTTTTAAAATGAACCTCGTTGGAATCAGTCAGCTCTTTCTTACGTTTTGTTTTTCTTATGACTTCCATTGAGCCATGTCCATATCCATAAAATTGGGATGACTGCAGTACCAGCAGCCCAGTTACGGGGTTACATACCACTGTGCTAGGTGTGTCATATACATGTCCTTTCATCTTCACAATGGCCATAGGAGAGGATGTCACCGCCTGAGATCATCCGGCTTATAAGAGGTGGAGTTGGCATCTCAGCATGGGTGAGGTGTGTCTGTCTCTTTGTCCTTTGCCGAACATCTCCTCTTACCTCTTATCCCTGATGGTGGGAGAATGGACTGAAACGAATGAAAAGCACTTGGTGAACTTCACGTTAGGAGTCATTACTAGTAATCTTATTCCCACTGTGGTGGGAGCGGGGGCCTGAGTCTTGTACCATTTTGCATCCCCAAACAATGCCAAGGTGGGACTGTCTATGGGTTCTTGGTGTGTAATTGCTGACTGATACCATTCTATTCATAAAGGACAATAAATCAATCAACAATACTGGCCAGTCACAGGAAGGACAATGATGTTGGGAATTAGCTCCCTGGTTGACTTGGTCATTACCAAGAACCCTGTGCCGACTTCCTCCTTCATTTATTTTTAGCTTTTCTCTGCCATCATGATTTTTGTCATTGCCACAGTCGCACTCCTTCCCCCAAAGGAATGGGAGGCCAGAACCCTAAGAACAAGTAGAAATGCCAGTGAAATACAATTCCTTATCAGTTCACCTCTTCTGATCTCCCATCTCACTTCCTTCCCACCTGGGGAGATCTCATAAAGGTCACACGCCTGTCCTCCACAAGGCTTCTCCTGGATTTCTGTAGTTCTTACTGGGTGTAACATTCTAGTCACTCTTTTAGCTTCCTCATGGCATTAATTCTCTCTTTACTCTGCTTGTTTTTTTTTTTAAATCAGTATTTATTGTGTACCAAACCCTGTGCATGAACTTCCCTGGTGGCTCAGATGGTAAAGCATTTGCCTACAATGCCAGAGACCCGGGTTCAATCCCTGGGTCGGGAATATCTCCTGGAGAAGGAAATGGCAACCCACTCCAGTATTCTTGCCTGGAAAATCCCATGGACAGAGAAGCCTGGTGGGCTACAGTCCATGGAGTTGCAAAGAGTCGGACACGACTGAGTGACTTCACTTTTCAAACCCGGTGCTTAGATTTGCAATGACTTTCCAATTTCTCAAGATGGAGAATGTAAACTTTGCCTAAATATTTGAACTTTTTCTAACATGTTAGAACTTCTGGGACTTTCCTGGTGGCCTAGAGCTTAAGACTTCACCTTCCAACGCAGGAGGTGCAAGTCTGATCCCTGGATGGGGAGCTAAGATAGCACCTGCCTCACAGCCAAAAAATCAAAACAGAAGCAAGACTGTAACAAATTCAACAGAGACTTTAAAAAAAATCATGATTTGAAAGAATAGCATCGAAACGTATATATTACCATATGTAAAATAGATGACCAGTGCAAGTTCGATGCACGAAGCAGGACACTCAAAGCTGGTGCTCTGGGACAACTCAGAAGGATGAGATGGGGAGGAAGGTGGGAGGGGGGTTCAGGATGGAGGGACAACTGTGCACCCATGGCTGATTCATGGCAAGGTATGGCAGAAACCACCACAATATTGTAAAGTAATTATCCTCCAATTAAAATAATTTAATTAATTTAAAAATAATTTAAAATCTTTAAAAATAAAATATTAGAATTTATTACAATAAGCATGAAATGCTCTTGTAACCAGGAAAAAACTGGAAACCTTTTCATTATTTCAATCAATTTTATTACAATACTTCTACATACAATTCAAATATGCCCATTTAAAGGTACAGCCTGATCAGTTTTGACATATATACACACCTCAGTAACCACCATCACAATCTAAAGAGAGAATATTTCCATTTTCCCAAAAAGTTCCCTTGTGTCTCTTTGCGATTAATCATTCTCATTCCTTACTCCAGGCAAGCAGAGATCACATTTATTTCACTATAGATTAGTTTTGTCTGTTTCAGAATATCTTGTACATAGAATGACAAACTATATATTTTTTCATATTTGGCTTCTTTCACTTAGAGTGTTTTTAGAGTCGTCTATCTTGTTGCATATATCAGTACTTTGTTCTTCTTTTTACTGCTGAACACTATTGTGTTGAATGAATATATCCCATCTTGTTTATCCATTCACCTTTTGATGGACATGTGGCTTGCTTTAAGCTTTTTAGGTAACACATGCTCATCAAAAATTTGGAAAACAGAGACAAATAGAAGAAAACTAATCTCTGGTCTCATTAACCAAAATCAATTATTATTGGCATTAGAGGTTTTTTCCCTCTGTACAGCGATGCTTTGGAGGCTATATAGCTAAAATCACATCATACATATGATTTTGTACCTGGCTTTTTTAAATTGACATCATATGTGGTTTTCACATTATTTCCTTTGTAACCATTTTTAATGGTATGTAATGTTTGATCTCTAAAATGTAGGCCTGTCAGGGGAGGGATTTAGGTTGTCTTGCTCTTTCTTTAAAATTTTTATTGGAGTATAGTTGCTTTATAATGTTGTGGTTCTGCTGGTCTTGCTTATTCTTGTATTTTAAGAGCCCAGTACAATGCTTGGCCTGAAGCAGGCACACAATTAATATTGAGTAAACTTTATGCCACAGCTTCCCTTGCTATGTCTGTGTAAGGACATGTCATTCTCCTTAAATTTTAAACTTTTAAAACAAATTTTTATTGCAGTATAGTTGCTTTACAATGCTGTGTTAGTTTCCACTGTACAGCAAAGTGAATCAGCCATACGTACACATATATCCTCTCTTTTTTGGATTTCCTTCTCATTTAGGTTACAGAGCACTGAGCTGAGTTCCTTGCGATATACCCTAGGTTTTCATCAGTTATCTATTTTATACATGGTATCAATAGTGTATACAAGTCAATCCCAATCTCCCAGTTCATCACATCACCTTTTCCCCTTGGTAGCCATTGATTGTTCTCTACATCTGTGTCTCTATTTCTGCTTTGTAAATAAAATCATCTATACCACTTCTTTTCAGAGTCCACATATATGCATTAGTATATGATCTCCTTAAAATTTTATTTTTGTTATCTTTCTAATGTTTTTGCCCTGCCTCCATAACCAAGCTACTTGAAGGCACTGTCTGAAAACACCTATTACATGCTCAGCACATTGTATGTGCCATCTGTACTCTTCATAGCAATCCTGTCAAGTGGATCATTTCCCTGTTTTACAGGTTAAGAAACAAACACAGAGAAATTAAGTGATTAGTTCAAGGCCACACACCAGTGTGCAACTGGATCCAGATATGACCCATGTTTGTTTGTTTTCAATCCATGTTTAATAGAATCCAACTCCAGAAATCAAAATGAGAATAGTTAAAATTATTATTGATACTTGCTATTTGCCAAATGTATCAGTCAATCCTCATAACAGCCTTAAAGGGAAGCCCTAGTATGTCCCCACTGGAGAGATGAGAACACGAGCTTCACAGAGGCAAAGCCAGTTGCCCAAGCTTACATGGCTAGACAGTGATAGAATTTTAACCCAAGTAGCTTGACCTCAGGGTCCACCTGATGTGCTAAGCACTAGTGTGTTGACTCTGGCCCTTCTTCTTCTCCATGGAGCCCCCTTGGGCTTCTTTAGCTCCTCTGGGCTATATGCAGAGTGTCCTACAGGAAAGGCTTGAGCTGATAGTGTATAATCCTCTAACCCAAAGAGGGGGTTAATGACGATGAAATCTTAGGGGGATCTGAAACAAACTCTTACTTCCAAAGATACCACATGGCAGATTCACAATTCTTGCAGCTATGAGACTGGAAGACCACCACCTGCTTTGGAAGGCAGGTGTGAGGAGTAAATGAGTGATCCGGATTCACTGAAAGTGCTTACCCCAGAGTCTGGTACAGTACACAGTAAGCCCACACTAAAGGGGCCTCTGTCTAGGAAATCTGAGACCCAGTGGGTTAATTATCCTCAGATAGAAAACAACACTGACTTCCCCACACAGACCTGAGAGGGGAGAAACCCAAACAGACGGTTACAGTTCAGCTAAAACAGAGCTAATCTTTAATCTTTTATGGATATGTGTAATACATTAACTATTATAGCCTATCCCCTTGAGGCACCTTGACACCTGGTCAGCCAGAGGCTGGGGTTGGGTCGGCCAGGCTAAGTGGAAAGCAGCAAGTAAATAGGCCAATTATTCTTCTGCAACAGACTTTCTTAGGTCCCTGCCTTAAGATTAAGAGGCTGAATTGGCTGATGCTGCCTGTCATATGAGGGTGGGGTAAGAAGGTGAACTCTTGAGTCAGCAGCCAATGAAGAATACTAGGCACAAAATAACCTGGGGTGTTTTACCTGTCTCTCTGCAAACCAAACACCTTTAGAGCCAGAATTGTATTATTTATTATTTGTCACTGGGTGTTTTGCTCATGATGGTTACTATTAATAATGATGTCGGCGTTTTTATAATAGAAAAAAAATCCAGAGGGGAAGAATTACTAAAGCTAGGTGTTCTCTATAAATTATGAAATCATAAGTTTCAACTACCTTTTTTTTTCAACTCTAAGATGTACTTTGTGTCCATATTTGTCAGACTTTGTCTTTTAATACATATGTGCTTGTATATGGAGGTGTTTCTCAACTGTCTAAAACTGTTTTTAAGTAAATGCTGTGGCTTAACAGTGGCTATTGTCCAAGAATCAAAGCAATGTAAGAGTTCTATCTCCCACTCCAGGCAAGAATTCTTTCTACCATAATCTCAGCTTCAATATTTCCACTGGAATGGAATTTACTTATCCAAGCAGTCCTTTTCATTACTAGACATCATCACTGTGACCAATTGCTTCTTACATGGAGCCAAAATCTGCCTATAATTTTTTTCCCATCATTTCTAGTCCTGTCCTCTGGAACTACACAAAATAAATTTTTCTTAGGATCCAGAGTGGCTCAGGACAATAAGCAAAATCTCTGGAGGCAGAGAGATCTGGGTTTTAATCCTGACTCTACCAGTTGTTAGCAAATAACTTAGTTTCTGTTCCCTTATTTATTAAGTGGATTAAAGTACCATTGTTGTGAGGTTTAAATTAGATATATGAGTATAAAGTGTCTGGCACCTGATGCTCAATAAAGTAAGCTATTTCCCTCCTCTTCCTCTATACTCATTCCTTGCTAGATTTGTTATAATTTTAGATATTTGAGGACAGATGTTATGTTCCACCCTCTCAAGTCTCTTCCAAATTAAACATTCTGCAGTTCCTAAACCATTCTCCTAATGCTAGCTCTGATTCATTGCATACCTACAATACACAGTATGTGCCAGGCATTGCTGAAGGCCTAGGAATGTAAATAACTTGCCTAAGGCCATGTAAACAGTAGCCAGTATTCAAACCTAGATCTGTCAGGCTTTAAATACATATCTTCAAATCTAGATCCTACAGCAGTGCTGTCCAATAGGAATAGAATGTGAGTCACATATGCAATTTTTAATATTCTAGCCACATTGTAAAAAAATAATGAGAAACAAATGAAATTAAAATTAATCATATATTTTACTAAACTCTAAATATCCAAAATATCATTTCAACATGCAATCAATACATAAAATTATTAACATAGTTCATAGTAAGTCTTCAAAATCCAATGTGTATCTTACACTGAGAGCTTAAATCAATTTGAACTAGGCACTTTTCAAGTGGTTAATAACCACATGTGGTTCACCGCCGTCATATTAGACAACACATACCTGGAAGAAAGATGCAGTGTTCCCAGTTTGGAATTTAAGGACTTAGGTTCTCCTGCTGAATTCAGGGTGGACTAAATCTAGGAGACCAAGAAAAGCATTTAATAACCCCTCTGGTAACCTCTGTTCTCTTCAAATCATTCTCTTAAAAAAAGTAGTATTTATTAAGTGTATGCACTATCCCAGGCATCATCCTTGGAGCTGGGAATACTGCAGTAAATAAAACCCTGCTTTCATGGAACTTGTGATTTTAATGGGGAGGGAAGCAAATAAACATACGAATTGGTAAATAGGCAGTATATCACCTAGTCAAATGTCCTGTGAAGAAAAATAAAACAAGGTATGAGGGAATCCAGGGTGGATAGTGGGTTACAATTTGAAATAGGCAATCAGGGAAGGCATGCCTAGTAAAGATGTGAGAAGAGACCAAAGGGAAACAAGGGAGTGAATCCTGCCGTTCACTAGAAAAGGAGCGCTCCAGATCGACTGTACCGCAATTAAGATGGGAACCTTCTTGACATGTTCAGTAAGACCAACGAGAACGTTGGAGCTGAGTGGATGGGGCAGGGGCAGACATAGATGGAAACGGTCAGAGAGGTAACAGGTGATGAGGGCAGATCATGTAGGCATAGTGAGAACTTTGGTTTTTACTCTGAGGAGTGGCATGAACTTATAAGGATGCTGGAGAAAACTAGATTGAAAAGAACAGTTATACATTTTCCTGAGGGCTATGCACACAGGAAGCAGCTTTTCCTAGGGAAATTAACTAGCTTGTAACACTAAGGTTGATATCCTAGCATTGCAGATAACAGAGAGGTAGATCTGTCAATTTACATCAGCCTAGTCTAGAAAATTGATGAAGGAATTGTGTATAGTTAAGTGTGCACTGCAATCCATGTTGATGGTCTGCTGTTCTGATGAAGACTGGCCAAGAACTAGTTCTACTCCTTGGAGCCCAGTCTAGTGATGGGCTAGGAAGCATTAATGTATGAAGTTTTCTCCTTCTTTGCTGCCATTAATTATAATAATTGAGGAAATTCACTGTGGAGAAAGAGCCCATGAATTCAGAGGGAGGCATGGTAAAGAGATAGGTTTATAAGTGAAAGAACTGAGTTTGAATCTGAGTCCTGCCATTTGCTGGCGATTTGGCTTTGGGCAAGTCACTTCACTTCTCTGAACCTCTTTTTCCTCCTCTGTAAAATGGAGATGATAATAGCTACCTTTGGGAGGTATTTGACATATTTACATACATACAGTGTAAAGTTGTGTATAGCAACTATTCAATAATTGGTAGTCATTTTGATATGTTCAACAACATTTTTGAACACCCACTACCTATAAAGTACATTGTTGTAGACAGAATGTTTGTGTCCCCCCTCACCAAATCCTCATGGTGAAACCCTACTACCCAATGTGACAGCATTAGGAGGAAGGGCCTTTGAGAAATGGCTAGGGTTAGATGAGGTCAAGAGGAAGGGCCCTCGTGAATGGGATTAGTGCCCTTAATGAGAGTCCAGAGGGAGTTTTCTCTGGTCTTCACCATGTGAGGCTACAAGGAGAGGTTGGCAAGCTGCAACCTTAAGAGGGCGCTCATCAGAACTCAACCATGTTGGAACCCTAAGCTCAGATTTCCACCCTCCAGAACTATTAAAATAAATTTCTGTTGTTCATAAGCCATTTCGTTTATACTTTGTTACAGCAGCCTGAGCTGTCTAAGACACAAATATATAAAAGGAAATACATGATTCCTCCCTTCAAGATGTTTATACTCTACTTTGGGGGATGAGACATGCACAAAATATATTCATTAAGATAGGATGTGTTTGCTCAAATGAGAGATACAAAGTGCAATAATAATAGCTATCATTTATTGATTGCTTACAATAAGCCAGGCTCTATGCTGTGTTTCATAAACATCTCATTTTATTTTTACAACCTCCCCCGCTTAAGAAAGTACTATTTTTAACTCTATTTTATAAAAAAGGAAGCTGAGGCTCAGAGAGGGGAAGTGAATTGCCCAAGGTTGCACAGCTGGGTAGTGACAAAAGACAGAAGCAAGCTCCATTCTAAGCTCCAGGCCTCACATCCTTATACAGAAACCCACTCCTATAACTCCTAAGCCTTTGTCCAAGTTTTACCATATTGTTTGCCCATTTCTTACTCATTCATTTTTTTTAATGCCACTTCTGAAATGCCAGCTAAAATTTGAGTAAATGTCATAAAAAATGTTTAAAAAGGGAATTCCCTTGCAGTCCAATGGTTAGCAGAGACTTCCCAGGTGGGATCAGTGGTAAAGAATCCGCCTGCCAATGCAGAAGACACAGGAGACAATTCCTGGGTCGGAAAGATCCCTTAGAGTAGGAAATGGCAACCCCCTCCAGTATTCTTGCCTGGAAAATTCCATGGATAGAGGAGCCTGGTGAGCTACAGCCTGTGTCTCACTGTGCCACACTATTCTTTGAATCCAGGGTAGGCAAGACACGAGCTAAGAGGCTGGAAGAAGAGGCAAGGAGCAATAGGAACTGCAGATACCTTTATTCTCTCCTGGCTGACAGCAGCCGTAGCAACAGCCATAACTGCACATAACCATAACATAGCCCACCAGGGCTTTCCAGGTGAAGCTCATACATGCTTAGAGAAAAACAGTAGCCCTTGGCCAAGCGAATACCTTGTGACGTGCATGCGCAGTGCTATAAATGTGCTGTGACATAATCATTATTTACAAAACGTGGGGCTAGAGAGAGAGGGCCTGACAAGGCCATCTTGGCTAATTTGCTCTTTCCCTACAAAAGGGCTTGAGGTAGATGGTGGTGTTTGGACTAGCCTCGAAGCAAGCTGCTGCTTTCTGCCAATTTAGTTCTTCCTCCAGCTGGTAATTCTGAATCTGGGCCTTCAGGGCCCCTCTTCTGTCTGTCTGCAGGCAGAAAGGCTCAGGGTTGTTATATTCTTCACCTTCTTCTTTAGCAGATTAACGATGACAAATTAAGGCAACGGGTGCACCCTGAACCTGAAGGGCACCTCACCTGTCTGCAGTTCTTCTCTCTTCTTCCTGTAACTGGTGTTCTTTCTCCAGAGAATCAAAGGATAAAGGGCGTTTTTCCACAGTTCTCCACACCTTATCCTCCAACTGGCCTTCTCAAATGAAGAATCTATGCCTTCGGTGTCTTTGTCATGATTTGATTGAAAATCGATGAAGTCTGTTGGGGCATCATAGACATAAGTGTTTGCAATGTGAGACATTTTTCCTCACCCTTGGGGCAGAACAGCTAGTTTTTCCCACTGTTCTTGTCACTTTTAGTAGGTTCATCTGTCAGTCCCCGGATCTACTATCTTTGAGCTTGACTCAAAGTGGACTCTTGCACTTCTCTTCTGCCATCTTGAAATCTGGAAAGTGCTTCTTATCCAGAACTGCCTGGAAGACTCACCACAGGACTCTCACTACCTTCCGAAGTGCCTATAATCCAGCTACAGTAAACCACCACAAGTCCATAGGAGAGCCAGCTGGAGAAGCTGATTCTTTTCCTTGGTTTCAGGTCTAATTAGGCCCAGTTTCAGCCTTTTGACCTGTATTTAGGTTTGTGATGTTTACAGCTTGCAACATGTTTACTTCCAAAGGGACCATCCTTTCTTGATGGGAACAGTGGCCACCGAAGTACAGAGTGTTTTATTCCATGAAACTGGTTCGGATCCGGTTGAATTTGATCCAGTGAAACCAACAGACCCACCCACCAGAGATAGATGAGTTTCTGGCCTTTATTAAGTATACACAGTGAACACCTAGCCCTGACTGTACTTGGCAACCCTCCTTCTGTTTTGACCCCCCCCCCCCAACATGTGTGTACCTTTGACCTACTCTGAGCTCGAGTGAGTTAAGTTGCTCAGTCGTGTCCGACTCTTTGCGATCTCATAGACTGTCTCCTCCATCCATGGAATTTTCCAGGCAAGAGTACTGGAGTGGGTACTGGAGTGGGTTGCCATTTCCTTCGCCAGGGGATCTTCCCGACCCAGGGAGCGAACCCAGGTCTCCCGCATGGCGGGCAGACGCTCTACCGTCTTAGCCACCAGCGAAGCCCACTCTGAGCTCGACTCCTGATCTATTCGAGTGACCTTGTCCTGTCTACAAGTGGACAAGCAATAAGATAACTTTAACCCAGAAGCAGCACCTCAGCAAGGGAAATGAAAACATCAGAAGCCAAAGTGATGTAAGGTGTGGCGGCGGCGGTGGTTAAGAGACTTGAGTCCCACTGCGGTGGGTTGCACGCCCCCCCGGAGGCGCAGGTGGGCTCCACCCCGCCCCCGCGGGGCCGCGCACGCCGGCCGGAGGGAGGGGCCAGATGAGGACGAAAACTCTCCACGCGCAGCTCTTCTTAAGGAGCGGGAGCTGCTCTGAGTGAACTCCCTGCGCCTGAAAGGAGGAGTCGCGCCGGGCACTCGGGGGTGCGTTTGCGTCGCTTACTTGGCTCGCACACCCTGCATTAAATTTTTAAAAATTTATTACTGAGTTTTTTGGTGCCCTTTAAATTTTTCGCTCCAAGAGAGGGCTTCAGTCACGTTATTCCAGCTCACTCTTTTCCTGTACTTTATGTCCTTGCCACATAAACAGTGTTCAGTAAATACTCATCGAGTTTATTTATCTCCCAATATTTTTGTATTGAAGTAAAACAAACGCAGAAGAGTGAATAAATATTAAATGCATTGCTGAGCTCCCTCACGGTTCTGAACAGTTTGCGTGCGGAAGTACTCAGTCGCTTCAGTCCTACGGGACTATTTGACTCTATGGACTGTAAGCCCGCCAGGCTCCTCTGTCCATGGGATTCTCTAGGCAAGAATACTGGAGTGGGTTGCCATGCCCTCCTCCAGGGGATCTTCCCGACCCAGGGATCCAACCAGAGGCTTCTGTGTCTCCTTCAAGCAGATTCTTTACCGCTGAGCCACCAGAGTTCTATCTTTAGATACCCAACCAAAATAAGTTTCTGTTTTACAACAATTTCTCCTCTTTTTCTGAATCTCTCTTCCCCCGGGTCTCTTTTAAGTCACCTTTCAGTCCATTATTGCAGGTCCATTAGGTCATCTGAGCCACAAAGCCTTGAGGGTTAATATCGTGGCCTCATTTTAGAAGGAAGACATTGAGTCCCAGGGTACACAGAAAACCATTGGAGGGTTTCAGACCTTGAGACTGGAATATTATGCTATAACTCCATGATCAGGCCTCCTTTGTGTATTTCTGGATCACCTGAAACTGGCCTATAGCATTTACTAAAAAATTTTTGAACGGGTGGATGAATGAATCTTCATGTCAAGGTGAGTGACCCAAGCAGATCTGGTGTCTCTCTGCCTTTCCCATGTATTAACAAGTATAACTCTTTTCCAGGTGTATCCTGTGGCTTACCCGACTGGGGACTCCAAATCTAGTTCTATCGTTTTCAACTTAAACAGGTAAACATGGAGGCACCTCCAGTCACCATGATGCCTGTCACCGGGGGCGCCATTAACATGATGGAGTACCTGCTGCAGGGTAAGTGAACTAGGGAGCTTGGATTACCTGTTTTCCTCTTTTCTGTTCCGCTTTCCGTGGAGATGAGAGGCTGTTATATAAAGGCTACCTGCATACTTTCTGGCACCCTTTTATTCCCCAATTTACTTTTAATTATTGTCACAACTACATAACATTAAGTTTACCATATTCAACATTTTTAAGCATACAGTTCAGTAGTGTTAAGTATTTTATATTGTTGTATAGCTAATCTCTAGAACTTTTTCATCTTGCAGAATTGAAATTCTATTCCTGTTAAACACTAATTCCTCCTTTCCGCTTGCCCCAGGCCTTAGCAACAACCTCAACAACCTTTCTACTTTATGTGTCTAATTTTGACAGCTTTAGATAACCTCATAGGAGTGGAAGCATTCAATATTTGTCTTTATATGACTGGCTTATTTCATTTAGTATAATGTCCTCAACATTAACCCTTTAGCATGTGAGAGAATCTCCTTTAAAAAATCTGAATAATGTTCCACTGTATGTACATACCACATTTTCTTTATCCATTTCTCTGTCAGACATTTGGATTGCTTCTACCCAAATGGTTATGATCATAGATAATGCTCAGTGAACATGAATGTGCACATACCTCTTCAAGATCCTGCTTTGAGTTCTTTAGGAGTGAATGCCCAGAAGTGAGATTAACAGATCTTATGGTAATGTTATGATACCATTACTAGTTCCATCTTACAGATCAGGAAATAGAAGTGAAGTAACTTTCCCAGATGAGAAAACTCAAGACCCAGAGAGGGTTATGATTTTCAGGAGGTCATTTATTCTTTAGTGGAAGAGTTTAGACTTTAATTCAGATCATCCATTTAGTAACTTATTATGAACAAAATAGGATTGTTAATTTCACTCCTCAAGCTGCCTCTACTTCAGTCTTTCCCATCTTAGTAAGTGCCACTGTCAGTCATCAGTTGCTTCAACCATGCATTCAGGAATCAATCTCAGAGAAAAGAAGACAGAGACTAGTATAGTTAATACTCCATTTCTGTTATTACTTTTTAATTTGGCCATACCTCATAGCATGCAGGATCTTAGTTCCTCGACCAGGGATGAAACCTGGGTCCCCTGCATTGGGAGCACCAAGTCCTAACCACTGGATGACCAGGGAATTCCTGTGAACAGTCAACTTAGATTTCTAGATCTAGTCATCTAGATTTCAGTTTCTGTCCTTTTGCCATATTTGCTTTATCTTTTTCCTTTTGCTGTTTTTGAAGACAGTTTCAGATCTCATAACATTTTACCCCCAAACACTTTCAGTTCAGTTGCTCAGTCATGTCCGACTCTTGGTGACCCCATGAACCGCAGGACGCCAGGCCTCCCTGTCCATCACCAACTCCTGGAGTCCACCCAAACCCATGTCCATTGAGTCGGTGATGCCATCCAACCATCTCACCCTCTGTTGTCCCCTTCTCCTCTTGCCCTCAATCTTTCCCAGCATCAGGGTCTTTTCCAATGAGTCAGTTCTTCCCATTAGGTGGCCAAAGTATTGGAGTTTCAGCTTCAACATCAGTACTTCAGTGAACACCCAGGACTGATTTCCTTTACGATGGACTGTTTGGATCTCCTTGCAGTCCAAGGGACTCTCAAGAGGCTTCTCCAACACCACACTTCAAAAGCATCAATTCTTCAGCGCTTCGCTTTCTTTATAGTCCAACTCTCACATCCATACATGAGCACTGGAAAAACCATAGCCTTGACTAGATGGACCTTTGTTGGCAAAGTAATGTCTCTGCTTTTTAATATGCTATCTAGGTTGGTCATAACTTTCCTTCCAAGGAGTAAGCGTCTTTTAATTTCATGGCTGCAATCACCATCTGCAATGATTTTGGAGCCCAGAAAAATAAAGTCAGCCACTGTTTTCACTGTTTCCCCTTCTGTTTGCCATGAAGTGATGGGACCGGATGCCGTGATCTTAGTTTTCTGAATGTTGAGCTTTAAGCCAAGTTTTTCACTCTCCTCTTTCACTTTCATCAAGAGGCTCTTTAGTTCTTCTTCACTTTCTGCTACAAGGGTGGTGTCATCTGCATATCTGAGGTTATTGATATTTCTCCTGGCAATCTTGATTCCAGCTTGTGCTTCCTCCAGCACAGCGTTTCTCATGATGTACTCTGCATAGAAGTTAAATAAGCAGGGTGACAATATACAGCCTTGACATACTCTTTTTCCTATGTGGAACCAGTCTGTTGCTCCATGTCTCATCTCTAAAAAAACAAGGGTATTTTCCTTAATAACCCCAATACTATCATCATTACCTGAAAAATTCATAGTATATTTTTAGTATCATCTAATGTCTAATTCATATTTAAAAGTTTCCTCCATCTTGTATTTTGATCCAGGACATAATATCGTCTCATGCATTACATATGAAAACTGTGTCTCTTAAGCCTCTTTTAACTTGGACCCGCCTCCTCTCGCTCCCATTTTTTTTCACGTGACCCTGTTTTGTTGAAGCATCCATACAGTTTTCCTGGAATGATGTTTTTAAAATGTAAGTTCAGTCATATCTTTCCTTGTTGCATGGAGAATAAAGTGTGGGTCTGATAACTGCCCAGTGGCCTTACAATAAAATACAGCCTCTAACATGGGCGACACATAAGGCCTGCATGCTTCGGCCCACCCCAAATACTCATTTCATGATCATCTTCCATCTTGCTTACCATACTTCAGCCACACTGAGATCCTTTCATTTCTTTGTATTCCCCAAGCTCTTCCCTACCTCTGATCCCCCAGCTTCTATATTTTGTTCCAGCCCTTCAAAAAGTCATCTCCTTTTTATCCCTCAGGCCTCAGCTCAGTTGTCATTCCCTTAGAGATCTTCTCTGATAACTCCAAGCCCTCAAAGAGGTCTCCTCTTCTCCATCCCTAACAGTTGCTCTGTATTCCATACCCCGTTTATCTCTTGTTTATTGGTTTACATATTTATTTTTTTTTTGTTTCCCCCACTAAACTATAATCTCTAGGCAGGCCAGGCCCCCTAATTCTTAGCATGGTGCCATTCAGTAAGTGTAAGTATATGAACCAGCACTTACAAAGCTCCTTAAATGTTTGAAGAATGAAAAAACATGTCTGACACTATGCTGAATGTAGGACCCACTCTCTACTCCCATGATCTTCTGTCCTATGATAACTGGGACCCACTCTGTTGCTTTTCTAAAAATTTAGTCATTTGAGTGCCACTGTCAATATTTACTGTAGTTACAGTAATATATTTTTATTTACTTTTACAGATTTAGTCAATAAAGGAATATGTTCCTAGCATTGGAGTATCAGCATTAGAGAAAGAAAGATGATTAAAAAGTCAATACATAATTGATATGTTGAAAGATGACTAAAGAATTGAGGTGCTAGGCTAAAGAAAAATAAAGCGGGAAAGTGAAAAGAGACTGGAGGGAACTATGCTATTTTATTGGAGAAGGAAATGGCCACCCACTTGAGTATTCTTGCCTGGAAAATCCCATGGACAGAGGAGCCTGGCAGGCTACAGTCCGCAGGGTTGCAGAGTCAGACATGACTGAGCAACTAACACACACACACGGTGTTTTATTTATTATTTTTTGTCTTATATAAAATAATATATATATTATTTTATAATGGAATAGAATAAAATAATTATTCTAGGTAGATACTGTTGCCTGTTAAAGCCCAAAGTCTGCTAGAAGTTAGCATTACTAAACAAGGCTAACTTCTAGTACCAAATAAGACAGTGCAAAAAATTGAAAAGAGATTAACTTGGTATGTAATATCTTGGCAGCGTAACCCCTCTAAAATCTCATGTATTGGACCTGTGGTTTACAAAACACTGCACTAAATTATTTTGGTTTTTCATTTAAGTTTTTTTCAATCTTTCACTAATTCCATTACCCAAATGAAAGATGGAACTCAATAGTGCTTTTTTCCTTCTTCAGGAAGTGTTTTAGATAATAGCTTGGAAAGCCTCATCCACCGCCTTCGTGGTTTGTGTGACAACATGGAACCTGAGACTTTTGTTGACCACGAGATGGTATTCCTCCTTAAGGGCCAGCAGGCCAGTCCATTTGTTCTAAGGGCTCGACGCTCTCTGGATAGGGCAGGGGCACCCTGGCATCTTCGCTACGTGGGACAGCCAGAGATGGGAGACAAGAACCGCCATGCCCTGGTGCGTAACTGCGTGGACATTGCAACATCTGAGAACCTCACTGACTTCCTTACGGAAATGGGCTTTCGCATGGACCACGAGTTTGTTGCCAGGGGACACTTGTTCCGGAAAGGCATCATGAAGATCGTGGTGTACAAGATCTTCCGCATCCTGGTGCCAGGGAACACAGACAACACTGAGGCCTTGTCACTGTCCTATCTTGTGGAACTAAGTGTTGTTGCACCAGCTGGGCAGGATATGGTCTCTGATGACATGAGGAATTTTGCGGAGCAGCTGAAACCTCTGGTTCACCTAGAGAAAATAGACCCCAAAAGGCTCATGTGACTAAGACAATCTGTCCACCACTGGGGCTTGTTCTCAGCTGTTACAAGAAAAGATGTTATAATTGCCCCATTTCACCACTCCCAGCCATGCATTCTTCCCTCAGGATGGAAGCCAGTGAGAATGCAGTTGGTTCTTTGCACTGGTTTGCCCATGTGGCCAGTTCAGTTTTGTGACAGCCTTTCTAACTTAAACTCTAAGAATAACATGGAGAATCTAGATCATCCTTCTGCAGGAAGAGGGGAAACTGGAATAAAGTAGCTTTGGGGAAGAAAACTTTTTGTGTATAAGGTTTGTAAAATAGAGACCAAGTTTGTATTGTGCAGTAATAAAAGCTGTAAGGAGAAATGTCTGTCATTCTGATTCTTTACCGTACTACCCTACTAATTTGGGATGGACTCATTACCAACTGGAGCAAAAATATGACAGTGTTTTGTTTGAATTTGGTAGATGATTGATAGCTTTTACCTTTTGTACGAGTAACACGTTTGTTGCTGAAAAAATTAAATACAAACAAAAATAAAGATAATCTATAATCCTATTATTTAAAGAGATGTGCTATTCTTTTTTTTTTTTTTTTTTTGGTGTGCCTCATGTGTGGCATGCAGGAACTTAGTTCCCAAACCAGGGATCAAACCCATGCCCCCTGTAGTGGAAGCAGTTTCTTAACCACTGGACCACCAGGGAAGTCCTGAGACATAGTTTCTATTTTGTTTTATATCCTTCTAGGGTTTATTTTTAGAAATGTATGTGTATGAGATATATTTTAGAAAAGTATTCTGTATATAGTGGTTTGTAATCATTTTTTTTTATCAGTAACATTTTTCTAGGATATTAGGCTACAGTGTTCTTCTACTTAAAAAAAATTTTTTTGTTGAGTTCTTACTATGTCAGTGTTACCCTAAGTGCTTTGGGTATGTTTATTAATTTAACCCTCACAACAGACCCATTTTTTTACAGGGAAACTGAGGTGCAGAAAGAGTAATTAGCTTTCCTTTAGTGATACAGCTACAAATGAGCAGAGCTTGTATTTAAATATTGATAATTGTAATTATTATTTGTATCCTACCATTCAGTTCAGTTAAGTCACTCAGTCATGTCCGACTCTTTGCGATGCCATGAACCGCAGCACGCCAGGCCTCCCTGTCCATCACCAACTCCTGGAGTTTACCCAAACTCATATCCATTGAGTCGGTGATGCCATCCAACCATCTCCCATCTAAGTACTAAGTACTAACCAGGCCCGACCCTGCTTAGCTCCCGAGATCAGACTGGCGCATTCAGGGTGGTATGGCCGTAGACGCCATCCAACCATCTCATCCTCTGTCGTCCCCTTTTCCTCCTCCTGCCCTCAATCTTTCCCAGCATCAGGGTCTTTTCAAATGAGTCAACTCTTCGCATCATGTAGCCAAAGTATTGGAGTTTCAGCTTCAACATCAGTACTTACAATGAACACCCAGGACTGCTTTCCCTTAGGATGGACTGGTTGGATCTCCTTGCAGTCCAAGGGACTCTCAAGAATCTTCTCCAACACCACAGTTCAAAAGCATCAATTCTTCCGTGCTCAGCTTTCTTTATATTCCAACTCTCACATCCATACATGAGCACTGGAAAAACCATAGCCTTGACTAGACGGACCTTTGTTGACAAAGTAATGTCTCTGCTTTTTAATATGCTATCTAGGATGGTCATAACTTTCCTTCCAAGGAGTAAGCGTCTTTTAATTTCATGGCTGCAATCACCATCTGCAATGATTTTGGAGCCCAGAAAAATAAAATCAGCCACTGTTTTCACTGTTTCCCCATCTATCTGCCATGAAGTGATGGGACCGGATGCCATGATGTTAGTTTTCTGAATGTTGAGCTTTAAGCCAAGTTTTTCACTCTCCTCTTTCACTTTCATCAAGAGGCTCTTTAGTTCTTCTCTTTCTGCCATAAGGGTGGTGTCATCTGCATATCTGAGGTTATTGATATTTCTCCCGGCAATCTTGATTCCAGCTTGTGCTTCCTCCAGCACAGCGTTTCTCATGATGTACTCTGCATAGAAGTTAAAGAAGCAGGGTGACAATATACAGCTTTGAAGTACTCCTTTTCCTACTTGGAACCAGTCTGTTGTTCCATGTCCAGTTCTAACTGTTGCTTCCTGACCTGCATACAGGTTTCTCAAGAGACAGGTCAGGTGGTCTGGTATTCCCATCTCTCTCAGAATTTTCCATAGTTTATTGTGATCCACACAGGCAGAGGCTTTGGCAAAGTCCTATCATTTGGATTTTGCAAAACTTAATTGATTCCTCTACTTAGGGATTTTTTGTTAGATTCCATATTTTTGCTTTTATAAACTATCCGGTGTTGCTAGTACTTTTAATTAAATTTTTTTTGTCATGTGTGATCATTCTTTAGGATAAATTCTAGGGAACTGCTGAGTCAGAGTATGCACTGTTTCACGTCTTCTGCCATGTATTGCCAAATGCCTTCCAGAAGTGTTCCAGTTTTCACTCCTACCAGTTGTAAGTGAGGTTTCCAACACAGTTGCCCAAACTGGGTGTGACCATGATAACACATTTTTCCCATTTGATGATAAATGGTGACTGGTTTTAATTAAAAAAAAACACGATCAGTAACATTTAAATTTTTATGTTTATTGGACATTTTTTTCCTTAAATGAATTTCCTTTTCTTCATTGTTCATCTTATCTTCATTTGTAAAGAGCTTTTATATAATTTTCCATTGATCATTTGACTTAGTGAATTTTTTAAAATAGTTCTGAGTAAGATAAATGTGGGTCATTTTAATACTTGTAGAGTTTTTAATACACCAGAGAGAGTTTGGCTTGCTAAAAGTTGTAGGTCACTCAAAATTTTCATTTTCTTCTGGAACCTCCCACTTAGGTAATAACCCAGTTGACCAACATTTGACAAATCACAACTCTCGTTAGACTCGAAAAATTATACAAATACTCTGTTAGGATGATGTTACCTGATTTAAGGGTAAAATCAAGGATAGGATAGCTTCCAAGTTGGTTAGGTGGTTATTTCTCTGGTTCTGGGAGCCTTTTCTTAACTTAACCTTGCATATTTTCAACATCGCTTTTACTGGCTTCAGTTGCATCAGTTCAGTTGCTCAGTTGTGTGACTCTTTGAGACCCCAGGGACTGCAGCATGCCAGGCTTCCCTGTCTTTCATCAACTCCTGGAGCTTTCTCAAACTCATGTTCATCAAGCCGGTGATGCGATCCAACCATCTCATCCTCTGTTGTCCCCTTCTTCTCCTGCCTTCAATCTTTCCCAACATCAGGGTCTTTTCCAATGAGTCAGTTCTTCCCATTAGGTGTCCAAAATATTGGAGCCTCAGCTTCAGCATCAGTCCTTCCAATGAGTATTCAGGACTGATTTCCTTTAGGATTGACCAGTTTGATCTCCTTGCAGTCCAAAGGACTCTCAAGAGTCTTCTCCAAAACCACAGTTTAAAAGCATCAATTCCTTGGCCCTCAGCTTTCTTTTTGGAGAAGGAAATGGCAACCCACTCCAGTATTCTTGCCTGGAGAATCCCAGGGACGGAGGAGCCTGGTGGGCTGCCGTCTATGGGGTCGCACAGAGTTGGACGCAACTGAAGCGACTTAGCAGCAGCAGCAGCTTTCTTTATGGTCCAACTCTCACATCCATACATGACTACTAGAAAAACCATAGGTTTGACTAGACGAGCCTTTGTTGGCAAAGTAATGTCTCTGCTTTTCAATATGCTGTCTAGGTTTGTCATAGTTTTTCTTCCAAGGAGCAAGCATCTTGTAATTTCATGGCTGCAGTAACCATCTGCAGTGATTTTGGAACCCAAAAAAGAAAGTCTCTCACTGTTTCCATTGTTTCTCCATCTATTTGCCATGAAGTGATGGGACCTGATGCCATGATCTTAGTTTTCTGAATGTTGAGTTTTAAGCCAATTTTTTCACTCTCCTCTTTCACTTTCATCAAGAGGTTCTTCAGTTCCTCTTCACTTTCTGCCATAAGAGTGGTATCATCTGCATATCTAAGGTTATTGATATTTCTCCCGGCAATCTTGATTCCAGCTTGTGTTTCTTCCAGCCCAGCGTTTCTCATGATGTACTCTGCATATAAGTTAAATAAGCAGGGTGACAATATACAGCCTTGACATACCCTTTTCCCAATTTGATACCAGTCCGTGTTCCATGTCCGGTTCTAACTGTTGCTTCAGTGGCATGAGTAAATCTTATTCCTCCTTTCGTAACATATTAGCAAGATAATTCAAGCAGGCCCCTTTCTTATTTTGTAGTCTTCCAATTTATTCCTAAATTCGACTCTTTTATTATAGGCACCCATTCGTATATGTTCAATGTATGTCTCTGATGCTTGTCTTATAAACTATGTAGAGTTATGTAAGCATATTCACATAAGTGATGTGCAACAAATGTTCCTCTTCTTTTTAAAGTTATTATTGCTTTTATGATACTCTCTTGTTGCTACGCATAAACCTAACTTTGAACTTACATAGGCTTTCATATTACCAGTAATATTAGTACTTAAATAATGCTTAACTGTGCCAACAAAGGTCCGTATAGTCAAAGCTGTGGTTTTTCTAGTAGTCATGTGTGGATGTGAGAGTTGGACTATAAAAAAGGTTGAGCACTGAAGAACTGATGCCTTCGAATTCTGGTGCTGGAAAAGACTCTTGAGAGTCCCTTGGACGGCAAGGAGATCAGACCAGTCAATCCTAAACGAAATCAACCCTGGATATTCACTGGAAGGATTGATGATGAAGCTGAAGCTTCCAATATTTTGGCCACCTGATGCAAAGAGCTGACTCATTGGAAAAGACCCTGATGCTGGGAAAGATTGAACGCCAAAGGAGAAGGGGAGCAGAAGATGAGATGGTTAGTTAGCGTCACTGACTCAATGGACATGAATCTGAGTGCAAACTGGGAGACAGTGAAGGACAGGGAAGCCTGGCGTGCTGCAGTCCATGCGGTTGCAGAGTTGGACATGAGTTAGCGACTGAACAACAACAATGCTTAACTCTGTCTCAGATGCTTTAAGTTTGAAATCATATACTTCTCCAACAACCCTATGATATTTTTACTCCCATTTTGTAGATAAGAATGAGGCACAGATAACTCAAATTTTTACTTCCACTGTAAGTGTGGGAGCTTGCATTTGAACTTGAACAGTCTAGCTTCAGAATCCAGGCACATAAATACTGTGCATCTACCACATTTGTACTCATTCACTCTTTTGATGATAGAAACCTAGATTGCCATCAACACTCTGTTACTATTAAAATTGCAAAAATAAGCAAGTTTGTATATTGACATGAATAATTCCCCTACACTATGTAGTTGGGAATGTTCAATTTTGCCAAAAATTATCAGGTTGCTTTTCAGAATAGCTGTGCTATTTACATTACTATCACAGTACACAAGAAATCTTAATAACCACATCCTCATCAATCTTCAGTGTTACCATTTTTTTAATTTATGCCAGTATTTTATTTAAGTGTAAAGATTTTTTTAATGTGTAACAAGCAAAATTATTTGTCAATAAATTTTTAAGTGATTTCCCATTCAGATGCCTTTTCACTGCCAATCGCCTTAATTCCTCCATTTGAGTCATACTGTTCAAGATAACCCTTTCAAAAAGAATTTTTGCTCAGTCCACAGTTTTTCAGTTGGGCTTCTTTGATATTCAGTGGAATAGGGACACACTTCAAAATTCCCCAGCTGTGGTCTTGGGGATTCAATTTCCTCAAGCAGTTAGCTTTGGACTATGTTTAGATTAAAGGCTAATAGAGTTTTGCCAAGAGAATGCACTGGTCTTAGCAAACACCCTCTTCCAAAAACACAAGAAAAGACTCTACACATGGACATCACCAGATGGTCAACACCAAAATCAGATTGATTATATTCTTTGCAGCCAAAGATGGAGAAGTTCTCTCTATACAGTCAGCAAAAACAAGACCGGGAGCAGACTGTGGCTCAGATCATGAACTCCTTCTTGCCAAATTCAGACTTAAATTGAAGAAAGTAGGGAAAACCACTAGACCATTCAGGTATGACCTAGATCAAATCCCTTATGAGTATACAGTGGAAGTGAGAATTAGATTTAAGGGACTAGATCTGATAGACAGAGTGCCTGATGAACTATGGACGGAAGTTCATGACATTGTACAGGAGACAGAGATCAAGACCATCCCCATGGAAAAGAAATGCAAAAAACCAAAATGGCTGTCTGAGGAGGCCTTACAAATAGCTGTGAAAAGAAGAGAAGCGAAAAGCAAAGGAGTAAAGGAAAGATAGTCCCATTTGAATGCAGAGTTCCAAAGAATAGCAAGGAGAGATAAGAAAGCCTTCCTCAGCGATCAGTGCAAAGAAATAGAGGAAAACAATAGAATGGGAAAGACGAGAGATCTCTTCAAGAAAATTAGAGATACCAAGGGAACATCTCCTGCAAAAATGGGCTCGATAAAGGACAGAAATGGTATGGACCTAACAGAAGCAGAAGATATCAAGAAGAGGTGGCAAGAATACACAGAAGAACTGTACAAAAAAGATCTTCATGACCCAGATAACCAAGATGGTGTGATCACTCACCTAGAGCCAGACATCCTGGAATGTGAAGTCAAGTGGGCCTTAGAAAGCATCACTACGAACAAAGCTAGTGGAGGTGATGGAATTCCAGTTGAGCTATTTCAAATCCTGAAAGATGATGCTGTGAAAGTCCTGCACTCAATATGCCAGCAAATCTGGAAAACTCAGCAGTGGCCACAGGACTGGAAAAGGTCAGTTTCCATTGCAATCCCAAAGAAAGGCAATGCCAAAGAATGCTCAAACTACCACACAATTGCACTCATCTCACACGCTAGTAAAGTAATGCTCAAAATTCTCCAAGCCAGGCTTCAGCAATATGTGAACTGCGAACTTCCAGATGTTCAAGCTGGTTTTAGAAAAGGCAGAGGAACCAGAGATCAAATTGCCAACATCCAATGGATCATCAAAAAAGCAAGAGAGTTCCAGAAAAACATCTATTTTTGCTTATTGACTATGCCAAAGCCTTTGACTGTGTGGATCACAATAAACTGTGGAAAATTCTGAAAGAGATGGGAATACCAGACCACCTGACCTGCTTCTTGAGAAATCTGCGTGCAGGTCAGGAAGCAACAGTTAGAACTGGACATAGAACAACAGACTGGTTCCAAATAGGAAAAGGAGTACGTCAAGGCTGTATATTGTCACCCTGCTTATTTAACTTCTATGCAGAGTGCATCATGAGAAACGCTGGGCTGGAATAAGCACAAGCTGGAATCAAGATTGCCAGGAGAAATATCAATAACCTCAGATATGCAGATAATACCGCCTTTATGGCAGAAAGTGAGGAGGAACTAAAGAGCCTCTTGATGAAAGTGAAAGAGGAGAGTGAAAAAGTTGGCCTAAAGCTCTATGTTCAGAAAACTAAGATCATGGCATCTGGTCCCATCACTTCATGGGAAATAAATGGGGAAACAGTGGAAACAGTGTCAGACTTTATTTTTGGTGGCCCCAAAATCACTGCAGATGGTGATTGCAGCCATGAAATTAAAAGATGCTTACTCCTTGGAAGGAAAGTTATGATCAACCTAGATAGCATATTAAAAAACAGAGACATTACTTTGTCAACAGAGGTCCGTCTAGTCAAGGCTATGGTTTTTCCAGTGGTCATGTATGGATGTGAGAGTTTGACTGTGAAGAAGGCTGAGCACCAAAGAATTGATGCTTTGAACTGTGGTGTTGGAGAAGACTCTTGAGAGTCCCTTGGACTGCAAGGAGATCCAACCAGTCCATCCTAAAGGAGATCAGTCCTGGGTGTTCATTGGAAAGAGTGATGTTGAAGCTGAAACTCCAATACTTTGGCCACCTCATGCAAAGAGTTAACTCATTGGAAAAGACCCTGATACTGGGAAGGATTGCAGGCAGGAAGAGAAGGGGACGACAGAGGATGAGATGGCTGGATGGCATCACCGACTTGATGGACATGAGTTTGGGTAAACTCCGGGAGTTGGTGATGGACAGGGAGGCCTGGAGTGCTGCGATTCATGGGGTCGCAGAGTCAGGCACAACTGAGCGACTGAACTGAAGTAATGTTTAGGGTCAGAGGAGATGGATCTGCCTGGTTCTGAATTTTAGACATCCTCTAAACATGCATTGAGTCCAAATCAGATTTACTCTTAAGCTATCACACCTCAGAATAGTACAGGTGGGGCTTCCTTGATGGCTCAGTGGTAAAGAATCTGCCTGCCAGTGAAGGATACACTAGTTCAATCCCTGATCCAGGAAGATCCCACATGCCTCAGAGCAACTAAGCCCATGTGCCTCAACTATTGAGCCTGTGCCCTAGAGCCCGGGGGCCCCTACTACTGACGCCCTGAAGCCCTAGAGCTTGTATGCCACAACAAGAGGAGCCACTGCAATGAGAAGCTCGGGCACTGAAACTAGAGAGTAACCCCTGTTCTCCACAACTAGAGAAAGACCCAGCACAGCCAAAAATAAATAACATTAAATAAAGAGTATTAAATAAAACTAAAAAAAGGATAATAGTACAGATCACTGGGATATGACAATTCGTTTTTAAAGTTCAGACCCTGGGTTCTCAAAATAAAAGCCCCAAAAAGGAAGCCATCTTTGTTTCATGTCAACATTAAAATTAGAGTACTAAATCAATGTTGTTGGTAATTTCCTTCATATCTTAAGCTTTTAAACGATCAAATCTATAGTCCTGGAAGCAACCTTTGTGTTTATCAATAGCTCCACCATTTGAATCTCTTTCAGGTAGATCATGATCCTTCATATCTGTCTCAAAATTCATACTAAACAATGAGTTCTGGGTTGCAGAAGAGGATTTCTTTTCTCACCTGTCTTTGTCCACAGATTAAACAAAAACAAACACAAGTGCTGTTGATTTTGGTAGTCTGGTAGCGGTAAAGTGGCAGTTCTCAGCTGTTTTGATTCGCATTTCTCTGATTATAGTTAAAGTTGACACTCATTTTTCTGTATGCTTAATATGTAAAACTAAGGTATTACATATCCTTTGCTTTTTTTCTACTTGATTTCTTGTCTTGTTGATTTGTAGCAATTGTCTGTATTTTCTAGACATTATTCCTTGTTTGTTTTATTAACATTTATTTATTTTTTTGGTTGCTCTGGGTCTTAGCTGTCTCGCACTAGATTTTCAATCTTTGCTGCTACATGCAGGATCTAGTTCTCTGAGCCGGGACTGAACCTGGGCCCCTTGCATCGAGAGGATGGTGTCTTAACCACTGGACCACCAGGGAAGTCCCTCCTTGTTTCAACACTGCAGATACCTTCTCCAAGTTTGCAACCTTCATGCAAATTTGTTACATCATTAATTTAGTTGATGTCCTAAATTTTGACCTTAGTATTTGGAGTCTTATTTTGGAAGTCTTTATTTATACCTGGGTAACAGAGATTTTCCTGTACTGTCTAATAATAGCTTTATAGTTTTAACTTTCACATTTAGGGAAAAATTCAGCTTTTCTCTCTATACAGTGAAGTCATTTTTCTATTACCAAGGGAAAAACAATCATTCCAGTGTTTCATGATGTCACTTGTATCACATGTTAAGTTCCCATTTCCAGGCTCTCCATTCCATTCCATTGATCATTTTCTCTGTTTCAGTGTCAACACAATATTTTTATTACTGTGGCTTCGTGGTAGAGCCAGTTCTACCAGTAGGGCAGGTCTCCCTACTTTTATTTCCCTCTGAAAATAGACTTAGCTTTCATAGACTTGTTTTTCTCTCATGCAGGAGAACTGACATTTGCGTGGAGTGCTCCCTCGCCAGGATTCAATGTGGCAGACTTCCTTCATCTCTTTCAGGTCTCTGTTGAAATGTTGATAGGCACCCCCAACCATCCTAAATTAAGTAGCACACTCACTACCCATCACCCTTTCTTTCCTTTAATCGTTTTCATAGCATTTATTACTATCCGACTTTAGATTATCTAATCACTGCTTCTCTACTAAAAATATAAGATTCGTGAGGATAGGTGCTCTGTTTTGTTCTCTGCTGTACCCCTAGTACCCAGAACAATGCCTGGCCTGTGATAATCACTCTGAATATTTGTTAAATGAATGAAATTTTTACACAACTGAGGTTATCTGGATCATGACATTGATCCAGGTCTTCTTATGTCCTTGAATAGAGTTTAGTGTTTTTCTTGATAAACTCCTTAGGCTTTGCCTTGTGGCAAGGGAAGTTTGCCTGCCATTCCAGTGGGCTTCCCAGGTGGCACAGTGGTAAGAAATCTGTCTGCCAATGCAGGAGACACAGGAGACGTGGGTTTGATCCCTGGGCTGGGAAGATCCCCTTTAGAAGGAAATGGCAACCCACTCCAGTATTCTTGCCTGGAATGTCCCATGGACAGAGGAGCCTGGTGGGCTACAGTCCATGAGGTCACAAAAGAGTCGAACAGGACTTAGCGAATAAGCAACAACAATGCTAGACACTGGCTTACAGTGTCTAAGATACAGTCCCTGTCTTTAATAGCTCCCAATACAATGGCAGAAACAGACATTTGTACAGTTCGTGTAGTCATCAAAGGTATGCAAACAAGGGGCTCCTTCCCAAAACAAATGAATCTTTAGCACTGACCAAGCAGACCTGCTTCCTTTTGCTTGAATGTACTTGAATACTCTTGCTTATACATTATCTTCCTTAATATCCATTTACCTTTGACTTTTCCATTCATCTCTAGCTATGTGACTCCCACACAACCAAAAAGCAAGATCAAATAATAGAAAGCAGATAACATAGTGGTTAAGGGCTCAGGCTTGAGAGACAGAATAGGTTCTAGTTCTAGCCCTGCCATTTACCAGCTGTGTGACCTTGGACATATTGCATCACTTTCTAGAGAATCCATTTCCCCATCTGTCAAAGTGAGGAAATTTGACATCTTCGTCATGTAGAGGATATAATGAAATAATCTGTGTGAAGGCTTTCAACACCAGGCCTCACAAGCAGCCAGGATTTTCCCTTTCTGTTGTTCTGTGATCATTCCTAGAACACAAGAAGGTCATGAAGTTTCCTTCCTGTGATTTCTGACATTTGATGACAGCTCAGTAGCATCACTTGTTTTACATTTCATTGCATTCCCTATACAGTAATTCTTTGGGTTGCTTTTTTTGGGGGGGTGGGGGGAGGCTGTGCTGGGTCTTTGTTGCTGCATGGACTTTCTAGTTAGCAGGGGTTTAGTTACTCTGCATTGTGATGGCTTCTCTTGTTGTGATTCCCGGGCTCTAGAGCACAGGCTCAATAGTTGTGGTGCACAGGTTTCCTTGCTCCACAGCATATGGGATCCTCCTGGACCAGGAATCGAACCTGTGTCTCCTGTGTTAGCAGGCTGATTCTTTACCACTGAGCCACTAGGCAAGCCCTAGTAATTTGTTTGTCTATCTTGGCTTCTAGTGCTACCATTTAGTAGTTATTGTAGAATTTAAATGCAAGTTCTTTAAACTCTCAGAATGTCTATTTTCTTATCTATAAAACAAGTATAATTACAATAGTATCTACTTCATAGAGCTGTCATATCAATTAAATGATTGATAAGCATAAAGGCCTAGCAGAGTGCTTGGCATGTAAGTTAGCTGTTTTCAGTTTTAGCATTGTTAAGATTGCATGTGTCTTAAGGGGAGAAATTGTGTTTTGTAGTACAGCATAATAGTTAAGAGCACAGACTCTGGAGTCTTCAGTTCAAATCTGAACACCACATATATGTTGTTCAATCTGGGTAAACCTTTCTAGGCCTCAGTTTTCTTATCTGAAAAATGGGAATAATAAAAGACCCCCGGGACTTTCCTGGCTGTCCAGTGGTTAAGAATGACTTCCAGTGCAAGGGGCACAGGTTCAATCCCAGTCAGGGAACTAGATCCCACATGTCACAACTAAGACCCCGTGCAGCCAAATAAATAAATAAAAATAAATATTAAAAAAAAGAACCCAATTCTGCAGGTTGATGTAGGAATTAAAGGAGATAATACACTCCTTGGGAAATTAGCACAGTGCCTGGCATAAATATTGATTTCTTGAGCAATTATTGTGTGCCAGGTAATGTGCTAAATGTTTTGTTTAGCATGTTCTAAATATTTTTTTCTGTGAACCCCGTAACGCTGCTTAGTACTACTCATAAAGTAACTATTCAAATATTTACTGAATGAATGAATGAGTGAATTAGTGAATGCTGAGTCATAGACCAAAAGAATCTTGCCTGCATAAATTGGTTTGTCCCAGGTTAACACTCCTCATTCCTCTCCGATGAACAAGTGGATAAGCCATGAAGTTCAGCACCTGTAAAAAGCAAGAGAGCATGGAAAGGGGGGAGATATGAGGCCCTGGCTCTTTTACTTTAGAGAAATGACTCGCCCTTTAGCAGTGGAATTCATTTCTCAGAACTGGTAAAATGAATTTTAAAATATTGCTGTAGGCAAAAGTGGTAAAATTCACAACATTTAAGATCATTAAAAACATAGAGAAAGGAACATCTCTTTGAAAGAAATAAAAATCAATGCAACTCTTCTTGAGGGCATTTAGCCTAAAAGGAAATAATCAAGGATGTGCACAAAGGTCACATAGTAAGTATCTTAGTGATGTGTATAACACTGAAAAATG
The DNA here is from genome assembly GCA_024291935.2 of Okapia johnstoni. Lineage (NCBI taxonomy): Eukaryota > Metazoa > Chordata > Mammalia > Artiodactyla > Giraffidae > Okapia > Okapia johnstoni. Next base: position 6,782,411 of record JAGTYA010000024.1, on the reverse strand, counting down.
GAAATAATCTAGATGTCTCATAAAAGGAAGTGGAACAATTAAATGATACTTCATCCACAGAGTGAGATACTGTGCAGCCATTCAAAAAATTGTGTGGAAATCAATTTAACAACATGGGAAAAAATATTCCAGTTAGTTAACTTATAAACTTTGTGACCTTAGGCAAATTACTTCTCTGCCTCAGTCTCCTTGAGCTTTCCAGGTGGTTCAAAGATAAAGAACTTGCCTGCCAATGCAAGAGATGCAAGAGCCACAGGCTTGATCTCTGGGTAGGGAAAGATCCCCTGGAGAAGGAAATAGCAAACCGCTCCAATATTCTTGCCTGGAAAACTCCATGGACAGAGGAGCCTGGCAGGCTACAGTCCATGGGGTCACAGAGTCGGACACGACTGAGGGACTGAGCTCACGTGGCATGCTATTTTTGATAAAACATGTACTGTAGAGAAAATGGTGCGAGGATAAGTACTTCAAAATCTTAATGGTTTTTGCTTGGTATTGGGAAATGCGCTGTACTTTTTATTGTTTTTGCCTGTCTTATGTATATATTTACAATGAATGTAGGTTTCTTATGTAACTGAAAAGTTATAATAATTAAAAACAAAACAAAACAAAAGATCATTGCTTTAGTAGGGGAGTAATGGGTATCTGGAATTTTCCACTCTGTGCCCTTTTTAGCTGGTGTGATTGGTATAAGAGGGTAAAGAAGTCAGTCTTCTCCACTCACTTTAAAAGGTGATCCTTCCTCTTTCAAAGGAGAGACAATCCCACCCTCAGAAGCCTTTAGGCAATGGCAGGTTCCCAGCAGTGTGGGGCCCGACAGTATAGCACCAGCACCAAACTCAAGGTAGACAGGATGTGAGTCATCACAATGGTGTTTTTGTCAAGCTGACTATAATTGCTCCTGTGTTTTTCTTTGGAGGTGTGAATGTGAAGTGATGAGATTAATTTTTTTAAAAAACAAAAATATCAGAAGACAAACATCTAAATAAGTGATGCCCTTCAAAGTACTAGTTTTGAGAAACTACACACATATTTTTGTAATTTTTTTTTCAAATATATATATTTTTTGAGTTGGGGAGGGAGAGAGAGAAGTCAAACCAATTTGACTTTGTTTATTTTATTTTTATTTATTTATTTGGCCACACCATGTAGCATATGGGGAGATCTTAGTTACCTGACCAGGGATCAAACCCATGCTCCCTGCATTGAGAGTGGAGAGTTCAGTGTTCATCGCAGCACTGTTTACAATAGCCAGGACATGGAAGCAACCTAGATATCCATCAGCAGACGAATGGATAAGAAAGCTATGGTACATATACACAATGGAATATTACTCAGCCATTAAAAAGAATACATTTGAATCAGTTCTAATGAGGTGGATGAAACTGGAGCCTATTATACAGAGTGAAGTAAGTCAAAAAGAAAAACACCGATACAGTATACTAAGGCATATATATGGAATTTAGAAAGATGGTAACGATAACCCTGTATGCGAGACAGCAAAAGAGACACAGATGTATAGAACAGTCTACTGGACTCTGTGGGAGAAGGTGAGGGTGGGATGATTTGAGAGAATAGCATTGAAACATGTATATTATCATATGTGAAACAGATCGCCAGTCCAGGTTCGATGCATGAGACAGGGTGCTCAGGGCTGGTGCACTGGGATGACCCAGAGGGATGGGATGGGAAGGGAGGTGGGAGGGGGGTTCAGGATGGGGAACACATGTACACCCCTGGCTGATTCATGTCAATGTATGGCAAAAACCACTACAATATTGTAATTAGCCTCCAATTAAAATAAATAAATTTTTTAAAAATTAAAAAAAAAAAAAAACATGTGGGTTCAATCCATGGATCAGGAAGATTCCCTGGAGGAGGGCATGGCAACCTACTCCAGTATTCTTTCCTGGATAATCCCATGAACAGAGGAGCCTGGCGGACTATAGTTCGTGTGTTCGCAAAGAGTTGGACACAACTGAATCGACGTAACATGCATGTGTTGTAATCTATGGGTAATTTTCTTTCTTGTTTTAATTTAATTGGACTTCATTTGCTTTTGCCTTTGAAAAACTAGTTTTTTTATTTTTATTTTTTTAATTAATTTATTTTTTAATTGAAAGATAAGAAAAACTAGTTTATTTTAAATGGATAAAATCCTTGGGAATTCCTTGGTGGTCCAGTGGTTAGGACTCTGCACTTCCACTGCTGAGGGTTCGGGTTCAATCTCTGGTGGGAAAACTAAGATTCATCAAGTCGCATGACCAAAAATAAAATAAAAGGACAAAATCCATCTAAAAGTCATATTGGAAAATTAGTCTTACTTCATCTTCCCCTTATTCAGCAACTTCTGATTATTTCAAACAGTGAATTTATCTTTACAGAGGGTAAAGATTTGCTATTGATAAGGATATTCAAAAGAATGTGTCATAGACCCTAAAGCCATTTCTGAATTGGGTACCCCCAAAGTGTTCTGGAGGGTGGAAGCGTCCCTGGAATAAGTGCACTGCCCCCAAGGTGATGACAACTTGTTAACAATTCATTTGTACACATAAGTTGTGCTATGTTTTTAAAGAATCAGGCATAATATTGTTTTGGGCCCCAGTCTGACCTTAAGTTGGGTCCACTCCTGAAATTCAGTCCTTATTAGATGTACCTGATAAAGTTGGTGGCTGACAGGTAATAATCAGAGTTACTGTTTATTAAGCAATTACTATGTTCTGATCTCTGTACTAATGCTGGGTAGGACTGGGGGCAGGAGGAGAAGGGGATGACAGAGGATGAGATGGTTGGATGGCATCACTGACTCGATGGACATGGGTTTGGGTAGACTCCGGGAGTTGGTGATGGACAGGGAGGCCTGGCGTGCTGCAATTCATGGAGTCGCAAAGAGTCGGATACGACTGAGCAGCTGAACTGAACTGATCTCTGTACTAAAAACCTACAGGGGACTTCCTTGGTTGTCCAGTGGTTAAGAATCTGCCTTGCAATGCATACCACAAAGCAAATAAGCCAGCAATCAGAGAATCCGTGCATAGTAATGAAAGATCCCACATAAGACAACTAAGACCCAATGCAGCCAAATAAATGAATACTTTTGAAAGGGGCTTCCCTGGTAGTCCAGCGGTTAGGAATCTGCCTTGCAATGCAGGGAACACCAGCTCCATCTCTGATCAGGGAAGATTCCATATGCCTCGGAGCAACTAAGCCCATGGGCCACAACTACTGAGCCTTCACTCTGTGACAAGAGAAGTCAGCACAATGGGAAGCCCGAACAACGCAACTAGAGAGTAGCCCCTTCGCACAACAACTGGAGAAAGTTTGTGGGAAGCAATGAAGTCTCAGAAGAGCCCAAAATATTTAAAAAGAAATACAGAAATAAATTTTTAAAATATTTTTTAAAAGGTAAAAAATAAAAAACTCACATCTTAAACACTTCAACAATCTTCTGAGATAGACATGATTATCCTCATTTTACTGATAAGGAAACTGGGGCTCACAGAGAAATACAGCCAAGGTCACAGCTGTAAGAGGTAGAAATGGGTTTTAGCCTAGGCTGCCTGACTGCAGACATATCCTTCTCAAGGCTCAATTGCTATGAGGTTCTTCTCTTACTGCTTGGACAACAAGGAGATCAAACCTGTCAGTCTTAAAGGAAATCAACCCTGAATGTTCATTGGAAGGACTGATGCTGAAGCTGAAGCTCCAATACTTTGGCCTGATACAAAGAGCCGACTCACTGGAAAAGACTCTAATGCTGGGAAAGATTGAGGGCAGGAGAAGAAGAGGATGACAGAGGATGAGACGGTTGGATGGCATCATCGATTCAATGGACATGAGTTTGAGCAAACTCCAGGAGAGAGTGAGACAGGGAAGCCTGGCTTGCTGCAGTCCATGGGGTCTCAAAGAGTCAGACAGGACTTAGTGACTGAACAGCAACCACAAGTGGGGAGGGGAATCAGGTGTCTCTGTCGATGAGAAAAAAGAGAAAAGCTTGCCTGGGGAAGACAAGCCTGTTGCCTATATATGGTGTTAGTCTCTCAGAGAGCCTTGAGGAGCCTCAGATGCTACTTGCTCTCTGTGTGACCTCGGGAAGTTGCTTAACCTCAATGTCTGCTTCTTTTTCTGTAAAATAGGTGATAGTCCTTAGACCATAGGGTTGTTCTGAAGATTACATGAAGTAATGTATGAGATAAAAGACCTTAATGTAAGGCCAGGTATTATAAAACTCTTAGAGGAAAGCATAGGCAGAACATTCTTTGACATAAATGGCAACAAGATCTTTTTTGATCCACCTCATAGAGTAATGAAAATAAGAATAAAAATAAATAAATGGGGCCTAATTAAACTTAAAAGCTTTTGCACAGCAAAGGAAACCATAAGCAAAACAAAAAGACAACTCTCAGAATGGGAGAAAACATTTGCAAACAAAGCAACCACCTAGGGATTGATTAATCTCCAAAACACACAAACATCTCATGCAACTCAAAATTTAAAAAAACAAACAACCCAATCAAAAAATGGGCAGTTCAGTTCAGTCGCTCAGTCACGTCCGACTTTTTGCGACCCCGTGAATCGCAGCATGCCAGGCCTCCCTGTCCATCACCAACTCCCAGAGTCCACCCAAACCCATGTCCATCGAGTCGGTGATGCCATCCAGCCATCTCATTCTCTGTCGTCCCCTTCTCCTCCTGCCCCCAATCCTTCCCAGCATTAGGGTCTTTTCCAATGAGTCAACTCTTCGCATGAAGTGGCCAAAGTATTAGAGTTTCAGCTTCAACATCGGTCCTTCCAATGAACACCCAGGACTGATCTCCTTTAGGATGGACTGGTTGGATCTTCTTGCAGTCCAAGGGACTCTAAATATATATTTTTCCAAAGAAGACATACAGATGGCTAAGAGACACATGAAAAGATGCTCAACATCACTAATTACTGTTGTTCAGCAGCTCAGTCATTTCTGACTCTGCAAACCCAGTGGTTCGCAGCACGCCAGTCTTCCCTGTCCTTCATCATCTCCCAGAGCTGGCTCAAACTCATGTTCATTGAGTCAGTGATGCCATCCAACCACCTCATCCTCTTTCTCCCCTTCTCCTCCCGCCTTCAATCTCTCCCAGCATCAGGGTCTTTTCCAATGAGTTGGCTCTTCGTATTAGGTGGCCAAAGTATTGGAGTTTCAACTTCAGCATCAGTCCTGCCAATGAATGTTCAGGGTTGATTTCCTTTGGGATTGACAGATTTGATCTCCTTGCAGTCCAAGGGACTCTCAAGAGTCTTCTCCAACACCACTGTTCAAAAGCATCAATTCTTCAGCGCTCAGCTTTCTTTATGGTCCAGCTCTCACATCCATATATGACTACTGGAAAAGCCATAGCTTTGACTAGATGGACCTTTGTCAGCAAAGTAATGTCTCTGCTTTTTAATACACTGTCTAGGTTTGTCACAGCTTCACTAATTTTTAGAGAAATGCAAACCAAAACTACAATGAGGTATCACCTCACACTGATGTAAGTGGCCATTATAAAAAAATCTACAAACAATAAATGCTGGAGAGGGTTTGGAGAAAAGAGAACTCTCTTACACTTCTGCTGGAAATGTAAATTGGTGCAGCCACTATGGAGAACAGTATGGAGGTTCCTTAAAATACTAAAAACAGAGCTACAATATGATCCAGCAAGGGCTTCCCTGGTGGCTCAGACAGTAAAGCATCTGCCTGCAATCCAGGAGACCCAGGTTCTATCCCTGGGTGAGGAAGATCTCCCGGAGAAGGAAAAGACTACCCGCTCCAGTATTCTTGCCTGGAGAATTCCATGGATAGAGGAGCCTGGTGGGTTACAGTCTAGGAAGTTGCAAAGCGTTGGACATGACTGAGTGACTAACACACACACACACACACAATGATCCAGCAATCCCACTCCTAGACATATATCCAGAGAAAACCATAATTGGAGAAGATATTGCACCCCAGTGTTCATGGCAACACTATTTACAATAGCCAAGACATGGAAGCAACCTAAATGTCCATCGTCAGATGAATGGATAAAGAACACAATGGATAAAGTACACAATGGAATATTACTTAGCTATAAAAAATGCCATTTGCAGCAACATGGATGGACTTAGAAATTCTCATACTGACGAAGTAAGTCAGAGAAAGACAAATATCATATGATACTGCTTATACATGAAATCTAAAAGAGGGTACAAATGAACTTAAATACAAAACAGAAATAGTTACAGATGTAAAAAAACTTATGGATACCAGAGGGTAAGGGAGGGGGAGGGATAAGCTGGGAGATTGGGACTGACATATACATACTACTATATTTAAAACAGATAACAAACAAGGACCTACTGTACAGCACAGGGAACTCTATTCAATACTCTATAATGACCTATGTATACGGGGAAAGAATCTAAAAGAAGTGTTGATATAAATATATATATATGATTCACTTTGCTGTACAGCAGAAATTAACACAACATTGTAAATCAGCCATACTTCAATAAATATTTAAAATTAAATAAAAACACTTTATGCTTGAAAAAAGATAACAATGAGGAGTGCTCTGTACAGTGCCTGGCACATAGTGTGCACTCAATAAATGGAAGCTATCATTATACTTTTCTACTAATACGATAGCTGTAATAAGTAACTTGTTACAGTTGCTGTGATAGAAGCTGTTGTGTTTTCTACCTCTTTGAACTCATTTTACAGGATTAAGTGAACTGTTAAGAGACAATAACATAGCATATTCAAAGTAGCATAAAGTGAGCATTAGTTTTATTTCACGCCTTTTTTATGTTAGGACAAAGAGTAAATAAGCAGATGGAAATGCAAGCATCCATATGTTTGAACACAACAGTGTAAACATCATGTGTTTGAACACAACAATGATCTTCCTGATCCATGTGTCACAGAGGCAATTCAGGGCACTTCCTTAGCTGCATAGGTTTCACTTCTGGCTGTATCGGAACATCTGGAACGAGGCTGCATATCTCCCTGCCCACAGCCACAAATAATCAGAGACAGGATGTTCATGTCCCATGGCTGATGGCTACCTACTGCAAGGGATGTTCTTACCCCAGTTTGCAAAGCATAGCACAGTTTGTACCCACATCCTTAACTATTGTTGTTGTTGTTCAGTCGTGTCCGACACTGCAATGTCATGGACCACAGTACGCCAGGCTTCCCTGTTCTTCACCATCTCCCAGAGTTTACTCAAACTCATGCCCATTGAATCGACGATGCCATCCACCCATCTAAGCCTCTGTCATCCCCTTCTCCTGCCTTCAATCTTTCCCAGCATCAGGGTCTTTTCCAATGAGTCAGCCCTTCATACCAGGTGGCCAAAGTATTGGAGCTTCAGCTTCAGCATCAGTTCTTCCAATGAATATTCAGGGTTGATTTCCTTTAGGATTGACTGGTCCAAGGGACTCTCAAGAATCTTGTCAGGCACCACAGTTTGAAAGCATCAATTCTTTGGTGCTCAACTTTCTTTATGGTCCAACTCTCACATCCATACATGACTATTGGAAAAACCAGTAGTCAGTTTGAGTAGACGGACCTTTGTTGGCAAAGTGATACCTTTGCTTTTTAATACACTGTCTAGATTTGTTATAGCTTTTCTTCCAAGGAGCAAGCATCTTTTAATTTTGTAGCTGAAGTCACTGTTCACAGTGATTTTGGAGCCCAAGCAAATAAAATCTGTCACTGTTTCCATTGTTTCCCCCTCTATTCGCCATGAAGTGACGAGACTGAATGCCATGATCTTCATTTTTTGAATGTTGAGTTTTAAGCCATCTTTTGCATTCACCTCTTTTCCTCTTCAGCTCAAACAGCAAAGAATCTGCATGCAATGCAGGAGACACAGGTTTGATCCATGGGTCAGGAAGATCTGCTGGAGAAAGGAATAGCAATCCACTCTGGAATTCTTGCCTGGAGAATTCCATGGACAGAGGAGCCTGGTGGGCTACAATCCATGGGGATTCAAAACAGTCGGACATGACTGAGCGACTAACACTCACTCTTCATCAAGAGGCTCTTTAGTCCCTCTTCACTTTCTGCCATTAAAGAGTTATCATCTGCATATCTGAGGTTGTTGACATTTCTCCTGGGAATCTTGATTCCAGATTGTGAGTCATCCAGCTCACTATTAATGAGGTTCTCTTATTTGCTTGATAGTGATTTTTATGAAATAGTTTATTTTCTTTCCCATATAGATGTAAAACAAGAATTGAAGGAGGTGGGACTTCCCCAGTGGTCCATTGGCTGAGACTGCAAGCTCCCAATGCAAGGGGCCTGGGTTTGATCCCTGGTTAGGGAACTAGACCCCTCATGCGACAAAGAAGATTGAAGATCTTGAGAGCCACAACTATGACCAGGAGAGCCAAATTAATTAATTGATTAATTAATTATTTAAAAAATTCAAAGAGGTATATCTTGATACCAAAAATTCTAAGCTTTAGCTACTAATTAAATTGAAAGATACTTCTAGAGGCCAGTTTAAGTAGAATTAAGTGATAAAAAGAAGCATAAATGTTTGAGGTGGGCTCTCCATTTAGGGATTACTGCTGCTGCAGTAAGTGAGCACGTTTTGATACTGCCTTTGCTGCTAAGTCGCTTCAGTCGTGTCCAACTCTTTGCTACCCCATAAACCGCAGCCCACCAGGCTCCTCCATCCCTGGGATTCTCCAGGCAAGAATACTGGAGTGGGTTGCCATTGCCTTCTCCATTTAGGAATTAACTAGTGTTTAAATGATTAAACATCTTGTTTTATTTTTTCCCCCTGTTTCTTTACTCCTCTGAAGGGTTTTTAAGGCACTGATATTTATTTCTTCTGTCTGGATGTGTGCCTGGCTAAATGCAGATCATACATTACCCTGGGTTTTCACAAGCTGACTCTTCTTGCAAAGATGGTGTGGTACAATGCTCTAGAGTCCATGTTTTGGAGTCAGGCAGACCTGGGTTTGAATTATAGTTCTTCTATTTACAAGAAGCTCTTTTCAACCCCATGGACTATAGTCTGCCAGGCTCCTCTGTCCATGGAATTTTCCAGGCAAAATTACTGTCATGGGTTGTCCTTTCCTTCTCCAGGGGATCTTCCTGACCCAGGGATTGGACTCTCATCACTTGTGTCTCTTGCATTAGCAGGCAGAGTCTTTATCAGTGCTCCACCTGGGAAGCCCTGCAATTTCAGGCAAAAACCTCTGAAGCTCAGTTTCCTCATCTATAAAATGGGCTATATTAGTACCATTGACACTGTGATATTAGCTTTATAGAATGAACATTGGTTAAAAGAGACAATACATGCAAACTCCTCAACCTAATCTCACAGAATGGGCTTTTAGTTTTTAGCTATGATTTCATGATCAGTTTTATTTTCATTAAGGTCTCAAAACTTGGTAGCTATTATGATATTATCTGTGGTTTCTAACTGCCAGGGTTATTTATGGCTCTGTTATTTAAGTTTTTAAATTTGTTAGTGATTAACATGGGATCATAAAAGAGCAGGACATGACTTCGTGACTAAACAACAAACATGATCTTTAGCCTAGTACCTGGGCACTTTCCTCATCATCTCTGTAACTCTGACAGTGCCTGGCACCCTTCCTAGCACATAGTAGGCACTCAATAAATGGCTGTTGAATCATATTCAGCTGAACTCAACATCCATTCAGATGTTAGCACAGGAGCTGTGTCACTGAATAGCTGTCATTCCCAAACATACAGCCAACCCTGACACGGACATGCTTGCTTAGTTTGTAAGCCATGATTTCAACTTCTTGCATCTCAGGCACCTCAGTTAATATTCCACTTCACTCACATGACCCTTAGAAGGAACAGACTGACTAAGAGAAATATCCAGTTTAGCGGCGAAGAGAATGAGCCTTGGTCCAGGCAGATCCAGGCTTATCCCCTGGCTCCAGCCCTAGTGGGTCAGTTACTTCATCTCTCTTAGAACCTCAGTTTCTTCATCTGTGAAAAGGGGATAACCACAGCACTTGTCTCATCAGCTTATGGTGAGAATAGTGACTTCCATGTGCTGTTCTCTTTTCCTGGAACAATCTTCCTCTGAGTTTCACTCCTGCCTTTTCAGCTCAGCTGTCACTTCTTCCAGAAAGCCTTCCCAGCTGCCCGTGGTAGGACAGGTTCACCATTACACTCGCCCTACAATGCCTGCCAATTACCCTTTGTCATTACCTCCTTTCCGGATGGTGAACTCCCACAGGATACGGATGTGTCGGTCTCATTCATTCCTGTGTCTCCAGTGCCCAACTGTCCCCTGGTACATACTACTTTGGGTGGACTATAGCTGTTAACTAAATGAAATAATAAGAATGATAATGCACATAAACACAGAGCCTACCATTTAGCAAGCTCTTGATGAAGGACCTATATTATTATCAACAACACAGTATTGCTACTGAGATTATTCACCTTGAGAAAATAAATACAGTGAGATAAGCAGGAAGCTAGAGGTAGGTGTTGTGAATCTAGTTCTATATCTCATTTGGTATATGTCCTTGTCCAAATCTTTATTTTTCTCATTTTTTTTTTCTGAAAATGAACATAAGAAATTCACCCTGGTGTCCAGCTTAGCTTGGTCCTTGTAAAGTCTGCTCTTTGCAAGACCACACCTGACAGGCTATCCTGCGTCTGCCCAGAGTTTCTAGATGGGGCTTCTAGTACTGCTCTGCTTTCTCATCTGCTCAGTCTTGACCCTTGACCCTAGTCCATTCTGACCTTGTCTAGCCCCATCAGTTTAATTGGCTACCGCCCAGCTTCCAGCCTTGAACTACATTCATCCCCATGATAAAGTCCAAAATCCATAAGGTGTCAACTGGAGTCTCATCTTCCCACCTTCCCCTCCTCTGTGCTCCAGCCAGGCTTCCCTGAAGTGTCCTGGAGGCACTAATGTCCCTGAATCAGGGTCTTTAGACCTGCCAGTCCCTTTGCTGGGAACATGATCTCTGCCCTCTTTATCAGGTTAACTCCTACTCAACTTTCATGTCTCAGCTTTAACATCACTTCTTCAGGGATTACTTGGATCCTTTGCAAGAAATTATGTTTCTCTGCTATATGCTATATGGAGATGGTGAAGGATAGGGAAGACTGGTGCGCTGCAGTCCATGGGGTCGCAAAGAGTCGGACACGACTGAGTGACTGAACAACAACTGCTATATGCCATCTTCCTTATAGATCTGGTGTGATGCCTAGTCAGAGCTTCACATTAAAAAAATAGAAGAATCTGGACTTATATGTGAAATTTCTGTTTCTAATACTGGAAAGTAACTTAAAAATTGTAAAACACTAAGGGTCAGCCCAAAATACATACAAGATAGTGACCACCTGTGACAAGCCTGTTTGCAACAAGAGCTGTTCAACCTTTGGCTTGGTAACTCTTCCTGTGTTAATCAGCACTCTGTTTACTAAGTGTTCACTCCATGCTAGGCACTGTGGTTGCTGCTTTGCATAGATGATGTTATGTAACACCCGAAACCACCTGTGAGGTCAACATCAACAGAGTTCAAAGAGGTTAAGATAATTTTACTCAAGATCATAAGTGTTAAAATTCTTTTCACTGCACTACTGTGTGTCAAGGACAATTTGTCAGTCTAGAATGGGAGAGGCTTCTGAAGGCTTGCCTGCATGTGTGCTAAGTTGCTTCAGTCATGTCTGACTCTTTGTGACCCCTGGACAGTAGCCCTCCAGGCTCCTCTGTCCATGGGGATTCTCCAGGCAAGAATACTGGAGTGGGGTTGCCATGCCCTCCTCCACGGGATCTTCTCGACCAAGGGATTGAACGTGGGTTTCTTGTGTCTCGTGCATTGGCAGGCAGAATCTTTACCACTAATGCCACGTGGGAAGCCTGAAGATTTGCCTAACAACTATTAATATTGGCTTCATGCTCACTATGTGCCAGGCATTGTGCTTTGTTGTTGCTGTTCAGTTGCTCACTCATGTCCGACTCTTTGCAACCCCATGGACTGCAGCACACCAGGCTTCCCTCTACTTTACCATCTCCTGGAGCTTGCTCAAACTCATGTCCATCGAGTCAGTGATGCCATCCAACCATCTCATCTTCTGTCATCCCCTTCTCCTCCCACCTTCAATCTTTCCCAGCATCAGGGTCTTTTCCAATGAGTCAGTTCTTTGCATCAGGTGGCCAAAGTATTGGAGTTTCAGCTTCAGCATCAGTCCTGCCAATGAATATTCAGGATTGATTTCCTTTAGATTGACAGGTTTGATCTCCTGGCAGTCCAAAGGACTCTCAAGAGTCTTCTTCAACACCGCAGTTCAAAAGCATCAATTCTTCAATGCTCAGCCTTCTTTATGGTCCAATTCTCACATCCATACATGACTACAGGAAAAACCAGAGCTTTGACTAGATGGACCTCTGTCAGCAAAGAAATGTCTCTGCATTTTAATATTCTGTTTAGGTTGGTCATAGCTTTTCTTCCAAGGAGCAAGCATCATTTAATTTCATGGCTGCAGTCACCATCTACAGTGATTTTGGAGCCCAAGAAAAGAAAGTCTGTCACTGCTTCCATTGTTTCCCTGTCTATTTGCCATGAAGTGATGGGACTGGCTGCCATGATCTTAGTTTTCCGAATGTTGAGTTTTAAGCTAGCTTTCATTCTCCTCTTTCACTTTCATCAAGAGGCTCTTTAGTTCCTCTTTGCTTTCTGCCATAAGACTGGTGTCATCTGCATATCTGAGGTTATTGATATTTCTCCTGGCAATCTTGATTCCAGCTTGTGCTTCATTCAGCCTGGCATTTCTCATGATGTACTCTGCATATAAGTTAAATAAGCAAGGTGACAATATACAGCCTTGACATACTCTTTTCCCAATTTTGAACCAACTGTTGTTCCATGTCTGGTTCTAACCGTTGCTTCTTGACCTGCATACAGGTTTCTCAGGAGGCAGGTAAGGTGGTCTGGTACTCCCATCTCTTTCAGAATTTTCTACAGTTTGTTGTGATCCACACAGCCAAAGACTTTAGCGTAGTCAATAAAGCAGAAGTAGATGTTTCTCTACTGGTCCACTGGAGAAGGGCATGGCAAACCACTTCAGTATTCTTGCCTTGAGAACCCCATGAACAGTATGAAAAGGCAAAGATAGGACACTGAAAGATGAACTCCCCAGGTCAGTAGGTGCCCAAAATGCTAATGGAGATCAGTGGAGAAATAACTCCAGAAAGCATGATGGGATGGAGCCAAAGCAAAAACGATACCCAGCTGTGGAGGTGACTGGTGATAGATGCAAAGTCCAATGCTGTAAAGAGCAATATTGCATAGGAACCCGGAATGTTAGGTCCATGAATCAAGGCAAATTGAAAGTGGTCAAACAGGAGATGGCAAGAGTGAACATCGACATTCTAGGAATCAGCGAACTAAGATGGATTGGAATGGGTGAATTTAACTCAGATGACCATTATATCTACTACTGTGGGCAAGAATCCCTTAGAAGAAATGGAGTAGCCATCATGGTCAACAAAAGAGTCTGAAAGGCAGTACTTGGATGCAATCTCAAAAACGATAGAATGATCTCTGTTCGTTTCCAAGGCAAACCATTCAATATCACAGTAATCCAAGTCTATGCCCCGACCAGTAATGCTGAAGAAGCTGAAGCTGAATGGTTCTATGAAGACCTACAAGACCTTCTAGAACTAACACCCAAAAAAGATGTCCTTTTCATTATAGGGGACTGGAATGCAAAAGTAGGAAGTCAAGAAACACCTGACGTAACAGGCAAATTTGGCCTTGGAGTACAGAATGAAGCAGGGCAAAGGCTAATAGAGTTTTGCCACGAGAATGCACTGGTAATAGCAAACACCCTATTCCAACAACACAAGAGAAGACTCTACACATGGACATCACCAGATGGTCAACACCAAAATCAGATTGATTATATTCTTTGCAGCCAAAGATGGAGAAGCTCTATACAGTCAGCAAAAACAAGACCGGGAGCAGACTGTGGCTCAGATCATGAACTCCTTCTTGCCAAATTCAGACTTAAATTGAAGAAAGTAGGGAAAACCACTAGTCCATTCAAATATGACCTAGATCAAATCCCTTATGAGTATACAGTAGATTTAAGGGACTAGATCTGATAGACAGAATGCCTGATGAACTATGGACGGAGGTTCGTGACATTGTACAGCAGACAGGGATCAAGACAATCCCCATGGAAAAGAAATGTAAAAAAGCAAAATGGCTGTCTGAGGAGGCCTTACTGATAGCTGGGAAGAGAAGAGAAGTGAAAAGCAAAGGAGAAAAGGAAAGATATTCCCATATGAATGCAGAGTTCCAAAGAATAGCAAGGAGAGATAAGAAAGCCTTCCTCAGCGATTAGTGCAAAGAAATAGAGGAAAACAACAGAATGGGAAAGACTAGAGATCTCTTCAAGAAAATGAGAGATACCAAAGGAACATTTCATGCAAAGATAGGCTCGATAAAGGACAGAAATGGTATGGACCTAACAGAAGCAGAAGATATCAAGAAGAGGTGGCAAGAATACACAGAAGAACTGTACAAAAAAGATCTTCACGACCCAGATAATCACGATGGTGTGATCACTCATCTAGAGCCAGACATCCTGGAATGTGAAGTCAAGTGGGCCTTAGAAAGCATCACTACGAACAAAGCTAGTGGAGGTGATGGAATTCCAGTTGAGCTATTTCATATCCTCAAAGGTGATGCTGTGAAAGTGCTGCACTCGATACGCCAGCAAATTTGGAAAACTCAGCAGTGGCCACAGGACTGGAAACGGTCAGTTTTCGTTCCAATCCCAAAGAAAGGCAATGCCAAAGAATGCTCAAACTACCGCACAATTGCACTCATCTCACATGCTAGTAAAGTAATGCTCAAAATTCTCCAAGCCAGGCTTCAGCAGTACGTGAACCGTGAACTTCCAGATGTTCAAGCTGGTTTTAGAAAAGGCAGAGGAACCAGAGATCAAATTGCCAATATCTATCTGCTGGATCATCGAAAAAGCAAGAGAGTTCCAGAAAAACATCTATTTCTGCTTTATTGACTATGCCAAAGCCTTTGACTGTGTGGATCACAATAAACTGTGGAAAATTCTGAAAGAGATGGGAATACCAGACCATCTGACCTGTCTCTTGAGAAATCTGTGTGCAGGTCAGGAAGCAACAGTTAGAACTGGACATGGAACTACAGACTGGTTCCAAATAGGAAAAGGAGTACATCAAGGCTGTATATTGTCACCCTGCTTATTTAACTTATATGCAGAGTACATCATGAGAAACGCTGGGCTGGAAGAAACACAAGCTGGAATCAAAATTGCCGGGAGAAATATCAAGAACCTCAGATAATGCGGATGACACCACCCTTATGGCAGAAAGTGAAGAAGAACTAAAGAGCCTCTTGATGAAAGTGAAAGTGGAGAGTGAAAAAGTTGGCTTAAAGCTCAACGTTCAGAAAACTAAGATCATGGAATCTGGTCCCATCACTTCATGGGAAATAGATGGGGAAACAGTGGAAACAGTGTCAGAATTCATTTTTTTGGGCTCCAAAATCACTGTTGATGGTGATTGCAGCCATGAAATCAAAAGATGCTTACTCCTTGGAAGGAAGGTTATCGCCAACCTAGATAGCATATTTAAAAGCAGAGACATTACTTTGCCAGCAAAGGTCTGTCTAGTCAAGGCTATGGTTTTTCCAGTGGTCATGTATGGATGTGAGAGTTGTACAGTGAAGAAAGCTGAGCGCCGAATTGATGCTTTTGAACTGTGGTGTTGGAGAAGACTCTTGAGAGTCCCTTGGACTGCAAGGAGATCCAATCAATCCATCCTAAAAGAGATCAATCCTGGGTGTTCATTGGAAGGACTGATGTTGAAGCTGAAACTCCAATACTTTGGCCACCTCATGCGAAGGGTTGACTCATTGGAAAAGACCCTAATGCTGGGAAGGACTGGGGGCAGGAGGAGAAGGGGACGACACAGGATGAGATGGTTGAATGGCATCACCAACTCGATGGACATGGGTTTGGGTAGACTCCGGGAGTTGGTGATGGGCAGAGAGGCCTGGCGCGCTGTAATTCATGGGGTCGCAAAGAGTCGGACACGACTGAGCGACTGAACTGAACTGAGATGTTTTTCTGGAATTCTCTTGCTTTTTCAATGATCCAACAGATGTTGACAATTTGATCTCTAGTTCCTCTGCCTTTTCTAAATCCAGCTTGAACATCTGGAAGTTCTCGGTTCGCATACTACTGAAGCTTAGCTTGGAGACTTTTGAGCATTACTTGACTAGCATGTGAAATTAGTGCAACTGTGTGATAGTTTGGACATTCTTTGGGATTGAAATGAAAACTGACATTTTCCAGTCCTGTGGCCACTGCTGAGTTTTTCAAATTTGCTGGCATGTTGAGTACAGCACTTTACTTTAACAGCATCATCTTTTAGGATTTGAAATAGCTCAGCTAGAATTCCATCACCTCCACTAGCTTTGTTAGCAGTGATGCTTCCTAAGGCCCATTTGACTTCCCACTCCAAGATGTCTGCTTCTAGGTGAGTGATCACACCATCATTGTTTTCTGGGTCATGAAGATCTTTTTTGTATAGTTTTTCTGTGTATTCTTGCCACCTCTTCTTAATATCTTCTGCTTCTGTTAGGTCTATACCATTTCTGTCCTTTATTGTGCTCATCTTTGCATGAAATGTTCCCTTGGTATCTCTAATTTTCTTGAAGACATCTCTAGTCTTTCCCATTCTATTGTTTTCCTCTATTTCTTTGCATTGGTCACTGAGGAAGGCTGTTTTATCTCTTCTTGCTATTCTTTGAAACTCTGCACTCAGATGGGTATATCTTTCCTTTTTTCCTTTGCCTTTAGCTTGTCTTCGTTTCTCAGCTATTTGTAAGGCTTCCTCAGACAACCCTTTTGTCTTTTTGCATTTCTTTTTATCAGGGTGGTTTTGATCACCACTTCCTGTACAATGTTATGAACCTCCAAAGTTCTTTAGGCACTGTGTCTATCAGAGCTAATCTCTTGCATCTATTTGTCACTTCCACTGTATAATCATAAGGGATTTAATTTAGGTCATACCTAAATGGTCTAGTGGTTTTCCCTACTTTCTTCAATATAAGTCTGAATATGGCAATAAGGAGTTCATGATCTGAGCCACAGTCAGCTCCTGATCTTGTTTTTGCTGATTGTATAGAGCTTCTCCATCTTCATCTGCAAAGAATATAATCAATCTGATTTTGGTATTGACCATCTGGTGATGTCCATGTGTAGAGTTGTCTCTTATGTTGTTGGAAGAGGGTGTTTGCTATGACCAGTGCATTCTCTTGGCAAAACTCTTGTTAGTCTTTGCCCTGGTTCATTTTGTACTCCAAGGTCAAACTTGCCTGTTACTCCAGGTAGCTCTTGACTTCTTACTTTTGCATTCTAGTCCCCTGTGATGAAAATGACATCTTTTTTTGGTGTTAGTTCTAAAAGGTTTTGTAGGTCTTCATAGAACCTTTCAACTTCAACTTCTTCAATGTTAGTGATTGGGGCATAGACTTGGGTTACTGTGATATTGAATGGTTTGCTTTGGAAACGAAGCGAGATCATTCTGTCGTCTTTGAGATTGCATCCAAGTACTGCATCTCAGATGCTTTTGTTGACTATGAGAGCTACTCCATTTCTTCTAAGGGATTCTTGCCCACAGTAGTAGATATAATGGACAGTGGGGAGATCAAATCAGTCAGTCCTAAAGGAAATCAACTCTGAATATTCATTGGAAGGACTGATGCTGAAGCTGAAGCTCCAGTAAATTTGGCCACCTGATTCAAAGAGCTGACTCACTGGAAACGACCCTGATACTTTGAAAGATTGAGGGAAGCAGGAGAAGGGGACAACAGAGGATGAGACATTTGGATGGCATCACCGACTCAGTGGACATGAGTTTGAGAAAACTCTGGGAGACAGTGAGAAAGGACAGAGAAGCCTGGCATGCTGCAGTCCAATGGGTTGCAGAGTTGGACACAACTTAGTGACTGAACAACAATAATTACCAGTTTATGTTTGTGGCAGAATAGTGGTCTGAGCGGCAAACAGTAAAATTTATTATTATTATAAGTCCTTGTTTCTCTAATCCAGAGCCCCACAGAGGTCTTAATTGAGAGTGGGATCCTGAGTTATTTCCATGAACCCGATGTTGAGAGATGTGGCCGGCAGGTGGCAGCAACACTCACAGACTCAGTTCTGCAATGTACAAAGCAAGGGTGAGGAAATTTTATAGTCTTCATTCATTTGCATATTGTTCTCTGATTGGCCAGTTAATTCTTTGCCAATTAACTGGACTCGGTTCTCAGCCCATAAAGGACTACCAGGCTTTGGGAGCCTTTCACAGTTTGTGAAAGAAAAGATCTCAGGATTTGAAACTGAGGTGAAGTCATTCCGCCCGGTGGGGATTTTAAACTGTTAGGTGGAACTGGTTTTCAGTGGTCCCCAACACTTTCTGAGATCTTCAGTTCAGTTCAGTCGCTCAGTCGTGTCCAACTCTTTGCGACCCCATGGACCGCAGCGCGCCAGGCTTCCCTATCCATCACCAACTCCCGGACCTTACTCAAACTCACCTCCATTGAGTCGGTGATGCCATTCAACCATCTCATCCTCTGTCGTCCCCTTCTGAGATCTTAGCTTTTTCTTTTACAAAAATCTTATTTTGTTGTTATTTTTAAGGCAAAGTAATGTGTACATTTAAGGAAAATTCAATAGCACAAAAGAGTACACATTACAGATAGAGTCAGTTTCTCTATCACATTCAAATCACACTGTTTTCCCACCTCAGAGAATCCTTTCTGGAAAACCCAAATTATAGGAACAGAAAACAAATCAGTAGATGCCACAGGCTCGGTGAGAAGAAGGTGTTGACCACAAAAGACATCACAAAGGAAAATTTGGGGGTGATGGACAGTTTTTAACTAGATTATTATGGTAGTGGAAACACTCTGTGGTAGAGTTTGACTCATAGATCTGAACACCAAAGTTCATGAAATTTATTGTATGTTTTTAAAGAACAAAATGAGACAAAACCTCATACTTCACCTCCTCACCAAAGTCATTGGTTTGAACTTGGTGTAACAGCATTTATTGATATAAATAAATTGTTTTTCCTTACCAGAAATGTTTGTCAAAAGTATTTTGCACACTCATCTGCTCCCATCTTGCTTTTCTAAAAAATAATTAAATTTATTTATTTTTATTTGATTGCACTTGGTCTTAGTTGCAGCATGTGGGATCTAGTTCCCCAACCAGGAACTGAAACCGGGCCCTCTGCATTGGGAGTACAGTCTTCCACTAAACCACCCAGGAAGTCCATGTTTTTTTGTTTTTGTTTTTAATTAACAGCTTTTTTGTAAATAGCTATACCGTAAGTCTTTGCTGGTTATCTATTTTATGTATGTATATATATATATGGATCTCCTTGGACAGTAAGGAGATCAAATCAGTCAATCCTAAAGGAAATCAACCTTGAATACTCATTGGAAGGACTGATGCTGAGGCTGAAGCTCCAATACTTTGGCCACCTGATGCAAAGAGCTGACTCATGATGCTGGGAGAGATTGAAGGCAGGAGGAGAAGAGGGCAACAGGATGAAATGGTTGGATGGCACCAGTGATTTAATGGACATGAACTTGGGCAAACTCTGAGAGATGGTGAGGGATAGGGAAACCTGGTGTGCTGCAGTCAATGGGGTCACAAAGAGTCTGATGCGACTTGGCGACTGAACAACAACATGTATATATGTATGTGTGTGTGTGTGTGTATCTCTCTATATGTATGCAGTATTTATTTATTATTTTTGGCTGTGACTTTGCTGGAGTTTGCAGGAGCTTAGTTCCCCAACCAGGGATTGAACCTGCACCTCCTCCAGGGGAAGCTTGGAGCTCACTGGGCCACCAGGGAATTCCCCAGTTACCTATTTTACACATAGAGTGTGTGACATGTCAAGCCGAAACTCCTATCTATCCCTCCCTGCCCTCCTTCCCCTCTGGTAACCATAAATTCCTTCTCTGAAGTCTCTGAGTCTGTTTCTGTTTGTGTGTGTGTGTGTGTGTGTGTGTGTGTGTGTGTGTGTGTGTTTAAGATTCCATACGTACGTAAGCAACATCACATGATATTGTGACTGTCTGACTTACTTCACTCAAGATAAGAATCTCTGGATCCATCCATGTTGCTGCAAATGCCATTATTTCATTCTTTTGAATGGTTACACTTGCTTTTTTTTTTTAATAGAGAAATATTTCAGGCAGGCTGAAATATTTCAGCCTTTTATGTAACACTCAAGTACCCTTCACCAACTTTGTTAAATTTTAGCGTTTTGACTTATTTCCTTGCAGTTTTTTCAAGAAAAAAAAAAAATCAGAGACATGTTTTAAGCCCCAAAGTAGCCTTCCTTTCACCTACCCATTTCCTTTCTCATCAAGAAGTAATCACTTTTCAGGGCTTCCCTGGTGGTCCGGTGGTTAAGAATCTGCCTGCCAATGCAGGGGACATAGGTTCAGTCCCTGGTCTGGGAAGATCCCACATGCCTCAGGGCTGCTAAGCCCACACATCGCAGCTACTGAGCCCATGTGCCAAAACTGCTAATGGCTACGTGCTCTACAGCCTGTCCTCTGAAACGAGAGAGAGAGGCTCGAGGACCGCAACTAGAGAGTAGCCCCCGCTCTCCGAAACTAGAGAAAGCCCACTCAATCAACAAAGACCCAGCACAGCCAAACATATATAAATAAATAAATTTTTAAGGTGGTAGAACAGGGTTTACAAAAATAATCACTTACCTGAATATTTTATTTATACATATGATTTTGTATTTTGACAATGTACATGTCAACACAAACAGTACATAATGTTGTTTGGCACATTTTAAAATTTTATATACAAGGTATCAAGATGTATCTGTCCTTCTACAGCTTTTTTTTCCCAACATTTTGTTTTATCCATATTGATAACCACTAGCTTCAGATTATTCATTTTAACTGTTTTGATGTATTCTGGATTACAAATAGGTCACAATTAATTTGCCCATTCTCCAGGTAGATGGATATTTAGATTGTCTCCATTTTTTTCCTTTATTTCTAACAGTGCTACAATGATCATGCTTGCACCTGCAGCCTGTGTCATTGTGCTCTGCTGAAAAATTGGAAGCTTAAAAAAAATAGAAAGATGAAAACTAATATTTCACATCATAACAGCTACTATTTTTTGAGCTGGTACTGTGTAATAATAAATAAATATTATTATTTTAACCAGGTATTGTACTGGGTACCTTATATTTGTTACTTTAATTCTCACACCAACCTATATATTAGGTACTATTAGTATTATGTTTCCTATTGTAAAATGAGGAAACTGAATTCTTCTTAAAAAATTTATTTGATCTGAATAGAAATAGGAGTGTAGAGACTGAATCTTTATAGGTTTAAATAACTTGGCCAATGGCACCCAAATAGAAAGTGACTGAACAGCTCTCTGTTGCCAAAGCGTGTGCTGTTAAATTAATATTATGCTCCAATAGTGTCCCAAAGCCCCAAATCCAGAAATGCTAATAGGTGGAAATAGTCTTTACTGTTAATTCATCACTCAGAAGACAAGAGAGGACTTGCTTGGGCCACCTCCCACTTAAAAATTTTATCAGAAGTATAGGTGTGCAGAAAAGCATACACATTCTATTGATTAATTTTGACAAACTGAATATACACATGTAACCAGCACACAGATCAAAACCCAGAATATCATCAGCATTTAGAAAATCTCCTCTCACCCTCTTCCAGACACTGCTTTTCCACTTGGAAAGGTAGCTGCTATCCCAGCTTTCCACAGACTACTTTTGCCTGCTTTGCTTTTTTTTATGTGAAATTATACAAGTATATACTACTTGATCTGGCTTCTTTCATTTAATATTATTTGTGAGAATCATCCATATAGTTGAGTATAGTGTGTTAAAGGGCACAAAAGGCATATGGGACAACATACACTTTACAAAGAATTATGAGCATCAATGAGATTGTAGCCAGCTATAGCCTGGAGAATCCCAGGGACAGGGGAGCCTGGTGGGCTGCCGTCTATGGGGTCGCACAGAGTTGGGCACGACTGAAGCGACTTAGCAGCAGCATAACTGAAGATGAGATGATAGAATGGATTTGAATGTAGAGAATGGGCAAATCTGAGTCTTGCAACGGATGATGTGGGACCTCTTCTTCCTCCTGTCATCTCAGTCTGACCTAAGATTCTAGCTGAAACTGCAGAAAACAGTTGGGTGGGGGCTTCAACTCTCCTGGCTCCTTCTGCAATCTGTTCTGGAACTTGCCCTAAACCAGGACACTGGTGGGAGCCTACCCAGAAGTGGGAGGGGAGTTGATGCCCTTGGGCCATCCTAGCCAATGGGGGATGGGAATCAATGGATAAATGCTTCTTTGTGGCAGTGCTCAGGTGGACTACACTGAGAAGCATTCTAGGAAATCCTCAGATGACATTGGTAGGATCTAGCCCCAGGCATCCGCAGCAGTGAACATCTTGGTAATGAATTTTTGTGTTGACTCTTCTTCTTTCCCTATGTTACTCTTTATTTTTACATTAAATCCTTGAGATCATGTTCCAAGTAAATTATCAGCAACTAGCAGTTGTCTTGGGTTCGGTTTTCTGGGGGAAATTCTAATTAAGACATATGTAAAATAGCTGGTTCATGGCAGATGTTCAAGAAAAACTAGCGGTTTCATTATTACTATTACTACTTCTGTTACCACCATTATTGTGTACGCTTAGTCGCTCAGTCATGTCCGACTCTTTGTGACCCCATGGACTGTAGCCGGCTAGGCTCCTCTCTCCATGGGATTTCCCAGGCAAGAATACTGGAGTGGGTTGCCATTTCCTTCTCCAGGGGATCTTCCCAACCCAGGGATTGAATCCACATCTCCTGACTTTTGCTTTTGTCCTAGGGTACTGGGAAGCCACTGAAGAAGTTTTTCTTTTTTTAAAACAATTTTTTATTATATTATTTTTCAGGTTTAATGGCATATGATTGGCAAACAATAAACAGCATATATTTAAAGCACACAGTTTGATGAGTTGTTTTATCACCCCCTCCCAAAACTGTGAGGCTTGGGGGATCTCAGCTTCTCCACCAACGATTGAACCTGCACCCTAGACAGTGAAAGCCCCAGAGTCAGAATTCCCAGTTTATCTTTATTTAAAATTCATCATATACCTTTGAAACCATAACCACAATCAAGAAAGTTAACACACCTGTGTGAATGAAAACTATTGCCTGCCATATCAGTGAACAAAGGATGTTGCTGCCATCAAGTCTCCTGGATGGTGAGCCCCGAGGGAACTCAGAATAGAGACAGGATGCCCGCCAGCCATCTAGCACCCTGAGGCAACTCAGGATGAGAAAGCACAGGATGCTAGCCCTAGAAACCTGAAGTGCTGATCAAAGAAATGATTTCAGTGGGCCCAAACTCTTTCATCTTCCCATATGTAGTAAACCACTAAATTCCTTGGGACATCTGACTTTCTTTAATTAACAGTAATCTTGATTATTTCATTGACTACGATAAAGCCTTTAACTGTGTGGATAACCACAAACTGAACATTTTTTAAAGAGATGGGAATACCAGACCACCTTACCTGCCTCCTGAGAAATCAATATGCAGGTCAAGAAGCAATAGAGCCAGACATGGAATAACGGACTGGTTGCAAATTGGAAAAGGAGTACGTCAAGGCTGTATATTGTCACCTTACTTATTTAACTTATATACAGAGTAAATCATGCTAAATGCCGGACTGGATGAAGCACAAGCTGGAATCAAGATTGCCAGGAGAAATATCAATAACCTCAGATATGCAGATGAAACCACCCTTATGGAAGAAAGTGAAGAAGAACTAAAGAGCTTCTTGATGAAAGTGAAAGAGGAGAGTGAAAAAGTTGGCTTAAAACTCAACATTCAGAAAACTAAGATCATGGCATCCATTCCCATCACTTCATGGCAAATAGATGGGGAAACAATGGAAACAGTGAGAGACTTTCTTTCCTTGGGCTCCAAAATCACTGCAGATAGTGACTGCTGCCATGAAATTAAAAGGCATTCACTCCTTGGAAGAAAAGTTATGACCAACCTAGATAGCATACTAAAAAGCAGAGACATTACTCTGCCGACAAAGGTTCATCTAGTCAAAGCTATGTTTTTTCCAGTAGTCATATATGGATGTGAGAGTTGAACTGTAAAGAAAGCAGAGCACGGAAGAATTGATGCTTTTGAACCATGGTGTTGCAGAAGACTCTTGAGAGTCCTTTGGACAGCAAGGAGATCAAACCAGTCAATCATAAAGGAAATCAGTTCTGAATATTCATTGGAAGGGCTGAAGCTGAAGCTCCAATACTTTGACCACCTGATGCAAAGAACTAACTTATTAGAAAAGACCCTGATGCTGGAAAAGATTGAAGGCAGGAGAAGGGGACAACAGACGATGAGACGGTTGGATGGTATCACCGACTCGATGGACAGAAGCTTGAGCAAGCTCCAGGAAATGGTGATGGACAGGGAAGCCTGGGGTGCTGCAGCCCACGGGGTTGCAAAGAGTTGGGCACGACTGAGTGACTGAACTGAATTGAACTGAACTGAATCTTTTGATGTTCCCACTATTCAGTCTTTGTTGCAAAAACTCCTGTATATCCTGGCTCCCTCCTTGCCTCTTTAGAACAGTCCCTCAGAGTTATCTGAGATATTGTGTCCCAGGGTTAAGTCCTCAGTTTTTTCCACCAAATACAACATTAATGTCAACTTTCATGTTGTGCATTTTTTTTCAGTCAACACCTATCACCCAAAAAGTTTCCTCAATTCCTTTATTATCCCACCCTGTTGTGCTCCTGCTTCTTTGGCCCCAGGCAACCACTTATTCTGCTTTTTTTCAGGATAATTCCTAGAATTTATGTAAATGTAACCATATCAGATATACTCTTTTATGTCTGACTTCTTTCACTCAGTAATTATTTTAAGATTCATCATTAAGTCATATGTATTAGTAGCTCACTCCTTTTTATTACTGAAGAGTATTCCATTGTATAAATATTCATTTACTTTTTTATTATAAATGTATTTATTTATGTTTTGGTTGTGCTGAGTCTTTGTTGCTGTGCTGGCTTTTCTCTGTTGCAGAGAAGCGGGGTATTCTCCAGTTACGGTGCAAGGGCTTCTCATTACAAGGCCTTCTCTCGTTGCTGAGTGCAGGCTCTGGGCACACAGACTTCAGTAGCTGCAGGATGTAGGCTCCATAGTTGTGGCATCCAGGTTTAGTTGCTATGCAGCATATGGAATCTTCCCAGACCAGGGATCGAACCCCTGTCCCCTGCATTGGCAGGGAGATTCTTATTCACTGTACCATCAGGGAAATGCCCATTTACTTTAAAATATACATGTATTTACTTGGCTGTGCCTCGTCTTAGTTGTGGCACTCAGGATCTTTCAGTTGCAGATGAGAACTCTTAGTTGTAACATGTCAGATCTAGTTCCCTGACCAGGGATTGAACCTGGACCCTCTGCATTGGATGCATGGAGTCTCAGCCACTGGACCACCAGGGAAGTCCTTCTATTTACCTTTTGGAGGACTTTTGAGTTGTTTCCAGTCTTTGGCTAGTTACAAATAAAGCTGTTGTGAACATTCACCTTCAAGTCTTTCTGCACATGTACGCTTTCATTTTCTTGCATAAATACCTAAGGTAGGTAAATAGTTGAGCCATATGGTAGATGTATATTTAATTTTTAAAGAAACTGCCAGACTGTTTCTCAGAGTGGCTGTATCATCTTACAATCCCACCAGCAATGAATGAGAATTCCCGTTGCGCTACAGTCTTGTTAACACTTGATAACTGCCAGTCTTGTTAATGTTAGCCATTTCAGTGAGCCTGTAACATTATCTTACTGTGGTTTTAATTTGCATTTCCTTAACATCTTTTATGCATTTGTCATTAATTTATCATCTTTGATAAAGTGTCTCTGTTCAAATCTTTTTTCTTTTTTAACTAGGCTGTTTGTCTTGAGTTGAAAGAGACTTGAGTTGAAAGAGTTCTTTGTGTGTTCTAGATACTAGTCCTTTGTTGGCTATAGGTTTTGCTACCATTTCACCCAGGTCTTTGGCTTGCCTTTTCATTTTTATAACTGTGTTTTAAAAAGCAGAAGTGTTAATTCTGATGATGTGCAGTTTATCAATTTGTCTTCTATATTGTGTGTTTGAAAGTCACATGGCTTTTCTCCTGTATTTTACTCTAGAAGTTTTGTAGCTCTAAGTTTTACATTTAGGTCTAACTTGGTTTGTGACACAATGGGTTTGGCATTTAGAAAGATCCTCTGGCCACTGTGGGAAGGAAGGTGTTTGAAGGGTGTCGACTGCCTGGAGGCCTGAAACTAAAGAAATTTGGAAAGGTGATGGTGCGTTCCCCTAGATAGTAGTAGGAAAACTGATAAGGAACTGATGACTGGACTTAAGCGGCTGAAGGAGATAATAAAAATGAGTCCTGGGTTTCTTCCTTATGCACAAAATTGAGGGTAACTTGCTTTTAAGTGTACTGCATTTCAAACTGACCCTCAATAGTTTTGTTGCACCCCCACCCCCAGCCCCGCCACTTTGGGGAGATGGTAATTGAAATTGGCTTCCTTGGTGGCTCAGACGGTAAAGCGTCTGTCTACAATGCCGGAGACCAGGGTTCAATCCCTGGGTCGGGAAGATCTCTTGGAGAAGGAAATGGTAACCCACTCCAGTACTCCTGCCTGGAAAATCTCATGGACGGAGGAACCTGGTAGGCTACAGGCCATGGGGTCGCACAGAGTCGGACACGACTGAGCGACTTCACTTCATAATTGAAATTCAGCCGGACAGGGGCTGGACACAGATTTCTGTAACAGCACACCTGCACCCTGAGCGCTCGCTGAAGCCCAGCATTGAACTCCCTCCTCCCAAGTCCCAATGCCTTTGTCCTCCTCCGGACCAGGAAAAGTGTCCCCAGCTTCTCTTACACGCGGCGGGCGGCGCATGCTGCGAGACGCCGTATGGGAACGACCAGCCCAGAGCCGAGAGACGTTCCCGCCATTTTGTCCGGCCCGCGACGTTATGCGAATGGCCAGAAGGGTAGTTCACATACCTCTAGAATCTCGGAGGAGAGAAAGTGATTTCTAGGGCAGCGAGCAGCCTCTTCATCACAGCACGCAGAAAATGCCTGCGGTAGTTCATCCAACCGCCCCCTATTCCCCTCACATCCATGTTTTACTTCTGCTGAAAACAAAAGTTGAAAGCAGACGTCCATTAGTAGAAGGACCTGCTTTATAGAGAAACCAGAAACCTAGTGGCTTCTAGAAAGCTAAGTCTTATAATAGAAGCGATCCACCGCTGAGAATCCCAAATTGTGTTACTGATACTGTGTAGGGGTTTGTTGTTGTTCGGTCGCTAAGTTCCGTCGGTCGGACTCTGCGACCCCTTGAACTGCAGCACGCCAGGCTTTCCTGTCCTTTACTATCTCCCGGAGTTTACTCAAATTCATATCCATTGAGTTGGTGATGTTATCCAACCATCTCATCCTCTGTCGTCCCCTTCTCCTCCTGCCTGTTCAGTCCAGTGAGTGGGGGCTATTCTTCTTACAGTTGCATTGCAGCAGAGGGCTGTAGGCTTTGTTGCTCCGAGTTATATAGAATCTTCCCGGACCAGGGATCCAACCCGTGTCCCTTGCATTGGCAGGCAGATTCCTATCCACTGTACCACCAGGAAAATCCTACATTATATGGTTGAATTCTCACTTGGAGATGGTGGTTCTCTCATTTTACAGCTATAAAGCGTTAAGTTTACAGCCTCTGAAACGTTAAATGACTTGCTGGAAGTCACAGAGTTAACCTGGATAGGATACAGTCGAGTGAACCTTATTCCAGATCCAGTACTCTGTCATACATTACCTCACACTTACTGTAGTTATTTATCAGAACACTGCCAACAGCTTGCGATTTGCTGAAATTTAAATATCTGAGAAAAATAATGGAAATATTTTCAATTGGAGCACCTGATTTATAAGGAACTGGAGTTTTTAGAACCACAAACAATGTCATACTGAAAAGACATGCTGAACATTGCTTCTGTCACCTTGTCTTATGATCTGCTGGGATCCTTGTGCCTAGGCATAATGGCAATTTTGTGGGGCCTTGGAGGTGGGGAAGGATGGTGAGTTATTGAGCTGTGGTTTTGACTAATGGTTATTCAAAGTTTCATTTACTAAAAGGTTTTCACTAATCTTTGCTTAAACACATATTAAGAAGTATGTTGGAGAACATATATACAGCAGCTTTGGCTATTGAAGAAAGACTGACGTTCAGATATTTTTCTAGTCAAAGAATCAAGACTCAAGAGAGTGCTTTCTTAGTATTTGCTCTTAATAAAACTTTTGATCAGTTTCAGACTTGCAGTTTAAGCCTTGGGTTTATGTCAGTACATGCCATGAATGTGACATCAGAAATAGAAACCTACTTCACCTCCTTAAATTCTTCTTAGATAAAATGCATTACATGCCAGTGGAATTGAGTCAATACGATTAGTCTAGCCTTTCTAACTAGTAGAAGCCTGTTTTAAATCTCTCTTTTATTAAACCATCATCATGGAAAGGATCTAGGAAAGGAGTTTTTTTACCTTGTGTTTTTTGCTGTTGGTCTACTCTGTTTCAAATCAATTCAGTCAATGAATATTTATTGAAAGCCTGTGGTGTTTTTAGCTTTTTTATAGTGCCTGAGAAGAAAGCAATGAGAACAAAAATGTTTTTTCTTTGGGGCTTACGAACTGATTAGGGGTGGATTGGACGGGGGTGTGGTGGAGATCAGAATGTAGTAGTAAGACTGTAAATAAATATTAAATAAATCCTCATTTAGTGTGCGGTTTTGAGCAGTAAGCTCTTTGATCTTTAGTTTTCTCATCTTTACTATAGATGTAATGATTCCTATTCTATCTAGCTTGTGGAATTGTTTCCAGAATCAAGTAGGATAAAAATTTGGTTGCATTGTACCCTTCCACATTCCTGTGGTAAGTTATTGTTACTATTAGAAAACGAAAAGGAACATTTGGGGGAGAGTTGTTTGTAAAGAAAAGACAGAATGGCTGGATTCTCTGTTCTGAGAGAATCTGATGTTGTATTGGTAAACCTTCTGTGACTGTTAGACACATCTTCACAGGGCTACCATAACCCTTCATGTAGGCCTTTTTAAACAGCGCCTATCAAATAAGACCGTTGTTAATCTATATTACCACAGTTATTAATAACTGTCTTAATGTCAGGGACCATGCCCTAGTCTACATCCTTACTGCTTAGCACACAGCTTCAGGTATTGCACTGGAACTTCATAGATGTTTGGTGAATGAGTGAATGAGTAACAAAAATAGACAACAGTTGAGTGCCAAAATGGATCTTTTACTCAGCAGATATTTTTGTTTTGCCCATCGTGTGCTTGGACCTGGGTTACGTTCTGGCAGTACAAAGATGTGAAGGTATATAGCTTCTGCCTTAAAGCTTACAACATTACAACACCTAATAGTCTGATGAGTGTTAAATAGAGGTGTGCTATATCGATACTATAGATAAGGGACTGAATGATTCTGTTCTGGTAGACAATGAAGGAAAGCATTAGAGAGGAAGTAATTTTTTTTTTTTTTTTTACGCATGTTCTGGAGGGATTAATAGGAACAGTTACTGTTAAAGTTATTCCAGCCAAAAGGGGCAGTTTGAGCATAGGAATGGAGATGCTAAAGAACAAGGTGTGTGTCTAATATGGCTAAAGGTAAATACAGTTAGTTTTTACTTTTTTTTTTTTTGGTTCGGGTACCCCTCCCCCTCTAGAAAATTTGAAAATAGCAATAGATTTTTCATCCCAGAAAAGTGCATATGAGCAAGCATATGCACATCATGCTAGAAAGTTATGCAGTTCTTAGGGATCTCTGGACCAGTGGGACTGAGAAGTTGAAAAGTGCAATGGCTGGTGAAAGGAACAATTGATGGCTGGATGCTGAGAAAGATTCTGAATGCTTGTTGAAGACTTCAGGCTATGCGAGTTCCCTGGTGGCTCAGTGGTTAGGGTTCAGCACTTTCACTGCTGTGACCTGGGTTCAGTCTCTGGTCAGCGAACTAAGATCCTGCACACTGTGCAAAGGCTTGGCCAAAAAAAATAAAATGACATTAGCCTTTATGATCAAGGAATTGCTAAACCATCAAAAGTTTTTTAGCAGAAAATTGATATAATCTGATCTGTTTTGACAGGTAATTGTTTGCTATTTTCAGGATAGGTTAGAGGATTTAGGAGCATATTTAGAGTAAGTGCTAAATAGGAGGTAGGATTGAGGGTCTTTTTTTTTTGGTTTTATTTTGATTTTGAAGGATGAGAGAGACTTGACATGTTTAGAGAAAGGAGAAGGAGCCAGCAGAGGAGCAGGTATTGAAGATCTACACAAAAGAGAAGGAAGATAATAGAGAAACCTTGGGAGGAGAGAAAATCAAAGCTCCTAGAGAGGTGATCCTTGAAAAGGAAACATGAAGAACGGATGGAAGAAGATATATTTGGAAATGATCAAGGTGGAAGTTGAAATTGGAATACCTTACCAACAGCTGATTTCTAATTCATTTCAATATTGTTTCTGTTTTTGGTTCTTTTTTTCTTTTTGGCTGAGAGACACCTGGGATCTCAGCTCCCCAACCAGGGATTGAAGCTGGACTCCCACTGGTAGAGAAAGTCTTAACCACTGGACTGCCAGGGAAGTCCTCCCATCAGCCTATTTTTTACCCAGACACTAATCTAGGTACTTTTCTGTGTGCTATTTCATTTAATTTTACAAGAATTCTATAGCTTGGGTGTGTGCATGCATGCTAAATCATGTCCGACTCTTTGCGACCCTATGGATTGTAGCCTGCCAGGCTTCTCTGTCCATGGGATTCTCCAGGCAAGAATATTAGAGTAGGTTGTCAGGGGATCTTCCTGACTCAGAGATGAACCCATGTCTCTTGTGTCTCCTGCATTGGCAGGCAGGTTCTTTACCACTAGTGCCACCTTGGGAAGCCCATAGCTTTGTTGGCTATTCCCATTTGACAGCTGAAGAGAGATTAAATTTTGGCTCAGAGAGATTAAATTTCCCAAAGACACCTTTATGGAATTGAAGAAATCTGGAACCCAGATATATATTGACTTCAAAGTTTAGAATAACAGTTTCTGCCTTATAGGGTCTGTTAATGTTGATGGTTTCATCTTTTTTAAAATTTTCCTTTCTGAATGAATGAGTTATCTGCAGAATGATCAAAGGATGATCAAAGGATAGAGTGGACTGCAGCTATGAGCTTCCCTGTCCATCACCAACTCCTAGAGCCTACTGAAACTCATGTCCATTGAGTTGGTGAGTGGACATTGAGTCAGTGGACATCTCCCCATTTGTTTGCCATGAAGTGATGGGACTGGCTGCCATGATCTTAGTTTTCTGAATGTTGAGTTTTAAGCCAACTTTTTCACTCTCCTTTTTCACTTTCATCAAGAGGCTATTTAATTCTTCACTTTCTGCCATAAGGGTGGTGTCATCTGTGTATCTGAGATTATTGATATTTCTCTCGGTAATCTTGATTCCAGCTTGTGCTTCATCCAGCCCAGCATTTCGCATGATGTACTCTGCATATAAGTTAAATAAGCAGGGGGACAATAAACAGCCTTGACGTACTCCTGTCCGAATTTGGAACCAGTCTGTTGTTCCATGTCCAGTTCTAACTGTTACTTCTTGACCTGCATATTGATTTATCAGGAGGCAGGTCAGGTGGTCTGGTATTCCCATCTCTTTAAGAATTTTCAGGTTAGTTGTGATCCATACAGTCTAAGGCTTTGGTGTAGTCAATAAAGCAAAAGTAGATGTTTTTCTGGAACTCTCTTGCTGTTTCTGTGATCCAGCGGATGTTGGCAGTTTGATCTCTGGTTCCTCTGCCTTTTCTAAATCCAGCCTGAACATCTTAAAGTTCACAGTTCACGTACTGCTGGAAGTTCACGGCTCACTGTTAAAGCCTGACTTGGAGAATTTTGAGCATTACTTTGCTAGCATGTGAGATGAGTGCAATTGTGCGGTAGTTTGAACATTCTTTGGCATTGCCTTTCTTTGGGATTAGAATGAAAACTGACCTTTTCCAGTCCTGTGGCCACTGCTGAGTTTTCCAAATTTGCTGGCATATTGATGGCAGCAGTTTCACAGCATCATCTTTTAGGATTTGAAATAGCTCAACTGGGATTCCATCACCTCCACTAATGATGTTTCCTAAGGCCCACTTGACTTTGCATTCCAGGATGTCTGGCTCTAGGTGAGTGATCACACCATCATGGTTATCTGGGTCATGAAGGTCTTTTTTGTATAGCTCTGTGTATTCTTGCCATCTCTTCTTAATATCTTCTGCTTCTGTTAGGTCCCTACCATTTCTGTCCTTTATTGAGCCCATCTTTGCATGAAATGTTCCCTTGTATCTCTAATTTTCTTGAAGAAATCTCTAGTCTTTCCCATTCTGTTGTTTTCCTCTATTTCTTTGCACTGATCACTGAGGAAGGCTTTCTTATCTCTCCTTGCTAGTCTTTGGAAGTCTGCATTCGGATGGGTATATCTTTCCTTTTCTCCTTTGCCTTTAGCTTCTCTTCTTTTCTCAGCTATTTGTAAGGCCTTGTCAGACAACCATTTTGCCTTTTTACATTTCTTTTTCTTGGGGATGGTCTTGATCACTGCCTCCAGTACAGTGTCATGAACCTCTGTCCATAGTTCTTTAGGCACTGTGTCTATAAGATCTAATCCCTTGAATCTATTTGTCACTTCCACTGTATAATTGTAAGGGATTTGATTTAGGTCATACCTGAATGGTCTAGTGGTTTTCCCTACTTTCTTCAATTTAAGTCTGAATTTGGCAATAAGGAGTTCATGATCTGAGCCACAGTCCACTCCTGGTCTTGTTTTTGCTGACTGTAAAGAGCTTCTCTATCTTTGGCTGCAAAAAATATAATCAGTCTAATTTCAGTGTTGACCATCTGGTGATGTCCATGTGTAGAGTGTTCTCTTGTGTTCTTGGAAGAGGGTTTGACCAGTAGGGCCATGACCAGTGTGTTCTCTTGGCCAAACTCTGTTAACCTTTGACCTGCTTCATTTTGTACTCCAAGGCCAAATGTGCCTGTTACTCCAGGTAGCTCTTGACTTCCTACTTTTTCATTCCAGTCCCCTTTAATGAAGACATCTTTTTGGGGTTAGTTCTAGAAGGTCTTGTAGGTCTTCATAGAACCGTTCAGCTTCTTCAGCATTACTAGTCGGCACATAGACTTGGATTACTGTGATATTGAATGGTTTGCCTCGGAAACAAACAGAGATCATTCTGTTGTTTTTGAGATTGCGTCCAAGTACTGCCTTTCAGACTCTCTTGTTGACTGTGATGGCTACTCCATTTCTTCTAATGGATTCTTGCCCACAGTAGTAGATATAATGGTCATCTGAGTTAAATTCACCCATTCCAGTCTATTTTAGTTCACTGATTCCTAAAATGTCGATGTTCACTGTTGCCATCTCCTGTTTGACCACTTCCAATTTGCCTGGATTCATGGACCTAACATTCCAGGTTCCTATGCAGTATTGCTCTTTAAATATCAGACTTAATTTCCATCACCCGTCACATCCACAGCTGGGTGTTGTTTTTGCTTTGGCTCCGTCTCTTCATTCTCTCTGGAGTTGTTTCTCTACTCTTCTCCAGTAGCATATTGGGCACCTACCTACCTGGGAAGTTCGCCTTTCAGTGTCATACCTTTTTGCCTTTTCATACTGTTCATGGGGTTCTCAAGGCAAGAAGACTGAAGTGGTTTGCCGTTCCCTTCTCCAGTGGACCACGTTTTGTCAGAACTCTCCACCATGACCTGTCCATCTTGGGTGGCCCTACATGGCATGGCTCATAGTTTCATTGAGCTAGACAAGGCTGTGGTCCATGTGATCAGTTTGGTTAGTTTTCTGTGATTGTGGTTTTCATTCTGTCTTCCCTCTGATGGATAAGGATAAGACGCTTATGGAAGCTTCCTGATGGGGAGACTGACTGAGGGGGAAACTGGATCTTGTTCTGATGGGCAGGGCCATGTTCAATAAATCTTTAATCCAATTTTCTGTTGATGGGCGGAGCTGTGTTCCTTCCCTGTTTCTTGACCTGAGGCCAAACTATGGTGGAGTGATGAAGATAATGGCGACCTCCTTGGAAAAGTCCCATGCACGCATTGCTGCACTCAGTGCCTCCGACCCTGAAGCAGGCCACTGCTTCAGAGGACTCCAAAGAGTGTTAAAAGTTTGGAGTAGCAGTCATGGAAAAAGTAAGGGAGCCACCAGAGATGAGTAGATGATCAAAAGGGCTATCGAACCTCAGGGCCCTACTGAGGTTGGACAGATTACCCAGTCAGCTGTCCATTCTGTCTGCACCAATCTCAGATGGTTCTGAATTCTGTTGATGTGGGCCTGAGAAGAAGACACACTATGTTGTAATGGGAGGCTCAGAGCAAGTCACATGTCTTGTGCTTCAATTTTCTCATCTCTATAAGGGTCTGGGTTAGTTGATTTCTCAAATTCTAGGACTTCTATGGTATTCCAAGGAGTTTTAAGAGAGGAAGTGTGTCTAGTGATTGATTTTTTTTAGGGAAGAAGTGGTTGAAACCACACAGCTTTCAAATTCAAGCTTAGTTTTCAATTTAACTTCTCTATTATATTTAAAGTACCAGATGTTTGTTTTTACAGTCTGAAAGTTCTGACATACTTATTCAATGTAATGTACTTACTACCTTTGGAGTCTGAAAACCTGGATCCTAATTTCAGTTCCATCACTTCCTAGATGTGAATATCCGAGTCAGCTGACCTTTAGTTTCCTCATTTATAAAATGGAGCTAGTAACCGTTTCTTCAAAAGTGTCAGGATAATGTATGTGAGAGGTCTTTGTAAAACTGTAGAATGTTTAGTAAATATGAGAAAAGATGATTATAACCTGGCAAGGAGAAGGAGTGATACTGTGATCAGTGCTGTGCAAGGGGTGAACTCTGGTTTAAAGTGCATCCTTCAGTTCCCGGGTGCTGAGTGGTAAGAGAAACCTCTCAGGGTACATACTGTCAGTGCATTGAGTTTAGAAATTTATTTGTAGTGTGTGATGTTACTGGATGTTTTTTCAAGTGTACATTTAAAATCAAGTTTTATCTTGAATCAAATCTGTGACTTGAAAAAACAGCCTCCATTGTTAAATATTCTCTGTATTTAGTCTCTCAAATGTGAACCTGTTAGCCACATTTCCAGGAGTATTTTTAAAATAGCTCTTGACTGTGTTTTAAGGGTAAATAGCAATTTTATGATTATCTGACAGGACTTAATTACATTGCTTAGTTTGTTTGTTTCCTTTGTGGATGGCTGATTCTGATGGAACTCAACATCATCTCTTACGGAGAACTCTTAGCCCACCATGAATGACCCTGCAAGTCTCATCTAGCAGATAACCAAAATACTTGATTCTGTCTGTCCAGCTGCTTACTCTCTTCTTTGTACTTAGGTTGGAAATACAGTGTCAGAAATTGGCAGAAAAGGTTAATGATTCATCCTTACCTTGAGTGATCCCAAAGCACTTTGTCCATGTCTCTGCAGGGCACTTTTCCCTCTGTAGCTTATTTACCTCTATTCTCCACACTGAACAGTGCCTGTTTATGAAAATAAACTGAACTAAGGGAGATACCCTGGTGGTCTAGTGGTTAGGACTTGGCACTTTCACTGCCATCAGCCCAGGTTCTATCCCTGGTGGGGAAACTGCGGTCCTGCAAGCCACGTGTCATGGCCCCCCCAAAAAAGTTAACAGCTGAGCTAAGGATTCCTTTGTTGTTGGTTTCAAATTATTTAACCATTAGGCTTAATGCTGCCACAGAGATTTTGCACATGTTACTTTCTTCTTTTAAAATGAAATTACTGCTACATTCAATATCCTATGATAAACCATAGTGGAAAAGAATATGAAAAATAATGTATATGTATGTATGTATATATAGCTGAGTCACTTTGCTGTATAGCAGTAATACAGCCTTGTAATTCAACTATGCTGCAATAAAAATAAATGTAAAAAAAAGGATGAAATTACTGGATCAGCAGATACGAACATTTATATAGAGCTTCGTTGTTTAAATTTTTTTTTAATTCTTGTTTTTTTGGCCATGCTGCACAGTTCTCCCACCAGGGATTGAACCCAGACGACAGCAGTGAAAGCCTGGAATTCTAACCCAGGCCAGCAGGGAACTCCTTGATTTTATTTCTTTTTTCTTAAATTTATTTATTTATTTTAATTGGAGGATAATTGCAATATTGTGATGGTTTTTGCCGTACAGCAACATGAATCGACCATAGGCATACGTGTGTCCCCTCCCTCCTGAAACCTTTTCTCACCTCCCTCCCCACCGCATCCCTCTAGGTCTTCACAGAGCACTGACTTTGGGTTCCCTGCGTCATATATAAAACTCTCACTAGCTGTCTGTTTTATATGTGGCAGAATATATGTTTCAGTGCTATTCTCTCAAATCATCCCAACCTCTCCTTCTTCCACTGAGTCCAAAAGTCTGTTCTTTATGTCTGTGTCTCCTTTGCTGCCCTGCTCATAGTATCATCGGTACCATTTTTCTAAATTCCCTGCTGCTGCTGCTGCTAAGTCGCTTCAGTTGTGTCCGACTCTGTGCGACCCCATAGACGGCAGCCCACCAGGCTCCCCTGTCCCTGGGATTCTCGAGGCAAGAACACTGGAGTGGGGTGCCAGTGCCTTCTCCAGTCTAAATTCCCTATATGTCCATTAATATAAGATATTTAAAAATGTGTAATGCTTCCCAGATCTACTCTCAGCAAATTTCAAGTATGCAATACTTTATTATTAACTATAGTCATCTTTATTGACTATGCCAAAGCCTTTTACTGTGTGGATCACAATAAACTGTGGAAAACTCTGAAAGAGATGGGAATACCAGACCACCTGACCTGCCTCTTGAGAAATCTGTATGCAGGTCAGGAAGCAACAGTTAAAACTGGACATGGAACAACAGACTGCTTCCAAATAGGAAAAGGAGTATGTCAAGGCTGTATATTGTCACCCTGCTTATTTAACTTATATGCAGAGTACATCTTGAGAAATGCTGGGCTGGAGGAAGCACAAGCTGAAATCAAGATTGCCGGGAGAAATATCAGTAACCTCAGATATGCAGACGACACCACCATTATGGCAGAAAGTGAGGAGGAACTAAAGAGCCTCTTGATGAAAGTGGAAAAGGGGAGTGAAAAAGTGGGCTTAAAACTCAACATTCAGAAAACTAAGATC
Source organism: Okapia johnstoni (assembly GCA_024291935.2). Lineage (NCBI taxonomy): Eukaryota > Metazoa > Chordata > Mammalia > Artiodactyla > Giraffidae > Okapia > Okapia johnstoni. Next base: position 6,745,017 of record JAGTYA010000024.1, on the reverse strand, counting down.
ATGGCATCTGGTCCTATCACTTCATGGCAAATAGATGGGGAAACAGTGGAAACAGTGTCAGACTTTATTTTGGGGGGCTCCAAAATCACTGCAGATGGTGATTGCAGCCATGCAATTAAAAGACACTTACTCCTTGGAAGGAAAGTTATGACCAACCTAGACAGCATATTAAAAAGCAGAGGCATTACTTTGTCAACAAAGGTCCGTCTAGTCAAGGCTATGGTTTTTCCAGTAGTCATGTATGGGTGTGAGAGTTGGACTATAAAGAAAGCTGAGTGCCGAAGACTCGATGCTTTTGAACTGTGGTGTTGGAGAAGACTCTTGAGAGTCCCTTGGACTGCCAGGAGATCCAACCAGTCCATCCTAAAGGAGATCAGTCCTGGGTGTTCATTGGAAGGACTGATGCTGAAGCTGAAACTCCAATACTTTGGCCACCTGATGCAAAGAGCTGACTCATTGGAAAAGACCCTAATTCTGGGAAAGATTGAGGGCAGGAGGAGAAGGGGACAACAGAGGATGAGATGGTTGGATGACATCACCAACTCAATGAATATGAGTTTGGGTGGACTCCGGGAGTTGGTGATGGACAGGGAGGCCTGGTGTGCTGAGGTTCATGGGGTCGCAAAAAGTCGGACACGACTGAGGGACTGAACTAAGTAACTAACGAATAGTCATCATGCTGTACTTTAGGCCTCCAGAACTTACTCATCTTATACCCTTTCATCAGTGCCTTTCCTCTTTTCCTTTATCTTCCCCCCAAACTAAACATTTTATCCTGTTTTTATTCATGTACTCATTTTTGGCTGCACTCGGTCTCTGTTGCTGCGTGCAGGCTTTCTCCGGTTGCGGTACACAGGCTCCAGGCACTTGGGCTTCAGTAACTGTGCTTGTGGGTTTAGTTGCTCCTCGGCACAGAGAATCTTCCCGACCAGGGATGGAACCCGTGTCTGCTGCATTGGCAGGCGGATTCTTATCCACTTTACCAACAGGAAGTCTCACATTTTTAGCCATTCTGATAGGCAAGAAAAATCAAAATAAAACTCACTTTACACTGGCATTTTCCTTATTAGCAATCAGGTTGAACATATTTTCATTTTTATTAACCGTTTGTATGTCTTCAGTGAATACCTTCTCATCAGTCCCATTTATCTGTTCACGTGTGTCAGTTACATAGCTATTTTAAAAGGTTAAGTTGACAGCAAATATGAAATTTCATTTTTTCACATGTTTAGTTTTGGGTTAAATCATTTTTGGAGATTTTATAAATAATATTTTCATCAGAGTTAATGTTTACTGCCAAAATTGTTTTTTGGAAAGATTTGACATATCACTGAATACTGTAGCTTTTAAAAAATATGTTTTGTTATGGGGGATTTTCTCATAATGTGATATGTATGTAATGCCAAGAAGAAACCATGTTACGTTTTTCTAGGTGTCAATTTTGTCATGGTCAGTGATGATGAATTGCCTTTGCTGAGGCCTGTCCTTTATAACTCACTAATATATTTCCTGAGAGTACTTTTGCTTATCAGTAGGCCGCACCTCTACTTCAAAGCTGATTCATGCTGTTTAGTGTGACAGAGGACTATTTAACCAGGAGGAGGAGGTCACAGTTTTTCTTGAAATGGAAAATTAGTTTCATTTTTGTCTTTACCCTTAGTTAACGTTAGATGTTCATTAAATGTGTTTAAAATTAAGTAATCTTTTTGCACGTGTAACTTTTACTAAACAGACCTTCAGATTTTTTTTTTTTAATATTTATTTTATTTGGCTGCATTGGGTCTTAGTTGCAGCAAGGGGAATCTTGAGTTGTGGCTCATGGACTCTAGTTGTAGCGTGCAGGCTTAGTTGCTCCAAGGCATGTGGGATCTTTTTTTTTTCTTGGCCATGCCATGGGACATGTGGAAGTTCCCCAGCCAGAGATTGAACCTAAGCAAGCCCCCTGCATGTAAGGCAGATTCTCAACCACTGGACTACCAGGGAAGTCCCTGAACAGACCTTTTAAAAGACATTTGTGAAACTGTTTTGCTGGAGTGATTGTTAATCTCTATTTTAAAACTTTCAATATTTTTTATTTCTGCAAAATCCCATTTACAGTTTTAATTTATCTATATATCTCTTTATAATGTTCCATTTTCCCAAAAAAGCAAAAACAAATGAAGTTCTTATGAACTATTTGTAGCTACCAAATTTCCATGTAGTATTAACAAAAATAGTTGAGAAATAGCAAAGAAAGTTATTTTAAGAAACCAAAAGTTTTCCAATCAAAAGGGTAGATTCTGTGGTGACTGATGATAAAGGTACATGTAGGTTACAGGGTTAACTCCTTGTGTTAAGTAGTAGCAACTGTCTGAACAATTATAGATCACTCTAGAAGAGAAGTTGATACAGTTTCTTTTTTATAGTGAAAACTTTTATATTTGGAATTAGTCTGCTGGGCTCAGTTTAGATGAGCCCAGTTTTGTTGGCAACATCCAAAGCATCATAGTCAGGAGCCACTTGAACATATGCCTTCTTCTCTCCCTCAGGCCTGATCAGGGTATTGACTTTAGCCACGTCAGTGTCATAGAACTTCACAGCCTGTTGAGTTTGGTGCTTGTTGGCCCTGACATCCACAGTGAACACCAGTGCGTTGTTGTCTTCTATTTCCTTCATGACGGACTCGGTGGTGAGGGGGAATTTGATGATGGCATAGTGGTCAAGTTTGTTTCTCCTAGGGGCGCTCTTCCGAGGATATTTGGGCTGCCTCCTGAGCCGCAGTGTTTTGGTCTGGATCTTTTTTGTGTATGTGTGGCTGTGGACTCCTTTTGACATTGCTTTCTTGGTCTTCAGAGCCTTTGCTTTGGCTTCAACGCCATCTTCATGAAAAGGCCACTGTTTCTTAATCTTGGTTATTCCTCTAATGGTTTGCTTTTCAGTGAAGTCCAAGAAATAAATGGAAATATTACTTTAAATTGTCCCTTCTCTGCTAATGTGTAGTGGTTTCATCATCTTGATAATATTTTTAGATACTACTCATTTTGATCAAGTTTGACCTCTTGCCAGCTAAAATCTGCCTTGAGTTTTGTTTTGGAACTAAAATCAAGGAGTGAGGTGAGCTTTAGCATTATGTAGAAGTACAGCCCTATTTCTCATCTGGTTAGAAAGGGAAGACTCTCTTCTTCACTGCCTGTATTTCCATTATTACACATATATTGTATTAGTACCGTCACCTTAATCTGACCATCTGTTTTTCTCTACTGCTATTGCTTTTAGGGTTAAGAACCATAAACTTACTCTTCTTTGTGTCCTATCTGGCACGGTACTTAGCATGTAATTGGCTCTTAATAGTCACTTGCTTAGCTCAACAGTTATCAAATTTTAAAGCGTCTGTCTACAATGTGGGAGACCCGGCTTCCATCCCTGGGTCGGGAAGATCCCCTGGAGAAGGAAGTGGCACCCCACTCCAGTACTGTTGCCTGGAAAATCTCATGGATGGAGGAGCCTGGTGGGCTGCAGTCCATGGGGTTGCAGAGTTGGACACGACTGAGTGACTTCACTTCACTTGTATATAGGCACAGCTCAATTTTTACTGTTTTATTTTGTTTATTTATTTGGCTCTGCCCCGCCTTAGTTGTGTCATGCATGACCTTTGGTCTTTGTTGCAGTATATGGGATCTTTAGTTGTGGCATGTGGGATCTAGTTCTGTGACCAGGAATCGAACCCAGGTTCCCTGCATTGGGAGATTGGAGTCTTAGCCACTGGACCACCAGGGAAGTCCTATTTTGAGTTAATTTTTGTATTTTCTATTTCATTGATTTCCACTGTAATTATTTCCTTCCTTTTGGTTTATTTTGTTTTTCTTCCTACAGATATAAATTTCCCTCTAAGCACTGAGCAGCTGAGCACACAACCACAAGCTCTGCTTTAGCTGTTTCCTGTCAGTTTTGGTATTTTGTGTTTTCATTTTCATTCCTCTCATCTACTTTGTATATGTTGAGAGTGTAGCTGGAGGGCCTCTCTTCCTGGGGAATACTTAGAATGGAAAGGTTAGTACTTTATCTCCTGCTGCTGCAACTGTCTCAGGGTTAGAACTGGTAATTTTTACTTTCTTCCACTCTCCATTTTGGATTCCCCTTGCCCTCAGCTATCATCTCTGCCAGTCTCAATGACTTTGCTTGGTGGTAGGACCCAAACCCTCATTCCTGAGGAATCTGAACCACTGGTTACAGTGGACCTTTGTTGGCAAAGTAATGTCTCTGCTTTTAAATATGCTATCTAGGTTGGTCATAACCTTCCTTCCAAGGAGTAAGCGTCTTTTAGTTGCATGGCTGCAATCACCATCTGCAGTGATTTTGGAGCCCCAAAAAATAAAGTCTGACACTGTTACCACTGTTTCCCCATCTGTTTCCCATGAAGTGATGGGACCAGATGCCATGATCTTAGTTTTCTGAACGTTGAGCTTTAAGCCAACTTTTTCACTCTCCTCTTTCACTTTCATCAAGAAGCTCTTTAGTTCTTCTTCACTTTCTGCCATAAGGGTGGTGTCATCTGCATATCTGAGGTTATTGATATTTCTCCTGGCAATCTTAATTCCAGCTTGTGCTTCTTCCAGCCCAGCGTTTCTCATGATGTACTCTGCATATAAGTTAAATAAGCAGGGTAACAATATACAGCCTTGACATACTCCTTTTCCTATTTGGAAGCAGTCTGTTGTTCCATGTCCAGTTCTAACTGTTGCTTCCTGACCTGCATACAGGTTTCTCAAGAGACAGGTCAGATGGTCTGGTATTCCCATCTCTTTCAGAATTTTCCACAGTTTATTGTGATCCACACAGTCAAAGGCTTTGGTGTAGTCAGTAAAGCAGAAATAGATGTTTTTCTGGAACTCTCTTGCTTTCTCGATGATCCAGCGGATGTTGGCAATTTGATCTCTGGTTCCTCTGCCTTTTCTAAAACCAGCTTGAACATCTGGAAGTTCACTCTTCACCTATTGCTGAAGCCTGGGTTGGAGAATTTTGAGCATTATTTTACTAGCATGTGAGATGAGTGCAATTGTGCGGTAGTTTGAGCATTCTTTGGCATTGCCTTTCTTTGGGATTGGAATGAAAACTGACCTTTTCCAGTCCTGTGGCCACTGCTGAGTTTTCCCGATTTGCTGGCATATTGAGTGCAGGACTTTCACACCATTATCTTTCAGGATTTGAAATAGCTCAACTGGAATGCCATCACCTCCACTAGCTTTGTTCATAGTGTGCTGGTACATTAAACATTTTCAGTACTGTTCACTGGAGGAAAGGCAAATGTACACCCAGAAAATATCCCTGTTTCTTTCAGAGTAGAAGGGGCCAAATATCGTCAACTTGCCCTCCAAAGGCTGGTTTGTTTCCTTAAAAGATGTCTTATTGGAAGCTTCATGTGTGTCTCTGTTGCTGACCATTGGGGCTTTTGTTGTCCTCAGTAGCTAGGGCATCCTTGGTAAGTAGGAGTTCATCCTGTGCATAGAGTGTATCTGCCGCATGACTGCCTTCTTGAAGGTGCTCAGTTTTCCAGCACGGGGGAGGCCATAAAAAAAGATGGCTAATGTAAACAGATTGTCCTTGGTTGTTTTTGTGCCTCTTTCAGAGTAGATATTCTCTGATGACTGTTAACATGTGATAGGAAGATCTTCAGATGGGTCTGTTCTTGTATCCTCCCACACGTCTTTACCCTAAGACCTCTTTCCTGTAATTTTCTAATTGTTCTTTTATGCTCTGTGCCCAGCATGTCAGGACATGTACCTGTGAATCCACATATATTCTAACTCAAACCAATTCTTTGCCTACATAGAGTAGACAGTCTGTCTGTAGCTACTGTCTAATCAGCATCAGTCAGTATCAGTTCAGTCGCTCAGTCGTGTCCGACTCTTTGCGACCCCATGAACTTCAGCACGCCAGGCCTCCCTGTCCATCACCAACTCCGGGAGCCTACCCAAACTCATGTCCATTGAGTCAGTGATGCCATCCAACCATCTCATCCTCTGTCGTCCCCTTCTCCTCCTACCCTCAATCTTTCCCAGCATCAGGGTCTTTTCAAATGAGTCAGCTCTTTGCATGAGGTGGCCAAAGTATTGGAGTTTCAGCTTCAACATCATTCCTTCCAGTGAACACCCAGGACTGATTTCCTTTAGGATGGACTGGTTGGATCTCCTTGCAGTCCGAGGGACTCTCAAGAGTCTTCTCCAACACCACAGTTCAAAAGCATCAATTCTTCACCGCTCAGCTTTCTTTATAGTCCAACTCTCACATCCATACATGACTACTGGAAAAACCATAGCCTTGACTAGATGGACCTTTGTTGGCAAAGCTGCTGTCTAAAGCTCTGCCCATTGGGCGCTGCCTTTCAGTGCCATGTCCTGATGAGACTGTAGTGCAGCCACTGTCTAGTTTTGACTTAGACTCTGTTACAGCCATATGTGAAGAAGGTGAGACCTTTTCCTTTGTCAGCTGGCTCTGAGGCCCACCCCCCCCAGTGGCCAAAGGTATATGCTAAGGCAGGGGCACTTTGCAGCAGTGGTAGATGATATGAAGGTTTGGGCTGTCTGCTCATGCTCATGACTTCTGGTCCTACTTGTGCTTGATACTGGATGTATCAGCTTCACCTAAAGGCTGGATTATTGCTGGGCCCAACCAGCCTTACGACTTGGTGTGTCTCATAGAATCTAGGTCATGGTGGATGATTCTGGATGATTGGTCAACTTGGTATCACATCATCAGGTGTTCTATACCTGCTGATTAATAAACTCTCCAGCAGAACAACTGGATTCTGGAGGCAGGGCTAGGCCTAGCTTTGCTAGTCCCTGCCCCCACCTCACCCAACCTGGACAGAGTTTCTCATGCATGAAGAGCTTATTCCGTGCTGATCGACTAGGCAGGAGACATAGATTTGACCCCTCGGTTAGGAAGATCCCCTGGAGAAGGAAATAGCAACCCATTCCAATATTTTTACCTGGGAAATCCCATAGACAGAGGAGCCTGATGGGCTACAGTCCATGGGGTTGCAAGATTCGGGCACAACTTAGCAACTAAACTACCACTACCATTAATATAGTAGGTCAGTGTGATATTTTTCAGGAAGTCCATATTATCATAGGACTGGACTATATGAGATGGTGGCAAAATTGACATAGTCCTGTAAAAGTATGGTGTAATCCATTCCATGTGAATTGTTTTTGATCCTACTTCCTTGGAGGAGTAAGAGAAAAAGAGTTAATCCTTCCATGTTTGTCTGCTTGCTATGCTTGTGGCTATGTTAATCGGCTCTAGCAATGATACCGCATCTGGCATGGCAGCTGCAGTTGTGGCTACTATTAGATTTTGTGATAATCTCCTACCTTCCTGCAGGATGTGTCTGGTTCCTGCAGAAGCCACATGTAAATCCTGCATCCTGTAGGAGTGTAGCACTAATTTCTGTCATCTCCCCTCCTTGCCCCCAGAATACAATATTGTCTTCTTTTTTATGTATTATCTTGGAAATACACTTGGAAATACACAAACAACTTGTCCAAGATGTATCATCTTAGACACCCACTTTTAGAGGCTTTCTTCCACTTGGTCTTTCCCAGTGTAATAACTCTTACCCCTTAGGCCAAGGACTAACTAATTTCCAAGTGTGTCTAATTCAGTATACATTCGGGGTCCAGGGAAATGACCACCAGGAGGTCCACACACCCAGTGGGCCTGTTGTGAACTGGATCATTTATTTCCTGGTCCTTGTAAGTCCATGATGATACTTCCCGACTCCAGATGTTGATGTCAACCTTCCCTCAGAAAGTTAGCATTCCTGTTTTTGCAGTTTACAGTTGCCTGAGTAAATCACCATAGACAGCTGACAACATTATTTGTGTGCTAGGTACTCCTAGATTGAGAATGGTCAAGAGAAACTGCCCATCAGAAGTGCCATAGTGCTCCTAGCCTGAGCAGGGAAAGAATGGCCAGGTGGGGCCAGAGGGAGGGGCCAAGAGACCCTTCCTGGAAAGACAGGAAGAGGTGGACTGTGTGTGAACTGAGGCTTCAAGCACATACTTCATTTTCCCTATCAGATTTCACTATGGAACCAAAACTCATAGATAAAATTATCAAGGATTTTAAGACAGTGACAAAGTGTGTTAGTCGCTCAGTTGTGTCTCTTTGCAATCCCACGGACTGTAGCCCAGCATGCTGCTCTGTTCATGAGATTCTCCAGGCAAGAATACTGGAGTGGATCCCCATTCCCTTCTCCAGAGGATCTTCCCAACCCAGGAATCGAGCCCAGGTCTCCTGCATTGCGGGTGGATTCTTTACTAGCTGAGCCACAAGGGTAGCCCAAGAATACCGGAGTGGGTAGCCTGTCCCTTCTCCCAACCCAGGAATCGAACCAGCATCTCCTGCATTGCAGGTGGATTCTCTACCAGCTGAGCTATCTGGGAAGCCAACACAGTGACTGCAGAGCTTTAAACTTCAAGTGCATGAACCTTCTGAGTGGAGTCCATGAGACCTGTAGCATATGGGTCTCTTAGGCCATTGAAGAAGGGAATGGCAACCCACTCCAGTATTCTTGCCTGGAGAATCCTATGGGCAGAGGAGCCTGGCGGGCTACAGTCTGTGGAGTCGCGAAGAGTGGGAAACAACTGAGCGACTAACACTACCCAGGGAATTGTTACACTTGCTTTGGTGTTACAAGTTCTCTTCTCTTGAGTACCTGGCCTCCTCTTGTCATAGGGGTCAGAATCTGAAACTGGCTCAGGTTCAGCAGTTGGGCATGGATTCTGATTTTTTTTTTTAATTGAGGCGACTGCCCTCCGCATCTTGATCTTTCATCCCTGATTTCTTTTGATGTGACAGATAGAGAAGTGCTCTTATTAGCTGCTAGTGTATTTTGCTTCTAGTGACATCAGGCTTTATTAACTATCTCCATAAATCTGAGTCGGATCCCTTTGACTGCCACCCTGACTCTGCTGATCTTTATAGTAATCATGTCCATCTGGCTTCAAACATTAAGTACCACGGCCTGGTCTCCTTTGTTTTAGGATCCTGTCATCACCATTGCTATCAGTGGCATTAGTTTTGTAACAAACTCTTATGGAGAACAGCTTTGAAAACTTCAAGTAACATAATACTTGGATGGATTTTCTGACCACTTCAGCAGGCCAACTTCACTACATGAGCCTTTTAGTCCCTTCTTCCCCTGTCTGCCGGTGCAGTTTTGGCATTGCTGTTTATCATGGGCCTTGACTTTTCCAGCTTTTAGGAACCATCCTAGTGGTAAGTTCATACCATATTCTGAGGTTTTTGCCAGGGCGTTATATCCTCTGTCTTCAGAGAGTGATCAGGAACCTTATGTTCTGGTTCTCACGTTCTGAGAATTCACATTCACTCTCATCTGGCCACTGTTGGGGACATGCTGGCTAAGTCTTGCATTGCCCTTGGGTTATAGTTCCTTTCAGACCTTATCAGGCACAGCACATCTAGACTGGGTTACGTTCGTTGTGACCTACTGGAAGTTAAAGGCCTCCTGCCTAGGAGGCATGGAGGTGGCAGGTCCTGTGGAGACCCTGTTTACTGGGCAGGGTGGGAAGGCCTCTGCATTATCTTCAGGTGAGGGGAGAGCGCCATATCATATAGGGATGATGGGCCCCTTTTGTCCTTTCAGGGGGCACTTTCACATTCAAAATTTTGGAGGGGCATCAACTCAGTTGTCTCCATCTCATGTGTTAGAGTCTCATTCTTTCCCAATCAGGACCCTGACGTTGGCATAGCATACCTCCCTGGGCTGAGAGTTAACCTTCTTTGGTGCTGGGCTTCCCTGTTGATTAACTCCTGGGCCTAGTTTCTAGCTTCTTCTCTTCTCCTGCTGCCACAGAAAAGAGCTTCTTTGTAAATTAAAGAACTTCTTTGTAAAAGGTCCTGTGGCCTTCATATTTGATTTTCTTTCTTTCTTTTTACTTATTTATTTATTTAGGCAACACCACAGGACTTATGGGAGTTTAGCTCCCCAACCAGGAATTGAACCAAGGCCATGCTGGAAAGTGAAAGTCGCTCAGTCGTGTCCCACTCTTGGCGACCCCGTGGACTGTAGCCTGCCAGGCTCTTCTGTCTGTGGAATTCTTAGGCCAGAACACTGGAATGGGTAGTCATTCCTTTCTCCAGGGATCTTCCCAACCCAGGGATTGAATTCAGGTCTCCCGCATTGCGGGCAGATTTTTTATCAGCTGAGCTAGACCACCAGGGAATTCCCCATATTTGACTTTCAATTGACTGTTAATCACTCTTCGCTTTTTGTTGTCTTTTTCTAGAGAGTCACTAGAGTTTAGCAATAGCCATTCAGTTTAGTTCAGTGCAGTTAGTCACTCAGTCATGTCCATCTCTTTGCGACCCCATGGCCTGCAGCACACCAGGCCTCCCTGTCCATCACCAACTCCCCGCAGCTTGTTTAAGCTCATGTCCATCAAGTTGATGATGCCATCCAACCACCTCATCCTCTGTCATCCCCTTCTCCTGCCTTCAGTCTTTCCCAGCATCAGGGTCTTTTCAAATGAGTCAGTTCTTTGCATCAGGTGGCTGAAGTATTGGAGCTTCAGCATCAGTCCTTCCAATGAATATTCAGGGTTGATTTCCTTTAGGATTGACTGATTTGATCTCCTTGCTGTCCAAGGGACTCTCAAGAGTCTTCTCCAACACCACAGTTCAAAAGCATCAGTTCTTCGGTGTTCAGCTTTCTTTATAGTCCAACTCTCACATCCATACATGACTACTGGAAAAACCATAGCTTTGACTAGACAGACCTTTGTTGGCAATTCAATTACATTATCATTATAATTATTATTTCCCCCTTACTCTTCAGGTACCTCATAAATCCGATCAACTAGAGCATTTAGATAGATCATCACTTTTCACCACTAGTGAAAGTTTAACTGGACCAGCACCTTGTGCAAGGGATTATTTCTGTTACATCTACCACTGAGTGGGTCCTCAGTGCCAGCTAGTCTGTGAGTGATTCAACTCCAAAACCCTATCACACTCCTGATTTTCTCAGATCACTGCTGGCCCCAACTGTTAGTTGTATTCACTTAAAAGCAGACTGTAAATTGGAGTTTAGTATTCAAATTGTTAACTAATAAGTACTCTTGGGATCAAAGCTATGAAAGAGATAAAAAGCAAGATTGAGCAGATTTGGTCCTTGTTTTGATTAAGGGTGAGGGATGTTGAATATCTATACTTATTCAACTTTTTTCAAAACTTCGTTTTGTTTTCACATTTGTATTCAACTTTTTTCAAAACTTTGTTTTGTTTTCACATTTGAGCATTTTTAACTTACTAGACTACTTTCTACTTTCCTCAGGCAAAACCAATTCCTTCATTCTATGATATGCTCATGTTCTTTCCCAGATATTTATGTGAATTTTGTGGGGTTTGTTTGTTTTTGGCATAAATGCTTCACTTTTGGACTTCCCTGGTTGTGGAGTGGTTGAGAGTCTGCCTGCAATGATATTTGTGTTTTATCTTTACCTCCATTAAAGCTTTGAGAGTAAACTGATTTTTTTTCCTGGTCCGGGAGGATTCTACATGCCTCGAGGGTACTAAGCTTGTGTGCCATAAGTACTGGTCCCACATTCTAGAGCCTGTGCTCTGCTGCAAGAGAAGCCACCACAGTGAGAAGCCTGCGCACTGCAACCAAAGAGAAACCCATCAAGCAGCCAAAAATTAAATAAATACATAATTTTTAAACAGAAACTTGGCCTTTTCCCACTGCTCTCTATCCCTCTCTCTCTCCTTCCTTCTCTCCCTCCTCACCCCTCCCTTTTTCTCCTTGTCCCCCTTCCTAAAAATTTTTTTCTTGACTTGCCTTTTTCCTTACACTCTGGTAATATTCAGGATGGAGATTGGGAAGGGAACTTATGTGAGGAAACTGAGGATGATGTATATTTTTAACTGAAAGTTAGCCTTGAATGTTTTATGTTATTTTTATATTATATATATGTATCTCAACTCCCTTAAACTAAACCCCAGTTTAAACTATAATCAGTGTTACTTAAATTGGGTTTATTTTTTAAGGAATATAAAAGGTGATGGATTTTATGTTTTAAGTATATCATTTGCCTTTTTCTCTCTTTAGAAACTATTTGTCACCTTCCTAAACTGGTTGATGGTGGCATGGAAGATCCATTTGGTAAGTATCACCTGCATTTTTCTTAGTAAATGATATTTGTGTTTTATCTTTACCTCCGTTAAAGCTTTGAGAGTAAATTGATTTTTTTTCATGTTTATTGTGCTAAACTCTCTATCAGTTCTCAAACTTTTTGACCTCAGCATCCCTTTATTGTCTTATGTATAATTGAGGGCCCCAAAGAGCTTTGTTTGTATGACATATATCTATTGCTATTTACTATATTAAAAATTAAGAGACATTTTTAGAATATTAATTCATTTAAAAATAACATTAATAAACCATTCATATGTTACATAAATAAAAAATTTTAATGAAAAATAGCTCCCCAAATAAAACAGATTAACAAGAAGAGTGGCATTGTTTTACATTTTTGCAAATCTCTTTAGTGTCTAGTTTAATAGAAGACAGCTGAGTTCATGTATTGGCTTCCTGCATTTGATCTATTTTGTTGTCACATACCCGGCAGACTTTGGAGAACTGACTGTAGAGTTTGGAGCTAATGCGAGTGAAAAGGCATATAACATTTTTGTATTATAAAAAACAATTCTGACATTGCTCTGAGGCACCCCAGTGGTCCCTAGACCACACTTTGAGATCTGGGTGCCCTAGAGTGTTAGTTACTTCAAATACAGTAAAGAACCATTTGACAAGTTAAAATAAGTGTTAAATTCTGTAACTAGCAACTAGTGACTAGCCAAGTCACTTCAATCGTATCCAACTCTTTGCAACTCTATGGACTGTAGCCTGCCAGGTTCCTCTGTCCATAGGATTCTCTAGGAAAGAATATTGAAGTGGGTTGCCATGCCCTCCTCCAGGGGATCTTCCTCACCCAGGGATCGAACCCGTGTCTTTTAAGTTTCCTGCGTTGCAAGGTGGGTTCTTTACCACTAGCACCACCTAAAAGAGTATAAATCTAGGTACACAAAGGTTTTATATTTACCCTTTTGACTAAAGAGTCAGCCACTGTGTACTGAACTCTGTTTTCCTGTTGAAAACAAAGAGAGGTACTGTCTGGGATAATTAGTGGACCATTTTGAACATTTATGCCTTGGGGTATTTATTGAAGCTTTATGAAAACTATTGACGTCTCTTTAGTATCCTTAAGGTTATCTGCATGCTTTAAAAAGTGTCTCTGAAGGAGAGAAATGGTATTACTACCATGCTTTATAATTCCCTAGGATGAGACATCTTAGCTGTTTTCCAGGCTTTTAAATATTAAGCCACTCAACTTGCCTACATGTTACTGGAAATACTTTTAAAGTCTGTGACATGGCCATCTAGAAAGCCCTTTAGGGGAGATGCCATAGTTCCGGTATCATTGCCATACGCTTCATTAGAATTCTTGAGGCATAGCTAAAATGAGCCTTCTATTATTTTTTAGTTCTCCCAGATACCATTGAGAACTTTAAAAGTAAAGATGATGGGTAAAAACTTTAAAAGGAGCCTTTCCATTATCTTAGGTTGCTGGCAACTTTGTAGTTTTAATTTATTTTTAAAATATTTATTTATTTATTTGCCTGCATTGGGTCTTAGTTGCTGTGAGCGGGTGGGATCTTGGTTGTGGTTCACCGGCTTAGTAGTTACAGAGTGCAGATACAGTTTTTTTCGGTTTAACACATTGTGTATCCCTAAATTTACATTAATCACTATGCTAATGAGTATGTAAAACATTCTTGCACATTAATGAATATTATACCTCCCTCCCTTAAAAGTATAACAGCCAAAAAAGAAAAGAAACAAACCCAAACTATATACTGGGAAGACTAGTTAGGAAGTACTTTCCACTTAAAATATGTACCACTGGTAGTCCAGTGGTTAAGAATTCGGCTTCCAATGCAGGGAACTTGGATTTGATCCCTGGTCCTTGAGGAACTAAGATCCCACATGCCTGGAAGCTTACAACTAAGCCTGCACAGTGCAACTACTGAGCCCCTTGCACTCTGGACCCCAGAGGCCACAACTGGAGAGAAGCCTGCACACCACAGCCAAGAGCCCGAGAGCTGCAACTAAGAGCCAGTACACCCAAAGATAAATAATAAAAAAGAAATACAAATAAAATACGCATCAGCAAAAAAAAAAAGCAGCCAGAGACTGTTTTCCTTTATTAACCTCAGCCTGCTAGAGGCGGGTTTTGATTTGAACATTTTGTGATTCTTCACCAAATGGGAAAAATCTGAATCTTGTTTTATGGCAGTGTAACTTTTGAAATGCGTGCTCAGTTACTTCAGTAGTGTCCGACTCTTTGCGACCCATGGACTGTAACCCAGCAGGCTCCTCTGTCCATGGAAATTCTCCAGGCAGGAATACCAGAATGGGATGCCATGCCCTCCTCCAGGGGATCTTCCCAACCCAGGGATTGAACCTGCATCTCTCATGTCTCCTGCATTGGCAGGCGGATTCTTTACCACTAGCACCACCTGGGAAGCCCATAACTTGAAGTACTATAGTTAGAGTGTTCCAAGTTTCTATTCTGTTCACACACAGTGAAGCAAAACTTCACTGTCATGTCCGACTCTTTTGCAACCCCATGGACTGTAGGCTCCACTGTCCATGGGATTTCCCTGGTGAGAATACTGGAGTGGGTTGCCATTTTGTTCTCCAGGAGCTCTTCCCGACCCTGCATCCTCTGCATTGACAGGTGGATTCTTTACCACTGGGCCACCAGGGAAGCCCACAGTTACCATAGATGACTGAAATTAGGCTCTTTGGGCTCCTGGTACAATTAAGTAATCAAACTGCTCAGATTAATAGCTGTTGTCTTTCTTTGAAAAGACTGCTGTTTTGAACCTTGTCAGATCAGAATTTCTCCTCTGATTTTAATGACCCTAAATGGCTTTTTTAGGACTTGGGCTTTTTTTCACTCTGAAGTGTACATTACATGCAGCTCATCAGTGAAATTCTTAGTTTGAACACTAGAGGGCAGTCAGTACTTTATTCATAAATTTGTAGCTTCTGAGGCATTCTTTATGAACAATTTGGTAAATTGAGTTGATATATTAATAGTTGCCTGGTGACAGATCCTAAAGAACACGTCCATATGATAAACTAGTTTAACATATGACAGTTCCAAAGGCTTTTATGGAAAATTTTTTCCCTTTGAGTGACCTCTTTACCTCACCTAATTTAAGCATATCGTAAATGGACTTTAATCTGATTAAGCTTACTATTAAACTAATTAAATTCAACTTAAAATTAAATGTAACTTAAATTTGAGCTCCCTTGGTGACTTAGCGGTAAAGACTCCGCATGCCAATGCTGGGGACACAGGTTCGATCCCTGGGTCAAGAAGATCCCCTGGCGAAGGAAATGGCAATCCACTCCAGTATTCTTGCCTGGGAAATCCCATGGAGAGAGGAGCCTATAGCCCATGGAGGTCACAAAAGAGTCAGACATGGCTTAGCAACTAAACAACAATAACTTGAACTTACTAGAGAATTCCAAAGGGGAAGTTGCTATGAACGTTATAGTTGGCTAGTCAGTTGAAATATAAATTAATATGTGCTTTTGATCACTAATATGAGAAAACGTTTGTCCTCTGTGCTAGTGAGAGGATTTTTTCCCCTTCTATTTTTTTATTTTTTAATTTTATTTGGTTATATTCCCTGCATTGTACAGTATATCCTTGAGCTTATTTTTATAGAATAGTTTGCAGGGTTTTTTTAACTGCTCACAAAATGTACGTATGATAAAATTTGGTTTACTGGTTACGGTCTACTCAGTGCCATTGACAAAGAATAAGAATTCTGAGTACAAAATGAGTTTGTTTCTAAGAAGATGGAGACTTTAAAAGATGGTTGAGAATTTTGTTACAGTTAGATTAACTAACAGTTATGTAGATACATTGAAAAAGAATTATTTGTTGCATTCTGAAAATTAAAGTGAGAGATTTTTACCCATGAAATTCAAGTGGGACAGACCTAAGGCCTCTAGGACGTTTCTTACTTACATGGACAGATGTTTACACAGTTTATTGTATTTTAAAATTACATTTGTTAATACCATCACTGGTCTCAGTGCAAAGTCTTTAGGTATTGGGAAGTTGGCAAGCTCACTCTGGTAGGTACGTTTTCCAAAATTCAAATTTTCTCTTGAAAGCTTGATGTGTCTCACTGGCAACAAATACTGTCAGTTTTACTTAGAGTGACAGATTCCATTCATTTTTAAGAAAATATCTGTGCAACATCTAAGCTTGAACAACACAGTTTTTCATTCAATCTTTCCAATAAAAATGGTATTTCATGAAAAAAAAGACTAGTTTGGCTTGCAACTCAATTATACAAGTGCCTTTTGTGAAGGTGACCATTGTATTCATCATTTCATCATGCAAAGCAGTAAAAAGACATAAATTTTAACTATAATTATACAGTGGTGAAGATTATACGTCCTACCACAGTTTGGTGCCACTGCCTTGATTTGTGTGAAGGTACCAGCAGTTTTGCTTGCCATTGCTTTTGTACCCTCAGTACAAGTGTCAGCACAGTGAAAAAATGCAACTAATTCTTTAGTATTATTAAGTAGGTCATTGTACCTCTTGGGTCCTAAAAGGATCTTGGGGACCCCCAGGCATCAGTGGGCCACAGTTGCTTCAGATTCCTAATTTTCACAGAGTCCCTTCTGTGGAAGTCATGGACAGAGTCAAGACTTAGTCCTGAAATTGTTTTGAGCAGGGCTTCAGTCTTGGACACTTGGCAGAAGAATGGTCAGAGGGAGTGAGCAACTCTCCTAAGTGTGGTCTCTCCTAAGTTGATCATGACCTGCCTGCAGCTTTTGGTGCTGCTGCTGCTAAGTTGCTTCAGTCATGTCCGACTCTGTGCGACCCCATAGACAGCAGCCCACCAGGCTCCTCCATCCATGGGATTCTCCAGGCAAGAATACTGGAGTGGACTGCCATTTCCTTCTCCGACCTGCAGCTTTTAGGAATAGGTTAAAGAACACTTCTGTAGGGTGAAATGAGTCTTCTGATCTCATCAGGAAGCTCAGTATTTTGAGAAGAAATTCACCAGCATTTAGTCAAGACCAGCTCACTTGACCATTATCTTCCTTTAAAAAGAGAAAAAATGGCAGCAGAGATCTTGGTATGACGGCCTTCATATGTCTCTTGGGTCACACTGTTCCGATATGGACATGTGTCCCTGTGTATGGTAGACAGCTGTCATCTAGGGTATCCTTATTCACCTGGGAACTCTGCTGCTCTCCTGTGTTGACTCTCTTCTTTCCAAAATCCCATGTCTTCCTCTTTCTTGATTGCCAGTAACTGCTCGGTGATGGGCCTCATGAAATAGTTCTTTAATTTTCATGTCTTTTTTTCTCTAGCTCTTGAAAGATTTCTTCATCTTTATATTCTCTTAAATTTTTCTTTATACCATTATGCTTTTAATTTCTAGGAGGTTTCTTTTATGCTCTGAATATTTCTGTCATAATATTCTTTATTGTTTTCAACAGATTTACTTTGCCCTGCATAGGCTCTTTTCCTCCAAAGTTGCTTTCCTTTGTTTTGATCTCATGTAGGAGTTTTCTTCTGAAGTCTAGTAATGATTAGCTGTGTGCTTATGATTAAGAGTGGTGAGTGAGCTTTAAATTAGTTCTGAGCGCATAGGCTAGTTGCCTTTGGGCCTTACTGTAGGGTGAGCTTCTTGTCCCTGTTGTTGAGGAAAGTGAAAATGAAAGTCACTCAGTTGTGTCCAACTCTTTGCAACCGCATGGACTATACAGTGCATGGAATTCTGCAGGCCAGAATACTAGAGTAGGTAGCCTTTCCCTTCTCCAGGGGATCTTCCCTACCCAGGAATCCAACTGGGATCTCCTGCATTGCAGGCAGATTCTTTACCAACTGAGCTATCTAGCTCAGTTGATTGTTGAGGAATATCTCTTTTTATCAGTAAAAGGGTTCAGGGGGTGGAGTCTTCTCAGCACTGGATGGTGAGGGGTGACTGGGAGGGTTGCTGCAATCAGTATTCATTATGTTCACTCAGTTACCCTCAGTTTTCCATGCTCTGTTCCCATCATCAACCACCTTTTGAGTCCCCCAGACCAGAGACTGTTTAGTTTTATCCCTTCCAGAAAACAAGTCTCCAGAGTGCTGCCAGGATTCATGTGGGACAGACATTCAGGATCATGGAATGGGGAAGGTGATAAAGGAATCAAACAGCTTTTACCCTAAATCTCCTTCTTTTATTCCCTTTTCTTTCAAAGAGACCTGTGGCAGAATACAGTGAAAGTATTAACTGTCAACTTATATTGGTTTAAGCTACTAGTGTTTTTTTTAAAAAGTAAGGGCTACACTGTACATAAGTGCTGGGGGAAGGAAGGGTCCAGAGAAGATGTGTGTCTAGTTTGAGTTAATGTGCCGCTTCTTACCCCACTGAGTTTTAGAAATGGCTTATTCCTGCTTCCGCTTTCTGTCTTCCTCCCTTCACACATGTTTATGGGTTAGCAGTCATCCTTTCAATAGCAGACCCAGGAGGAAAAGAGGATCTGTGTATGCTAAATTAACTTCTCAAGATGTTTTAAGTTTTCTAACAACTTCATTAAGTTTCTGTATACCCTCCCTTCCACAGAAGTGAGCACAGTTTGCTGAAAAAAGTTTTTGGTTGTGTTTGATGAAATAATTGTTTAATGAGAAAGATTGTTGGTGTGAAGCCTGAGTTTAAAGCTAGCTGCAAAAGCTTTAATTCATATGCTTGGTATTCAGGGAACACATTGAACAGATTTACAAGGTAATAGCTCCTTTAGATTAGAATTTGTATCATGTAGGAAATATGAGAATCAATTTGTTGAAGCAGAAAACAGAAGCCATATCTTAAACAAACTTAAAGTCAATTATTCTTATTCTAAATCTGAATTTATAAATTATTACTATGTTTTAAAGGGGGTTTTCCTAACCTTTCAAGAATATTTGTTGAGGAGCCATGCTCAAGACTAATGCATTTCACTTAAGTTCATGGGAAAAATTTTTGTGATATTATCATGTTGTTACCACTTGAAGCTCAAAATGTGCTAATAACACAGTCCTTTCCTCCCTTCTCTTTAAGAATGAAGGACAAAATACGAACTTAATTAGTTTTGAGATTCTTAAGGTGTAGGAGGTAAATGCCTCTGGAATTAAACAATGCCAAAAATGACATTAGTTCTATTTTTTTCTCCTCCTGTGGTGTTCAGTAGAAATTTAATATAGCATTATTATAAAATTAAATATCTTCTGTCATATTATTTCCTTATAAGAGTATAAACTTCTAGAGGGCAAGATCTTTTTACTGTTATATCCCACTGCTGAATAGTATTCATCTGTATTTCTTATAGTGGTTTTCAATTTTCAGCATGAAGTAGAATTGACGATCTTAAGGGAAATAGAGTACATAGAACCCCAGTTTGTAGTAGAACACTGTGGATGTTAATAACACAAATGCCCTATTTTTTCTGTCAGTAGAAAAAGATGAGCCATCTCTGTAGTAATGCCAGCCAAAAAGTAGTGATGCTGACTTTCTGGACCATCTCCCATATCCTCTCACCACTTTTCATCACTTCTGGCCGCTGCTTCCTCCCTGGAAAATTACAGAAAGTGTAATAGGTGGATTAAATGTGTAGATGATTTTCCATCTGAATTTATTTCTGCATACTGAGCGCTTTATCTGTGTGTCTTGGATACTACATAGGCAATGACTATAAGAATGAAAATTAAAAGGGAGGGATAGTGGGAATTCCCCAGCGTCCAGTGGTTAAGACTCAGAGCTTTCACTACTATGGGCTGGGGTTCAATCCCTGAGCAGGGCACTGAGGTCCCCCAGACTGTGCAGCGTGGCAAAAAAAAAAAGAGGGGGGAGAATAGGAAGGATGGATGGTTTTCAGTTAGCATTTTATATATTCCTGTATGGTTTGCAAATGTATTTTGTTTTTTAACGTAGAAAAGGATTTTATCTGGATTGAAGGGTTATTGGGATTTTAGTTCCTTCTTTATATTTCTCTGTTAAAAATTAAGATATATAAAACAAAGAGAATAAATTTTATATGCAGTAAAATTACCTTTGAAGTATGTAATAGTGCTGTTTGACAAACATATAAAATTGTGTAACTACCACCACAATCAAGATGTAGAGTATTTTCTTCACTGCCAAAAGTCCCCTGCTTACCTTTTGTAATCAGTATTATACAATATGTAGCCTTTGTCTGGTATTTCCGCTTACCATAAAGCTGTCAAAATTCATAGATGTTGTTGCATGTATCAGTAGTTCATTCCTTTCATACCTTTTCCATAATGTAATAACATTGGAATCATACAGTAGCTTTTTCATACATAGTTTTTTCCAATTGACTTCTGTCATTTAGTGGTATGCATTTATGGCTCCTCCAATGTCTTTTTGTGACTTGATAGCACTTTCCTTTTTAGCACTAAAAAATATTCCTTTGTTTGGATGTATTGTGACTTATTTATCCTTTTACCTACTGAAGAGCATCAGTTTGCTTCCAAGTTATGGCAGTTATGAATAAAATTGGTATAAACATCTGTGTGTAGGTTTTGTATGGACATAAGTTTTCAGTTATTTGGGTAAATACCAAGGGGTACCATACTTAGAATGTATAAGAGTATGTTTAGTTTTTTAAAGAAACTCCCAGGACTTCCGTGGTGGGCCAGTGGTAAAGAATCCACCTGCCAATGCAGGGGACATGGGTTCAATCCCTGGTCCGGGAAGATTCCATGTGCCATGGGGTAACTAAACCGATGTGTCACAACTTCTGAAGCTCCCGCACCCTGGAGCCTGTGTTCTCAGTAAGAGAAGGCAGCACTATGAGAAGCCTGTGTACCGCAATTAGAGAGCAGCCTATGCTCGCCGCAACTAGAGAAAGCCTGTGCGCAGCAACAGAGATCCAGCACAACCAAAATAAATAAATATAATATCCCATATTGTCTTCCTGAGTGGCTGTACCATTTGGCATTCCCATCAGCAGTGAGTGCGAGTTCCTGTTGCTCCACACCTTCACCAGCATTTGGTGCTGTCAGTGTTTTGGGATTTTGGCCATTCCAATAATTAATAGGTACATAGCGGTATCTCATTGTGGTTTTAATATGCAGTTCCCTCATGAGTAATAATAGTAAGTAACTTTTCATATGTTTATTTGCCATTCATATCTTTTCTTTGATGAAATATCTGTTCAAATCTTGGTCTTTTAAAAATTGGCTTATTTTCTTGAGTTGTGAATGTTTTTTACATGGCCCACATATAAATTCTTCATAAGTGTTAATATAAATGTTTCTTCCCAGCCTGTGGTTGCTCTTATTAGCAGATGTTTTACTTTGATGAAGTCCAGTTTTTTTCTTTTTAAGGTTACTGTTCCTTGTCTTCTAAGAAATCTTTATTTAACTCAAGATCAGAAAGGTATTTTTGTTTTTCCTTCAAAATGTTTTATAGTTTTGGGTTTTAATTTAGGTCAATGATTCTTTTTGAGTTAACTTTTGGATATGGTATGAAGTTGAAAATACTCTTCATTGTCCCCTGAATACTTTGACACCTTTATTAATAAATTCCTGATGAAATAAGTAATTTTCTAGGGAAATACAGTTTGCCAAAGTGACTCAATATATGAAAATCCCATATAGACTAATAGGCATGATAAAAAAGGTAAAACACAGTGGGTTTTATGGACAATTTCATTCATATTTTGAAGAAGCAGATAGTTATAATGCTATATCAACCACAGTAGAGAAAAAGATAGACTGTATACCCATTTAGGGACTTTGCTGGTGGTCCAGTGGTTAAGACTCCATGCTCCCAATGCAGGGGGCACAGGTTCGATCCGTGGTTGGGGAGCTAGATCCCACATGCTGCAATGAAAGCTCCCACACACGGCAACTAAGACCTGGCACAGCTAAATAAATAAATAATTTTTTTTTAAATAGCAAGCACATTTTTTACTCAGTTTTTTCTTTTTTTGCTCAGTTGATTTTTAAATTGGTAACATTAGGACATGTTTTATAAAAATTAGATCTAATCTCCTTTTACCACTACATTTCAGTGACAACCCATAACATGAATGTTATATCTATCCTTTTAGTTCATTTTTTTCTTTTATAATGTGCTTATATAACCCTTTAATAAAGAACAGCTGTGTGAAGCCAAGAGACACTACTGCAGTTACGATGAAATACTGAAGAAATGTCTGCTAGAGCAAGAACAAGAAAAGAATGCCCACTGTTACTTTATTTAACATTATTTTGGGGGTTCTTGGTACAGTAAGATGAGCAATCATTGGAGATATGGTTCCAATAATGAACAGAATAAGTATATACTTATTGGCTAATATTATTCTCTCTTTAGAAAAATAGTCCCAAAAGAATCAACTGAAAAAGAGTTCAGTAAAATGGTTGACTAAATGCAAATTAAATGTTCAAAAATGAATCATTAAAATTTTTTTATATATGTAGAATAAATATCTTAAAAACTAAGGGGATTTGAAAATATTTACAACTAAAATTATAACATGCCTATGAATAATCTTAATAAGAAATAGTGTTAGTCTGCCCCTTTTTATTGATTTATGATGCCATTTTGCTCAAGCTAAGTCTTAAAAGGTCTCACGTGTATTTTTTGGACTATATAGTCTGTTCTGTTGAACTGTCAGTGTTTGCACCAGTTCTACATTGTATTTATTATCATAGTCATTTTAAGATCTAAGAGAATATTCCTTATTCTCCTTAACTATTTACCTTGATAAAGAGCAGTGTGCACAGCACAGTGTACTAACATATTCCCATTTAAAAGTGTGTATTACTTTTATTAAAGAAAACTTTAAAGTTCTTGACATTTTTATGGTTTAATAGTCAGTGATAAGTGGGACTTTCCTGGGGGTCTAGTGGTTAAGACTCCATGCTTCCACTGCAGGGGGCGTGGGTTTAATCCATGGTTGGATACTAAGATTCCATAGGCCACATGGCATGGCAAAAAAAAAAAAAAATCTCAACTTTTCTTCAAATTCAGATTACATATGATCAGTGAGATTTAAAAGTTGAAAGTAAAACTAGTATGAACATTTCTCATTAAGCAGGGGACCATTAGTTTCAAAAAACCTCAATGGTTGGCTTCTTGGGCCCCTAGAATTCTGTCATATTAAAAATGGCCTTGCATGATAGACCTTTGACTTGACTCAAAGACAGGATAGGTTTTACAAGATTGCAATTTGAAACATCATTGGAGTCCAGAACACACACATGTGCACACACATACACACCCCGTAACGGAGGCTTCCATTGAAAGAAGGGGATAGTAGTATAATGGACTATCTTGTGGATGGTGTTAATGGCCTTCAGTTCCTTGTGGAAGACTGGTGTTTTGTTTTTTCCTCATCATACTAGTGTATATCCATTGCTGGCCAGAGTGACATCATATCAGATTGCAGTAGTAGCTATAGCTTTCCTTTATTTCACTGCATAAGATTAAATAAATACTACATTTTACTTGACTGTTTAAACATCTTAAAACTTCATATTCAGGTTTCTTTTGATGATTGCATATTTTGTTTTTCTTCTTTGATCTCTTAAAAGAACTTAAATGCTGTAAAGCAGATGGATCTGCCTGCTTTGTTTTGTCCATTTTGCCGCCACCCTCAATCCCCACCCCCATCCTTTCCCTTTTCAATCTAGAGCTTAATAATCAAAGTTCTTGAGTAGCAAGAGCCCGTAGAATTGTGTCTTAATACTAAAAGAGAAAAGTGGCAGCAAAGGAAAGACATTCTTGGCTGGAGTGAAGCACTTTGGGGTGTGCACGTTATTCTGGTTACAATCTCATAATGCATCCAGGGCCAGTAGCTTAACATTTAACAATGAAGTCCACTAAGTTTTTCTTGATGACTTATTGTCATACTTACAACATACCCTAACCAATCAAAAGGAGAAAAAGTAGATGGATGGTTGATTGGCTGCCTGAATGATTCGTTAATTTATTTAATAAATTTTCTTAGGCAAATTACCCTAGCTGCCATGAAGGGGGAGGGGGGACAATAAAATACAGTTTCAGCACTCAAAGAGGAGATTAAAAAATATTAATGCTATGCAGAATGAATGAGTGTTTTTATATAGATAAAAATAATTGCGTTATTGGAATTTCATGCCACATTTTTCAACGTGACTTGTACTTAAGGAAATTGTTAAAACAAAACTTGCTTTATAGCATTAACATTGCCTTTTCTATACCTGTGTTCTTTGAACACTTTAGAATTGATGACTTTATGGAGAGTTTGTCTTATTGTTTTTGTCTTGAATCTAACAGGAAAAATTGGTGAACATGGCAAAATAGGAAAAACTAGGGGCTCCCTAAGTATCTTAGGTAGTATGGGTAAACGGTACATGGTGGTAAAATTTGGGTTTCTCATGAAATACTAGGACTGAAGTATTTTTGTTCTAGATTTGGTTTGAGGAGTAGTAGAAATGGCTTTCCCATATAGTCAGCTTTTCTTTATTCTAGACTTTTCACTTATTTTCTAAGAAATCCCTCTAAAATTGATTTTGAAATAAGAAACATCATTCTTGTTGGTGTCATACTGGAAAATATCAGAAATAAGCTAAGAGAATGAATTTTTGGTGTTTTTAAATTTAAAATTGTCATTTTGGGCAATTGACATAACTCTTCTGTACCTGAATTTTACTTTTGTTAAAGTACTATCTCCCAAAGTTTTTCTAAGGTTAAAAATAAATGTTCTTATCTGACACCTGGGAGATATTGTATGAATTCAAAGTCTGTTTAGTAGTAGTTGGGAGTGGAGATTTACACCCACTTAGACATGCTTACTGTTTAGATATGAAGATTACTTGGATATGAAGCCTAGCTTTGCCATTTATTAGCTATGAACTCTTGGACAAGTTTACCCCTGGGTGACTCAGTTTCCTCAACTATTAAATGGGGATAATAAATGGTATCCTTCTTATAGGCTTGTTGTAAGAGTTAGACAAAACTCAATGCTTAGAATAGTCCCTGGCATTATAATACATGCTCAATTAATGCTAGTTGTTATTATTCGGAGAGAATGGGGAGAAGGAATGCAAAGAAGTTGAACTTAATTTATCTTCCCTGAGTTTTAGCTTTCTTTTTCATCAAATCTTTTGTTAGAGATGTTCATATGTAACAGTAAACCATTTTGTGTAGTATAATTTATGTTTTGATTTTTTTTTTTTTTATGGAAACGTTTACTATCTGAGCAACAGCAGTGAGCACAGCAGAAAAGCACAGAGGTCAGGAGGCCAGAAGTGCTCAGTGGGTTGCTGTTTGTTCCCCACCCAAGGGTCAAACCCGTGTCTCTTGCATCTCCTGGATTCTCTGGCAGATTCCCTACCACTAGTACCACCTGGGACGCCCCATTTAGTGAAATGATCAGAAATCAGGAAACAGGAATAAAGGGGAGAAGAAGCAAAGACCAGAAATCAGCTTTGAGTGATTAGAAACTAGTAGTGCTACTTTCAGCCCACTCCAGTATTCTTGCCTCGTGAATCCCATGGACAGAGGAGCCTGGCAGGCTACAGTCCATAGGGTCACATGACTGAAGCAACTTAGCATGGCATGGCATGGCGCTACTTTAATCCTTGTGTTTCTCTTAGGAACTAGAAGAAAAGCTGAGCTTTTTTAAAAAATGTTTTTTATAAATCTAAAAGCAACAATAATGAAAGGATTGTGTTGCTGTGTCTATGGAAGTGAATTTATAATAACATGTAACTTATAACCAAACTAGCAAGATAATCTCAATTATGTCTTTTTCTTTCCTGTTTGTCATGAAACTTCAGTGATTATTATATGTTCAGTACCTATAGGCCTGGCATGTTTCCCAACACAAATATTCCATAACCTGAAAGGGACACTTAGAGGCTAAACTAGTGAAAGATCTTACTTTTCCCTTTGCCCCCCTCCATTAAAAAAATATATTTATTGAATGCCTGCTGTGTCCTGAGAAGTATGTTACTTGCTGAGAATATATAGACAATTTCTGCTTTCAGAGAATATAAGAGAGACAAATATATGGATAATTATAACAAAAATTATTTATACCCCTGTATGTAGAGGTATATACAAAGTGACTTTGAAGCACAGAAGAATGGTACATAAGTCAATCTAAAGTACAGAAAGGTAGATGTTCATGGAAGGCTTCCTAGAAGAAGAGGTTTATAAACTGAATTTTGTAGGAGTGGGAGTTAGCCAGATTAAGAAATAGATGGAAAGGACATTTTAGGTAGCTAGAACAGCAAATGCATGGGTAGGAAGACCTGGGCAAATATGTCATAATTTAGGAATTCCACGTGGTTTGGAATAGGACTGACAACAGCAGCCATGGGAGAGTGGTGAGAGAAAAGTTTAGGTAGAAAGATGAGGCACTGGTGCAGCAGCATGGATGGACCTAGAGATTTTCATACTGAGGGAAGTAAGACAGAGAAAGACAAATATATAATCTATAAAGAAAGGCATTGGGCCAGGTATCGAAGTGTTTTTTATAAACTGTGAAGAACCCTATCAGATTTGTGTTTTTATAAAGGTCATGGTGGCACTGCTGTTGAGACTAGATCAGAAAGGGACAAAACTGAGGTAAGTAAGAAGGAAATTATTACTGTCCCAAAGACACATAAAAGATGTCGCTTTTGAATGCTGTGATCCACAAATTCTGTCAGACTGGAAAGATTTATAAGATTTTTTTAAGGATATAGAAGATTTTTGGCCCAAGTGAATAAATCCCAGAAGAATCATTTTATCTTTTTTCTTTTTCATTCACTACAAATTAACACAGTAAATTTGGTTGTCGGCAGTTGGGTTTTAGATAGGTGGTATTCTGAAGGCTCTTGGTGCCTAGGTCTGGGAACAAGATGAAAACGGGTAAAAGTACTTAATAGCTAATTGGATCTTGTTTGATTTAGGACTTTTTCAACAAAAGACATTATTTTATTTTTAGGATGAAAAAACAATAATCAAATTTGCCTCTTGAAAGATTTTATTTAGTGACTCCATCTTTATAGACTTGGTAGCCCTAATAAAGATTAGCTTTTCTGAAAGGTTAAGCTAGGAAAGGTTAAACAAGAAGGCAAAAAGTGGTTGTCTGAGGAGGCCTTACAAATAGGTGAGAAAAGAAGAGAAGTGAAAGGCAAAGAAGAAAGGGAAAGATATGCTCAACTGAATGCAGAGTTCCGGAGAATATCCAGGAGAGATAAGAAAGCCTTCTTAAGTGAACAATGCAAAGAAATAGCGGAGAACAAGAGAATGGGAAAGACTAGAGATCTCTTCAAGAAAATTAGAGATACCAAGGGAACATTTCATGCAAAGATGGGCACAATAAAGAACAGAAATGGCAAGGACCTAATAGAATCAGAAGAGATTGGCAAGAACATACAGACAAATTGGACAAAAAAGGTCTTAATGACACAGATAACCACAATGGTGTGGTCACTCACCTAAAACCAGACATCCTGGAGTGTGAAGTCAAGTGGGATTTAAGAAGCATTACAACAAACAAAGCTAGTCCAGGGGATGGAATCCAGCTGAGGTATTTTAAATCCTAAAAGATGGTGCTGTTCAGGTGCTGCACTCAATATGCCAACAAATTTGAAAAACTCAGCAGTGGCCACAGGACTGGAAAAGGTCAGTTTTCATTCCAATCCCAAAGAAGGGCAATGCCAAAGAATGTTCAGACTAGTGTACAGTTGTGCTCACTTCACACGCTAGCAAGGTAATGTTCAAAATCCTTCAGGCTAGGCTTCAACAGTACGTGAACCAAGAACTTCCAGATGTTCAAGCTGGTTATAGAAGAGCCAGAGGAACCAGAGATCAAATTGCCAACATCCACTGGATCATAGAAAAAGCAAGGGAATTCTAAAGAAAAACATCTGCTTCATTGACTATGCTGAAGCCTTTGACTATGTGGGTTACAACAAACTGTGGAAAATTCTTAAAGAGATATGAATACCAGACCACCCTACCTGTCTCCTGAGAAACCTGTATGCAGGACAAGAAGCACCAGTTAGAACTGGACATGGAACAACAACAGACTGGTTCAAAATTGGGAAAGGAGTATGACAAGGCTGTATATTGTCACCCTGCTTATTTAACTTATATGCAGAATACATTGTGAGAAATGCCAGGCTAGATGAATCACAAGCTGGAATTAAGATTGCCAAGAAAAATATGAACAGACTCAGATATGCAGATGATACCACTCTAAAGAGAGAAAGCAAAGAGGAATTAAAGAGCCTTTTGATGAGGGTGAAAAAGGAGAGTAAAAAAGCTGGCTTAAAATTCAACATTCAAAAAATGAAGATCATGGCATCCGGTCATATCAATTCATGGCAAATAGTGGAGGAAAGTGGAAACAGTGGCAGATTTGTTTTCTTGGGCTCCAGAATCACTGTGGATGGTGACTGCAGCCATGAAATTAAACGACACTTGCTCCTTGGGAGAAAAGCTATGACAAACCTAGACAGTGTGTCAAAAAGCAGACACATCACTTTGCTGACAAAGGTCCACAGTCAAAGCTGTGGTTTTTCCAGTAGTCCTGTACAGATGTGAGAGTTGGACCATAAAGAAGGCTGAGTGCTGAAAAACTGATGCTTTTGAAGTGTGATGCTGAAGAATAATCTTGAGAGTCTCTTGGACAGCAAAGAGATCAAACCAGTCAATCCTGAAGGAAATCAACCCTGAATATTCATTGGAAGGACTGATGCTGAAGCATCATTGAATTACTGGATGGAGCAAGTTTGATAGAAACACCATTTGTATAGTCACCCTTGGTTCTTTTGCGGAATTACTGTTGACTCAGGATGTAGCCAGGTGTTCATTACTCAGAATTTTTATTTAGTAGAAGATGAAGTGTGTATTCTCCTGCACATGTACCGGAAAAGAATGTTTAAGGAGATTTCCTGTTGGAAATTTCTGAATAACTGTTACAAATGTTATAGCTATCATCAGGCATGAATTGTATTTCCACTGGATATGTGGCTGAGTATTGGTAATTAGATTTCTTTCTTTCTCACTGTCTTAAAATGAAACTGAGGGCCAAAGAAGTTAGAGTTATGAAAGCGAGAGAAGGAAGGAGAGAAGTGATATTGGCTCAGAGTCATCTCTCTGAGTCATCAGCAGTGAATGCCGCTTTACTGGAGAACATCCAGTGCGTCAAAACCCTGTGATGGGCAGCTCCTTAATTCTGACTGGTCAGTTTCCACACATCATGGATACCTCCAGGTTCCTTAGTGGAGGCCATTTGGGACTTAGTTTTTTGGATATTATGTGGTTTTATAAAATATTTTTGTCTTTAAGATAAGATTTCTCAATCACTTTCACTATAACTACATGAAAAAAGTACTATTTGGAGTAGAAAGAATATTAAATGGATGTTCAGTACGATGGAGGTTGTCGGTTTTCAAGCAATAACAAATGGATGTAATTCTACATAGATCTTTACACTGAGATAAAACCATCCTTTAGGCTTTAAGTTGTTATTAATAGTCAAAGGATTTACTTATGTGTTACTAGGAAAGGAAATAGTAATTCAGCTGTTAAAGGAAGAGTATCAAAGATTGTGAGTATAAATAGCTCAGTAGTTGTAACTGAATAAAAGGAGACTTTTTTAAACTGTCAGTGTTTCTTCAGAGTATACTGCCTTTAGTAGTTGATGTTTAGTAGTTGGTGGCATGGAAAATGGATACCACATGCTGATGAAATACTCTGTTTTGTTGTTAGTGGAAGACTTATAAGTGTGCTTTAAAAATCCTTTGGGTTCGCCCTGTCTGATAGAACTTTGTGCAGTGATGGAAATGTTCTAGATCTGCACTGTCCAGTGTGGTAGCCGTGTGTGAAATGTAGCTAACACAATTGAGAAACTGAACTTCAAATTGTGTTTAATATAAATGTATTAGTATTAGTGTAGATAAATAATCATATGTAAGAGGGACCGCAGTGTTAGCGTATCTTTTAAGTATTTGAGAACTGACCAGCCCATTTGATAACCCTTACTTCACTGACCAGTCATTAAAATATACTGCAGTTGCAATTAATATTTATTTTTAGTACATTAATTGAGGAATGTGTTGCAAAGGTCTCTTTACATATCATCTTCCCAAAGAGGCCCTTCTGCTTGCACAGTTTATAATTTATTCCCTCTCTCTCAGCCCGTCCTATTTCCTTTCCCTGAATAATTTTTTTTATAGCAGTTATCACCATCTAACACACTAGAAAGAAGGCGTAGATTTTTCCCTCTTTGTATCTGGTGCAGTGTTTCCAAAACCTAGAACAATACCTAGTACTTGAGAGGTGCTCAGGAAATATTTGTGGGATGAATAAATGAGAATTTTGGCTTCCCAATAATAATACCCTAATTCATTATGCACTTATTTTACATTCTATGGCGAGCATTGAGTTGGATTAACTATATTAAGTGCACCGTGGCCACTGTTCTCTGTAATAAAACATTTCTTGGGACCATTATTTGAAACAGAACACTGAATTGGTTAAGTCATTAGTTTGACTCTGCTGTAGAATTTCAGAACTCAAAGGAAGCTTGGCAATAATTTGATCCAAATACCTGATGTCGCATAGTGGGTTAAAGTTTCATCAGTGTCATTTTTATCCTCTTCTCATTTCCCTTTTTCCCCCATCCATAATTGAATCTTTTTGCTCAATTATTTTTTTCCACAACCGCTCATCTCCATTCAGCTAATGCTCGTTTTCATCTAGGCTTACCTTTCCCACTGACTCTACTCTACTGTGAAGACCTACCTAGTCCCTTAACCCAGGCAGAGAGAAACCCTTTGTCTTTCTTAACTGCAACTTTCCTGTTCATTATAATTTTTATAACTAACTCCTCAAATCTAGAAACATCTCCTGACCACTAGGGCACCCTTAAGTACTTACTGTCTTTGAAAAAAAAACCTTTAAGAGAAAACAAAAAGAATTTCAATAGCTCCAATTCCCTATCCTGAGGTCTTTTGTTCCATGGATCTGAAAGCAGTCCTGCTGGCATAATTTCAGTTTCTTTCTCCCATAAACACAGCCCAACATACTGTAGGCTTGTAAAAATTACATTACTTCATGCCTGTCATATACATAGCCTTGGTGATGTAGAAGCACGTTAGAACCTTTCCCATTTTTTAAGAAACTGTGATGCTTAAATGTAAACATTGTGGGGTCATTTAAATATGTAAAGAATCTTAAGTGGGGCAAGAAGAAGCCAAATATATTAAGCACCTTCAGTCATCAGACTATAATTTAGAGATTTCTCTTATTTAATCCTCACAAAAATTCTGTATAATTGTCTCTATATCATATAAGTAACTTGTTCAGAGTCTTAATCAGTAAATGTAAAAGCTGAAATTTTCCACAGTTACATATATGTAATTCCAAAACCTTGCTTTTCTCTCTGGTAAGCCATGCAGCCTTCTGGAAGTGGGGGCAGGCAAGGGACAAGAGTTGCTGTATTTGATGTAGAATAGGTGGCAGGGGTGTTCATTTTTTGCCTCCAATGAGCGAGTCACAGAAAGAAAGCAGTGTTACTGGGAGTCAGGGATGGCAGTACCAGTGGCACCCCCTTAAATTAGCCTCTGTCTTTCAGCCTGTTCTTCCAGTTAGTTCACTTGAAGTAGACGTGCTTTCTGCTTGAGCCCAGCAGTTGTGATTATATGAGGATCTATGTAAACATTTACCTGACACGTTTGTTTTCTTTGAAAGTTGTTACCACTTGCACAACAGTAAATTCTCAAAAACCATCCTAAGATGCCATTTTTCCCCCATGGGATTGAGAGAGTTTCACAGCAATTCTCAAGATTGTTTGGAATGATGAATTAGTCTATGGTCTTTATATTTATTCCATCCTTCATCTGTGATACTTTTCACCTTAACTGCCTTTTGTTACTTTGGGGTTGGCCAAAAAGTTCCTTCAGGTTTTAGGTGAAACTAAAAGACACATTTCTCATTTTCACCAAGAACTTTATTGAACAACATGTTCACCATTTGGTTCCACTGCCTTCTGCTATTTTTCAGGCAACCTTATAATTCCATCTTCTCAAAGCTTTTTTGTCTTTCTGAGCAAAGAACTTTTCCAGGTGCCTTCTACAGTCTTCCAGGGAATTGAAATTTTTTTCCATTTAGAGAATTTTGTAAAGACCGGTATAAATGGACGTCCAAAGATGCAATGTCTAGATAAATCAGAACTTCCCAGCTAAGCTGTAACAGTTTTTGCCTAGTCATCAAAGAAACATGGTCTTGCGTTATTCTGATGGAAGATTTTGTGTTTTCTGTTGATTTAATTCCAGATGCTTTTCATCGAGTGCTACTTTCATTTGATCTGATTGGAAGCAGTACTTGTCGTAGTTAATCGTTTGGTTTTCTGGAAGGAGCTCATAATAGAGGACTCCCTGTCAATCTCATTATATATGCAGCATCATGTTCTTTGGAAAAAGACCAGCCTTCATTGTGGTTGATGGTGGTTCATTTCACTTGCCCCACGATCTCTTCCATTCTACATTATTGTGCAGTGTTCACTTTTCATCACCCCTCCTCATTTGTTTTAAAAAGGGAACAGTTTCATTATGTTTAAGTGGATAATCACATGCTGAAATACAATCAAGAAGGTTTTTTTTGTTTGTTTAACTTCTGTGGAACCCAAATGTCAAATTGATTGACATAATCAAGCTGGCGCAAATGACTTTTCAGACGAGATCGGGCGCGTTCAGGGTGGTATGGCCGTAGACTGCAAATGACTTTTCAATGCTTGATTTCGATGTTTTGAGTATGTCAGGTATCCTTCACCTGGTATAGCATTAATTGTTCT
The DNA here is from genome assembly GCA_024291935.2 of Okapia johnstoni. Classification (NCBI taxonomy): domain Eukaryota; kingdom Metazoa; phylum Chordata; class Mammalia; order Artiodactyla; family Giraffidae; genus Okapia; species Okapia johnstoni. The sequence continues at coordinate 6,712,073 of JAGTYA010000024.1, read as the reverse complement.
CAAGTCACATCTCAATATGATTGCTGTCAACTTCAACTCGTCTACCTGACCTTGGAGCATAGTCCAAGGAGAAATCTCCAGCACAAAACTTCCCAAACCACTTTTGACACGTTCAGTCAGTCACAGCACTTTCTATATACACTACACAAATCTCTTTTTGCATTTCAGTTGCATTTTTACCTTTATTGAAATAATAAAGCATAATATGTTAAATATTGTTTTTATTCCATCTTTAATATTAAAATGGCTACACAAAAATTCACCAATTCTGATTTTTTTTTAATGCTTACTGATTTAACAGCTGTCACAGTGCAAGCCAACAAAATTGTTTCAAATGAAGTTAAAGACAATTGAGCGCTACTAGAGCCATCTTAAGGAAAAGACCTAATGAACTTTTTGTTCAACTTATAGGTGCTATGAGCAAAGCGTAAAGTTGAAGAATGCTGTTTCTTCCATTGTACTGAAAATTAATAAATACTTTTTGCATGTCCACTGTGCACTAAGTTGTACCAAGCACTGAGGGTTTCAGTATAAATACATCATGGTTCCTGCTCAGTAGAGAAGTCTCAAGGTCACTGCAATTTGTCAGTTGCTAAATTGTTTCTCATTCTTTGCAACCCCATGGACCGCAGCGTGCCAGGCTTCCCTGTCCTTCACTACCTCCTGGAATTTGCTCAAACTATGTCCATTGAGTTGGTGAAACCATCCAGCCATCTCATCCGCTGTCAACCCCTTTTCCTCCTGCCCTCAATCTTTCCCAGCATCAGGGTCTTTTCCAGTGAGTCAGCTCTTCACGTCAGGTGGCCAAAGTATTGGAGTTCAGCTTCAGCATCAGTCCTTCCAATGAATATTCAGGGTTGATTTCCTTTAGGATTGACTGGTTTGATCTTGCTGTCCAAGGGACTCTCAAGAGTCTTCTTCAGCACCACACTTAGAAAGCATCAATTCTTTGGCACTCAGCCTTCTTTATGGTCTAACTCTCACATCCATACATGACTACTGGAAAAACCATAGCTTTGACTATACAGACCTTTGTTGGCAAATTTAGGGTGATATATCTGCATGATCAGTCGTGGTTGGCTCTTTACTCTTACAGTGTTATGTCTTGCTGCCTTGATATTTTTCTCACCTCTGTTATTTCTTCTATGACTGACTCAGATTTTAGAAGTCACTTAATTCACAATATTTTCTCTGATCACTCAGGAGAAAGTAGATACCTCCATGCCCACTAGTATGTGTGTAGCACCTAGGTACTTACCATGCTCTGTTGTAGATTCTATTTCTTTGAACTGTAAGCACCTTAAGGACAAAAACTATTGTTTTTAGTTCCAACACATTGCTGGGCACATAATCAGTGATCAGTAAATCTTTGTTTGAATTCTGGTTGAGTAACTAAGAAAAGGCTTGTAGTAGTGGAAGCAACATTTGAACCAAATCTTAAAGGATGCGTAGGAGTTCCCTAGGTGGATAAGGTAAAGAAATTCCAAACCAAGGGAGAGGTTTATACAAATAGATGAGACAATGAAGTGTTTAAAGTAACTCGCAGGGCTTTCTAATTTCCACATGGAATTTGAGATATAGGTTACTGTAGGATGTTATGTCCTGTTCAGACTGATGTTTGAAGCTGAAACTCCAGTACTGTGGCCACCTGATGCGAAGAGCTAACTCATTTGAAAAGATCCTGATGCTGGGAAAGATTGAAGGTGGGAGGAGAAGGGGACGACAGAGGATGAGGTGGTTGGATGGCATCGCCGACTCAATGGATATGGGTTTGGGTAAACTCCAGGAGCTGGTGATGGACAGGGAGGCCTGGCGTGCTACAGTCCATGGGGTCGCAAAGAGTCAGACACGACTGAGCAGCTGAACTGAACTGATCTCCTGTTCAGAGCCAGCCAGAGTAGATAGAGTTAGGTGGTGGAATAAAGAATAGAAAGCTGCTCCCTCCCTCAATTATATATCCAGAAGTTGAAAATTAGCCTTTCATTTGAATATGTGTCTGTTTGAGCTGTTAATTTCTCTCCGTGGACCTTTCCCAGAGGAAAGTGATTTTCTTCTCAACCTCTCACTAAAGTTCCTTCTTGAGACATCTCAAACTTAAGAAAGTGGTATGCTGAATTAAGCTGAGGGAAATGTGATTGAAATAGTGAAGAGCTCACTCTCCTAGGTAATCCAATTTATACTGATACTTCAGCATAAAAGTACATTTATATGGAAGCATTACACTTTTTTGATTCATATTGTAAACTACTGAAAATATAAAGCATGTTGTCACATTATTGTCTGATGTGCTGGCCAACAGGAATTGAACCTGTTGTAAACATCACTAAAGGTTTTGAGTGCTCACCCTTGTTTGCTTAGAAACAGTTCTTCAATAAAGTAAGACTGGTTAGAGGGCTTCAGTTTCTCTCTAAATCTAAGCTGTGGGGTTTCCCAGGTTGCTCAGTGGTAAAGAATCGGCCTGACAATGCAGGAGACACAGGAGACACAGGTTCTATTTCTGGGTCAGGAAGATCCCCTGGAGGAGGAAATGGCAACCCACTCCAGTATCCTTGCCTGGGAAATCCCATGGGCAGAGGAACTGAGGGCAACAGTCCATGGGGTTGCAAAGAGTTGGGCACGACTGAGTGACAGCACACACACACACAAATCTAAACTGTAGCTTAGATTCCTTTGCATACTATACTTCATAAGGCCTCTTTGCTCTTTCCCTAAATAAAATAGGAAGAGATTCACAAATTTAAATCAGCCACTTGCCCCATTCCTTGAGGCAGTAATCTGTGGAAGAAAAGTATTCTAAAAGAAAGTATCTTATTAAGTAAGTAAGTGTTAGTCGCTCAGTCGTACCCAACTCTTTGCGACCCCATGGACTGCAGTCCACCAGGCTCCTCTGTCCATGAGATTTTCCATGCAAGGATACTGGAGTGGGTTGCTATTTCCTTCTCCAGGGGATCTTCCCAACCCAGGGATCAAACCCAGGTCTCCTGCACTGCAGGCAGATTCTTTACCAACTGAGCTACAAGGGAAGCTTATTAGATAACTCTTAAGAGAGAGTTGTCTACTTCTTACAAAGTTGAAGTGAGAGTTGCCTTTGCATTTCTAAAATATAATGCATGGAAAACTAGAATGAACTCAAGGCCTTATTGTTAAATTTTAAAGCCATCGGGGGGCCAATATCTTCCCCTCTCCCCACTTGTCTACTTTTGTTGTTACAGAGTAAATATTGAAGACTCTCTAGCTATCTAGGGATTAAGACTTTGCTTTCCAGTGCAGGGGGTACAGGTTTGATCCCTGGTCAGGGAGCTGGGATCCCACATGCCTCACCACCACAAAACCAAAGCATAAAATCAATATTGTAACAAGTTCAATAAAGACTTTAAAAATGGTCCACATCAAAAAAAAAAAAAGAACATAAATATTGATTGTTAAATGAAACTGAAACATGCTGCTTAGGGAACATTTGGTGGTTTGGTACATCAGTTCAGTACAGTCACTCAGTCGTGTCCGACTCTTTGCGACCCCATGGACTGCAGCAGGCCAGGCTTCCCTGTGCATCACCAACTCCCGGAGCTTGCTCCAACTCATGTCCATTGAGTCAGTGATGCCGTCCAACCATCTCATCCTCTGTCGTCCCCTTCTCCTCCTGCCTTCAGTCTTTCCCAGCATCAAGGTCTTTTCCAGTGAGTCAGTTCTTCCCATCAGGTGGCCAAAGTACTGGAGTTTCTGCTTTAGCATCAGTCCTGCCAATGAATATTCAGGGTTGATTTCCTTTAGGATTGACTAGTTTGATCTCCTTGCTGTCCAAGGGACTCTCAAGAGTCTTCTCCAACACCACATTTCAAAAACATCAGTTCTTTGGTGCTCAACTTTCTTTATGGTCCAACTCTCATATCCATACATGACTACTGGAAAAACCGTACCATAGCTTTGACTAGACAGACCTTTGTCGGCAAAGTAATGTCTCTGCTTTTTTAATATGCTGTCTAGGTTTTTCATAGCTTTTCTCCCAAGGAGCAAGCGTCTTTTAATTTCATGGCTGTAGTCACCATCCATAGTGATTTTGGATACCAAGAAAATAAAGTCTGTCACTGCTTCCATTGTTTCCCCATCTATTTGCCATGAAGTGATGGGAGCAGATGCCATGATCTTTGCTTTTTGAGTGTTGAGTTTTAAGCCAACTTTTTCACTCTCCTCTTTCACTTTCATCAATAGGTTCTTTGGTTCCTCTTCGATTTCTGCCTTAAGGATGGTGTCATCTGCATATCTGAGGTTATTGATGTTGCTTCCAGCAATCTTGATTCCAGCTTGTGCTTCATCCAGCCTGGCATTTCACATGATGTACTCTGCGTATAAGTTAAATAAGCAGGGTGACAATATACAGCTTTGATGTACTCCTTTCCCAGTCTAGTTTGGTACATAGGTGACAGAATTAGAATTTCTCAGAGATTTGTCATGGTTGTAGAGTATGGACTTCCTTGGGAAATGATTCTATCTTTAGGAAATAAATATATCCTTAGCCATTTTTACAAGAATCAAAGTGAGTCCTGGAGTTAGAATCAGGAGACTTGGGTTTTGGTGCTGTCTCTGAGCAAAGCATTTAACCTCTTGAACTTTCAGTCCTTCTTTTATAAAGAGTAGGAGATTGAGCCAGATGATCACTAAGATTCTTTATTTAATCTTTGAGTTTATTGTGCATGCATGCTCAGTCACTCAGTCATGTCTGACTCTTGGCGACCCCATGGACTGTAGCCCTCTAGGCTCCTCTGTCAATGGGGTTATGCCGGCAAGAATACTGGAGTGGGTTGCCATTTCCTCCTCTAGGAGATCTTCCCGACCCAGGAATCGAATCCGAGTCTCCTGCAGCTCTGGCACTGGCAGGCAGATTCTTGATCTCTGAGCCACCTTGGAGGCCTTGGGTTTATTACTGTTTTCAAATACCCAAGATTAGCAGTGAGCCAAGTCAAGGTGGGCATTTAAATTTGGCAGATGGTAAACAGTAGCCATATGAGATGAGGATCCTTAAATCTATCTGTTCTACTCTTTTTAAAAAATTTATTTTTGGCTATGCTGGGTTTCCATTGCTGCACACAGGCTTTCTCTTCCCGAGGTGCATGGGCTCCTCACTGCGGCGACTTCTCTTGTGGAGCCCTAGAGTGCAGGCCCAGTATTTGCAGCCTGCGGGCTTTGTTGCTCCGTGGCATGTGAGTTGTTCCTTGACGCAGGGATTGAACCCATGTCCCCTGTGTTGCCAGGCAGATTCTTAATCACTGGACTATTTGGAAACTCCCTGTCTGTTCTATTCTTGTATGGTTCTGTCAGCATGAACTAGATTCTATAGTACAGTTTCCGGGCTCTGTGTGTGTGTGTGTGTGTGTGTCCGGGCTCTGTGTGTGTGTGTGTGTGTGTGTGTGTGTGTGTGTGTGTGTGTGTGTGTCCGGGCTCTGTGTGTGTGTGTGTGTGTGTGTGTGTGTGTCTCTGTGTGTGTGTGTGTGTATGTGTGTGTGTGTGTGTGTTTAATGTGCCTGGTTTGAACTAATTCATGATACTCCACACGTCTGGGCCATCCCATCTGCTGGATGTTTCTGTGCACCAACCCTGATTGTGTTCAGACTTCCTCCTTGGCCTGCTTCTTCCAGTTTGCTCTCTGTATTCATGGTACAGAAATGTCATCCTCTTCCGTTTCTGACTAACCTTTTGGTAATGGCTGGGTTTTCTGACATGTACTTTGTCTGGCTGTTCCTGACCTAAGCTCTCCTTTTTTATTTGTTTTTTCACTATAACGACAATGATGAGTATTGCTTGCGTTTATTGAGAGCTTTCCATGAGCCAGACACATTATAAAGTGCTGTATTTCTGTTCGTGTCATTTAATCCTTACTACTGCCTTGTACTGCTAAGTATTGTTATGCCCACTTTACAGATTGGGTAACTGAGGCCCAGGGAGATGAAATAACTTGCCTAGTGTTTGCACATAGTAATAGAGCTGAAATTAAAATGTTAGTCTGCCTCCAAAGCTCATCTTCTTAAACTATATGCTGTGTTGTCTTCATGATGATGATAACTATGATATGTTGAGCATCTCCTAGGTCTTGGGGAATGTTTTTCCCACCTTTGCTTCCGCATTTTGCAGTAGTCAGAGGTGCTATTGCACATGGTGTGCTTTTAGGCTTATAAATGTAAGGGCCAACTTTGAAGGTATTTGACATTCTTAGGTTGGAGCATTCTTTCAATGTAAAATTTCAATGTATTTTTCCTTTTATTCTTTCCAATTTTAATGGTCAATATCATAATTTTTTTACTACTATTACTAACAACTGATTTTTGTCCAAGTGTACACATTTTTTTCTTACTGATGCCTTAGCATTGTCATTTTCTTATTCCTTGGTGGTGCTTTAGTCACTGAGCTGTGTCCAACTCTTGCAACCCCAGGGACTGTAGTCTCCCAGACTTCTCTGTTCATGGGATTCTCCAGGCAGGAATACTGGAGTGGGTTGCCATATCCTTCTCCAGGAGATCTTCTCTAACCTAGGAATCAAACCCAGGTCTCCTGCATTGCAGGCAGATTCTTTTACCGATTCAGCTATGAGGGCAGCCTCTTATTCCTTACCTTGGCTATTTAATCAAAAGCAGATAATAGAGGGAATTTCTTGAAGGTTCAGTGGTTAAGACACCACATTTCCACTACAGGGGGCACAGGTTCAATCCCTGGTGGGGGGACTAAGATCCTCATGCTGCAAAGCATGGCCACAAAATTTAAAAACAACAACAACAACACATAATAGAGATAAGATAATGGGGAAAGAAGAGCAGTGCTAATGAAAGGCAAAGGGAAAATCCAGATACTAGAAATCTTCCTGGAATCTGAGTTTGCAGAACAAAGATTTACGCTAAAAGCTCAGTTTCAGGGGTAGCTGTCTTTTGTTAAAGGAATATTAGGGCTTTGACAAACACAGGATTTGACCTCACTAGCTTTAGTATTCTTATCTGATATTAAGGTAAATAATATAGTCTTCACAATTCCTATTTAGTTGTGGTGATAATTAAAGGATATAGATAGTGTAAAACTCCTTAATATAGTGCTCAAAATTATTAGTTCCCCCTTTACCATCAGATGTTAAATTCATTAAGTTGTGTCCTTAATATTTATGTATTTGGCTGTATGTAAATTAGTTAATCTGAATAAAAGAAAAATCAGCATGCAGGCTAGCCCTTCCATTGCTGCCTGTGGTTAGCTGATACTGCCTATATGTTGTACGCAGCATTCAGGGCTCAGTTCAGTTCAGTTCAGTCGCTCAGTCATGTCCGACTCTTTGCAACCCCATGGACTGCAGCATGCCAGGCTTCCCTGTCCATCACCAACTTCCAGAGCTTACTGAAACGCATGTCCATCAAGTCGGTGATGCCATCCAACCATCTCTTCCTCTGTTGTCCCCTTCTCCTCCCGCCTTCAATCTTTCCCAGCATCAGGGTCTTTTCAAATGAATCAGTTCTTCGAATCAGGTGGCCAAAGTATTGGAGTTTCAGCTTCAGCATCAGTCCTTCCAAAGAATATTCAGGACTGATTTTCTTTAGGATGGACTGGTTGGATCTCCTTGCAGTCCAAGGGACTCTGGAGTCTTCTCCAACACCACAGTTCAAAAGCATCAATTCTTTGGTGCTCAGCTTTCTTTATAGTCCAGCTCTCACATCCGTACATGACCACTGGAAAAACCATAGTTTTGCCTAGATGGACCTTTGTTGACAAAGTAATGTCTCTGCTTTTTCGTATGCTGTCTAGGTTTTTCATAGCTTTTTTCCCAAAGAGCAAGCGTCTTTTAATTTCATGGCTGCAGTCACCATCCACAGTAATTTTGGAGCCCAAGAAAGTAGTCTGTCACTATTTCCATTTTTTCCCCATCTATTTGCCATGAAGTGATGGGGCTGGATGCCATGATCTTAGTTTTCTGAATGTTGAGTTTTAAGCCAGCTTTTTCACTCTCCTGTTTCACTTTCATCAAGAGACTCTTTAGTTCTTCTTCACTTTGTGCCATAAGGGTGGTGTCATCTGCATATCTGAGGTTATTGATATTTCTCGCAGCAATCTTGATTCCTCAAGATTATTATTGAATTTAAACAGAAAGAGAAGTACTACAAGTTGTTGTGGTTCAGTTGCTAAGTTGTGTCTGACTCTTTTGCGACCCCATGGCCTTTAAGCCCTCCAGGCTCTTCTGTCTGAGGGATTTCCCAGGCAAGAATACTGGAGTGAGTTGCCTTCTCCAAGAGATCTTCTCAACCCAGAGATCAAACCCACATCTTCTGCATTGACAGGTGGATTCTTTACCATTGAGTCACTAGGGAAACCTGAAGTATTACATAATATCTTACAAATGTTTATTTCAATTTTACTATTTTAGTAAACCAGATTTTCAGATATATTTCTTTTTATTTTTAGAAAAGGTCTATTTGGTTGTAAAATAATGTTCCTAATGTTGTTAATTCCCAGTACACAAATCTCATTCTGCTCTGAGTATGCTCTCACAGGTAGGAAATACAGTTTTAGGGCAAGCAGTGAAGAGTCAGAATGGTCTGATTTTGAGGCAAGCCTGTGTCTAGAACATACCTTTGAATGGACTTCTGCTCCCATTAGCCTGCTTATGCATAATCCTGATGTTTTTTGTGTGATTAAATTAAAATCAAATTGAAGTCTGTGGTAGTCTCGCTTCGTGACTGGGAGTCTGGAAAGTTGTAACCCAGCTCAGTGTCAGGAAAAGTAGGTGTGGACTTTTAGGGCTGTGCCTCTCAGCAGCTAGAATGTGGTTGGCAGTCTCCTCCCCTTCCTGCCCCGGAGCTCTTCACAGTGTGCCCTCTGGAATGACAGGCATTCCTGTGTGAAGAGAGCCAGCGTGAAGACATGTTTGTGAGAACCTCCAGTGCCTGGTCCGGGCGGGATACAGGGAAACAGAAACTCCTGCAGATTAACTGACCAGTTGCCGTGTCCTGATGTCTGGCGGTGACACTGAGAGAGGACTGCACGACCCCTCCTTATGTGGATTTATCATTTAAGAAAAGTTTGCTTTGGTCCGGGACAGTTTGCTGTTGTGAGACACATCAGACAACATAATCATGGGGCAAGCTGACATCTCCAGACCGGTAAATCCAGATGGAGTTGGTGAGTAATAGAAGGCAACGAAACAAAATCTTGACAGAGGCAAGGCAGATTTACAGGTGAAGTTGAGTTTTTTATAGGAATTTGAATGTAAGGATTTTGATATTTTTAACTTTAGGATGTTTAATCACTTTGTGAAGAATAAATGAAGAAATGTAAGTTAATTTTTCATTCAGTTATATTAATTTACAACTCATAGTTTTGTTTTACTTGATCCTTTGGGACTTTTTAAAGATAATATTTCTAGAAAACCATCTGTTAATTTCTTACCCTTGAAGAAAATAAGTGCTACAAGAACTCATGGTGTTTAGAAGTCAGTGGTGTTTTACTGCTGTTTTACGGGACTTGAACTGTTGATAGATACATGTGGTATAGAACTAGAATTGTTGACTTCTGTAAACAGGACATGTTTTGTTTTGGTTTGATTTGTTTTTTTGGCTGTGGCATGAGGGATCTTAGTTCTGGAACCAGTTCCACCGTGCCTCCTACAGTGGAAGCACAGAATCCTAACCACTGAACTGCCGGGGAATTCCCAACAGGACCATTTTTAAGATTTGAGTTAATTTTTTAGACTCAGTTGTACATATTCCAAGTAAGTCTCAAGCTTCTTCCATTGTGCTGGTGTTTCCGTTTCTCATAAGGCAACACTTGATATAAACATTTCTGAAGTCAGTGCTATGCATTTGAAATGTTATTGTCTTAGAAATAGCTGGAAACCAGGCTGATCATTGTGAGTGTAGCCAGAGTTTCAAAGAATATAAGTGAAAAGAAAGTTCACTGCCACTGAGACTCGTTTTCCTAACATTGTGGGGTTTTGTATAAGACAAAGATGGAAAGGTAGAAAAGATAGATTTAAGAGGATATTCATTAAAGGGTTGTTAAATATAAACAGAGTGGGGAAAAAATCTGTGAATCATTTCTTGACATACTTTTTTAAAAAAGGTTTATACCTTCTTATACCTTCTCTTTGATTTATGAAGCACCATAAAATATGTTCAGTCCCAGGCTACTTTTTTTTTTCCCCCAGAAATAAAAAATGTTAGTGACTTTAAAGAAAGCCATAAAGTGTGGGAACACAGGTACTCCCAGTGTGTCTTGTGATTTAATGTAATTTCATTTCTAGAGGTGTGTTTTCCCCTGAGAACTTGTCAGATGAAATTCCTACAAAGTAATTTTCATGTTTTATTGAAACTTTGGCTCGTCGATACAAAGTAATTTTCATGTTTTATTGAAACTTTGGCTCGTCGATTGCAAAGTAAGCCATTCAGCCACAGATTCAGCCACTACACTGAAATCAGAACTTGACTAACTTTACCTTGATCACCAGGACTGAGTCCATATCAATTCAGTAGCTCACTTTTTTTTCCTAATGAAATATTTTATAGGTAGAAAAGGTATAGAGGAAAATATAAAGGACCCTCTGGGGCTTCTACCTATCTTAAGAGATGAAATTAAAAACAGAGATATTTCCCCCCCATCCCTTCTCTCTATGCCCACATTCCCTTATGATAGAATTTTGCTTCTTTGCTCCCAGAGGTAACCACTCTCCAGAATTTAGTCAATTCCCTTTTGGGCCACTAAATTTTCCTGTGGTTTCTACTACAAAGCTAGTTCTTTGTTAATAAGTCAGGATGTTAAATCATGCCAGGCATTTATCTATGAGATAGAAATGAAAGGTCTTTGAAAAGCAAGAAATGGGTAAGCAGGTACAACTTACTAATGAGTGGTGATATTTATGCAGAATGCCCATTTAACATCTAATACGAGACAAAATATTTCATCTCAATAGATAAAATTTGTAATCTTTTCTACCTATAAAAAAACTAGGACTCATCATTCATCAGTTTTTCTGCCTACCAACAACCCTAATAAAAGATTTCTGAAGTAGGGATTTCCCTGGTGGCCTAGTGGTTACAATTCTGGGTTTTCACTGCTATGGTCTGGTTTAATCCCTGGTTGTTGAACTGAGATCCTACAAGCCACACAGTGCAGCCGGAGGAAAAAAAAAAAAGACCTATGAAGAAGAAATAGACATCACTCGGGTACCTAACTAAGGCTTTTATATTCTCTGAGTTTAATTTTTGGATTTTATTTCCTATTATCTATGTAATTCAAAGGTAACGATAAGCTATTTTCATGGACAGACATCATTTTATCATTTATAATTCAGGATGTATTCTATTTGAGCAAATCAGGACCAGGTCTTGAAGGCTTAACATTGACAACTTTGAGGACTATACCATTGCTATAAAGTCTTTTACCAAATATAACAGTTTCTTCATGAAATTTTAAAAGCATTTCAATGGGTAGATGTCTGGTAAGAGTATTTTACAAAGTTCTTTGGAAAGATGAATGTAGAGAGTAAATTAAGACCTAAGTCGTTTGTTCAGAGTTCTCGGCCTGTACTATAAGTAGTTAGTTTTGAGCTTCAAACTTGATGGTACTAGGCTTGGCAAGCCAAGTGATGCAAAAATAAATGAATGAGTGTATTGATTTCTTATTATTTTCAAGGCACTGTGAATGTGGCAGACTCGATGGGTATAATTCTTGTCTGTGCCTTTAAGAAGTTTACTTTCTAGTTAAGAATTTATAATATTGGGCTTCGCTGATGGTTCAGTGGTAAAGAATCTGCCTGCCAATGCAGGAAACACAGCTTCAATCCCTGATCTGGGAAGATCCCACATTCCGCGGAGCAACTAAGCTCATGCACCACAACTGTTGAGCCTGTGCTGTAGAGCCCAGGAGCTGCAATTTCTGAAGCTTGAGCACGTAGAGCCCCCGTGCTCCACAACAAGAAAAGCCACCACAATGAGAAGCCCAAGTACCTCAAGTACAACTAGAGTAGCCCCTGCTTGCCGCAACTAGAGAAAAGCCTGCACGGCAACAAAGACCCGGCACAGCCAAAAAGAAACAAATAAATAAATTTTAAAAGAATGTAAAATATTAAAAGTAAAATTTTTACGTATTTTAAAATTTGTATAAGACATATTCCATTTTTTAAGGTTGTCAGATGCCCATGGCTTATAATGAAAGTATTGAGGTGTTAACCAAGAAGAGTCTGCTTTCCAATAAATAACCTTTGCAGGAGAACTCACATGCAAATTTATGAGATGTTATGTAAAAACAAGTATTTTTACTGTAGGTTCTTTCTAACAATAGGTGAGCCAGTAGAGAATTTGGATGCAGAGTAAGAATTTATGCTGTGGTGTCCCTTCAAGGAAATAAACAGTTTTCCTCAGCAGTTCATATTAAAAGAAAAATCCTAAAATGAAATATATCTATAGGAGAGGTCTGTAGGTTTACTGAGATAGGGACTTCCCTGGCAGTCCAGTGGTTAAGACTCCATGCTCCCACTGCAGGGGGCACAGATTCAATCACTGGTTAAGGAACCAAGATCCTGTAAGCCATGCTCTGTGGCCAAAAATAAAAATTACTGAGATAAAACTTTCAAATAATACTCTGTAATTCTCAATCAATGTAAAAGCTGTTTCTGTGTTCACTAGAATCCTTTACTATGTTATCATATTAAAACAAACAGCTAATTATCACGTCCCTAAATTAGGCACAAAGAATTTTAGTAAATTCTACCCAACCATTTAGTCTAGAACTGTCCTTCTCTTTCTGCCTTTCCATTCCCCCTGTCTAGCTCTTTTTTTTTTTTTTTGGCCCCATCATGTACCTTTCACTCACTAATTGCCCTCTCCCCCCTGCCACTTTTCCTTTGTATAAGGATATGCTGCATCAAAAGATATTGTATTGTCATATTTTCTCTTTGCTTCATTCCTTTTCCATCAGTATTTGATTCATTTTGCTCTGAAATTTGTTGTTGTGGGTTCTTAGACATGAAAATAGGAGTGGTTTGGGGAAAGGTGCTTTAGAAATAATACTGTTATTTGGAAGCAATGTCAGTAAGGGGATTGGTGGATGAACAAATTTTAATATAGTTATATAACAATATTAACATAGAAATGAATAATAGATGGACTAATTAAAAATAAACTTCATGAGACTTGAAAGAACACTTGGCACATGGTCATCAGAATTACCAGATGTTTTTCATACCTATTTAGATCTAAAAATAAATGCTTCTGAGAAAGAAAGAACAGGATTACTTTCTTCATGTGATGCAAGAATCAGGAGAAAGTGATAGGGGTCTGTCATGAACTCCTTAAAGGATTTTCTGTTGTTATTGAATGTAGAATACCAATCAAAAATTATTTTCTGAATAGCCCATTGTCACAATAATGTATTCCTTCTTTCTACTTGCTGGTTAATTTTGGGAGGTTTAAAGTTTGTTTCCATGAGAGAATATATTATCTGGCACCTCACTATAAAAACTTTCAACTTGCAACTTTTATCAAAAAATTATACACATCCAATTTGCCAGAGTAAAGCACCATAATTTCTTGGTGCAATTATGGTCAAAGAACTGTTTTCCTAGAGTTGGACTCTCAGACCTAATTGTACCTGCAGGTACAGAGAGAGGTACAGAAGAGAGCTGTCTTCTTGAGTGCTTTCCCAATTCTATTTCCCAAAGGTCAGAACTGTGCAGTGTTTCCAAGGGAAGTTATGGGCCTGTTGCAGACAAAGCCTGCTTTGTTCAGTAGTGGCAGGTTTTGCTTTCTGTAATTTTGTTGCAGTTTTCTAAAACAGTTTTTTAAATCCAATAATAATCCTCTTTTCAAAGGCAAAAGCAAGTATAAGTACAATAGTGTAAGTGCCATAAATTAGTGTTCTCCATTTACAGAGTTCTAATGCTGTTAAAATGCTTGTATAAAAGCAAGATCTGTTTCAAGTTAGATGGACATAAAAGGAAATTAAACAGAATCATGAGATTATAAAAGTAATTGGTCACAATATATATGTAAATCAGATCATTATGCTGTATTCCTTGAACTTAAAAAAAAAAGATAATTGGTGCCTCTTGATAATGGAGTGTGTGTATCGCATTGCACAAAGCTATGTATTTTTAAGTTTTGGACAATAACTGATTTTTAAAAGCTTTGTGGGTAAAAGAATTTTATACACTTTAAATTCTATACATTTTTAAAAACTCAATAAGGTATAAGAAATAGATCTTGAACTAAGACAGTTCCAGTAAGTTTGTTGCTTATTACTAAACCTAGTGAAGGGTAGTGGGTAAAGAAGACTCTTGAAAACTAAGTTATCTGTCAACTACAGTTGCCTGTGCCTTAACTTGCCTTCCAACTTGGATGACTAAGAAATGTCTGTAAATCAGATTCTAAAATGAACTAGGCTTACTGTTTAGCCCTGTTTTATCCTTTATCTCTAGCAAGTAATGTAGGTATAATATGTATCCACAGCAACTAGTTAATGAATACTTTATCTGAAGATGAAAAGTGCTAAGTAATTTTTTAATAATACTATACATTTAAAAATCACCTCAGAAATTCATCTGGATCAACTGAGCCTGAACTAAAAACATTGAATTAAATACTGACCAGGAAAAAACTGAGGGTTGAAGAGCGAACTGCTAGAACTCTACATCATACATAAGAAATAAGTCTAGGACTTCCCTCGTGGCCCAGTGGTTAAGAATCCGCTTTGCAGTGTAGGGGACACAGATTCAGTCCCTGGTCCGAGAGGATCCCATGTGCTATAGAGCAGCAAGCCTGTGCGCCACAACTACTGAAGCCTGCACACTAGGGCCTGTGAGCCTCAACTACTGAGCCTGTTGGCTGCAACTCCTGAAGCCCATGCACCTAGACTGTGTGCTCCACAACAGGAGAAGCCACTGCAGTAAAAACACCCACAATGTACAGCAAGTAGAGAGGAGCCCCCACTCACCGCACCTAGAGAAAGCCAGCACGCAGCAACAAGGACCCAGCACAGCCAAAAATAATACATAACTTAAATTACAAAAAGAAACAAGTCGATGAAATGTGAGGTGCTACAACTTGAAGGAGGGAGTAAGTAGTTTAAACACTGGGGCACAGTTTCAAGAACTACTGAAGCTTCCAACTCCAGACTGTAATTTAGTTAGGTATCTTGCACTCCTAATCTCCACCCCTGCCAGAAAGCACCAGGACCTCCACAGCTTTCCTAGTGGCCTGCAGCTACGTGACTTCTTTGGAATACACAACCATAAAACTATAAGCAGCATTCTACACCCTGTTTTCTGGCAAACAAAGGGAAACAAGGAGGGAAACCACCTTCTTTTGGCTCTCATGGAAAACAGAATGGGACCATAAACACATTTTAAGTTCCGTAATTAATTTAAACAGAAACAATGAGATACCCAAATGTGACTCCAAACCTGTATTTCTCCTGTGAAGTTGACAATCGGAGGGAGGTGGTTGTAAAATCAGAGTTGTTGAGAACAAATGTTTGGTTGATGTGCAAATTCGCTTATGAGTGGTTTCAAACTCAACGCTCTTAAGTCCTTTATTTAGAAGTGCAGAAACAATATTTGAGGTGTAATTGTATCATTAAAATTTTTAAAAATGGTTTCTAGACATCTGAATTATACTTTTTGTTGTATCATTTATTTATCCATCAGTTTTTCTTTCTTTCTATTGGAGTTTTCTAAGTGGTGCAATTGAATTTTCTTCATGTCAGACAAAAATTCATAGTAAGAAACCTGAACAGTTTTAATGGATTCGAGAATGCTACAGAATTAGTGGATTCAATTAGATCTAATCAGCCACCCCTATCAAGGATTTGTGCATACTTTAAAACCCTTCATTCCACAGCTGAAAAGCTCACACCTGGTGAATTTAGATTACCATTAACTTTGTTCTGTAGCTTCATGTATCACTATTCCAAATACCAAAGAAAATGGCCTTAAATGGTTTAATTTGCTTAATACTTCGGACTGTGATTTTTATGTGGGAAATAATTCATTTTTATAGGAACTTAATGTTTAGGAAGAGTTATTTTCCATTGTGTATGTATGTATATGGTGGACTTTATTAACTGTCATGGGCTCCCACTTTCAAAGTGAATTTGTTTTTGTTCCAATTATAAAAGCCCTCCATGTTCATTGTAAAAGAAAAAAACACACACACAAAATATAAGAAGCTAGAAAGGAGAAAAGCAAATATCCCATAATCCTACCATCAAATTGTGTTTACATTTTAAACTAGTTCCTTCTATTCTCCTTTTTAACGTATAGTATAGTTTAGATAATGTAATATGTGTACGTATATACCCTGTTTTTAACCTTGGATTATAATTACTCTAGAAACCTAGTTTTAATGATTATATATTGTTTTATATAAAATTTTCGGTTTATTTATATACCCATTGTTATACATTAAGACATTCACAGTTATATACCACTCTAAGTAACACTGCCAGAAAGAATATCTTTAGGCAGCTTCCATCTTCTAAAGCTGAGTCTACTAGATTTTTGTGTGAATGTTAATGAGGACTTAAGCTTTTTGATCCCGGCCCCTCTAGTTCTAAGTAATACTTTGCTAGTTTTTTGTTTTTTTTTAAAGAAGAATATATGCCCAAATGGAGTTGGATAATGGGAGGCTAATACCTGTTGCATACTCTTCAAAGTTGGATTTAGGCAGATGCTGAGTAGGTCTTCCCTGCTTGGGAATATTCTTGAATGTAAGTAGGGAAGGCTTGACTGGCTACCTCTTACTACCGTTTAATTACTTAAAGATCCTACTGTTCATATATAGGACATTTGATGGAATCAAGTTTTTGTGAATTTCCTCTGCTGTCAGTATAGTTGATTTGGGGGGAAAAGAGATGATTTACCCCTTTCCCTTTTCATTAAGAATGATTAATCTGCTTCTCTTTCTTCTTTCTCTGAAATCTTTCATCCATGAGAACACTCCCTTGATTCAGAATTTATATCTTTCAGCAGGTACCTAAGCAAAGAGTACATGGGAATAACTTTATCAACACTTCATTCTAATCAGTTATAGGTGTTACTTTTGAATAATGGCTAAAAGTTGAGTTTCTAGAGCACTCTCAAACTAGTCTCCTCTATAAATGCCTAAGAGTTAAGAGTGTGACTTCAGAGTCCTCTCTCCCACATATCTTATCAACAACATGAAGAATCTGTTTCAGCTTGAAGCAGAATCTTTATTTATTTTTTTTTTTAGCTGTGCCACAGTGGCACATGGGATCTTAGTTCCCCTACCAGGGTTCAAACCCATGCCCCCTTCCCTGGAAGCGCAGAGTCTTAACTACTGGACTGCCAGGAAAGTCCTGAAGCAAGATGGAAAGAAATAAGATGCACAACAGTCAGTGAAGAAAGACTCCAAATACAGGATATGATTCATGAATAAGAAAGAAAAATCTATAATCCAATGCAAAAATACTGTATAATAATGATCTAAATCATAAAAATTGATTGCTATATCCAATTTAAGTACAAAGTAATAAGTTCATTTTTAAAATGTATTTTTTAATTGGAGGAAAATTGCTTTACAATGTTGTGTTGGTTTTTGCCATAAAACTAATGCAAATCAGTTATATATATATATATAGATAGATAGATATAGATATATATATATATATTCCCTCCCTCTTGAACCTCCCTCTCTTCCAACCATCTCACCCCTCTAGGTCATCACAGAGCACCAGGCTGGTTTCCCTGTGTTATATAGCAACTTCCCTCCTAGCTATCTGTTTTACATATGATAGTATATATATATATGTCAATGCGACTTTCTCAATTCATCCCACCTTCTCCTTCTCTGTATCCACAACTCTGTTCTCTACATGTGCATCTTAATTCTTTCCCTGCAGATAGTTTCATCAGTACCATTTTTCTAGATTCCATGTATACACATTAATATACGATACTTGTTTTTCTTTATCCATTCTTGTTTTTCTTTATCCATTCATCTGTTGATGGACATCTAGGTTGTTTCCATGTCCTGGCTATTGTAAATAATGCTGCCAAAGTAATGACTTCTAACAGAAATGAACAAAGGATTGATAAAGTACCTGTTGAAATTTGAAGTGATTATAAGTGGGTGGCAAATTAGCTTATGTGCTAAGTCTCTCAGTTGTGTCCGACTCCTTGCAACCCCATGGACTATAACCCACCAGCCTCCTCTGTCCATGAGATTATCCCAGCAGGAATACTGGAGTGGGTTGCCATTTCCTCCTCCAGGGGATCTTCCCAACCCAGGGATCGAACCAAAGTCTCCTGCATCTTCTGCATTAGCAGGCGGATTCTTTACCACTGAGCCACCTGGGAAGCCCAAATTAGTTTATAAGGAAGCTTTAATAAGATACCTAGCTTTACTACTTGTACCCTTCATATATTTTGACAGAAAGTATCCAAAGAATGAAACATACAACAAGAAGCAGTCCAATGGTGGAGGGGAGAGGAGAGGAAAAAACCAATGAAGTGACACGTATAAAGTCCTGAAATAAATTTAAAAATTCAATCCCCAACTGAAACTGCTATACCCAGTGAAAATATCCTTCAAAAAAGATGGAATAAAATTATTCTGCTTGGGAGTGGAGAGTTGCAGGAAGAAATTAAGAATATCTGAAAAAGCAAATATTCAGGAAATACAAAAGAATAGTATTTGTTAAAACTACAATAATGTTTTCTATGGTTTATTGTTATATGTATAAGTAAAATATGACAACATGAATAATGGAGTTGAAATGTAAAGTTCTTGCATTGTTTTATATGTTGTGAAAGTACTAACTTAAATGTAGGCTGTAAGTCAAGGATTCACAGAACAAATGAGGCAAATGGAAAATAAACAGCAAAATGGTAGACCTCTAACCGCCAGCTGTGTGTAAAAGCAGTAGGTATAAATGGACTGAACATTCTAAACGACAACAGTTTCAAACTAGAGAGAAAAACAAAGCAATATAATGTTATTAGAGCAATGTAGAGAATTTCATAATGATAAAAGGGTCAATTCAACAGGAAGATACAGCTTTGAAGTATATAAAACAAGAATTAATAGAAGTAAGTAAAGAGACAGATCCACTTTCATAGGTAGAAATATCAACATACCTCTCTCAGTAACTGATAGAACAAGCTGACAACATATCAAAAAGAATATTTGTTAATGATTTGTATAACATGATTAACCAACCTGACCTAACTGACTTATATCGACCACTACACTCAATAACTGACCAACACACTATATTCCCAAGTACATATGGAACAAGTATGTTATAAATCTAGAGAAGAAAAAGAAAAAAAAACATTAATAATAAGTGGCTAGTCTCTAAAAAAATTAATAATAAGTGACTAATTCTCTTTAAAATCTAGGGAAAAATTAATGTAAACTTTTTATTTATTTGTAATTTAAATTCTGTCTGAGTCTAGGAAACACAGGGAAGATCCTCCAAATTCTTCTGTGGGAATAATTTACCTGAGTCGGAAACTCTGGAATGGTGCCATGATTTTCTGGTTTATTCAACAAAGAATTAGGTTACGGGCAGATAATGTCTGCCTCTGTCTCTCTTAACATGCAAAAGCTTTCCAGATAGTATCTGGATTTGAATTTAGCAACCTGACTGATCATAAGAATCACCTGGGAAATTTTTTGAAAACAGATTTCTAGGGCCCACCTCTTGCAGATTCCATGTTTTGAAAAGGTAACTGAACTGATTCTAAGTATTTGAACAGATTTGGGAGTCACAGAAATAATGTTCTGTTTGTCATGTAAAGTGAGGAGGAGAGAAGGGAGAATGTGAAAATATGGAAAGGAGAATGTGAGAATATGAATGAATTGGGGATAATAATAACTGGGTTAGGACTGGGTGTGGCTGAGCCTCACTGCATGATGTAAGAGGCATACCAGCTTCTAAAAGTTTAATGGATGTGAAGATTAAGCACATTTGCATAAAGCATCAAAGAAAAAAACTGTCTTTGCTTTTTGTATTCAGTGACTGGATGGCAGATGCATTCCTTTTTATCATAAGCTGTTGGTGTTTTCCACATACACTGTGACTTAATATAAACTGAACTTATTTTGAGCTCATATGTTACAGGCATAAATATGTTTGAAAGGATATCATGATTTTGTTGTTTTGAATGTATAAGAAAAAGGGGATACATGAATATGTTGTTCAATATAGTGAAGAACTAAAACAGATAAACTAAGTCCTACTTTAGAAGGTGATTTCTTGTTGTTCAGTTGTTGTGTCTGACTCTTTGTGACCCCATGGACTGCAGCACTCCAGGCTTCCCTGTCCTCCTGTATCTCCTAGAGCTTGCTCAAACTCATGGCCATTGAGTCAGTGATGCCATCCCACCATCTCATCCTCTGTCACCTCTTTCTCCTCCTGCCCTCAATCCTTCTCAGCATCAGGGTCTTTTCCAGTGCGTTGACTCATCACATCAGGTGTTCAAAGTATTGGAGCTTCAGCATCAGTCCTTCCAATGAATATTCAGGGTTGATTTCCTTCAGGATTGACTGGCTGGATCTCCTTGCAGTCCAAGGAACTCTCGAGAGTCTTCTCCAACACCACAGCTCAAAAGCATCAATTCTTGGGTGCTCAGCCTTCTTTATGGTCCAACTCTAACACCCATATATGACTACTGGAAAAACCATAGCTTTGACTATACTGACCTTTGTCACAAAGTGATGTCTCTGCTTTTTAATATGCTGTCAAGGATTGTCATAGCCTTTCTTCCAAGGAGTAAGCATCTTTTCATTTCATGATTGCAGTCACCATCTGCAGTGATTTTGGAGACCAAGAAAATAAAATCTGCCCGTTTCCATTTTTCCCCATCTATTTGCCAAGAAGGTGATTAGGTATCAAAAAGATAGTGGAAGCTGGCTAGATTGGATGTATTTTCATTTTAAGACTTTACAGACAGCAACTTCCTGTGATTTTGTTACTGCCTAAGATTTCTATAAAGTTTTTTGGCTATTTTTCTTTGTAAAAGCATCACATAGCACTTAGAATTTTTACTTTCGCATTGTTAGTTTGAGGGGTTTTTGTTTGTCTTGGCTTGGTTTTTGGTTTTTTAGAATTTTTACTTTCGCATTGTTAGTTTGAGGGGTTTTTGTTTGTCTTGGCTTGGTTTTTGGTTTTTTATATTATCTTCTCTATTACTTTTAACCAAACAGGCATTTTCCTATGTGTCTTTTGTAACTGAGTGAAGTTCAGTCATTGGGTGGGTTAGTGAGAGATTTAAAGTTTCAGTCTATCCCTGCCTCAGTAAGGAAGGCTAATATTTGAGAAAGAACAGCTTACGTTACTTAGCTCCATTCCTGAAAGTGTTATCATTAACATATGTTAAATATTATATCATGAATGCTCTGCAGTGTCTTCAGGTCTCACTGACATTCTATAATTGGTAGAATACTGTCTTAGTTAAAGCACTCACTCTTAAAAGCAGTACCACGTGTTCACGCTAGTGCTACTCTTGGTGGTCTGTCCCAGGACAGGAGCAACCAACCCTGAAAAAATAGGATCCAGCGTTATATTCTATTGCATTTCATGTAAAGAATTAGAATAGTCGAGACCCAAGATGCCCTCAAGTAAAGACATCAGTGGTGTCCTTTTCGCCTCTTGCACTTCAGAAACCAGGCCCCTGTTTTCCCCTTGTCATTTTAGGCAAAGTAATGTATCAGCAGCCATCACTGCAATCACTCTAATTACAATTGTGTAAATCTGACCTTTATCAACAGACTTCCCTAGACTCAACATCTACCAACTGAAAAAAGATTGAATTGGGCATGTGTTTCTTAAAAAAAATTAATGCTTGTTGATTGTATGTTTTCTCTTGTGAAAAAATATCTATTAAGAGGTTTTTTTAGTGCCTATATTATGCCCCTTTGTTTCTCCCCACCTTCAAATGCATTATTTGCTTCAAATGTGAAGTTATTTACAATAAATATGTTAACTTATTACGTGTGACTATGTAGTATGTGGCCCTTGATGTATTTCTACGAAGTAAAGGCCCCACTTTAATTCCAGGATTGTTATTCCACATGACTCTTTTTTTTCTTCTCCTCTAGACTTCTCCAAAGAGCCCTGGGACAGTAGGTGGAGTGCAAAGTTGTATTGTGTTGCCTTCCTGCTTTTTTTTTGTTGTTGCCTTCCTGCTTTTTATTATTATTATTATTCTTGGCCCAGTCTTGGCTGCTTCTTTCTCTGCCACTAAAGCTCACTCACTAAACCCTGCATGTGTGGTCATTATGAGGGACTCATGGCCTTTCATTTCAGTCCTGCACATTTATCATGTCAGTTATGTTTCTTGTCAAATCTTTAGAATCAGGATTGTCCCTAAAGCAATCTTGTGATAAGCAAACTGAAATCTCATCTCTACTTTAATTTTTTCCTTTGTGTTGAAGCATCTCTAACACCCCTGTCCCACCCGCCAAGTCCCTACCAGTACTCCCAAATTACCTAAGGTCTTTTTTGCAAAGGGAGAAAATAATCTGAAAACATATACAAGTAAGGTGGTAATATTTAAAGTGTTATCCCCTCCCTGACTATTTATGTCCTGAGAAAGTAGAGCAGGGAGAGGGCAGTGTTTAACAGAGAAAATGACTCACTCATTGGTGGTGGAATTCTCTGCTTCGGTGACACAAGAGATAGTGAGTATTGTTAACTGGCCTTCCCCCATGCCAAGAAGCCTACCTTGAGGCAAGATCTCATGCATATTGGGAAGAGATCCACATTTCTGTGTGCATGTGCCTTTAAGAGATTTGAGCTGATTATGATCAACTCATTGAATCTTTGTCCTAAAATTATGTGTCAGCTCCATTTGGTTCTTTTTCCCCTTAGTAATTTATCTGTTACGGATTTTGATGTCTGGTGTCCATGTGATGTCAAGGAGTCTGTCTGCATGATTATTCATCATTGCTCTGATCCTTTCCAACTACCACAGGAAGAGAGGGGAAGGGACATTATCAAGATTATGTTGAAATAATAAATTGGCTGTTCTCTTCCCTCTCTCCCTCTCATGCAACAGAAGAAATAGGTCAGCCCACTGCAGACCTAGGCATGGTCATGGACTGTGTGGAAGCAGGAGACATAACACCTCCTACCAAAAGGAAGAGCAAGTTCTCAGGCTTTGGCAAGATCTTCAAGCCCTGGAAATGGCGGAAAAAAAAAAGTGATAAATTCAAAGAGACATCAGAAGGTGAGACGTTAAAATTTATGTATATGTTCTGAGTCCAAGAGTTCCCCATTGGAAGTACCTAACTTTTTCATTCTCTTCCCAATTTTCTGTAAACCCCTATTTGAAGAGGAAATTGAATCCTTTAGAATTAAAGAACCAAGTGGTCACTCACTAAGTATTTTGGTGGAATTAATGTTTATCATTTGAGTGGTGAATGGAGCTCCTGAACTACAGCAAGTCTAAGATGCTTTTTTTTTTTTTGGCTGCACTGGGTCTTCATTGCTGTGCATGGGCTTTCTCTAGTTGTGGTGCGCAGGCTTCTCGTTGCAGTGGCTTCTCCTGTTGGGGAGCATGGGCTCCAGAGCCTGGTCTCAGTAGTGTTGGCACACGCACTCAGTTGCCCTGTGGCATGTGGGATCTTCCCAGACCAGGAATCAAACCCATGTTTCCTGCATTGGCAGACAGATTCTTAACCACCGGACCACCAAGGAAGCCCAGAGATGCTTCTTTTTTCCTATTCTGGCTACTTCCTCCCAGAAAAAGTTTGTTCATAAATATCTCATTATTGAAATTTCGATAAAAAAGGAAGGAGGGACCTTGGAATGCAGAGGACTCGGGCTCCATCCCTGGCTGGGGAATTAAGATCCCACTTGCCACAGAGCACTAAGCCCTGTCATAGCCAAATAAAAAAATTCTAAAAAAAGGAAGGAATTCCCTGGCAGTCCAGTGGTTAGGATTCCTTCCCCTCACTACCAAAGGCCAGAGTTCAGTCCTTGGTCAGGGAACTAAGGTTCCATAAGCCTCATGGCGTGGCCAAAAAAAGGGGGGATGAGCTGAACTTGTGTAGTTCCTTTTGGAAATGATGCTTTCCCAATAGCACAGGATGCCAGAGAAACTAAGTTTTAAAATTTGAAGTTTGGTTTTGTATTCTTTTCTTTCCTAAGAACAGAAAATTGAACCACTTTATTCTTTTACCTAAGGTGTTAACTTTTGTCTGCCACATTTCTGAGTATTGTTTTCTAATTTAATGTTAGTTTTAGAGAGAAAAATATCTATGCGAAAACCGAGAGAAGAGCTGGTTAAAAGAGGGCTTCTGTTGGAAGACTCTGAGCAGGGTGAGTATGCGTATACTCAGGTAGCTTATGCCTGTCTCTGCACACTTGGTCTTTGGTTCTGACGGTGTTTGAATTTTCGTTCTTTATTATTGCTGTTGTTGAGAGGGGAGGGGACTTTAAAAAGCTTTTATCATCTAGCATATATATTTTTAAAACTTGCATTAAAAAAGAAAAGGCAATCAGTAGACAAGTCAGCAAAAGCACTGAACAGACAGTTCACTGAAGAGTACATACAGATGCCCAATAAACAAAGAAAAAGGTGGGTTTCTTGCTTCATTAGTAATTAAGAGATGCAAATTAAAACCAAAATAAAAGAGCTCTAGGCATAACCTAGAAAACCTAAAATTAACCAGATGACCAAGAACAGGAATTGATGAGAGTGTGAAATAAGTGGAATTTACATACAACTGTTGTTATAAGTGTTAAAGTGGAATGATCACGTTGAAAAATAGTTTAACCTAATCTACGAAATATGTAAACCTATGTACAATCTTTGGTATATACAGAACAAAACGTGTATACATGTGTATCAGGAGATATATTATAAATATGCTCATAGCCGCAATGTTTATTAACAGTAGAGCAAAACTAGAAACAACCCAAATGTCCTCAATAGTAAAACATATAATAAGTAACTTGGGATATACATTAATAAAATGAAATGTTATATGACAATGCTAACTGTACCTATTTCCTTTAATGTGAATTTCATCAGTAATACTGAGCAATT
This sequence comes from Okapia johnstoni, assembly GCA_024291935.2. NCBI lineage: Eukaryota > Metazoa > Chordata > Mammalia > Artiodactyla > Giraffidae > Okapia > Okapia johnstoni. The sequence goes on along the minus strand of JAGTYA010000024.1, from coordinate 6,687,040 downwards.
GAAGTCAGTCATGAAAAATTGTATCATTTCTATAAGTATAAAGAAAGAACAGTGTTTGGAAATACATGATTATGTGGTTAAACTATAATAAAAACAGAAAGAAAGGATTGTAAGAGTTAGAAAAGTGATTGCTTTGTGGGGGAAGGAGAAGTATGTTACTAGGGATGCTTCCGAGGTCTGGAAACATTTCATAATATTTCCTAATGTCCATGATGCTCACTCAGGTGTTTTCCTTATGATATGTTTTTGAAATTTACAGTTCTATTTTGTACAGTTCTCTCTACTGGTGTTAAACTTGACAATAAAAAATACTAAATAATGATTAAGATATTTCTATAAAATTCAGTGCCGTACCATCTATATTTTATTTATTTAAAGAAAGCCTTTTGAATATAATTTTAAAGGTTACTTTCCATTTAGAGTTATTACAAAATATTGGCTATATTCCCCTTGTTGTACAATACATCCTTGAGCCTATCTTATACCCCACAGTTTGTACCTCCCACTCCCCACCCCTTTATTGCATATAAGTGGGCATATATTTTTTGTGGGTATGAAAACATCTAATGAAGAAAAAATAATAAATAAAACATAAAAAGTGAGGATAGTTGTTTTTTTTTTTTTTTTTTTAAGAATCTCAACTTAAGGGGTAAACATAAAATGATTTTATTTCTTCCAATAATTACCTCCTAATTTTCTATATTAAAGTCCATTTTCTTACCAAGGGGAATTAAAAAAAAAAACTTCCTTCAACCTTCCCTCCAAAGTGCTTTCCTTATCTGGCTGTGGTCTTTAACTCTGAAATTGCAGTTTAGTGGTTGGTGAAGGATCCTTGGGGCAAACATTCTCTTTCTCTTTGTACATCCTCAGCTTTGTGCTAGCTGTAGTACTGTGTCATCTTTTCTTTTTTTTATCAAATACGTCTCCATGCCCATATTGCTGCCCTAATCTTTTTTGTTAGTCTGTCATGAAGATCATGCTTTGGTATTTCAACGCTCACTGCTGGCTCAATAATGTCAGAACTTTTTCCAATGTGTGACTTATATGAAGCAGCTTATCAGAAGAGTATGACTGTAGTACACTGGTTGCATTTCATTTCTCTTCGTTAGAGCTACTTTGTATAAGACAAAATCTGAAAGCGAAGTTTTAAAAATATATCGTATTCTTTGGTTGGTGGGAGAAAGGAACCAAACTGATGGAATATTATACTCTAGGTTTTGAACCATGTGATTGTGTTGCTTATTTGCAAATTTTAATTAAATTATGTATTTATTATCTCAACTATATAAAAACTAAGCAGAGAAAATAAACTTGAAGGAAATATACTAAAATATTAGCATTAGTTATTTCTGGATGTTGGAATGGGAGTATAGAGGATTTTTTCTTTCTATTTTTCTAAATTTTCTGCATGGTAGGTAATGAGCATGTATGACTTATTTTTTCATGAGTCTATTTGTTTTTTACAGTAGGACACAAAATCTTCTAAGTATTTAGGTGGGTAACTACAATTATAATGCCTCTTTTACAGCACCTTTGGCCATTGCTTTTTTGATAATAGCTGTTCCTTACCCCATGCCCTCTCCTGTCTCACCTTTCTTGCTCACTCACCAAACCCCATACATTGCTTCCTTCTTGTTTTTCACCTTCATTCAGTCAATTTTGCTATATGCTTCCTACTGGCTTTTGATCCAAGTTATTTTTAGCCTAGAAGCAAGCTTGAAGGTCTAATTGATTTGGGAATTGTAATCATTGGACAAGATGCCCTTATGCTAACCAGAGAACTGACCTAAGCTTTATTCTGTAAGAAGAAACTGAGATGGGCCTTATGGACTGCTTATGGATCTCCAGTTTAGGTTAAAAGCAGTATTTGAACCTTGCAATTCTTTTCATACTCAGAAACGGCTTTTGGCTTGATTATGGTTCTGACTTGACTGTATTATAAAATATATCATGGACTTTCTGAGTTGGGGGTTGCAAAACACCATAGATGTTCAGGCCAGATTCTATTAATATTTCTATTCTACTCCATTAGCATTTAGTACAAACCCTTTGCATTAAATATAAGAAGTTTTACTTCAAAGTAGACAGTCCAGATTAAGTAACTTGAGAAATGACTGATCACTTTTGCTGGTTTGTGCTGAGTAGAAACTAGTTAATAATGTGTCTTAAACTTTCACTACATGTTTTTCGAAAGTAGGGGTCTTTGTTGGCTTTGAAATGATTCATTGCTTTACATTCTAGAAAGTTCTGTTTTTTGTTAAAGCTGTGCTGTATTAACATGAGTAGTAAGTTACTACATTTGCATAGCTGTTGTCATCTTGCCCCCTCCTCTGTTTTAAAATTAAAAAAAAAATACTTGTCAGAATACTTTCACTTTAGAAGTACATTTTCATTCAGTGCTCATTTGACTTAGACTTTTTTTTTTACTACCTTTAACCCAAGCTTGACCTCTTATTGAGACTGTGTAAAGAATGATACCGTCTAATTTCTTAGTACAAAATGTTGGGTTGGGGTGCTGGAGTTTACAGGGAGTATCTTCCCCTATGAAAAACGAAGAGAGTGCCTAGAGAGTAACTAGTTACAGTTCCCATGACGCTAGGAGGTGAGACAGTTTTCAGACTCTAACCTCAGTTTTTCAGTTCTCTCCTCCAAAGGAGTCTAGGTAACCTCAGCAGTAACCGGGAACATTTGTCTAATTGTGCCATGAAAAGTTCTTAACCTACAAGTGTAATAGCGATGAATGGTCATCCCAAAGCCTGCAGCCCGGTGACATTCCTGCCATTTAGCTTATAGGAATCCGTCATGTGTGTTACGTTTACCTTTGATCTTTCTATCAGTTCTCCCCCTTGCTGTCTGCTCCTGATGCCCTCAGGCACCTCTGCTATTTCTCACCTGCATTCTGCTCATTATTAGCTTTCTCCTTCCAGTTCAGTTCAGTTCAGTCACTCAGTTGTGTCCAACTCTTTGCGACCCCATGAACCGCAGCACGCCAGGCCTCCCTGTCCATCACCAACTCCCAGAGTTCACCCAAACCCACGTCCATTGAGTCGGTAATGCCATCCAGCCATCTCATGCTCTGTCGTCCCCTTCTCCTCCTGCCCTCATTCTTTCCCAGCATCAGGGTCTTTTCAAATTACTCAGCTCTTCGCATCAGGTGGCCAAAGTATTGGAGCTTCAGCTTCAGCATCAGTCCTTCCAATGAACACCCAGGACTGATCTCCTTTAGGATGGACTGGTTGGATCTCCTAGAAGTCCAAGGGACTCTCAAGAGTCTTCCCCAACACCACAGTTCAAAAGCATCAATTCTTCGGCACTCAGCTTTCTTTATAGTCCAGCTCTCACATCCATACCTGACCACTGGAAAAACCATAGCCTTGACTAGATGGACCTTTGTTGACAAAGTAATGTCTCTGCTTTTTAATAGGCTGTCTAGGTTGGTCGTAACTTTCCTTCCAAGGAGTAAGTATCTTTTAATTTCATGGCTGCAATCACCATCTGCAGTGATTTTGGAGCCCCCCAAAAAATAAAGTCTGCCACTGTTTCCACTGTTTCCCCGTCTATTTCCCATGAAGTGATGGGACCATCTTAGTTTTCTGAATGTTGAGCTTTAAGCCAACTTTTTCATGCTCCTCGAGGCTCTTTAGTTCTTCTTCACTTTCTGCCATAAGGGTGGTGTCATCTGCATATCTGAGGTTATTGATATTTCTCCCGGCAATCTTAGTTCCAGCTTGTGCTTCATCCAGCCCAGAGTTTCTCATGATGTACTCTGCATATAAGTTAAATAAGCAGGGTGACAATATACATCCTTGACGTACTCCTTTTCCTATTTGGAACCAGTCTGTGGTTCCATGTCCAGTTCTAACTGTTGCTACCTGACCTGCATACAAGTTTCTCAAGAGACAGGTCAGATGGTCTGGTATTCCCATCTCTTTCAGAATTTTCCACAGTTTATTGTGATCCACACAGTCAAAGGCTTTGGCATAGTCAATAAAGCAGAAATAGACGTTTTTCTGGAATTCTCTTGCTTTTTCGATGATCCAGCGGATGTTGGCAATTTGATCTCTGGTTCCTCTGCCTTTTCTAAAACCAGCTTGAACATCTGGAAGTTCACGGTTCACGTATTGTTGGAGCCTGGCTTGGAGAATTTTGAGCATTACTTTGCTAGCATGTGAGATGAGTGCAATTGTGCGGTAGTTTGAACATTCTTTGGCATTGCCTTTCTTTGGGATTGGAATGAAAACTGACCTTTTCCAGTCCTGTGACCACTGCTGAGTTTTCCAAATTTGCTGGCATATTGAGTGCAGCACTTTCACAGCATCATCTTTCAGGATTTCCCCTTCCAATCACTGCATAATGCGTCCTTCTCACAGCTCTCAGAGTTAATCTTCTAGAAGTCAGAGCAGATCATTTCTCTCTCCTCCTTGAATTCTTTGGCTTCCTGTTACCTACAGGATTCAGTCCAGACTCCTTTACCTGGTGTTTGGTACCTTTCATAGCCTGGCTTTTGCTTGCCTTTCCATTCTCTGCTCTTGTTTGCGTTTTCATTCCTATGAACGCTTTCTTCTGGGCATCTGTTCTCCTACCAGGCCAAACTAGTTGTCAGTTCCCAAACATGTCAAATAATCTCACACTTTCATACATGCTATTCTTTCTTCCTACGTGTCTTCCCTTATCTTGTCATTGAGTGGTAGGCTCCTGCTCCCCCTTCAAGACCCAGTTTAGCCACCACTTTCTGTGAAGCTTTTCTAACCCCATGCCACCCCCAGGAGAATTGTTTCTCCATCCCTACCATAGCACTTTACTCATTATAGCTTTTAACATTTAGTGTAGTGATTACCTATGTTTAACGAGTCTGTCTTATTCATGTGACAAAGCACACAATAGACAATCAAATGTTTATTGGAAAAGGAATTACTTCTTTTCATTACTACTGTAAATCCAAATAATTTAGATCTCAATAATCTAAAATAGGAAGAGGGTTGGATAAAGGGGATAAGAAAGGTTAGAAATTGCCAGCTCTTCTCCCTACCTGACAACGCCAGTCCACCAGTTTGCTCTTTCTTTTGGACCTTGCAGGTGGTGAGGATCCAGAGAAGTTGAGCCATGCCACATTAAAGAATGGCCATACCACCCTCATAGGGAGCGCCAGATCTTCTAGTCCAGTCCAGGTAGAGGAAGAGTCGGGAAGAATAGCAAGTCTTAGAAAGCCTGTTCCAGAAGAGGAGCCGAAGAAGCAACTAGGTAATCAACTCTGGATTTTTTAGTTTAAGAGCCATGGACCAGTCATTCTCACTTATCTCGGGGGATAGCAGGAGCCAAGGGAGAAGTAATACAGAGGGACTTCTGTTACCCTCTAGCAATTCTTCAACTAGTTGCCGCTTGAAATAGAATTTCTCCCCTCATTCTTATATTCACAAAATACTTAAATTTGTGATTCTCTACGACTGAGGTGTGTTAGTTGCTCAGTCATGTCAGACTCTTTGCGACCCCATGGTCTGTAGCCTGCCAGGCTCCTCTGTCCATGGGATTTCCCAGGCAATAATACTGGAATGAGTTGCCATTTTCTTCTCTAGAGGATCTTCCTGACCCAGAGACCAAACCCAGGTGTCCCGTACTGCAGGCAGATTCTTTACTGTATGAGCCAACTGGGAAGAAGCTATTAAATATCGGATGTATGTAGGGTTTTTCTAAACATCCCTTCTCCTTCACCGAAGGGACTCTGTGTCCAGTTGTCTGGCTCTTGTGTGAAAAATTACTATCATAACAAGCCTCTCTTACTGATTGAGAAAGCATTATATACCTAAAGTGTGTGAGGTTGGGAAACTTGGTCTGTAAACCAACCTGTACGTTAAATAATAGATGGAGTTGACCATAAGCAGTAGATGTGTTACCTTTTTCACCCTGTCTTGTAACTCTCTTTCCTTTTAAATCCCATATATTATTTCACAGGCTCCACTGGAAGCCAGCCTCATTCCGAAGCAGTTCCTGAGAGTATACCCAAACAGCCTTTACTTCCCCCTAAAAGACACTTGTCCTCTTCTGATGAAGCAAATGAAGGGCAAGCAAAGGATGCCACTTCCTCTGGCAGCTTGGCAAGACCCAGCTCGTCCGCCTCCACCACTGCCATCACCACAGCACCTGCTGCTACCATGGCTGCCACGAACCCAGCAAAAACTGTCCATTTCTCTGGCCCCGCTTCCCAAGCACCCAGGACTCTGTCCGCTGCTCTTGCCAGCACTAACACCACTGCTACCCTGAGCCTTACTCATACAGGCCCTGCCAAGCAGCCCCCTATTCCACCCCCAAAACCGACTCACAGAAACAGCAACCCTGTCATTGGTACGTAAGTCTTTAGCTTTCCATTGTTTGGGGTTTGGTTTGGTTTTAGATGGTTGTTTTATTGGAGAATTGGTACAATATTGATTTGGTCTGTGAGAGAGTTCTCTATAGCTTGTCCCTTTGAATGCCCTCAGTATAGAAAAAAGTCTTGAAAATGAGACAGATGGCTATGAATGGAAACAGAGTGGGGTCAGATGTCACTGAAATTAGGTTCAAGGTTTAGGAGATTAATATTCATTTTTCCTAAAGCAGTGTTTCTGAACTGCTGTTTATAGTTGGGGGACTAGACATATGAACAGACCACAGTGGGTTTGACTTACATGGTGAAAGGGTTTTTTGTTTGTTTGTTTTTAACCTACTTTGAACTGCCAATGCATGCCTTCCTTCAACATAAACCCAGTAGATAAAATGATGATTGTGGAGGTGCCTGTGTACCTTGTGATTCAGTATCTAGCACAGTATGTTCATGGGGAACTGCAAAGCTACTTCAACTGTCCTGATAAAATCACATTATGTCTTGGGAGAGTTAAGGATGCTACTCTTAATAAAATGAGTGGTAGAAAAATTAAAGCAGGGAAGACAGTAACTTTTTATTGTTTTAGTAAGTTTTTTATATGTACAGGAATTATATTTATATTGGTTTTCCTTATATAAATTTAGAGGAATTTTCAAGAAAGGGGGGAGAAGAAAAAAGTAGTTTCTGAAGAAAAATGATATTAGCTTTGGTACTGCTTAAAGGTTTTGTTAATGATTGAATGAAGAAAGAAAAAGTGTGCTCATTAAATGGCTAATTAACTAAATTAGGTGGAGTGACTAGAACCTTGAAAAATAGGCTTAGAATTCATTGTGAGTATAACAGGTTGGAGTAGTTTGAGAAAAACAGGATGGAGGTTATTATTATTATCGCCACCTTGGATGGATAGTGCCATGTTGACTTATCTCTGAGGATCAAGGAACTTTCATATACTTACTTTCAAAACCTCCATATGAAGTTTTATCTATTTTATCTAGTGTATAGTTAGGGCAATAAGAAAGTGAAGAAGTTGTGATTGACTCAAGGTTGCAGTTAGTGAGAGATAGAAAACAAATACAGGCCTTTCAACTCTGGAGTGCAGGCCTCTCTGTACATTTGTGTTTTCAAACTGTTGTTTATATAGGGGTTCTCCTTGTGGTCACCTGGAGGGCTTGTTAAAACACAGAGTGCTGGGCTCTGCCCTTAGAGTTTCTGATTCAGTAAGTCTGGGGTAGTGCCTGAGAATTTACATTTATGATGAGTTCCCAGATGATGCTGATGCTCTGTATATGGGAACCACACATCAGGAACCAGTGCTGTCTGTACTGTATCCTGGGCTAAACTACTATAGAGGCCACTCTTGGCCTCAGGTGAATAGCCCAAAGCAATGGGCTCTGTGACTGAGGGATTGACAGCAGTCCATGAGCAGTCCTCAGCTGAAAGAGAAAAATAGGATAGTTCACAGAGTTTTTATTAAAGTTAGATAGATTTAAAGAACTGTTCTTTAGGGAGTTCCCTGGTGGCCTAATGGTTAAGATTCCAGGCTTTCACTGCTATGGTCTGGGTTCAATTCACGATCAAGGAACTGAGATCCCACAGACTGCAGGGCCAAAAAAAAAATTATCCTTTATTCTGAAATTATGGACGTTCTTGATTCTTTGGCATTAAAAGGCCATTTCCTTCGTGAAAGGGTTATGTTCATGAGTGGTTTACTGAATATCAAGGCTTAGTTGAGGGAATTCCCTTGTGGTCTAGTGATTAGGGCTCCGTGCTTCCACTGCTGGGGACCTGGGTTCAATCCCTGGTCGGGGAACTAAGATCTCAAAAGCCATGCAGCATGGCCAAAAAACTCTTAGTTGAAAATAATTAAAATGTAAAGATTAACAACCTGAGATTGGTTGAGAATGTCTTTTTAATAATGTTGGTCCATGAAACACAAACAATTGGAAACCAGTATTTAGACATTGCTGTGTCTAACAGGCATGATAGAATTAGGACTAAGGACTAATTAGGAGTGTTGGGACTAAGGAAGGACCTCCAGAAATAACTGATGAAGGGAATTGTAACCCCTCCAGTGAACACTTTGCATCCTTCCCATGCCAAATGCTATTATCACAATGTGTGTACCAGAGGTCCTTTCCTTTTCAGGTAAATGTTTCCCTTAAATCACTAAAGGTAACTTGCTTTATCAATTCAGTTGTTAAAATACTCAGATTTGATCTTGTCAGGGTTGGATTTTGTTGTAGATGGAATAGCTAACCACTGTTTTTAGCCATTTCCAGCAACTGAACAGCGACAAGTTTCAGCCAGCCAGCAAAAATCCAGTCTACCAGAATATGTCTCTTTCATTGATCCTGGCATTTCCATTTTTGAATCCTTTTTTATAAGTATATGCAGTATTTTTCTAGAAATACCTTTTAAAAGTTTACTTATGAAGAGTGACATTAAAACATTATCAATAGCTAGACTTTTACTTTGAATACTGCCAATGGAATGGGATTTAGAGCAATTAAATTTTTTTATTTTAGGGAAACTTGAGGTGTTGCTGTCTAGGTAAGACATATAAAACCTTTGTAAACAATTGGTGGGACCAAAGTGAGGGGTTTGGGTAGAGGGTCGGAGGTTGGTGACCAAGAGAACTACTGTTTAGAAAGTTAAAAAAAGAGAAGGAGAGAACTACTATTTAATTATTTTGCCAGGTTGACCTTTTGTGACGTGACGATCCACTTCTTAAAAGCCATTTGGAGCTCTAAAAGGGACTTTGCTCAGTCGACACCTGAGACGTGTGGGCTTGGGGGGGGACACATCAGGATACATACTGTCATGGTGCAGGGGAGGGGCCTCTCATCTAATAGACACATGTTGAGGACCACTGTGCGCCAGGCACTGTGCCCCACCCTGTGAATATGCTGATAGAGACAACAGAGGCCCTGTTGTCAAGGAGCCCATAGTGTACTAAAGAGTGGAGATGGCAGATTGGACATAAAGGACAGGAAGAGGTGTGAACACTAGTGAAAAACAAAGTCAGGGGAATCCAGAGGATGGACCCTCATAAGAATGAGTCCTGGGAACTAGCTGAGTCCTTACCAGTTTGTAGTATGATCTTGGGCAAGCCACCTAACTTTTGGAGCCACAGGTTTTCCTTCTGTAAGATGGTAAAGATGATCTCTTATATAAGAATATGGAGTGTTGTTAGACAAAAGAACTTATTAGCCACATTTTTTTTTGTTTCTTTTTGTATTAACTTTATCTACACCAAGATCAAGTCATAAAACATTGTCATGTTTGTTATTAAAGAAATAAGAAATTTCTCATTAGAGTATTAAGGTAGTGGTCTTCTTACACCTCTATGTCTATTGGACCACCTACATATTTAAATATTAATTTTTTGTTTCAAGATGAGATAGAGAATAGCAAAGCCATAAAATGATACAATTACCACAGAAGATGAAGACTGAACTCAGCTCTAATTCTAGGTCTTGGGCTGGCCCCTCAAAGCACTGTAAAACCATCTTAAATTGAGGTACTGCCTTCTCTTTTCCAGCTGAACTGTCTCAAGCAATAAACAGTGGTACGTTGTTATCAAAGCCGTCCCCACCTTTACCACCGAAGAGAGGCATTCCATCAGCCTCGGTACCCACCTCAGAGTCTGCTGCTGCTGCCGCCACCACCATAAAAGCACCAAGTGATCAGAGAGAGAAGAGCACCTGCTCTGTGGGCTCTGAACCCCTGCTGACTCCCTCCCCGTCCTCCCCACTGCCTACTCATATACCTCCAGAACCCCCTCGGTCCCCTCCATTCCCTGCTAAGACTTTTCAAGTTGTGCCAGAAATTGAGTTTCCACCTTCCTTGGACCTACCCCAGGAGATTCCCCAGCAGGAAAGTCAGAAGAGGGAAGTACCCAAGAAGATGTTGGACCACAGCTTTGGGGAGCCCCAAGTACCCCCTAGGCTGCCCCCAGTCCCGCTGCACATCCGAATCCAGCAGGCCCTGACCAGCCCACTTCCCATGACTCCTCCCTTGGAGGGCTCTCATAGAGCTCATTCATTGCTCTTCGAGAACAGTGACAACTTTTCTGAGGACAGCAGTACCCTGGGTCGGACCAGGTCACTTCCCATCACTATTGAAATGCTAAAAGTGTGAGTGCCTTTCAAGCTTGCTTCTTGTTCCCTCTTTATTCTAGCTAGCCTTTCTTGGGAAAAATTACTTACAGAGAAAATGTGAATAAACTTAAATTAAGAAGTGTACTCAACAAATAAGACACGTTCTTGAATTTGGACTTTTACCCTCCTGATTTCTATAACATTGTTTCCATGGCAGAAATTTCCATGATACAGAAATTACAAACTTCTCTACTTCAGAATTAAAACCACTGTGCATTTTTATGTCATATAGAGGAAGCAGTGTAACATGCTGCTTAAGAACATTGACCTTGGAGTAAGATGGCTCTGGGTTCACATCCCAGCTCTACCTCTTATTCACTAGCTTACAGTAGTGTGTGTTACTTTACCTTCCTGCTCTTTAGTTGTCCAGCCCGTAAACAGGAATAATGCCGACCTCATAAGCTTGAGAATCAGTTAGACAAATCTGAAAGCTCTAGTGCCTGGCATATGATCTTGGTAGAGAGGGCAGAGAGAAGCCTGAAGAGACAGAAGGGGGCTCTGAAAGATGGCTCAGTATTCCAGCCCCATAGGCCGGAACTGCTCATCTTTTCTCTAGTTCATCTCTCCCCGCTCAGTCTGTTCAAAGTAGCATTGGCACTTATTCCTACTTTGTCTGTCTTTTTAAAATTCAGACAAATTGTGACTGAAGAGTAACGTTTCTTGGCAAGCTGGAAATTTGTCTTGCTAAAAGAATTGTTGTAGAGCTGTTGCAGTATCCTCCTTTTTATTTGTTTTGCTATAATTTCTTGGACTTCCTGGTCTTATTTATTTCATATCCTGGAAAGAGACAGTTTAGGAATTTGAAGTAGGTTAAGTCATAGTTTTATGCCTCCAGAATGTAAAGGGGAAAAGTTAGTTTTCATCTTTACTTCTCTTTGCTTCCTTGGTTTAAGAAATGGGTTCAGTATTTTTATTGAGTATCTTCCATGAGCCAAGTACTGTGTTAGATGCTCTGTAGTCTTCTCATTTAATCAGACCAAAGCAGACTTGCATCTTATATACAGATCATGAAGTCCTGGTGTGCCAGACATAAGTGCATTCTAGAATTTGTCTATTTCATTCTCACAACAAGCCAACAAGGTAGGTATCATCCCCATTTACATAAAAATTAGGTCACTTAAAATCTAGTAAATAAGTTGTAGCTCTGGGATTTGAACCCAGAGCCCTTCAGATTAATGACTGCTAAAAAGTTTCTTAGCAAGATTGTAAAAAATAAGGAAAAGAACTATAAATTATTTCATTCATGAACTTTTTACAGTTATTTAATAATTTGACTTGCAAATCAGTTACTCTTTATGTCTCTGAAAGGGAAATGTAATTATGTTAATTTGTTAGTCCAGACGATGAAGAAGAGGAGGAGCAAAGCCGAATATTTGCATTCGATGAAGATGTAGCATCTACCTCAGTTGTTCCTAAACTACCGCAGTGTCTGCAGGAGGAAGAAGAAGGGAAAGAGAGTGACTCTGATTCAGAAGGTCCCATTCAATACCGAGATGAAGAGGACGAAGATGAAAGCCATCATAGTAAGAAAGGGAGAGAAAGAGAAGGAGAAGGCTATATATATATATATATATATATATATAGCTGTACAGCTATGTGTGGTCTTAGCAAGTGTAAGATGCATGGATGCAGACACTCTCTCCCACCGAGTCGTCTGGCTGACTGCTGTTGGAAGCCTCTGGGAAAGACACTTGTCCCTGCTGTTCCCATCATACAAGCCAGTGAGAGGGAGCCCAGTAGACTGAGTCAATCAGGTTTTTATGTGATTAGTTTTGATTTAAAAAAATGTTTATCTTGATGGTATTAAAGAATGTGGAGTAAAGTAAAGTTGGTGTTTGGGCTTTGTGGAAAAACCAAAAGTGATACTCTCCTTCAGCCTGATAAACTTAACTATGTTCATGGTAGAAGGGAAAAGGTATATTTAACCCATCTGAGTCCATCTGCTACAAAGATTTTTAGATATCATCAGCTTTACCCCCACCTCTATGTTAGATGACTCATTGGAGGCCAACTAGAAAGCTGGGATTCTGATAATGTTTGTTCAGATTCTTACCTAGCTCCAGGTAAGGTTAAGCCTGAACCTTCTACATGTTTTTCTTTCTCTTGTGCAAAGGTGCTCTGGCCAACAAAGTGAAGAGGAAAGACACGCTAGCAATGAAGTTGAACCACAAACCTAGTGAACCAGAAATGAACATGAATTCTTGGCCTCGAAAAAGCAAAGAGGAGTGGAATGAAATCCGACACCAGATTGGGAACACACTGATCAGGTAGGCCTTTTCTTAGAATAGATTGATTTGATTTGATTGTGCTAGTATATGTGAGCTTCCCTGATAGCTCAATTGGTAAAGAATCTGCCTGCAATGCGGGAGACCCCGGTTCGATTCCTGGGTTGGGAAGATCCTCTGGAGAAGGACTAGGCTACCCACTCCAGTATTCTTGGACTTCCCTTGTGGCTCAGCTGATAAAGAATCCGCCTGCAATGTGGGAGACCTGGGTTCGATCCTTGGGTTGGAAAATCCCCTGGAGAAGGGAAAGGCTAACCAATCCAGTATTCTGGCCTGGAAAATGTATTAGAGACTTACTTGATGATGGAGCATTCATATATCCTTTTTTTTTTTTTTAATTTTAGAAACAGCATAATTAAAAAAAAAAATACATGTTGTACACAGATGGGTATCTTCAATGAATTTGGAAATTAAGAAATTAGATGGCTCTCACAGCTTTATACCATAAGATAGACACGCTGTTGTTGTTTAGTCACTGAGTCACTTCTGACTCTTTTGTGACCTCGTGGATTGTACCCTGCCAGACTCGTCTGTCCATGGGATTTCCCAGGCAAGAATTCTGGAGTGGGTTGCTATTTCCTTCTCCAGCGGATCTTCCTGACTCAGGGACGGAGTCCACATCTTCTGCATTGACAGGTGGATTCTTTACCACTCAGCCACCAGGAAAGCCCCAAGATAGACATAAGTGGGTTTTTTTTTTATTTTAGTTTCTAAGAATTCAGGTGGTTCTTAGGACAGCAAGGCTTTTCTGGTATTTATCCTGTTGCTCAGCCCTGAGGTCCCAGCCCAGTTAAATATCACACCCATAATTTCCATTGTACCTGTTTCACATGTTCCATGTAACTGCCTCCTTTCAAAGTGTTAGTATTAATATATTTTTCAAGTCACTGGAACCAAAAGCATAGAGAAACTGAATGCAAGCCAGCTTCCTGCATATGTACTATATAAGTAGAGTCCAGGTATACAGACAAGTGTCCACCTCAGATGTTTCTCTCGGTAGAGTAAGGAAAAGAAGGTGGAACTCTTGGCATAGTCCTTAAAAATAATTAAATAAGAATGCCTGTTCATTAAAATATATTCTTCTCTCCTACCTCATACACCAGGCTCTGCTGTTGGCCAAGATGGCAATCTTAATGCAGACCTGTGGCCCTCTGAGTATTACCAGAAGGTCATCAAGATTAGGAATTAGTTAAAAATGGGGATTTTTTTTCTTTTTAATTTTATTGAGATATAGTTGACATAGAGCCCTGTATAAGTTTTAACATATAGAGCATAATGATTTGACTTACATACATCATAAAATGATTATCACAATAAGTTGAATGAACATCCATCATCTCCTATAGAACACAATAAAAGAAACAGGAAAAATATTTTTTCCTTGTGATGAGAACTCTTAGGACTTACTCTCAATGACTTTGATATATATAAACATATATATATTAATTATATTAATCACATTGTATATTACCTCCCTAGTATTTATTTTATAACTGGAAGTTTACACCTTTTGACCACCTTCATCCAGTTGTGAAATGCTCTCTGAATCTATTTACCATCTGTCTCAATACAAAGATATTCATGGTAACTATACAAGATACATTTGATCTTTGATTTAATTCCTTTTTTGCTTTATTGCATAGATAGTTGCTCATCTTTGAGTATGTTTCTATGAAAAAGAACAGGATTAGAGGATTAACACTGTCTTGTTTTAAGACATATTATAAAGCTAAAGTTACCTAAACACTATGAAATTGACATGAAGGAGGATGAACAAAGAATCAATGGAACGGAAGAGAGCGCCCGGGAAGAGACTCACTCATATACGTACAACTCATTTATGACAAAGGTAGAAGGATAGTTTCATTGAGAATGGAGGATCTTTTCAACAAATGGACCTGGTACAAAAGTAGCTTTAATTCATGCTGTGTATAATATTTTAAAAATTGACAGCTTTATTTTAGACTTGAATATGAAACTATAGAATTTCTAGAATATGGTTTAGACAAAATTTTCTTAGACAAGATCTCAAAGCATGATTCTTAAGAGAAAAACATTGATAAATTGCACTTTATCAAAATTTTTTGTTCTGTGAAAGATACTTTTTCCACATGCCCCAGGGCAACTAAGCCCATGCGACACAGCTACGGAGCCCACAAACCCTAGAGCCCGTGCTCCACAAGAGAAGCCCCCAAAATGAGAAGCCTGCACACCACAACTGGAGAGTAGTCCCCACTCACCACGACTAGAGAAAGCCCATATGCAGCAACAAAGACCCAGTTCGGCCAAAAATAAATAAAAATAATAATTTTTTAAAAAATTTAGAAACAGAAATAAAGGTGGAAGAAGCAGAAGACTTTAAAAGACACATCATGAAAAAAGATATACAGATGACAAGTAAGCATATGGAAAGATGCTCAACATCATTAATCATTTGTTGTTGTTCAGTCACTAAGTTATGTCCGACTCTTTGTGACCCCATAGACTGCAGCACACCAGGCTTCCCTGTCCTCCACTATCTCCTGGACTTTGCTCAAACTCACATCCATTGAGTCAGTGATGCTATCCAGCCATCCCATCCTCTGTTACCCCCTGCTCCTCCTGCCCTCAATCTTTCCCAGCATCAGGGTCTTTTCCAATGAGTCAGCTCTTCCTATCAGGTGGCCAAAGTATTGGAGCTTCAGCTTTAGCATTACTCCTTCCAGTGAATATTCAGGATTGATTTCCTTTAGGATTGACTAGATTGATCTCCTTGCAGCCCAAGGGAGTCTCAAGAGTCTGCTCCAGTGACCTCCCTGGTGGTCCAGTCGCTAAAACTCTATGCTTCCAGAGCAGGGGGCCTGGGTTTGATCCCTGGTCAGGGAACTAGATCCCACATGCCGTAATTAAGACCAAGTGCAGCCAAATAAATAAAAATACTAAAAAAAAAAAAAATGTCTTCTACAGCACCACAGTTCAAAAGCATCAATTCTTCGGTGCTCAGGCTTCTTTATGGTCCACCTCTTACATCCATATATGATTACTGAAAAAACCATAGTTTTGACTAGACGGATCTTTGTCAGCAATTTAATGTCTCTGCTTTTTAATACAGCCTCTAGGTTTCTCATAGATTTCCTTCCAAGGAGCAAGCATCTTTTAATTTCATGGCTGCAGTCACCGTCCACAGTGATATTGGATCCTAAGAAAATCTGTCACTGCTTCCACTTTTTCCCCTTCTGTTTGCCATGAAGTGATGGGACTGGATGCCTTGATCTTAGTTTTTTGAATGTTGAGTTTTAAACCAGCTGTCACTCGCCTCTTTCACCCTCATCAAGAGGCTGTTTAGTGCCCCTTCACTTTCTGCCATTAGAATCATATCATCTGCATATCTGAAGTTGTTGGTATTTCTCTCAGCAGTATTCATTCCAGCTTATGATTCATCGAGGCCAGCATTTCACATGATGTACTGTGCATGTAAGTTATATAAGCAGGGTGATAATATAGAGCCTTAACGTACTCCTTTCACAATTTTGAACTAGTCAGTTATTCCATGTCTGGTTCTGTTGCTTCTTGACTCACATACTGGTTTCTCAAGAGATAGGTAAAGTAGTCTGGTATTCTCATCTCTAAGAATTTTCCAATTTGTTGTGATCCATACAAGTCAAAGGCTTTAGCCTAGTCAGTGAAGTAGAAAAGTGAGTGTCAGTCACTCAGTCGTGTTTGACTCATTGTGACCCCATGGACTGTAGCCCGCCAGGCTCCTCTGTCCATGGGATTCTCCAGGCAAGAATACTGGAGTGGGTTGCCATTTTCTTTCCCAGAGGATCTTCCCGACCCAGGGATTGAACCCCAGTCTCCTAGCATTTGAGGCAGAGTCTTTACCGTCTGAGCCACCAGGGAAGCCCCAGTGAAGAAGAAGTGGATGTTTTTCTGGTACTCCCTTGCTTTTGCTATGATCCAACGAATGCTGGCAGTTTGATCTCTGGTTCTTTTGCCTTTTCTAAATCCTGGTTCACGTACTGCTGAAGCCTGACTTGAAGGATTTTGAGCATAATGTGAAATGGAAAGGAATGGATAGAATACTACAGAGCAGTAAATAGGGATGAACTACTAATAATGCCTCTGCTTATATGGATCTCAGTAATTATCCTGAGTGAAAAAAAACTAGACAAAAAGAGTGCATACTGTATGGTTTTATATAAAATTTTAGAAAATGGAAACTATACATAAAACAAGTTATTGTTTTTGCCTGGGGACAGGAGGGTTGAGAGTAAATAGAGCAGATGAGTGTTTGCCTGGAGGCAGGGAGGTAGTGATTACAAAGGAAATGAGACTTTGTCAGGAAGGTCATAGGTAGAGTTGTACAGTACCTCCCAAAATGAATCCTAATCTCTGGTACGTATGGTACATGCGTGTTCCGTTGTGGCCGACTCGTTGCAACCCCATGGACTGTAGCTCCCCTGTCCATGAGATTTTCCAAGCAAGAATACTGGAGTGGGTTGCCATTTCCTCCTCTAGAGGATCTTCCCAACCCAGAGATCAAACCCATGTCTCCCCTGTCTCCTGCATTGCAGGTGAGTTCTTTACCACTGCACTAGAAAGAGAAAAGAAAAACTTTGAAATACATATAATTGTAAATTGTATATAAAATGGGCCTGGGAGTTTTCCATGCAACTAAAGAGTTACTGGGACATAATTAGATACTATTGAGAATTATACATTAAGAGTAAGAAATGGAGAACTTTCTGATTCTAGAAATGACAAGTTTTCATTGGTGAATAACATCTCAGATCTGGGAATGAGATAAGAAACTTCAATATTTCCGAGAGGACCAAAATTAAAATCATAGGTTTTACAGACTATAACTCCAAAAGAGGCAACTTTAAATTCCAGTGGTTCCTAAACCACTGGTTTAAAAATCAAAAGAAAGACTTCCCTGGTGGACCAATTGATAAGAATCTTCCTGCCAGTGCAGGGTACACAGGTTCAGACCCCGGTCAGGGAATTAAGATCTCACATGCCTCGGGGCAGCTAAGCCCTTGGGCCACATCTACTGAGCCTTGGTATCCTAGAGCCCATACCCCACAGCAAGAGAAACTACCTCTTTGGTCCCTGCCCACCGCAAATAGAGAAAGCCTGCTTGCAGCAATGAAGACCCAGCACAGGCAAAAATAAATAAATAATAAAAAGTAGTGCTTCAAAATAAAAATTAAAAAAAGAGAGGGGCTTCCCTGGTGATCCAGTGGTTAAGACTCCATGCTTCCGATGCAAGGGATACAGGTTCGAGCCCTGGTTGGGGAACTAAAATCCCACGTGCTACAAGGCATGGCCAAAAAGTAAAAGTTTAAATAAATAAATAAGTAAATAGAGGGGAATCAGAGTCATACGGGAAGCATTACAAATATTGATATATGTATATGTACACACCTACCCATATAAAATCTCAGTCCTCAAAATCAGAATCTTTATTAATATCTTTGAGGATTTGTGTTAACCCATATGCTGAAGGAGCAGATCTGTTTGGGAGTCACAAAAGCAGTCCAAATGTTCATTTTACACATGAGTTCACTCAGAGTCCAAGCGTTTTTTGTGGTGACAGAACTTGTTGTCATCAAAGCTAGTGTCCTGTTTGCCAGTACAGTCCCTTTTTACATTGTAATATATGTATTAATACTTTCAGTGTGAAAAATGTTTCACAAACAATCAGTTAAGCAAATAAAATATCAAAACTTTGAAAATTTTTTGATTTCTTTCTAGTGTAGGAGCTAACGTAAACTAAGACCAAAACAGATCCGTATAAACAGGATTGGGTGATTTAACATAGACAAAACCCTTGTTTATCTCCTTTTTAGACGACTGAGTCAGAGACCAACACCAGAAGAACTAGAACAACGGAACATACTACAACGTGAGTCCAGATATGGAAATGAAGATTTCCATAGTGTAGATTTTCTTTGTGTAATTCTGACTTTAATATACATAACAGAAAAGAGAAGCATCTTTCAACAAGGGCCGAGCAGAGAGTATTCCAGCCAAGGAAGGAGTATTTATAGTTTTTCCCCCTGAAGGAACATAGTTCCCCAAGCTTCCTTTATAGAAAATCATTATGATACTGTTTTGTATACTGGAATGCTCCAGAAAATTGTATTTTAATATTCTCATAGTATCCTGTACCTACCTTGGGCATTTGGCCAACCCAGTGTTTGACTACACCTGTTGACAAGAAAATTGTATTGAGTCCCAAAGTTAGTATTTATTCTGACTTGGAGCCTGTAAGAATTATCTGTGTGTAATCATTGAAAAGTTTGATATGCCGATTGCCATTCTGAAGTAATAGTCTTTGTTTCTGACTGTCAACTGTAGCTAAAAATGAAGCTGATCGTCAGGCAGAAAAACGAGAAATTAAACGTCGGCTCACTAGAAAGGTATGCTGCCCAAGTATTCAGTCTCAGTCTGTGTCTGGTATGTGAATGACCTATTTGACTGGAAAGAAATGAATTTAACTTGAATTGCCATAGATTTCTGTGAAAATAGAACACATGATGAAAATATAGAAAACAATACAGCATTATAAGAACTTTTTTTTTTCATTTTAACTATTTAAAGAAAGCCTGGCACAGGAAGGTACTCAGTAAATATTTATACAAGTTTTGACCTTTTCTTTAGTAGACCTGGAATTTTGGTATCAACTAAAACCTGCAGAAGTATGGAAACAGTAACAGGAAGAGTGTGTAGTGTTTGATTTTGCAAGGCAAACTGGTCATATTCTAATGAGAGAAACAACTGACTTGACCTTAGTTACACCTGAAAAGTGTGAAAAACCAAGTAAGATTTTCTCATTGGTCCCAAATCAGTTAGAGTAGAATCATTTCTGTCGCAGGCTTGTTTTAGCCCTTAAACTCTGGGAGTAAGCCATTTTTCCTTTGCCTCCCTCATTATTATTATTAGTTGGTAATTACCTCCTGTAAACTCTTGGAATTGGTCTGAGTTCTGTAGATATTTTTTTAAATGTTCAGGAATCCCTAGGAGAGCGAGGAAACTAGACATTCTCCTCCTGATTTTTCCTACTTCTCCCCTTCCCCAGGACCAGAGGAATTATCCTTGATAGATTGGGGGTGGCTAAAGGCCATCACAAGACTTAAAGGCTTCAGATTGAGCAGGTTAACTGATTGTTCAACCTTAAATCTTAATTTGTTACAGAATCTGGTATCTTGGGCGTTACTCATGTTGAAAGGAAATTCACCCTTAATGTCATTCATTAATAGATATTGCTTTCATATTCAGTGTTTTCACCTTCTAGTGTATTAGATATGAGTTTGTAGCCTGGACCCTTTCGCTACCTAACATGTGGTCTGCGGACCAGCAGCATTGGCATCACCTGGGATTTGTAAGAGCTACAGAACCCTAGGCCCCACCCCAAATCTGCTGAGTCAGAATCTACACTTTAACCACATCCCCAAATGGTTTGTGTGCCTGTTGAAGTTTGAGAAGCATTGGTTATACTGGTTTAATAGCAATTCTTGGTTCTCAATCTTGGCTGTGCATCATGGAGTTTAAAAAAACAAACAAATTCCTGATACCCAGAATCTGAGGATAGACCCAGGGATCAGTCATGTTTAAAGGTCCCAAGGTGATTCCGTTGTGCAGTGAAAGTTGAAGCTCTGGATTAGAGGCAGTTTGAATGCATGATTGATGCCTGACTCCTGGCATAGTGAACTGAGGGCCTCCATTTCTTTCAGCTCAGTCAAAGGCCAACTGTGGCTGAACTACTTGCCAGGAAGATCCTGAGGTTTAATGAATACGTGGAAGTAACAGATGCTCATGATTATGACCGGCGAGCTGACAAACCTTGGACCAAACTGACCCCTGCTGACAAGGTGTCTGTCATTTGTCTGTCTCTCTTTATTTGAAGGATACAAGACATCAACTAGAAGGGGGAACCATAAACAAAATTTCTACTTCTTGTATAATGTTAAATGTCTAATTTAGATAGAAAATACCAAGAGGTACAAACTAAAACATGGACTTCTTCACCAAAACTTACAGAAGAGAAAATCCCTGCTGTATTGCAGGGTACAAAAAGCTGCAAGGAAATAAAGCATATTTTTTAACAGGAGTTATGTTTCATTGGAGGGAGTTTGTATATTTTAGTGGTATATTTTAGTAATTACCCATATTTCACTTTTATAACAGGGAAAGCATTTTTACATGCTGTGGAAACTGTAAAAGCTACAATCTCTCTTTTGAGCTCTTCAAAGGTTTTGATTTAACTAGAGATTTCAGGTTTATTATGAGACAGAGGTTGTCAGGAAGGCGATGTGCATCACGCTCAGAGCCGCACAGAGAACTCTGTGTTCACCTGACTTCCTCCCTCCCTCAAGGTTGCCTGGTCAGAGTTAAGCACAGTAGAGACCAGATGACAAAGCACACTGTTGCTGTTGTAGCAGACAGAGGATGCTGAAACGTGTTTGTTTCTACTCTACAGGCTGCCATAAGGAAAGAATTAAATGAGTTTAAAAGCTCAGAGATGGAAGTTCATGAGGAGAGTAAACATTTTACACGGTAAGACCTAAATACTGGAAGCTAAGTAGAACTCCACCAAAAAGCAAATGAGGCAGAGTTGTTCAGCTTGGAAGGATTCTAAAGTGAAAGTGAAGTCGCTCAGTCGTGTCCGACTCATTGTGACCTCATGGACTGTAGCCTACCAGGCTTCTCTGTCCATGGGATTTTCCAGGCAAGAATACTGGAGTGGGTTGCCATTTCCTTCTCCAACAACAAAAGAACGACACTCGGTGTTAATTGCACAAAGACTATATTAAGAGAAAGAGATGAGAACTAAGAGGCATAGTTCATGCCTTACGGAGTATGGCATTTTATGTATTTTATATCTTACTTATTACTTGCAGTAAACATACCAGGTGTATTCATATCCCCATTTTATTAATGAGGAAGTAGACTCAAAAGGGTTAAGTAAGGTGCTTGACTCGCATGACCAGGATGTGGGAAAAGGAATGGATGACTAAAAGCAGTCGGGTGCTCTCTTTTCTGCACCTCACTGTCCCAGGTTATGGATACGGAATGGTTGCTAAGCTGGAAAGGAACCTGCCCCCTGTGGTTTCAGTCCTTTCTAGCACAGTTGATCTTACCAGTTCAGTGTGTAAACATCATGAAAAAAGCCACGAAGCAGCCAAGAAGCACTTTGATTTGGAATTACTGTTGTGATTAAGGCCCTAGCCCATACCTAAAGACTCAGATAGCCGCAAATGGAATCAGTAGAAGTATGTAGGTGACTCTCAAAACACTTATAAGAAGAGGCTGAATGAAAGAGAAGGTATGATGACAATTACAGTTTGCTATAAAAAGAAGGAACAAGCAAAGTTGGAAGACAAAATATTAAACATTTTTCAGTCAAAATACAGAACAAATGGTTATTTTAACTACAGAATTTTTTTGTACTGAACTATGACAGAGAAGGCAGTTTCTTTGAACAACAGTTATGCCATTCAGGGCACTGTAATATGACCTCAAATAACAAGCCATACTTGTCAGTAAGGAGATTATAGTCTAAGCTGGGAAGAGACCTGTGTACCACTCTGTACAGTCAATATGATAAATGCCTCAGTCATTCTGAGGGCTGAATCTGTCAGGTTTCATGTCCCAACTCCACCATTTCCTGCCTGTGTCAGTATTAGCTATTTTTATTAGTAGTAGTAGTAGTAAAGTACCATAGTGAGCAACAGTACAAGAAAGTCATAAAAAAGGTGACATTTAGGCTACATCTTACATTATGTAAAAGAATGTATTTGCACAAGAAGGAAGGAAGGGGACTTCCCTGGTGGTCCAGCTGTTAAGGATCCACCTGCCAATGTAGAGGATACAGGTTTGATCCCAGTCCGGGAAGATTCTATGTGCCGCCAGGGCAACCAAGCTTGGTGCCACAGCCACTAAGCCCAAGCTCTAGAGCCTGTGTTCTGCAATAACAGAAGCCACTGCAGTGAGAAGCCCCCCGCTCACCACAACTAGAGAAAGCCCATGCACAGCAGTGAAGACCTAGCCCCACCATAAATGTTTTATTAAAAAGAAGGAAGGAAGAAAGATTGTAAGTAAACCTGCCAGCTTTAGTGGGACTTTGAGAGGCAGGAAAATATGTGCTCTTTGTAACAGAACCTGGAGCTGGAGCAGAGGACAGATGGGGGCAGCATGGTAAAGGTGAGACTAGCAAGATGGGTTATGGTCAGGTTTGGGAGAGCTTTGACTCTTATGTGAGGATGTTGGAACCTCTGGGGTTCGTGTATTTGGGAACAAACCTTGGTGGAAGTTTGGAAGAATGACCAGCAGCAAGGAGACCAGTTAGGAAGCAACTGAAATAGAGCGAGCATGCTGCTAGTGCAAACCAGGGAAGATAAATTTGAAAGACATTTCACGTGTAGAATCAACCAGATTTGGCAATCTATTGATTACAGGGACATATTAAAGGAAGTAATCAAAATGACTGTTCGATTTCTAACATGATTTTTGAGGACTGTTCAGTTGATAAGGAGTTCAGGTGAACAGTTTAGGACATTTATTCAGTAAATATTTATTCAGCACCCGCTACATGATAGATACAGTGCTAGGTGCTTGGAATATAGCAGAGAATAAGGTAAAGTCCCTGTCCTTAAGGAACTTTTATTCTAAAAGAAGCAGACAGACAGTGAACAAACTAGAAAGTCAATTATATATGTTGAGCCTGTGACACATTGAAGGGAGCTGCCTAGAAACATTTGGCTATTCAGCGTAGAGTCCAGGGAGAGAAAAAAGATATAAAGATTCAAATCTATGAGAAAAGATAGTGGTTCGTACGGAGAAAAGTGCTTTATATTTAAATGATGGACAGAAGAAAATGAATCAGGAAAGAAGATTGAGGAAAAGCAATTGAAAAAGAGGGAAAACAAGGGAAAACAGTGTTACAGAAGTCAAAAGAAGTTTCAAGAAGAAAAGATGGTCAGGAGTATCAGATGCTACAGAAATGTCAGGTTGGGTTAGAGTGGAGGAGAGGCAGTTTTTTTTTAATTAGAACATAACATTTCCTTACTTTTAAGATAATACAGTTGACCTGTGAACAATGCAGAAGTTGGGATGCCCACAACCCTCTAAGTAGTTCAGTTGAAAGTCCACATATGATTTATAGCTGCCCCCCCTGTCTGTGGCTCCTCTGTATCCATGGTTCCATTTCCTATACATCCTATTTGATCATATAGTTCTGTGGTATTTACTACTGAAAAAAGTCTACATAAAATTGGACTTGTGCAGTTGTTGGACCCTGTTGTTCAAGAGTCAACTGTCATAGCAAAGCAGTCTACAACATCTGGTAACTTGGCTCTTTCTGATCATTTGTTTTAGCTACCACCGTCCGTGATGCTGAAGTTTGAGAGAGGATCTAAACAACCCCCCAACACAGGGCTGCTTCAGTGTGCAGAGAAACACAGAGGGAACTTCAGCACTTCCCAGCACAGCCAGAATTGAGTCCTCTGGGCTACAGTTCTGGGGTGAACAGCACTTCGATGAATGTAGCATTTCACTGGAATGGATACTCATGTGCTGCCTTGGGCAAAACTGAACATTTTGTCAGTGCTTTTGAACCTAGTAATATTGCAGCATACCTGAGGGGTCTTCCCTCACCAGCCTCAATGTTCTGGGTCACTTGCAGGTTCCAAGTTTTATTGGCTGAACCTCACCCACGATGACTACCTGTGCTAAGGCACAGTTTGCACCATTGGCCTTACTTGCCCTGTCCTATTGTGAGACCCACCTGTATAGATGCTAAATTCTAGCTATCACATCCAGTTGGTGATGGGGGAAACCTGCTGGAGGCCCCCAACCTTCCAGGAAAAGGGGCCCCCACCTCCAGGGAGAAGCCTTCATTTCACACTGGCATGTCAGCTGAAAGCACTGCACTGTACTTTTTGTAACACAGCAATACAGTCCTCTTCAGGCAACCCAGCCCGGGAGAAGCTCAGGATCTGACATGTTCTTCTTTTGGCACAAGTCATTCTGATTTGTATTTAAAAAAAAAATCTTGAAGAAATGATGGGAGCTTAACATTTTTCCTATCTGTTAAACAGTCTTGAGCTGCAACTAGATTCCAAGTTGGGAAAATGAGACGGCATATATGTTTTCTATATATAAAAACAAAACCAAAAAGGGCCATTACATTAAGCCCAACTTGGCAGAAAACTGACTCAGGGCTCAAGTTGCTTAGGCTGTTGTATTTTTGTTGGACCAGATAATGACTCTAAATCATTCTCACCAACAGATGCATTCTCCCCCCTAAAGCAGAACTGCAGCTCTGCGGGAGCACTCGTGTGCTGTCAGCCCCCACAGTTCCAGCCAGAATCACAGCAAGGCCATGGGGGTGTGGGGACTAGAGAGAAAAAGGCCCTTGGAGCAGCAGTTGGGAGGGGCGAGATCATGCCGCCGCCCCCCCCCCCCCCCAGCTCCTCTGTTCCTCAGCACTGTTCGCCCTCTCCTGCTGCGCTCTTCCTCTTAACTCCTAACACTGACCCTCCTGCTCACCCTGGCTGGCAGCTTCCACCTCACTCAGCCCTCCTCTTCCAAGCTGGTGCCTGGGCATTGGCTCAGCCCCCACACCCTTTTATATGTGTAATATATATTAATATGATTTCCTGAAACAGACAATTCAGTTGCTTTCTTTGAATTTTTGTTGAAAACCATAGGCCTTACTGTGTCCCTCTTAACTCCTATTCAGTCTAAGTGGAAGGGAGAAAAAGTTTCTATTAAACTGATGAGTGTGGCTTTTTCCCCCGAATGTTCAGAAAATTGTGGCTATTTTATAGATTTCTTCTGACTTCTGCCAGTCCTTGTTGTCCTGTGCTCTTTCAGTAGATTTTTCTCTGTTCCTCCTTTTGCGTCCATGTAAGATTTGCTGAAGAATCAGAATATCAGGTCTGAAGCTAAAGTGGCCTTAAAAGGTAGTATCTTCTCTCCGTATGGGGAATAGGGAGGTGTTTGGATTTCTCAGTAACTTTCAAGTGCTTTATGGCTATGGAGATACACTGGGCTTACATCTCCTGCAAGCTCCTTGACGTTTGGGATGACTGAGGGAAGATAAAGAGATGATTCTACAAAATTGTTAGAGGTCTGTATATAAGGTGACCACACATTAAGCGTTAACTTCTTCTAACCTTTCTATCTTGTTGGTTTGGAGACTATTTGGCTTTTGCCAGCATCCTCTGTGGCTTCAGATGACATTTTTCACACCCCATTCACTCCCTTCCTTTCCCTTAATGTGCCAAGCTTGAAACAGGATTTGATTTCCTGAGCTACTTGTTTGCTTCCTATGTGCCACCAAGGAATTTAATTCATCTTTCATCTCATTCATGTTCTTTTGAAACAAGATATGTTGGGAGTCAAGTCCTTTCAGGTGTTTATATAAATATATATGTATATATATATATATATATAAAGTGGATTTTGTGTTCTCCTTCCATGTAAGTAACAATTCACAATCATAATGTAAAGAAGAAATAGAAATCTGTTGTATTGTTCTTCAAGATGCTTCCCTGATGTACAGAATCTCCTTGTAAAATAAATAATTGCATTGTATATCAGTCTTCCTATCAATATTAATTATTAATGTATTTTAGAATTAAAAAGGACAAATTATATTATTTTGGTATGTAGTATTTCTTTTTTATGTTCTACCTCATTCCAGAAGTTTTAAGGTAGGTTAAAAATGATTCCTCAGAGACTTCCCTGGCAGTCTAATGGTGTAGACTTCCATGCTCCCAATGCAGGGGCACAGGTTTGATCCTGCTCAAGGAACTAAGATCCTGCATGCTGCACGGCACAGCTAAAAAGAGGGGGAGGAAGGGGGGGAGGGGAAGTCCCTAAAATATTGTTAGACATCTTAAATGAGAAGTAAATGAGGGAGAAAAGTTATAGGAAGAACATTAAACGCAGCCAGAGGTGAAGGTCAGTAATGTTTGTGTCTGTCTATATACAATTGTAGAAAAAGAATAAGCTTCAGAGTTGAAAGCCAACTGTGAACCCCACACTATGTAGCTCTAGGTTTTATTAATCCCACCTAGTCTGGGAGGTAAGTAAAAATACACTCATTTAACCAGTGAAGAACTTCAGAGGTGAAGTTACCTCCCCAAAGTCAAAGCAAATTATGTAATCATCCTTTACATATATTCAAGGAAAAGCAAGTGCATCCTGACCAATTGTCCCTAAAGGGACTTCCTGTATGTGGACCACATATAATTAGACCTTAGGCTGACATCACAAAAATAGGACAGTTTGTAGCTCATGTATTCCACTCTGGCAAGCAGCCCAGTTTCAATCCAGGTGGCCCCACCAATGACTCACTTTCTCCTTTTCGCTTCAGAGGCTGGTCTTGATTAGCATGCCACCACCCTTTACCTAGGGTTAAGAGAAACCATGAGTCAGAATTGCTTGAGTCATTGGGCTCCACCTGCTCCCATATCTTCCTTCTCCTAGCCCTCCAAAGAGACCTCAAACTGCCATTACCTTTTTGAGGTCATGTGTTGTCTCTAGAACTGTTTGCAGCAGTTCACAACTCAATAAAAAATGAGGTTAAAAAACAGGTTAACAACAACAAAAACATGCACCTCACGTGTGGACCTTACTCACTGCCTCTACCGCCTATGATAGCAATTAGCAGAATTAGAGATCGTAATAAGTTCAGCATCCCAAATGTGAAACTTTGGTATTACTACGTTCAGCATTCCAAATCTGAAACTTTGGTATTACTACATTTGCAAGTTCCTCTCTTACCTTGCAGGTCCAGTGTGACAATAAATTCTCTACCCCAGCAATGTCTCAGTTCCTTTATCTCTTCTTGCCTTATTTACCACTCAAGTTGGAAGCCAGCGTAATTTAACGGGACTTTATAACCCTCAATCCATCCTCCAAGTTACTTCCAGGCTAGAGTCATAGCAATCCTTTTATTTCAAAACTTATTAGCCCCTAGGACTTCCCTGGCAGTCCAGAGATCTTCCCAACTTCGATCCCAGGGATCAAACCCAGGTCTCTCGCATTGCGGGCAGATTCTTGAGCAGCTGAACCACAAGGGAAGCCCTCAGCTAGTAAAGAATGGTTCAGATGGTAAAGAAAAGGCCCGCAATGCAGGAGACCTGGGTTCAGTCCCTGGGTCGGGAAGATCCCCCAGAGAAGGGAATGGCAACCCACTCCAGTATTCTTGCCTGGAGAATTCCATGGACAGAGGAGCCTGGTGGGCTACAGTCCATGGGGTCTCAAAGAGTTGAACATGACTGAGCGACTTAACACTTTCTTCTACTATTCCTTCAAGTTTTAGCTCAAATTTTAACTCCCCAGGAAAAACCTCAGCCTTTAGCCAATTTTTCAATTGCTCTATCCTCAGAATACCGTATTTATGCCATACATCACTTATCAAGTAGGATAATTTGCTGTCATGTCTATTTCCTCCACTGTGAGTTCTCAAGGACAGAAAAAGTGGTTCATCTCAATATCCAGTGTCTAGCACAATGCCTAGCAAATTGTCATATTCACTATGGAAATATTGAATGAGTTATTGAAAGGCAACTGAATACTCGTAATATCACCAGAAAAGTAGCAGAATTATTTGTCTTTCTTCCTCTAAACTACTAGTTCTCAGACCTTTTTGTTTCGTGACCCCTTCATAATTGAAAACATTACTCAAAACCCCAAAGAACTGTTGTATTTGTATGTGATATCTATTGATACTTACTGTACTAAAAACTGAGAAAATTTAAAAATATTTATGATACATTTCAAAATAATAATCCATTACATTAATTGATCATATATTTGTATTAAAAATAACTATTTAAAAAAATAGAGGAGAGTGGCATTGTTTTACAAAGTAATGCTCAAAATTCTCCAAGCTAAGCTTCAACAGCACGTGACCTGAGAACTTCCAGATGTTCAAGCTAGACTTAGAAAGGGCAGATGAACCAGAAATCAAATAGCCAACATCCACTGGATTATAGAAAAAGCTAGAGAATTCCAGAAAAAACATCTACTTCTGCTTCGCTGACTACACTAAACCTTTGACTGTGTGGATCACAACAAACCATGGAAAATTCAAGAGTGGGCATCCCTGGTGGCTCAGCTGGTAAAGAATCTGCCTGCAATGTGGGAGATCTGGGTTCGATCCCTGGGTTGGGAAGATCCCCTGAAGAACGGAAAGGCTACCCACTCCAGTATTCTGGCCTGGAGAATTCCATGGACTATATAGTCCTTGGGATGACAAAGAGTCAGACACAGCTGAGCGATTTTCACTCACTTACCTGCCTCCTGAGAAACGTGCATGCAGGTCAAGAAGCAACAGTTAGAATCAGACACAGAACAACGCACTGGTTCCAAATTGAGAAAGGAGTACGTCAAGGATGCATATTGTCACCCTGCTTCTTTAACTTATATGCAGAATACATCATGAGAAATGCCAGGCTGGATGAAGCACAAGCTGGAACCAAGATTGCCAGGAGAAATATCGATAACCTCAGATATGCAGATGACACCACCCTTATGGCAGAAAGCAGAGGAACTAAGAGCCTCTTGATGAAAGTGAAAGAGGAGAGTGGGAAAAGTTGGCTTAAAACTCGACATTCAAAAAATGAAGATCATGGCATCTAGTCCCATCACTTCATGGCAAACAGATGAGGAAACAATGGAAACAGTGACAGACTTTATTTTCTTGGGTTCCAAAATCACTGCGGATGGTGCTGCAGCCATGAAATTAAAAGATGCTTGCTCCTTGGAAGAAAAGCTATGACAAACATAGACGGCATATTAAAAAGCAGAGACATTACTTTGCGGACAAAGGCCCCTCCAGTCAAAGCTATGGTTTTTCCAGTAATCATGTAGAGATGTGAGAGTTGGACCATAAAGAAAGCTGAGTGCTGAAGAATTGATGCTTTTGAACTGTGGTGTTGAAGAAGACTCTGGAGAGTCCCTTGGACTGCAAGGAGATCAAACCCGTCAATCCTAAAGGAAATCAACCCTGAATATCCATTGGAAGGACTGATGCTGAAGCTGAAGTTCCAATTCTTTGGCCACCTGATGTGAAGAACTGACTTATTGGGAAAAGACCCTGATGCTGGGAAAGATTGAAGGCAGGAGAAGAAGGGGACGATAGAGGATGATACGGTTGGATAGCATCATCGACGCGATGGACATAAAGTTGAGTAAGCTCCGGGAGTTCGTGATGGACAGGGAAACCTGGTGTCCTGCAGTCCATGGGGTCGCAAAGAGTCGTACACGACTGAGCGACTGACCTACTACTACTAACTATCCGCCTAAACATTTAAAAACACGCACTTGCTGTAACCTGCAAGCTCCTTCCGGAGAAGGCAATGGCACCCCACTCCAGTACTCTCGCCTGGAAAATCCCATGGACGGAGGAGCCTGGTAGGCTACAGTCCATGGGGTCGCTAAGAGTCGGACACGACTGAGCGACTTCACTTTCACTTTTCACTTTCCTGCATTGGAGAAGGAAATAGCAACCCACTCCAGTGTTCTTGCCTGGAGAATCCCAGGGACGGCGGAGCCTGGTGGGCTGCCGTCTACGGGGTCTCACAGAGTCGGACACGACTTAAGGGACTCGGCTGCAGCAGCGGCAGCACGCTCCTTCCAGGTACTGCGGGAAGACTCTAGTATCGCGAGATGCCGCTGGGACACGTTAGGAGCATTAACCTGCAGTGGGTTCCCAGAACCCTTAGCGAAATTCTAACCCCCTAACTGCGCATGTCGCGGCGCAGGCGCAGTAGACATTTCTTGACTTCCGCTGGTTTCAGAAGCTATAAATACCGATGCCGTGCGTTTCTGGGGTCTTTTCGGGAGAGACTCTCGTCCTACGCTCGTGTTTGTAGGTGAGTGGGACAAACTGCCCGCTTTATTATGATTCCGAGTCTTCGGTGTTCGTGCCAACTACAGCTACTCACAAAAAATGGGATGGGGTGGCATGGGGTGGCATGGGGTGGGATGGGGTGGGTCGGGTCGGGTCGGGTTGGGCGTGGGTCGGAGAGGCCTCGCGCGCCGCTGGTCTTGGCTGTAGCTAAGGGGTGCTGGCGACGGAACTCGCGGGCCTCCAGGACTGCCGCCCTCCACGCCGAAAAGCTTAAGTGCGCAGCGCCCTCATTTCCTAATGCGCCATTATGCCGCCTCCAGGCCTGTTAGCGTCTTCATTAGAGTTGCAGACGGGACATTTTGTTTGATTCACTGATTTAGAAACGGCTCAGCTGCCACTTAGTTTTTCTTTGGCGATAATGTTTAATTTTGGATGATAGACTTATGGTCCTCAACTGTATAATCGCGTTAACTGCTTGCATTTGCTACTTAAAGTATTGTGACCAACGTGGATACCCCGGGAGGTCACTCTCCCCGGGCTCTGTCCAGGTGGCGTACGGGAGCACAGGGCTCTGCCCGATGATGTACAGTCCCCTTCCGCAACGTTGGAGATGAAGCCGGGCCTTGAGTCTGCGCCTGCATATTCCTACGTCTTCTCAGAGTCCTGTGGACAATGACTGGGGAGAAAAACCATGCAGGAAACAGATCTCTAGAGCAATCTGTCTGGATATGGGGTGCTCCGAAGTGAGTTTTTTTAATTGTGTTAACTTGTTTTGCTGTGCAGTTGGGTTAAGGTTTTCCCTCTTTTGCAGCATTTCGTTTGGGATTCCAAATACAACTAGATTTGAGGTGAGTAGATCTACGAATTGCGTTTGGGCTATCGGTGTTTGCTTTTTTTTTAATTTTGTTCCACGAAATTGATTTTCACGCCTTTAATACTCGTGATAGAGGAGATTTTTATATTGCAAATGGACTAGTTTTGACAAAGTGATTTAACCAAAGTCAGCAAAGTTTTCACGCGTGAGCTGTGTAATGTGTGTATCTGCTCAGTCACGGAGAACTAAGGATTCGGGTCTATGATACTGTAAGTGAAAATGGGCATATGCTCCAGCATACTTAAAGTGACTGATAGATAAAGCATGAAATAGTCAATAGCTAACATGAACTTGGAATTTGTGAGCAGCAGTTGATAATCTTGTGGACTTTGACTTGGTTCAAGTATAGGTGTTACATGAGATAAAGGGAAATGTAATCTCTTCAATAGTGGTACAGTAAGTCTGCTACATTATCAGCCTTTCTGTGAAAAGCGTTGTAGACTTACTACACCACACTACAATATAGCCAATTCCGTGGAGTTGACAGTACTGTACAGCCCGTTGCGTTAGCTGAGTGCCTAGACTAACTTCGGTGTGATGTTTTGGTACTGTTCGGATATTCCAACGTGGATACCCCAGGAGGTCACTCTCCCTGGGCTCTGTCCAGGTGGCGTAGGGGAGCATAGGGCTCTGCCTGGTGATGTACAGTCCCTTTCCACAACGTTGGAGATGAAGCTGGGCCTTGAGTCTGCGCCTGCATATTCCTACAGCTTCTCAGAGTCCTATGGACAATGACTGAGGAGACAAACCATGCAGGAAACATCCAATATACAAAAATTTTTAAAGTGAACTAAGATTGTACAAATGAATCTAATCTTTTTTTTCTTTTAATGTCATTTTCAGGAGAGAAGAGCCTCACCAGCTTCACAGTTAGCAATGCTTTGGAGTCTGTCTTTGACAGGGAGATTAGTAAAGTAAAAATTAATTCTCCAGGCAAGAATACTGGAGTGAAACCCATTCCTTTCTCCATGGGGATCTTCCTGACCCAGGGATTGACCCTAGATCCTACTGCATTGTAGATAGATTCTTTACCTTCTGAAACACCAAGTAAAGTGAGTAGTACATTAATTGAAGATAAGCTTGGGAGATTTGGAAGTGTATAGGTACGATATTTAACCCCTGGCACTGCACCTTACAACCCAGCAGAGTTATGTAGTGTTCTGTTGCCCAGGCACTTACTGAAATTTGCAAGAAATGCCAGAGACCATATGGGCAGGTCTTAGAAAGTATAGTGATCTGGAAGGCTCAAGAGACCTTTTCAGGTTTCCTATCTGGTGAAAACTTGATGTGATGACACTAAGATATTGACCTCTTTATCTGTCAGTCTTAAAAGTGGAAAGTAGGTGCCCATGAGAATCTGCATGTCTTGAAATCCATCAATTTCTAATGTAATCGTGAACTTTAATAAAGATGAATGTATATGTATTTGTGTGGTTTTTTGGGGGTTTTGTTTTTGTCACATCATTCTGCTGGTAGAATCTTGGTCCCTTAACTAAGGATCAAACCACGATTCCCTGCAGTGAAAGCAGCCAGGGAATTCTGTGTGAGTGTTCTGTGAATCAAACTTCTTCAAGCTGTGATACCTGGTAGGTTTTGCTGTAACTGAAGGTCTTGAGCTTTTGTGTTAAATATTGGCATTTGTGTACTACTACTATTGGGAAATGCATTCATTGCATTCGCCATGTCCTGTCCATTTCTTTTCAACCCCTATGGACTGCAGCACATGAGGCTGCTTCTGTCTCCCAGAGTTTGCTCATACTTAATGTCTATTGTGTCAGTGATGCTATCTAACCATTTGATCCTGTTGACCCCTTCCTCCTCTCAGTCTTTCCCGGAATCAGGGTCTTTTTTCTGTCTGGCTACTGTATTGGAGCTTCAGCATCAGTCTTTCAAATGAACATTCAGGGTTGATTTCCTGTAACATTGTCTAGTTTGATCTTGCTGGCCAAGGGACTCATCTCTGGCACCACACTTTGAAGGCATCAACCTTTTTTATGGTTTTATGTGAATACTGGAAAAACGAGCTTTCACAATTGGACTTTCTTAAAAGCTTGAGTTGGTCTTTTTTTTTTAGCTGGGGTGAGAAGTCAGAGGTGGTGGTCTGTCACCAAGTTGGGGACTCTTCACTACCCCATGGACAGTAGCCTGCTGACAGGCAAGAAAACTGGAACAGGTTGCCATTTCCTATTGCAGTGGATCTTAACCCAGCAATAGAACCCATGTCTCTTGTGTCTCCTACACTGGCAAGCAGGTTCTTGACCACTCCGCCACCTGGAAAGCCCACAGTGTTTAAGGTACTTGTCTGTAAGTTTTATAGATTTATACTTTTCTGAACTTAAAGATGTGAGAGGTCATATTCTGCTCTGTCAAGGGGTGTGCTTGAGTCACAATAGAACTTTGTCAAGCCCTTTTACAGGCTGCAGCATTATGGGAAAGGCATGAGACCCTAAAGGATGGGGACTAGTGGGGAGCCGTCTAGAAGGTAGAGTCTAGATATTCAGTGCGGCCATAAACGGAATTTTACAAGATGGGGAGGTGGAACACCTTGTTTAGAAGCCACTGGGGTCAGGTACAAGGGAATTTTTTAGTTTGATGGATTGTGGCACAAACAGGAATGTTCAGATACAATGCCAAGAGGGTAAAAGAACAGGTCGTGTCTGCGACCTCCCAGGTTCCTCTGTCCTCCACTATCTTCCATTGGTTCAAGTTCTTGTCCATTAAGTTGGTGATGCTGTCTCACCAGCTGATCCTCAGCCTCTTGGATTGCTTTAACTATGGCTCGCTATACAAGCCATTACATAAACAAATAGCAACACTTCTAGTGCTTGCCTGTGCCAGATTCAGATTCTAAGTACTTGGCATATGTTAATCACAACCCCAGGGGGTGGGTATTAATTTGACTGCTCTTATGGGGAAACCCAGGAAAAGAATAATTGCCCAAAGCTACAGCTAGGAAGTGGTCCAGTTCAGTCGCTCAGTTGTGTCCAACTCTGCGGCCCCATGAATCGCAGCATGCCAGGCCTCCCTGTTCATCACCAACTCCTGGAGTCTACCCAAACCCATGTCCATCAAGTCAACGATGCCATCCAGCCATCTCATCCTCTGTTGTCCCCTTCTGCCCCCTATCCTTCCAAGCATCAGGGTCTTTTCCAATGAGTCAAGTCTTCGCATGAGGTGGCCAAAGTATTGGAGTTTCAGCTTCAACATCAGTCCTTCCAATGAACACCCAGGACTGATCTCCTTTAGGATGGACTGGATGGATCTTCTTGCATTTCAAGGGACTCGCAAAGAGTTTTCTCCAACACCACAGTTCAAAAGCATCAATTCTTTGGTGCTCAGCTTTCTTCACTGTCCCAAATCTCACACCCATACATAACTACTGGAAAAACCATAGCCTTGACTAGACGGACCTTTGTTGGCAAAGTAATGTCTCTGCTTTTCAAATACGCTATCTAGGCTGATCATAACTTTCCTTCCAAGGAGTAAGCGTCTTTTAATTTCATGGCTGCAATCACCATCTGCAGTGATTTTGGAGCCCAGAAAAATAAAGTCTGACACTGTTTCCACTGTTTCCCCATCTATTTCCCATGAAGTGATGGGACCAGATTCCATGATCTTAGTTTTCTGAATGTTGAGTTTTAAGCCAACTTTTTCACTCTCCTCTTTCACTTTCATCAAGAGGCTCTTTAGTTCTTCGCATTCTGGAAGTGGACTGGTCCTCTATTTGTATCGCCAGGGTTGGCCCTGTGTCCAGTTCACATTTTGGCCTCATTCCCACATAAATGCTTTTGGATGGTAGATGCACAATAAATCTGAATAGTGTTTTTAGTATAAATTCTCAGGATAGGGCAGGGTTCTAGGTGGGATTTCATCCCAGTATCCAAGTGTCAGTTCAGTTAAGCTGCTCAGTCGTGTCTGACTTTGTGACGCCATGGACTGCAGCATGCCAGGCTACCCTTTCCATCACACACCTCCTGGAGCTTGCCTATGATCTTGGGCAAGCTACTTCTTTCTGCCTCAGTCCATGTGCTCTTGCATAGAACGTATGCATACATGCTGAATTGTGTCTTACTGACCCCATGCGCTCTAGCCTGCCAAGCAAGCTCCTCTGTCAGATTTCCTAAGCAAGAATACTGAAGTGGGTTGCCATTGCCTTCTCCAGGGGATCTTCCCAACCTAGAGATCAAACCCATGTCTCCTACATTGACAGGCAGATTCTTTACCAACTGTGCCACCTGGGAATCATGGGGACACTAAAAGTACCTACTTGTATTTGTAAGTGTTAATGTTTGTAGAAAACTTAGTCTGCTAAGTACAATGAACCTGTAGGAAAATTCTCTGACTTAAAAGCAAACAACTAGGGACTTCATAAAGTGCTCTAAAGTGCTGTTTGAGTGCAGCACTTTAACAGCATAATCTTTAAGGATTTGAAATAGCTCAGCTGGAATTCCATCACCTCCTCTATTGTTCATGGTAATGCTTCCTAAGGCCCAACTTGACTTCACATTGCAGGATGTCTGGCTCTATGTGCATGACCACACCAATTGATCCATTCAGTTTTATTGAATAAAGTCTTAGCACCAAAAGTAAATTACCTACTAAATCAAGCTCTATTTCACTCGGAACCCTACCTATCCATGAGAGAAAGGGGGAGATGCAGGGATTAGTACCCTCCAAGATCAGCTTATGACCAAACTAGATAGCATATTAAAAAGCAGAGACATTACTTTGCCAACAAAGGTCCGTCTAGTCAAGGCTATGGTTTTTCCAGTAGTCATGTATGGATGTGAGAATTGGACAGTGAAGAAAGCTGACAACCAAAGAATTGATGCTTTTGAAGTGTGCTGTTGGAGAAGACTCTTGAGAGTCCCTTGGACTGCAAGGAGATCCAACCAGTCCATCCTAAAGGAGGTCAGTCCTGGGTGTTCATTGGAAGGACTGATGTTGAAGCTGAAACTCCAATACTTTGGCCACCTCATGCGAAGGGTTTACTCATTGGAAAAGACCCTGATACCGGGAAGGATTGGGGGCAGGAAGAGAAGGGGACGACAGAGGATGAGATGGCTGAATGGCATCACCAACTCGATGGACATGGGTTTGGGTAGACTCTGAGAGTTGGTGATGGACAGGGAGGCCTGGCGTGCTGCGATTCATGGGGTCGCAAACAGTCGGACATGACTGAGCGACTGAACTGAACTGAAGATCAGCTAAGTAGGAAATAGCAGAGCCAGGATTTGAACCCATCTCCAAAACTGTATCAAGATATACTACTAACTTTGAACAAGGCAGTGTGGTAAGGTATGTACATTACTTCTTCTAATACTCCATGAACCCCTGTAAAGTAGGTACAGTGTTTGCCCATTTTGCAGTGGATACTGAACTTGGAGTTGAAGAACTTGCCCAAGTTATATAGCCAGTAAGTGGCAAAGCATGCATCTGAGCAAGAAAGTTGACTGCAGAACCTGTACTCAAACTACATCATACCATGCCTCAGGAAATGTTAGCTGTTTTCACCTTTTGTATTCAGCTAATTAGTACCCACTAGGGGACTGGAACGCAAAAGTAGGAAGTCAGGAAACACCTGGCATAACAGGCAAATTTGGCCTTGGAGTACAGAATGAAGCAGGGAAAAGGCTAATAGAGTTTTGCCCAGAGAACGCACTGGTCATAGCAAACACCCTCTTCCAACAACACAAGAGAAGACTCTGCACATGGGCATCACCAGATGGTCAACACTGAAATCAGATTGATTATATTCTTTGCAGCAAAGATGGAGAAGCTCTATACAGTCAGCAAAAACAAGACCGGGAGCAGACGGTGGCTCAGATCATGAACTCCTTATTGCCAAATTCAGACTTAAATTGAAGAAAGTAGGGAAAACCACTAGACCATTCAGGTATGACCTAAATCAAATCCCTTATGATTATACAGTGGAAGTGACAAATAGATTTCAGGGACTAGATCTGATAGACAGAGTGCCTGATGAACTATGGACAGAGAGGTTCGTGACATTGTACAGGAGACAGGGATCAAGACCATCCCCATGGAAAAGAAATGCAAAAAAGCAAAATGGCTGTCTGAGGAGGACTTACAAATAGCTGTGAAAAGAAGAGAAGAAAAAAGCAAAGGAGAAAAGGAAAGATATTCCCATCTGAATGCAGAGTTCCAAAGAATAGCAAGGAGAGATAAGAAAGCCTTCCTCAGTGATCAATGCAAAGAAAAAGAGGAAAACAACAGAATGGGAAAGACTAGAGATCTCTTCAAGAAAATTAGAGATACCAAGGGAACATTTCCTGCAAAGATAGGCTCGATAAAGGACAGAAATGGTATGGACCTAACAAAAGCAGAAGATATTAAGAAGAGGTGGCAAGAATACACAAAACTGTACAAAAAAGATCTTCATGACCCAGATAATCACAATGGTGTGATCACTGACCTAGAGCCAGACATCCTGGAATGTGAAGTCAAGTGGGCCTTAGAAAGCATCACTACGAACAAAGCTAGTGGAGGTGATGGAATTCCAGTTGAGCTATTTCAAATCCTGAAAGATGATGCTGTGAAAGTGCTGCTCTCAATATGCCAGCAAATTTGGAAAACTCAGCAGTGGCCACAGGACTGGAAAAGGTCAGTTTTCATTCCAATCCCAAAGAAAGGCAATGCCAAAGAATGCTCAAACTACCACACTATTGCACTCATCTCACATGCTAGTAAAGTAATGCTCAAAATTCTCCAAGCCAGGCTTCAGCAATATGTGAACTGCGAACTTCCAGATGTTCAACCTGGTTTTAGAAAAGGCAGAGGAACCAGAGATCAAATTGCCAACATCCGATGGATCATCAAAAAAGCAAGAGAGTTCCAGAAAAACATCTATTTTTGCTTATTGACTATGCCAAAGCCTTTGACTGTGTGGATCACAATAAACTGTGGAAAATTCTGAAAGAGATGGGAATACAAGACCACCTGACCTGTCTCTTGAGAAACCTGTATGCGGGTCAGGAAGCAACATTTAGAACTGGACATGGAACAAAAGACTGGTTCCAAATAGGAAAAGAGTATGTCAAGGCTGTATATTGTCACCCTACTTATTTAACTTATATGCAGTGTACATCATGAGAAACGCTGGGCTGGAAGAAACACAAGCTGGAATCAAGATTGCCGGGAGAAATATCAATGACCTCAGATATGCGGATGACACCACCCTTATGGCAGAAAGTGAAGAAGAACTAAAGAGCCTCTTGATGAAGGTGAAAGAGGAGAGTGAAAAAGTTGGCTTAAAGCTCAACGTTCAGAAAACTAAGATCATGGCATCTGGTCCCATCACTTCATGGGAAATAGATGGGGAAACAGTGGAAACACTAATTTTTTGGGCTCCAAAATCACTGCTGATGGTGATTGCAGCCATGAAATTAAAAGACACTTACTCCTTGAAAGGAAGGTTATGGCCTACCTAGATAGCATATTTAAAAGCAGAGACATTACTTTGCCAACAAAAGTCCGTCTAGTCAAGGCTATGGTTTTTCCAGTGGTCATGTATGGATGTGAGAGTTGGACGGTGAAGAAAGCTGAGCGCTGAAGAATTGATGCTTTTGAAGTGTGGTGTTGGAGAAGACTCTTGAGAGTCCCTTGGACTGCAAGGAGATCCAATCAATCCATCCTAAAAGAGATCAATCCTGGGTGTTCATTGGAAGGTCTGATGTTGAAGCTGAAACTCCAATACTTTGGCCACCTCATGCGAAGAGTTGACTCATTGGAAAAGACCCTAATGCTGGGTAGGATTGGGGGCGGGAGGAGAAGGGGATGACAGAGGATGAGATGGTTGGATGGCATCACCGACTCGATGGACATGGGTTTGGGTAGACTCCGGGAGTTGGTGATGGACAGAGAGGCCTGGCGTGCTGCAATTCATGGGGTCGCAAAGAGTCGGACATGACTGAGCGACTGAACTGAACTGATGCTGGGAAAGATTGAAGTGGGAGGAGAAGGGGATGACAGAGGATGAGATGGTTGGATGGCATCACCGACTCAATGGACATGAGTTTGAGTAAACTCTGGGAGTTGGCAATGGACAGGGAGGCCTGGCATGATGCAGTTCATGGGATCGCAAAGAGTCGGATACGACTGAGCAACTGAACTGAGATAAACATGAGTGCAGTTTCCTAGGGAGTGAGAGCCCTTCCTGGCTCTTATCTTCTGTCTTTCACCACTTTCTGTCTTTGTGTACATCTTTCCCTCTGATGGATGGAATCTTAGTTCCTCAAGCAGGGATCAAAAGTAGGCCCCCATGCAGTGGAAGAGTGGAGTCTTTGCCACTGTACTGCCAAGAAAGTCCCAGAACCTGTATCTTTATGAAGATACCTGATATTTGATGATTTGCCACATGCTAGGCATTCTTTAAGCCTTAAAACAGCCCTATATATGCAGGGACTTTTTTTATATCCATGGTATAAAAAAGGAAGACAATCAAGGTTAGATTAGTTTCCCAAAGTCACTCATCTTTAGATGAAGGTTCAACCACCATCCTTACCTCCCTTTCCCTTAAGGACCCAAAACGGCCTCTCTTGAAGGGAGGGTGGGCACCTTTAGTGTTCCATCATGATAATATTATTATCATTTAATGTGATTATTTTTTACTTGATGTCCATTAACCTACTAGTTGAGTTACCCTCAAAGAATGGGATGCTTGGCACATAGCAAACACTGGCTGATGACTTGGTTTTTCTGTATTCTATTTCATTGATTTCTGTTTTGATCTTTATTATGTTCTTTCTTCTATTTCCTAGTTTCCTAAGCTAGAAGCTGAGGTGATTGATTTAAGATCTTTCCTTTTTTTCTAGTACGGGCATTTAGTGCTATGAGTTTCCCCTAAATACTGCTCTGACAATATTCCACAAGTGAAAAACAAAAGAAACAATATTCCACAAGTTCTGCTATGTTCTCTTTTCATTTAATTCAGTTCAAGATACTCTCAAATTCTGCTGTGATTTCTTCTTTGATCTGTGGGCTCTTGTTTATATTTTGGTTGGTTTAGGCCACACCACAGGGCTTGCAGTTTCCCACGAGGGACTGAACCCAGGCCATGGCAGTGAAAATGCTGAGTCCTAACCACTAGACCCTCAGGGAATTCCAAAAGTGTTATTTTTAAATAATTGGGAGTTTTTCAAAGATCTTTCAGGTATTTGTTTCTCCTTTTCATTGCGGCCTGAGTATATACTTTGTTTGATTGAATCTTTTTATTTATTTATTTATTTTTGATTGAATCTTTTTA
This sequence comes from Okapia johnstoni, assembly GCA_024291935.2. Lineage (NCBI taxonomy): Eukaryota > Metazoa > Chordata > Mammalia > Artiodactyla > Giraffidae > Okapia > Okapia johnstoni. The sequence continues at coordinate 6,646,247 of JAGTYA010000024.1, read as the reverse complement.
AATTTAACAAGACTTTTTCTATAACCCAGTATATTGGGAATGCTTTCATGTGCACTCAGAAGGCATGAGTATGTTACTGTCTGAAAAAATCGAGGTGGAATGTGAAAGATGAAGTATTCTGTAAATGTCAATCAGTTCAAATCCATTGAAAGTGTTGTTCAAGTCTATCCTGGCTGGCTTTCTTCCTACCTATCAGTAATATTGAGAGTAAGGTATTGAAATGTCCACCTGTCTTTGTGGATTTGTCTATTTCCTCTAGGAGTTCTATCAGTTTTTGCTACACGTATTTGGGACCTCTGTTATTAGTTGCATATGTTTAGGATTGTGCATTTGATTTTCTCCTTTACCATATCGAAAATACCTTCTTTTTTAAAATGTTTAATTGGAGGACAGTTGCTTTACAACTTTGAGTTGGTTTGTCATACAACAACGTGAATCAGCCACAAGTATACATATGTCCCCACTCTCTTGAACCTCCCCCTCATGCCCTCCCACCCAAACCCACTCCTCTAAGTTGTCACAGAGAACCAGGTTGAGCTCCCTGTGTTAATACAGCAACTTCCCACTAGCTATCTATTTTGCATATGGTAATTCCCAGGTAATGGAAATGATAAAGAATCCACCTGCCAATGCAGGAGAAGCAAGAGATGCAGGTTCAATCCCTGGGTTGGGAAGATCCCCTGGAGGAGGAAATGGCAACCCACTCTAGTATTCTTGCCTGGGAAATCCCATGGACAGAGGAGCCTGGCGGGCTACAGTCCACAGGGTTGCAAAAGACTTGGCAACTAAACAACAACAACAATGTATATGTTTCAATGCTCCGCTCTCAATTCCTCCCTCTCCCTCCCCTGCTGTGTCCACAAGTCTGATCTCTGTGTCTGCATCTCTATTCCTGCCCCGCAAATAGGTTCATCAGCATCACTTTTCCAGATTCCATATATATGCATTAATATACGATATTTGTTTTTCTCTGACTTACTTCACTCTGTATAACAGACTCTAGGTTCATCCACCTCACTACAACTGACTCAAATACCTTCTTTGTTTCAATAATACTCTGCTCTAAAATTTACTTTGCTATTAGTATAGCTGCTCCAGCTTTCTTTTGACTAGTGTTACCAGAGTCTCTTTTTCTGTCTTTTTACTTTTAATCTATTTGTGGAGAGTTGACCCTTGAACAACAAAGGGGTGCTCCTGTATTGGCCCTCCATATCTGTGATTCTGCAACTTCAGGTTTAATCAACATCCGATCGTGTGTTACTATAGTACATAGTTCATATTTATTGAAAAAAATCTGAGTATAAGTGGACCTGTGCAGTTCAAAACTATTGTTCAAGGGTCAACTGTGTTGTTTCTGTTCAATGTGTATTTCTTGTAGGCAGTGTGTTGTTGGGTCTTGCTTTTTCTATTTATTATGACAATCTCTGTCTTATTTGGAGTGCTCAAACCACGTTTATTTTTCTTTTTTCTTTTATTCCATTCTTTTTGTCTGCGGTGGCTCTTCATTGCTGCACTCAGGCTTTCTCTAGTTGCGGCGAGCGGGGGCTACTTTTTGTTGCAGCTCGAGGGTGTCTCATCACGGTGGCTTCTCTTGTTGTGGAGCACAGGCTCTAGGGCACACAGGCTTCAGTAGTCGAGGCTCGTGGGCTCTAGAGCACAGGCTTAGTAGCTGTGGTACACAGGCTAAGTTGCTCCACTGCATGTGGGATCTTCCCGGACTGGGGATCGAACCACCATCCCTTGCATTGCAAGGTGGATTCTTAACCACTGGACCACCGGGGAAGCCTCCAGACCACGTTTATTTTTTATCACACATCTGTTGGCTTATAGTTTATAGTTTGAACATTTTTTTAGCCATTATTTCTTCATATATTTCCTTCAAAAAACAAAAAGCATTTTATTTATTTATTTGGCTGCTCTGGGTCTTAGTTGTGGCATGAGAGCTCTTAGTTCCCTGACCAGGGATTGAACTGGCCTCCTGCATTGACAGCATGGAATTCCAGCCACTGGACCACCAGGGAAGTTCTCTCTTCAGTTCAGTTCAGTTCAGTTCAGTCGCTCAGTTGTGTGTGACTCTTTGCGACCCCGTGAATTGCAGCACGCCAGGCCTCCCTGTCCATCACCAACTCCCAGAGTCTACCCAAACCCATGTCCATCGAGTTGCCATCTCAATGTCCATGAGATGCCATTCAGCCATCTCATCCTCTGTCGTCCCCTTTTCTTCCTGCCCCCAATCCTTCCCGGTATCAGGGTCTTTTCCAATCAGTCAACTCTTCTCATGAGGTGGCCAGTTGAAATAGCTCAACTGGAATTCCATCACCTCCACTAGCTTTGTTCTTAGTGATGCTTTCTAAGGCCCACTTGACTTCCCTCTTCATATATTTTCTATTGCCACTTCCTCCTTATTTTCAAGGTCTCCAGTTACCTATAGAGTAGGCCACTTATTAAAGTTGTTGCATAGTTCACTCATACTATTTTCACTTAAAAAGTTTTTCTGTGTTTCATTTTGGGTAGTTTCTTTTGCTGTGCACGAGGTTCACTAATCACTGCTTTTCCAATATCTAGTCTGTTATTAATCCCATCCAGTATATTTGTCATCTTAGATGTTATCAAGAAGTTCACTTTGGATCTTTTTATATCTTCCATGTCTCTACCTAACTTTTGGACATATGGAATACAGTTAGAATAAGTTTTAATATTATTCACTTCTAATTCTATCATCTCTGTCATTTCTAGGTCAGATTCAATTGACTGTCTTCCTTACTATGGTTTATGTTCAGTAAATAAAATACAACAATAATAGAGTGAAAAATTAAAATTAATATTTATGTTCAAAGAAGAAAAGGTAAATGGGGCCAAAGAAGGCTTCATGGAGATGGCAAATAAAATTTAGCCTTAAATATGTGTATTTGATATACATGTAAAAATCAAATATATATATATATATATCAAGAATTCAACTAGACAGGAAAGAAGGCACTAGTAGGAAAGGTAAGAAAGCAGGAATGAGTGCGGGCATGTTGAGAGGGCAGTGCAGAGGCCAAGGGGGAGATGAGGAAACAGCAGCTTGGGGCATTTGGTGCTCCTAGCACAGCACTGAAGAAATACATAAGTCTTCAGACTTAGAAAATGAGCTTATGGTTGCTGGGGAGAAGGATGGGGGGAAAGGATAGCTAGGGAGTCTGGGACGAACATGTACACACTGCTATATTTAAGATGGGTAACCAACAAGGTCCTACTGTATACAGAGAATTCTGCTCAATGTTATGTGGCAGCCTGGATGGGAGGGGAGTTTGGGGGAGAATGGATACATGTATATATATGGCTGAGTCCCCTCACTGTTAACCTGAAACTGTGAAACATTGTTAATCAGCTATATTCCAATACAAAATAGTTAAAAAAAGAAATATGTGAATCTTTACAGATTTTTAAGCAAGTCAAAGTCTCATAGTCATGATTTAGGGAGACTAACTTGGCGATCTTGATGGAATAAATTAAGGCCAGGAGGGTGCTGCTTTAGACCAGAGGGGCAGAAATAAAACATGGAGAGGAGAGGGAAGAACCAGGAAAGATGTTGAAGTTTAAGAAACTTTTAACCTTGGCTTGAAGGATGAAGGGTGGTGGTGGGGGTCTTCATCCATGGAAAATGAGGCTTATTTGGTGTATTGAGTCTTCTGCGTAGAGCCCTAAGACTAAAACCTAGCGTAGAGGTCAGTACCAGACAGACCAGATGGGCTGTCCTCTCAGTTAAAAGGTGGTGGCTCAGCCCCGAACAAGATTTCTGAACTCCTTCTACCACTTGTATCGTGACCCTAGACAACTTGCTTAACCTCTTTGAACTGCATTTTTTTCATTTTCCAACTGTCAAGAGTTTTGTGAGGAACAAATGAACTAATGGACGGATGTGTGTCTGAAGTTCAAGTTAGAGGTTTTACAAAATAGGTAATACTTATTTTTATAATTACATCAAGCCACGTGAATGAATAAGATCTTGGAGGAAGACAGCAGAGACAGAGATCCCAGGGTTAAAACTTGGAGGAATTTCACAGCATATCATCCAAAAGGGGAGTCCGTGATGGAGGCAGAAGTAAACTTGAGGAGGTAAGAAACCTTGAAAATGGGGAGTGCGTTGGGGTGGGCTCTGTATGGAAGAAATTCAGCTGGTAAACACTCATCAGGTGCTTCCCTGGTGGCTCAGATGGTTAAAAAAGAATTTTTTTTAAAAAAATCTGCCTGCAATGTAGGAGACCTGGGTTCAATCCCTGGGTTGGGAAGATACCCTGGAGGAGGAAATGGCAACCCACTCCAGTATTTTTGCCTGAGAAATCCGAGGGACAGAGGAGCCTGGTGGGCTACAGTTCATGGGGTCACCAAGAGTCGGACACAACTGAGCGACTAACACTTTCACTTCAAACACTCATCAAAAGTGTCCATCTAGAGTCCAGGAATGAGAGCATGACTTTCAGAGTCAAGAGTCTACATGAAATGGAGAAAACATCCTTCTGCAGAGGTCACTCCTTTGACCTGGGAAACCCCCAGACACAGTGAAAAGGCCTGAAAGGTGACCACAGGGAACTTGAAATTCTGAGGAACTGTTTGAATCCATCCTGAAGAAGGAGCATGTTAACAAGAGCAGGGTAGGCAGCTAGCGTTTTCCATCACTAGCTCCCAACCTCAGTTCACACCCTCCTCTTCTTTCTTATCTGGCCTCCATGCCTCACTCCTGGTTTCCCCTCCGCCCAAGGCCCAAGCCCGTTCTCCATTTGTTTTGTTCCAAAACAAAAATCTGCTTCCATCACTCATGTGCTCAGATCCCTTCCAGAGTTCCCCATTTCCCCAGGATAGAGGCGGTCTCCTTAGACAGACGAAACCGCTAAGTCCCTCTCACGGCGCCCTCTGCCCCCAGGCCGACTTTGGCAGTTTTCCCAACCCACCAGAGGCTCTTATTGCTCCCTGTCCTCGCAAGGATGCTTCTCCTAGGATGCCCTGCCCTCTTGGGCTTCACCTGGAAAGCCTTCGTTAAGTCCCAGCTGAGCTGGATAACCCTGTGCGTACCCTTGTCACAGCAGCCCTTGTCACGGCCCTGAGTAGTTGTCGATAGTCTGACTTCTCATCTTTCCCTGACGGAAAGCCCCTTGAGAGCAGGGACGATCAGTGTCTCTTATCCGTACAGTCCCTCCCATACCATATTTTTCCCCAGGCAAACCCTGATTGCAAGCAGTCTTTCTGGTTGTCAGTCCACTCGTTCCAATTTAGGGTCTTCAAAACACACACCCGCTCTGTAACCCCGGGCCGGGGCGGAAAGAGCCTGGTGGCGAGCGCCTTAGCCGGATCGCGCCACCGGCACCTCCCGGGGCGGCCACCAGGGGGCGCCGGGCTCTTTGTTTTCTTTTCTGGCCCGGGGTCGGGGCCGGAGGCCCGCAGAGCGCATGCTCTGGGGCAGTTCGCGGCCGGGCCGGCGAGCGGAGGAGTTCCTTGTGGCGGACCCGCAGCGAGGTAGATCGCGCCAGGCACGCACGGAGGGTCGGGGCGGGGGGCGGAGGGGCGGCGCGCGGGGCGGGCACAGCCCGGGGACGCCGGCGGGCGGCGACGGGCCGGGGCCGTTGCCCGCGCGCGTCCGTGTGGCGCGGCGCCGGCCCCACGTGAAGCCAGCGCGGCTGGGAGGCGCGGGTGCGGGGGCGCGCGGGTCTGCGGCCCCGCGGGACGCCTGGGAGCCCGGGCCCCGCCTCGCCCGAGCGAGGGCCGCGCGGCCCCTCCGCCGCCCGCCGCGCCTAGCACGCCCGGCCCGCGCCGCCCGCGGGGGGGGGCGGGAGATTCAAACGGCCCGAGCGCCGCCGGCCGGGGTTTTTTGCGCGCGGCCGCGGTGACCTCGGCGCCCGCGGTGCGCAGAGCCGCGCGCCTCCCGGGCCGGGGCTACCGCCCCGGCGGTGCCGCGTTTCCGGAGCGGGAAAGTGATTTAAAAAAAAAAAAAGTCCAGCGTTGGTTTGGAGAATGTGGTTTGCGGAGCGGGGTGGAAATCCCGCCCGGCGAGGGTCGGCTCGAGGAGCTCGAGGGTAGGCTGCCGAGGGTCTGCGCAGGGAGCGAAATCTCAGCGTCAACAGGCACCGCCACGACTGTTAACCGGTGGGAGAGGTGTGCCGGGAACTCCGCATCAACTCATCTGTCAGCAGATTGGTCGCTGGCGGTCTCCTCGGTGTCGCGCGTGCAGGGATGGGGAACATGGTGAGAGGGCCCCGGGTGGCCGTGATCGAGCTCCCTGTCTCCCCTGGGGAGGCCCATGTGGGGCCACAATTACTGTCCAGGGTGATCCCCAAGGTGTGCCCATGGAGCCGGGGCGCTTGCTGCTCCTGGCGGATGTTAACCGAGGTGCTCCAAGTGTGACTTGAGTGCCTGTAGCAGAAGTCGAGTGTAGGGAGGATGGATGGGGAACTCGAACGTTCACCCAAGCCTGGGCAGGATGAGTGATGGCTTTCCAGCCGAGGTGATTCTTGGCCAGGGTTTTGAAGGAACAGAGGAGCTATTCAGGCGGACCGAGGGTGGAGGGCTTCTGGTGATCCAGGCAGGGAACACTGTACATGCAAACGCAGGAAGGTGTGGGTGAGTGTTATCATCAGAGGTACCACGGTGTTTAAGTCTGATTGGCGCACAGGGTACCAGGAGAGGAAGAACAAGATGATCGAGCAGGGGCTTGGTCTCCAAAGGTCTGGAGTGCAAGTGCTGGGTGGGGCGGAGAAGGCAGCGATGGTTTTACCCAAGAAGGGCATCAGAGTGGAGTCTGGAAAGGTAAACTAGGAGTTCTCCATGCTCTTGTTGGGAAGCCATCCTGTTCAGCTTTGCAACTTCCTAGTTGTCTACCCCTGGGCCATCCACCTAATCCCCCTGGGCCTTGTCCTTACCTGTAAGATGAAGATAAGAGAGTTACTAATATCCTATAAAGCCGTGGTTCTAACACCTGGTGGAAGGTGTGGCCTCCTCCTGCTGGGAAAAATGAATGCACTTAAGCCCAGGCTCGCCTCTGTATTTTTGGGCTTCCCTGGTAGCTCCGTTGGTTAAGAATCGGCCTGCAATGGAGGAGACCCAGGTTTGATCCCTGGATCGGCAAGATTCCCTGGAGAAGGAAATGGCAACCCACTACAGTATTCTTGCCTGGAAAATCCCATGGACGGAGAAGTCTGGCAGGCTACAGTCCATGGGATCACCAAGAGTCGGACACAACTTAGCGACTTAAACCACCACCACCCGCTCTGTATTGAAGGGGGATCCTGGTAAGGAGCTCTTGGGTGCGGTCTACCAGCTCTGTGCCCAACATCGGGCAGGAAGGAGTTACTCCCCCAGTGTTTGTTGACAGACAAACAGAGCCTCTCTCCTCCCTTCCCTCCCAGGGGACTTTCCTCACAAAGAGATTCTTCAGCCCTTGCTGTCTGTCTGGCAAGTGTTTGCCTCCTGACATTGGGGTGGCTGGGTGGGGACAGCTGCTGTGTTTGGAGAGGGCGCTGTCTCCCTTTGCAGAGATGAGGTCACAGGGGGTCACAGCAGGAACACAAGGGGCCTGGTAGACTGTCTAGTCTACCAAATGAAGAAACAGGCCCAGGGAGAAGTGGGGATGGGGGATGCTCTGGTCCTGGTGGGGAGTGGTCGGCAGACCTGTCATCCCACTTCTCTGTAGCCTGGGCCCCATTCCCCTGAGCCTTCACTTTCGTATCTGTAAAGCCAGGATGATCACACCTCTGACGGCAGGGTGTGAGCATTCTAGGATTGGCTGGCACACGTTGTTGTTCAGTCACTAAGTCATGTCCAACTGTTTGTAACCGCATGGATTGCAGCACGCCAGGCTCCTCTGTCCTCCGCCATCTCCCAGAGTTTGCTCAAATTGATTTCCATTGTGTTGGTGTTGCTATCTAACCATCTCATCCTCTGCTGCCCCCTTCTCCTTTTGCCTTCAATCTTCCCCAACATCAGAGTCTTTTCCAGTGAGCCGGCTCTTCGCATCGGGTGCCCAAAGTATTGGAGCTTCAGCTTCAACGTCAGTCCCTCCAATGAATATTCAGGGTTGATCTCCTTAAGGATTGACTGGTTTGATCTCCTTGCAGTTCACAGGACTCTCAAGGGTCTTCTCTAGCACCATAATTGAAAAGCATCAGTTCTTCACCTTAGGTGCCTGTTAGTGGAAGTTGACTCTATCTGACTCATTGAGATTGTATCTCGCTCTTCTTCCAGACTGTAAACTCCTTGAAGATGGAAGCGTGTTTGTGTGTTGGGGAGTGAGGAGTGGGGACAAAAGACTAGGACTTATACCCAGCCCAGACTCTCAATGTCAAGTTAAGAAAATACACCCAGGGACTTCCCTGGTGGTCCAATGGTTAAGGTGCCACATTTCCACTGAGGAGGGCGCAGGTTCAATCCCTGGTCAAGGAACTAAGAAAAATAAATTAAAATAAATAAATAATGTAAACCCATGGCTGATCCATGTCAATGTATGGCAAAAACCACTACAATATTGTAAAGTAATTAGCCCCCAACTAAAATAAATTTATTAAATAAATAAATAAATAAGAACACACTCAGACTGGTTAGAGAGGAAGTCTGTCCCAAGGGACTTATTTGTGCGGTAGAAAACATACATGTGGGTCATGGGTACAGGATTCCACCTTTTAGAGGGTGCCCTCATCCCCCACGCTGCCTCCAGGATTGCTCATAGACACTGCAGTGCCTGGAGTCCTTCCTTTGAGAGATGAAGACTCAAGTTCAAAGAGGACTCAGATGGGCTGGACTTGAAAGCCAGTGCTCTCTGCACTGTGGCATGGAGTTGTGCTGTGGTCCTTCCACACATGGCTTCAGCAGATCTCTTGCCCACCTGGCCCACTCTCCCAGGCCCTCACTGCTTTTGTGTCTCCCCTTTGCTCTCACCCACCATCCAGTTCCTTTCAGCAGGCTCCCACCCTCTGCTCCTTGCCTTTGGCCAGGTTCATAGGGGATCCTGGGGAGCCCTATCCAGGCTACCTTGACCTCTGCCTGGATCATGACCTGCCTTTAGCCAACCATTCTTTTGCTTTTAATTATCAGATATACCTGGATTCCATTCCTGGCTCTCTTTTCCGGCTGTGCCAGCTTAAGCAAATAAATCTACTTCTCTGCGCCCCGGTTCCCTCAGCTGTTAAATAAGATTGGCAGAGCCCTCTTCAGCTTGTTGTGAGAAGTTAAAGGTGGTTAGAAGGTAGCTGTGGCCAGTGCCCCAGAGAGACTCATCTGAAGGAGCAGATTGGTTAAATAATTATGATCTGAAGTCTGTCCTAATTTCTCGGAGAGAATGTTTCCTTTAGGATTGAGAGAGGGATCCGAGGTAGTTTGCCAACGGAGGCAACTTTGAGTAGAAGTTCTTGCCGTAGGATAGGGCTGGGGTGGGATGGAGATGCACTTGGTATGGAGAGAAGAGTAAGCAGTCTAAGATTGTGAGAAGGGAGGGTGTGACAGGTAAGATGAAGCCAGAAGTTGTGTCAGTACCAGACCCTGAGGGTCTTTTAAAAAAGATCATGAGTATCTAGTAGAATAACATGTTTTTTGGTGGGGGGTTAATGATCCATGACACTGAATACCTCCTATAGCCTTCATTTTTCTGTCTCCACTCCAGGCCTTTCCCATAGGTCAACCCAACAGTAGCACCGATGTGCTGACACCATTCTGTTTCCTGTTTTTTTTTTCACTTCTTGTTGTGAGTACTTTTCCGTGCTCCTCCTCAGTCTCCCTCCCCAGCACAGCTGACGACTGCAGATCATTCTGATGAGCTGATGGGGACATATGCCTTTGGCGGGACAGGGCCCCGGACCCAGTGAACCAGCTGCCAGCCTGGCCGAGGGTACAGCTGTTTACTGGCAAGAGTGGGTCCCTGGTGTATCCCACACTCCTTAACCCATCCAGCTCTACCACCTTAACATCCCTTCTTGGTCGGCTCCCGCACACTTCACAGTTGACAGAAACGCCTGGCGAGGTGGGCCTCTCGGTCTCTCCTCTGTTTGTCCCCCAGTCTTCTCCGTAGCTGCAGGTCTACCATCTACCTAGTTACTTAAGCCAAAGCCTGGGAGTCCTTGTGTTGGGCCAAGTTCATAGGGGGATCAAGGGGGCCCTGCCCAGGATCCCCTGGATTTTTTAGGATGAAATAGTCATTCTGAGTTCCTCCCCTACCCTCATTCCCTACATCTAATCCACCGGCAAAGCAAGCCTGTCTCCTAAATTGTCTACTTTTCTCTCTTGCCTCAGACCAAATCATGTCACCGACTTCTCTCATTTGGATGCCTGCAATTGCCTTCTCTTCCAGTCCCTTCCAGAACAATCATTAATGAGACAGTCTTCTTAACGCTTGTCTGTTTTCCCTCCTAGGCCTGGTACAACCCGGCCCCTGCTCGCCTTGGGCCTCTGATCCATCACTGTCCAGCTACGGCCCTGCTGGCCTCCCCAGGTTCCTGACCACGTCACATGCTTTTGTCCAAGCTTTCCCCCTGCTGGCTTTCTCTGCCTAGTATTTCAAGTCTTAGCCCAGATGTCACCTATCTGACCTATATTTCCTCCCCATCCCAGTTACTCTTTTTTTTTTATTGTGATAAACTATACATAACATAAAATTTACCATTGTAGCCATTTTTAATTGTATATAGTTCAGCGGTATTAAATACATCCACATTGTTGTGTCCCAGGAATATTCCTGCTATATCACCTTGCCTGTACATCACACCACACTGTCTATAATAATACTGTCGCTGCGTGTGTATGTGTTTCTGTCTGTAAGCTTCATGAGAGCAGGGAGAGGGTTAGTTGCCTTTTTCCTTGCTACCCCTGACCCAAAGCCAAGCAGTGGTAATAAGCATTCATGGAAGAATTGAGTCCGTGCTGCTACGTACCGTGTGCTTGGCATTGCAAAGCCCTTTACAGACATTTCATTCCATCTGGACAGCAGCCCTTGAAGTGGTCATTACATCCCTTAAACATGAGGATACACATAGTTCAGAGAGGCTAGAACTGCCAGAGAGGCCAAACATGTTCACACAAGCAGGGTTGAGCAAACCACAGCTCTATCCCTGATGCAAAGAACTGACTCATTGGAAAAGACCCTGATGCTAGGAAAGATTGAAGGCAGGAGAAGGGGACAACAGAGGATGAGATGGTTAGATGGCATCACGGACTCAATGGACATGAGTTCGAGCAAGCTCTGGGAGTTGGTGATGGACAGGGAATCCTGGTGTGCCTCAGTCCATGGGGTTGCAAAGAGTCGGACACAACTGAGCAACTGAACTGATCCCAGTGAAGGTGCATTTCTAGTGTGGGAAGAGGGGTTTCAAAAAGGCTGGTTGGAGGGGAGGAGTGCCACCCTGGGAGAATAAAAGTTGGGTGAAGCACAGAACTGCCACCTCAACAAAGTCAAAACTGGGCCAGTCTCAGCCTGTTGAAGCTCAACCTGCAGACGCTCAGCCCACACAGCCTTGGGGCATTCTAGGCCTTTGGCTACTTCCTCGTCTTTGGCACTTTGTCTCCTCCCCCAGGGTAGCCAGCAGAAATGTGCCTGGAGGTTCCAGGCTGTTGACCTCACGTTCATATACCGTGGAACGGGGAGCTGGGGAGGCTGAGGCTCTAGGACCTACTGGAAGGAAGGAAGGATGAGATGCTGTTTAGGCCCACGGTGGAGCCTGACAAGGGTTCTTAGAATTCTCTTGCCATTTATAGCCTTGGTTAAAGTCTCCATCCCTTTTCTATAAAATGGAGGAGAGGTGGTTAGGTTAGATTAAATTAGCTGTGCCTAAGCATTACCTGGAACAGACCCTAGATGTTTAAACACCAGCATTGATTTATTGAGCCCTTACCCTACCCTGTAATTGTATGTGTGCATGCTAAGTCACTTCAGTTGTGTCTGACTCTTTGTGAGCCTATGGACTGTAACCTGCCAGGCTCCTCTGTCCTCCACTATCTCTCAGAGTTTGCTGAAATTCATGTCCATTGAGTCAGTGATACTACCCTCATGGCAGAAAGCGAAGAAGAACTAAAGAGCCTCTTGATGAAAGTGAAAGAGGAGAGTGAAAAAGTTGGCTTAAAGCTCAACATTCAGAAAACTAAGATCATGGCATCTGGTCCCATCACTTCATGGCAAATAGATGTGGAAACAGTGGCAGACTTTATTTTTGGGGGTTCCAAAATCATTGAAGATGGTGACTGCAGCCATGAAATTAAAAGACGCTTACCTCTTGGAAGAAAAGTTATGACCAACTTAGACAGCATATTAAAAAGCAGAGATATTACTTTGTCAACAAAGGTCTGACTAGTCAAGACTATGGTTTTTCCAGTAGTCATGTATGGATGTGAGAGTTGGACTATAAAGAAAGCTGAGCACTGAAGAATTGATGCTTTTGAACTGTGGTGTTGGAGAAGACTCTTGCGAGTCCCTTGGACTGCAGGGAGATCCAACCAGTCCATCCTAAAGGAAATCAGTCCTGAATATTCATTGGAAGGACTGATGGTGAAGCTGAAATTCCAATACTTTGGCCACCTGATGTGAAGAACTGACTCATCTGAAAAGACCCTGATGCTGGGAAAGATTGTAGGCAGGAGGAGAAGGGGACGACAAAGGATGAGTTGGTTGGATGGCATCACCGACTCAATGGACATGAGTTTGAGTAAGCTCCAGGAGTTGGTGATGGACAGGAAGGCCTGGTGTGCTGCAGTCCATGGGGTTGCAAAGAGTTGGATATGACTGAGCGGCTGAACTGAACTGAGTCAGTGATGCTATCTAACCTTCTCATCCTCTGCCGCCCCCTGCTTTTGCCTTCAATCTTTCCCAGCACCAGGGTCATTTAAAAGAGCAGGCTGTCTTTTATTTCATGGCAGCAGTCACCATCCACAGTGATTTTGAGTAATTACTATCCCCGTTTTACTGAAGAGGAAACTGAATGGTGAAGAGATTAAGTAGCTTTGTCCAAGGTCAAACAGCTAGAAAGTAGCTGAGTACATAGCCTGGCTCCTCTTAACCACCACTTGCTCTACTGCTTTTGCATCTGGATAGCTGCAAATTGCCTGGGCCCTGCTATCAATTCCAGAGGGATCACAGAGTCTGGGAGCCTTAAGACTCAGACAGCTGTCTTTCATAACCTTAAAAACTGGGCTCAATAAAGATTTATTTCAAAAACTGCTTATGTGGAGGAAAAAGGACTTTCGACCCAATTTGGGCTGAGTTGAAATTGAGACAGTAGGACAGAGTGTCTGTTCTCAGTGGCCTTGAGAAGGCAACAACAGTTAGTTGAAGCAAGGAGGCAGTCAGCGCTGATGGCTCAGCTGCCCTGGATCGTGCAAGGTGCCACGACCCTTCATGTCACCCAGAGGCATTTCCTCTCCCCCTTTTGTAACACCAGCTGTTTGTATATTAATGTGAGTGTACATACAGTGTTTATTTCTTGTTGGATGGGTTTAGAGGAAAGCCAGGTTCCTCCTAGGAGTGGTGGCATTTTGGATCAAAGGGCGCATATGGTTTTGTTTTTTAAATTTATTTAATTTTGGCTATGCTGGGTTTTCATTACTGCTTATGGGCTTTCTCTAGTTGCAGTGAGTCAGGGCTACTCTGTTGCAGTGCATGGGCTTCTTATTGCAGTGGCTTCTCCTGTTGTGAGCGTGGGCTGTAGGGCATGCAGGCAGAGTAGTTGTGGCATGTGGGCTTAGTTGCTTCACAGCATATGGAATCTTCCCGGACCAGGGATTGAACCTGTGTCCCCTGCATTGGCAGGTAGATTCCTAACGACTGGACTGCGGTTGAGAAAGTGGTCTGGTTTGGTTTTATTTAATGAAAATAGCTGTGAGTGTGTGTTTGTGTGGTCTGATTATAACAGTAATGTATCATGAAAGTTGCTAGTGGTTATGTTGGGGTTGGGAGGAGTTGTGATGTTCATTGAATGTTCTTCAATGTTTTAATTTTTTAATAATAAAATTTAAAAATACATGTCATGCTGTTTGTATCTTAGATTAAGATATAAAGAAAGAAGTAAAAGTTGTCCATAATCCCATTTTCCAGAGGTTACCATTATTAATATTGAATGTATTTCCTTCCACATTTTTTTATATGTGTATGCTTTTTCTTTTCCACAAGTAGGATAATGGCCTGTTTTTCAATCTGCTTATGTTGCTTGGCAATGATTCAGTAAATAAGTCTCTGAAAAGATCACTTTTAATGGCTTCGTACTGTTTCATCATCAGTATGCCGCATAATATCTAGCCAATCCCCTACTCCTAAGTACATGGGTTGCTCCATTTTTTGTTGTTTTTACTTTTTTAATGTTATGAGGAATACAGTAGAGAATATTAGTGGAATTTAATCTTTGGGCTTATTTATTATTCAGTTCTTCTCAGGTAAATTCCGAGAAGTGGAATTGATAGGCATTTCTTTTCACTTTTTTTAGGGTTTTTGATAAATATTGCCTGAACAGAACCATTTCTGACATGGAGTCTTTGCCTGGGTTTTTCAGGACAAGAGGATGCCACCCAAGCGTATAGCTAAGAGAAGATCTCCCCCAGAAGATGCCCTCCCCAAAAGCAAGAAGGTGAAGGGTAAGTTGACCCTCAGTATGGGTGGCCTCTTGGACTCCCCAGAATCTGGGACTGGGCTCCTTCCTCCCTGAGATTTGAAGCCAAGGGGCCAGGAAGTCCAGGAACTCCACCGAGCTGTAGGGTCTCCTGTAGCTCACTGATTCCCACCCTCTGGGGATGATAAAGGGGCAGAGACTTGCTTAAAAGCCCTCAGGTGAAAAACTAGACCCTATGGCTTTGCCCTAGGCAGTAATGCCTGGTTAAAACCATTGACCTCCAGACTGGGTTCACGTCCTGGCTCTGCCACTTTTTAGCTGTATAGCTGTGGCAAATCACTAACCTCACTGAACTTAGACTACCCCATTCATAAAACGGGCAACCTCACTGGGCTGCCATGAGCTCGTGTCCTGGTTAGCATTCAAGAGAAGTGCCTTTGATCTCCTCTCTGTGGGGACCCTGGAAGGAGTCAGGGAGGAGAGCCACCCCCAGTCTGGGAGTGTGGGGGGAGTGTGGACCCACACTCAGACAGTGTCTGTCTTTTGCAGACCCTCGTAACCAGGCAGTGAGGGCCGTTGCCTCCCGCCGTGTTCCAGGCGCCAGCTCCTGCCAAGGTGCCTGTGGGCTGTGCCCTGCTGACCAGAAGGCCCGACCAGGTGGCTGGCTGCCTGCCCAGAGCGCCCTCTGCGCAGCTGCAGCAGTCCTGGCAGCCGTGGCCACACCCCAAGGGGGAGGGGCTGGACGCCACTGGCTGTCCGGGGCGCTGGCAGCCCCGCCCCCCCATTGGCCAGATGGCCCCGCGCCACATGCTGATTGGCACGTACCTCTTCGCAAATGTTCACCCCCTGGTGGCTCAGATGGTAAAGCATCTGACTACAATGCTGGAGACCAAGGGTCGATCCCTGAGTTGGGAAGATCCTCTGGAGAAGGAAATGGCAACCCACTGCAGTACTCTTGCCTGGAAAATCCCATGGACGGAGGAGCCTGGTAGGCTACAGTCCATGGAGTCGCAAAGAGTCGGACACGACTGAGCGACTTCACTTCACTTCTTTGCAAATGCCTGTGTGGTTTCTTACTCCTCCCTCTCCTCTTCAGCTGCGTGTCTGCTCCCCAATATAAGTGGAGTGGGGGTCAGTGTGCCTGTGTCCAGGGGTTAAGTCACAGCCTGAGGACGGAGACTAGGGACTGTGCTCTGACCATGTAGGCCTCCTCGGTTTGGTTTCGCTGCAAACTCTGCTCTTTATTAGCTCTTAGGACACTCTGAGGCTCTGTTCCCGTTTCCTATAAAATGGGAGCCTGAAATGGAAGGCCTATAGCATAATGTGGGGGACTGCAAATCAATTTAACATTTGTAGAGTAAGCAGTGTTAGATGTTATTATGCCCTGTCTGTCAGTTGGTTCCTGACCAAGAACAGCCGATCACAAAAGCTATCTTGTGCCTCCCTTCTCCTCCCCACCTGGGCTTTTTTCTCTGTATCAAGTGTATTATTGCCATTTCCTTCCACTCACATTAATAATGTGCTTAGGTGGGCACTTTCCTGGTAGTCCACTGGCTAAGACTCCGTGCTGCCAGTGAAGGGAGCCAGGGTTCCATTCCTGATCAGGGAACTAGATCTCACATGCTACAACTAAGGACCCTGCGTGTTGCACTGGGACCGAGCATAGCCAAATAAATAAATACAGATTATAAAAAAAAATGTGCTGGGGTTTTTTGGTTTTTAATTTAAAATTAAAATTTTTTTTTATGTGAGTCATATTTTAAAGTCTTCATTGAATTTGTTTCAGTATTGCTTGTTTTGTGTTTTGGTTTTTTGGGTGTGAGGCATGTTGGATCTTAGTTCCCCCACCAGGAATTGAACCTACACACCCCTCTATTGGAAAGCAAAGTCTTAACCACTGGACCACCAGGGAAGTCCCTAATGTGCTCAGTTTTTAATCTTCACAAACATTCTTTGAGATAGGTACTTTTCTTACCCTTGTTTCACAGATGAGGACGTTTAGGCTTGGAGAGGTCTGATTAATGTTCTGTGGCAGGGCAGTGATTTGAACCCAGGTCTATGTTATCCCACAGCCTGTGCAGCGACCTCTCCTCTCTCTTGTCATCCTGCATACTCAGGGGCTATCTTCTTTACCCCTCAGTCTCCCATAGGTCCCACGGCACAGAACCAGGTATGGTGCTGACACTGGGCCAGGGCGACGTGGGCCAGCTGGGGCTGGGCGAGAATGTGATGGAGAGGAAGAAGCCAGCCCTAGTGTCCATCCCAGAAGACATCGTGCAGGCTGAGGCTGGGGGCATGCACACTGTGTGCCTAAGCAAAAGTGGCCAGGTAGGTCAGGGTGGCACCAGATGAGACAGGATCTGGGATTGGGGGGCTTGGGGAAGGAGCTCTGAGCCATATGCATTACTCTGTAGAGATGGGAGTGGCCTAAGGAAGAACATACTGAGAGGCCAGACCTTGCACTAACGGGGGCATCCTCTGCACAGGTCTACTCCTTTGGCTGCAATGACGAGGGTGCCCTGGGAAGGGATACGTCAGTGGAGGGCTCAGAGATGGTCCCTGGGAAAGTGGACCTGCAAGAGAAGGTGGTACAGGTGTCAGCAGGAGACAGTCACACAGCAGCCCTCACCGAGGATGGCCGTGTCTTCCTCTGGGGCTCCTTCCGGGTAAGACTGGGTCTAGAGGATGGCTGTGGAGCTGGTGAACAGAATTAAATATAGCTGGTGGGGCCCCATCTCCATGCCCGTGTTGTACTTGTGGAGAGATTGAGACCCTGGGAAGAGCTTGGACCCAGACCCAGGTTTCTGGTTCTTCATCCAGGCCTGTGCACACTACTGACTGTTCCTATGAATCTGATGTTATAATGTTGTGTGTTTTGGAAAAGGGGATGGGTCAGGGATACCTTTGGTCTTCAGCTGAGTCAAGAAGCCTGCTGACCCATCTCCTCCCTTTTAACCTCCCCACCTCCCCTTCCCAGTCTCTTTCCACACTTCTCAGAGGCATATCTCAGAATTTCCAAGATGGGAGAGTGTGGTTTAAACAGCACATTCAGCATTAAAATTGTTTTGGTACTTTGTTATTCAATTTATTTTGAAATGTCAGAAATAAAGGAATCTGATATTTCCTCGTTGGAGTGCTTTTAACACTTTTTAATGGAGAATTTCAAACGTATAAGAGTAATCAGAATGCTATATTGAACTCTTATTTACTTGTCTGAACAATTATCAGTTTATGACCAAACTTGTTTGATTTTCGCTCTCTTCCATTCCCCAACTCCTTTGTTATATTTTAATTGAAATCACAGACCACATTTCACTCATGAGTATTTCACTATATGGCCTGGCTCCTGCCCACCTCTTCATCCCCACCTGGCACCAGTGCCCTTCACCACACAGCTCTTGGGCTGCCTGCAAAGCTGGATCTGGCTGGTATGAGACAGGCAGGGCTGGCTGGAAACTGACCCACCCCTCCCTTCCAGGACAACAATGGTGTGATCGGGCTCTTGGAACCCATGAAGAAGAGCATGGTGCCTGTGCAGGTGCAGCTGAGTATGCCCGTGGTGAAGGTGGCCTCAGGTGAGTCTGGGTTCGCACTCTGGGCAGGAGTTGGGAGAACCTTTTTCTGGGTCTGGCCCAGCCTTGGGCCTTACAAACAACCCCTGCATCCCCTGCTTTTCTCTCACCCTCAGGAAACGACCACTTGGTGATGCTGACAGTTGATGGCGACCTCTATACTTTGGGCTCCGGGGAGCAGGGCCAACTGGGCCGCGTGCCTGAATTATTTGCCAATCGTGGTGGCCGTCAGGGCCTTGGTGGGTGTTTGTTTGCTTTTAATTTATTTTTGTCTGTGCTAGGTCTTCATTGCTGCATGGGCTACTCTCTAGTTGTGGCACTCAGCCTCTCATTACAGTAGCTTCTCTTGTTTCGGAGCACAGGCTCTAGGGCACGCAGGCTTCAGTAGTTATAGCTCCTGGGCTCAGTAGTTGTGGCTCCCAGGCTCTAGAGCACAGGCTCAATAGTTGTGGCTCATGAGCTCACAGCATGTGGGATCTTCTGGGATCAGGGATTGAACCCAAGCTTCCTGCACTGGCAGGCAGATTCTTTACCACTGAGCCACCGGGGAAGCCCTTGGTAGGTGTTTTGCCTATTCAGTTTCAGTTTAGGTTCAAAGGATTCGTTAACAAAAGAAACCACTCATCACATACAAACAAAATGCTGTTGGTTTCACCTGTGTGTCATAAGATTTCGTCTGACCTCAGGGCGTTGGCCAGACCTCCAGGGGCTTAAGAAATTCCAAGACCCATTCCCTTTTTTAAGTGCTGCTTGACTTACTGGTAACAATTGGTGTGTTCACAAGCAGGCATGTAGTCCAGGCAGGGTCAGATGTCGGTCAGAGGCCTGCTCCCCTACTTCTGAAGCCTGAACAAGACTACCTCCATTTTAATTTCCCTAACAATAGGTGGCTTAGGTTCCTCTGGTGGGGCAAGTTTGGCAACCCACCCCCTGCTGAAGGTCAAAGGCAGAAGGGATCCTCTTGTGTTCAGGCTTGCATCAGGTGGACCTGCAGCGATAGTTAAGGAATCCCCATACTTCCTCAGAGTTGAATCTTGGCTCTACCCCTTACTGGCTGTGGGCCCCCAGACACAGTTTCCTCATCTCTAAACTACCTGCCTCACTGAGTTGTTGTGAAGTGAACCGAGTTCACATAGAAGGCTGTCTGAAATACAGTAAGTTCCATATAAGTGTTACCTCTGTGGTTGTGGGAGTCTGAGTGAGGCACCTGGCTTCTGGCGGCCTCAGTTTCCTCTTCTGTATCCTACGTAGAAGAGTCCCTGCGTAGGCTCCCTGTGAGGGTTTCAGCAGTGAAGGAGACACAGTGGGGCAGAGAGGAGAGGCCGTGTGTGCCACTGACTCTGACCTTCTCTCTGCCTGCAGAACGACTCCTGGTCCCCAAGTGTGTGATGCTGAAATCCAGGGGAAGCCGGGGCCATGTCAGATTCCAGGATGCCTTCTGCGGTGCCTACTTCACCTTTGCCATCTCCTCTGAGGGCCATGTATATGGCTTTGGCCTCTCCAACTACCATCAACTTGGTGAGTCCCAAGCCCATCATCCAGCATAGCCCAGGGTGACTTGGGTTGCAGTCCTGCCTCCACCACCCATTCATTGTGCCCCCTCTGTATGGGGGTCACCTAACCTCTCAGAGCCTCAGTTGTTGTTTTTAATATTCATTTATTTATTTTTGCTTGTGCTGGGTCTTTGTTGCTGCACTGCGGCTTTCTCTAGTTGTGATGAGCGGATGTGATGAGGGAGGGGATGAAGAAAGCAATTCCTTGGACAGTGTCACCCCTGAAAGCTCCATCCTGGCCTTTCCCCCACAGGAACCCAAGGCACAGAATCCTGTTTTATACCTCAGAACCTAACATCCTTCAAGAACTCTACCAAGTCCTGGGTGGGCTTCTCTGGGGGCCAGCACCATACAGTCTGCATGGATTCAGAAGGTAGGGGGTCTCGACCTATCTCTGGGGAGGGGGTGGAGTGTTCCCTGGGCACAGGCCTGGGCCCACTCCGTAAACAACAGTGCTTGGAACCTGGGCTTGCTCCATGGATTGGGCTAACTGTGGGTCCATGAGGGTCACCCCACCCGCCAGCATCCTGGTGGTCTTCCACCTGTGAGTTCAATGGGGGCCTGTGGAGGTTCTCCCGGGCCTCCCTCCACACTAAAAGAGATACTGCAGATCTCCTCACCACCTTGGAGTTGGGGGATCCGCTCCCATGGATATTGGCGCTCACCTGGCCTACCTGGAGTGTGCCCTCTGCTATTCTTTGTCTCTCTCCCTCCTCCCACAGGAAAAGCATACAGCCTGGGCCGGGCTGAGTATGGGCGGCTGGGCCTTGGGGAAGGTGCTGAGGAGAAGAGCGTGCCCACCCTCATCTCCAGGCTGCCCACGGTCTCCTCAGTGGCTTGTGGGGCCTCTGTGGGGTATGCTGTGACCAAGGATGGTGAGTGGGACCGCCTACAGTCGGTCTGGTTGGGGTCTGGGGGTCATGATTCTTACCAGAGTGCCTAGCAGGCTCCGTTGCCCACCATTTGATGGAACTGAGTTGTGGAGAGCAGCATTTGTGATGATGTTATTTTTGTCCTGATTGTTAGAAGCTCTGGCTTTGATGACATAAAGTGGGTAAACACGTTATTAAAATTATTTTAATGTGTTGGAGCCAAGGGGGTATATTAAGTACTGAGGCCCAGATAGGCAAGGCTTCCCAGGTGGCTCAGTGGTAAAGAATCTACCTGCCAACGCAGGAGATACAGAGTCGTGGATTCGATCCCTGGGTCAGGAAGATCCTCTGGAGGAGGAAATGGCAATGTACTCCAGTATTCTTGCCTGGAAAATCCCATGGACAGAGGAGCCTGGTGGGTCACAATCCATAGAGTCACGAAGAGTCAGATACAACTGAGCCCACAGGCAAAGACAGGCAGAAGGACTGGAACCCAGGTCTCCAGACTCTTAACACAGGCATGCCTTTACATTTTATACATTGGTGACCCTTTTATTATACAACCTAGTAACTGCCAGCTTCCCAGGGAGTTGTACTTACAATTTCATTAGGAGAAAGAAGGCTTAGTAGTTGGGGTCCTGGCAAGTACAGCAGAGGAGGGTGTGGACAAGTGGTCGCTAAAGCCTGAGGGAACAGACTTGGAGGCCTTGAGAAAGCAGGCTGGCAGAGGTGCTTGATCTGGGACTATCTGGAAAGAGTTCCTGAGGAAGTGGGGCTTTTACTGCACCTTGAAGGTTTGGTCCTTAATGGTAAGAAAAGGAGAACGTCCAGAATAGTCTCAAAGGCAGGCAGTTCAGGGAATGGAGGTGATGTAGGGGTTTGGGGAATCACCAGTCATTGTCAGGCCTTGAATGCTATGCCTGGGAGCAGGGAGAAGTCTTTGGCAATGCATAAGAGCTGTGGTCTCTGGTTGACAAAGCTCTTTTTTGTCCATCGTCTCCTTGCCTCCTCTCAGCTTCTCTGAACTCCCCAGAGGCTGGGACATTGCCAGCCTGCCTCAGGCCAACTCCAGAAGGCACCCTCATGTGCCAGGCTTCTCACCCTGCAGAAAGATGGGGCTGGGGATCCTCAAGACAGCTGCCCCTGTTTCTCACCCCTGTAGGTCGTGTTTTTGCCTGGGGCATGGGCACCAACTACCAACTGGGCACGGGACAGGACGAAGACGCCTGGAGCCCCGTGGAGATGACAGGCAAACAGCTGGAGAACCGTGTGGTCTTAACTGTGTCCAGTGGGGGCCAGCACACAGTCTTACTAGTCAAGGACAAGGAGCAGAGCTGGTGAAGCCTCTGAGGGCCTGGTTCCCGGCCCCCTCAACCTCCCTCTTGGAACAGGGAAGCTGTGACGACTGCGTATTCCAGCAGGCCTCTCCCAGCCCCAAGTACTCTGTCACCTCCTGCCTTTTCCTCATCAGCAGAACAGAACCCTTCTCCCCTTTGCGCCCCCCTCTTTGCTGGAATCATCCTGGGACCTACAGGATGAGGGTGGGATAGATGGAAGAGAGGGGAGGGGTTTTTATCAGAAGGAACATTGCTCACCCCACGGCCATATGGTCAGACCGTCCCCCTCATCTCTACTTCCCATGGTCCTGGCTGACCCTGGTTTTTCCTCTCCAAAACCAAAACTTCCTCCCCTGCGTGTTTGGTGCCCATATACGCTGAGAAGTCGGGCTCCATCAAGCCCTGCTCTAGTCCTGTGCCAGTCTTCCCATCCTTCATGACCCACAGGCGGACACATGGTACAGTCGTCAGACCCAGCTGTCGTGGACCTATGCCTGGGGGAAACTGGAGAAGGGGCAGGGCTACCCAGCCATGGGCAACCCCAAGCCAAATATTTGGCCCTGAACAGGTGCCCATGGGGCAAAAAGAAAAACAGTGCTCCTCTGCTTGATCAAGAAAAAAGCCAATCAGCCTTTCTCCCAGAAGCACAAAACATTCTGTCCTTCAGGCCTTGTCTGCAGTCTCCCCCATCCAACCTGCCTCACCTGCAGCCAAGGGCCTGAAATCTGGAAAGGTAGCTGTGCCTGCAGGGCAGGACTTGTGGGGAGAGGGGAAGGAGGGCTTTATAAACAAACTTACAGCAATATTGAGAGTGAAGGGAGGGAGGGGAAGAGGGTTGGCGGGCTAGAGGCTGGTCCCCAGAAAGGGAAACAGCAGCTTGTACAGTGGCTGAAAAAACAGGAAAGGGTTTTGATTTTTTTTTTTTAATGTATTTTGGAGGGGAGAGTGAAATCTTTTAACACTTTGAATAAATTTAGAGTTTTATAAAACAGGCCACTTATTTTCTACGCACTCCCTGCTTTTTTAAGGGAGCACCTGCTGTGTTGGGAAGGGCAGAATGACCCCATGCCTGTAGACCTGGGGGAGACTAGGACCTCAGTGATGTCAAGAAGTCCTGGTATGTGCCAGCTGTTCATTTTTTGTTGTTTTGTTTTTGTTTTTTGTATGAAACTGGCTGTTCTAGACAAATCAAAAAGAGTTGATTGGTCTTTGTTAGGTATTTATGTTTCAAGAATCACTGAATTTTTAAAAAATTATATTGTACAGTATGTGAGACATGGGATGGATCTTTTAATATCCTAATTTGAAACCAAAATTTTTGAGTACAA
The DNA here is from genome assembly GCA_024291935.2 of Okapia johnstoni. NCBI lineage: Eukaryota > Metazoa > Chordata > Mammalia > Artiodactyla > Giraffidae > Okapia > Okapia johnstoni. The sequence goes on along the minus strand of JAGTYA010000024.1, from coordinate 6,623,036 downwards.
TACATCTCTAGAAATACACTAAGTTTAACGATGTATCATTTCAAAAGCTAGTGTAACCTGATTAAACATGATTAACTGCACAATAACAACTTATGCATAACGATGTAGATTTTCACAGGCATTTGAGCAACCAAATCATATAGAACTGACCTGTCCAGTATGGTGGTCAATAGCTACTTGTGGCTATTTAGATCTAATTTAAATTTGTAAAAATGTAGAATGAACTTCCTCAATTTCACTAGCCACATTGCAAGTCCTCAGTAGTCAAAAGGGGCTAGTGCCTGTGGTTTTGGGGCTATGCAAATACAGAAATTCAAAAACATTTCTATAATTGCAGAAAGTTACAGTGGACAGTGCTGATATAGGAGATCTATATATGTACAGCAGGGAAGTTTTATTAGCACCAGGAGGATTCTTGATGTCAGCTACTCTTGGAAAAATGAATATGATGTAAAATAATTTAAAATGTATTCTGTGATTGTTTTTTTCCTCGAACTTTTAGTTTCAATGCAGGTCCTATCCTGATTAGAAATTGACTTCTTAGAAGGGAAAAAATCAGAACTTTCAACTTTAATATTTTCATTGTAAAGAAGCACTGTGTCTGCTCTTCCCTTCCCCCGCCAAAAAAGTCCGTTTGGATTAGATTTATTGAAGCTTTCCCTTTTGACATACAGCAGATTGAAAGTACTCTCCTTAAAAACAACTCTTGTGGATTGGGACTTAAATGGGCCAGGCACTGTACTGAGCACTTTGCATACAATAATAGCTCATTTCATCCTCACATCAGCCTTGTGAAATCGGAATTGCTGTCCCTCAGGAAAATGTCCCTGGGAGTTCAAGTGACTAACTTGAGATCAAGCTGCCTTTCTTTTCCTTGTAGTGAAAGTCACTCAGTCGTGTCCAACTCTGCGACCCCATGGGCTATACAGTCTATGGAATTCTCCAGGCCAGAATACTGGAGTGGGTAGCCTTTTCCTTCTGCAGGGGATCTTCCTAACCCAGGGATCGAACCCAGGTCTCCCACATTGCAGGCAGATTCTTTACCAGCTGATCCACAAGGGAAGCCCAAGAATACTGGAGTGGGTAGCCTCTCCCTTCTCCAGCGGATCTTCCCAACCCAGGAATCGAGCTGGGGTGTCCTGCATTGCAGGCAGATTCTAACAGTTATAAAGCTCTCTGTAGGTACTTTATGTATATTAGAAAAGTATCAGGCACAAAGTAAAGGCTCCACAACCCTTTGCTATTACAACCGTTGCACATTTCAAAATTCCCTGTGCTTCATAATTGCCTTTTTTTCATATGCTTACTTTTTTGGTATAAGTATTGTTCAGTAATTCAGTGTCAGAGTCTATCAGAAGTGTAAATAAATCTCCTTTTTTACGTTCAAAGGTATCAAGTACTCTTAAGTTTTACCTTTTCCCCTATCCTCCTCCAACCTGCATTGGTTACCCCAAAACAAATGTAATCACCACATATGGCACAGCCGTTAACTACTATTTACGGTCATAATAATGTAGCTGTTCAAAGGTTTAACAAATTATAATCAGAAGATGGAAAGGTGTGTATGTCTGAGGGACGTCCCTAAAATATCTGAAACTACAAATGAAGAGAAATTATATTATTTAGGGCTTCCCTGGTGGCTCAGTGGTAAAGAAGCTGCCTGCCAATACAGGAGATGCCGGTTTGACCCCTGATCCTGGAAGATCCCACATACTGCAGAGCAACTAAGCCCCTGCCACAACTGTCGAGCCTGTGCTCTAGAGGCCTGCGGCCACAGCTACTGGAGCCCTAGGGCCTGTGCTCTACAAGAGAAGCTACCAGTGAGGAGCCTGCGCACGACAGCTAGAGCGCAGCCCCCACTCCCCACAACCAGAGAAAAGCCAGCACAGCAACGAAGACCCAGGACAGTCAAAAATTAAATAAAATTATCTTGTAAAGTATTATTTAGAAATGCGCATATTTTAGGGAAAAGGTTTGGAAGTGGTTGTTTCAAGGGACTGGGAGTTGGGATAAGGGATAGGTGGGATAAGGGACAGCTGTTTATTGTTTGACACGAAATCAATTTTTTTTTCCTGGTGTCTCAGTTCAGTCGCTCAGTCGTGTCCGACTCTGCAGCCCCACAGACTGCAGCCCACTAAGCTTCCCTGTCCATTACCAACCCCCAAAGCTTGCTCAAACTCCTGTCCATCGAGTCGGTGATGCCATCCAACCATCTCATCCTCTGTCATCCCCTTCTGCTTTCAGCCTTTGCCAGCATCAGGGTGTTTTCCATTGAGTCAGTTCTTCGCATCAAGTGTATCAGACCTTGCAATGAACATTCAGGACTGATTTCCTTTAGAACCGACTGGTTTGATCTTGCAGTCCAAGGGACTCTCGAGAGTCTTCCCCAACACCACAGTTCAAAAGCATCGATTCTTCGGCGCTTAGCCTTCTTTATGGTCCAGCTCTCACATCCCTATATGACTACTGGAAAACCCAGAGCTTTGACTATATGGACCTTTGTGAAATTAAAAGACACTTGCTCCTTGGAAGAAAAGCTATGACCAACCTAGACAGCATATTAAAGAGCAGGGATATTACTTGGCCGACAAAGGTGTGCAACATATCCCTGACGTTCTTGTGGGAATTTGATTAGAAACAGCAAACAAGGAATCCTGTTTGATAAAACGTACATTCTAAATTAAAAATAAGTATGTAAAAACCTTCCACATGTAAAATGAAATTTTAAAAATAGTAAACAAAAAGCACAGGGGTTGGCAGATAGTGCTATTTATCGGTTATAATTCAAAGGCCTCCAACTGCCATGTTGGAGAACTTATTAGAAGCCAGGCATTAGGCCAAATGTTTTTCCAATTGGTCGTTTTCTCCTCACAACAAACACGGTTTGGGACTTCGCTGGTGGGCCAGTGGTGAAGACAATTCCAATGCAGGGGGCATGGGTTTGACCCTTGGTCTGGGACTTGAGACCCCACAAGCCACACTGCTTGGCCAGACAAAACATGGAACAAGGTGAGCACTGCTGTTTGTTGGTGGTGAGTTGCTAACTCGAGTTCGACCCTGTGGACTGTAGACCGCCAGGTTCCTCCTTCCACGGGATTTCCCAGGCAAGAACACTGGAGAGGGTTGCCATTTCCTTCTCCAGGGGATCTTCCCCATATACGGATGGAACCTGTATCTCCTGCGTTGGCAGATGGATTCTTTACCGCTGAGCCGGCTGGGAAACCAAGTGCTACTATAACCCCAAATAGTGAGGAGGGCTGGGATTTGGGCTCTATTTGTTCAAATCTATTTGTTCTAATATCTAATATCTATTTGTTCAAATCAAAGCACCTAAACACTACACTACTGTGGAAGTGAATAGAATAAAACTGGGAATTGGGCAACTTGTGGTTGGATCTAAGACTGAATCCACCAGTGCTTGACTTTGGAGCCAAACACCCCAAGTTTGGGAGGTATATACTGTCAAGGAAGGGCTGAAGTGGCCATCAGCCCAGAAGGAGCCTCGGAAATGGATCCTCAAGCACTTGGAATGACTTTCACTGTTGGAGATGACAGTTCTCATAGAAGTTTCACATTCTGGGAAATGGGTATTAAACTGAGGTGAAGGCTTGGGATACTCCCAGATTAGAAGTCAAATTGTGAGGATTATCTAGAAACTGTTTACTGAGAGCCTTCTGTGGCAGGTCACTGTTTTGGGACAGGCTAGAATTGGCGGTTTGAATTAGTGTAGGAGATGTGGGATGCTAGAAAGTGACAAGACTTGGGGACTGACTGGCTGAGATAACACAGCTGCCCCAATTTACGCTCGCTGTAATTCTGCCCTCCCTGCTCCCCAGGGAATGATGGAAGAATCCCATCGTAGCAGTCAACAGAAATCTCTTGCAAACTGGGAAGTGCAGTGTGAAGGGGTGGCTGGAGCGGACCAGTCAGTAATTTGCCTGAGTGAGTGGAACTGAATCGTCCAAGCTCCCAGAGGAGATCTTTCACTTAAAAAAAAAAAAAAAAGTGCTTACGTTTGCAATTTTCTTCTTCTTTTTTCTTTTTTTACAAGGAGCGTAAAATTCTGTAATTTTATCTGTACGTGTGTTTAAATAGAAAGCCGAGAAAGCCAGTCACCCGCTCCACCCGCAGCTCGGCGCTGGGCGGGGTCTTCCCCGCCCCCTCCCGCGGGCTCTAGTCTCGGCGCCCGCCCGCAGGGAGCCGGAAGGACCCGGAGCGGCGCGCGGGCGCGGCCCTGGGCGCCGAGCTGCGGAGCATGCGCAGAAGGCGGCCGAGGCGCATGCTCCGTGGAGATCCCGGACTGGAGGGCCGCGAGTCCGCGCCAGCCCGGGTGGCCCACAGAGTCCCGGCGGGGCCGCGGGCATGGCGGCCAGTCTGTGGATGGGCGACGTGAGTGATGGCGGCCTCCCGGGTCTGTGGCGCAGAAATGTTAGCGTCGCGAGGAAGAAAGGGGCCGAGGGGGGCGGGCCCTCGGGTCTCCAAAAGGGTGGAAGTGAATGGGGAGGGGAGGTCTTTAGGCGACGCCGGCGTGAGTCCCAGTATTTAGGTGCCGGGGGGCCGAGGCTGAGGGGAAGGGTCCTCCTCGGGTCCTCAAAGGGTGGAAGTGCTTGGAGAGGGGCAGTTCTCGTAGTTGACGCCCAAGTGAGTCCCAGCGCATGGGTGAAGGGGGCTGACTCGGAGGGGGAGGGGTCTTGGGGGCCCCGATTGGGTTCACGGAAACGAAAAGGAGGGTTTGGGGGCGGATAGAATGGGAGAATTGAAGAGCGGCCCTGGTTCTGGGACTGGAGGGATGGATTCCTCCATCCCAGGGGGGCGGCTTCTACAAAGGAGCGCATTTAAAGGGCAAGGGACCGGGAACGCAGGGGTTCAGATCAGTCTGCGGATGGCAGCCTCTTCACCCCGCCCCCCCAGCCCCACTCCCGCCCGCAGCGTGCAGCCCACCCCCGGGGCTGAGGGCGGAGGGGCTCCGGATCCGGGACCGAGGAGCCTGGGTGCTGGCCCGACCTGCTCTGCTCTTGTGTTTACGCAGCTGGAACCCTACATGGATGAGAACTTCATCTCCAGAGCCTTTGCTACCATGGGGGAGACAGTGATGAGCGTCAAAATTATCCGAAACCGCCTCACTGGGTTTGTCCTCTTACTTCAGTCTTCGTTCTACTTTGTAGATCGCGCCGCATGTGTCATTCAGGAGAAGGGTAACATCGCGGAGGGTCAGGGCTTCTGACCCCTAGTAATAGTTGTCATAATGATGTTACCATTTGGGGGCGTACAGCTGACTTAAGCCAGCCTGGGTTTGAAAGCTCTGGTCTGCTGTGTGTGACTTTGGGCAATTGACTTAATCTCTCCCTCTTGACTATAAAAATAGATATAATGAAAGCACCTACCTCATAGAGTCCTGATGAGGATTAAGTGCCATTAATTCACGGTCAAGGTTTACCACAATGTCTGGCATATGGTATATGCTTGGTAAATATAAATAGGTTATGATCTGCTAGGTAAGAAGCACTTGAAAATCACAAAAACCTCTGAGCTAAGTACTGTCATTAGAGAAGCTTAATAGCTGTGTTAAGTTTACACAGCTTTTAAATGAGAAGCCAAGAGTAATTCAGCTGTGTTCTCGAAGTTCATGTGTAGCCTTAACTCTCATGTGAAACACTACCTATGTGCTGCTGTTCTAGATTTCCTGGACACATGGCTGAAATAAGCCAGAAATAGTCCCTCCTCTCATGGAGTTTACTACATTCTAGTAGGAGAAAGAGACAGTAAATACATACAGAAAACAAAATGTGGAGAATACTTTCACATAGCCAAAAAGAAAAAAAATTGACAGTATTTAGTGAGTATCTACTCTGTGCTGAGTACTAAAGCAGCTTGCTAAAGCATCAGATAGTTGAAAAATGATGGGAGATATGAAGTGCAGCCTAGTCTTTGGCTGTTTGGTAAACAGGTACTTTCTTATTGTTTTTATAGACAGAAAACCCTGATAATCAGCTGCTGGCATGAAAATACATTCTGTAATGCTTTCCAAAACACTGACGTAGGTTCTCACATTTTAATCTTTATTAAGAATTGGAATCATTCTTTCCTGCCATTGGGCTTCCCTGGTGACTGAGTGGTAAAGAATCTGCTTGCCAATGCAGGAGACTTGGGTTCAATCCCTCGGTCAGGAATATCCCCTGGAGTAGGAAATGAGAACCCACTCCCGTATTCTTGCCTGGGAATTCCCGGGAACAGAGGAGCCTGGTGGGCTATAATCCATGGGGTCACAAAAGAGTACGACATGACTTAGTGACGAAACAACAAATAACAACCATTGATTACTAAACCCTAGCTGTTTTTTTATGGTGGCACCAACATACATATTGCATGTGCACTCTGCCTCATGTGACAAAGACTTTGAAGTGCCTTGTGAGAATACTGTAAAATAAATAAATGTAAGTTAAAAACCAGGAACAGAAAATATGGGGAAAAGATAAGACCCAAGGAAAAGTAATGCACAATAAAGCGTAGTGCTTAAGAATGTAGTGGTTGGTTGCAAAATACTTAATACCACAGAGCTATACAGTTAAAAAATGGTTAAAATGATAACACTTTATGTAATTGTGTGCGTGCTCAGTCGTGCCTGACCCTGCAACCCCATGGACTAGCCCACCAGTCTCCTCTGCCTATGGGATTCTCCAGGGAAGAATACTAGAGTGAGTTGCCATTCCCTTTTCCAATGTTATGTAAGCCCTAACGACAATTTTTAAAATTCAGCAAAGAAAAAAAAAGAATACAGTCACATGTGGAGTAACCACATCTCTTCCATCACTGGTGGGACTATAAAATGTTACAACCACCGGGGACAAGTATCTGGCAGTATCTTTTTCCTTTTTTTAAAAAAAACAAAACTTTATTTAAATTTTGGCTGCACTGCGTCTTTGTTGCTGAGCACGGGCTTTCTCTAGTTGCTGTGAGTGGGGGCTACTCTCTAGTGCGAAGGCTTCTCATTGCAGTGGCTTCTCGTTGCAGAGCAGGGGCTCTACTCAAGTGGTCTTCAGTAGTTGGGGCACACAGGCTTAGTTGCTCTGAGGCATGTGGGATCTTCCCTGACCAGGGATGAAACCTGTGTCCCCTGCATCTGTAGATGGATTCTTAACCACTGGACCACCAGGGAAGTTCATACATCTGCCTCAGCAAGTCTAGTCCTAGGTATTTACTCAAGAGAAATGAAAACATGCATCTACCACAAAAAGAACTTGAATATGTATAGCACATTTTGTGTGTGTGTTTGTGTGTGTGTGATCATGCATGCGAGCTCAGTCAGTCAGTCGTGTCTGACTCTTGGTGGCTTCTCTGCCTACGGTATTTTCCCGGCAAGAATACAGGAGTGGGTTGCCATTTCCTACTCCAGGGGATCTTCCAGGCCCGGGATTGAACCCACATCTCTTGCATCTCCTGCATTGGCAGGCAGATTCTTTACCACTGTGCCACCTGGGAAGCCCCATAGCACGTTGGACAATGGCCCCAAACTGCAGTCCAGGTATCCATGAATTAGTAAATGTATAAATACTGGTATAGATACAGTATATGACCGGTATACATATACAGTTTATGTGTATGTATGGTATACGTATGCAGTATATGACATACAATTTCCGAAGTTTGCTTAAGTTCATGTCCTTTGAGTTGGTGATGCTATCTAGCCATCTTATCCTCTGCCATCCTCTTTTCCTTTTGCCTTCAGTCTTTCCCAGCATCAGGATCTTTCCCACTGAGTCAGTTCTAAAATACACAAAATTAATCTGTGGTGGAAATAACTCAGCATCTAGAAGAATTTGTGCATTTCATTGCATGTAACTTAGAAGGAAAAAACTGTACACAATAATTGAACTCTAGTTAATAATACCACTCCAGTACTCTTGCCTGGAAAATCCCACGAACGGAGGAGCCTGGTAGGCTGCAGACCATGGGGTCGCTAAGAGTCGGAAATGACTGAGCGACTTCACTTTCCCTTTTCATTTTCATGCACTGGAGAAGGAAATGGCAACCCACTCCAGTGTTCTTTCCTGGAGAATCCCAGGGACGGGGGAGCCTGGTGGGCTGCCGTCTGTGGGGTTGCACAGAGTCAGACACGACTGAAGCGACTTAGCAGCAGCAGCAGCAGTTAATAATAAGCATATTAAAATAATTGAAAAAAGTGTACCAATATCTGCAACTTACTTTGAAATGTATCAGAAAATAAGGATGATATCTGTATTTTCCCGGTCTCCTATAAATGTGTTATCATACTTTCATTATTTAAAAAAAAAAGAAAAAATATCAACGAAAACAAAAAAAGAAAATAAGGATGATAAATGGGTAAGGACGTGGATGGGTCGATTGTCACTTGGTAAAGTAATTATTAAAAAAAAGTGGATATATACCTATATATATGTATAAGGGTGTTTGCTATGTCAGCTCTTTCAGTTTTTATGTTTGGAATTTTTCATGATAAACTGCTGGGGAAAAAATATAGTCAGATTATCCTGAACTCAAGTCCAGCTTTTGGCAGGTACCAGCTGTGTGGTTTAAGGCGTATTGTATAATCCTGAGTCTCAGTCGCCACATCTAAATGGGAGCAGTAGTTTGCTTCCCTCATGGGATTATTCTGTGAGGATTAGATGAGATGGTGCGTGTGAAGTAGAGAGCGCAGTGCTTGGCCTATAGTGACTGCCCAGTAACAGTCGGCTGTTACTGGTGGTGGTCTTTACATCGGCTTAAGATTCCAGCACACACAAGACAGAAGACACAGGTTTGCCCCACCGTTCTTCTTAAAGGTTAACATTTATGGAGCTCATAGACTGTGTTCTTCGATCCTTGCGCTCCAGTACTTCCCTTGCCCATACCTTTTGGCTTGGTGTCCATAAGGTTATTTGAACTCAGTATCGTAGTTCCAGAAAAGTTGGATTTATTTCACTGGTGATAGATTTAAGAATGCTGTTAAGGAAAACTGTTTTCAGTATAAATCTCTTAGGAGGAAAGAATATCAAGGATCTAGCCACATCTACCTACTCATGTCCCTTAGTGATGCTTTAAAAATAGACCACAAAGAATCTCACAGATATCCCCCCAATTAGGTCAGCTCCATGGATTTTATCCAACTAGATTTTAAGTTTCTTAAGGTCAGGAACCATGTTCTTCAACTCTGTATCAGCCTGGCTGGTGGTAGGTGATCAAAAATTTTTAAATTATGAAAAATTTAAAACATCTACAAAGAGTACAATGAACGCTCATATAACCACCACCTAATTTAAAAAATTGTTAATATGTTGCTATATTCTCCTTATCTACCCATCTATAAAGAGAGATTTAGGTAGGTAGATGTTTTCTTTTTGCTGAACCACATGAAAGTCAGTTATAGGCATTATGACATTTCTAAATATTTGAGTATTGTTTTTTAATGAATTAGGATCCAATCAGAGATCAGATCCTATATTGCATTTGTCTCTTTTTAATGTAGAAATGCACACTTCTTTCTTTTTTCAGAATAATGACTTTTTGAAGAGGTAAGATTGTCTTACATTAGGTTCTACATTCTGGATTCTGGTCCTATATTCTGGATTTATTGGTTTCCTTGTCGTAGTGTTTCACTTGTTCTGTTCTTAATGTTTCCTGTAAACTGGACATTAGGTCTGAAGGTTTGCTTGGGTTGCATAGGAATATTTTTTTTTTCAACTCTGCCAGGTCTTAGGGCACACGAAATCTTCAATCTTTGTTGCATTGTGCAGGATCTTTAGTTGTGGCATGCGAACTCTTATGTGCGGCAAGTGGGATCTAGTTGCTTAACCAGGGATGGAACCCACGCCCCCTGCATTGGGAGCTCCGAGTGAGCCAGTGGACCACCAGGAAGTCCCAGGAAAGTCCCAGGAAATATTTTTGGCAAGAGTTCTTCATAGGTGTTACAATACATAAATAAATGATTTACTAAATGAATCTGGTACTGGACTGGATTGGCAATACTTAGGTCTATAAATTCTGAACTGGAGTACAGCATGGAACAAAAATAATAAGGGCTGTCATGAGAAAAACATTTTTTCCTCCAGCCCAGACTTCGTCTCTTGTCTAGGTATCACATCTTGTGTGTGCGTGTGTGTCTGTCTGTCTGTCTGTGAAAGCTTGAATTATTCTTTTTTTTTTTAATTGGAGGAAAATTGCTTTACAGTGTTGTGTTTCTGCCGTTCAACGACTTAAATCTGGCATAATTAAACATATATCCTATCTCCCCTCCCTCTTGAACCTTCCCCCACCCCTCCTTTTTTAAAATATTTATTTATTTGGCTGTACCTAGTTTTAGTTGCTGCATGCAAATACTCAGTTGCAGCATATGGGATCTAGTTCTCTGACCAGGGATGGAACCCAGGCCCCTTGCATTGGGAGCTCAGAGTCAGCCACACGATCACTATCAAAGTCCCTGGGTATCAGATCTTGAACCATTCCCTTTTTCTGTTTTCTCTCCAGGATCCCGGCTGGCTACTGCTTTGTAGAATTCGCAGATTTGGCCACAGCTGAGAAGTGTTTGCATAAAATCAACGGGAAGCCCCTTCCAGGAGCCACACCTGTAAGGACACTTAGATAACGATAATGTTGCCATTTTTGTTACCATGGATAACTATCATTTATTGAATCCCTACCATATATTTTATTTAATCCTATAACAACCCTAAGCAGTAGGCATTGTTATCTTTGACAGACCAGGAAACTGAAGCTCAGGGAGATGGAATATCTTGCCCAAGGCAACACAGGTAGTAAGTGGCAGAGCCAGGATGCAAATGGAAGATTGGTTGCCTCTAAAACCCATGCCCTTTCCACTCTGCACCGCTGCCTCCCTTCACAGAAGACTTGAACCTCTAGACCTCTTGCTTGATTGACAAAGTAGAACAGGCTGGCAGCTGTGAGGACACGTTTCAAGAGAGTTGCATTCTGCTCTTCCCACAGTTACTTAGCTTACAGCTGCACCACGCTGGCACACCTGGGCTCATAGAACCATGGAGCTGGCAGTGCCCTTAGAGGTCATCCGTGCATCCCCCTCCTTTTAAACAGGAGAAAAGGCTGAGGCTTAGAGAGGGGGAGATGTTTTGGCCAAGGTAATTTATTTCAGTTTTTTTCAAAAATTGTTGATTCTTGAAACACCGTTCTTTGTTTTAGTTTGTTCGTTTTTAAATTTTCAGGCAAAGCGTTTTAAACTGAATTACGCCACTTATGGGAAACAGCCAGATAACAGGTAAGTAGAGAGTAGCCACAAGGTAGCTTCAAGTCCTGGGAAATGTCTAAATCGAACAAGATGTGTTCACTGCCCTGGTCACTTCCAGAGAGGAGGATGGGGAGCTGAGTTTGACCCCAGTTTGCTTCCCTCCTGAAGGCCAACTCCTCCCATCCCTGTTGGGGGACACTTCCAGTTTGCTTATGTCAAGGCCCTTGTCTTCTCTGCATTTGCTCCGTCTCCTAGTCCCATGACTGCCCATGGTAATGACATTTTATTCAATAAGAATTGCTGTAGCAACATAAATGTATCAAGCATTTCAGATTGCTGTTTGAAAGCTGGAGAACAGGGTATCAAAAGCTTTAGATAGATTTATACCCTTTGAACCCATAATTTTGCTTTTTAGAATTTGTTCATGGATATGTGTAAAGATTATTCCTAGGTGGCACTAGTGGTAAGGAACCCGCCTGCCAATGCAAGAGACATAAGAGACTTGGGTTTGATCCCTGGGTTGGGAATATCTGGAGGAGGGCGTGACAACCCACTCCAATATTCTTGCCTGGAGAATCCCATGGACAGAGAAGCCTGGTGGGCTACACAGTCCATAGAATCGCACAGAGTTGGACACAACTGAAGTGACTTAGGACGCATGTGTAAAGATTAGCCTTAAAAATGTTTGTTCATATTGTGTAATATCACTTATATGTGGAATCTTAAGAAAGAACTTACTTATAAAACAGAAATAGAGCCACAGATGTAGAAAACAAACTTACGGTTACCAGGGGATAAGCGGACGCGGTTAATAAATTGGGAAGTTGGAGTTGACTTGTACACACTAGTATATATGAAATAGATAACTAATTAGGACCTACTGTATAGCATAGGGAGCTCTACTTGATACTGTGTAATAGCTTATATGGGAAAAGAATATAAAAAAAGGATGGGTATACGTATAACTGATTCACTTTGTTGTACACCTAAAGTTAGCACAACATTGTGTATCAACTACATTAAAAGTTTTTTTAAAAAAGAGAAAATGTTAATTGAGATACTGCATATAATGGGCAAAATTGGGGGAAAATCCAAGTAATCTAATAATAGGAAAGTGGTTTAAGTTAAAAAATGTTCATTTTTTGGAATATTGTGTATCCATTAACATGTCATGTTGTAGCAGAATACTCACATGTCAAGATGTTGGTGAGATGCTGTAAGTGAAAAAAAGGCTGGAAACTAAATGAGTGGTATCCAATTTTTGTTAATTCAAAGGAAGAAGCTAAAGCAAAATGACAAAAATGCATATCAAGGTGCTCATGGTGATTACCTTTGAGTTGGGTTATTGGTATTTTATTTTTCTTTGTCTTTTTATATATTTTGATCTTATACAAGGAATATGTATCTTACTTGAAATAAAATAATAATGAGTTTATTGTTCTAGTACAGGGGTTAGCAGACTGTGGCCTAATTTTGTTATTACCTGAAAGCTAAAAATGGTTTTTACTTGTGGTTTTTTTGGCGGTGTCTCATGGCTTGCAGGATCCTAGTTACCCAACCAGGGATTAAGCCCGGGCCCTTGGCAATGACAGCACAGAGTTGTAACCACTGGACTGCCAGGAAATTCCCTCTGTATTTTAAAGTTTTTATTTGTTTATTTGGCCATGCTGCACAGCTTGTGGGGTCTTAGTTCTCTGACCAGGAATCGAATCTATGCCCCCTGCAATGAAAGTGGACCACCTTAAGTAACTACTGGGCCACCAGGGAAGGCCCCCCAGCCCCCCTTTCATTTTTAAAGGATTGTGGAAACAGACAAAAGACAACAGAAGTCAGAGGTGCCCCCAGAGAGCCTACAGTAGTTCCTGTATGGCCTTCACAGAAAATTTTGCTGACCCTGTCCTGAAAGTTGAGGGATTTCATGTTCGCCCGTCTCTAGGAGACAAGGTTCAGTTCTCCTGCTCCCTGTACTTTTCACCATTTGGATTAAAAGTATGCAGTGAATGCAGAATCTCTGGCTTGTCCCTTGGTCTGCACTCATGTAATGCTTAAAGACAGACAGGCTTTATAAGGTGGGTGAGGGACTTGGGGCAGGAGACTCCTTCCAAAACTCTTCTACCAGGACTGCCAAATGAAACAAATTAGGGCTAGGTTAAGGACCCATCAGGTGTGGTGTTCTCTAAGGCGGCACAGAAGAGGTTTATCTAGAATGGGCCAAGAGCTCACAAGAACAGAAGTTTTTCTTTGTGTCTGAATCTCATTCTCTCTTCTCAGCCCTGAATACTCCCTCTTTGTCGGGGATCTGACCCCAGATGTGGATGATGGCATGCTGTATGAGTTCTTCGTCAAAGTCTACCCCTCCTGTCGGGGAGGCAAGGTGGTTTTGGACCAGACAGGAGTGTCTAAGTAAGGCCTTACTTTTACTGATGCCCACCCTGTTGGTTGCAGCATGTATCTCATAGCTGAGGGGGTGATAACGAGGGCATGGTGGTGAAGAGCGCAAGCTCTGGAGCCAAACTGCCTGGTGCAAATCCCAGCCTCAGTGCTGCCCAGGGATTATGCGGTAAATAAGTTACTGAACCGCTGCCCCTGTTTCCTCATCTGTGAAATGGGACTGGTTAATAGTATCTGCATCTCATGGGGGTTGGTGTCAGGATGAAATGATGTAATGTAAATAAATCAATAGAAAATGCTTTATAGGTATTTCCTCTTTTATTTATTATTGTTACTTTAAAACTGGAAAGACCTCAACAAGGGTTTATATTTTTTTTCCTCCCATTATAGTTTATTACAGGATATTGAATATATAGTTCCCTGTGCTATACAGTAGGACCTCATTTATATATAGTAGTTTATCTCTGCTAATCTCAAAAACTCCTAATTTATCCCTTTTCTACCCTCTTTCACCTTTGATAACCTTAAGTTTGTTTTCTGTGTCTGTACATCTGTTTCTGTTTTGTAAGTAAGTTCATTTATATCATATTTTAGATTCCACACGTAAGTGAGGTCATATGATATATGTCAGGAAAGATTCCTTTTTGATCTGAGTAGTAGTTATGAGCTTGGACTTTGAATTCTGCTTCTGGTATGACTTTGGGCAAGTCATTAAACCTCTTTGAAGTTTGGTTTTGCCTTCAGTAAATGTGGATACTCCCTTCATCAAGTTCTTGGACAGTTGATTGCGATAACGCTGGGAAAATACTCAGCATAATGCCTGGGAAATAATAAGTGGTCATTAAATGTTAACCGTCAATTCATTTATCCCCAAGTGGGATATGAGTTCAGGAGAGCAGGAACCTTGTCTGCTTGTGACTGCTGAGTCCCAGGGCCTTGGGTAGCACCTGGCATGCAGGGCAGGCTCGTTAAATATTTGGCCTTCTATGACTGTTACTACTACTGCTTCTACTGTAGTAATAATAATAATAATAATAATAATAATACTTCCCAGTAGATTGGGAGGGAAGCTCCTGTTTGAGGAGAAGCCCCACCAGGATGGCATGGAGGAGGTTGGTGAACTGAAAGTGGGACCCTCCAATGCTTGGGTCTCATGCTGCTCTGTGACACCCCTCTGTTTCATGGGGTGCTCAGGCCTGCCCATGTGGTTTGATGGGCTCTCTCTCCCTTCTCAGCTGCTTTTTCGTTCTTTGGTTTTACCTGCATCACATCTGTGATCTAAATAGTGCGTGTGTATGTGTGTGTCTTTTTCCTGCAGGGGTTATGGTTTTGTGAAATTCACAGATGAGCTGGAACAGAAGCGAGCCCTGACAGAGTGCCAGGGAGCCATAGGACTGGGGTCTAAACCAGTGCGGCTGAGCGTGGCCATCCCCAAAGCGTGAGTCCTGCGCTGGCGTGGGAACGGGGAGGGCCTCTGGACCCACCCCCACCAAGACATGCCTCGTTGGTTGCTGATAATCAGGGCATCCGCTTGCTGATAATCAGGGCATCCGCTCGCTGATTGGGAGGCTGCCAGGAGACTCAGTGCAGGCCACAAATAATGAGTGCCTGGTATTTGCCAGTCTGGGTGCTGGCGATGAGCCAGCATTACCATTGCCCCTGCAGAAGCTTACAGCTGAGGAGAGAGCTATGACTGGGAGAGGCAGGCACATTCAGAATCGCCGTAGCAATGCTGGAAAAGCAGCTGGGCACTGCAAACTTAGTTTGTGTGCTCTTTGCCCAGTAGAGCTGCTGTTGAAATGTATAAACCTCTTATGAGTGCCCCTTGCTATGGGAGTAGCTAAGAATTCATTATATAGGGAATATGATATAGGAAATTGTCACAAGCCATGCATTGTGGCCAAAAAAATTAATGATATAAGCATGATGGAATATTATGTACATCACTATTGTACCTGTCACTCTGGGCAGAAAACCCTTCTTCCCGTGCAACTCCAAGCATGTTTTTTACTCAGATATAAGACAGTTTTTCTCTGCATAGAATCTTCCATCCTTTGGCCCAAGCAGTGGTTCTCAACTTGAGGACATTGGCAACACCTGAAGATAAATTTGGTTGTCACACCCCATACTGGGAGAGGGGAGCCTCTGGAATCTAATGAGTACAGGCCAGGTATGCTATTAAACATCCTACAGTGCATAGGACAGCTCCCAGAACAAAGAATGGTCTCCTCTGCCACCCAAAAGTCAATTTCATCAAGGCTGAGAAACTTTGTGTTAAAAGTAGATAAGTGGTTACACTCTTCAGGCAGAACTTCCAGGTGGCCGTGTTTTTTAAGGCAGCAAAAGATTTGGAGGTTCTTTGCAGTTTAGCTTCAGCGATTCTCGCCTCCTAATGTTATTTGTTCTAAACTCTACTGTATATGTAAAAACATTAAAGAAAACATTGAAAAGAAAGAAAGTTCCTTGTTACTCTAAATGACTGCTTACAATTTCTGGGTTCCTTTTCAGGCTTTTCCATAAGCTTCTGCTCTGTATAAATGTGGATATTGATGTAGATACACACACTCTGCATGCATATGGGTCAATTTATATGTGGTAGATTCATTGCTTTATTCATTTTTAATTACAATAACAGTGCTCACTCTTTTTCTTCCCCAGTTTACTCAGTATACAACTCACTTTGCCATAGAGTTGCATAGTTGTCATCATTACAACATTTTCAATAGCTGTGGAATATTCTTTCGATTGCACATTCTGTCTAGCAGTTCCTCTGACGTTTACTATTTTGGTGGTTTCTGCTGTGTCATCATTTATTCAGTCAATGATAACAGTCGCTGCAACCTCAGCCCCGCCCTAGACTTTGAAATTGTAGCTATAAACAAGAAAAACAAAGTCCCTTCTGCAGAGCGGTTATATTCTGTTACATCTGTTTCTTTATTGAACATTGTTGTCAGCGTTTGATGCCTGCCCCTGGGGAGGTGCCCTCATGCACTAAGAATTGAGTGATAAGAGTTTCCTTTGAGAGTCAGACTTGTAAGAGCCGAGTGTGGAAAAACAAATGTGTAGACCCAGGCCCTGTACCTTCAGTGACCTGAACATGTCATGAGGGTGGTAGACTCCTTGGACACGTGGGTCAGGAGGGTAGGGCCATGGAGGCAAACATTAGCAGTTTTCAGCCTGGCAGTGGGCAGGGAGAGGAAATCTCTGCCATCAGACTTCATCGAGGCGCCCCATCGGGAGGTGATGCTGAGGCCTAACTGCTCTGGTTGAGTGCTCACCAAGCGGACATTGAGCACAGAAGGAACTTGGGAAGAGCTCATCACCTGTGGTTTTTTTAAGGTTTTGAAAGCAGTGGATCTCTTGCAGGCTTGACATTGTCTTTGGTTAGCAGTGACTGGGGTAACTGGAGAGCAGAAAGCTTTCTGTTGACCTTGGGCCTCAGCCCTGATTGGTGAATGCAGGAAGGGGGAGACGGACGGGAGACTTGAGTCCGCAGGGCAGGTGCTGTATGGACTGTGTTGTGGGAGGGGCGTAAGCCTTGGAGTTAAAATTTGGCTCCAGTCCTCTGTGTAGTCTTGGGTAAATCACTTAACCATTCAGAGGCTGTGTTCTCATATTTACGGAGGGAATAATAAATAATAGCTCTGTCATAGAGCTGTGCAGACCATATATGAAAAGGAATGGGCACAAATCCCAAGTACCTACTCCACAAATGATATCTCTGACTACAGTTCCAGGCTCCTGAAACACTTACCTTATGTTTTGTAGGGAAAAGGTGATAAGATATTTTGTAATTTGAAAATGCTCCTTGGATCATTCTAAATCCAGATTATCCAGGCCATGTTTACCTGAGCCTTTGTGGCTGGCAGAAAAACAGCCCCCCAAGATCTTGAGAAGGGGAAAAGTCAGTACTAATAGAGTTTGTAAGGGAGACAAACCTAACCACTGAAAGCGCCTTTTTTTTTTTCAATTTGGCCATGCTCTCTGGCCCACAGGATCCCAGTACCCGATCAGGGATCGAACCTGGGCCCATTGAACTTAAAGTGCAGAGTCCCAACCATTGGACAACGAGGGAATTCCCAAAAGCTCCTATCTTTAAAGCTGGGTTCTGGGATCAGACTGCCTGGGTTTGAATTTCTTATTCACTGTGTGACTTTGGACAAATGATGTAATCTCTCTGTACCTCAGTTTTCTCACCTGTGAAATAGGATTAGTTACATACTTACTGTGTAGCACCATTGTGGGGATTAAATAAGTTAGTCTGTAAAGCACTTAGAACAGTCCTGGTCACACAGTATTATGGAAATGTTTGCTTATTTGTTTGTTTATTTTCCCTTCTTCATTTAAGGAGCCGCGTGAAGCCAGTGGAATATAGTCAAATGTACAGTTACAGCTACAACCAGTATTACCAGCAGTACCAGAACTACTATGCCCAGTGGGGCTATGACCAGAACACAGGCAGCTACAGCTACAGTTATCCCCAGTATGGCTACACCCAGAGCACCATGCAGGTAACCATAATTTGCCCAGTCTGGCCCCACATCCTCTAGAGACCTGGGTGATTCTCCAGGATGGGGTAGTTAAGGACAGGAGCTTGCACTTCAGAAAGACAGAGGGAAAGATGAAGCAGCTTAGTTCCTCTTATTAAAAAGCCATCCTAGTCATGGGCCAGGCTTTCACCGTGCTTCTCACCCACCTCTCTGGTCTCTTGGCAGACATATGAAGAAGTTGGAGATGATGCATTGGAAGGTAAGAAAGGACTCCCTTCACTCAGTGTGTAAGATGTGAAGGTCACCTGAGTGGGGAGTGCGGATCCCAAATCACCCCAGGGAGCAACAGACGGAGAAGGGAGCCCGAGGTTCCCTGGACATGTGGTGTTCTACTCCAGGATGTAGGTCTGAACCAAAAACTCCGTTGCCTTATATTTGTTTCACAGTTTGTCAGATTCATGTAAAATAATTTTTTTAATTTCACGTTTTAATTTTTTTCCATACTCTTTTTTTTTTTTTTTGGCTACACTGAGTCTCTGTTGCTGAGCCCGACAGTCTTTCTCTGGTTGCAGAGCACAGGCTCTGGAGCATGCAGGGTCTTTATTTGTCACGTGGGCTTAGTTGCTCTGCAGCTTATGGAATCTTGGTTCCCTGACCAGGGGTTGAACCGGAGACTCCGACATTGGAAGGCAGATTTTTAACTACTGGACCACCAAGGAACTCCCCCCATATATCTTGAATTACATATTTTCTTCACTTTCAAGTAATAGTTATGATTGAAAGTTTGGAAAATAAAGTATAAGAAAGAAACTAAAAATCACCCCCCAGTTTTGCTACATGGTAATAGCCATTCTTGCTTATTTAAAATTAAAAGTGTTTGTTGTGATTTTTTTACTGAATTTAACAGAAGAAAAAATAAAACCAAAGTAATTGTTGACCTTCAGACAAATATTTTTTCAAATGAGATATTTATACTTTTAAAGGAGTTTAAGGTTTGAAAAAATTATTAAAAAAATTTTTTTTTAATTTTCTTCAACATATTTCTGAACAGAATGTTAGGTTTGAGGTTTAAAGAAGTAAAATAAAATCAGACATCGATTTCTAAGTAAATCTTTATTTTAAGGTACAAAGAGACTCCCAAGTTTAAAATCTTAAGTCTGTTTTAAGAATTATTCTTCAAGAGAAGGTCATAGGGAAAATGTGATCTGTAAGCAAAATATCCTTTAAAGGAAACATCATCTGTAGGCATAAAATAAACTTCATAGCGTTTTAAAGCACTTCACTGAACCTCTTGTCATCTGATTCTGGCAGCAGTGACCATAGGGGTGGGCTGGGCAGACACTGAGCTCCAGTAGAGGGATGGTGAGCTGGAGATCCACGTGGTCTTCTCAGGGTCACCCAGTGAGTTAGGAGCAAGGTTCAACCTGGAGTCCCTGTCTTTCTATCCTTAGTCTCTTGCCGTTTCTTGCCTCCTTTTTAGAGAAAGTATCCTGATTATAATAATATTTGTGTGTAACTCCTTAGAGTTTTTCTATTTCTTCATCATCCGTTCTTATAGCCAACACTGCTATAATAGTTTTGCAGGCACTGCTGCCTATCAACACTTTGATGAATAGGTACTTTTATAAATCTCATTCTACAGAAAAGAAAACTGAAGCTTAAATAGTTAATAGCCAGCATATTTGACTATGTGCAGGACACTGTTCTAAGCACTTTTACAGGTATTAACTCATTTGATGTTCACAATGGTTTTGAGGTAAGTTCCATAATTATCTTGATTTTATAGAAGAGAAAACAAATTAAATTTCTTGTTCAAGGTCAGCAGAGTTGCAACATCGTAGCAAGAGGTAGACTGTCTTGGAACCCTGCCTTCCTGCCCCAGACTTCAGGCTCCTTACCACAGTTATAATGCCTCCCTCTTTTTTTTTTCGGTGGCTGGATCTTAGTTCCCCAATTGGGGATTGAGCCCAGTGAAAGCATGGAGTCCTAACCACTGGACAACCAGGGAAGTCCCTAACGCCTCCCATTTTAACCTAATAGCCACACAGAGACAGGGCCCAGGAGGGTTTGTCGTCCTTCATCTGTACCTTGGGTTCAGCAGGCCATCTTCCAGGCCCTGTCATCCATGAGGAAGGGTGCTGTTCTGCCCACCTCATTCTATAACCCAAGTACCTGTCCTTGGGAATTCCCTGGCGGTCCAGTGCCAGGTTCTTTCACTACCATGGCCTGGGTTCAGCCCCTGGTCAAGAAACTGAGATCCCTAGAGCTGCGTGGCTCGGCCAGAAACACCCAAAACAAAGCAGCAGCAAAAATGCTTGCCCTTGCTGGAGCCTTTTGCTAATCTGTTCCCATATGTCATTACCATCACTGAGTGGAGTAGCCAGACTGGTCATGCTCTGCTTTCCCAGAGTTCCCATATGGAGCCACTGTACATGCTCAAAACTTCAAGTCATAATTTAGATTAAAATTACAAGCGAGATTCCTCTGGTTGCAGGAATGAGCACAGTAATTCTGTGAAAAGATTCGCCACTGATTGGTTGATTCAGCACTAACTGGCTGATTCTTACGAGTACCTAAGAAAGTTGGAAACAGTTTACAAAAGAAGCGCAAATGGCCTATCAACCACAAGAGAAAAGAATTTAAGCATATACCATTTGTGTTAGTCAAGAGCCTCCAGAGAAACAGAGCCAAAAGGATATATATATTTATAATCTGTGATGTGCTTCAGCAAGCTGGAGACTCAGGCAGGATTTCTGTATTAGCACCTAGAGGTAGAATTCCTACTTTGGGAATCCTCAGTTTAAGGCCTTTAGTTGATTGGCCAAGGCCCACCCACATTATTGAGAATAATCACCTTTACTTAAAGTCAACTGATTTGTAGGTGTGAATCACATCTACAGAATATCTTTATCTAGACTGGTGTTTCACCAAACAACTGGTCACCACTACCCTGACCAAGTTGATACAAAATGTAACCATCACACTCCTAATACTAGTACTTAAATACAAATTAAAATATGCTATCTTTGTAGTTATTTAAGAATTCTTAAAATGGTCATATTCATGAAATCAATTTTACCTGAAAGATTTTATCCCAAAATGATACCAATACAGATAAATATCTAATAATAGATTTATTAAATATTGGTAAGATTTTTCTTAGATTTTTTTTGTTTTATTAAATCGTGTCTTTTTCTAAGAATATTGATGTAGAAAAATGTTCTCAATGAAAAAAGTCCTGAAATACAATAGGATATACAGTAAGAACTCGGTTAGGTTTTTTGGTGTTTTATTTTGGAGGGTATAACTCACATAATATAAAATTCACCCTTTTAAAGTGTACAATAGTTTTTAAAAATAGCCACAAAGTTGTGCAGCCATTACCACCGTTTAATTCCAGTGAAGAATCCTGTGAAACCTCTAGCAGTCACTCCAATATCCTGACCCTGGCAACCACTCACCTACTTTGGATTTACGTATCCTGAACATTCTAAATAAATGGAGTCATGTGTGATATGTGGTCCTTTGTGAATGGCCTCTCTGACTTAACTTCTGATTTCTATGTGTTATAGCATGTGTCATTCCTTTCTTTTTATGGTTGAATAATATTCCATTCTGTGGATATCCATTTAGTTGATGGACATTTGGATTGTGTCCATTTTCAGTGTTATAAATAATGTTGTTACAAATATACATGTATAAGTTTTTGTGTGGACATAGAAAAATTTTCAGGGAAAAGTTTTCAGTATTCTTCAGTATATACCTGGGAATGTATTGCTGGATCATATAGTAAACTCCGTTTAACCATTTGAGAAGTGGCCAGACCTGTCCAAAAAGACGTGGAGCATTTCCATTTCTCCACATTCTCACCAACGGTTACTATTTTTCATTTTGGATATCATAATGGCTTTGATGGCAGATTGCCACTTCATGGCAAATAGAAGGGGAGAGAGTGGAATCAGTGACAGATTTCCTCTTCTTGGGCTCTAAAATCACTGCGGATGGTGACTGCAGCCATGAAATTAGATGATTGCTTCTTGGAAGGAAAGCTATGACAAACCTAGGCAGTGTGTTAAAAAGCAAAGATGGCACTTTGCTGACAAAGGTCTATATAGTCAAAGCCATGGTTTTTCTAGTAGTCATGTACAAATGTGAGAGTTGGACCATAAAGAAGGCAGAATGCCGAAGAATTGATACTTTCAAACTGTGGTGCTGGAGAAGCCTTGAGAGTCCCTTAGACAGCCAGGAAATCAAACCAGTCAGTCCTAAAGGAAATCAACCCTGAATACTCATTGGAAGGACTGATGCTGAAGCTCCAATACTTTAGCTACCTGATAAGAGCCAATGCATTGAAAAAGACCCTGATGCTAGGAAATATTGACAGCAGATGTGGGCAGCAGAGGATGAGATGGTTGGCATCACTGACTCAGTGGACATGAGTTTGAGCAAATTCAGGGAGATGGTGAAGGACGGGAGCCTGGGGTGCTGCAGTTCAGGGGTCTTATTTATTTGGCTGCACCAGGTCTTAGTGGTGGCAGTTGCAGCATGCACAATCTTTAGTTGTGGCATGTGGAATCTAGTTCCCTGACCAGGGATCGAACCAGGGCCCCCTGCATTGGGAGTTCAGTTCAGTCACTCAGTCGTGTCCAACTCTTTGCATCCCCATGGACTGCAGCACGCCAGGCTTCCCTATCCATCACCATCTCCCAGAGCTTGTTCAAACTTGTGTCCATTGAGTCAGTAATGCCATCCAACCATCTCATCCTCTGTCGTCCCCTTCTCCTCCTGCCTTCAATCTTTGCCAGCATCAGGGTCTTTTCCATTGAGTCAGTTCTTTGCATCAGGTGGCTAAAGTATTGAAGTTTCAGCTTCAGCATCAGTCCTTCCAATGAATATTCAGGACTGATTTCCTTTAGGACTGACTGGTTTGATCTTCTGGCAGTCCAAAGGACTCTCAAGAGTCTCCTCCAACACCACAGTTCAAAAGCATCAATTTTTTGGTGCTCAGCTTTCTTTATAGTCCAGCTCTCACATCCATACTTAACTATTGGAAAAACCATAGCTTTGACTAGACAGACCTTTGTTGGCAAAGTAATGTCTCTGCTTTTTAATAGGCTGTGTAGGTTAGTCATAGCTTTTCTTCCAAGGAGCAAGCATCTTTTCATTTCATGGCTGCAGTCACCATCTGCAGTGATTTTGGACCCAAGAAAAGAAAGTCTGTCACTGCTTCCATTGTTTCCCCATCTATTTGCCATGGAGTGATGGGACCAGATGCCATGCTGTTAGTTTCTTGCATGCTGAGTTTTTTTTTTTTTTTTTTAATAAATTTATTTATTTTAGTTGGGGGCTAATTACTTTAGCATGCTGAGTTTTAAGACAACTTTTTCACTCTCCTCTTTCACTTTCATTAAGAGGCTCTTTAGTTCCTCTTCACTTTCTGCCATAAGGGTGGTGTCATCTGCATATCTGAGGTTATTGATATTTGTCCCGAGCAATCTTGATTCCAGCTTGTGCTTCATCCAGCCCAGCATTTCGCATGATGTACTCTGTATATAAGTTAAATAAGCAGGGTGAAAATATACAGCCTTGACATACTTCTTTCCCAATTTGGAACCAGTCTGTTCCATGTCCGGTTCTAACTGTTGCTTCTTGAGCTGCATACACATTTCTCAGGTGGCAGGTCAGGTGGTCTGGTATTCCCCTCTCTTGAAGAATTTTCCACAGTTTGTTGTAACCTACATAGTCAAAGGCTTGGGAGTGCATTGTCTTAGCCACTGGGCCACCAGGGAAGTCCCTACTGTTCTGAGTTTTGTAGTGACAAAACTTCCTTCTCTTTATAGGTTTATCACACAGATATATACCCCTAAATAGCAGGGTTTAGTTTTGCCTGTTTTTGAATTTTGACGCTGTGCTGTATATATTGTCTTGCTTCTTTCATTCAGTGTTTTATTTGTGAGATTCATCCGAGTTGGATGCAGCGGAAGTTCATTTTCAGTGCTCAGTAATATCCCCTTCTAAGAATAGTTTACTTGTTAGGGGTTTAAAAGGAAACTATTAGGTATTTTGTCATGATTGCTGGTGAACAAATACCACTATTGCAATCAAGAAAAAAAATTTAAAACTACAGAACTTGGTGTTTCAGCTTGTGTATTTGACTCTAGCTCTTTCATTAGACATTCATTGTTCTTGATTTAGTAATCTTGATTAGGTTTTCCAAACCCAAATTTCAAAAAAGGACCACACCAGAAAATCTGAGACATGTGACAGCTACAGGTTATGTGTAGTGTTTAATAAACATGGAATGACAGCCAGAACTACTTGAGTACTAATTACGTGTTACATTCTGTAAAATTAGAGTTAGACCCTTGATTAACTTTACCATCTGAGCCACCAAGTAAGCCCATAGTAAAGAGTCTGCCTGCAGTGCGGGAGACCCTGCTTCGATCCCTGGGTCAGGAAGATCCCCTGGAAAAGGAAATTGCAATCCACTCCAGTGATCTTGCCTGGGAAATCCCACAGAGGAGCCTGGCAGGTTACAGTCCATGGGGTCACAAAGAGTCGAACACGACTGAGCGACTTCACTTTCTACTTTCTTTTCTTGATTAGGGCTTAGGGGCTCCTGCTAGCCTCAATCATAAATCCACATGTAACCTGTAGTCAGCCTTCACTATCCTCCATTCCTCCGCAACCTTGGATTCAGCCAGCCGTGGGTTGAATCGTGTAGTACTGTAACATTTACTCTTGAAAACCTCCACACGCAAATGGATCCTGTCCTGTTTGAGGGTGAACTGTCCACTACCCTATTCTCTTCCTCACAAACCCTACAAAGGCAGCAGTGCTGGCAGCCCCGGTTGAGGAAGGAGGGAGCAGGGAACTGAGTCTCCCGTGGCTGCTGAGTGCTGCTCCCCTCTGCGCCCCTGAACCCACTCTTGCTTCTCTTCCAGACCCCATGCCGCAGCTGGATGTGACTGAGGCCAACAAGGAGTTCATGGAGCAGAGTGAGGAGCTCTATGATGCCCTGATGGACTGTCACTGGCAGCCTCTGGACACAGTGTCTTCAGAGATTCCTGCCATGATATAGCCAGGACAAGGGACAAGCCAGAATGGACTTGTGAGGGAGAGAAGAGACTCCTTTTTTAAAGTTCCTCGAAGACTTTTTTGGAAATATTTCATAAAGATTTCAGTAATCAACCACTCCTGCAATTATATTTTTCTTCTAACACTGCTGCCTTCATTTGAGTTTGAAAACCCAGAGACCAGTTGGAAGAGGGTTGAATGAGGTTCATCTTCGGACAGTAATCTCATTTATCCAGATAATTTCACATACATACACTCCTGGACATGATGATTAACCAAGGTGGGTCATAAGTTAGTAAGCCAACTTCTTAGTGAAGTTCACATTTAAGGTTGTGATTACCTGCTGGGATAGTGTCAAATGGTGGGCAATTACTTGTTTTCAGGTTTCTTTTCCCCCTACAGATTTGCTTCAAATCAGGTGGCTAGGAATTATTTGAACTGGGGAGTCAGTTGCAGGGCACATTGAATGGTTGGTTGAATGGTGGCTCAGACGGTAAAGCATCTGCCTGTAATGCAGACCTGGGTTTGATCCCTGGGTTGGGAAGATCCCCTAGAGAAGGAAATGGCAACCCACTCCAGTACTCTTGCCTGTTAAATCCCATGGAAAGAGGGGCCTGGCAGGCTAGTTTCATTTTTCAATTTGATTGGTCGAAGTGTTCAGGTTTCTCTGTCCATGAAATTTTTCAGGCAATACTGGAGCAGATTGCCATTTCCTCTTTCGGGATTTTCCCCGCCCAGACATAAAAGCACCTCCAGTATTGGCAGGCAGATTCTCTTACCACTGTGCCACCTGGGAAGGTACAAGTGTTGGAGCCAGCTTATTCTAGACCAAAAAGGCCTAGAC
Organism: Okapia johnstoni; assembly: GCA_024291935.2. Taxonomy (NCBI): domain Eukaryota; kingdom Metazoa; phylum Chordata; class Mammalia; order Artiodactyla; family Giraffidae; genus Okapia; species Okapia johnstoni. The sequence continues at coordinate 6,597,022 of JAGTYA010000024.1, read as the reverse complement.
TGTTTTAGGTACAAGATGGTGCCATCTATGTGCCAATCCCACCTCTTAAGAAAATGTTAAAACGGAAGTGCATAAACTATATTAAACTAAATGCATGAGTCTTATTTACATATAGGAAATGGTAATTCAGAAAGCTAGCCTATGAGATTATCAACCACCACCAAACCAGATCTTGATGACTGTCACACACATCTCTGCTGTATTTTCCAAATAGGAAATCCCATTTACCAGGACCCTCCTGAAGTGCCTGGAATTATGCCAAGGATCACTTCCCTAGTTTTGTGTAGACCTGAGGGGTGGCAGAGTTATGTACCCTTCAAAGATCATTAAGCACCAGTCTTGGGCTCAGCCTGAATTCTCACTCAGCAAGAGTAATATAATTGCAATTATAGAACTGATCCATATCACTTTCTGAGAGATCAGTCTTCAGAGATTAAGCCTCTTAATTCACCCTGGGTCTTATGGAATATTTAAATAAGAATAAGCAATAAATTGAAAACATCAAGAAACTGACACAAACATATCCGTGAGTCTTTTATTGGTCATTTATATGCCAGCAGCATCACCAAAAACAAAACAGCTGTTTCCACCTGAAAGCGCCCCCCGTCTCTTCATTTGCCTTTTTGTTTCGCTCCTGAAAAGGAAGTATAAGCCAGTGTGTTAGTAATGCCCCAATTAATCAATGCCCCTGCAGGTTTTCCTAAGAGCTGGTCTCAGTCCCATATCCGCATTTATCATCCACAGATGTCCACTCAGATTAGGTTTCATCCTAGACCAGTCACAGCCTGAAAAAATACCAAGCTAGACAGAACTACCTGTTTCTACCCAATCGTCTCCCACTCTCAAAGGAGGGGTGGGTAAGACTCCATGGCTACCCAAAACCACTGAGTGTGAGCAGCAGTCAGCCCTCACAGTCCTCAAGGTAAAGACATAACAGCTGCTACATTCTACTCTCTGGATGTGCTCTTGGCCTTAGTGCAGGCAAAATCTAGCAGACCAAGTCACAAACATTTTTGTCATCTGGTTATGAACAGCCAATAAACACAGCTTCCAAGGAAAGCCAGATGTAAATGATACATTAAAAAGACAGGACTTTTACACACTGAGTATCTTTATCTATTGGCTGCACTGCTTAGAGTCTTAACTAGTACAAATGGAAGTTGTGATAAAGCTTCAGCTAGACATTCAACTCACCCAACTCTGTAGATCCACATAGATGAAGACAGTTTTACTGGCAACAGGTCTTAGGGGGAGAAAAGTATCAATCAGGAGGCAAGAAAGCTATTGGTATATCCCTCCCAAATACAAAAATATTAGCCAGCAATTACTATACCAACTGCCAGTTTCACATATAGTCTCCCTTTAAGCCTAAGATTACCCCATTTTAAGGGGTGGAGAAAACAAGATTCAACCTTGTCTGAAACTAGCCCACATGCTGTACAGCACACACCACGAGCACAGTTTCAGTAGTACTATTCCTCCTTTTACGACCACCAAGACCAGGGTGTAGATCCGATGGGAAAGGGAACTGGAGGGTCAGGCTGTCTCCAATACCCACCTTTACCTTATTCTAAAGCATGGCTCCAGCGACAAGCTGGTATTTTCAGTTACTTCAGTATCAGGCACTGCCAGTTAAAAAACTGGGGGCAACCTGCAAAAAAGAGTGTGGAAGCTCTAACCAAAAATTTAATCTACATAGAATGTGATTTTGATGTAAACACATGGATTCAAGTGGAAGACTTCCAGCCCAAATCCTGAGAGATTATAGGAAAGTCGAGTGGCAGCTGCAGGTATTGTGCTGACCTGTGCTGTCAAAGTCTCTCCACGTTGCTCTCGCATGCAGTTGGAGATCCCATGGCCACAACAAGCCACAGCCCTTGGAAACATGCGGTACTGACCCACTAGGTGGCGCCCAAGTTACATCTTTACAGAGCACCCACCAGGTCCTGAGGCTGGTCCATCACTGTCATGTCCTCTTCACTCACCAGAAAAGGTCAACTTCAGTCATCCTGGAATCTTCTGGCACAACTAAAATGAGAACAGCATTGTCCTGGATGACCTACTCGTTCCATTCATCTGGTTTTCAGAACCAAGGGTGTTTTTTTTTTTTTTTTAATACTTACTATCTTTATTTATTTGACTTAGTTGCAGCATGTGGGATCTAGTTCCCTGACCAGGGATCAAACACAGGTCCTCTGCATTAGGAGCCTGGAGTCTTATCCACTGGACCACCAGGAAAGTCCCAGAACCAAGGTTTTTGACTCGCCTTTGGACTGATGCCTTAAGCTTTTCAGGGCAAAGACCCACAGAATGGCCACAATCTGCACCACTTGCCCCTGGATTTCCCCAGTACCGGTATCTAACCCACCCATATCTGCATCTCCATACTGGTTCTTGGCCTCTGCAAGCCATTTCTCAAAAGCCTTATTCTTGCATGTAAGACCCCGTCAATGGAACATTTCTGGTGGCCTCTGAAAACGTGTCAGTTCAAACAAGGGTCTCTGGTTGTACCTGAGAAATGGCAAGTACAATGGGAACTGTCTTTTCCTGAAATGTTGCAGATCAGTTACAGCAAACAGAACGGCGACCGTCAAGGAAAACTGTCACTTTGGGCTCCTTTTTGACCACAGCAGCTATGTGGAAGCAGCCGCAGCTTCGATAAGGGCCACGGGGGGGGCGGGGATCTAGGTCACAGGGCAGACCCAACACTGCAGCCCTCAGACTCACCTAAATCCTGTGCGTCGGGACTCATCTACTGGGACATTCTGGAAACTAAAAGAGAACAGACATCCTATAGGTTCTGATCAGCACCTTCTTTTACTATATGCCAGTGGTTTGTCTCATTTTATCTTCACAGGATCGTTTTATCATCCCCGCTTACATCAGATTTAGACTTGTCACTTGCCGAAAGTCCCCTATCAATGGAGAAAGTGACAACCTTGGGATTCAAAATAGGATCTGAATGACTATAGCCCGTCCTCCAGAAAAGCTTGTCCTTATACCCACCAGGGTGACTTCCTTATCATGTGTTGTGCAGCCAGATAATTTAGGAGGTAGGCAAGTTAACATGCCCAAGGTCACGGAGCAACTGTCACAGGCCTATTCAAGGTCCGGCTGACCCCATCACGTGGTCTACCCCAACTTAAGCCACTTCAGTCCCAGAAATGCCGTACACCCGACCGCCTGCCCATGTTACTCACCCGTCACACCGGAGCACAGGGCCGCGAGGGCCGCTGCGGGAGCAGGGCGTGGCCCACACAGGGTCCTGCCTCTTCCACTGCGCCTGAGAACCACGTGGCCTTCCGGACCTCGGCCCGACCAGGCCAGCAGGCCTGGATCCTGCGTGCCGCGCTCAACATCCTGCCGCCTCTAGAGGCAGCCCCGGCAGGTCTGGCGGCTGTGGCAGCCAAGCTAAGGCCGGGTATGGCGGAGGATGGGCGTGGACCACTTGCAGACAGAGAACCCAAGACAGACAAGGTTACCAGCGCGCCGCTGCCGGGAAAAAGGACGCTTGTGCGCAGGGAGGGGGTTTATATAGGCCCCGCCCCTCGCAGCTGTGCCTGACGATTGGGAGCTGCGTGCCGCGCGGAATGCTGGGAGTTGTAGTTCGTTCGCGTTTGGCGAGCGGCCGAGTGTCTGACTCGCAGTCCCAATCGCGTGTCGCGTGGGACCCTTTTCACTCGGTTAGAGGAAGCTTGTGTAAGTGGTTTCTAAAGGATCCGAAGAGATTCCTCCGCCATCATTCAGCACTCAGTGAACGTCCAATAACCCGGGACGGAGCTCATAAATATCACCGACTTTCAAAATCGGGAAGAAAAAGCAAGAGAGTTCCAGAAAAACATCTATTTCTGCTTTATTGACTATGCCAAAGCCTTTGACTGTGTGGATCACAATAAACTGTGGAAAATTCTTAAAAAGATGGGAATACCAGACCATTTGACCTGTCTCTTGAGAAACCTGTATGCAGGTCAGGAAGCAACAGTTAGAACTGGACATGGAACGACAGACTGGTTCCAAATAGGAAAAGGAGTACGTCAAGGCTGTATATTGTCACCCTGCTTATTTAACTTCTATGCAGAGTACATCATGAGGAACGCTGGGCTGGAAGAAGCACAAGCTGGAATCAAGATTGCTGGGAGAAATATCAATAACCTCAGATATGCAGATGACACCACCCTTATGGCAGAAAGTGAAGAACTCAAGAGCCTCTTGATGAAAGTGAAAGAGGAGAGTGAAAAAGTTGGCTTAAAGCTCAACGTTCAGAAAACTAAGATCATGGCATCTGGTCCCATCACTTCATGGGAAATAGATGGGGAAACAGTGGAAACAGTGTTAGACTTTATGTTTTGGGGCTCCAAAATCACTGCAGATGGTGATTGCAGCCATGAAATTAAAAGACGCTTACTCCTTGGAAGGAAGGTTATGACCAACCTAGATAGCATATTTAAAAGCAGAGACATTACTCTGCCAAAAAAGGTCCATCTAGTCAAGGCTATGGTTTTTCCAGTGGTCATGTACGGATGTGAGAGTTGGACGGTGAAGAAAGCTGAGCGCCGCAGAATTGATGCTTTTGAACTGTGGTGTTGGAGAAGACTCTTGAGAGTCCCTTGGACTGCAAGGAGATCCAACCAGTCCATCCTAAAGGAGATCATTCCTGGGTGTTCATTGGAAGGACTGATGTTGAAGCTGAAACTCCACTACTTTGGCCACCTCATGCGAAGAGTTGACTCATTGGTAAAGACCCTAATGCTGGGAAGGATTGGGGGCAGGAGGAGAAGGGGACGACAGAGGATGAGATGGTTGGATGGCATCACCGACTCGATGGACATGGGTTTGGGTAAACTCCATGGGAGTTGGTGATGGACAGGGAGGCCTGGTGTGCTGCGATTCATGGGGTCGCAAAGAGTCGGACACGACTGAGCTACTGAACTGACTGAACTGAACTGAACCTTTACCCAGTGAGCTGAGGGAGGGCTTTTGGTTCAAACCGCCTGAGAGCACGTCAAGGAGCAAAAACTGAGCAGGATTTCGGTGGAGGGACCTGGGGGCAGGCTTCTTTTCCAAAAGGAAGAGGTGACTGATTACAGAACTCATTAGATGAATGCATTCTTTGTTCTGGCTTATCTCTTCGGCTAATAGATAAAAAAAACTACTGAGTGCTTACTAAGTACATTATGCTCGATTATCTCAGCAAGTTTTCAAAATAACCTTGTGTATGGGAATTACAATTATGCCTCTTTCACAGATAAGAAAACAGAAATGGCTTACACAGATAGCAATACAGTTAGGACCTGAAATGCGGAAGTTCACCTCATACGCCACACTCATATAATCACTGTGCCGTATACAAGTTTTATCCATAGAATGAATAAGCATCAATATATATATATAAAAAAGTAGTGGGACTCTGAGGTCTCAATGCAGGGGCCCCAGTTTCCATCCCTGGTCAGGGAACTATATCCCACATGCTGCACCTAAAGATCCCACCTGTGGCAGCTAATACCCAGGCGTCCATGCTCAGCCAGCTCTGACCCAGGCTCCTCTGTCCATGGGATTTTCCAGGCAAGGATACTAGAGTGGGTTGCTATTTCCTCCTCCAGGGTTGAACCCCTGTCTCCTGCATCTCCTGCACTGGCAGATGTGTTCTTTACCACTGAGCCACCTGAGAAGCCCAAGATTCGTGCAGGCAAATAAATAATTTTTAAAAAAATTTCCATTATATATTTTAAAAAGAGACAAATTGGGAGAGAATATTTGCCAAACATGCACTGAATAGGGGTCTTACCTCTAGAACATAAAGAGCTCTTAAGGAACTACCCTGGTGTTCCAGTGTTTAGGAATCTGCCTGCCAACAAAGGGAACACGGATTCTGTCCCTGGTCCAGGAGGACCCCCCATGATGCTGAACAGCTAGGCCTGAGCGCCACAACTACTGAGCCTGTGCTCTGAAACCTGCGTGAACCGCACCTATGGAACCCATGTGCTGCAACTGTTGAAGCCTGAGCTCCTAGAACCTGTGCTCTGCAACAAGAGAAGCCACCACAATGAGAAACCTATAAATAAATAAATTGCTCTTAAAACTCAACAGCAAAAAGCAAAATCACTCAGTTTTTAAAAAGGAGGAAAAAGAAGCGGTAGGACAAAATTTGAAAGACACCTCACCAAAGAAGATAAACAGATGGCAAATAAACACATGAATGATGCTCAATATCATAACACTAGGAAATGGCAACCCACTCCAATATTCTTGCCTGGAAAATCTCATGGTCAGAGAGGCCTGGTGGGCTACAGTCCATGTGGTCGCAAAGAGTCGGACACGACTGAGCGACTTCACTTTCACTTTACAAACACAGTGGAAGGGCTAAAAGTTAAAAAGATTGACAATATCAAGCAAAGACAGAAAAATAGAGCACATGGAAATTTCATGCAATATTCAGGACGGTAAAATGGTGCAACCACTTTGGAAAACGGTTTTGCAGTTTTTAAATAAGTAAAAATGCACCTACTATCTGACTCAGCTGTTGCAGTACTAGGTATTTCCCAAGAGAAATGAAAAGTATACATCCACACAAAGACTTGCACATGAGTGTACATAGCAGTTGTATTTGTAATAGCCAAAGACTGAACACAACACAAACGTCTTTCAACAGGGATTGGATAAACAAATTGTGGCATATTAATACAGTGAAATACTATCATGTTGAGTGAAAGAAGCCAAAGACTATATGCTGTATGATAAAAATTCTAGAAAATACAAACTAATCTTTAGTGCCAGAAAGCAGATTGGTGGTTGTCTGGGAGAGGAGATCAGGAGAGAAAATTAAAGGACATGGAGAATCTTTTGAGAATAATAGATGTTCATTATCTCAGTTGTGGTGGCTTTGTGGGTGTATACTTATGTCAAAATACATAGTGTATATTTTTAATATGTGCAGTTTACTATGTATCAATTACATTTTAATAAAGATGCTAAAAACAAAAAAGTAAGCAAGAGAAAATTCAGATCATGTTATTCCCCTGCCCCACAATCACTGACTTCTCAACACATTTGGAATAAAGCTCAGTCCCCACGATGGCCTCTGAAGCCACAGGTGATTTGGCTCCTCCTCCTCTTTGCTTTCATTACCTGATCCCTGGTCCAGGAGGATCCCATATGTGGCAGAACAGCCTTGTGGTTGTGCCACAAGGGCCACAACCGCTGAAGTCCACACGTCCTAGAGCCCATGCTGTGCAACAAGAGAAGCCACTGCAATGAGAAGCCCACACACTGCAATGAAGAGTAGCCCCCGCTCACCGAAACTAGAGAAAGCCCAAGCAGCAACAAAGACCCAGAGCAGCCAATAAATAGATACATTTTAAAAATTAAATTTAAGAAATAAAACTAAGATCTGATAGCCAGTGGGAAGCCGCTGTGTAGCACAGGAAGCTCAGCTGGTTGCTCTGTGATGACCTAGAGGGGTGAGATGCGGGCCGGAGGGGATGGATGTATACATAGAGCTAATACACTTTGCTGTACAGCAGAAACACAACACTGTCAAGCAGTTATATTCCAATAATAACATTCATTAATTACAAAATAAAGGGAAAAAAAAGACTAAGATCTGTCTAATGCAAATGTGCACCTGCTACGATACACAGTTACCCCAGAACTGCCCTGTGAGGTGGATGCCATGATTTGTCTCACTTGGCAGAAGGGAAGCAGGGCTGGGGAGGAAAAATGACTCGCCTCTTGGGGAGTCACATAGGCAGTCTATGACAAAGTCAGCTGACCACTGGATTCCAGTGCCAAGTGGAGTCAGAGGCAGACACATGACCCCAGCCCACAGCAGGAACCTCTAGGAGAGGAAGTTCAAGGAATCTGATGCTGACAGTGCACTCTGCCCACATGCTGACCACAAAGGCTTCTGGGATGTCTGTGTTCAAACTCCCTTTCAAGCTGTTCCGTTCCTCTCTGCCTTCACCCACTGCCCCTGTCTGAGTGCCCTTCCTCGCTCACCTCCCCAGCTCCCACTGTCCTTGGAGACCCAGCTTCAGCTTCAGCTTCTCCAAGAAGTCTTTTCTGACTCTGTGGCTCCCTGAGTCCAACTCTGTTGTGGTATTTGAATAAATAATGAGTGAATGAATAAATGAATAGCCCATCCACTTTTATTCATTCATTCAACTATAAATATTTACTGAGCCAAGCACTGAGGATACAGCCACTGGTCCTTGTCCTCCAGGGGCCTGAGCCTAGAAGGGAGACAGACATCACAAAGGACAAAAGGGCCTGTGACCTCACTAGCCAGTCAATGAGGGGCTTCTTAAAGACATAGATCTAACCTGAGGCCTAAAATTGGGGTTAGTTACCCTTTGAAGAGCAGAAGAGGAGTCTTCTTGGCATTGAGCTGATAAGAGGAAAGATGTTCAGCATGGCTGGAGCAGCAGTGGTGGGTACAGAAGGGAGTGGGTGGAATGAGGGGAGACGGTTCTGCACAGGCCTGAACTGTTTTTCCAGCTGAACAGAGCAAGGTGATGAGAACATCCTGATGGAAGCCTCAGAGGGGCAGGTGGGAATGGGGCAGACTCTCCTGGTTTGGACAGAACTGGTTGAGAGGATTCCTCCCCCAACATACACACCCTACCTGATTTTCCTCTTTCTCTCCTGGAGAGGGTGAGCAGAGACTTGGGCCCCTTCAGGCTAGTGCAGTGACTGAAGGGCAGAATTACTAGGAAGCTTAATAAAATGGCTTCTCACTGATTTATTTAGGAAACCTGGGCCTTCCCAGGTCCCCAAACTGTCCAGCCAGAAACAAATTTGGCCACTACTCTGTCTTCTGTGCTGAGTGATCTTGGGCTGGTTACTTAACTTCTCTGAGCCTCAGTTTTCTCATCTGTAAAAAGCCGGGCAGACTAACACCTACTCACAAGGTTGTGTGAGTAAGAAATGTGATGATATGATGGTTTGCCTTAGTGAGAACTGCTTCCCACTGTCAATCTGTTAAACTGGTAACATCCACCCACTGTGGGTTAGTGGGATTAAACCAGCAATCAAGCTGTTTGGGACCAACCTTGAGCCTTGATGTCCTGGGTGTTCAGAAGACCAGGCTGGAAAGAGTGGAGGAGATCTTGAATGCTGGAGCATCTGCCTTACCCTCACCCCTAACTTTGTCCTGGTCCTTTGGGAACTTGCTTTGCAGTTCCCTTCTGTGGCATCAAGGGTAAGCCACACATGTCAGATGTGTGACAAGCCACACATCTGAGCCTCAGTCTCCTCAGCTCTAAAATGGGCACACTATAGCCTTCTCAGAGGGTTGCTGTCCCAAAGCATAAGAAACTGACCATCTCACCTCATAAACATTAGCTGTCCAGTCCACAAGCCAACTGCACTCTCTCTGGAATTGCAGTTTCCTGGCTACCCTGCCCCTTCTACCTGACTGTGTCCAAGTCTCTCTCTGGACCCTGGGGCCCAGCACAGGCAGGCAGGGTGGAAGCAGTGGGGCCTGCTGAACCCTTGAACCTGAACACTGAACTAAAGGCTCTAGACCAGGGCCAGTAGGGCTCCAGGAAAGGAGCATCTGGGTGAGAAAAGTGCATCTATAAACCGTCAACTTTCTCCAGGTCCAGCAGCAGGGGCGCAAGGGGGGACTAACAGAGAGTTGGGGCTGCAGAGGGAAACCACCCCAAAGAATGAATAAAGTGGTTGCTCTGGCGCTGTTAGTCAGTCTTAGGCCAGTGCACGTTGGGTGTGGCGATCGGTCCTCTGTAGCCCTCCTCCCCACATTATCTAGTTTAATCTTCTCTTCCTTGAAGTAGAGATTATTATCTCCACTTTACAGAGGAGAAAAGTGAGGCTCGGAGCGAGGAAGTGATCTGTCCAGGTGTTTCCACCGGGCCGGGTGGTTTCCCCGGCGTCCGGTTCCGCGTTGCTGTAGACGCCCCAGGTTCTCCAGGCCGGGGTCTGGGTGTCTCTGGGGCCGCCCGGAGGCGGGGGGGCGGGGCCCAGAGACTGGGCGTGGGGTGGCTGCGGGGCGGGGGCGTGGCTGCGGGCGGGGGCGTGGTCGCACAGTTCGCCCCTGGGCCTCCGGAGGCGAGACGCTGGCCATGGACACTAGGAGCTGCCGTTACCAGTTTCGGATCGCGCTGCTGGGGGACGCAGCCGTGGGCAAGACGTCGCTGCTGCGGTGCTACATGAGGGGCGCGCCCGGCATCCCCGAGCCCGAGCTAGAGCTCGAGTCGGCGCCCACGGTGGGCGTCGAGTTCTATACCCGCACTGTGCAGCTTCAGGCCGGGCCGCGCGTCAAGCTGCAGCTCTGGGACACGGCGGGCCAGGAGCGCTTCAGGTGCGCGGTGGGTGGGAGGTGGGCCGCGGGAGGGACGAGAAGGGTTTGGGGTGAGGGGTTTCTGGTTGGGGCGGGGTGACCATGGGGATCCCTCAGAGTCGCCGCCCTCTGTAGAGATCTGGGGGTCCCTACCCTGGGCCTGGGTCCTTCACGCTTGAGTCATTCATCCTACAAATAACAGCTGGTGGGCTGAGCCCCTGAGCTTGATGCCTGAGACCTGGCCTGGCCGGCCCCAGTGGAATATTCGACATTGAAACCTAGAGGGATGAATGACCTGGGTGCTGAGAGGGCCCACAGAAGCGCAGAAAGGGAGGTGTCAGGGAGAGGTGGAAAGAGGAGAAATTTGTGTTGGCTGTGAAGGATGTGTAGGAGTTTGCCAGGCAGAGAACGGGAAACCTGCGATCAGGAAAACATCAGGTTTTCTCCAGGAATGGTCAGGAGAGTATGGGAATCAAACTGCTCCCTGACTGAGGAACACACAGTAACTTGGGAGAGACACAGACCCAGGGAAAAGGGAAGCAGAGGGTGGTGTGAAATGAGCTGAAATGGGGGTGTGAGGCGGTCACTGGATGGAGGGGGACGCAGGACCCGGCGTGTTGAAGGCATAACCCTCTCCCACCTTACTCTCTTCACCATTAGGTGCATCACCAGGTCCTTTTACCGGAATGTGGTGGGTGTCCTGCTGGTCTTTGATGTGACAAACAGGAAGTCCTTTGAGCGCATTCGAGACTGGCATCAGGAGGTCATGGCCACTCAGGGCCCCGACAAGGCAATCTTCCTGCTGGCTGGCCACAAGAGTGACCTACAGAGTGCCCGTTGCGTCTCAGCCCAGGAGGCGGAGGAGCTGGCTGCCTCCTTGGGCATGGGCTTTATGGAGACTTCTGCCAAAAGTAACTGCAATGTGGAGCTGGCCTTCGACACCCTTGCCAACACCATCCAGCAGGCCTTGCGGCAGGGGGACATTAAACTGGAGGAGGACTGGGGGGGTGTGCGGCTCATCCAGAACACCCAGATCCCCCCGCCGCCCAGCAAGACGCAACACCCGGGCCCATGCAGGTGTTGACTCTAGGAGGGAAAGGGTTAAAGCAGTGCTGGTGGGATGGGGAGTGTTAGTATCTCTCTGGAGGCCAAATGGCAGAATCTATTCAGACGGTTATTACAAACCATATCCTGGCACAGTCATGCCTCCTGGATTTTGAGGTCTCGGAGCTCAGCCCCTTTTCCACCAGAAAGGTCTAAGAGGCCAGGTGTGCAACTTCCTGTCCTGGAGCCTGTTTCCTCTGTGGTCAGAGGAGCTCATAACAGACCCCACTCACGGGGGGTTGTGGGCATGACTGAGATCATGGATGCGCTATGCTCAGCCAGAGCCAGAGCCTCCTACACGTGAGAATCGAATAGCAAGAACTGTCATCGCTGCTGCTCTTTTCTCTCTTGGCCAGGATGTGGCCATTTCAGGCAGCATCCCTGGGCTCAGACGCCAAGCTGCTCAGCGTGTGGACGCTGCTACACAGGTGAGGAGGGGGGCAGGGGCTTTCAGGCTGAGCCAGGTCTTCAGGCTTGGATGAGAAAGTGTGCCCTCAAACCCGGATTGTTGCCCAGTGCTCCTACTCCAAGGCCATGGATCGGAGAGGCAGGGACGAATATGAACAGCTCTCTGGCTGGGCACATGGTGGACACTGTTGATTAGCCACCAAAATCTCCCCTCAGGGCTGAAGAACCCATGGCCTCTTCCCCACCAAACCTAGCTGCTAGGAGTGCTATGTGGTGGCGGAGCCCAGGTTGCTCTCTCTGGGAAATGCCTGCTCATCTGGGGCAGCCTACAGTCCAGCATCAATATATCAGATCTGTTGGAGGCAGGGGGAGTGTTCAAAGTCCTGGCCTTCTTGCCTCAACTCTAGACAACTCTGAAGGAAACATCCATCTTCATCACTCTCCATGGGGTCCATTGAGGCCACTGTTAGGACAGCATCACAGCTACATTCTCCTGCTCAATCCTGCTTTCTTCCCTTCCTTCCCCCCAGGAGGTATTGATCTCAAGAATCTCCTAATAGGGACTTCCCTGGTGGTTCAGTGGCTAAGACCCTGAGCTTCTGATGCAGGAGGCCTGGTTTTGATCCCTGCTCAGGGAACTAGATTCCACATGCTGCAATAAAGATCGAAGATCCTGAGTGCCACAATTAAGACTCGGTGCAGCCAAGTAAATGTTTTTTTAAGAAAGAATTTCCTAATAAAAATCTGCACAAAAATACAAGGGGGAAAAAAAAAGTCTGCACTTTTGGAATTCCCTGGCGGTCCAGTCGTTAGCACCCTGTGATCTCAAAGCCAAGAGCCCAGGTTCAATCCCTGGTTGGGGAACTGAGATCCCACAGTCTGCATGGTGTGGAAAAAAAAATTATATATAAAAGTCTAGGGGACTTCCTTCATGGTTCAGGGGCTAAGACTCTGAGCGCCCAATGCAGGGGGCCTGGGTTCGATCCCTGCTCAGGGAACAATTACCCACATGCTGGAACTAAAGATCTCACATGCCACAATGAAGACTGAAGATCCTGCCTGCTGCAACTAAGAGCCGGTGCAGCCAAACAAGTAAATACTAAAAAAATAAAAGTCTGCACACTGATTTGTTCTCAGAATCTGGCTGCTGGGGAACTTAACCTGCCACAGAAGCTGCTAGGCACAAAATATCCAGTGGCAATGCAGGAAAGATTTATGGAGAGAGTAATCTTTATACTTCACTGAAGGAAGAAGGAGGAGAGGGTGACAGAGGGTGAGATGGCTGGATGGTATCACTGACTCAATGGAACTTGGGCAAGCTCCGGGAGATAGTGAAGGACAGGGAAGCTTGGCGTGCTGCAGTCCATGGGGTCACAATGAGTTGGACATGGCGACTGAACAGCAACACAGCAGGTGTAAAGGGGATATCTGGGCGGCCTCATTGTGCCAGTGGGCAGGGCAGGGCAGGGCAGTTGCCACAGCAAGAATAGCACAGCCACCTTACTCACTTTATGACCTGGGGCCAGTTACTCTACCTCATTGAGTCTCAGATTCCTCCTCAGTAACCTGTCACTGAAAACCTCTCCTTCCTAGGGTCCTTGGGAAGTTTTCACTCGGGGTGATTTTTAGCTTCCTCGCTATGGTGCCTGGGCCAGGAGGGACCTCACTGTGCTCTGCTTCCTCCCTGCCTCCTCTTTTTAAAACATCATTCATTCTTCTGAACATCTTGCAAGGTTGGCATGACTATCCTCATTTCACAGATGAGAAAGTATAGGCAGGAGAGGGAAATTATTTGCTTCAGAGTTATTATCATTCCTTCATCAAAAATGTCTTAAAATGAGCTCTACTCTGATCTGGGCTGCAGGGATACAGCAGTGAACAGGACAGTAAGTGCTACAAAGCAGATTCGGGAGTGGGCCTAGGGCTGAAGGTCAGGGCCTCTCTCAGGAGATGGCCTTTGATTTGAGAACCTAGATGAGGAGGAAGAACCAAGCTAACAGCAGAGATCTAGGCAGAAGGAACAGTGTCCAGCTCTGATTGGGCACTTCTTATGTGGACTCATCTGTAAGATGGGGATAATACTACCTAACTAACAAGTTTTAGAAAGGATCAAATGACAAATCAAAGGCAGTACTCCTCACTAGGCTCTAGGAGTTCAAAAGGTGAAGTCTACTTCTTCCCCTGAGGGACTCGTGACTGTTAGGGAACAGAGGCATACTTTAGAGTACATACTTTAGGGAAGTAAGAATCCCAGACGCTAACAAAGTTCTTAAAGGTCCTGATCCCTTGCAGAGATATGGGTTAGGCTCCCCACAGGCTACTTGGTCTCCAAGCCTTTCCATGAGCTGCTTCCTTATCTGAAAACCTTGCAACCCAGGCCTGAATCCCCTGTGCCCTTCAGAAGGAACAGAACCAAAGGTGTGCCACCCAGGAGACCCTTTCTGAAGACCTGCCTATTTTGGGAGCCACTGAAACCTGGCAGATGGAGAGGGAAGGCCCGTCCTACCCCCTCTGCACAGGCTGGGACTGGAGCCTTCTGGGTAGATCTTTCCTCTACGTCTGAGCCTCAGTTTCTTCACAGTAAAATGAGAACAATTCCTACTTCACAGTTTTGTTAGAGGATTAATTATGACATGGATTAAGTGTTAGATTACTTAACACTTAATAAATGTTAGGTTACTTCTGCCAACAAGCCCCCTGTGGGTCTTTCGTGTGTGATTCCCTTGCCTGGAATGTCCCTCCTCCATCTCTGTCAAAACTCTGTTCACCCATCAAAGAAACCTTAGTCCAACTTAACCGATTTCTTTCCCTGAGCCTTCAGGGCACTTATTGGAACGGCTCTCCTCTTTGCACATTTCAGGCTCTGCTGTACCCTTTTTCCCCACTAGAGGGCAGCTCTTCATGATCATAGATCTCCCGAGTGAGCAGCTTCAAGTCTGTGCTGCCCTCCTCCTCCCTGCTTTACCCCATGCAGGAGGGACCCTCTCCAGGATGGCTTCTTGATCCCAGATGGCTCCTTCTAGGTCCTCAAAACTCACCCCCGTTTTTGTGACCACTCCCTACAACTGCCTTTTGGTTCATTCAAACTTTTTGTTTATGTGCCTGCTGTTAGCATCAGAGGGCTTCCCTAGTGGCTCAGCTGATGAAGAATCTGCCTGCAATGTGGGAGACCTGGGTTCGATCCCTGGGTCGGGAAGATCCCTTGGAGAAGGGAATGATATTCTCCAGTATTCTGGCCTGGAGAATTCCATGGACACAGTCCACAGGGTTGCAAAGAGTTGGGCACGACTGAGTGACTTTCACTAGCATCAGAATCTTCTTGTCAGATGGAATCTTTCCCACAGCCCTAAAATGCTCCACAGCTGAGATAGGTAATGCTCAGGCTGAAGAGGGGTGGGAAGCCCAGGGTCAGCCAGCTGGGCTCCCCACACGATACACCACACCCTCCCACCCCCTGCGAGACACACACATGGCCGACTCCAAACACGGGCACTGGACCCCACCACTAGGCCTGAGGGCTGTCCACCCTCAGGCTTACTCTGCTCACCTCTGACCATTCTCTCCTGATGTAGCACCTTACGCTTTAGCCATGTTGATGAGGTGACTTCTTTACACCTCCAGGCCTTTGCATGTGCCGTCATTCCCCTCTCTGTCCACCCCCAGGACTTGGGGAGAGTGTTTAGGGCACAGTCAGGAGAGCAGGTGCTGGAGTCAGAGGGACCTGGTTGAAATCTGAGCACCATCACTACTATCTGTGTGATCTTGAGTAAATTACTTAAACTGTCTAAAGTTTAGCTGCCTCACTGAAAAGTAGGGTTAAATGAGATTATTGCAAAGTGCTTGACACTTTTTCTTCAGGCTTGTTGGGGAAACAACCTTATTCACAGAAGGTGCTCGGCACAGCACATGGCACCTAATAAGTTCTCTTACCAAGAGCCTCCCGATGCCAGAGGCTGGAGCACACGAATTCCTCAGCCCCGCTCCCCACTCCCTGGGCTGCTCAGCAGGTGTTAAGTCACCCGTGTGCTCAGTGTGCAGGGTTCTGGGAATCAGATGGGCCTGGTTACTTAGTGAGGTAGGAGGCCTTGCACCCAGGCTAAGCTGCCCCAGACACCAAGTTAGGAGATCCCTTATAGATACTTGGTGACACCTCTCCCCACATCCAGTCACCAAGGCCCACGCGTGCACCACTTAAACAGCTGTCAAATCTCCCTTCTCTCCACTTTGTTACAACCACCTCAGTGCAGGCAACAACCTTCTCATGAACCTCTGCTTCTGCAAATGTTTTCTTATCCCCTCCACTGTCTGGCCAGAGTGATCTTTTCAAAACACCAATCTGACCACGTCACATTTCTGCCTAAAATCCTTCAATGGTTCCTGCTTTCTGGATAAAGCCCACTCTTCTGAGGCCTACAAGACACCGCACGACCTGGCCCATCTTACTTCACCACACTGCAATGGGG
The DNA here is from genome assembly GCA_024291935.2 of Okapia johnstoni. Lineage (NCBI taxonomy): Eukaryota > Metazoa > Chordata > Mammalia > Artiodactyla > Giraffidae > Okapia > Okapia johnstoni. Next base: position 6,580,750 of record JAGTYA010000024.1, on the reverse strand, counting down.
ATGGCAAATATGCAGCTCTCTCCTTGAAAGCAACCCCGCCTTCCCATGGATCCCTCAAATTATAGCTCAACTGCTCACTCTCCCCTGACCCTGGGAGCCTCTGCTTTGTAGTTCTTGTCACAGAGGCAGGTTCCTTTTCACTCGGTGGCAGCAACGCTCCCTGTGTTCATTCATCATCGTTGGCCATGCCTGGCATGGGCAGGGGCACAGCTTATAAACACTCGCTGGATGAACAAGGCTCTCAGGAAGCACACAGGACAAGATGTCTCAACTGGAGGAATGCACTCACCTGTCACGCAGCTGATCAAGAACTGAGGTCTTTTGACTCAACCTAGCTCTTGCCATTAAACTGCCCGGATTCCCTGCCCCGTTCTGTCCTCAATGGAAGATTCAAAACTAATTCTGGATTCCTTCTTGGCTGCCGAGGCCAATGACTCACTCCCACTGCAGGAACTTGGTGGGAGGCTTTTTGCAGCTTGGTAATCACCAACAGAAGATCCTTTGCATGTCCCTCAGCAGCATCAGGAGGTTCTGGAGAAAGTGCAACCCTTCAACATCCTCTTCCTGGTGGGAGGCCACGAGAGTGATGACTGAGCGACAGGTGATGCCGGAGGAAGGCGAGAAGCTGGCTGCCTCTTTGGGTGCTCATTACATTGAGATCTCAGCCAAAAGCAACGGTGACATCCAGCACAGACTTTAAGCTGCTCACTCGGGAGATCTATGAGCTGTGAAGAGAGGGGTCATGGGGCCAAACTCAGGGTGGGAGGGAGTGAAAAGCAGGGTCCCACCACAGAACAAGTCTCAGGAGGCAGAGGCCCAAAGCAGGGCAAGGGGGGATGTATCCATGCTGGTGGCCCCTGGGGGGACAGCTATGTTCCCTGAAGCTCCTGGAACCCTCATGATCCACAAAGGTCTCTGCCAGGCAAAGAAGAGGATGATGCTAGGTGCCATTGAAGGTCATGACCCTGAGGTCTCAAAGCACCTGGTTTTCTCTGTATGATGGTTAAAATACTAGGATCTCCACAACTACAAACAGACAGAAGCCTGCACGGAAAGGCCTTCCCCCAAGTCTATTGCTATCGTTTCTCAGCATCAAGTATGAACTCCAGAAGTTCCAGAAGAGCATATCAAAAACAATTTCCCCAAATAAGGATGCCTCTTCAGTTTGGGGCTCATAAGAAAAGGTCATCCTGCTCGATTGTTATGGCAGAGAGACTGGACTGAAAGTCCTGCTGATGGTCAAGTCTTCCTTGGAGTAAAATAATGGAAAAATTTCTGTTTTTTTCCTCCATCACAGAAATGAATAGTGCTGCCATCTACTGACTAGAGGACTGCATTCAGCCTTGCTTATCCTTCTCTGGCATTTCAAAGGCTGTAAGCTATGTACCCTGTGTCTTTCGATTAATAACTTCTTTATTCTGGAAAAGCAAATGAAAGTCATATTCATATAAACACTGACATTACAAAGTACAGGGAGAAGGGTGAGGGAGAAGGGAACAGAAACCTCTACAAATTCTGCTAATATTAATACTCTCTCAACAAACAAAACCATAATGCTTTGTCCCCTATTCAATCACTTATATAATAAACCACAAATAAAATCTTCTCTGGAAGATACACTGCTCTTCTTTGAGACAGCAGGGAAAAGGGACTGGAAGTTGGGGTAGGAGGCTTTATTCTTTTGGCAGATCCTCTCAGTCATTATAGATATTGCTGCACTGTTAATAAAAAATATATGCTTCTCTGTAAAGCATTAAAAAAAAAAAAAAAATCCAAGGATGAGATGGCTGAGGTCTCAGCTCAAGTATCTCCAAATACATTGCTGTCCATCCCCTGACCTTTCCGTGCGTTATTTCTTGGTTGTTTTCCGGATCAACGCCATTCTCTGAAAGGAGAGAGAAATAAGCAATTGCACAGGTTAGAGTGAGGAACTTTCCATATCCTTGTGTGGTTACCAGGCAGCATGGTCTACGCCACTCCTGAGGCTGGAGTCCTTAGGAACTCACAGGCATAGGGCAGCTCAGCAGACTCCTTCTAACTAAAGTGCAGTCTGTGGGGCCCTAAGAGATGTTTACATTGGCCAGTAGACCCATTTCATTGACTGAAAGACTCAAAGAGCCCTATGCTGGCAGGATGGCAAAAAAAAAAAAAAGAAAGTTAAAAGCAGAAGTTGACATCTCTTGCCTTTCGGGGATTTAAGGGACAGCCTATCAAAATATGTGTTTTCTAGGCTTACTCCTCCCCTCACCAATCTCTTTTCCTGATGGTGGAGAAAAGAGGGAAGAGGCCTCTGTTTTGAGCCTGTTGCCAACACACAAGGGAGCTGATGTTTCACACCTGATGACCTGCAATGGAGGAAACTGACTCTAATAATTTCCACCATAACCCCTCAGGGCAACATTCAGATCATGGGTTTCAAATCTTCCTATTACCAGCCACTGGCCAAATTAACGACTTGCTTTGCTCACTCTTTTTGACAGATTGTTTTAACATTATGATATTTGCTGATTGATAAATAAATAGGGCTGAAAGTGGACAATTTGATAGCAGAACCAAACGGACTGTCCATTGTTGCCTGGAGGGACTCCCTTCTGAACAACACTGCAGTCCTTTGATTTAGGCTATCGGCAGTCTTCTTATAGAGCTTCCTTTGTGAGTTTTGTAAACATACCCATCCAGAGATCCTAAGCTATGGAAAAGCAAGGTACACTCAGTCAGAACTGCCCAACTGTAGCCATCTAAAGCTTGCAAAAAGCCCACTTTCAAATCAGAGTAGCCAGTTAAATTAAGACTTGTCAAATGGAAGCCAACATTGCTACGAGACTGACTAATGACAGGGACAGCTTGTTCTCCAGCAGAAATGAAGACAGATTCTCTTACTGACCCCTCAGTTCTGCAGTAAGAGGGACAGAGAACAAAGGCTAAGCTGGGGCAGAGGCCAGAATGCCTGGGAGAGCGGCCTGGGTGCTACCTCCTGGCAGAGGTATAGCATACTTCTTTCCTTAAACTGCTCTTTAGTCAGGGGGTCCTAGATGATGTTCAAATAAGCAACAGTGAAAGATTTCATTAAAGAGATGTGGTGGGGGCAAGCTCCATCCATGTTAGAACCTAGAATCAACAACTTTAAGCAATACCCACAGACACTCAGTTTTTTGTCTCATCAGAGTTGAGAGAAAAAACAGACCCCACGCGAGAACAGCAAAGTACCAAGGAAAAACCTGACTGACGTGCCATGGAGTCTTGCTGCCTCCTGCCCGCTCTGACATTTGGGGGAAATGACACCACAGTCATTTCCCAGCTACAGATGGTAGCTGTGTGCCTTCTCTCTGAGACACAACTCAAGGAATCAGCTGTGGCAGCCTTGGGACTCCGAAGGCTTCTCACCTGTTTGTGAGCTTCTGTGGTGCAAGCTTTTTTGTAGGGTCGGATTTCTTCAGAGCCAAACCCTGGGATCCACATGTTCCACTGGCGTTCTGTAAGGAAGAAGCCCACACAGAGATAAGGGGACCAGGAAGAGAGTGTCCAGGAGCAGTGTGACTCTCAGACAAGGGTCAGGGAGGATTAACCTAGGCAATCCACTGTACTAATAAACAGTAACTCTGAAGAGCGGCTCTATGGGACCCAAATAGGTAACTGCATATGGTGCCTTCAAGGTTTTAGAGGACACTGTTTGATCTTCTTGCAAGGAAAAAGGAGGTAAATGAGTCAAAATTTTGAGCGTGAAGCCCTAAGGTTTTCTATGTAGCTTTTCAGGAAAGTTATTTGTTTCTTCAATCATCGTACCCTTACGCTCAAGGCAACCCCTTTCAAACCTAAAGGAGGAGTAGGAACAGAAAGGCACTTTTAGCAGTCTGGAAGCTATTCTAGTCATACGGAATTTCAAGTATTCATGTCTGTGATGACTATTTCTTACCCTTAATGAAGAAACTGACATTTCAATTTTATTTTCAACAATCAAAATACTTTTACAAACAGGAATGTTAAACTCTCAAAGTAATAGAAACTGTGTGGGATTGTTTTGGGGACGGTATGATAAAATATACATAAAATTAACTATTTTTAAGTGTGTGGCTCAGTGGCAGTAAGCACATTCACACAACTATTACCACTATCCACCTCTAAAACTTTTTCATCCATCCAAACCAAAACTCTCTACACATTAAACAGTAACTTCCATTGCTCCATCCTCCTAGCCTCTGGTAACCACCATTGTACTTTTGGTCTCTATGCATTTGTGTTGCAGTGGTTCTAAAGTATATCTTCCATCAAGAAGTGGAGTCTGTGATCCCTCCCCTTGAACCTGGACAGGTCTTTGTAATTGCCTCATAGAACAGAATTCAGCTTCCCAGGTGGCATTAGTGGTAAAGAACCCTCCTGCTAATGCAGATGTAAGAGATGGTGGTTGAGAAGATCACCTGGAGGAGGAAATGGCAACCCACTCCAGTATTCATGCCTGAAGAATCCCGTGGACAGAGGAGCCTGACAGGCTATAGTCCATGGGGTCACAGAGAGTTGGATAGAACTGAAACGACTTAGCACATGCACATGCAATGCAGTGTGTCTTCAGGGACTAGTTAACAAAAGCCATGCTGTTTCTGCCATGTTTGTTACACAATAATAGGTAACTGAAATATCTGTCTTCTGCTATTCAGTTCAGTTCAGTCACTCAGTCGTGTCTGACTCTTTGCGACCCCATGGACTGCAGCATGCCAGGCTTCCCTGTCCATCACCAACTCCTGGAGCTTGCTCAAACTCATGTCCATTGAGTCGGTGACGTCATCCAACCACCTCATCCTCTATCATCCCCTTCTCCTCCTGTCTTCAATCTTTCCCAGCATCAGGGTCTTTTCCAATGAGTCAGTTCTTTGCATCAGGTGACCCAAGTATGATGTGAAAGTATGATGCAAAGTCTTCTGCTAATAATACCAGCAATGTTAACCAGAAGTGTGTCATTTATTCCACCCCCAGTTCCAGTACCTTCTGAGCAGTAGCTCCCTGCTACTGAGAATACTGAGAAGGAAGCCTTTCAGTCATGGGCTGATCTGCAATGAATCCCTTAATAACTGTGCCTCATTCTCTTGGCCTGACTTTGTAGTCACAGATTGTTCCCTTCCTTTTGATCATACTTCAACCAATGCAGCAGGGGATGGGGATAGGGGTGGCTTATTCATTTCCAAGTGATTTTGATTATCAATGTTAGATGAGTATCTCCCAGAAAAATCTCAAAAAAAAAAGCTCAAAAAAGAGCTCAAATTTAGTGTCTTAAGTAGAAAAGCAGAATACAAAATTATATGTGCATTAGGGATATAATGTTCTTGGGAAAAATACATCAATAAACTAAAAACTGGAAGGAAAATACCGTTATATGAATGGTGAGATATAATAGCTACATTTACTAAGCTCATTATTTTGTGCCAGTCACTTTAAAACATTATCTATAATCCTCACAATGACCCTGTAAGGAGGATATTATGATCCCTACTTTACAAATGAGGAAATCGGCTTTAAGAGAAAGTAAGTAGTGGGACTTCCCTGGTGGTCAAGTGGTTAAGACTCTACCCTTCTAATGCAGGGGACGCAGGTTCAAGCCCTGGTCAAGGAACTAAGATCCCACATGCAGCTTGGCCAAACAAGCAAACAATTAAAAAAAAAAAAAAGAGAGAGAAAGTAAGTAGAAAGGATAAGGTGGTACAGTTAGAACGTGGCAAACCCAATGCCAGGGCTCATTGCCCTAACATGGATGGATTTCTCTTTCCTGTTTAATGTTACTATTGAATGAATATATAAATCCAAGAGCCCTAAAGTCTGATCCTGGCAGGAAGTTTCCTGAAGGAGCAATAGTGTGGATACCTCAGAGAGAAATGAGACCACATACCTAGATGCAGCTGGACATCTTTCACCTCCAGGGTGCTGGACTTGCGATGCCGAGCAAGCTGGCAGGCAGCTGTCACCACACTCTCAATAAAATCATCAGCAATCTGCAGCAGCATCTGGGGGGAAAAACAGTGGGGGAGAGTAACATGGCAGGGTAGGCTCCTGTTGCTGAGACACCTGTATTTGCTTGGATCACATATCTAGTCAGGCTTTCTATTACAAGGCCTGGAATCAGCATTTGAATGAAGGTAAGGAGGAGGAGTGAGGACATGAGAAACATACCCACTCGTTAACCAGGTTGAGAGAAACTCACACCTTTCTGAGGATGCATTTTCTGTACTTTCTACCTAGCAGCAGTCAACCACCCCAAACCCTACCTCCTCTATATCTTCTTCTGAATTAGGGAGGAACATAAAAGTGAATCATTAAATCCTCATCTTCTCATTTAAATCCTTCATATTCTCTTAAGCATTTCTATTTCCATTATCTCACCGAGTCCTTATAATAATCCCATGCAGAAAAAAAAAATGGGGCACAGATTTTATCCTAATTCTATAGAGGAGGATGCTAAGATTCATGGAGACTAGCTTGTTCATAGACATGTAACTACTAAGCGGAAGCAGGATTCGAGCTCAAGGTTCTGAGTCCAAATCCTGGATTCTTTCCACTTCATTATCCATTATTCGTAGACTATGTAAAGAGAAAAATCAGAATTCTGAAGTTAAAAATCTACAATTAAAAAAAACTGAAATTTTGATTAGTGAATACCTTCCTCATGTCTTCCTCTGGAAAAAAAAAAAAAATAAAATTACAACCATAATTATAAACATTCCTTTTTCTGCTAGACCATTAATATATTGCTATCTTTCCTATGGAATCAAACTATCTAAAAGAAAGATTTCAAATGATTAAACATGGCAAGTCAACTCCAAAAATGACCTCTCCTTCCCTAACCCAATAAAACAACAAGAAAAGGGGGGGGGGAAAGACATATAAATCCACAAAGACAACAAGAAAAGGAGAGAAAACCTTAATGGGCAAGAGATTCTAATAAATTTTTACAGCAAATTTTTGGAAAAGAGGTAACAAAGAAAGAATGGGAACTGACCTAGCAGACAGAAGGTATAACACAAATGCCAGCAGAGGGGACACCAATGAGAACTGAACTGATTTGCCAGATCCAGGATTTGGAGTGATCGTTAACCACAGAAGACTTGACTGAGATATGGAACTAAAAACTGAAGAACTGTTACATATCTATATACAGAACAGACTTCCAATCCTCATCTTCAAAAGCAGCCAAGCGACTTTTCCCCACACATATCAGGATTACTAGACATCTGAAGAAAATCTCCAACACTAAAAAGAAAATAAACAAACCAAAGAGGGATAAGGGGACCCAGAGGAAACAGACAATACAGGGAAAAGAAGACAATGTCAAACAACATAATTAATATCTTCAGAGAGGAAAACAGAAGAAGACCCTAACAATCACAAAATAAGAACAGAATGGCTCAAGGGGAAAAAAACAGTCAACAAGAAAACGTTCATGGAAATTAAAATTTTTATTAAAAAAAAGTTAAAATTTAGAAGATAAACTGAGGAAAATCTCTCCAGCAAGCAAAACTTAGAATTGCAAATAAATGAACGCTAGAAAAGATTAAAAAACCCCACAAAACTAAGAGGATCAATGCAGAAGATCCAACATCCAACTGTTACTGTTATAATAATCCTATGGGGAAAAAAAATGGGGCATGGATTTTATCCTAATTTTATAGAGGAAGATGCTAAGATTCATGGAGACTAACTTGTTCATAGCCATGGAACTACTAAGCTACATGGACAACTGTCATTCCAGAAAGAAAGAACAATACTAGAGAAGAAATTATCAAAAAACTAAGATTAAAAAAATGGAACCCTCATAACAGCTGGTGGAAATGTCAAAGGATGGAACACTTTATAAAAACAGGAAATTCCTCAAAGGAAAAACACAGTTACCATATGACTCATCAATTCCAGTCTTAGGTATATATCCAAAAGAAATGAAAAAGTATGCCCACAGAAAAAAATTGTACATGATTTCAAAAAAGGAAAGAAACGAAAGAAAAAACAAAAAACCTGTACATGAATGTTCATGGCAATATTAGTGATAACAGCCAAAAAGTGGAAATAATCCAAATGTCCATCAACTGATAAATGGAAAAACAAAATGTGGCATACCCATACAACGGACTATTATTATTATTCAGTCATAAAAAGAAATGAAGTATTGAAATCTGCTACAACAGGATGAATTTAAAAAACATTATGTTAAGTGAAAGATACTAGTCATATAAGACCAATTATTATATGATTCCAATTATTTGAAATGTTGAAAATAAATCTACAGAGACAGAAAGTAGGTTAGTGGTTGCCAAGGGTTGTGGGGGTTGGGGGAAAATGAAGTGACTGCCAAGGGGTATGCATTCCTTTTAGGGTGATGAAAATGTTCTAAGATTATGTTGATAGCTGTACAATTCTGTGAATATACTAAAAACCAATGAACTGTGTATATTTCAAATGCGTGAATTGTGTATTACATGAATTTTATTTCAATAAAGCTACTATCTAAAAAACCAAACTCACATAGTGAGGACAAATATTTTCCCTCCAGATTAAAAAAAAAAAAACAAACATAAAATAACAGTGGAATTATACTGTTTTTGCAACCTGCATTTCCTTTCTCTATCATTCCATATTCCTCAGAAAAGGCAAAAAAAAAACCCCAACAAAACCAATATCATCTTTGAATTGAGGTACGCAAGTGTCTAAAAGAAGCCTCTAAGAACTTAGCACAACAAAAGAAAAAAGATACATATAAGGCTCACATGAAAATTCAGAACAGGAAAAAATTTAGACCCTAAAAGAACTGGGACCAGAATAGCCTAAGGTTTCTTGGATTTCAGAAGACAATGGAGCAATCCCTTCATCACTAACAGGAAAAAAATGATTTCCAAATAGAATTCTAAACTCAGCCAAACTAAAAATTAAGTGTGAGGTTAGACTGCAGATATTTTCAAACATTTTACCTATCATCTAGCTTTTCATAGGAAGTAACAAAAAAAAAAAAATCTAGTCTAACAAAATGAGGGAGTAAAGAGGATGTGGGATTTAGGAGACAAGACATCCAAACAGAAAAAGAGCAAAAGGAAGGGGAGGGGTCTGTGTAAGTGGATTAAAATAAATCAAACTAGAAGAGGATGGAGGTTTCTGAGAGTATGATCTCCAGGAGGGGGAAAACCCAAATCAAGTACTTTTCCATTTGGAAATAATGTTGATGCGGTATAAGATAGCTAATAGTGGAAGCTGAAGAAAAAAGGCACAAAGAAAACTAAGTAACAAAAAGGGTCAATTATTTACTTGAAGAAGAGAAGTTATACCAAAAAGGAAAGGTAGTCATAGGCATGACGTGGCTCAGTGGTGACGAGTAAATAATTAAACAGCCAGAATAATGTAAATACTGATTTCTGAGCTATGCAAAAATTGTGACAAAATGATACTGGAAAACTGAGAGAAAGGAAAGCATGTGTGGCATGTGTGTGAATGGTTTAACAAATCTTGTCTACCATAACAGTAAGTTTACAACCATTATAAAATTAATGAATCAAAGAATATCTGTTTAAGTACATTACTCAGAAATTCGGTGGAATGGGTACTTCCCTGATGGTACAGTGGTTAAGGCTCAGCACTTCCAGTGCATGGGGCATGGGTTCAATCCCTGGTTGGGGAACTAAAATCCCCAGGCACCAACAGTGTGGCCAAAAAAAAAAATTAATTAAAAAAGAAAAGAAATACAGAGGAAACAATTTAAATTGTTGAAAGTGACTGCCTATGAACAGAACGCTACACTCTTTTTGACTGGCAAAAATAGCAGTGTTGTTAGGTATAAGCACAGAGCATTCTCTAAGGTGATTTGTGTAAGTTATTCTATGGGACCCTCACAAAAACCCTGAATAGCCCTGTAGATAAATAATGTCATACCTTACCAACACAGGAGGAAGCTGAGTTTCAGAAAGCTTCACTAACACACCCACAGCGCCAAGTCTCAAATTCAGATATATCTGCATCTAAAGTCTGTGCTGTTAACGGCCATTCTACATGACATCTCAGGGACAGTCTCTGGAGTACCCAGTCCCACCTTACCTCCTCCACATCTTCATCCAATTGCTCATTAGGATCCACTTCTCTTACCAAGTCCTGTAATTTCTTCTTGGTCAATACCTAAAGTTAATTGGAAGAACAGTTTTCAGCCAATTTACTGGGTTTGATTTCTACTTTCCAAAGAATTATCAATCTGGCCTACCTGGAACTATTACTGGAAGACTATACTCTAGAGACAAGAATAGCCTAGGGAAAGGCAGAAAGAGCAGCATGGAAGAGAGGCCAACATCTGTCAAAGAGTTTTAGGAAACTCTGTATTAATTTGCAATTTTCTGACCACAAGTTGTATAACCCCTCTGCTGCCTTTGGACAAGCTCTTCCACCCTTCTTCCTCCCTGCTCAGCCCACAGAGCCTCCTTTCTGTGCTTTCCTAGGCTGTCCAGGCAAAAGCAACCCCCTCCTCCTTTGGCCTCTATCGCACCCTGTGTACCCTTCCATCACTGGGTTTCTTTGCTTGTTTTCTGACTTAATAGCCTAAAAGCTCCTCGATGGCTGGGAACTTGTGTTCCTCTCTGTTTAACTGAATATTTGTATAAGTATGTACAACTATGAGCCCCTCTTTCATAAAGGAAAAATTATGTCACGTGTGTATGCCACTAAAGAAGAATCAAAAGACACACACTAAAATGGTAACCACAGTCACTTTGGGGTGGTAGCAGAATTATGGACTATTTACTCTCTCTTTCTAAAATTTCATGAAAAGCCTGTATAACATTGGAAATAGGAAAAAAGAATATAACTTTAAAATAAATATTTGTTAATAATGTCTCAGATCTATCCATTCTACCATTATTGCTTAATTCAAGTCTTTACCACATATCGTGACTTGGTCTTCCTCTCAGTCTGCTCCCTTTCTTACCTTTCTCACCCCCTTACTGTCAAATTAATCCTCCTAAGATACACTAATTTTAATGTCTCACTGAATATTTGCAAAGATTGTTTATTGACTAAAAGTTCCAATGGAAACTAACATAGGCCCAGTATGTTCAGCCGTAATCCCACCTATACAATTTTAACTTCTGCTCTTCTCCAACTCCACACTCAGCATGGTAATCAATCTCCTGACTATCTGCCTAACCCTTCCCATTCACCATTGCTAGTCCCTCCCCCATTCTCTTGAACTATTGTCTCCTCATCCTGTTCTACTCAGCCTACAAGGCCCAAGTCAGAGATCATACTTATTTTTTATGGCTCTGGACGACAGAATCAGGATCATGGGTAAAAAGAGGGGGTAAGATTATAGAATCATTGCAGAAAATGAATAATGGTAGCAGCTAGATGAACTAGAAGGAGAAAAGACTGGAAGCAAGAGCACTTTTATTAAAGGAATAATGAATAATGAATCCATTAATTATTTACCTATTTTATTTTGCTTAACAATTATATAGCATATATTTATATATAAATATATAAAAACCTGTCAGAGGCAAAGTATTGTATTAATGCATGTATGTGTATATATATATATACATATTCACTGCTCTCACCTGATATTTAGAAACCATCTCTTTTTGAAAAGCTAAATAGTCCACACAAGTGAAATAAGAAATTAAATGAAATGAGGAATCTTATGTACATAAATAAACTAAAATGAGCAAGACATTTTTGAAGACTTTGTAAAAACAAAATACTTGGTTAAATAGTACATGCATTATTTTTGAACATCAAATAACACTAAATTCAAATAAATCATGGCACAATCACATACTTGAAACCTAGTCACAAAACTTCAAAAAACAGATTAGTTCATTTCAGCATTTCAGACATGCTTAAATCTACGCCAGGGCCTGATAAACACAATAAATTTAGCAACTGTTAAAAGTAAGCTCTTCTCTCTCATCAAGGGCAAATTTTCTGAGTGTTAGCAATGTTTAAATACATGCAGAGTCCCTAGGCTGGAATAGCCAAGACTTCTAAATTTTAGAGCCATGAAGTTGACTTGGTGGACCTCAGCTTTGGTGTCATCAAGATCAGAAGCACATTCAAGAGGTTCTGCCCACAGTGACCTCAAGGAGCTTACTTACAGCTATCTGAGTGTCTAGATCTTTAATTACATCAGCAACGGCTGTGAGCCCGGTGAAATGAGAGGCAGCCATTTTCAAAAGCTACCTGTAAATGAATAACTGGCGTCAAGCACCACCCTTGTCACAGAACCATTTCGGTTGCATGGCCTGCATGTCTTCAAAGACCAGCATGCAGAGAAACATTTCCTTATTCCTACTGTGCACCAAGAAAAACATCTCCATCTCTTTCATATATAACTTTTGAAATTAATTAATGATAACAACAGTAACATTAAGACTCTCTTCCAAAAAAAATGAATGCTCTACTGTTAGGGATAAACTAGCAGCATATGAAATACTTTATTGGCCAAAATTACAGAATTTGAACCTGCAAGAATCATGGCAAAGTTTTCAGAACTTGATAAAGCTTAGCAACCTAAATGAGTATCTCCATCTATTCTAGTCCTGCTCCTATTGCTGAGTTCCTCTCCAACAAACTGTCTAACTTTCTAATGGGAGACATCATCTTCTGCTGGTTTACTCTTAAGAAAAGCAACTAGTTAAATGGTCAAGAGAAACTTTGTTGGCCAAGAGTTGGCTGAGGTGGGTAGCTAACATTAAGGTTACTTTTTTTTTTTTTTAAGGTTACTTTTTTAAAAAAACACATGGTCCATGCTTCCTTCTCCCTTACTCACAAATGTTACCAAAGAAAGAATCAGGAAAAGAAAACGTCGTTAAATGGTAATAACTGTTCTAATGTTATAAAAAACAAACTATTTTCCCAGAGCAAGTTCTATGATAAAGCTTTATTGAAAATTATCAGTATGAACATACTCTGTCCTCAAATAACATTCCCACAACATTCAACAGACTTACTTCCCAAATAGCACTGAGTATTGCTCAAAGTAAGTGGAAGAACTTTTTTGTGTTTCTGAATAATGGGAATTTCCCTATTAAGAACTTGGAGATAGGGACTTCCCTGGTGGTCCAGTGGCTAAGATTCCATGCTCCAATGCAAGGGGCATGGGTTTGAACCCTGGTTGGGGAATAAGATTGTACATGCCACAGCTAAGAACTGGTGCAGCCAAATAAATATTAAAAAAAAAAAAAAAAAAAAAGAACCTGGAGATTAAAAAAAAAAAATAGCTATCTACACAGTCCCAAATATGAATAATCATATAGGAATTAATCATAAGGAATAGCTCTGATGGCTACTAATAAAATAAACTGCCTTAATGAAATAAGTGGAATCTGTATAACGTAAGAAAAATCAAAGTTTCTAAGACAGGACTGAAAGTTACCGTTCCCACTGATTCTGTTGAGAAGCAAATGATACTCCTAACTTTTCAAAAATTCTGGGTCAGTGAGCTACTTCTTCCATTAAAACAAAACAAACAAAGCAGATGATAACCAGACACCCATTTCCAGACTGGCACTGCTCTGAGTTTCCTAGGCCGCTCCTTTATTTGGTTGAATTTAAAGCACCAGAACATACCTGGGTGGGTGATGATTACATGGGCTTATATACCTGTCAAGCTCACCTGACTGAATATTTAAGATCTGTGCATTTTAAATTATGCCACAATTAGGGACAGTAAACCAACCCCTTCCCCAAACAGGTAAAAGATTACACTCCTAGGCATTTATCTCAAAAAACAGAAAACTTACATTCTCACACAAAGCTATATAACATGTATCAATAGAGAAAATACAGATTATTGAATAAATGGTGGTGTATGACTGAATATATCTGGAAATCATCTAGTTTCATATTTAAAATTTAAATAGTTGATCAATTTGCACTGGGGGGTGTTATACATTTTCCCTTTCATATGCTCCTCCATTCCAGATGGATCAGATATTTAAATTTTAAATATCAAATCACAGATAAAATACAGAATATCTTTAAAGAATATTCTGAAACCTAAACTTTACACTTTATACAAAAATTAACTCAAAGTGGATCACATATATGTAAAATGTATAACTACAAAATAAAAAAAAAAGAATAAAATTTTTGGGCTCTAGCTAGGCAAAGCATTCTCAGACATGAGACCAAAAGCATGATCAATAAAAGGGAAAACTGATAAATTGGCCCTCATCAAATATTAAAAGTTTCCTCGGTGAAAGTCCATGTAGAAAAGATGGAAAGACAAGCTACAGACTAGGAGAAAATATTTACAAACTATAGATCCAACAAAAGACTAGTATCTAGAATGCATTAAATAAACTCTCAAAACTCAATAGTTTTAAAAAAAGTAATTCAATTTGAAAATGGACAAAAGTCACACCAGACATTTCACCAAGGAGGATAAGCAGAGAGCAAATAAGCAAATTGAAAGTCATTCAATCAACAACATTAGTCATTAAAAAAAAGGCAAATTAAAACTATAATGAGATATAACTACATAGCTACTAGAATAACTAAAATAAAAAATAGTGACACCAAGTGCTAATGAGGATGCAGAGAAACTGGATCACTCACTTATTGCTAGTGGGAATATAAACAGTATAGCCACTCTGTAAAACAATTTCTTAAAAATCTAAATACATACTGTCACAGAGGAGCCTAAAAAGACATGAAGACTAAGTGGAAAAACTAAGAAGTGAATAAACCATGTACTTCAGCTAATAATGACGTATCAAAATTGGTTGATTAGTTGTAATGAATATACTATACTAATGTAAGATGTTAATAATGAAGTGCATTATTATAGTAACTGGGTGCAGGGTATACGGGAGCTCTATACTATCTTCTCAATTTTTCTATAAATCTAAAATTGCTATCCCCATAGGACCTCCTATATAAATAAATAAAACTGCTCTAAGAGTTTATCAAAAAATGGAAAAGAAAAAAATTACTAATACAGAAAACAACAGGAATGAATCAAAATATTTTTGTGGAAAAAAAGCCAGTCTCAAAATAATACATACTATGATCCCATTTATGTAAAATTCTAATATCTAATGATCTAAACACAAGTCTCTAATGATAGATGAGGCAGAGACTGACTGCAGGGGGGCAGGGTGGAAGTTTTTGAGGTGATGTAAATGTTCTATATCTGAAGTGGGGGGAATGCTTACATAGCTGCTACATTTATCAAAACT
The DNA here is from genome assembly GCA_024291935.2 of Okapia johnstoni. Lineage (NCBI taxonomy): Eukaryota > Metazoa > Chordata > Mammalia > Artiodactyla > Giraffidae > Okapia > Okapia johnstoni. The sequence continues at coordinate 6,565,565 of JAGTYA010000024.1, read as the reverse complement.
CACAGAACTATATGCTTACAAGGTATACATTTTATTGAATGCAAATTATACCTCAATAAAATGAATCTGGAAAAACAAAACCAAAAAGCCACACAACTGCTATATGACCCAGCAACTGCAATCCTAGGCATTTATCCTAAATAAATGGAAACTTCTGTTTACACAAAAACCTGTACATGAGTGCTCATAGTAGACTTACACGCAATAATCAAAAACTTCAGTCAATTCAGATGTCCTCTAATAGGTGAATCATTAAACAAGCTGTGGTATATCCATACCATGGAATACTACTCAGCGAGAAAAAGGAAAGAACTACTGATATGCACAACTTGGATGAACTTCCAGAGAATTATGCTGAGCAAAAGCCAATTCAAAGAGTACACACTGTATAATTCCATTTATATAACATCTTTGAAATAACAAAATTTTACAAACAGGACAGATTAGTGAGGTTGTCAGGGACTGGGTGGGAGGGACGGAGAAGTTGTTATAAAGGGGCAACAAAAAGCCCTTGTGATGGAACTGTTCAATATCTTGATAGTGATGATGGATAAATTAACGTATAAAAAGTGATGAAATTGTGTAGCACTTAGTACATATATACATATAAGCAAACACATGCAGGTAAAACTGGGGAGATCTGAATAAGATTGTTTGGTTGTATCAATGTTGATATCCTGATTGTCATATTACTCAACAGTTTTGCAAAATGTTATGGTAGAGAAAACTGGTGGTGCAAAGGGTGCTCTGTATTATCTTTTATAATGTTATACAAATCTAAGTTATCTCAATTTTTAAAAATTGGAAAAACAATATTCTCAAGAGTAAATAATATCCTTTTAAAGATGAAAGCTCAGGAGCTATAGCTCAGGAGCCATAAAAGAGACTAATTGTTCAATTACACAAAAGTAAAAATGTCTGCATGGCAACAAATGTAACAAATGAAGTTAAAGGACAAACTAGCAAAAATATATGCAAAATGTATCAAAGAACTAATTTCTTTTATATATAAAAAATAACTGCAAATCAGTAAGAACTAACTACCCAAAATAAATACTATGAAGAAATATGACAGTACAAGAGAAATTCAAATGGTTCTTAAAGCAATGAAATGATCCTTATTCTCATTTATAATAAAAATACAAATTAAAACTACAAGGTACTATTTATTTGCCATTTGGCAATGATGAAAAAGTTTTAGTATACATACTGTGTTTGAAAATTTTATGGAGAAATAATCATTTCATAAGTTGCTGGAGTGGGGGGAATGAAAATTAGTTAGAGGTCTCTATAAAGAGCTATTTGGCCATATCTATCAAAATAAGAAAAGTATATATTGTTTTGATCCCATGGTTCTATTTTGAGCAATTTATATTACAGTTGAACTTGTATGTGAATAGAATGCTATACATACAAGCAATTTCATCCTAAATGTCTATCAAAGTCATAGTTAAATACACTAGAATATAACTATATAATGGAATACACTGAAAAAAAAAAAAAAGACATGAAAATATAATCTAAGTGAAAGAAACCAGTCACAAAAGACTATATATTGTATGATTCCATTTATATGAAATGTCCAGAATAGTCCACCCTATACTGTAGTGGTTGCTAGAGCCGAGGAGTGGGGAGATGGACAGGGACTGACTTCTAATGTTTATGCAGTTTCTTTTAGGAGTAACAAGAATAATCTAGAGTAGACTGTGGTGATGGTTGCACAGCCCTCTATGTACCACAGAACACTGGACTAGGGACTTCCCTGGTGCTCCAGTGGCTAAGACTCCAGGGCTCAGGTTTAATCCCTGCTCAGGGAACTAGATTCCACATGCTACAACTTAAAAAAAAAAGATCCCCCCACCTCAACTAAAGATCTTGAATGCCACAATGAAGATCAAAGATCCGTGTGCTACAACTACTGTGCTACAACTAAGACCGGGTAAACCAAATAAACAAAGAAACCAAAACACTGAATTGTATACTTTTTCTTTTTTTGGCTGTGCCCCATGGCATGTGGAATCTTAGTTTCCCAACCAGGTGTTGGAACTCCTGCCCCCTGCATTGGAAGCATGGAGTCTTAGCCACTGGACCACCAGGGAAGTCCCTGAATTGTATACTTTAAATGGGTGAATTGTATAATATGTGACTGTCTCAATAAACTGGTTTCTAAAAAGCAAGGAAGTTCATGAAATGACCTGCAAGATACACTGTACATTGAAATTGCAAGGTATAGAATAGTGAGGATAATTTGTTATCACTTGTTTTAAAAGACACATAATTATAAATGTATAAATTATTCCTGGAAAGATACATAAGAAACTGATAGCGATGGTTGTCTTGAGGGGGATAGGGGAATGGTAGTATCTCGGTGGCCATGGAACCAAGGTGTGAGACTTATCTTTCATTATATACCCTAAATTCTCTAATATGTGCATATGTAACCTATAAAAAATTAAAATAAACTACTGTTTGGTTTGTTTCCTCTGAAGAAATAGGTAATATTGACCCCTGTTTTTAAAACCTAACAAAAAATATAGCAGTAGCAACAAAAATAAATCTTGACCTTTATCTCATACCTTATACAAAATACATTCAAAACTGATCATAGACTTAACAGTAAAAATGTAAAACTATAAAACTTCTAGAAAACATAGGAGAAAATCTCCCTAACTTTGGCTCAAGCAGAGTTCTTAGATACAACACCAAAAGCACAATTCACAAAAGAAAAAGTTGATAAAGTGGGCTTAATCACAATGTAACACTTCTGCTCTGCAAATGAAAATAAAGACAAGTTTCAGACTAAGAGAAAATATTTACAATCATGTATCTGCAAACAATTTGTATCCAGGATATACAAAGGACTCTCAAGATTCAATAAGAAAACAACTCAATTAAAAAATGGGCAAAAGATCTGAACAGATCCTTCACCAAAGACAAGCAGATGACAAATAAATACATGAAAAACTACTCAGTATCATTACTCATTAGGGAAATGCAAAATAAAGCCATTATGTGCTCAGTCATGTCCAACTCGTTGCGATCCAACAGACTATATAGGCCACCAGGCTCCTCTGTCCATGGAATTTTCCAGGCAAGAATACTGGAGTGGGTGGCCATTTCCTACTCTCTAGGGGATCTTCCCAACCCAGGGATCGAACCTGGGTTTCTTGTGTCTCTTGTATTGGCAGGCGGATTCTTTACCACTGCGCCACCTGGGAAGCTCCAAAGCCACTATGAGATACCAGAAAGCACCTACTTGGAGAAGGAAATGGCTACCCACTCCAGTGTTCTTGCCTGGAGAATCCCAGGGACAGAGGAGCCTGGTGGGCTGCCGTCTATGGGGTCGCACAGAGTCGGACACGACTGAAGCGACTTAGCAGCAGCAACAGCAGTAGCAAGCACCTACCAATTAAAATTAAAAATAGACAAGTGCTAGAGAGGATTTGGAGCAACTGAAACCCTCATACATTTATGGCGTGACTGTAAAATGGTACAGTTTCTTTGGTAAATGGTTTGGCAGTTTTTTATAAAATTAGATACTTACTATATGACCCAGCAATCCACTGCTAGCTATTTACCCTAGACAAATGAAAACTTATAGTCACACAAAAATCAGTATGTGAATGTTTATAGCAACATTATCCATAATTGCCAAAAACTGAAAACAATCTTTCAACTGGAGAATGGATAAATGAACTATGTATATCCATACAATGGAATACAATTTAGCAACAGTAAGGAAGAACTACTAATACAAGGAACATGGATAATCTCCAGTGCATTAAACTAAATGAAAGAAGCAAGATTCCAAAGGCTACTTCCTGTAAGGGTCCGGAAAAGGCAAAGCTACACATGGATGGAGAACAGATCAGTGATTGCCAGGGGTTTGACACTGAGGAAAGTCTGACTACAAAAGAGCAGCATGAAGGAAATCTGGAGGGTGCTGGACCTGTTATGTAACTTGAGTTTTATGGTGCTTACATGACAGTACACGCTTGTTTCAACTCACAGAACTGTAACCTGAAAAGTGAATTTTACTGTGTGTAAATTTTAAAATAAAATTTCAAAAAATCACGATGTGATCAAAATGGTCCAAATTATGTTTACTGACAACTTTCATTAGCTCAATTGTAGATGATGCTGGTCAAGCACAATGGAATGAAGTGACCGTAAATAACCTGAATTCCATTATGTAACATACTATGGTTGCTTTTGGGCTACTCAAATCTCTAACTCATTTTCTTAGCATGCCAAGAGGTAGGAATGTACTATGGATTAAAAACAGAGGTATTAACTGTAGGACAGTTTGAGAGAACAATTATAATAGCAAACTCTTTACTAGCCCCTACTATGTGGAAATCATGTGCCTGGATTGGCTTTAAAGTCCTTTTACCTCTGAAATGTTTAGGAATTTATTATTTAAATAAATACGAAGTAGGGAATTCCTTGGCAGTCCAGTGATTAGAACTCCATGCTTCCACTGCAGGGAACACAGGTTTAATCCCTGGTCAGAGAACTAAGATCCAAACAAAAAACCCCAAACTGAAAGGGGACTACCAGCCCGATGGCATAAAAGCCCTATCACTGTGGTACATGACTTAATGATTTGGGTTTTCTACCTGGCTGTTTCTCTTCTCACTGGTTTCTAGATGCATATAAACAAGCTCATGGTTCCCAGTCTAAATAAACCACAAAGAATCCATTTTACTGCCGTCTGTGAGATCTGAGAGCAACAGAAATGTGGGGGTTTTTTCTACTCGTTTTTTGACTAGTTTGATCCTGATCAGGCAATTTTTTTTTTTTAGGCAATTTTGAATTAGCAGAAAAGCAGTAGTCAGTACAGCAGCCAAGGGATGGACTCTGGTGGCAGTTTCTGGGTTCAAGCACCTACTCTGCCACTTATTAGCTTTATGTCCTTGAGCAAGTTACCTAATCTCTTTATATCTCAATTTCCTCATCTAGAAAATGGAGTTAATCATAAGGTATACCCCATGGGATTGCTGTGACCATTCACTGAGTTTATGTACTCTAGAGCACTTAGAAGAATGTGTGGCACTGGTAAGTACAATTTAAATTGTTTGCTAGTATTTTATATGTGCTCTCCTCTTTTAAATTTTAATTATAAAAGTCAGTATATTAAGCCTAAAATGTTTCACCCATCCTGCTATGTATTAGTGGCATCCTATAATTATTCTTATTACTACAGACATTTAAAAAAGAAAAGTGGATTAAAAAAAAGAAGCTGTGGCAAATGGTCAGCAGGAGGCTGATGAAAGGTACTGTGACACAGGGAAGATGCAAGTCAGTTGGGCTAGGTGCCACCATAGTTCTGCCACTGAGTTATGTGAGCTGCCTTTGCCCAGAGTTTCTGCTCCTATAATTAGAAAAGGAACAGGCAAAATCTAAAGTCTCCTCCAGCTCTAACAATTAGTATAAGATTTAAAATTAAGTTCATATGTGTAGATTTAAAAGTTTGTCTTCAACACACTTGTTTCACAGAGCAGGTTATAAACACTGCCGATGTGTTGCCTCTCAAGTAATTTGGGTCAAAAGTAATATGTTCTATGTTCATATCTGCTCTAACACAATGATTTTCTGATCAGATACTTACTTAGAAATCCTATTCTAATAACTCAATCAATGCTAGAGCCACAAATGAGTGAAGTAAGCAATACAAACGTAGATGAGAATGATAACTCAGGAGTAAATTATCATGAATTAAATCATCAGGTATTTTGAAATGGCAGTATGGTCATGCTTTACCTCATAATTTGGTGTAAGTTTTGGTCACTTGCATTCAGTATAGGCACTTGAAAACAGTATAGGCAAACCCACTGGGAACTAAGTAATTCCAGTTGCCCCAATCATCTAATTCATGTTACAATAACTGTAAAGTTACTCCAATTTAAGTCCTTGTTCTTCACATTGGTCTTTCTTAGCCTCCTAAATTTAAAATTAATATGTCTTACTCCACTGTGAGGAAAGTTCTACTCAGGTCCCATTTTTCTACCTTGAATATCTGTGCTTCTTTAAAACACAGGAATTTAGTTCCTCTCAAAAAGCATACTGCTTAAATATCCTAATAAGTTACAGTACTTGATATTAAGAGGAGTCTGGAGGAGGAGGGAGAGCTTTTATTTAATGCTAGGCTTTGTATAACTATTCCCTCTATTTTGCTGAAGAGCAAACTGAGACATGGTGAGGAATTCACTCAGAAAAACAGAAAAAAATTTTAGTCAAACACATAACTGGATTTGACTGGGGCTGGATCACTTAGTAGCAAGTGATTTCAGGCAAGGCACTTCACCTCCCTGCACTGATTTCATATATCTGTACAATGGAATTAACAATAGTTAACTTGTGGAACTGTAAACTTACTCTAAGTTTCAGCAAAAGATATTACTTAAGAATGAAAGTAACTGGTTCTAGTATCCTCACCATCCTTATCTAAAAGCAGCCATCTTCACTAAATATTTATGTTAAAAATAAAGGACACAATTTACTTATCTCTGACTTTCTAAATGACTTACTATATTTTTGAGGGGGAAGGGGCTTCATTTAAAGGTTTCCTAACTTGTAAGTGACACTCATTTTATCAATGTCAATACAGTAAAAAGACTCAAATACTAGAATCTGTAAAAACTTCCCTCTTGAGTTTGAAGTTAGAGCAAAGATTATAGAAATACATTTTCAAGGAATACTAACCAAGCATCTCCTACCTGCTATGCAGAGCAGGGTACTGTATCAAAATCATGATCTAATCAGTCGTGACCTCACTGTAATCTTAAATCTTCTTTGGATTTTAGCATCCTTACATGTAAAATATGAGTTTAAAAAGAGATTATCTTTCCCGGTCCTTTCATCTCCACCATCCTCATTTTTTGAAATGCAGAGATCCGCGCTCAGTTGAGTAGAATGGGATTTAAACCACCTACTAAGTATATAACTGCTTCAACTTTACACCAGCGCTTCACCAGAACGAAGCTGAAAAAAGAAGATGCTTGCAAGTGGGCTTCCTAGATTGCATCCGACACAAGATAAGCCTGCCAAAAGGTCAAGCAGGCAGCGCGAAGGAGTCGTCGTCTTCCCCTGAATACATCCTTTACCACTCTCGGTTCAGAGACTATGAGGGGAAAAAGCGGATCCCTGTATCTTTTCCGAACTCTCTCTCTTTTACTAAGAGGCTCATTTTCTCACAGCCATGGCCCCTTATCCTCTTCGCTTTTGGGGGTTCGGGTCCTCACAGCCCTGTTCCCTCAGATACTTCGGAGTCTCCAAGCCCCGATCCCGTTCCCACAGAAGTCCATCTTCACTGCCCGCTCCTGTTCTTCCCAAACCCGTGTCCTCTTACTACTCCTGCCTCTCAGGAACCGAAGTCTTCGCTGCCCCGTTTCTGAATCCTTCCTTAGAAGCATGGGTCTTCACTGTCCTGCTTCTATCGCTTAGCAGCCCAAGTCCTTACAGCTCGGCTTTTACCTCTTAGGAGACCGTGTCTTCACGCCCCGTTCTCTTCCGACCCTCTCCTCTTAGGAGCGTGGGTCCTCACAATCCTGTCTGGCCCTCTCAGCCCGCTTTCCCTCGGATGCCGGATAACTCACATCCGTCCCCTTTCCCTGTGTCCCGTCTGGAGCCCAGGTCCCCACAGCCGTGTCTTCTCCAAGCCCCGAGCCCCTCAGTCCCGTCCCAAGAGCCTGATTCCTCACACAGCCCCGTCTCCTCCACAACCTGGCTCTTCAAATACTGACCACTGTGGGTCTGGGTCCTGACTCCTTCCTCCCGCTCTTCTTCCTCAACTGCCAGGGCCCAAGACTCACAGGCAGCAGCGTCTATCTCCCCATGATATGCGGAGACTGCCCCAGTGAAGCGTTCGTCTCAGCAGCCTGTCCGACTGCTCGGCCCTCCCCGAGTACTTCCGGCACCGCTCCCCGCCTCCAACCCGGAAACGCGCGGCTCTTCCGGCCGGCGGGCGCGCGCCTGGTTGCGCAGGCGCGGACTGCCTTCAGACATGTGGTGGTGATCTTGCCGGGTAGCTCAGCTTTGGCGGTTGGGGTTTTTCCTGCTTGTGACTGACTGGTAGTGTCAGCGAGCTCTGCGCCTTCTATCCCGGAGTTACTAACCCTTCCCTGGTTGTTTCTCCCAAAATAGCTTGTATATATTGCTAGCAAGACCGGTAATTGACGCCGTCGGATGGCTTAGAGGTCGGCATTTTTGGTTGGTGTCTTAGTCGTGCTGTCAGTAATTGAAGGCGGGAGAAGGGGACGACAGAGGATGAGATGGTTGGATGGCATCACTGACTCAATGGACAGGAGTTTGAGTAAACTCCGGGAGTTGGTGATGGACAGGGAGGCCTGGCGTGCTGCAGTCCATGGGGTCGCAAAGAGTCGGACACGGCTGAGCGACTGAACTGAAACTGAACTGAGGACAGTAATATCTCCTGGGACCAATACTCCATAGATAACCTAATTATTGGACGTCAACCAGAGAAACTTGGGGACAAGAAAGAATGGTTTATGGCCGTGGTTTGGCAGTTAATAACAATTGAGCGCTTACTATCCACCAGGAACTTTTTATAAACATCTTACCGCCGCTAAGTCATTTAACGATTTAAAGAAACCTGTGAGAGGGACTTACCTTGTGGTCCAGTGGGTAAGACTCCGCGCTCCCACTGCAGGGGGTGCGGATTCTATCCCTGGTTAGGGGAAGTAAGATTCCGCTTGCAGCGCGACGCGTCCAGAAGAAAATAAAGGAAACCTGTGAGAGATTAACCAAATACTAAGAAGTGCAGAGGCACAATTGGAACTCAGAATTCTCACTCTGAAGCCTGACCTGTCTAACCATTATAACTGATGCTTTCGGTTACTTCATCTATCAAATGCCAAATGCTTGGTGAGAACTGAATTCCTGCTAGATGCTAGAGTTGTAAAGACCTTATTCCAGCCTGAGTGCCTTCCAGCCCGAGTCCCTCCTAAGAGCCCAGGTCCCCAAACTAAGATGGACGGAATCCACAGACAAAAAGTAGTGTACAAAGCCCTGTGATAGCTTAGTGAGCAGCAGTAACTGTCAGCAGGAAAAGCTGCCTCCCACCAGGAATGGTACAGCAACTTGCTCTCCCTGTCTTTCTATGTTGCCATCCTCATCCCACCAAATTCCCAATCCACCGGTAAGCCTGCCACAGATCTAGATTCACAGATTTCAGGCGGCTTCAGCATTTGGCTCCAAGCTATGGCCCTAGTCTAATTTCTCTGCCATTGCTCTCTTCATTCTCCTAAGGGTCTGGCATTCCATTTTTGTTTTTGCACTCTGTCTTTTTAAGACACAGTTTACTTTTTTTCTGGGTCTTAATTATTCTTTTTAATTTTATTTGTATACAGTTTTAAAGGTTACACTCCATTTAGTTATTACAAAATATTGGCTATATATATCCCATGTTGTGCAGTACATTCTCGTAGCTTCTCTCACACCTAGTAGTTTGTACTTCCCAATTCCCCACCCCTATATCGACCCTCTCCTCTGCCCACTGGTAACCACTAGTTTGTTCTCTAAATCTATGAATCTGCTTCTTTTTTGTTATATTCATTAGTTTGTTGTATTTTTTAGATTCCCCATATGAGTCATGTCATACAATATTTGTCTTTCTCTGACTTATTTCACTTAGCGTAATGCCCTCTAAGTTCATCCAAGTTGCTGCAAATGGCAGAATCTCATTCTTTTTTTAATGGCTGGGTAATCGGTCCTGGTGGGCTGCCGTCTATGGGGTCGCACAGAGTTGGACACGACTGAAGCAACTTAGCAGCAGTAGCAGCAGCAATCTGTTAATGGACACTTAAGGTGCTTCCATATCTTTGCTATTGCAAATAATGCTGCTATGAACATCTTGGTGCATGTATCTTTTCAAATTATTGTTTTTTTCGAATACATACCCAGGAATAGAATTGCTGGATTGTATGATAGTTCTGTTTTTAGTTTTTTGAGAAACCTCTATACTGTTTTCCAGTGACTGCACCACTCCGGGTAGGAGGCAAGATAAACACAAAACTGTTAATAGTAGTTTGGGAAAACCATTCTCACATTTCTGTACTGTATCAATTCTCACTTTTCTGTACTATGTCAATTTCTTTTTTATATTAAAAATGAAATACACATGAATGATTCCAATTTTATGCCTTTCTGGAAAACGCAAATCTACAGGGCCAGAAAAGAGGTTACCAGGATTGGGGCTGGGAGGAGAGGTTGACTAGAAAAAGGGACAAAGGAACTTTTTGGGGTGATAGAAATACTGATTGTGATAACAGATTCATGTCTATATGAGTTTGTGAAAACGCATATAACTGTATGATAAAAAAGGTGAATTTACTGTATATACATTACACTTCAATGAACATAACCTTAGGGCTCCCCCACTGTGGCTCAGCAGTAAAGAACATGCCTGCAGTGCAGGAGACACAGGAGACCTGGGTTCGATCCCGGGGTGGGGAAATCTAGCGGAGTGCATGGCAACCTACTCCAGTATCCTTGCCTGGAGAATCCCATGGACAGAGCTGCAGTCCATGGGGTCGCAGAGTCAGAAAGACTGAAGCGACTTAGCACACAAACCTGACTTTAACAAATGTCAGAGAAATTACAGAAAACAAGGACTATATTTTTAAAATAGTCTTAATTGCACAAGTAACAAAATACATAATAAAATAATCTTCATGGTTTTTAACAAGACATTATAAGTAAATCTAAAGTTTTGTGTGTCTGTGCCCAGACTTCTTCCCTCCTTTCCAGTGGTAATCATTGATATTTAGTAATACAAATATGTAGCCATAAAACAAAGCACTGGGTTTTGTATGCACACGTGTGCTTTTTATTACGTCAATGATATCATGCGGTACCCTATTCACATTTTTCACTCAATTTTTAAATATTTGTTGATAAAGCACAGTATTTTTTGTTTGTTTACGTTAATGGTATCACGCTGTACCTTATTCTACTACTTTTATCAATCTGTGTATTTTGATGTCCAATTCACTCCCTGTAAGTGCAGCAGATGGCATTCCACTTTATGAACCCACCACATTCTGCTGTTCCGTTGCTGTGTAGGTGACGGTTAAATTGCTCCCAGTGTTTTGATCTTACAGTGATCCGACGCCTCCAGCGCTCGTGTGGCCGCTTCGGGGTGGGCGCCTAGGAGTAGCACAAATTGTGCATTTTCAATTTTAATAGGGTGAGATTTGAGTCTTCCCCAGATAAGTACCTCTATCTACCGGAAAGTCAGTCTCACAGCGTACCTCACGCGCAGTAAAGAATCACGCTCCTTCCTACAATCCCCTCCTCTACGCCTCCCTAAGCACTCGCAGGCACCTTCCCAGCAAGCACCGCGCATATTTGCATACAACTCAAGTCTCCGCTTTTACTTTAAATAAAAATCCAGAGACAGATGATAGAGTCTCCTTATGAAACTTCTTTCCCTTTTAGAAGAGTCTGCCGTTACATGTTCAATTTCGGGAACTCTGAATGGAAAACTGCATCGACTTTATTTTCACCTTTACCGTAAAAGGGATTTGCCGACACTGCCACCCTGCTTTCGGAGCCGCGAAGGCAAAAAGGGCTTCTGTCGTGAGTGGCACACGTAGGGCAGCTCGTTTGCTCTACGTGCGGAATCGACATCAAGAGATTTCGGAAGCATAATTTTTGCTGGTGGGGTAGCTGGTGATCGTTGGTCCTAGCGCCCCAGGTTATGATGGTTTAAAACAGAGCTTGAGATAACCATATAGTCTTTTCTAACGCGAATTTTTTTTTTTTTTTTTCTGTTGATTTCGGTTTTCAAAGTCTTTAACAGAGAATTGTTCGGATTTAAGCGATTTATTTTCGAGATCTCTGTTTCAGTTTTTTTTTTTGTCTAAGAGATGTAAATGGTGTGTTTTTCTTCGGGGCCACGCAGGCGAAAGGACTTGTCCACGCTTTTCGCGGTTGTTAGGTTGATAGAATTCTAATGCAAAATTTATTTTGTAAATAACTTTTTCTTACTAGATGTATAAAAATTTATGTTGATTTTCTTCTTGTAATTTCCAGCCTTTAGAAACAGAAGCACTGCTTTAAATAAACCAGGTAGGTAGTACTGTTACTGCTAATAACAACAACTTTTTTCGGAGAGCTGCTCAGTAAGAGGAAACAAAAGTCTAAAACCTTCAAAAAAATTCACCTCATATGTAAGATTATATTTAAGAGAAAATTAAGGGAATTCCCTGGCGGTCCAGAGTTTAGATGCAGAGCTGTCGCTGCAGGGGGCGCAGGTGGTCCAGGAACTAGGATCCTGCATGCTGTCTTGTGTGACAAAAAAAAAAAGATTTTACTACAAGGATTCATTCTGTTCATTCTAACAACAAATGTGTAAGTGTTCTGCAATATAGGATAGTCCTTCCAAATCCCTGGAGGCCCAGACGGTAAAGAATCTGCCTGCAATGCCGGAGACCTGGGTTCGATCCCCGGGTTGGAAAGATCTGCTGGAGGAGGGCATGGTAACCCACTCCAGTATTCTTGCCTGGAGAATCCCCATGGACAGAGGAGCCTGGCGCGCTACAGTCCATGGGGTCGCTAAGAGTCGCAGCACGCCAGGCCTCCCTGTCCATCACCAACTCTCGGAGTTTGCCCAAACTCATGTCCATCCAGTTGGTGATGCCATCCAGCCATCTCATCCTCTGTCGTCCCCTTCTCCTCCTGCCCCCAATCCTTCCCAGCATCAGGGTCTTTTCCAATGAGTCAACTCGTCGCATGAGGTAGCCAAAGTATTGGAGTTTCAGCTTCAACATCAGTCCTTCCAATGAACATCCAGGACTGATCTCCTTTAGGATGGACTGGTTGGATCTCCTTGCAGTCCAAGGGACTCTCAAGAGTCTTCTCCAACACCACAGTTCAAAAGCATCAATACTTCGGCGCTCAGCTTTCTTCACCGTCCAACTCTCACATCCATCCATGACTACTGGAAAAACCAGGCTCTTCTATCCATGGAATTCTCCAGGCAAGAAGACTGGAGTGGGTTGCCATTTCCTCCTCTAGGGGATCTTCCCCAACCAGGGATGGAATCTGTGTCTCCTGCCTTGGCAGGCTGATTGTTTACCGTCCTTGCTATATGCCTCTGCGCGTCTTCCAGGTATATTTAAAATCACTTCTAGATTACTTACAATACCTAACACAACATAAATGCTTGTAAAGTAGTTGCAGGCGGGCAGCAAAATCAAGTTTTGCCTTTTGCAACTTTATGGGTTTCTTCTGTTTTTTTAATCGGTGGTTGGTTGAATCTGTGGTTGCAAAACCCAGGGATACAGAGGGTTGGTTGTATTATTTTGCTCACTTAATGAATGAGAAAACAGAAACTCTGAAAGGCCCAAAACACAGAGCTAGAAAGTGGCAGGGTCAAGAGGTGAGTCCAGATCTTCTGAAAGGAAACTTGCTCTGACTGCACAGAGTAATATCCAAGAAAAATGTCAACCAGCATGGAATCTATTACAGAAGGAAGATTTACTGGGAGAGTGAAGCTTTTTCCCTTTTATTTCTCTATATTTTCCAGTTAGTTCTAAGAAAATATGGAGTAAATGAAAAGATTAGATAAATGATGAGGATGCACAGTCACTGGGATACAAATGAAGAAAAATAAAATTAGACTCACAAAGAAGCCAGTCAGTAAAGACCATATATTATATGATTCCTTTTATACAAGATGTCCAGAAGAAGCAAAGCTATAGAGACAGAAAGTAGGTTAGTGATTGCCTGGGACTGGAGTTGAGAGCAGGGATTGACTACAAATGGGCACGAGGCATCTTTCTGCGGTCAAGGAAATGTTTTACAAGTAAATTCTGTTGCATAACCCTATGAGTTTCCTAAAATCATCGAGCTGTATATTTAAAATGGGTAAGTTTTATGATATGTAAATTGTATTTTAATAAAACTGTAAATTTTCTCTTTTTCAGCAGCCTGTCTTCCTCTCGCATTTTCCCCAAGTGACTAATTCCTCCTCATTCTTTGTGTCAGTTCAAATGTCATTTCCTCGGGGAGGCCCTCCTTGACCCACCCCCAACAGACGTCCTTCTAGTCATATCATAGCCTCACAACAGGATGGGTTTACTGCAGGTGGGTGATGGGAGGGGAGGTGGTTCAGGGAGATGGATTTTGAGAGGCTATGAAGCTTTTGTATTTTGAAGGATGGAAGGGAAGAGGGTGTCAGTTTGTCAGAGAAATGAAAGTGAAAGTTGCTCAGTCGTGTCCAACTCTTTGCATGACCCCATACAGCCCATGGAATTCTCCAGGCCAGAATACTGGAGTGGGTAGCCTTTCCCTGTTCCAGGGGATTTTTCCAACTCAGGAATAGAACCCAGGTCTCCCACACTTCAAGGCAGATTCTTTACCATCTGAGTCACCAGGGAAGTACAGTTTGTCAGGAGAGAGGAGGAAGTTTCCATCCTTCAGGTAGGCAAATGCCAGCATGGCTTCTCTCTTGAAACCAACCAAATCTGATTCCTGAGCTTCCCTATTGGTCTATATCTCCAATGTTGCAATCAGTGACCACTGATAAGAAATGAAGGTCACACAAAAATTGTATTCTATACAGTAACTGAAAAGAAAATTAAGAAATAATTCCATTTACAATAATGTTAAAAAGAATAAAATACTTAAATGCTTATATGATACTTAGGAAATGTAACCAAGGAGGAGAAACTTAACCAAGGAGGAGTGTAACTTGTTCATGAAAACTACAAAGCACTGTTGAAAGAAATTCAAGAAGGCAGAAACAAATGGAAAGGTCGTCCATGTTCACAATCTTATTAAGATGCCAGTACTATCCAAAGTAATCTGTGGATTCAGTGTAAAAAATCCTGTAAAAATCCCAATGACATTTTTTGCAGAAATAGAAAAATCCATCCTAAAATTTGTTTGGAATCTCAAAGGACTCTGAGTACCAAAAACACTCTTGAAAAAGAACAAAGTTGGAGGACTACACTTCCTGATTTCAAAATTTACTACAAAGCAAAGTAAGTAAAACTGGTGGTAAGTAAACTGTGGTACTGGTGTAAAAACACACGTGTAGACCAATGGAATAGAATAGAGAGTGCAGAAATAAATCATGGCCTCAAATGATTTTTTATAAGAATGCCAAGACCATTCAATAGTGAAATGATGGTCTTTTCAGCAAATAGTGTTGGGAAAACTGGATAGCCACATGCAAAAGAATGAAGCTGAACTCTTACCTTAAACCACATACAAAAAATAAATCAAAGATCTGAATTTAAGAGCTAAAACTAAAAAGTGCTTAAAAGAAAATGGGATAGCCAGGACATGGAAGCAACCTAGATGTCCATCAGCAGATGAATGGATAAGGAAGCTGTGGTACATATACACAATGGAATATTACTCAGCCATTAAAAAAAATACATTTGAATCGGTCCTATTGAGATGGATGAAACTGGAGCCCATTATACAGAGTGAAGTAAGCCAGAAAGAAAAACACCAATACAGTATACTAATGCATATATATGGAATCTGAAAGATGGTAACGGTAACCCTATATGCGAGACAGAATAAGAGACACAGACGCATAGAACAGTCTTATGGACTCTGAGGGAGAAGGTGAGGGTGGGACGTTCTGGGACAATAACATTGAAACATGCATATTATCATATGTGAAACAGAACACCATTCCATGTTCTATGCATGAGACAAATGCTCAGGGCTGGGGCATTGGGATGACCCAGAGGGATGGGATGGGGAGGGAGGTGGGAGGAGGGTTCAGGATGGGGAACACATGTAAACCCATGGCTGATTCATGTCAATGTATGGCAAAAACTACTACAATATTGTAAAGTAATTAGCCCCCAACTAAAATAAATAAATTTATTAAAAAAAAAAAAGAAAATGGGGAAGTTTTATGACATTGGGTTTGGTAATGATTTCTTAAACATGACATCAAAAGTACAGGCAACAAAAGAAAACATAAGTAAATTGGACTTCATTAGAATTTACAATCTTTGTGCATCAATAATCACTATTGATGGGCTTTCCTGGTGGCTCACCCAGTAAAGAATCTGCCTGAACTGCAGGAGAGTGGGGTTAGATCCCTGGATCAGGAAGATCCCCTGGAGAAAGGAATGGCTACCCACTCCTGTATTCTTGCCTGAAGAATTCCATGGAACAGAGGAGCCTGGTGGGCTACAGTCCATGGAGTTGCAAAGAGTTGGATATGACTGAGTGACTAACACACACACAACCACTATCAGTAACCACTACAGAATGGGAGAAAATATATACTGTGTCCCAGACCAACTTTTTCCTCTTCTATGGTGTCACCTCCTGCCCATGCCAGAAATTGGAACTCTAGGACTGCCAGGACCAGGCTCTGAGTGGAATCTGCAGCAGGCCTGCTGTGGTGGGATCAGCTGAAGAGTTTCTGTTCAATCTGGAGGAGCAGTGGGCTCCCCTACCAGCCTGTTACAGCCTTCCTAGTACATGGGGAAGAGCCCAGTGTGACCAGAACAACCAATTTGGAAAAGGAGGCAGAAAACCTTTTATTTGATATCTCTGGATTTGTAAATATTGACAAACAATTTAAAACAAAAACTTCAGATATCCTCTGGACCCTATGTTATCCATCTGTGAAGAGGTATGATCTATGGGTCCCTAGAAGGATAGCCTCTGGTCCCCCCTTCT
The DNA here is from genome assembly GCA_024291935.2 of Okapia johnstoni. NCBI lineage: Eukaryota > Metazoa > Chordata > Mammalia > Artiodactyla > Giraffidae > Okapia > Okapia johnstoni. The sequence continues at coordinate 6,548,882 of JAGTYA010000024.1, read as the reverse complement.
CTGGTATCTACTTCTAGCCCAGAACACTGTCTCCAGCTGCATGGACAGTTACTAACTCTGTAATAATTTCATAATTTCTATCCCCACTTCCCCTTAGATTCCCATCCCCCCATCAAGCCTGCTTCTTCTCTTGTCTCTTCCACCTCTGTGAGTGGCACCTCCATCACTTAGTCACTTCCCAGAGACCCCTCTAAGACCACCTCTCTGAATCCCCACTTGGTCTGAACCACCATCATCACCTGTTCTATTACAACCAGAACCTCCTAAGTGGTCTTTTGACTTCCTGTCATGCTGCCTTCTAGTCTTCATTCTTAACTCCTCCAGTGGCCTTCGTGTCCCTTAGAATTAACCTTTAACTCCTCATCGGGGTCTAAAAGACCCTACATGAATTGGCACTGGGATCTTCTCTTGATTCTGTTTCTCTGCTCCAGCCTGACTGGCCTTCTCCAAGTTCCTCCAATATGTGAGGATCTCATGGCCTTTGCCTCTGCTGTTTCCCCACAGAATCCTGAAACACTCTGCTTCTGGATCTTCAGCTGGGATCTTCTCATCCTCCAGGCCTTAGCTCCTGAGCCAGCCTTCCCTTTTCACTTAACTATGTCTAGTTAGGTCCCCTCCTCAGTCATATTCTTTCTCAATCTCTCTCTGGCACATCTCCTTCATAGCCCTACCATACCAGGCATATCCTGCCCTTTGTCTATATCCACTTCCCTCCTTTCTCTCCCACTTCCCCTATCTTTCTACCCACCTACCCCCAACATATACACTACGCAATAGAATCTCTATGAGAACAGAGACAAAATCTATTTTATTCACTGGACGGCTCCTTAGCCCCTGGACCACTGCCCGCTACAGAGAGAGCAGTCAAAAAAATCTGTGTTTACTAAAGACTGCCTGTACTTTTGCTTCTATGTCCCCACCCCTTGCAGCTCACTCCACCCTCTGCATCACATTCTCAGAAGCTGATATGGGGACTGAATCAGAAAAAGAGGAAGTTCTTCCCATGGGTGCAAAAGAAAAAAAAACTCTGTGATGAATCCAGATACAGTCAAGTGAATTACCTCCTCTCCCACACCAGCCCCACCCACCCCTAATGTCCACCACTGCCACCCAAGCAAAAGGCTAACTTGCTGGTTTTGGAGTCAGAGAAGACAAGATTCAAGTCCTGCTGGCTCTGTGACCTTGAATCAATCTCTATCTCAGCCTCAGTCTCCTCATCTGTAAAAGGAACACAATAATGGTACCCTCCTCACAGAGGGGGTTGTGAAGAGTACATGAGGTAATCCACACTCACAGAGGGACTGGGAATCATGTCTGGAATGTAATAAACACTCAAGAAGTGCCAGCTGGCATTATTTTTAATACTCCAACTGGCACCACCCACCTGCCTTTCAGAACAGAGCCCAGTCATCATTGTCCATAAGTCGCTTGGTCACGTCTGACTCTTTGCGACCCCATGAACTGCAGCACGCCAGGCGTCCCTGTCCTTCACTATCTCCCGGAACCTGCTCAAACTCCTGTCCATTGAGTCAGTGATGCCATCCAACCATCTCATCCTCTCTCGTCCCCTTCTCCTCCTGCCTTCAATCTTTCCCAGTATCAGGGTCTTTTCCAATGAGTTGGCTCTTTGAATCAGGTGGCCAAAGTGTTGGAGCTGCAGCTTCAGCATCAGTCCTTCCCATGAATAGCTACAGTTAAGACCCTCTCTGGGCCTAAGTCTCCCCATCTGTAGCTACACCTATTATTATTATTTTGGGCTGTGCTGTGTGGCATGCAGGATCTTAATTCCCCAACCAGGGATTGAACCTGTGCCTCCTGCAATGGAGGAACCACTGGGCCACCAGGGCAGTCCCAGGAGCTATGCTTATGAGTACGTGCTCTCTACCAGGCACTCGGCATACGCATTGTTATGCCTAGTAGAGTCTAAATTCCCTCAGCTGGCAACCAGCTTCCTGTCCAGTGCCAGGGACATCATAGTCACGCCCAAAGCCTTGCTCTTCACTGTCTTTTATTTAATTACTTTATTTATTCATTTTAATTTTTAAAATTATTATAAAAATATACTTAACATAAAATTTGCCATGTTTAAGTGTACAGTTCAGAGGCATTAAGTACATTCATATCATTGTTTACCATCACCAACAACCATTCGTAGAACTTTTGCACCATCCTCTATTGAAATTCTGTACCCATTATATACACTAACTTCTCGAATACTCTCAAATACTCCCTTTCCCCCGGTCCCTGGTAACCACTATTCTATTTCCTGTCTCTACGAATTTGATGATCTTAGTTACTTCAAATAAGTGAACAGAGCTTGGACTTTGGACAGACGCACTGGGAGTGGCAGCTCTGCAACTTCTTGGACTTGTAACCTGAGGTTGTGTCCCTTAATTGCACTGAGCCTGTTTTGCCTCTTCTGAGAAAAGGGGATATCACTCCCTACCTGGAAAGGAAATTCCCTGCCTGGAATTTTATCTATGGAAAAACTCCTAGTACACTGCAGACACAGAGGAAGGGCTCAAGCAATGTTTCTTTTCCCTTCAATCCTGTCAGCAGCTAGTCTCAGGAAATCATCTTGGTTAGGCCATTGCATAGACTGAGGTCAAGAGCCCAGATTCTGGTTCTACCGCATACCAACTATGTGACCTTGGTTTTCCTATCTGTAAAATGGGGACACTACTAGTAACTTCCAAGTACATTAATACCAAGTGTTTAAAATGGGCTGGCATGTTAGCTGTTGTTATTCATGCTGTTGCTATTGTTACTTGGCTTGGAATAGACATAGTCAAGAGCCAGCAGAGCTGTGGTTTTTCCACCTAGCTGTCCCCTAGAGTCATTGAACGCCATTTTAGAAAATATTCAAGGCCAGACTCCACCCTCACAGATTCCAGTTGAATTTATCTCGGATGGGGCTCTGGAATGGGTATTTTATAAGACCACCCCAAATGATTTTATGTGTGGCTAGGGATAGAAGTTCCACAAAGGTGGGATTACTAGGAGCATAGGCTCTGGAGTCAACTACCTAAGTTCAAATACAAGCCAGGCAATAAACAGATGTATGATTGTGAGAAAGTTTTTTTTTTCATTTTTTCGCTGTGTAGCTTGCATAGAATTTTAGTTTGAACTAGGGATTGAACCTGGGCCTTTGCAGTGAAATCTTAAGAGTCCTAATGAATGATTGGACCACCAGGGAATTCTCTGAATGTGGGAAAGTTCTTAACCTCTCACGTTACACTGGGTTAATAACAGGACCTGGGATGTTATATAGATCTAACATGCTTAGAGCAAGCTCTCAGCAGGCCTGATACCACTATCCCTCAGGTTCCCTTCTGTTTTCAAACCATGCAGCCATGGTGGGCCTATGTCCAGCTCACACCTACAATCTAACCAGGGGGGGTTTAAGTGCCTTGAACATCCCAGATGGGGACCTCTCCTCACCTTTCCAGCTTCTTCCAAAGTTATATTTGGCCCTTCTACTGTTTGGCTTTTTTATTCAATCAAAATGAACAGAATTATCTCCCAAACAAAACTGTCTGCTTAGAAATCAGAGAGACCCGAGAATGCTGTAGGGAAGGATAGAGCCAGACTGGTCATTCAAGTATGTCTCATATTTAAAAGAAGGGAAGGAAAGGAGATATGGTGGGGTAGGGAGGGGTGGGGGAGAAGGAGGAGAAGAAAAATTATTTTCTTCAATGCTTAGGAAACTGTTTAAGGGAAAAAGAAGTATAACATGGATTGCATGTTCAAGATAGTTCTTCAAGATAAGGAAAAAATGCATAGAAAAAATATTGGAAGGAAATATATCCCATGTTAAATAAGCAGGTTTTTTCCCCTGCTTCTCCATCCTTCTATTTTTCTTTCTTTCTTTATTTTGACCATGCTGGGTCTTTTTCTCTAGTTGCAGCAAGTGGGGGCTACTTCTAGTTTCGGTTTGGGCTTCTCATTGCAGTGGCTTCTCTTGCTGCAGAGCACTGGCTCCAGAGCACACAGGCTTCAGTAGTTTAGGTGTGTGGACTCAGTAGTTGTGGTGCATGGACTTAGTTGCCCCAGGGCATATGGGAATCTTTCCAGACCAGGGATCAAACCTGGTAGGCGAATTCTTAACCACTGAACCACCAGGTAAGTCCCTCTCTATCCTTTTATGTATTTTACAGTTTTCTGCAGTGAAAAGGGATTACAGGAAAAATAAGTGAAAAAATAAAAAAGGAAGACTGTCACATGACTTTTTCTCCTGTTAATTTATCATTATTATTTATTTTCTATCTTGGCCCCGCAGAGACTTGCAGATCTTAGTTCCCTGACCAGAAGTGGAACCTGGGGCCCCTGCAGTGGAAGTTCAGAGTCCTAACCACTGGACCACCAGGAAAGTCCCTCTCCTCCTAAAATAATCATCTTGGTGCTTTATATCTTAGTTCTCCTTTTTGTTAAAAATTTTTTTTGTTGTTGTTGTACAGCAGAAACGAACACTACACTGTAAACCAATCATACTCCGATAAAAAATAATAAAGAAAAAAGAAAAAGTATATATATACAACAAAAGAAAAAGTATATATATACACAAAAAGTATATATATATACAGAAAAAAGTATATATACACAATAGATGAAAAAAAGATGAATAAATGCTAGAGATATGCCGTACAACATTGTGCCTACGGATAACAATATTGTATTGCACACCTAAAAACCTGTTAGGAGAGTAGATCTCATGTTCAGTGTTCTTACTACAAAAAAAAAAAAAAAAAAAACACGAGTCAAAAAAATATTTTTTTGGTCAAAAAATATTGTCGCTACTCACTGTTTCTGCTAATTCTCCTCCCACTTACCATTTGAGCCACTAGAGTCTGGCCTCCTTCCTAACCTTAGAGGTGACCCCATCCTTGAAGGATCAGCAGTGACCTCTTAGTTGCCACATCCAGTGACCTTTTTTTTTTCCTTGCCTGAGCTCTCTGCAATATCTGGCATGGCTGGTGCCATCCCCTTCTTCTGGAAGCTCCCTGCCTGCTGTCTGGGCTTCCCTCTCCTCTGTCCAGGGAGCTAATCACTCTGATCACTCTCAGTTGGTTCCTTTAGTTTCCTCAGGGCTTAATGTTCCTCAGGTTTGGGCCTCTAGGTTCCTTCCTCCTTCCCTGCACACTCTCCCTAGGTGACCCATTCACTCTTGGCCTCTATTGTCCATCTAACTGACAAGTCCTCATATCTAGCCCTGGATTCTTGCCTGAGGACAAGTCAACCCAACTTCCTCCTGGAGGCTTTCATTTAGATCCCCCTCAAATATCACAGACTGAAGAAGCTCAAGTGGACGCATCATTTCCACTTTCTCTCAATCCCAGCTCTTCCTGTTTCATTCTTTTACTTGGGGAACATCCTCGTCCCTTTCTCTCATTCATCACATTCGCTTGGTCACTAAGACTTGTTGTTTCAATTGGAATTGTGTCCAGAGCCATGAACTCTGCCCTGCATGAGGCCTATCTCTCTCTCTTGTGGGGAGGATCCTAGTAAGATGATTCTAGTCTCCCTCACATAAGTTTCCTTGTCCTGGTCTTTCTCCTCTCCAGCCTATATCTTATCATTTTTTCTGATTATTCAGTCATTCAATCAAAAAACATTTTCCATGTACCATACTCCGTAGATTGACACAAAATAGGTCAAAAAATAATCCAGAGAATTTCATGTTGTGGAGACTGCTATGAAAATCAGCTGGAGGTTGGGAGACAATAACTAGGACATGGATATAGGAGTTCTCTCAGATGTGCTGCCCTGGATAGTCCTCCAAATGAACCTGACCAGCGCCCCGATGGAAAGGGGAGCAACAGTGAAAGAGTAGACTGTGGCTTGGTGCCGGGAGCCAGCTCACGAGATCCCACCCATGACAGAGTCATGAGGTAGAAGGCTGATTGAGCACGGCTTCTCAGCCCTCAGGAATTCTCGGAAGGCTGCCTCAGCACTCACCTTATAGATGATATCTGTCTTTCTGATGTTTGCTACAATAAACCTCTTCTTATTTTCTGTGAATTAGAAAAAAGGCTTTTCCTGATTCTCTTCTAAAATAGATCAATCTGAAATCTCAATCGACAAGGCCCCTGAATGGTAGCACCCTAAATAAAATTATCTGGGATATAAAATATGCTAATCTAAATTCCTCTTGCTAGCATATTGGTTTGTTTAATAAATGTACCTGTGCCTTTGGAGCTAATGTGCATGACTGTCCCTTAACAACAGAACAGCCTTGAGAGCCTCCACACAGAAAGCCCCAATGGGCACAGAGCCCTTTGTAGGAAAGAAAGGCTTATTAGGAAATATAAAAAATATTGCTTTATGAAACTGTTACTTAGTCTATATTTACTCACTACGTTTTTACTCTTAACGTATTTAGCCTATATAATAAAAGCATAATAGTTAAAAATTTAGCTTTAATACAAATAATAAGACAATTGTTGATTTAACTGATGATTCTTACTTGGAGCTGACCTTCAGCTTGCTGTTCTATGACTTTATGGAACCACATTCTTTTCTGTTAAGCTCAAGGCGTAGAGTAAATTACCGAAAACAGGTTTTACCTTGAAACTTTCTATTGATGAATTCTTTCCTGCTGCGCCTGATACAAAAGTGTTCTGATTGATTAACCCTTATCAATAGGAGAGTCACAAGATGTTAGCAGGCCCCCAGGCCGGAAGATGACGTAAACAAAATGAACTAAGATATGCAAACGGTGTTGGTGAGGGTCAACACTGCTGACCCATTAAGCTGATCTGGCATGACTCTATACTTTACATTCATTTCTATGTACCACTAAAAATATAAAAGCTGTCTTAAAAACAATAAAGTCAGAAGACACTTGGAAACACCATGACTCGCTGTGTCTTCTCATTCGTATTGCCGACGCCGTCCATCCTGAGGGAACCCTGACCTGCTGGAGCTGGATTCCAGCAGCTTGGGACCCCGCTTTAAGGTTGGGAGCCAGGGAAGGCCTGTGAGGAATGAAAGACGAGTGAACCCTGAAAACCTGAGGGAAGAGCTTCCCAGGGAGAGAGAAGAGCCAGTGACAAGGGCCTGAGCGGGGGTTCCAGGCACACATAGGGTGGGTGTCTGGAGCACAGGGAGTGAGGGCAGAGGAGGGCAGGAAGCAGATCACACATGGTGGTCCTAGAGAGGGGTCTGGGTTTTATTCTAAGTGCAATGGGAAGCTACTAAAGGGTTTTTAAACAGAGAAATCACCTACTTTGTTTCTTAAAAGATTACTCCCTCTAGGTACCTAGGGTAGATAACATTTAGAAGGTGGGTGGACAGGGTTGCTGAGTACTAGGAATTACTTCAGTGGTCCAGGTAAGTCCTGTGGGCTGGGGCTGGGTGTTAGCAGTACAGCCAGAGAGGACTTAAACCTCCAGTGGGTCCCCACTCCTTGTAGATTACCTCTTTACTCCTTATGAGGACCATCTGGTTCTGAGTCTCCCTGTTCACACCCACTTGTTCTTTTTGGAATGTTCTGCCCCACTTTTCCCTTCGATGAACTCCTAGTCATCCTTTAAGACCAGGTGCAAATGCCCCTCATCTGTGAAGCCTTTCAGGAATCCTCCAGGGAGAGTCCTTTGCACTTTTTCAGTGCTTTGTTTGTATCTCTACCATAACACCTATCACACTGTACTGCCTTGTATGTTTACAATTCTGTCTCTGAAGAAGGTAGACCGAGAGCTTCTGGAAGACAGGGACAGGGTTTTGGTAAATGTTCCATGAGTGCACGATGCATAATCAAAAGATATAGATGAAAAAATATATATATATAGATGGTATCACTATGAAATAGTTCACAAAGGTGAAGAGTCCAGTCATGAGCAGTCCCTATTATATTTAGAATCATCTGCTAATGTGTAAATTGTTGATCATAAGAATAGATATGAATGTGGATACTAAACCTCATTTGATCCTGGAAACAGCCCTGAGAGATGGGCACAGTGAGAAAACTATCTCAGTTTTACAGATGAGGAAATCAAGGCATAAAGGAGATGTGACTTGACCAAGATTCCTGAGCTTTGATCAGTTCAGTTCAGTTCAGTCGCTCAGTCGTTTCCTACTCTGTGACGCCATGGACTGCAGCACGCCAGGCCTTCCTGTCTATCGCCAACTCCTGGAGTTTACTCAAAACTCATGTCCCTTGAGTCAGTGATGCCATCCTGCCATCTCATCCTCTGTCATCCCCTTCTCCTTCTGCCTTCAATCGTTCCCAGCACCAGGGTCTTTTCCAATGAGTCAGTTCTTTGTATCATGTGGCCAAAGTATTGGAGTTTCAGCTTCAGCATCAGTCCTTCCAATGAATATTTAGGACTTAATTTCCTTTAGGATGGACTGGTTGGACCTCCTTGCAGTCCAAGGGACTCTCAAGAGTCTTCTCCAATGCCACAGTTCAAAAGCATCAATTCTTCGGCGCTCAGCTTTCTTTATAGTCCAACTCTCACATCCACACATAACTACTGGAAAAACCATAGCCATGACTAGATGGACCATTTTTGGCAAGGTAATGTCTCTGCTTTTTAATATGCTGTCTAGATTGGTCATAACTTCTCTTCCAAGGAGTAAGCGTCTTTTAATTTCATGGCTGCAGCCACTATCTGCAGTGATGAGCTTTGATAACCAGGCCTAGAATCCAGGTTGTCTGGATCCCAAATCCTTTTCTATTGTTTGAATCCTGGGCTGCCTTACCTGTTCCTGAATGAAGAGCCTGTAAAACTTCCTGTTACTTCCTCATGACAGAGGGGACAGAGAACAGAGATGTGAGTCATAAGAGCAGGAAAGATGGGAAAGCAACTCTCTCCCCACACCACCCCCCACTCCCCTGACTCAAAAGACTGCCTGCATACCACCTCATTCATTCTTAACAAAGGTAGCAACCATCTGAGTGCTTACAACTATACACTCTGCAGAAAGAAGGGCCTGAGTTTGCATCCTGGCTATACTACTTACAAGTTTGGTGACCTTGAGGGGGTCATTAGTTTCTCTTGGCCTCCTGTATTTTATCTGTAAAACGGGAGTGAAAAGAAGCTACTTAGTAGAGTTGCCGAGAGGATTATATGAGATAAAGGAATCTTCTTCAAGGCCCAGCCAAACAAAGGCCTTCACTTTTTTTAGCTATTTTTATTTATTAGCAGAACAGATCTTAGTTCCCTGACCAGGATCAAACCTGTTCCCCCGCCTTGGAAGTAAGGAGTTTTAACCAGTGGACCTCCAGGTAAATTCCCACAAAGGTCTTATTATTTGCTAATTATTACGACTGCCCCCAGGAACTTTCCTAAGCATTTCCATGTATCACTTCTTTAAACGCTAACAACCTATGTCCTAGACGAAATAGGGGCTTAGAGCTGTCAAGTAACCCCGAAAGAATTTATGGGTTCTGACTGGAACCCTGAACCAACTCGCAGCCAGAAAAGGCTTGGCAAACATGCATGCGTCAGAGAGGGCAAAGGAGTTTGCTTATAGACTCTATACTCAACCAGATCTTTTGATTCCAAATTGTTAGTTGGATCATCACTTTTGAAAGTCTGGTAAATGTAAGCTTCATAACCAGACGTGAGGAGTGAAACGGGGCACGCAGAGTCCTCCAAGGGGAGTCCTGCCTTTGAGAGACCTGCCTTTGTTCCCGATTGCGGATGCTGTTGCTGCTGCTGCTAAGTCGCTTCAGTCGTGTCCGACTCTGTGCGACCCCATAGACGGCAGCCCACCAGGCTCCCCCGTCCCTGGGATTGCGGATGAGGTGTCTTTAATGTAGACCACGTTTTCCTCATCCATGAAGTGGGGTTAGAAGAGTTATTAGCGTCCCTGGCGTCCCTCTCAACACTAATTTTCCAGAGCAGGAGCTGCTTGCTCTGATCAAGGCCCCAAACTCTCCGGCTGAATTTCATCCTCCGCGGGCTGGCAATAGGGACGCGTCCCCTTTAAGGCTCCAGCTAGCCGGCGGCGGCGGCCGGAAGTGTTGAAGCCCGACCTGGTGGCGGCGGTGGCGGTAGCGGCCGTGGCGGCCTCTGCGCATGCTCCGTCGCCCGCCCGCCCTGGCCGCTCGCCGCCCGCCCCGCCCGACGGGAGACGGTGAGGAGGGGGAGGGGTGGGCGCGCGGGCGGGCGGGCGCGGGGTGGGGTGGGGGCAGGGGGGGCGGGCGCGGGGGCCGCCGCGCGGCGGCCGGCGAGGGCGGGGCGGGCGCGCAGGGGGCGGGGGGCTGCTGCCTCCGCGGGCGCCTCCCCACGCCCTGTGCGTGCCGCCGCCGCCGCCGGGGAGCGAGCGGACGTCGCGGCGCCCGCGGGGGGGTGGGGGGACGCTGCCGCTGGGTCCGCCTGAGCAGCCGGGCCGCCCCCAGCGCGGCCCGGCCCGTGCCGCTCGGGTCCGGCCCCCGGCCGAGAGCGGTGGGGGGGCCGGCGAGCCTGGCACTGGTGGGGCCTCGGCGCCCCCCGGACCGAGGGGCCCGGAAGTCCTCTGCCGAGGGACCAGGAAGGGCCGGAGCGACTCCGGACTGAGAGGCCCGGACGTCTAGGACCCCGAGAAGGGGGTCTGGGGACCCAGGGGGTATCCCTAAAGGCAGGATCCGGCGAGCATTAGGCCCTTCGATGAGGAGCTGGGGATGAGGCCTGGGTCGCGCTCGGGCTACGGGGTAGTGATGAAAGGAGGGGGGGCGAAGAGTGAAGGAAGCCCGCTGCCTGCCCGGGAGGACCTCTCGGAGCCTTGGGGTGGGGAGCCAGGGCAGAGAGTGGGTTCTGCTGAGGAAAAGAGTGTCCAGGCTTCACCCGGGGGCTCCTAGAGGCCTCGGTCATTTAGTCCAGGTAAAAGAGGCAGGTGCTTCCCCGAAGGCACAGTGACAGGTCCAGTAAGCAGGGGACAAGGAAGAAGAGCTCCTAAGGAAATTGAGCAGGCCTCTACCTTCCCCTAGATGAGGGGGCGGTAGGAAGACACCTCAGAGCCTCCAGAGGAAGGAATGAGAAGGGTCCAGATCTGTGAGGGAATAAAAGAGAGCTTGGAGTACCTCCTGATGTAGGTGGAGAGGAGGGTGATCTGGCCTGTGGCGGGTGGGGAAACCTGAGTTTTTGAGGACCGGAGAGAAGATAATTGGTGGGAAGAAGGCTAGCACAGCCCTGCTTTCTAAAATGACGGGGGAATTGGCCTGGTGTTTCCTAATTGAGGGGCAGGAGAGGTGAGAGCAGACTCTTGAGGGTCCCGGAGTGTGATCCATCCAGACTTAAGGCACGTCAAGTCTTGATCGTGGGAAGCCTTGTCTGTCTAAGGAGCAGGAGGAGGCATTCTCTCAAGATGAGAGAAATTAAAAAACACTTCCTAACAGACGCAAACAGGGGCCTTAACTCGTGTTTATTTAGGAGAACCAAGAAGTGGCATTTTCCTCCTTAACCTGGAGGATTAAGGAAAGAGGATCAGCCAATTTTAGTCTCACAGGATTCTTTTCTCTCTCTTTGCCTATAGAACTTTTGGGGGACTTTTTCATTAAATGGTTGGACTGACCTAATTTGTCAGCCTTTTATCAATTATATGTATTTATTGTCTACTGACTTGATGACTTTTTTCATTAATTACCTGTTAGTTACTTACTCGTATTTACAGCAAACATATTGAATAGCCAACTTGTATTCAGCTACATAGGGTTAGTTTGGGTTGTGTTTTGTGCTTGTCCTAAGAAGAAATCTCCTCAACTGTAGTAGGTTGACCCTTCAAAGAACCCTTTTTGCAATTGCTTCTCCAAACACCTACAGAGTGGTCACTATTAAGTGATTCATCTGAAACTTCATTTACTCTGGCTTTTTACCTCAGTGGTCCTGTGTGTTGATCTGTTGGCTTCATTACATCTGGTAGCACCTGGATCACCTAGTAAATACATGAAACAGAATAAAGAGGGAAAAAAAATCAAGGAGTTTTGACCTCATGTAATAATAAAGTGTTTAAGTTGGAAATTTCTTAGAATAGGCTACATAGTCTACAAAAATTAAAGTATGGAACAAATACATTTTGGAGTTAAAAAATTTGAAGATATATTTGACTCCCTCTTAGCTACCAACTGTCATGTTCCTATGATCATGTGACATTTGTGCTTACATCTTGCCATGTTTTTTAAACTTTTCAGAACACAAAAATGAATTTAATCCCGAGTAGGTCAGGAATCATTCGTTTAATTTTTTGATAGTTTACATGAGTAGTCATGTACTTACTTTCAAGGTGTCTTGTCTTTGAAAATAACTACAAATAATTCTTCCTTTTCACAGAAGTTTGACATATATCCCTTGTGTGTGTTCTAGAATTACAGAGTGTTGTGCGATTCCACAGTGAATACTCCAAGGTCCTGTCCATGAAATACCCAAAGGAGCAACTTACTCATCTTCCCTTAGTTTTTGTTGCTATAAACAAGAGCCATTTTTCAGTTTACACTCAGCTCAAAGAAATGACCTTCCAATTAGCCAGTGTAGTCTGTAGAGCTGATTAGGGTTTCTTGCTCGGAATATGGTATTTAGGGTAGTAAGAGATATTCAACCCAAACTTGCCTCTCTGAGGAATGTAAGAATTGCCATGTAGGATCAGACCTGTGTTTCTGACTGACAATGAGAGACTTATTGTGGATGATTATAATTATCTTTTCTGGTAAACTCTCAGAAGGTTAGAGAAGCAGCCATAATATTGCTTTTGAATTCCAAGGTGTGGGAGGGGTAAGAAGTAAAATATGAGTTCTTATTGAGGAAAGTATTAATCAAGAGGTTAGTCAAGCATTTATTCAGAGTATTGTAGAGAGAGGACTCAACCTTAAGGTAGAAGGTTGAACTAGAAGCATCCTTCTAATTTTGCTTTTCTAACCCATTAATTTACCTATGCTGTTAATTTAACATTTAAACCACTTTTTTGAAATAATAAACTACCTATGATTGTTAAATGCTAAAGTATTGTATCTTTTAAATTCATTGACTATGTAACAGGATAATGCTTGACAACAAATAAGTGTCTGACAAATGTTAGCTGTGATTATTTCGATTCACCCTACATTTTTATGGCTCAAACTTTAAAGATATCGATCGGTTCAATTATTCTAGGATTTGATGGCATTTTATACTTGATCATATCCCTTTTGGCATTTTCTAGACTCAAAGGTCCTAATCATTTAGGTTCTGTTTCTGGCAGCCAGCTAAACCGGTCCATTGATTTCCCACCCCCCCCCCCACCCCCCCAGTTTTTAAACTTTTAATTTACAGAAGTTCAGATTGTATATTCTAGTATCTTGCAATTACTTTTTTCCTCTACTATATGACAGTGTCACATCTCTCTTTCCCTTCTGTAGTTCCTTAAGAACAGATACCATCCCTTTTCATATCTAAGGAGCCTAACTGTGTCCGATGTGATTTCTCCCCATCATTACGGCCAGTTCAAGCTTTCTAAGCAAATTTATATCCCCTAAATTAAAGAGGTAGAAAGTTCTAGAAGTCTTCTAGGGTAAAGTGAGTCACTGATTGCATGAAAATTTATTACATACCTGCTGTGTGCCAGATTTCCTTAGAAAGTTTTAGGTAGGCAGTTTTGTAAATAGAAGTCTGATATTTGAAAACTATTGCACTTGTGGCCCTGGGCACTGAGCTAGCAAAGGGGAACCTGTTAAAAAAGTAAAGCTAGCTTTTCTCTCCCAGGATGCAGTCTGGTGAGGAGAGACTAACAGAGTGGGCTGATGGTTGTGACAGGGATGCTCCAGGTGCTGAGGAGGCAAGAAGACCCCCTCAAATCTAGTCAAGGAAGTCATAGATGGCCTCTCTGAGGAAGTGATGTTTTAAATGTCACAAAAGTGTAACAGTGACTTGCCAAAGAGGACAGAAAAAAGAATTCCAGGTAGAGCAAACAAGTGTGAAGGCTCAGGTGAGGAAATATAGCATGTTTGAGAATTTGGAAAAAATGCAATGGTAGGAACCCACAATGTGAGAGGAAGAACTGTGGGAAATGAGGCCAGCAGGATGGACGGGACAGATTTGGTGGGTTTTGTAAGTCAGGGTGTTGCACCGTAATAGCAGCAAAGGGAATGCCCTGAAGGATTGTTTAAGTGGGGGAAATGGCCTTTAGTCAGATCATTTTGTCTGCTATCTAATAATGAGTTGGAGATCCAGACCAGAGGTTAGGATACTGATGAGAAGCAGGTGGAAAAATCCAGGTAACAGTGTGGTGGTTCAGCATATGATGATGGCAGCACAGATGGAGAGGGGAGGATGGCTAAAAGAGATATATAGGTGATAGAATGGCTAGGATTTATTTGGTGGTTGGTTGAATTTAGAAAGAAGAAAGAGGAGTCAAAAATAGCTCCTTAGTCTCTGGCTTGAGAAAATGGATGGAGGGTAGCACCATTTATTGAGGCAGGAAACATAGGAGCAGGTTTGAGAGGGAACATGCTTTCAGCTTAAGATGCCTAAGATATTTTAAGAGGTTTTTGGATATAGGAGGTGTTGAATCCAGGAAAAAGTTTGAATGTGAGAATCATAAAGGGCAGGTCTAAGTCATATGTGAGGAATTTTAACTTGGTCAAACACAAACAAATATTGATCTGCTGTATGTCTGTGTCTGCAATGAACAAGGCTGTAGGAGACAAGATTTTTAGATAAGCAGCACCTGTCTTCACAGTGTGGTCATGGAGGTAGATGTATGTTCAGTTACTTGCTGTACAAGGCACGGTGTGATTAAACACTAGAGGAGAGTGGCAAGCAGGTATTGGGGGCCTACAGGAAAGAAAATGGGGAGGTAGTGGCTTTGTGGAAGAGTGAGCTTTGAAGTGGGCCTTGAAGGGAGAAGGAGATGAGGGAGAAAGGAGTTTTGGGGTTACAGAATAACAAAGGTACAGAAACCTGTACATGTTACATGTCTAGAATTCAGTGAGAGATTGATGTGGCTGGATTTGAAGATTCTTGGGGTATTATAGTTGCAGATAAAACTGGGAAATTTGGGGTGCCAAATGAGGGAGACTTTGAATGCTGTGTTAAATGTGTGTATTATAGGCAAACAATTGCTGTGGCAGAGCTGAAATGTGGATTTGGTCATCCTGAGTACCAAATACATATCCATTGTGTGTCTAGGCACGGTTCATTGCAGTCCTAATCATCTTCAAGTACTCACATATCTCAGTCAACGCAGTACTCTTATCTATATACTCTTACATGACCCTCTCCTTTCTTTTCAGCTGTGAAGACTAACAGCTGCAGAATAACTTAGGACCCTCTGGGTTTTCATTAAGATTGAGATAATGCTTTGAGTTACTTTAGAGTCAAAGATCTTTTGGTACTGGACAGTAGTTTCCCCAACAGTTCTGTAAGTGAAGTGTCAGGCAAGATCCTATCTCTGTTCAGTTTGAGGCAAAGAGGTATTAAGATGTTCCTGGAGGTCATACAGTTGGACACAACATTTATTAAACAGCTATACAATGCAAATCATCTTTCTTTTTCCATGCAACTTAGTTTCAGAATGCTTGATGAAGTATAATGACTGGTTGCAAAGGAAATAAATGATTCTTACTTTCTAAGCATTTACTGTTTGGGATGGAACTAATGATGTGTTGTATACCAGCTCTCTAGAATAAAAAATACCCTGATTTGTAATGCTTGCCAATTTCGTTGGTGTATACACTCCCAGCATCACTGATTTCAAGCTACCAACTTGATGTTGCTGAACTGGGAGTTGGAAAGAGATGTACACAGTTGGCTTCCCCTATGACTCAGTGGTAAAGAATCCACCTACAGACCAGAAGATGCAAGAAATGCGGGTTCAATTCCTGGGTTAGGAAGATCCTCTGGAGTAGGAAATGGCAACCCACTCCAGTATTCTTGCCTGGAAAATTCCATGGACAGAGGAGCCTGGCGGGCTACAGTCCATGGGGTCGCAAAGAGTTGGACAGGACTGAACGACTGAGCGTGCATGCATAGTTAGTTCTCAGGAGCTGGTAAAGCTGCCTGCAGCACACCATTGGTTGAATCACACAGACTAAGAGACTCTCCAGTGGCTAGTGAGTCCAAAGGCATTTCTGTGGAAAGATCAGAACCTGTGTCTGCCCCTTCTTACAATTCCCATCTTTTTCAGGAGACCATGATCTCCAGGATGCCTTTGGAATTAATAGTGATATATTGCTGTTCCTTTCCTATGGTTGTCATCTTTTCAAATCAGACAAAATTACTGGTGCTTCTTATTTCTGACAGCATTCCCAGCTATCTGACTTCATGTGAAAGATGGCTAATGCAGAAGTGAGTGTCCCGGTGGGGGATGTGGTTGTGGTACCCACTGAAGGAAATGAAGGGGAGAACCCTGAAGACACTAAAACCCAAGTGATCTTGCAGTTACAGCCTGTGCAACAAGGGTAAGTGGCTAAAGATTTGAATGTGTTGAAAATTTTGGGGAGTTTAAAGAGTGGAGATATTATAACTTTAAGGTGATTTAGCACAATGGAACATTCGACGTCAACTCTCAGAGCTGAGTGTTCAGCTCTATAATGTCTTGTGTGCTATACTTGTCATTCAGTACTTATTATAGCAACTGACTGTTTCCTCGTCTCTTGCCCTCTACTCTGAGTTCCTTGAGGGTAAGCTACATGGTTCCCTCATCATATTTATCCACACTGTTTAGCACAGTGCCTTGGTACATGTGGTGCTTTTGCCAAAAGATGAGATAGTTACAGTCAGAGGAGAATAGGCAAGGCAGCTATAAAAGTATTCCTATCAGAAGTTCTCTGGGCCCTCATGGATGGGCAAATTATCAAACTTAGTCTATCAAAAATATGTATTTCAATCGCCTACATTATATAACATATCACAAAGGTGTTGAAGGAAATATAGCACATGGTTCCCACCATCACGAAGCTTGCAGTCTAGTTGTGCAAAGCAAAAATACATGTTTATAAATAGAGTGATCACTTACATGGCAAAATCTAAGAAGTACCAAGTGGCCTGGTTAGGATGTGCTTTTGAATTCTGAGAAGTGATTCAGAAAATCACTATGAATTTGAGAGAAGAGATAATATTCTTAAATGGGCTTGAAAGTTAAATAGGAATTAGATCTCCAGAGAGAAGAGGGGGCTAGTTATTTTATCTTAGGGAATATATAAAAGATTTAAGAATCAGAAGTGTTCTATGGGCTTCCCTAGTGGCTCAGACGGTAAGGAATTCACCTGCAATGCGGGAGACCTGGGTTCTATCCCTGTGTTGGAAAGATCCCTGAGAGAAGGGAACGGCTACCCAATCCAATATTTTTGCCTGGAGAATTCCATGGACGAGGAGCCTGGTAGGCTACAGACCACGGGGTGGCAAAGAGTCAGATACGACTGAGCAACTTTCACTAGGCAAACACACAGTTGGCCCTCTGTATCTGTAGGTTCCGCATCCTCAGATTCAACCAACCTTGGATGGAAAAAAAATTCCAGAAAGTTCCAAAAAGCAAAATTGAATTTGCCACACACAGGCAACTATTTACAAGCATTTACATTATATTAGATATTACAAGTAATCTTCAGTTCAGTTCAGTCGCTCAGTCACGTCCGAATCTTTGCGACTCCATGGATTGCAGCACACCAGGCTTCCCTGTCCATCACCAACTCCCGGAGCTTGCTCAAACTCATATCCTTTGAGTTGGTAATGCCATCCAACCATCTCATCGTCTGTCGTCCCCCTCTCCTCCTGCCTTCAGTCTTTGCCAGCATCAGGGGCTTTTCCAATGAGTCAGTTCTTCGCATCAGGTAGCCAAAGTATTGAAGTTTCATCTTTAACATCCGTTCTTCTAGTGAATAGTCAGAACTGACTTCCTTTAGGATAGACTGGTTGGATCTCCTTGAAGTCCAGGGGACTCCCAAGAGTCTTCTCCAACACCACAGTTCAAAAGCATCAATTCTTTGGCACTCAGCTTTCTTTATAGTCCAACTCTCACATCCATCCATCAGTTCAGTTCAGTCGCTCAGTCGTGTCTGACTCTTTGCGACCCCATGAATTGCAGCACGCCAGGCCTCCCTGTCCATCACCAACTCCCAAACCCATGTCCATCGAGTCAGTGATGCCATCCAACCATCTCATCCTCTGTCTTCTCCAACACCATAGTTCAAAAGCATCAATTCTGCAGCGCTCAGCTTTCTTCACCGTCCAACTCTCACATCCATACATGACCACTGGAAAAACCATAGCCTTGACTAGACGGACTTTTGTTGGCAAAGTAATGTCTCTGCTTTTAAATATACTATCTAGATTGGCCATAACCTTCCTTCCAAGGAGTAAGCATCTTTTAATTTCATGGCTGCAATCACCATCAGCAGTGATTTTGGAGCCCAAAAATATAAAGTCTGACACTGTTTGCACTGTTTCCCCATCTATTTCCCATGAAGTGATGGGACCAGATGCCAGGATGTTTGGCTCTAGGTGAGTGATCACACCATCGTGATTATCTGGGTCGTGAAGATCTTTTTTGTACAGTTCTTTTGTGTATTCTTGCCACCTCTTCTTAATATCTTCTGCTTCCATAACTACTGTAAAAACCATAGCTTTGACTAGACAGGCCTTTGTCAGCAAAGTAATGTCTCTGCTTTTTAATGTGCTGTCTAGGTTGGTCATAGCTTTTCTTCCAAGAAGTAAGTGTCTTTTAATTTCACGGCTGCAGTGATTTTGGAGCCCAAGAAAATAGTCTATCACTGTTTCCGTTGTTTTCTCATCTATTTGAAATGAAGTGATGGGACCGGATGCCATGATCTTAGTTTTCTGAATGTTGAGTTTTAAGCCAGCTTTTTCAGTCTCCTCTTTCACTTTCATCAAGAGACTCTTTAGTTCTTCTTCACCTTCTGCCATAAAGGTGGTGTCATCTGCATATCTGAGGTTATTGATATTTCTCCCGGCAATCTTGATTGCAGCTTCTGCTTTATCCAGCCTAGCATTTCACATGATGTACTCTGCATGTAAGTTAAATAAGCAGAGTGACAATATATAGCTTTGACGTACTCCTTTCACAGTTTGGAAGACACCACAGTGAAAAGCCCATGCACCACAACTAGAGAGTACCCTCTGATCACCACAACTAGAGAAAGTCCACGCACAGCAAAAAAGACCCAGCACAGTCAATAAATAAAAATTATTAAAAAAGAAAGAAATGTCGGAAAACTATAGTTATATTTTTAAAACTAATAAGAAAGTGTCCTTATCTTTTACAGATACATACAAATGTCTGGGATTTGCTTCAAAAAAAATTCAAGAGTGGGCGGATGTAGAGATGAAATCAGACTGGCCACGTGTTGACAATTGTTGAAGCTGGGTGATGGATGCTTACATGGGGGTTCATTATCATTTTCTTTATTTGGGGGTATTTTTGAAATTTCCTATAATAAAAAGCTTTTAAAATTACCAAGATAGGCTAATAGGCTAACAGTTTTTTTAATCATTAATTAATTTTTAATCATCTAACTTATGCAATAGCTGATTTAAAGTGTATGGGAGCATGTGTGTAGATTATATGCAAATACCGTGCCATTTTATAAGAGACTTGCATATCTGTGGACTTTGGTATTTGCAGGGGTTTCCTGGAACCAATCTCCCCCCAGTACTGAGGAAGGACAGTAATCCAATCCCAGTCTACTAAGTCATGTACCTTGCCTTAAAAACTTGTAGAGAAAAACTGTTAAACTATTAACCTGTCTTGGTAATTTTAAAAGCTTTTTATTATAGGAAATTTCAAATATACCCCCAAATAAAGAAAATATGATAATGAACCCCCATGTAAGCATCCATCACCCAGCTTCAACAATTGTCAACACATGGCCAGTCTGATTTCATCTCTACATCCACCCACTCCTGAATTTTTTTGGAAGCAAATCCCAGACATTTGTGTGTATCTGTAAAAGATAACGACACTTTCTTATTAGTTTTAAAAACATAACCATAGTTTCTGATATTTCTTTCTTTTTAATAACTTTTATTTATTGACTGTGCTGGGTCTTTTTTGCTGTGCGTGGACTTTCTCTAGTTGTGGTGATCAGAGGGTACTCTCTAGTTGTGGTGCCTGAGCTTCTCACTGCAGTGTCTTCTCTTGCTGGGCTCTAGGGTGCTTGGGCTTCAGTAGTTGCAGCACATGGGCTCAGTTGCCCCATGGCATGTGGAATCCTCCTAGACTATGGATCAAACCCATGTCCCCTGCATTGGCAGGTGGATTCTTAACCACTAGGCCACGAGGGAAGTCTGACATTTCTAAATATTGTTAAGCATAAAGGAGATATTCTAAGGTCTATAAAGGAAAGTTGATATAAATAATGTCTAACATATAGTCTATAGAGTGGCTTAAATTTTTATTGGCACCAACAGATTATGCATGCTTATTCAAACTCATTTGGGAATTTTATTTTGATACACACACACATACTTGTAGTCGTTACCTTTTGAGGTATGGTGACATCAGGAAGAATTAAAGGGTAGGTTCTTCTGTCTTTCCTAAAATACTCCAGTTGTCACTTGTCCTATCCACAGTGGAGACAGAAAAAACTTCTCTGCTACTTCAAGACTTAATTCTTTTGAAGATTTGGTTCCGCTTACTTTTCTGTTTGTCTTTTTTATTTTCCAAATGATACTGTCTTATCTGGAAACCTGGCATTGCTTGATTAGGTAGAGGCATCTTTGTCCAACATATATTGACTTCCCAATCCACTGTCTACAGTGAATTTTAATGCATGAGCTAGTGAATAAACATTTTGAGGTATTGCCCTTTTTTTTTTTTTTTGAGCTATTGCATTTTGAGATGTTTGTCAGTTGTATTATTTAATTATTTTAATATTTTATTGTATCTTAGCCTCATTTTGTAAAAATGAGCAGGATACAAAAACAGTGATTCTAGTGATGAGATATACAGGTCTCATAATTTTAATACACTTGACACAAAGATGAAACTTATCAGGTGTCAGTCTTCAGCCTCATCACACTTCACCTGATGGGCTATAATTCAAGTGTGAAGGAAATAAACAATCAAAGGGTATGCATAAATTGCTAGGAATAAATTGGTAAAGATTATATTAAAAAGATGTGAGAGTTGGATTATAAAGAAAGCTGAGCACCAAAGAATTGATACTTTTGAGCTATGGTGTTGGAGAAGACTCTTGAGAGTCCCTCGGACTGCAAGGATGTCCAACCAGTCCATCCTAAAGGAAATAAGTCCTGAATATTCATTGGAAGGATTGATGCTGAAGCTAAAACTCCAGTTTGGCCACCTGATGCGAAGAACTGACTCATTTGAAAAGACTCTGATGCTGGGAAAGATTGAAGGCAGGAGGAGAAGGGGGCGACAGAGGATGAGTGGTTGGATGGCATCACCAACTCGATGGATGTGAGTTTGAATAAGCTCTGGGAGTTGGTAATGGACAGGGAAGCCTGGCGTGCTGCAGTCCATGGGGTCACAGTCAGATACAACTGAGCGACTGAACTGACTGGCTGGCCGATATTCAAAAGGCAAGAAATAGAGATTTTGTATAAGTATTGTTAGATTTCAATATGTAATTCCTTTTGCCCATCATTTTAATTTTTTTTACATATATGACATTTTATACTTTCCCAAATATTCATCATATACACATTTTTAGGGATACATACGAAGCAAAGGTAGAGTATTTGGTAACAGTCTTTTTATATGAATACATAGAACCTGACACATTGTATAAGATGATACTTTCATAATGATACTAAGTTAAAATATATCCACATTCAACTTTTTAAAAAAATAGAGATACTAAGGTACTCAGATACTAAGATACTAAGAAGATTTTTAATTCTGGGAGTTTTTCCAACAAAGAAGACTTGTTCAGTGTATGCTTTCTTTTTAAAAACAAAAAACATGGTTATTAACTTTTTCAAATGAAACCTTTAAACATACTTTGGAAATTCTCAGGAGGAGTGAAAGTACTAAGATTCCATTACATTCTTGACTTTCCAATTCATTTTGGATTCATAAGAGTTTTTAACAATGAGATCACAGGCTGGTGATTTTAATAGTACATAAATTTACTCAGTGTGCTGAGTGGAATAGTTAAATTTGAGGAATAGTGACCTTACTTTCCTTATGCTCGTATCCCTCCCTAGTAGGAGGTTTAAAGTGTTAGGAATATGTATAAACTCAGATCAATAGGGTACCCCTTAGTTTATGTAAGAATCCCACACTCAGTTAATCAGAATAGCTTTCTGTAACATTCAAGATAAAAAAAAAAACAACCTGTATATAGATTTTCAGTTTTCAGTGAATTAGAATACAATAATGTGGATTTAATTTTAAAACTCTTATACATATATACCATATGTACTATATATTATACTATTTATATGTATTTATTTGCACACATTATACTATTAGTGAAGTTAACATCACAGTCATTGTAAATGCTAATAGTAACTGACTTGTACTTCACTGATCCATAGTTACCACTTATTATTTGTAGCATAATAATTTGTGTGCATGCTTTAAACTTCAATTTAGAGTGTAAGCTTCTGTGTTCTTGGGAAAAAAGGATTTCGTATATCATGTGTTCTCAAAGAATGTTTGTAAATTAATAAAGGAATAACAACAATTATAATAAAATTTTGGGGTGATTATTAAAAAAAACTCTAATAAACATAATTTTGCCTTCGATGATTCAGAAGTCATATTGGTATCTTATAAATCCTTAACATTTTAAACATTTAATGATTTTTGAATCATAAAATTCAAATTCAAAATTCATATGATTTTTAAACGTATTTTATAGTTTTAGTAAGTATAGAGAATTAAGCTAAATCCATCACTATTATGAGTTACTTTAGAAAGATTTTCCCTGATAAAATCTTATTTGCCCGTAAAAATACAGACTATGCCCCGACTTCCCAAGTGCAATTTACTGGTTGTTGAAATTATGTATAGACAAGAATTTATTATTTTAAAGGATTTTGTACATATTGGTCAAGTTAGAATGAGCTTACCAAATTTACTCGAAGTAGAGGTGTGGTTTTGTTTTTGTTTTTTGTTTTTTGTCTGTGCTGCACGGTGGGATCTTAGCTCTCTGGCTAGGGATTGAACCTGGGCCACACCAGTGAAACTCAGAATCCTAACCACTAGGCCTCTCATGGACCTTTTAGATTATGTCCAAGGAGAGAAAGAAAGGTAAATAAGTAAATAGTATCAAGTATTATAGTTGTTCTGACAAAAACCTAAAGTACAGTTGGGTCACAGAGGAGGAATTGGGTGATTATACTAGAGGACTGAGATGGAAGGAAAAGCACCATACTGGCTGCTGATTAAAAAACAAAAGACGGGAAGAGGCAAGAGGAAGAAGAGCGAGAACAAAAGGTATAAAAGAAGATGGCAGTTTGGTATGATTGGGGCTTGGGTTGTCTGGTGGGGTTTGGTGAGAACTGATACCAGGGACCAGATCATGGAGGGACTTAAATATCATATTAAGTATTTGGGGCTTTATTTCAGCAGCAAGGAAGGGGTTCTTGCAGAGTTTTGTGGAGGGTGTTACCTGATCATTCTGGAAGGAATATAGAAGATCAGGTTGATGTGAGGAGACCGGTTCAGACTAGAGATGACGCAGCCTGAGTTATGGCAGTAGCAGTGGAAATAGACAGGGAGGGTGGCTGGTGTTAAGGAGGTGTATCTGGCAGGACTTGGTGACTGGCTGTGTGGGAGTTGAGGAGGATGAAAAGGGAGAAATTTAGTGTAATTTCCAGGCTTCTGTTTTAGGCTACTGTGTGCTGGTAGTGCCATTAACGAGGATGGGAAATATAGGAAGAAGAGTAGTTTGGGAGGTGGAAGAGGAAAGAGAACTTGGTTGTTGTAGACATAATTCATTCAATCAAGTCCTATGGGATATTCAGATGTATTTATTTATTTAGCAGTTAATTGTGTCCTGCTGTGGAATTCAGAAGGGAGGTCTGTGCTAAAGATGTTGCCCTTGGGGAGGGAAATCACTGATGCAAAGATTATTCAGGCAGTACTTTAGGATAGCAAGTGCAATAAATAGCATGTTAGGCTTATTGTGGAAATCAAATAAAGGACGTCAGTGTTCATGTCAGGTTATCTGAGCCCATTTCTTAGAAGGCAGAAACATTTTGGAGAGCGAGTTTTCCTTGGTACCTCTCATTACTGCAAGTTACTTTGGGCATAATCGCTGTCTCTCTTTTTTTTAAAAAACTAGGCTCTGCTCATGTCTGTAGTTTGATTATGATGCCTTAAAAAATGCTAAAGTGTAAAAATGGCTAAAGTGCCTAGATTCCAACAAGGGACATCAGCTTCTATAGTCAGTAAGTTCTTCCTGGTTTGATTGTCTAAGGTATTACTTTTTAGTCATGTTTGGATAATTCCGTAATATGTTACAAGTGAAGCAACACTTTATGTCATGAACTTTTAAAGTTAGGAAGGGATAAGTCTGGTGTAAAATACAGGTAGTTTGCAAGTAGCAGTGTAAATAGAGTAGCAAGAGAAACTTTTGCTCTGGGGTGAGGAAAGTTGATCCATTTCCATGATAGTAGCTGCTAAGCAGTCTTGGGCAGCCTGGAATTTAGACACATTGGGGCTTAAGTCAGAACACTAGCATCAAGTTGTAAAGTATATTATTTTATTCCTTTTGAGATAGATTAAAACAAATTTCTTAACCCCATGCTGTAAATATGAATTTTGTCATGATTTATGTAGTTTATTGATGGATACTTTTACAACAGGATTTATGAAGCCGGATCTGAGAACAATACGGCAGTTGTGGCAGTAGAAACTCACACAATACACAAAATTGAAGAAGGGATTGGTAAGTCCGTTTGTTGTTCTAGTACTTTTTTTTTTAACTGCACTTTGAGGCATGCGAAGCCCTCTGCAGTGGAAGCGCAGAGTCATAACCACTGGACCCCCAGGGAAGCCTTGTTCTAGTACTTTTCACCTTAGCCTCCTTGGTTGAGATTTCTTGCTTTTTGTGCCTGATTTCCCCCTCCCGCCCCCCTCCCCTTCACTACCTAGTATGCTCTACCAGTGCTGTAGACATCAATTTGTTGATGGTACATCGGGAGACAGTGCTAAGATGCTAGGGCTATCAGTTGATGTTTAACATTAGTTTGCTAGGGTTACTGAAAAGATGTCTCATCAGTAGAAATCCGTCAAAGAAACTGGAGTCTCAAGGTTGGTTTCTGTCATTAGGGAAATTGCTGATGAGGTGCTGATTGGAAGGCAGTCAGTGGAAAGAAATTGAAGAGGAACTCTGAAATTAGTCAAACTTGGAGTTTGAATCCCACATTCTCACTTAGCTGTATGACCTTGGGAAAATCCCTTCACCTTTCTGAGTCCCATACGGGTACATTGGAAACCCTGACTGCCTCACGGGATTGTTTTAAGAATTAAAAAAGATCGAACCTGTAAAAACACATGGCATAGTGTCTGGCACATAGTGGGAGCTTGGTAAGAGAGCTGTTACATCAAATTTCTTCCAGAAGATTCCTAAACAGTATGAACCAGTGTGAACTGTTAGCCCCTCAGAGGAACCAGGAGACTAGAGATGTTGAATTAAACTTTAAAGAAGAGTGTTTGATAAATAACTGATATTTTTTCCATTTGCAAGATGCAAGCACTATAGAAGCAAATGAGGATATGGAAATTGCTTACCCCATAACTTGTGGGGAGAGCAAAGCCATTCTCCTTTGGAAGAAGTTTGTATGTCCAGGAATAAATGTAAAGTGTGTCAAGGTAATTGTCTTTTTTCCTTGCTGGGGTCTATACTGGGGATCATTGTTTTCAAAGGGTATGGTTTTAGAACCTCTTCTTCCCCACCATTTCAGTGTTTTTAATTTTGTGGCATCCCTTTGAGTCACAGTTTAAAAAAAAAAAGGACTTTGGAGTGATACTGACCTGAGTTCAAGTCCCACCAGAATACAAGTCTTTTGAGAGCTGAGAATTTGTCTGTCTTGTTCACCGTTGTATCCCTAGTACCTAGACTAGTGCTCTGAATATTTATCAGTAAATATTTTGTTGAATGAATGGAGTCTCAGTTCTATCACTAGTTAGGTGACCTTAGTCAAGTAATATTTCAGAGCTTCATATGTTAAAATACAAATAATTATACATATATACACACACAGTAAGGTTGTTGGAAGGTGAAATAGTATATGTAAAATGCCTTATACTAGTGTATAGTTTGGCAGAGTTTTTTCAAAATTATTACTGATAAAAATAAATAATCTTCATGAGAGCACAGTGTGGAAATAATTGCTTATTCTATCTCCGCTGGTAGCCACAGCTGTACCCATAGATAGTAGTCACCATCAGTAGCATCATCCTGGAATCATTAAGGATTACAGAGTTTTGAGAGTCTGCAGTGCTGTTGGTTCCTACCATGCTTTTTCTTTCTACCAGATCCTGAATCTTGTCATCAGGGCTGGATAGATAACTTCAGTTTATTTTAATAGCCTTTGTAACATGGAAACCATCTGCTTGATTCAGGACGTAAATGGATTTTAGATCCTAATCAGTATATTAATACCAGGACAGGGCCAGAGAAGGATCATCTCCTCTAACTCAATAGGGTGGGAAGATAGAGAATACAAGGCTATGATTAGAGATGTCATCTGGGTATTTTTTTGTTTGTAACGAATAGAGTTATGTCTTTCTTTCCCTCGTGGCCTGCCTAAATTAACATTGGGTTATTTTGGACTTTTCCTTTTACATTAGTTCAATGATCAGTTGATCAGCCCCAAGCATTTTGTTCATCTGGCTGGCAAGTCCACCCTGAAGGACTGGAAGAGAGCTATTCGTCTGGGTGGAATCATGCTCAGGTGAGCTCCAATAGCAAATTCACACCTTTCAAGTGACTGTGGGGTACTTAATCATGGTAGAATCCAGAAAATCCAGTCTTTTCTGTCCAACTTGAATTTTTTCTGTCTGAAGGATTGGCTTGAACGATGCATGTATTATTTGACCTTCATCAACTTGTTCTTAAAATCCCTGTGAGAGAAGGAAAATTGAATTAAATCGACTCCTTCCAGCATCTAGGGCAAATTCTTATGATGTCACAATGCTGGGTAGGATCTTCTCTGGGCAGAGAAGCTCAGGAGTAGATGACAATCTTGCTTGAGATCACTCAGCATAGGAGCTAAGCCTGGTGCTAAGAAGGAGTGGCTACCATGGAGATGTAGGCTGACGGACAAATTTCTGGGATAATCTGGTAAGGTAGAAGGGTGCTGTTCATTCAGAAACAGTTTTGCACAATGAATGCAATCCTTGCCTTCATTGTGCCATAGAAATGAACTTTATTATTTTTTTTAATACAGATGGTTTTTTAAAAAATTATTTATTTATTTGTGGCTGTGTGCTGGGTGTTTGTTGCTGCCATGGGCTTTTGCTAGTTGCAGTGAGTGGGGCTACCTTCTAGTTTTGGTGCACAGGCTTCTCGTTGCAGAGCATGGACTCTATGGTGTGCAGGTTTCAGTAGCTGCAACATGTGGGCTCACGAGCTGTGGCTCATGGGCTCTAGAGTGCAGGCTCAGTAGTTGTGTTGCACACACTTATTTGCCCTGAAGCATGTGGGATCTTCCGGGACCAGGGATTGAACCCGTGTCCCCTGCATTGAAAGGTGATTCCTTAACCACTGGACCTCCAGGGAAGCCCAGAAATTAACTTTAGAATGTATAATATCCTCATCACACCTGTTTTTGCAGCAAGTTTATCATTATAATTTCATCCCCTACCCGTAAAATTAACATTATTTTCTATCAGTAGCAGTCACCTATTGATAGAAAATTTTAAAATGTGATCAAGAATTAAAAGTTCCCCACAGAACATGTATCAAGAGCCTTAAATCCTCTTACTCTTTGTCTTCAATTTTTTAAGGAATCTGTCTAAAGAAACATCTATAGTACTTTTAGAGATTCAAGTATAATGGGGTTTATTGCAACATAATTCAGGACAGCGAAAATTACAGTCTGCTTTAATACACAGTCAAGGTGTATCTGAAGTAAATTATGGCTCATCTAAATATATATGGGTTTATACATTAAAATATTCCTAAAGATTTTTTTACGTGGAAAATTGCTTATAATGTAATGTAAAAAGGAAAACAAAATGGACTATCAATTAATTTAGTTGTTTTAGAAAACATATATGTAAGTAAATTTAGTGGAAGAGCATACGCTGAAGTGTTGACATTATCTTTGTGTTGGGGGATTTTTTTTTTTTTAGGAGCAATTGTTTTCTTTATAGTTTTCTATATTTTCCAGAGAAAATGTTAATTTTTTTCTTCATGTATTATCTTTATAGTCAGAGGCATAATTTTAAAAAATTCATTCCAGATCATTTGTATGTGTTAATTAGTAGTTGAATGAAATTGGAGGTGAACACCTTTAACTTTTGTTGTTGTTGTTCTTGGGTTGTTTTATTTGGCAAGAAAAACAAGCATATGCCAACTCTCCCCAGATATAAAAGACCCAGAGTGCCTGAAAAATCTTTAGTGAAAGCCAAGTAACATTATAACATAGAGTTTACTGTAATTAAAATATCCTATGGTTTTGCTCATAGCCTATAATAACAATGTCTTATGAATCTAGTTATAAGGACATTCTATAGTGGGGGTTTAGTGTAATCAACTTTGCTCTGTATTTATAGGAGAGTTATCTCTCTTTTTTTTTTTCAAAGGAAAGAAATGTGCTGAAATTTTATGTCTCCAGAAGTGGCAACAGATCTTGCTGGTCTACAAGTACTAACACTTCAGAGTCTAACCACAAAATTTGAATCTGCCTGTGCCTTTTCTCAGTTGTGCTGGGATATGAGTTAGTCTTTTCCCCTTTGGGGTTTGGTTTCAATGAGATTCTATGGGGAAATTTAGCTAGTGTCACAATTATATGTCTAAAACTTAGTGATAAGGGGAAATAAAAGAGAGTACTGATAATGAGTAGACTAGGGAGGAAAGAGGAGTGCTTGTACATGTGGGCAGGACCCTGAACATTTTATTGCCCCAATTAGAATTTTTGCGACCTAATAACTTTCAATACTTCTAGGTTTCACTAATACACAGAAGGGACTCCGCAACTTTGTCTCTGTCCCCTGTAGATGAAGTACAGGCTGAATTGGTACTTCTTGTTTCTCTTTGCACAGGAAAATGATGGACTCCGGACAGATTGATTTTTACCAACATGACAAGGTTTGCTCCAATACCTGCAGAAGCACCAAATTTGATCTTCTTATCAGCAGTGCAAGAGCTCCAGTGCCAGGACAGCAGACAAGTGTGGTGCAGACACCCACTTCGGCCGATGGTAGGGGGTAGGAAACCACCTGAAAACCCATTGTGTTTTTCAGTAGTACTTTCCCCTTCATTCTCTTTTGTGTTTCTTAATTTTAATTCTCATGAATGTTGATGTAAGATATGGTAATCTTGGGTAGGAGTCCACGCTTTAGAAAGAACTCTGTTTTCTCCCAAATGATTCCTATTGGCCAGTCCTCCTTCCTTGTTTCTGTATTACAATGCATGGTAAACGTTAGAAAGGTGATTCATATAATGCTTACTTAACAGTATTACTTTGGTGCTGGTGCTGCTTGGTATATCTTTGAAATTAGATTGTTTTGAAAATCCTTGGCAATTCTGATGGTCAAGGCAGGCGAGTGGATTTAGAATGGTGAATGGTTTTCAGCTGTTGAACTGAGATGTCTCAAAGACAGTGTGTCATTGGGCTAGACTCTGGAGACTCTGCTGTAAGGGGCAATGAGCTCTGTCTGGGAGGAATCCAGATAAATAAGCTGAGACATCTTCACAAATGAGACAGGGTATGCACACACTTAACTTCAGTATTGTTGAATTTGGAATGAGTGCTCTCTAGGAAAGATATAGCCATGTGAGGTTGTTATTATTAAAGACTTAGTTGAGCTGGAAATTAGCACAGCTAAAATTCTTAAAATGTGTCTAAACTACTTCCAGGAAACTTAAAAATATGCCTGACAGAGATACAGAATGCAATGTAAGGAAGGTAGTGTGCTTTAAAAATGACTTTTCAAGGTTTCTTTTGGTCAACCCTAATGTTCTTGTTCTCAACATAACTGCTGGGTGAGTAGAAGCCAGATCTCACTGAGTTTCTTTTGGGAAAGAATAAAATAAGTAGCAGTGTGAATATTTGGTGGTGTGATACTTTGACTTGAGAAGTGAAAAATGCTGTGAAATTATCTACTTTCTTTTTATTTTGCTGAACCTTCTTGATCATCTATATTGATGTTTTGCTTGTTTACTGATATCCTTCAGAGTGGAGAGTCCACATATTATATTTCTGTCTGGATCAGTTTGATTTTTCTCAATTCTCTTTGTTTAAAACCTTAATATATTAAATTGATAGCAGATTCTCTGTGAATCTGCTATTCATGGATCTCTTATCTGATTTTTTTGGGGGGGGGTCTCATTTATCTTGCTTTCTCTTACATGAGCTGATAAGTAAGTTATAGCAACTTCACATATTCTAGATGGTTAGTATCAAATAGGCTTGGAGTAGGGCTCTTGACTAAGCACCATAATTTTCTTTTTCAATTATTTCAAGTCCTCCTCATCCTCACTTAAGTCTGGGTACAGCCTAGCAATCATGCCCACCTTCTGTTCCTTTCAAAAATATAACTGCTCAGATTGCTTTTTTGTGATTTTGTAAGTTATCTTTCACTTGCTATTCAGAGTAAGAAGAAAGCATTTTCTGCAAGGCAGGTTTTCCTTAGGAAAGCCAGTATTCATCCTGGTTTACCTGGGATTCTAGTTTTTAATATAGGGACCTGCAGGCAAAAGGCCATAAGTTAAAAAACAGGATCTCTTTGGCTATCTGAGAAAGAGGATAGCTGTGACTTTTTCATAAAATTCACTGGCCTTCCCTTTAATGCACTGCTTTTAGGTAGCATCACACAGATTGCCATCTCAGAAGAGAGCATGGAAGAGGCAGGGCTGGAATGGAACTCGGCTCTCACTGCTGCTGTCACCATGGCCACAGAGGAGGGCGTGAAGAAAGACTCAGAGGAAATTTCAGGTACTAGCTATGGTGCCCAGATTTCTTGCAAGGTTTTGTAACTCTTATCACCATTATGATTATGGACACAGAAGGGCTCTTCATTACTTGTGCTGGTTTTTCTTATGCATGTTAATACTAATTATAGCAGCAAACATCTTATTTGAATCCATGTAACAGCCTTGCAAAGTTAGATTTTATGAAGAAATTGAGATTAAGAAATGTTTAGTATGTTGCCTAAGACCAGTCACACAACTGGTGTCAGCTGAATTCAGCTGTTTAGCTCTGGCGTCCATCTTCTTATGCTGCCACACTGACTCCACCTTTGGCACATTCGTTAAGTAAACCAAACTGCAAGATTTTAGAAGAAAAAATTAGCTAGCAGGTGGTGTAGATGATGATTAATGGTGATTCACTTAAAGGGGACAGGAGAAGCTTTACATCGTCATTCATTGATTCATTTAACAAATGTTTATTGCTGCCTGTTTTTAGCTGGCACTGTTGCTAGATCTAGATAGAAAAATGAAAAGACATACCCTCTGCCCTCAGGGAGCTTATACCCCCACCTATTCAACTATTTTATTTTGGTGTTTTAAGTATAGGACTAGAGGGTGTATATCTTTAATTAATTAATTTATTTAACTTTAAAAATATTATATATTGAAAGTGAAAAGGGCAAGTGTTAGTCACTCAGTCGCATCTGACTCTCTGCAACCCCATGGACTGTAGCCCGCCAGGCTCTTCTCTCATAGAATTCTCCAGGCAAGAATACTGGAGTGGGTTGCCGTTTCCTACTCCAGGGGATCTTCCCAACCCGGGAGATGGGAATGGCTACCCACTCCAGTATTATCTTTTAAATTATTTAAATAAATGTTTTAGTTTTTATTTAATATTTAATTTAATACTTTTATTGAAGGAAGATACCCATTCCCTGTAGCCAGAGGCATGACGCAGTGAGGTAATTATAACAGTTACCTGGAGTCCAGATAATTATGTACCAACTCAAGGAGGCAGCTGGTGTTCCAGAAGCTTCTTTTCTTCCATAAATGCTCAAATAAGAAATCATTGGAATCCTCTAGTGGCCTAGTGGTTAGTATTCTGGGCTTTCACTGCTAGGGCCTGGGTTCAATTCCTGGTCAGGAAACTGATCCCACAAAGCCACACAACATGGGAAAAAAATCTTTTTTGAACTTAACATTGTAGAGCTATACCTAAACATATGTAGCATCCCTTATTTGTGTGGTCAGTTGTGTCCAACTCTTTGTGACCCCAGGACTATATGACTATAACCCACCAGACTCCTCTGTCCATGGAATTTTCAGGCAAGAATACTGGAGTGGGTTGCCACTTCCTCCTCCAGGGGATCTTCCATACCCAGGGATCAAACCCACATCTCCTGCATTGCAGGCAGATTCTTTACCATTGAGCCACCTGGGAAGCCTAAGTATATGTAGCATCCCTTATTGACCTTCTGTCTTATCCTTTTTTGCCAGAGGACACTTTGATGTTCTGGAAAGGAATAGCTGATGTAGGACTGATGGAAGAGGTTGTCTGCAATATACAGAAGGAAATAGAGGAGCTACTCAGGGGAGTTCAGCAGCGGCTCATCCAGGCTCCCTTCCAGGTCACAGGTAAACGCACTAATCCTAACGATAGCGGTCATTTATTAAACAGTAACAATTGTAGGCAGACCTTGTTAGCCTCATGAAACACTGAGGTACAGGTATTTTTACAGATTAGCAAATTAAGGGTCATAAAACATTAAGTTACTATACAAAGTTCATAACTAGTTTTTTTTTTTTAACTGTAAAATATTGTTTTTTTAATTGAGGTGTAGTTGATTTATAATATTGTGTTAGTTTTAGGTGTACAGCAAAATGATTCAGTTTTGTGTGTGTATATATTTATATACATTTAGATTATTTTCCATTATAAGTTATTGGAAGATACTGAATATATTTCCCTATGCTATACAGTAGATCATTGTTGCTTATGTATTTTATATGTAGTAGTGTGTATCTGTTAATCCCATACTCATACTTTATCCCTTCCCCACCTCCCATGGGGGAAATGGTAACCGTAAACATATTTTCTATGTCTGTGAGTTTGCTTCTGTTTTGTAAATAAACTCATTTGTATTATTTTGTTAGGTTCTATATATAAGTAATATTATATAGTATTTGTCTTTGACTGGCTTCACTCAGTCTGATATTCTCTAGGTCCATCCATGTTGCTGCAAATGGCAGTATTTTCTTCTTTTTTATGACTAAGTTATATTTCATTGAATATATATACCACATCTTCTCTCTCCATTCATCTGCCAATGGATACTTAGGTTTGCTTCCATGTCTTGATTACTGTAAATTGTAAATTGCTGCTGTAAACATTGGAGTGCATATCTTTTCAAACTGGAGTTTTCATCTTTTCCGGATATATGCCCAGGAGTAGGATTGCTGGATCATATGTGGTAGCTCTGTTTTTAGCATACCTCGGTTTTAAACTCAGGTTTGGCATTGCTTTTTCCACAGGTAATTTTTGCCTTTGTAAATGGTGCCAGAAAGCAGTCTCTCTTTCTCTCAATAGAGTCTGAAAATTGAAGAAATCCGCCTGTTTTAGACAATTCTCATATTCTGTTAGTTGAAGGCTTCCAGAACTATTGTGTGCACTTTTAAGTGTTTCTGCATACTTACAGGGTACCTGCTGTCATGCACAATGTAAAAGAATGTTTTAATCATCTGATACAAAAGGGCTCATTATGAGGTCTCATAAGCTTGTATGTTTAGTAGATACATACATTTGTTAGGTGTGTATTGTTACCCCTTTATGACGCATACATTATGTGTAAGGAAGTAAGAAAGTGTTAGTTGCTCAGTCGTGTCCAATTCTTTATGACCCCATGGACTGTAGCCCTCCAGGCTCCTCTATCCATGGAATTCTCCAGTCAAGAATACTGGAATGGGTTGCCCTTCCCTTCTCCAGGGGTATCTTCCTGACCCAGGGATCAAACTGGAGTTTCCTGCATTGCAGTCAGATTCTTTACCATTTAAGCCGCCAGGGAAGTCCCTGGTATTTACATTATGTAAATACACATAAACTTTACAGCAGAATCTTTTTTTTTATGATTGGGGGTTGTTTTTTTTTTTTTTAAGGCAACTAATACAAAAAACAAGGGTGATTCTTTTAGACAGGGTGGTCAAAGAAGCCCCCTCTAAGCAGGTGGCATTTGAGTAGAAATCTGGATTGAAGGAGATAGCCATGTGACAGGCCAGGAGAAGGAACACTCCAGGCAGAGGGGACAAAGATCGTGAAGTGACAGTGAACCATGACAATGACAGTGGGTTCAAAGAATTAGAGAAGTGCTGACATGGCTCCCGTTGACTAAGTTAATGGAAAGAGTGACAGGTGGTGAAGTTGGACAGAAGCAGAGGGGACATTTTAGATAATCTTTGGTCAGATAAAACCCAAAGATACAACTTTGGGTTTTATTTTAAGGTGACGTTAAGCCATCATAGTGATTTTGAGCAGGAAAGTAAAATGACCAGGTTTATTTTTATTTTTAAAAGATCACTGTGGTCGCTCTAGGGAGAGTAGATTATTTGGGGCAAGAGTAGAAACAAGAAGACCAGTTGGAGGACTTCCCTGGTGGTCCAATGACTAAGACTGTGCTCTCCTAATGCAGGGGGCCCAGGTTCGACCCTTGGTCAGGAAACTAGATCCCACATGCTGCAACTAAGAGTGCAAATGCTGCAACTAAAAATCCTGCATACTGCAACTAAGACCAGTGCAGCCAAATAAATAAATAGTTCAAAAAAGAAGAAGACCAGTTGGAAGACTCTTGAAGGAGTTAGTTCAGGCAAGAGATGGTGGTAGTGTGAATTAGTGGGTAGTGGTAGACCTGGGAAGAAATGATCATACTGGGGATATGTTTTGAATGTGGAACTGACAGGTCTTGCTGATGGATTAGATGTCAAGTGAAAAAGAAAGAAATCTAGGATGACTCATATATTTTTTGTCTGAACTGTGAGTGGTGGCAAAATTTCTTGAGATGAAGACTGCTGGGGTAGGAAATCAAAATTGACTTTTGACTTTTAAATAAGATGCTTATGAGGCCTTCAAATGGAGATGTCACTTAACTAAACAGGAGTATGAATCTGTAATGTAGGAAAGAGGTCTGGGCTGGAGATCTACATGTGGGAGTTCTTAGCATGTCTATGATACTTAAGAGTATGAAATGGGACTCAATATGCCAGCAAATTTGGAAAACTCAGCAGAGGCCACAGGACTGGAAAAGGTCAGTTTTCATTCCAATCCCAAAGAAAGGCAATGCCAAAGAACATTCAAACTACCGCACAATTGCACTCATCTCACATGCTAGCAAAGTAATGCTCATAATTCTCCAAGCCAAGCTTCAACAGTATGTGAACCAAGAACTTCCAGATATTCATGCTGCATTTAGAAAAGGCAGAGGAACCAGAGATCATGGAAAAAAGAAATGCAAAAAAGCAAAATGGCTGTCTGAGGAGGGCTTACTGATAGCTGGGAAGAGAAGAGAAGCGAAAAGCAAAGGAGAAAAGGAAAGATATTCCCATCTGAATGCAGAGTTCCAAAGAATAGCAAGGAGAGATAAGAAAGCCTTCTTCAGCGATCAATGCAAAGAAATAGAGGAAAACAACAGACTGGGAAAGACTAGAGATCTCTTCAAGAAAATTAGAGATACCAAAGGAACATTTCATGCAAAGATACGCTCAATAAAGGACAGAAATGCTATGGACCTAACAGAAGCAGAAGATATTAAGAAGAGGTGGCGAGAATACACAGAAGAACTGTAAAAAAAAGATCTTCATGACCCAGATAATCACGATGGTGTGATCGCTCACCTAGAGCCAGACATCCTGGAATGTGAAGTCAAGTGGGCCTTAGAAAGCATCACTACGAACAAAGCTAGTGGAGGTGATGGAATTCCAGCTGAGCTATTTCAAATCCTGAAAGATGATGCTGTGAAAGTGCTGCGCTCGAAATGCCAGCAAATTTGGAAAACTCAGCAGTGGCCACAGGACTGGAAAAGGTCAGTTTTCATTCCAATCCCAAAGAAAGGCAATGCCAAAGAATGCTCAAACTACCGCACAATTGCACTCATCTCACATGCTAGTAAAGTAATGCTCAAAATTCTCCAAGCCAGGCTTCAGCAATACGTGAACCGTGAACTTCCAGATGTTCAAGCTGGTTTTAGAAAAGGCAGAGGAACCAGAGATCAAATTGCCAACATCTGCTGGATCATCGAAAAAGCAAGAGAGTTCCAGAAAAACATCTATTTCTGCTTTATTGACTATGCCAAAGCCTTTGACTGTGTGGATCACAATAAACTGTGGAAAATTCTGAAAGAGATGGGAATACCAGACCACCTGACCTGCCTCTTGAGAAACCTGTATGCAGGTCAGGAAGCAACAGTTAGAACTGGACATGGAACAACAGACTGGTTCCAAATAGGAAAAGGAGTACGTCAAGGCTGTATATTGTCACCCTGCTTATTTAACTTCTATGCAGAGTACATCATGAGAAACGCTGGGCTGGAAGAAACACAAGCTGGAATCAAGATTGCTGGGAGAAATATCAATAACCTCAGATATGCAGATGACACCACCCTTATGGCAGAAAGTGAAGAAGAACTAAAGAGCCTCTTGATGAAGGTGAAAGAGGAGAGTGAAAAAGTTGGCTTAAAGCTCAACGTTCAGAAAACTAAGATCATGGCATCTGGTCCCATCACTTCATGGGAAATAGATAGGGAAACAGTGGAAACAGTGTCAGACTTTATTTTTTTGGGCTCCAAGATCACTGCTGATGGTGATTGCAGGCATGAAATTAAAAGACGCTTACTCCTTGGAAGGAAGGTTATGGCCAACCTAGATAGCATAGTTAGAAGCAGAGACATTACTTTGCCAACGAAAGTCCGTCTTGTCAAGGCTATGGTTTTTCCAGTGGTCATGTATGGATGTGAGAGTTGGACGGTGAAGAAAGCTGAGTGCCGCAGAATTGATGCTTTTGAACTGTGGTGTTGGAGAAGACTCTTGAGTGTCCCTTGGACTGCAAGGGGATCCAATCAATCCATCCTAAAGGAGATCAATCCTGGGTGTTCATTGGAAGAACTGATGTTGAAGCTGAAACTCCAATACTTTGGCCACCTCATGCGAAGGGTTGACTCATTGGAAAAGACCCTGATGCTGGGTAGGATTGGGGGCAGGAGGAGAAGGGGACGACAGAGGATGAGATGGTTGGATGGCATCACCGACTCGATGGACATAGGTTTGGGTGGACTCCGGGCGTTGGTGGTGGACAGAGAGGCCTGGCGTGCTATAATTCATGGGGTTGCAAAGAGTCGGACACGACTGAGCGACTGAACTGAACTGAACTATGGCAGAAAGTGGAGAGGAACTAAAGAGCATCTTAATGAAAGTGAAAGAGGTGAGTGAAAAAGCTGGCTTAAGACTCAATATTCAAAATACTAAAATCATGGCATCCCTTTCCATCACTTCATGGCAAATAGATGGGGAAACAATGGAAGCAGTGACAGACTTTCTTTTCTTGGGTCCAAAATCCCTGCAGATAGTGACTGCAGCCATGAAATTAAAAGACACTTACTCCTTGGAAGAAAAGCTATGACCAACCTAAACAGCATATTGAAAAGCAGAGACATTACTTTGCCAACAGAGGTCCATCTAGTCAAAGCTATGGTTTTTCCAGTAGTCATGTATGGATGTAAGAGTTGGACCATAAAGAAAACTGAGTGCCAAAAAATTGATGCTTTTGCTCTGTGGTGCTGGAGAAGACTCTTAAGAGTCCCTTGGACTGCAAGGAGAGCCAACCAGTCCATCCTAAAGGAAGTCAGTCCTGAATATTCATTGGAAGGACTGATGGTGAAACTCCGCTACTTTGGCCACCTGCTGCAAAGAACTGACTCACTGGAAAAGACCCTGATGCTGGGAAAGATTGAAGGCAGGAGGAGAAGGGGATGACAGAAGATGAGATGGTTGGATGGCATCACTGACTCAATGGACATGAGTCTGAGCAAGCTCCGGGAGTTGGTGATGGACAGGGAAGCCTGGTGTACTGCAGTCCATGGGGTTGCAAAGAGTCGGACACGACTGAGCAACTGAATTGAAATAAACTGACGAAACTGGATGAGATGACTGTGGAAGAGAGCTGTAGGTAGAGAAGTGGTCTGAGTTAATAACAGCTCAGTTAGTAACAGCTCTTTCAAGAAGCTTTGTTTAAAGGGGAATAGAGATAATACTATTAATAATAATAAATGCCCATGTTTAGTTGAGGGATCAGACCTGGGCCCCTCTGCAATGGGAGCGCAGAGTCCCAGCCACAGGAACAACAGGGATGCCCCGTGATAAATCTTTGTTAAATTTTTTTGAAAATGAAATTAGTATTCTAATTTCTGAATTGTTTTATATTTATAAGCAGCATAGTAGGGAGTTTGTGGAACATTTCTGTTTTAACTGGACAGACATATTTTGTTTTAAATAGATGCTGCTGTTCTTAACAATGTAGCACATACATTTGGCCTAATGGACACAGTCAAGAAGGTTTTGGACAACAGGAAGAACCAAGTAGAACAGGGAGAAGAGCAGTTTCTCTATACTCTCACAGGTATGTATAGCTTCTCTCTTTTCTTTGGTGATACGCTAACATCCTTGAGTCTTGCCAATTTTTTGTTGTCTTCTGTTGGGACTGGACTGGCTTCTTCCTTCCTTCCTTCCATTCTTTTCCTCCCTTCCTCCCTCGCTCCTGCCCTTTCTGTTTTCTTCTTTCCCTGTCTCTCTTTCTTTCAATTCACATAGTATCAGATTTGGCTTTTTCTTTGTACATAGTCCCAGGTGAGGTGGAATCAGGTCAAGCAGAGGAAGCACAAAAGAAAAGAAAGGAAAACTAGCAATATGATCCTCCTTTTATATCTTTGAAGGATTAAGATGTCTGCTCGATTGCTCCATTAGCCCAGTAATATAAGTGGCAGAAAAATAAAGCTGACCTTTGTCTTTTTTACATTATTAACACTGAGTTGGTTGATAGATACACATTTTGCACTTCCCTTATTTCTGGTGATCAGAAATTATGAGCATATGTATAATTTAACCCTTTTTAAATAAGTATTGGTTTGGCCAAAAAGTTCATTTGGGTTTTTCTGTATGAGCTTATGGAAAAACCTGAACAAATTTTTTGGCCAACCCAATGCTTTGTGCTGGTCTCCAAGCTAGATTTTAGAAATATAATGTTGAATAAGGTAATCTCAGTCTCTCGAGGGCTTTCAAGGAACTCAAGGGAAAGCAGACTTAGAAATACGTGCAAACAGTAGTTCTGTAACAGGGGCATATGGAAGGTATGGTGGTAGAACAAAGGGAATTATCATTTATATCCAGAGAAGAATCATGAGAAGCTTTCAGACGAAGTAAGGTACAAAGCAAGTTAGAGGTATAGATTATCAATCTTAGATAATGTAGAATATAGTCAGTTGGGAAGACAAAAGGCAAGAAAGATCATTTGGTAAGAGAAGGACAATTTAGGTTATTTTAAACTTATTTTTATGCCCAGTTTATATTTTAGATTCAGTTTACCAAGTATTCTCAGAGATCCCCTTTTTCATTTCGTCTTCCTAGGAATATTATAGGCTGTTATCCCGATTTTACAGATAGCCCAGTGAAGGCACAGAGAGAATAAGTGATTTGCTGGGATCACATCACTCCTTGACACTGAAGCCCAGGGTAGAACTGTTTTCTTTCAGACTGGTAGAACAGTCTGAAAAATGGTTTTTGTTAGAAATGTAGGCTTCTGGTTCCTTGTCCATATATATTAGTTATAACCACGGACTTCCCTGGTGGCTCAGACAGTAAAGTGTTTGCCTACAATGCGGGAGACCCGGGTTCGATCGTTGGGTTGGGAAGATCCCCTGGAGAAGGAAATGGCAACCCACTCCAGTATTCTTGCCTGGAAAATCCCATGGACGGAGAATCTGGTAGGCTACAGTCCATGGGGTCGCAAAGAGTTGGGCACGACTGAGTGACTTCACTTTCCAACCACAGTATACATAAAGTTGTGTTTTCTGCTTTTTTCACTATGATATACTAATATTTTTTCAAGTTGCTACACAGTATTTTACCTAGACATTTTTCTAGGGTTGAATTTAAATTTTCAAAATTTTCTTCAAAGGCTTATTTATTGCAGTGAACTTGTATGAATATAACATTTCTTCTTATGTCCTTTTAAACTACTTCATGGAAGTTACTTGGTGGCCTAGTGGTTAGGATTCTAGGCTTTCGATGCCATGACCCAGGTTCAATCCCTGGTTGGGGAACTGAGATCCTGTAAGCCGTGAGGCCCCCCAAAAATAAAGAAATAAAATACTTCACAGAACTAAGCTTGAGGCTAAATGGTACCGATATTTGTTTATGGAGTTTTGTGACCTACTGTCAAATTTCCGAGTAGATTATACCAATTTAGGTCACAAGTTTGAGCTCCCAACATTGGGTGTTGTTTTTTATAATACACTCTGATTTAACTTTTTTAAAACTATAGGTTTAACTGATATCTTGTTTAGGTTCATGTTTCTTTGATTACCGCCAAAGATGGAAAAAAAATGTAGTATCTTATAACCTTAAAAAGACAGCATTGTAAAATTTTTGTCTATGTTCTTTATCCCTATGACTTAGTGACTTAGCATGCATGCACATACACACTCTTTTATTCCAAACAAGGAATTGACTTGCTCTTGGTGTTGCACAGGAAGGATAGTGCTCTTCAGGTGTAGCTGGTTATTTATTGGATGTATATCAGGTGCTAAGCAACAGAGAAGTTCTGGTGTCGAACCAGACTCACCAGTAGTCATCAAGGTTGGATTAGACCCTTGGGAAAGGGATAGTGATAGGTGTATTGGGGTGGGAAAGCCACCAAATTGACTATCAGAAGACTTTTATTTTGGCCCAAGCTCTGTGACCTTAAATAAATCACTTTACGTCTCTGGATCTCTATCAAAATGAGTGTGTTAGAACTCTAAGACCTCCCTCAGTTTTCTTAGAGACTTCATCTGTAACTTTCTGTAGACTTCTCTGGGGCTAATGGTAGATTAAAGCCATCTGGGTCACCAGCAAGTGATCCTGCCTTGAAGGACAGTTTGGAAATCACTGTTTTTCAGAGTGGCCATTATAGCTCCTTTGTAGGTCCATGGCAACTGCAAAGGGATTGTACAGATATTATTTTCATCTGTAGGCAGGGCATACATAAGCTGCTAGACCAAATGGAGGCTTCTTTGGTTTGCATTTTGGTGACAGGTGACAAAATGCCACAGGAGCGTCTAGAGTTGAGCTATAGTAGGACCACAGTATGGCAAGATTCTGAATTATCACCTTGCCTATAATCACACAATGAAATATAATAACTGGTGGAGTTGTAAAGATCATCCAGTCTAGTTCCTTCTTGAAAACGATGACATGACTTGCCTGAGGCTAAATTGTAGCAAAACCAGGACAAGACCCCAGGTCTCCTCACTCCTAGTTTACTGTTCCCAAAATTATGCTTCTCTCTACACAAAGTCTGTCTTTTTTCCATAGACTTGGAACGCCAGTTGGAAGAACAGAAGAAGCAAGCCCAGGATCACAGGCTGAAATCCCAGACAGTTCAAAATGTGGTACTGATGCCTGTGAGCACTCCTAAGCCTCCCAAAAGGCCCCGGCTTCAGCGGCCAGCCTCCACCACCGTCCTGAGCCCTTCTCCTCCTGTCCATCAGCCTCAGTTCACAGTCATCTCACCCATCACCATCACGCCAGTGGGTCAGTCATTTTCCATGGGCAATATTCCAGTGGCCACCCTCAGCCAGGGCTCCAGTCCTGTGACTGTCCACACACTGCCTTCTGGCCCTCAGCTCTTCCGTTACGCCACAGTGGTCTCCTCAGCCAAGAGCAGCTCACCAGACACAGTGACCATCCACCCTTCGTCTAGCTTGGCGCTGCTAAGCTCCACCGCCATGCAGGATGGGAGTACCCTGGGCAACATGACTGCCATGGTGAGCCCTGTGGAGCTGGTGGCCATGGAGTCTGGCCTCACCTCGGCCATCCAGGCAGTTGAAAGCACCTCAGAGGATGGGCAGACCATCATTGAGATTGACCCAGCCCCAGACCCAGAGGCTGAGGATACTGAGGGCAAAGCAGTCATTTTGGAGACCGAACTGAGGACTGAGGAGAAAGTCGTGGCTGAGATGGAAGAACACCAGCATCAAGTCCACAATGTGGAGATTGTGGTCTTAGAGGATTAACTGGGGGTCTCGGGGCCAGGAGATACGTTTTGGTTTGGAATTTTAATTATTTGTTTTTATCATTGTCCCACTCATTTCCACATAGGATCCTTTTTTTTAAAAACAAGATCTCATTGTTGTAACTGAACATGTCGGGTCCCTTCCAGCCCCTCACTGAAAAATGGACAAAACAAGCTGCCCTTCTGGAAGTTGAGAGTAGGTCATTCAATGTCCTAACCGTCTTACACCAAGAGAGTTATTTCTCTGAGGGGAGGCATCAAGATAACCTGAAACCTTATCCAGAAGTCACTTTCCAGGCTCTCTGTGTACACACATGGTTTTAGTCTCATAAAGGTGCACTGGCCAAACCAGGGAACACAGATCTGACCCTGGAAGGCAACCCACTCACACGTGGATGCAAAAGTATACTTGATTTTGTATCCTGGAACAAGCCCTCAGAGGCCAGTGTAAAACCCACACACAAAAGTGAGTTGAACTCTGCTTAGAGGGGAAGGTAAAAAACTAGCAGAAGCTTAAAAAGGGAAGTGCTTTGGCCAGGATGGGGCAAGGAAATTATCTTACTTCCAGAAGTGCAACTGATGCCTCTTGTAATCTCTGAGGGTTACCATCATGGGTGCCATTTTGAGGCAAGGCCAGTGTTAAGCGGAAGGGTACATTTTCACCAAGCAGGTGGCATCAGGGACCTGCAGCTTGGCAGCGATAAGAATCCAGAGATGTCACAGCTGTGCTTTGGGGCTCAGGCTTACCTTGCAGCCCTCTCTGTCAAAGCACTTACCCTCCTAGTCCATTCATTTGCAAACTGTGTGATGTGGTATAAAATCGCTCTGGTCCTTAGACTGTGGCTGTTCTGGGGGGTGGGGCTCCAAGGCCATCATTTTTATTGCATGACTCCAAGAGCAGGAGAGTTCCTCTTCCAGACCAACTGCCCTTTTTTGCGGGGCCCTTTCTTGACTTTGGAACCAAAAGCAGCCACTCCTTTGGTGCTTCCTCTTGTTTTCCCCTCTGTCCCTCAATGGTTAATGGCATCTGTCTCCTGGATCCCACGCTCTTCAGCTTTTTGGCTGATTCAGAGAACAGTGACAGGTGGCTGCCTGCCTTCATCCCCTTTTAGATTCATTTATACCATTTATACCACAGATGTTTCTGTGAGATATTGAGCTCATAAAAGACCCTTAGGTTTGGCAGGGAGGACTCAACACCCCAGCCTGTCAAGTAGATGTCTCCTCCTGAGCGAGCTGGACTCCCTGGGAAAGAAGCATTGTCTGCAGCATTATATTATAGGAAATGTACCAGGAGTGTAATCATAATGTCTTTGGGTGGGGAGGGGGTATTTTGTTTTGTTCTTTTTTTCAACGTTTTTGTATATTTGGAGCTGGGCCCATTTTCTGTGCTGTGATTCTTTCTCTTTGACCATCTTCAGTGTTTGGAGCAAGAGTGGACCCTGGTTTTTATTTCTAAAGATTACATTGTTTACTGCACTAGGAAAAATGTAGGGAAACTGCAGACCATTTAAAGGAAAAGTAGGTCAAAAAAGAAAGCACACACCTTAGGAGTGGGAGGTCTTTTTTTTTTTTAATTAAAAACAAAACTTTGACCTGTAGTTTCCTTCTTTTTTTTTGAAGGCACCCACCTGAAGCCATGTTTCTTCCAACGGATGTTGGAAACCCTGTTGTTAAGCAAGTGAAAACTGCATTCTGCCATCCGTCCGATAGCTGTGTATAGCTAGAGAAGCCCTCTAACCTGGAAGGGTCAATCTTAAAAGGCTTAAGGGTG
This sequence comes from Okapia johnstoni, assembly GCA_024291935.2. Taxonomy (NCBI): domain Eukaryota; kingdom Metazoa; phylum Chordata; class Mammalia; order Artiodactyla; family Giraffidae; genus Okapia; species Okapia johnstoni. The sequence continues at coordinate 6,504,833 of JAGTYA010000024.1, read as the reverse complement.
AAATTTCTGAATCCCATGCAGTTGTGCTTTTTTTCAGCGTTTTTCTTTTTAAGATTGTCCAGCAAAGCTTTGGCCCTTAATATATCTTTGGTGAGGGGAATGACTTTTATTTCTTGCTTCTTTAGATTTTCATGGCAATCGTTGTTGAGTGTGGGTTTCCGCGTAGCCCTGGTCTAAATGATCTCAGCTGGGGTGAGACACATGGAAGCCACTGGTATGTGCACAAGCAGTTGCAATGAATCATTCCTCAGGCTGAGCTTTCAGTAGCCATCTATCTTTCTGTTCATTCACTAGGTAAATGTAAGTGTCGCCTATGTGCCAGGCTTTGTCCTCGGCACTCCCAGTACAGAGATGAAGGCTCGCTCAGTCCATGCACTCAAGGGACTCGTTCTCCAGAGACTGTCTGGAGTTAAGAACTATATTTCAATGTAATTGGTTTCCTTTGTAACCCTGTGTATTTTATTTCATGCATTGATAAACATTGTTCTAAGAGCTGGTCCGTAGATTTCAGAAGGCTACCCAAGGTACAAAATGGTTAAGCCTTGCTCTAGGGAGATACTGAAACTAATCATCCAATGGGATAAGTGCAGTGACAGAGCTATCGGCTGGGAGAAGAGAGAACAAAGGGTCAAGCATCTAACCCAGCTTGGAGGCAGGGATCAGTAAATAATGGGAGTACTTCCTGGAGGAGATGTATACCTAACCTGATTTAGGAGAGACCATTTTTGGCTACTTTTTTGCATTCCATTTTCAAGTTGTTGGACTTAGGTATACAAGAAGGGGGAAAAAAAATCTGCTGTCTTGTTGCTTCTGCCTCCAGAGCTAGGCAGAGTCAGCAGCACAGTCTCTCCTGAGAGCACTCCACTGGAGAAAGCCCAGTCATGCATCAGCTTCCCAGAGTTTCCAGCAGATGGATCCAGTACAGAACTGGACTTCAGCTGGAAGAAGGTAAATGCCCCAAACGTTCCTGCCATGTGGTTTTCACAAAGGCCTCAGAAGCAACTGTTCAGCTGTCTTACTTTGGCCATGCCCCTGTCTGGCCCCTGCCAGAAAACGGGTTTCTTTCCCCCTTTTCAATTTCCAGGCTCTGTCCCTGTTCCCTCCCCTAATTAAAACAAAACTCCCTGCCATTCTGAAGTTAAAAAGGAACGATAGACTTGAATATTTAAGATTTCAAGCTGCTTCATGTGAAGTTTCTTTTATGCTTCTGTCCATATTTGGGAAGGGGGACCAGAATTAATCCAGATACTCTCAAAATTAATATTCAATTCAGGTGGATTGACCGTTTAGTGGTGGCATTTTAACCCATTTCATGAAAGGCATTAAAGGTAAGTCTAAGTCTATATGGTGGGAAGTACTGGTAACATTTGATGATAAAGACAGTGAAATCAAGCACGAAATATGGAACCCCTAGTTCATTGAGTTATAACTGGCCCACAATGCTCAAGGAGGCAGAAAGGACAAAGGAAAGTTTGAATTCTCAAAATAGGCATGAGCTGTGATTCACTTGGGTAATAGTCCTGAGGAAATGGTCCTTTCTGAGACAAATCAGATTCTAGGTTAGCTAGCCCCTGCCTTTTCAGTCAACTTACCTAGTACAATTGATCACAGACCCCTCACACCTTGGATACCTCCTCCCTGGGAAATTCTTGTGTAGTCTGTAACGTCCTACAATAATAAGCAAGGCTGATGCGCTAAACAAAGGATCGGTTCTGCTAGACTGGCGCACTCTGCCCCTGGCATTCTCTTCTTAGATAGCCTTAGTTGAGTCACTTCTAGGTTTCCTTGCCAATCCTGGAACACCTTAGTCCCTGAGCTAGGCAATCTCGCTCCCTCTAGAAGGTTCTACTTTCCTTGAACATGCTCACCATGTGCCACCATTCTCCTTGCTTTGGAGAAACCAGTGTGACTTAGCTCCCAAATCCTGCCATGTTAGTAACTCTGCCTTTCTTAGCAACAACTTTCTTAGCAACAACTCAACTCGAGACAATCATTTCCTTCCAAGGAGACTCCAAGACCCAAACCTCACTGTACATCCAGAGACTTCAGTTTTCACTCTAGAACAGCCTTCTTTACTCTAGTCGTCGCCTGAATTGAGGCATCTTTGGGATATGCTTGTGCTTGAAGTTCCTCAGAACACAGATTCTAAAATCTATCTTTCACACCCAATCGATTCTCTACCTATGGTCCATGGCCCAGGCTAAGACATGCCTGTTTGCTGGATAAATTATTGCAGCCCAGTATGATTCCTACTACATCTTCATAACTACCTGAAATTTCTGTTGTGTCTATGAGCCTCCCAACCTGAAGACTCCTGAAGCTCTCTCATCCTAAAGTAGGCCACACCCTACTTTGAAATTGCCTCTGGGTTCTCTTCCTGCTTCTATGTGCCTTTACTAGTAACCATGGTTTATGATATGGTATATGTGGGTTGATTTTTCTAGTTTGAGAACAAGTAGACGTTAGCATTGGGTCACATATAAAGATAAATCTGAGGCTGGGTAGTGATCCAGAAAGAAAGACGGGTTCCTCGTTGGACTTTAATGTAGGTGCTTCTGTAAAAGGGGGTGTTACCTGCATTTCAAAGTATGTTTAAAAAAAAAACCCAAAACTTCTCAGTTGTTTTCTCTAAAATATGTGTTGTAGAGCAAAGTGGAAGCCCACAGCTCTGAATCAGCCTTAAGATTTACTTTGGCCCACATTTTTGTTTTAACTTTAAGAAAAAAAAAAATTCATTTGGCTGCATTGGGTCTTAGTTGCACTTGTTTTAACTGTTTATTGACATATGAATGCATACAGGAAAGTGCACAAATCACTGTACAGTTTGATAAATTGAATATACCTATGATAGCAGCTTTCAGATCAAGGGGGAAAAAAGTAAAAGACAACCCACCAGCACCTCTCCCAGACAGTGTAACCGCTATGTACGTCTCTAACATCATATCTTAGTTTTACCTATTTTTGAACTCTTTTGGGACTGGCATTTTTTTCTCTCAACATTATGTTGTAAGATTCACCCATAATGTGTGAAGTGTAGTTGATTGCTTCTCTTTGCTGTGTAGAGACTATTATTTACTATGCCACAACTGATCAGCATGTGGGTAGCTTCTAGTATGGGGCTGTTATAAATAATGCCTGTGAAAATTCTTTTTTTGGTTGCAGGGCGCTGTGCCATGTGGCTTTCCATATCTTAGTTCCCTGACCAGTGATTGAACCCAGTCCTGGCAGTGGAAGCGCCAAATCCTAACCACTAGACCACCAGGGAATTCCCACCTTCGAATATTCTTGTACCTGTCTTTTGACGAACAAATCTGTGTATTTATGCCTACTTGCGTGCATGCTTAGTTGCTCAGTCTCGTGTCTTATTCTTTGCGACCCCATGGACTGTAGTCTGCCAAGCTCCTCTGTCCATGGGATCCTACAGGCAAGAATACTGGAGTGGGTTGCCACTTCCTCCTCCAGGGGATCTTCCCGACCCAGGGATTGAACCCCGTCTCCTGCATCGCAGGCGGATTCTTTACCATCTGAGCTGCCAGGGAAGCCCCATTTATGCCTACACAGAGTTTCAAACATAGGAACAGTTCACGTGAAAAATTTAGGATAAACCTTTTCTTTAAACAACAGCAAAAACAAAAACCAAAGCCCAGAAGATCTGACAACACTGGGTCCACATTTCCTTACAGCAGCACCAGACTGGAACTGAGGCCTGTGTTAGGTGGACCATGGCTTCTTAACAGACACTGTCACTCCCTATTACAAACCCAAATCTATTAATACTTATTTTTTGTAGCTTATTTTTTGATTCAATAGTCTCAAGCACACTCTTCCCCGCAGACAGCTGCAGAGCTTATTATTAATACCTCATTTCCTTCAAGTCTCTGTTCACATGTTCCTTTATCAGAGAGGACTTCCTTGATTACCCACCCTATGAAAAGTGGCAATTTCCTTCTGCACTGTGCTTCCCACTTTCCTTTACCCTGCTTTATTTTTCTTTCTTTTACTATCACCTGATATACATGTATTTTTTTCTCCCCCAACTAGAATGGAAGCTCCATGAGAGCAGGGACCTTTCTCACCTCTTAGTCACTGCTGTTTCTGCAGTCCCTGGAACAGTGTCTGACATGTAGTAGAGGCTGGATAGATATTTTATGCATGAATAATAATAATAATAACAATACTAGCCAATACTTATTGAAGGATAACTATGTACCAAGCATTGTTCTAAGCACTTTACCTTGTTAATCCATTTGATCCTCACTGCAGTCCTGCGTGGTCAATAGCATTGTTCACATCATTTTACAATGAGGAAACTAACATTTATATTCCACTCTAAACAACAGGTACATTTGAAGCATTGTATATGGATCAAATTTATTAAACAGAGTCTTTAAATGTGCTAGAGAATCTTAATACCTAAAAGGAAACTTTCAACTAACCATTTTATCATGATGATGTTCTACTGATAATGTATTTTGTTTAGCTACTCCTTACGGTTGTTTTGCTTACAGTACCGTTCACCATCTCTCAAAAGTGCTGATGAGGGAGTTGTAGGGGGAGGGAACTTAACTGAGAAATGATTTTAGAACCCAAATCATCTGTCCTGTCCATCAGTCACAGGAAATACTGATTTATCACTTTGTTAATGGTCCTGTTTGAGATGATGCTGGTGTCATGGTCCCTCGTTAGAACTCCTTCATTTGTTTCCTACTGTATAGAGCCCAACCCGTTACGATTATACAGTGGAAGTGAGAAAATAGATTCAAGGGATTATATCTGATAGAGTGCCTGAAGAACTATGGATGGAGGTTCATGACATTGTACAGGAGGCAGTGATCAAAACCATCCCCAAGAAAAAGAAATGCAAAAAGGCAAAATGGTTATCTGAGGAGGCCTTAACAATTATCTGAGAAAAGAAAAGAAGCAAAAGGCAAAGAAGAAAAGAAAATATATATCCATCTGAGTGCAGAGTTCCAAAGATTAGCAAGCCTAAAAGATAAGGAAGCCTTCCTAAGAGATCAATGCAAAAAAATAGAGGAAAAACAATAGACTGGGAAGCACTAGAGATCTATTCCAGAAAATCAGAGATACCAAGGGAACATTTCATGCAAAGATGGGCACAATAAAGAATAGAAACAGTATGGACCTAACAGAAGCAGAAGATATTAAGAAGAGGTGGCAAGAATACACAGAAAAACTATATAAAAAAGATCTTCATGATCCAGATAACCATGATGGTGTGATCACTCACCTAGAACCAAACATCCTGGAATGTGAAGTCAAGTGGGCCTTAGGAAGCATCATTACAAATAAAGCTAGTGGAGGTGATGGAATTCCAGTTGAACTATTTCAAATCCTGAAAGATGATGCTGTTAAAGTGCTGCACTCAATATGCCAGCAAATTTGGAAAACTCAGCAGAGGCCACAGGACTGGAAAAGGTCAGTTTTCATTCCAATCCCAAAGAAGGGCAATGCCAAAGAATGTTTAAACTACCGTACAATTGCACTTATCTCACATGCTAGCAAAGTAATGCTCAAAATTCTCCAAGCCAGGCTTCAATAATACGTGAACCGTGAACTTCCAGACATTCAAGCTGGATTTAGAAAAGACAGAGGAACCAGAGATCAAATTGCCAACATCCATTGGATCATGGGGAAAGCGAGAGAGTTCCAGAAAAACATCTGCTTCATTGATTACACCAAGCCTTTGACAGTGTAGGTCACAACAAACTGAGGAAAATTCTGAAAGAGATGGGAATACCAGCCCACCTTACCTGCCTCCTGAGAAATCTGTATGCAGGTCAAGAAGCAACAGTTAGAACTGGACACGGAACAACAGACTGGTTCCAAATCAGGAAAGGAGTATGTCAAGGCTGTATATTGTCACCCTGCTTATTTAACTTATATGCAGACGCACTCCAGTATTCTTGACTGGAGAATCCCAGGGACGGGGGAGCCTGGTGGGCTGCCGTCTATGGGGTCGCACAGAGCTGGACGCGACTGAAGCAACTTAGCAGCAGCAGCAGCAGCAGAGTGCATGCTGTTGCTCAGTCATGTCTGACTCTTTGAAACCCCATGGATTGTAGCCCACCAGGCTTCTCTGTCCATAGGATATCCTGGCAAGAATACTGGAGTAGTTTGTCCTTTCCTACTTCAGGGAATCTTCCTGACCAAGGGATTGAACCCTGGGTCTATATGCAGAGTACATCATACAGAATGCCAGGCTGGATGAAGCACAAGCTGGAATCAAGATTGCTGGGAGAAATATCAATAACCCCAGATACGCAGATGACACCATCCTTATGGCAGAAAGTGAAGAGGAACTAAAGAGCCTCTTAATGAAAGTGAAAGAGGAAAAGTGAAAAAGCTGGCTTAAAAGTCAACATCCAAAAAACTAAGATCATGGCATCTGGTCCCATCACTTCATGGCAAATAGACAGGGAAACAGTGGAAACAGTGACAGGCTTTCTTTTCTTGGGCTTCAAAATCACTGTAGATGGTGACTGCAACCACTCAATTAAAAGACACTTGCTCCTTGGAAGAAAAGCTATGACCAACCTAGACAGCCTGTTAAAAAGCAGAGACATTACTTTGCTGACAAAGTGCATTTGGTCAAAGCTATGGTTTTTCCATTAGTCATATATGGATGTGAGAGTTGGACCATAAACAAAACTGAGTGCCAAAAAAGTGATGCTTTTGAACTGTGGTGTTGGAGAAGACTCTTGAGAGTCCTTTGGACTGCAAGGAGATCAAACCAATCCATCCTAAAGGAAATCAGTCCTGAATATTCATTGGAAAGACTGGTGCTGAAGCTAAAGCTCTAATACTTTAGCCACCTGATGCAAAGAACTGACTCATTGGAAAAGACCCTGATGCTGGGAAAAATTGAAGGCAGGAAGAGAAGGGGACGACAAAGGATGAGATGGTTGGATGGCATCACTGACTTGATGGACATGAGTTTGAGCAAGTTCCAGGAGTTGGTGTTGGACAGGGAAACCTGGTGTGCTGCAGTCCATGGGGTCGCAAAGAGTTGAACACGCCTGAACTGAACTGAACTGAGAGCCCAACCCCATGTGCCTTGTTCATGAGGAACCAATTTCATAGAACATTAATAGTATTGTAAAGTCTTTACCAACTCAGCAAAAACATATTTCCCTGCTCCAGGAACAAAAATGAAACCACTATGCCTCAGAAATGCTAAGTTAACATTTCCATTTACCAAGACGTTCTGATTAGCCTTTCTTAGCAAAGTGGACAGGGCTTCTCATATTTTTGCCTCTCACACTCTGCAGCTGCTACCCAAGGATCAAAAGCGAAGCATTTAACTATAAAACACTGTCAAATAGTCTAGAGGCACATTCATTAGTTTAACTATTTTTTCTTGGCACAGACTTAAAATTGAACCAGTCCTTCCTAGGTGTCCCTAACTTCATTTTTCTCTTGGCACTATCTCTAGAAATCTTGTTTATACTCCATTTTTCCCTCTGGGCTATTGTCTAAGACTATAAGCTGTTTCCTAGCACAGTGCTGCTCAAACTCTGAGACCCCGTGGATCAATGAAAGAGATTTGAAAAAAAAAAAGTCTTAGGAAACAGTGTGAGGAAAAAAAAGAAAAGGAACCAGTATGGGGTTCTATACACTATATTTTACCAATTAAGGATACTAACTTATTGACTTATTTTCTTTTGCTCACTGTTATATCTTCAACATCTAGTGTATATTTTTTATTTTTCCAAACTTTAAACTTTTTATTTTGCACTGGGGTATAACTTATTAACAATGTTGTGCTAGTTCCAGGTGAACAGCAAAGGGACTCAGCCATACATATAGAAATATGGAACACTTCATGAATTTGCATGTCATCCTTGCATAGGGGCCATGCTAATCTTCTCTGTACTGTTCCAGTTTTAGTATATGTGCTGCCAAAGTGAGTAAGGGCTATTTTTTAAATGGCTAATTTTTATAGGCATCACTTGAGAAAAAAGGGCATTTTCACATCAAGAAAGTAGGAGGAAAATAATCTCAGAATAAATAACAGTCTTCTACACTGAATAAGTTTAGCTTTATGAAAAGCTCATTACATTATCATTAGCTTTCTCATTTCTTGGGGGACTGGTGAAAATTCCAGCTTTCACCTCTAGACTCTGAGTTGAAAACTTCAAGGATCTCTTCCTGATGGCTCTTTCTGGGTTCTGGTTCTTTTCTGCCCTTGATGACATCCCTGACGGGGGCCCTTGTATATACACAGCTGTGGATTCCTGATGTCCTTAGGCCACCTGGCCCAGCTGTAGGTCTTTTCTTCCTTAAGCTTTGTTCTCATGTTGCTCTTTTCAGAACTTCATTCAGCAAGTCATAAAACACACCTGCACGTCAGAAGCCAACCATCCATTTATCTTGGGATTTCCACAGTGCCTTTCCTTTAACATTCAATTATGCTCATTAAATCTTCACATTTAACTTTTGAACACAAAGGTTGGCTCCATTAATAAAATGGAGATGACATTACTAGGGAGAATTTTGAAAATGAATGAGAGAAATTAATTCAACAAACATTTATTTAGCAAGCACTGGATTATAAAGATTAATAATAAAATGTTCTTTGTCCTATAAGCAGTCACAGATTTATTGGAGAGGCAGTGTATAAGCTGAGAGTTGGTTCTCTTAACCTGTAGTCGATGAAATGTATGTACTTGGGGAAAGTGTGAAAGCAAAAGCATTAGTCCCTCCGGGATTCTCCAGGGAAGAATACTGAAGTGGGTAGCCATTCCCTTCTCCAAGGGATCTTCCCAACCAGGGATCAAACCTGGGTATCCCGCATTGCAGGCATATTCTTTACCATCTGAGCCACCAGGGAAACCCCATACTTGGGAAAGAGAGTGCATAATGAGATTGTAGCCAAAAATGTGATTGTATGTGCATTTTTCTGAGAAGTTTCATTACTCTCATTAGATTTTCAACTGAGTCCAAGACTTTCAAAAGAAAAATGCTGATATAAACAGATAACTTTAATACACTAAAATAGGTTACCATAAGGAACTGTGACCAATATTATGGGTGGACAAAGAAAAGAGCACCTTTGTTCTGCTCAAGGGAAAAAATATGGCTTCATTGATCAGGGTTTCGAAGGACAAATAGAAGTTGGGGAGGGGAGATGGCAAGGACATTGGAGGCAGAAAGAACAGCATGTGCAAAGTCATGGCTTCCAGGAAAAAGTGTGTGTTTCAGAAAAATGCAACACAGCTGGAGCATGGAGTGCATGGTGAGAAATATACGTGGCTAGGGAGTCACAAGCTTTGTAAACTGTGTGGATTACAGAGAACCAGCAGAAATCTTTATTTGACACTGTCAGTTGTGTGATGTATATAAACATTTATCAAAGGATAAATGTTCCATTCCTGCCTTACTAAGGGGGTGACTTGGGCAATGAAGTCTGCTGTTCCTGAAGTCTGGAAGCATTTGAGAAAAAGAGCAAGAGTGCTAGGGCCCAGCCCAGCCCCATAGTAAAATTCTGGAGATTACATGTAAAATCTGTCCTAACCAGGGATTGAACCGTGCCCCCTGAGGTGGAAGGCTGAGTCTTAGCCACTGGACCTCCAGGGAAGTCCCCTCCTTGCCTGCTTCTTTTCTTTCTCTTATCCACACTGACCCCTTCATACATCCGGAAGAATTTCTTTGGTTTTTACCTTCCAGAGGTCTAAAATGGTTGAACTAGAAGGAACTTTGGAAGTTATTCTGGCCCCACATCCCTATTTTACAGTCTTGGAAATAGACTCAGTGAGGAGATGATTTCCTCTCCTTGTCTCTCCCCTTCCATCTCTAGTTTGGTGCTGGGCCTGTGGCTCTCCTCTTGCTCTTCTGGGAAAATTTCAGGGGCTCTTTTGGCTTCCACTAACATCCCCATACCAGAGATTCCAAGATTTGTATTCCTAGTTTGATTTTACTCTCTAAGCCCCAAACCTTTTAATTGTCTACAGAACATTCCTATCTGATATTTTAGATTCTCCTGAAACACAGCATGTCCAAAGGTGAATTAATGATCTTTCCCCATCTCTAGTATTACCTCCTTTAGAAAATGGCACCTGCCCTCAATGCAGGGGGCCCAGGTCGGGGAACTAGATCCACATGCTGCAACTAAGAGTTGGAATGCTACAATGAAGACTGAAGATCCTGTGTCCTGCAACTATGACTCAGCGCAGCCACATAAATAAATATAGATATTAAAAATAAATAAACATAGTTAAAGAAAATGGCACCAGATCCACCGAATCACTCAAATTAAATGAGATATTATGTTTATATCTCCTCCTTTAATGCCCTCCCCAAATCCAATCAATCACTGAGACCTCTCATTTTACCACCTAATATGTCCATTTGTCCTTTTCTGTTTATATGTATATATGTATATATATATATATATTTCCCACCCACCCCCCAGGCCGCACAGTTCGTGGGATCTTAGTTCCCCCACCAGAGACTGAATCCAGACCCTTGACAGTGAGAGCGAGGAGTCCTAACCATTGGGCCGCCAAGGTATTCCCCATCATCACTGTATTAGACCACTATCTTTTGCTTGGACTTGCTGCAATATTCTTCTAACTCCTAATGTACTGATCTCTCCCTGAATCTCCTTTCCACACTGCAATCACAGTGAACTTCTTAAAACATACACCTGAGAATACTACGCTTCTATTAACCCTTTGCTAGACTAAAGTCTCTATTTTTCTTCTTTCTGCCCAATTCTTGAGTCTCATTTGCTTTCATCCTGTCTCTCTGTATGCACCAGTCACACTGGCCTTTTCTTCAGTTCCTCACCAGTACCAAAGCTCCTTCCCTGCCTGAGGCCTTTGCACACATTATCTCTCACATTCCTTCCCTCCTAGACTGGTCAATTTCCGGTCACCTTTCAGGTTCCAGCTGAAGCTCAGGACTTCAGAGAAAACTTCCTGGTCTTCTGACTAAGTGAGGTCCATCTATGCTTTCTCATGCACTCTACACGACTATGATTGAATAATTATTTTAATGGCTATTTGCTGTCAGTTTCCCTGACTATAGACTTCAAGGGGAAGTGAACTCTTAAGACTTTCTCTCCAGCACATTGCCTCAGTTCAGTTCAGTTCAGTTGCTCAGTCGTGTCTGACTCTTTGCGACTCCATGGACCGCAGCACGCCAGGCCTCCCTGTCCATCACCAACTCCCGGAGTTTACCCAAACTCCTGTCCATTGAGTCGGTGATGCCCTTCAACCATCTCATCCTTCGTCGTCCCCTTCTCCTCCTGCCCTCAATCTTTCCCAGCATTAAGGTCTTTTCAAATGAGTCAGCTCTTCACATGAGGTGGCCAAAGTATTGGAGTTTCAGCTTCAACATCAGTCCTTCCAGTGAACACCAGGACTGATCTCCTTTAGGATGGACTGGTTGGATCTCCTTGCAGTCCAAGGGACTCTCAAGAGTCTTATCCAACACCACAGTTCAAAAGCACCAATTCTTCGGCGCTCAGCTTTCTTTATAGTCCAACTCTCACATCCATCCATGACTACTGGAAAAATCATAGCCTTGACTAGACAGACCTTTGTTGACAAAGTAATGTCTCTGCTTTTTAATATGCTGTCTAGGTTGGTCATAACTTTCCTTCCAAGGAGTAAATGACTTTTAATTTCATGGCTGCAGTCACCATCTGCAGTGATTTTGGAGCCCCCCAAAATAAAGTCAGCCACTGTTTCCACTGTTTTCCCAACTATTTGCCATGAAGTGATGGGACTGAATGCCGTGATCTTAGTTTTCTGAATGTTGAGCTTTAAGCCAACTTTTTCACTCTCCTCTTTCACTTTTATCAAGAGGCTCTTTAGTTCCTCTTCACTTTCTGCCATAAGGATGGTGTCATCTGCATATCTGAGGGTACTGATATTTCTCCCAGCAATCTTGATTCCAGCTTGTGCTTCATCCAGCCCAACGTTTCTCACGATGTACACTGCGTATAAGTTAAATAAGCAGGGTGACAATATATAGCCTTCACGTACTCCTGGCCCTCAATAAATACTTGTTATGTTAGTAGAGAGACTGAATGCTCTATGCTCCTAGTGGTAGAGGTGAAACTAGAATCCAAATTCATTTCTGATACAGTATTCTTTTCTCTGCCACCCTAAGATGATATCCCACACTCCAGACTTCCTCTCCCTCTTCCCAATGATTAATTCTATGTCTTTTTTTTTGGCTGCGCTGGGGTTTTTCTTGCTACAAGCGGGCTTCCTCTACTTGTGGTGGGTGGATGCACAGGCTTTTCATTGTGGTGGCTTCTCTTATTGCAGAGCATGGGCTCTAGGGCACTCGGGCTTCAGTAGTTACAGTCTGTGGGCTCTAGTGCACAGGTTCAGTCATTGTGGCGAACAAGTTTAGTTGTCCCATGACATGTGGAATCTTCCTGCACCTCAAACCCGTGTCGTCTGCATTGGCAAGTGGATTCTTAACCACTGCACCACCAGGGAAGTCCTATATGTCTTAAATTTTTTTTTGTTTGGTTGTGCTGGGTCTTAGTTGTGGCATGTGGGATCTAGATCCCTGACTAGGGATTGAACCTGGGTCTCCTGCTGTGGTATCCAGGAGTCTTAGCCACTGAACCACCAGGGAAAGTCCCTAAAAATATATCAATATTGTGTATTCTGTTCAGGGGCCTGTTAAAGCCAATCTTGTGAACTAATTCAGGTTTAGAGACTATCCTTCCCTCCAGGATATCTGCCTTTTAACTGGGAACTCCTGTAGGGCAGAAAGTAATCCCAAAGAGACTAATCAAAATTTCAGGCACTAAGAAAATATTATTGAAAGGAGGGAATTTTCACTATCATCCCTTAATGGGATTATAGGAAAGAAGCTTAAAATGTACCAGATTTGCTTTAATGTTTTTGTTTTTTGATTTATGGAACTTTATCTTTGCAACAAACCTGTTAGGTAGATATTATTATCCCTTTCACCAAATGAAGGAATCTCTGAAAGTTTTAGTGATTTACCTAGAGTCATAAATCTGTTAAGGAGGCCTGTATTTAGTCATTCCCCCTCCCAGGTTATGACTCCTGGTCCAATCCTATTTTTACATGTCTAAAAGGGTAGGCTAGGCAACTTCTTACAGTTTACACATAAATCTGGGTCATGGAGTTAACTGACTAAGCTATCTTTCTTTTTTTTTTTTTTAAAAAAAAAAGGCTTACCAGGTTACTTTTCTTCCTTTGGTGGGATCTAGGTTACTTTTCTTCCTTTGGTGGGATCTATGCTCTGAACCTGGATTCTGCCATAAATGTATCATATTTGGTACCTCACCTTATTCATTCCAACCATAAATGTGATTATAGGCAGGAAAAAAGTACTTTGAGCACTTTTAGCAAAATTATGATGCAATATCCAAGATATGTTATCACTTATTTTACTACCAAGTCTACCAAAGCTTCCTGTATCCAGGGAGTGGGTGGTATCAGGGTGACCCTTGAGAGTGCATTATTCATCTGTTTACTACTATTTGCAAAAACAAAAGCTATTAGGTGATGGGCTGTCCCATATCAAATATCCTTGCAGGAGTCAGGTTTGCCTCTGATGAAAAATGCTTCTGCCCACCCTTTGTGTGTATATGTGTGTGCTCAGTCGCCAAGTCCTGTCTGACTCTTTACAACCCCATGGACTATAAATCCACCAGGCTCCTCTGTCCATGGGATTCTCTAGGAAAGAATACTGGAGTGGGTTGCCATTTCCTCCTCTAGGGAATCTTCCCAATCCAAGGACAGAACCTGCGTCTCCTGTGTCTCCAGCTTTGGTAGGCAGGTTCTTTATTACGAGTGCCACCCCCATCCTTTAGACCTCCTCAATACATATGATTTCTCTTGGGGTTGGAGGTACACTATTATGCTCCTCTCAATGTCAGACAAACTCAATAGCTTTGTGACCCTGGGCACATGCGTTAATCTCTCTGTTTGTAAAATGTCAGTTGTAAAATGGATTGACTGACAGCTATTTTGATGCTGAAAGCCTTTAATATGTTTGAAAGCACCTAACAACAAAGCATAGTCTACAGCAGGTATTTAAAGAGCATTAATTTCCTCCCTTCTCCAGGTAAGGGCTCATTGAAAGAACAGTAAAATTTTGTGTAGATGTGTGAAGTGTGTTTTTCTTGGAAAGAAAATCCACAGTTTAACAGATTATCATGGGGGCCAGCAATGTCCCTGAAAAAGAATTGTAGATTCTCCTGCCTGCAACCGCCAAAGGGTAAATCTCTTTCTCAGGGGATCAGATTTTTTTGGGATATTTTTGTTCTCTGGGTACTCTGTCTTGTAGCCTGATAACAGAAGAGGATAACCAGGTGAGGGGCTTTCTTTCTCAGGGCAGGGTCCCTTTGAACTTTCCCTGAGGGCTCTGTGACTCGCTTTTGCGTTCCCTCCCATACGAGGGGTAGTGTGCCATCTGCAACTGGGAAGCTGGTTTAAGGTCGCTCAGCCTTCGAGGGTCGCTTCCTCACTGAAAAAACAACTTTCGTGGGTTTCCTCAAGCTAAAGGGACTCTCTTCAGCTCCAGCTGTTAGTCAAAACCTCGTGGTGCAACCCTAGCCACCAATCCCACCCTCCTAGGCCCCAATCCCGAGGCGGTGGGGGCGGGGAGGCCGCGCGCGCCGCTTCCGCTCCTCCACACCACCAGAGGGCGCTGCGGTCCCGCCTCTGCCTTCCCGGGGTGCTTCGCGCCGGGCCCCTTCCGCGTGGGTGAGTGAATGTGAGAGTCAGCGTCGCGCCGCGCGCGCCGACCGCCTCCGCCGCCCGGCGCTCTTATTTCGGCTGCGAGGGGCGAGCGCGCGCGTAAAGGCATAGAGACGGGCGTTGAGCTCTCGGGCTAGAGCGTCGCCGAGTCGGAGCCGGAGCCTGAGCCGCGCGCTGTGTCTCCGCTGCGTCCGCCGAGGCCCCCGAGTGTCAGGGACAAAAGCCGCCACCGCGCCGCCTGCTCTCGTCGCCGGGGTTCATCCGCTGCCGCCGCCGCCCTGAGGAGAGTCTGCCACCGTCTTCACCCGTGAGGATCCGAGAGCCATGTCGGCCAGCAGCCTCTTGGAGCAGGTACAGGCCCGGCCCGCATGCCTCGGCCATTGTGTGAGGCGAGAGGGAGCCTGACTAGGCCCGGACCTGCCGCCCCCAGTCGGGCCAAGGCGAGGCGGCGCCTCTCGCGGGCCAGGTTTCGAGCCTCTCGCCGGCCGCGCCCAGCGCCTCGCCCTCGGCCCGTTCTCCCCGCTCTTCCCCGGGCCTCGGAGCCCGCCGGCCGCGCCGCGTCCCTTCCTCTCAGCGGGCCTCGTTTTTCTCTTGTTTCCTTCCCCTTCCTTGAAGCCCTGGCCCCCTCGCGTTGTTTGTGGCGCGGCCCCGGCTCCTCTCCGCGGCGCCCTCCGGCCTCGCACTTCCCCCGTCTCCCATCTTCAGCCTCCCCCTCCACCCCCGTCCCTGACGCCGCTCCTCAGGCCTGCGCCTTTATTCCCTTCTCGGGCCCGGCTTTAATTTGTCTTTCCTTTTCCGTTTCTTTCTCGGACGCCTTGCCGCTCGGCGACGTTTCCTTCGCCTGCAGAGACCAAAAGGTCAAGGAAACAAAGGTGAGCCCGGCTCCGCCGGTGGCCCGGGGCGGGCGGGGGGCACCCCGAGTGGGGGGCGGGGTCTCCGGGAAGCGCCCCGGGGAGAGGACCTTTCGGAAGCCGCTTAGTTTGCAGGTGCCTCACACACTTATGTGTTTGACCCTTTCGGTGTGTTCCTGCAGCTGACGAACAGCGTTTTAGTGAACAAGGAGTAATTCATTACAAGTGGGGGGTGGAATCGGTTTTGAAATGTTCCAGGTCCTTAGTTTCCTGTAGGTCTTAGAAGGCCTTTGTTTTTCATCCTCGTGGATCACACTCTGGAAGTACTCACATGTGGTGGGGGAGGGGGAGCGGGAGGGAATTGAAATCTACAGGAGCCAATAAAATGACCTTTTTAGATCAACTCTTTCTGGGTGGAGGGAGACATTTTCACTGACGAATTGTTGCTCAGCATTCACTCTCATCTTTACCGTTTTGAAATACAAACTTAACTTGCTGTGTTAGGAGGTATTTGATTAATTTGGGAGGTAGATTGTACGATTGAGACACTCCTAATTGGAATTTTTTTCCTCTAGTACAAAATGGATCTGTACATCAAAAGGATGGATTAAACGATGATGATTTTGAACCATACTTGAGTCCACAGGCAAGGCCCGTGAGTAGTTAACCATTTACATGCTTGATCATAGGATGTAGTATACGTTTATTCTTTGCTCTATCAATAAATATAATTTTCACTGGATGACTTTCTTAATACCAGTCAACATGTTATAAAAAAAAAAAGTTGCTACAGATGTTGTAGGCTGTTAAGATTCTCATCTCTATTGTCAGCAAACAATTCTCTGAGGCTAGTACTGATAACATTTTATAGTGTACTAACCGCAACACTTGTTTGAGTAGTTCTTCCTCCTTACAAAGAATATAACAGTGCGAAACTTAAGAGTACTTTTCTGTGTTAAATATTTTCACCCCCAAAACATTTTTCACATTGGCTTCTTTGGGGAGCTATAGAATTTACAAAACGGATTTAAAGTAATATAAGGTACTGTTTAGCACAAAGATAGAGCAAGAATAATGGAATTCAGTTTTTACAATGTAATCTATCTTATAATGTGAAGATGAGTTGCATATAGGTTTATGTACGAACATGACCTGTGCCCACAAAAGTTTTAACTTGGTAGTTCTTTGTATCAGTATTTTGAATCCCAAAGACACAGCCACAAAGTTGTAGCTAATAAATATAACTCCCCAGACTAATTAGCCAAAAGGAAAATTGACGGTAACTCATTCACAATATCCTAGAAGATAGAGAAGCTTATGGAACACTTACGTAAATTCTGAACAGATGCTCTGTGATATGTATAATAGTCTTGAATAACTTGACATATTAGTGAGAGTGCATGTTTGGACCTAATTCTTAGGTAAAACTCTTTGATTCCTTATGTAAAAGTTTCTGCATTGAAAGTGTAGAAACCACTTAAGCAAGTGATTGGGAAAAAGTTTTTACAGAAGACAACCAAAAAAAAAAAAAAAGACAACCAGTTAATCAGGAAAAGTAGGGAAGGAAGTAGAGAAATGAACTATCACTGGGTTCCTGCTATTGAAGTAGTTTGCTTACATAATCATAACAGGGAGAGTGGGAGCATTTGGAAACATAATTCTAGGCAGTTCTTGTGAAACATTGTGTAATTCAGAGTTTTGAGCTCAGGGGCATGTGGGAGCCTGCCAGATCAGGTGTAGGCATTCAGCTGTTATAATAGCATAACCTGTGATGATGAGTGCATTTGTTTTATTAAAAAGTAAACTAAAACTTAAATGTCTTGAAAAATTTGGGGGAGGGTATATGAATTTTGGTTGAGAAGACATAATTTGAGAATCTTTGTAGTTTGTCAAGAGTGTTTCATCTATTAACCAATTTTTATCATATTATTTGGAATAATTCTTCAGGCTTAATCTGTTAAGTGTGGACTGAATTTCTTACTTGTAATGAATTTGGGGCTGTTAAAATTAAAACACTATCTTTGAGACGTAGATTTCTCGTAAACTTGAGGGTATATGTCACTTAGTTTTTTAAAAGAAAGTTTTAAATTGGTAGAGAAAAGCACCATTATTTAATCAAAACTGCATTAGTTGAAAAATTTAATATTCAGGAGATGAGTGGCCAGGGAGAAGTACTCTTGGCTTTGATAATACAAACTAATACAGACGTAGCATGTTAATAGTTATGATCATCCAAGTCTCTTAAGAACAGCATTCCCTATTGACTAGTTAGTGGATTCTTAGATACCAGAGCTCTTTTGAAGTTAGGGTAAAGCAGTCTGTTTTTGAGTTGAGCTGACTCTGCATGTATAGAAACCAATTGTATGTATCTGTTACTTTGATTTAAGGGACTACTTTGTGAGTTACAGGGTTTGTTAAAAAGTTGAAATACTGTCAGCATAGATGAAAGAATGTTTTTACAATGTAATCTGTTTTCTAATGTGAAGACTAGTTGGGTAAAACTTTCTCTGGTTGCTATTCTCAAGGATGATTTCTATTTTAAAGCTATGGACTGTACCATGCCTTTAGAAATTAATTCTTGTTTTTAATGGAAAAGTTAATTGTACATTTTAGCTACAGCCTTTACTTTTACAGATGAAACAGAACAAGTAGCAATACTTGTTTAGTTTTGAATCCTCTGGAAGCCACTATGCACTTTCTTTCCAGGTTATAATTATTTTTTTTGTCATTTTTTTAAATTTCAGGTTATAATTAAATAGTGGCGTCTACTGATGTTCACAGATGGTCTGCCAGAAAGCTATATTATAAACTAGATGTATTGAACTTTTCTTTTTGGTTTATGGTTGGGTAATGGCTACACAGATTTGGGGGATAGAAATTGAAATTTCCAGTTCTTTTTGTTGTTTTATTTATTATACAATGCAGTTTTAATAGGAAACTCTTTTGAATACTCTTCTGCCAGTATTCCCATTCCTTCAGTGTCCAGAGATAGTGGTTTTAAAAAGGCATCCTCAGAGAGAGGGCTTCCTGGGTAACTCAGATGTTAAAGAATTCGCCTGCAAAGCGGGAGACCCTGGTTCCATTCCTGGGTCTGGAAGATCCCCTGGAGAAGGGATAGGCTACCCACTCCAGTATTCTTGGGCTTCCCTTATGGCTCAGCTGGTAAAGAATCCACCTGCATTGTGGGAGACCTGGGTTCTCCCTGGGTTGGGAAGATACCCTGGAGGAGGGTATGGCACCCACTCCAGTGTTCTTGCTTGGAGAATCCCATGGACAGACAAGCCTGGTGGGTTACAGTCCATGGGGCCTCAAAGAGTCAGACACGACTGAGTGGCTAAGCACACATTGTTTCTCACAGAACAGGCCTTACACTTGGTGAGATGATGGGTTTTCCTTTTTCTGAATTGAAGCACTAAAAGCTAAGGCCGGTGTTCACTGTATGTCAGTTTAGTTTTAAATGTTTAAACACTTCAATGATTAAACCAAAATATCTTAGTCTATAAAAATACCAGCAAGTTTATGGGAAGAGACCATCTGAAAAAAAAAACCACTCATTTTTTTATGGTAATGGCTGAAATGTTTGTACTGTATGAATAATTGGGAGAGGAAATGTCCTGGTTGTTTTATTTATTTTTGTGTTTAGTTTTAATTTGCCTTTTTTTTTTTTTCCCTTCCACAGAATAATGCATATACTGCCATGTCAGATTCCTACTTACCCAGTTACTACAGTCCCTCCATTGGCTTCTCCTATTCTTTGGGTGAAGCTGCTTGGTCTACCGGGGGTGACACAGCCATGCCCTATCTAACTTCTTATGGACAGCTGAGCAACGGAGAGCCTCACTTTCTACCAGATGCAATGTTTGGACAACCAGGAGCCCTGGGTAGCACTCCATTTCTTGGTCAGCATGGTTTTAATTTCTTTCCCAGTGGTATTGACTTCTCAGCTTGGGGAAATAACAGTTCTCAGGGACAGTCTACTCAGAGCTCTGGATATAGTAGCAATTATGCTTATGCACCTAGCTCCTTAGGTGGAGCCATGATTGATGGACAGTCAGCTTTTGCCAGTGAGACTCTCAATAAGGCTCCTGGCATGAATACTATAGACCAAGGGATGGCAGCACTGAAGTTGGGTAGCACAGAAGTTGCAAGCAATGTTCCAAAAGTTGTAGGCTCTGCTGTTGGTAGTGGGTCCATTACTAGTAACATCGTGGCTTCCAGTAGTTTGCCTGCAGCTACCATTGCTCCTCCAAAACCAGCATCTTGGGCTGATATTGCTAGCAAGCCTGCGAAACAGCAACCCAAGTTGAAGACCAAGAATGGCATTGCAGGGTCAAGTCTTCCGCCACCCCCGATAAAACATAACATGGATATTGGAACTTGGGATAACAAGGGTCCTGTGGCAAAAGCCCCCTCGCAGGCTTTGGTTCAGAATATAGGTCAACAGCCAACCCAAGGGTCTCCGCAGCCTGTAGGTCAGCAGGCTAACAATAGCCCGCCAGTGGCTCAGGCATCTGTAGGGCAACAGACGCAGCCATTGCCTCCACCTCCACCACAGCCTGCTCAGCTCTCAGTGCAGCAGCAGGCAGCTCAGCCAACCCGCTGGGTAGCACCTCGGAACCGTGGCAGTGGGTTCGGTCATAATGGGGTGGATGGTAATGGAGTAGGACAGACTCAGGCTGGATCTGGATCTACTCCTTCAGAACCTCATCCGGTCTTGGAGAAGCTGCGGTCCATTAATAACTATAACCCCAAGGATTTTGACTGGAATCTGAAACATGGCCGGGTTTTCATCATTAAGAGCTACTCCGAGGACGATATTCACCGTTCCATTAAGTATAATATCTGGTGCAGCACAGAGCATGGTAACAAGAGACTGGATGCTGCTTATCGCTCCATGAACGGGAAAGGCCCCGTTTACTTACTTTTCAGTGTCAACGGCAGTGGACACTTCTGTGGCGTCGCAGAAATGAAATCTGCTGTGGACTACAACACATGTGCAGGTGTGTGGTCCCAGGACAAATGGAAGGGTCGTTTTGATGTCAGGTGGATTTTTGTGAAGGACGTTCCCAATAGCCAACTGCGACACATTCGCCTAGAGAACAACGAGAATAAACCAGTGACCAACTCCAGGGACACTCAGGAAGTGCCTCTGGAAAAAGCTAAGCAGGTGTTGAAAATCATAGCCAGCTACAAGCACACCACTTCCATTTTTGATGACTTCTCACACTATGAGAAACGCCAAGAGGAAGAAGAGAGTGTTAAAAAGGTAACCAGCTTACCCTTCTTAAAACTTTTAAGGGAAGGAGAAGGAACTAGAGAGAACAGGAGAGGTATAATACTGAACCATTAATAAAAGCTTTGTAAATAACACAAGTATCATTTAACAGTTCAAGTCTTTATGGGAGGATAATTGGTCTTATTATTTGAACCTTAGTGTAAGAGTGTGGGAACATTAATAGGGGACAGAAATGTGGGCTTAAGTTAAAGGAAAGCAGAAACCATAGAGAAACTGACTTTATGTGATGCAGGAATAGGTGATGAATGAGTCTGAAAAGTACACAAAGGGAGTAATTGAAAGAAACAGAACTGAAAGTAGGAAAAGATTAAGGCTGTAATGTGGCAGAGAAAAAGGTAAAAATTCTGTTGCAAGTTTTGGCCTAGCTGGGTACTTGGTTATTTTCAAGAATCACCGAGCCCTGACATTTCTGCCTGCCTGCTGACAACTGGCAGTGTTAAGGAGGTTGTTTTTCAGAACTTTCTTCCTTGCTCCTATCTTTTGTAGTGTTCTGCTTAATCATTTTTTTTTCAAGATCTTTTTCCCATTAGAAAAGTTTATGTTTATTATATAAAACTTGAAAAACAGATGGTCAGAAAAAGCTGGCCTCTAGCTCTTAACATTTTGCTGTATTCCTAAAGATCCACTTTCTCGTTTCCTCTGTAACAGGTGGTTATCTTGGACAGAGTGGTGGGGAATAGTTCTATACTGAAAGGTTGAATTTATTTGAAAGAATTGGTCTGGTGCGTTGAGTGTGTAAGGACCATAAGCGAATGATAAAATACTGGTCAGGGCAGATCATGTATTATCCAGAACTTAAACACATTTAAATCTAGAAAGTAGGTGAAAAAATAATGGCGAGGGGAAAATATTTTAAAAAAATATTCATTAATGATAGAATCCTGAGTTGTTAATTTCAAATGTAAAATAAACAAAACGTAACAGACTTATGTAAATATATTCTCCTTGAATTGGTCATTAATTCATAGGGATCTTCTGTAATTGATCTAGGACCTGAGGCACTTGTTTTGTCTCTGTGAAGGAGGACTGCTCAGAGGAATAACTTTGCTCAGGTAGATTCTCTACCTTCATAACACAGAATCAGAGGTCTGTAGTTGCCTAAAATAGGATGGTTGACTTTTATCTTCGGTATGAACAGACAAATAAGAAATAGAGATATACTTGTCAGGGATGCTGAAAGTATTGGGGAGATAGAGCCAGATTACTGGAAAGTTGGCTGTCAGAAAAAACTTGCTCCTTTCCTAGAGTTTTAACAATTTAACTTAAAATTCTCCATAATCTTGTAGAAAAAAGGTAGTTGATTATTTTTGCCAAACTTGTGAAAGGCTCTAAGTATGTCTGCACAGGCTTCTGTTTCTGGAGGAACACGAGGAGACTGTGGCATTTTGGGCATCATGTAATGGCAGAGCAGATTATTAATGTGTGTGAGGGGCATCCAGGTGCTTGGTTTAATCACTTGGAACATGCATACTATCTGTTATGTATTAAGAACCTACTTGCTTTCATCTGCAAAGTTCTGTTCTACATCTTGTGGTTTTAAAAGAAGGCAAAGACAGGACAGTTTTTTGGAATGTATAGCGTAATTGTTAAGATCATTCTGTGTATGTTAGAACTACTGGGGAAGCTGTTTAAAAATGAAGTAGCAAGTTTGAGGATTGTTAACTTATGTTCAGTCTTTATCAAGTATTAAATTCACTTGAGTGGTTCAGTGAATGATAAAACTTCATAAGAAGGTGTAAGATAACATAGACCAGCTTTGTATTTTCAGAGTGAGTGTAGTAGTCAAGCTAGGGTCTTTGTTAAGGTAACTGATGGATCTTCCATAAAGACTTTTGATGAATGAGTATATTAATTGTTCTCAGGTGAACTAATCACCAAAAATAAAAATAAAAGCTATTATACTTGTGTCAGATTACTTTTTAGTTTACTTCCTGTAAGAAAAACTTGCTGAGGTTTCAGGAAGGTCCCTCTGGTTGTTTCCAAACCCAGTTACCCTTTCAGTCAGTATTGCCTTACTCCTGTGTTGCCCACTGTTATTCTTTAACATGCTTACATAACTGACTGTAAACTGTTCTTTTTAGTCTTTATTAGGCTTCCAAGACAAAACGAGTTTCATGAGAATGGGACTGATAGCTCATTGAAGCAGTAAACTCCCTTAAGTGGGGTGTTTGTGTGTCTGCCTTGGTATTATTTACAAGATTGCAAAAGATCTTTTGACCAAATGGTAACTCAGTCAGTAGGGAAATACTTAATACTTCATTCTGAAAATGATGTCACAGCTGTTCTAAAGTTTTGTGATTGGGCATGTTTCTTGGCAGAACACAGTGAAGCAGAACTTCAGCCATTTTTGCCTTGTTTTGTTACATGATCTAATTCAATATTATAAAACCTTTTCAAGATCTATCTGGCTTGAATATCTTAGCTGTCTGGCTTGACAGTTCCAGCAAATTTTAGTGACTTTGATATGTGGTTTACTTTGTTGTATACCTCGGATACTGTTTTGTAAACTCTTTCTGCATTTGTTTAGAACTTGCCCCTAATTGTTAGATATTTCTTCTGTGACATCACTTTTAAAGGCTTCATGGTATTCTATCAAAGATTTATTGTAATTCACCAGTCCCTGTTGAGTATGTCGTCTTCTTTATACTTTTTTCCCGGCTGAAATAACACTGTTGTAAACTTCCTAAGGGGCTTCCCTGATAGCTCAGTTGGTAAAGAATCCTCCTGTCAATGCAGGAGACATGGGTTTGGTCTCTGGGTCGGAAAGATTGCCTTGTAGAAGGGAATGACAGCTCACTCCAGTGTTCTTGCCTAGGAAATCCCATGGACAGAAGAGCCTGGTGGGCTACAGTCCGTAGGGTCACAAAGAGTCGGACATGACTTAGCGACTAAACAATAACAACAAATATGGTAGTCTAGTAGAGGGGACTAAGGGCTGCGTAATTTTCTTAAAGCCTAGCCCAACATTAGACTCAGTCAGATATCTGGGTAAGCGGTTTTCCAGTTGTTTAACTGGAAAGCTTGGGAATTTAGGAGAGACAGATCTAGAGAAAATGTGATTATAATGACAACAGCTTAAGGTATATATTTTAAAAAATTCCGTTACTAGTAAGTGAGAATAGTAGGATTTCTTTACCTCTGGGATTCTAATTGTCAAGCAGAGGACTTAAAAATGAAGGCTTGATTGTGTTTCGATATAATGAAAATTTATTATGGTGTGTAAGAATTGAGATGAAGCTATTTATCTTTTCTTTGAACAATTTTACAATGTGCTAGGCTCTACAGAAGAAGCAGAGGAGTCTTGTCAGGGAGCCTTACGTTAGTGACATGTAACAGTACAAAATGGAAAGTGTTTTCTCAATGTGTGCACAGGGTGCCACTTTGAAAGCTTGGAGATCGCCTAACCCGGTGGGGGGTGTGGGTTGATTGATCATAGACGAATCCTCGAAGAAGTGATCTCTGAGCTGCGCCTCAGTAGATATGTAGACGATAGCCAGAGATGTTTTGAAAAGAGTGAACATAGGTTCAGAACAGCTCAAATCTGTATAGGTAATAGCGTTGTATAGATAATTTGAAATAGGAATTCTTGTATAGTTCAAGAAGTCTACTTGGAGATTGTCAGATGTGTTTCCTGTAAGGAAGTTTGGAGATCAGATGAGGAAAAGGGAGTTGATTTGCAGTTAGTTGGATGTAGAAGGAATCTACTGAGATAGATACAAAGTTGGCTTAAAAAAACAAGTATGAAGGGTAGTGTCTAATTTGAATCAGGTTGGAGGAGGTCCCTGATGTAAACCTTCACATGAAAGGCAGTGGGAAACTTGTAAAGGTGGACCTGTACTATTACCGTATGTATACAGCTCACTTCTCAGCTCCCTTCTTTCCGCAGTGTGTTTTAGACATTTTATTTCTCATCATAGTGTTTGGCTTAGTAGAGATGATTTAGAAGGGGAATATAACTTTTTAAAAACTCTGGTAGGTTTATTGTTCATGTCAGTGACAGCACTAGAATCAAGGGATAGAGGTTATAGGGAGGAAAATTTTTGTAAATAAAAGAGGGAACTTTTCTAAAAATGGAGTCTTAGTCACAGGAAGGTTTGAAGAAGAGACCCAAAGGACTTTTATTAGATAAATTGTAAAGAAGATTCACACATGGGGTGGTTTAGAGAAATTTGAGGATTAAGAGAGGGTTCTCTCTCTCTCCAGTGGCTTAATTGTGTCCAACTGTTGTGATCCCATGGACTGGAGTCTGCCAGGCTCCTCTCCAGGCAAGAATTCTGGAGTGGGTTGCCATTTCCTTCTCCAGGAAGAGAGGGTTAGGTGGCTTGATAACATTTGAGGTTCATGGAGAGGAATTGATGATACAAAAGAGGTCTTTTTTGGAAGACCGTATTTTTGTTTGTGTTCTATAATTTCTGACTTAAATACTTACTACATATAAAATATAAAAAAGGGCTTGAGGCTAGAGGAAGATAGATGACAGAAAGGATTTGTGGATTCTCGTGGATCTTAGTATAGATTAGGTGTCTGGGTAGTTATTAATATATTTATTGTGTGTTAATGAAAAGCTTATCTAAAATGTAATAAAGACTTAGCAAAGGAACACAGAAGTGATTACCAGGTAATTGTTTCCTTTTTTTTTTTAAAAAAAAATCTAGGTTTACTGTAGTGTTGGCACAGGTAATATTTCTCGTTATAAAGAAGTTGTTTTTGTTTTTTTTTCTTTCAGCCCTCTTCCCCCCCCCCCCCACTTTAAATTGGGCACTCAGTCCCTTGTTTACAAATATTGGCTCCATTTTCAACTTCAGAAAAAAATTTAAAATATCGAAGTTTTGGTGATGCAAAAATCAGAAAGAAAAAAGCCATCACTTTAGCT
This sequence comes from Okapia johnstoni, assembly GCA_024291935.2. Classification (NCBI taxonomy): domain Eukaryota; kingdom Metazoa; phylum Chordata; class Mammalia; order Artiodactyla; family Giraffidae; genus Okapia; species Okapia johnstoni. The sequence goes on along the minus strand of JAGTYA010000024.1, from coordinate 6,479,093 downwards.
ACAAGTATTGTTTTATTAAATCTTTAAGAAACAAATGACCATGGAGTATTGTTCTTTCCATTTAATATTATCCCACTCCTGCTCTTTTAAATCGGAGAAGGCAATGGCACCCCACTCCAGTACTCTTGCCTGGAGAATCCCATGGACGGAGGAGCCTGGTAGGCTGCAGTCCATGGGGTCGCTAGGGGTCAGATACGACTGAGCGACTTTCCTTTCATGCACTGGAGAAGGAAATGGCAACTCACTCCAGTATTCTTGCCTGGAGAATCCCAGGGACAGCGGAGCCTGGTGGGCTGCAGCCGTCTATGGGGTCGCATAGAGTCGGACACGACTGAAGCAACTTAGCAGCAGCAGCTCTTTTAAATTGCTTTTTCAGAACTAGTGAGTGGGCATCCTGTTTTAATCAGAATGGCAAACTTGAATGTTTTGTAAAATTCTAAGGCATTCTCTGTCTTCTGTCTTGCAGATAAATTTATTTGTCTTTTTGCCAATAGGATTGAGGGAATTCTATTTGTATAGAATTGCTTTGTAAAGAATTCCTTGCTTTGTGGATAGATGAAATGCCTCTCTGTAGCCTTCTTAAAGGAGGACCAAAAGAGGATAGGTGACGCTGAACTTGGAACTTTTTGAAGCATGCCCTTTGTTTGTATCCATCTTTCAACAAATGTGTTTGTGTTAATTGCTGGGATAGAACAGATAAACAAGGCGCCATCTTTGTCTTAGGACCAAACAGTGTTGTTAAGCGGACAACAAAATGGATAAAATGTGAGATAAGAGCTGTAGTAGAGCGATGAAGAAATGTTTTGGTTTTCTGGAGAAGTGATAAGTTTGGGGAAATTAAGAAAGGCTTCATGGAGGAAACAGCATTTGGTCTGTGTCAAATAGAATGAGTAAGGGGATAATAAGCACTTAATGATAGCACAGTGCTTGGCGCTTGTTGCAGAAAAGTTTAGCTTTCTCATCTAGTGTATCATTTTCATATTTTAGATGAAGCAGGCTTAAAGAGGTTCTGTATAAGGGTCTCATAGGTACAAGTGGTGGAGTTGGTATTTCAGTGTCCAAGTCCAATAATGTGCTTGAGCTTGCTCATTGTTTGTTTAATTTCAAGAATTTTAGCAAGCTAGTGAAACACAATTATTAAGCAAATTATATGAACTTAAAAATTAAATACATTGTATTAATAGGTGTTTTAGATTTCTGTTTACATTTAATTACATTGTAAACTACAGTTTGTAATGTAAATGAAGGTTAAACTACATAAATTTAGAATACTGTTATTACCATTAAACCATAATATTTAAATTCATCAATCTTGAAGTTATGTCTGTATCAGTGTAATACACTGCAATTGCATGCCTTGTTAGCCCTACAGACACCATTTTTAGTTTGAGGTCAGCTGTGTTATTGACACTACAGAAATTGGTAAATGCTGTATACAAATCAGGACTTGATTTTTGTTGATTGTCTAGATTTATAAGTGGCAGAGAAAATATTAATGCAGATTTGCCGTGAGGCATTCGGGATCTTACTCCCCTGACCAAGGACTGAACCCATGTTCCCTGCGGTGAAAGTGCGGAGTCCTAACCCCTGGACCACCAGGGAACTCCCTTAATGCAGATTAAACACACTTATATTTCTGTCCTGACATATTTTGAATCACACAAAATTTGAGGAATTAGTCTTTTGCAATTTGAAAATCATTATCCAGTTTAGCAAGGAAGTTGTTCAAATTGACAAGCCAGTGAAGTCTTGATGTACATCTTCATTTCAGTTGTCTTAAGTTGGTAATGAGCACTGGCTTTGTTAGGTACTTTTATAAGCATAAAGTGAAGTCGCTCAGTCATGTCCAACTCTTTGCGACCCCATGGACTGTAGCCCACCAGGCTCCTCCGTCCATGGGATTTTCCAGGCAAGAGTGCTGGAGTGGATTGCCATTTCCTTCTCCAGGGGATCTTCCTGACCCAGGGATTGAACCCTGGTCCCCCACAGGTACTTTTATAGTTTTGCTTTAATCCCCACACCAACTCTCAGAGACAATATCCCATATTTATAGGTAAGAAAATGGAAACTCAGGTTAGCAATGTAACTAAAATAATGTGTTCAACGAGGAGAGGTATAGGTGCCTCAGAGGCCAAATGAGAGTTTTTTACAATAGTTGGGAGAAAGACACTGAGAGCCTGAATCAAGATAGTGGGAATGGGGAAATGTGGTAGAAATATTTGCTGATAGTTATTATAAAAAAAAAAACTACGTAGAAAATACGAAGAGGAGCAAGTTAGGGTTTGGAGATATGTTGGCTTTTTGAAATAGCATTAGGGGTACCTGTGGTACAGTCAGTTGATGGTAGGATCTTGGGCTCAGGAGAGAGGTCTGTTGATAGAAATTTGGAAGTTTTCAGCCCTCAGTGTAGGTAAAGGCATGGATGAGTTTAAGATTCTTTAAGAATATTGGTAGTAAAAATAATGGCTGAAATTGTATGTTCTGTAGTGTCTATAGTATGCAGCTATCCTGAATACATATTTTTTGGTACGTTTTCATTTAATTCTATCATTGTGGTGTAGGTACAACTTACCTCAATTTTACAGATGAAGACTCTAGAGAACTCAAGAGTAAATACCTCTGCACAATTACCCAAACTAAGAAAGCAGAGCTGATGTTCTACTTCATTGTGGTTCCAGAGCCAGCGTGCAGTGAGAGAAGAGGGCCAAAGAAAGAACCCCCAGCAGTAACACAATTTAAAGGATGAGTTAAAGAGGGAGCAAGTGAGAGAGATTGAGAGGGAGTAGTTTGAGTTTTAAAGAGAACCAAGAAAGGGCTGTATCTTGAGTAGAATTTCAAACAGTGGGGTATAATCAACTTAGAGACTGCAGAGAGGTAGCAGATGACTGCAAATGCCAACAACTATCTGAGTAAAAGGAACGTGCGAGTGCTCAGTTAAGGGTTTGAAGGTTTTGTTCTCCACACGTTATTCAACAGACTCTGCATTTGTTGTTTCTCTAGTTTTCCAAGCTGTCCATTCCAGCCAAGTCTTAAAGAGATTTAATGAAGTAAGACCAGCTTCTATTTAGTTAGTATCGGCTGTTCTGGTGAATTAGACCATAGGACAATTTCTGAAATACAGTTGAGTATTGAAAATGTCAGTATTCTGGTTCTTTTTTCTTTTTTTAATTTATTTATGCACTGGGTCTTGGTTGCTTTGTGTGGTGGGCTTTTTCTAGTTGCAGTGAGCGGGGGCTACTCTCTAATTGCGGTGCGATGGCTTCTCATTGTGGTGGCTTCTCTTGTTGCAGAGCACAGGCTCTAGGCGCTCGGGCTTCAGTAGTTGCTGCCCGTAGCCCCTATAGTTGTGGCGCACAAGGCTTAGTTGCTCTGAGGCATGTGGAATCTTCCTGGAGCAGGGATGGAACCTGTGTCCCCTGCATTGGCAGGTGGATTCTTCTCCACTGTACCACTAGGGAAGTCTAGTATTCTGTTTTTGATAGGGGTAAAGATTGATCTAGAGGGGACTGCTGTTTTTCCAGACCTAAACACTTTGGGACAAGGAGTGGTTAACAATTTTAGAATCATTTGCTATTTGTATTTACTCTGAGTAGTATAAACCAAGAATTACTGAGATGTGATCTCTTTTGCTTATCTACCAGAAGTAAAGATTAGTCCTATAAGTTTTCAGACTTTTTAACATCACAATGTTTTTTTTTTTCTGCTCCAAGCACTCTTTACTCAGAACCCCATGAATGGCTAATTTCACATGTGTGCTGTGCTGAGTTGCTTCAGTTGTGTCTGACTCTTTGCATCCCTATGGACTGTAGCCCACCAGGCTCGTCTGTCCATGGGGATTCTCCAGGCAAGAATATTGGAGTGGATTGTCATGCCCTCCTCCAGGGGTCTTCCCAGTCCAGGGATTGAATCCAGGTCGCCTGCTTTACAGGCGGATTCTTACATGCTCAGTGTTTTTTCCCCCCTCATAGGGAATCTGCTGCTTCAACATCTCATATAGGTGTATTGGTTATTTAGCCTTGGAGGAAGGGAGGGATTAAGAAAACATCTCATAGAAGCTGGGGATGCTACAGCATTGGCTTTGACTCCCTTAAAGAACTGTATGATAAGGACTGTTGCCTGCACTAGTTAGGAGTTTCCTGTAGAGGAGAAAAAGCTCTGTTACCTGAATTAGGGAAAACAGATGTGATCTCTTTCTTCACCATTGAATTCTGTAAGCCTGCAGGAGCTGACAGCTAGCTCAGTAAATAGTGCCCTAATACTTTTCATCCCTTGCTGAATAAACAATCTCCAACTGAACTAATTGTAACTCCAGTTTGGCCTAGGGAGGAGATATGGATAAAGTAGTATAGGATAGTGTGTATTGGAGGAGGTGTCTTAGATGAAACAGCATAGGATAGTGTGTATTAAAGGGCTAATTCTACAGTATGAAACTAAGTACAGAAGAAAAGAATAGTAAGATGAGGGTCATCATTTTTATGGAAGACGAGTTGAGTTGGGTCTGGAAGAACATGTGTATAGAAAAAGAGTGTGGAAAGAAAGGTGAAGGAAGAAAATGGCTAAGTCTTCAAGTTTCAGCTGTTGAATGTGGGGTGGGGGAAGGGAAGAAGCGGGCAGTTGCTCTTTCCAACTCTTGCATTTACTGCTGTTGTAATACCTGTTGGTTCATATGAAACAAGATATTTTATACTCTGCTACATGTGTCAAAGCTGAAAATTTTGGACAGATAACTTGTGTAATACATGAAGTCATTTAGAAAGGGTAGACTATATATGTCTAAGCTTTTGTCTTCATGTGGACCTTTTTGGCAGTTGGTGTGGATAGCATATTGAGTTTTTAATTTGTGTTAAATTTGCTGTGTGCCAATTTTATATTAACATTTGCACATTTCCTGTTGCGTTTGTTTTTCGTTGGAAAATATAACCAGATTTTAAAAAACATAGCAAATGAAAGAAAACTGACCCATAGTTCCTGTGCTCTGACAAAACCACTTATCATTTTGGCTTATTTTCCTACACAGGTTAGTGGTTTATATAGTTAATCATATTCTATATAGTATTTAATCCTGCTTTTTCCCCCTTACCACGTCAGGTATTTACCCATATTTAGCCATTTTTTTTTGCACGTTTATATAAGGCACTTTACATATGTTATTGTAGATGCCTTGTAACAATCCTGTAGAATAGTTATTATTTTTTTTTTTTTAGCCCCACTGTGAAGCTTGGGGAAGGGGAGGGGATCCTGACTAGGGATCTGACCACCAGGGATGGAACCTGGGCCACGGGCAGTGGAAGCAGAGTCCTCCTAACCATTGGATGCTGGGGAATCCCCAAGATTATTTTCATTTTACAGTTAGGGAATTGAGATTCAAAAAGGAATAACTTTCTTAAGAGACTGGCTAGGTCGTAAAAGAGCTGAAATTTGTTTTGCCCCAAAGCTTTTTGTTCTTTGATCTTGCTGAATCTTCACATTTATCGTTTAAAGTAGCTAACAGCAATCATCTATCTATTGATGCCTATAGCCAGTCACCTCTTTGTTGCCTGTATGAGGAGAGCATAATTAATTGACAGAGAAGGCAATGGCAACCCACTCCAGTACTCTTGCCTGGAAAATCCCATGGACGGAGGAGCCTGGTAGACTGCAGTCCATGGGGTTGCGAAGAGTCGGACACGACTGAGTGTCTTCACTTTCATTTTTCACTTTCATGCATTGGAGAAGGAAATGGCAACCCACTCCAGTGTTCTTGCCTGGAGAATCCCAGGGACGGCGGAGCCTAATGGGCTGCTGTCTATGGAGTCACACAGAGTTGGACATGACTGAAGCGACTTAGCAGCAGCAGCATAATTAATTGAAACTTAAACCTTTATTTAAGCACTTAGGTTTAAAACTTCCCTCATCACAAGCATCAAAATGGAGCAAATTATATCTACCTAACCTTGTGAGAGCTGCTGCTAATGACAGGCAGCAGGAGTAAGGGAGAACATAAATGGTTCTTTGGGTTTCTTTTTAGTTTTTAGAAATTTTATTTAGTGTTTTTATCTTTGGCTGTGCTGGGTCTTTGTTGCTGTGTGTACCCTTTCTCTGGTTGTACACAGGCTTCCTGCAGAACATAGGCTCTAGAGCGCCGGTTCAGTAGTTGTGGCACACGAGCTTAGTTGCTCTGGGGATCAGACCCACTTCTACTGCATTGGCAGGCAGATTCTTAACCACCAACCAGGGAAGTCCTACAGCTTACCATTTTAGAGTACCTACATGACAGATTCTTGTCCTTCCTCTCCTACTAAGTGAGCACCTTTGAAGCTGAGGCTTTGGAATCTGCATTTTCTCAACTCTATAGTTGATTCCCTTGTATTTAAATTATGAATGTCATTAGGTAGTTTTTTGTATGTCCCCCACCTCAAATTCCTCATGCTTATTTTTCTTGTAAGTTTCTTCCTTTGCACTAAAGTTTTCCCAGTCTCTGCCTGCTAGTCTTAAGACTTGATCTTTGGAAACAATGTTAGAAGTCATAGGTGTCTGGTAAGCCTTTTTATACTGTGGCCTACCTTGAGGCTGAAAGGGTCTTTTGAGTAGTATTTTTCATCAGCTATCAGTACTATGAGCCTCCAGTGAATTGCCTGTAATTTGTTCATTAAAAGGTGGCAGTGTAACTGAGTATCCTCCATGTAACTTCATGCTGTAATCTACTCCTCAGAGACATTATGGCTACTTCTAAGAGGCTTTAATGTTTTAAGTTTTACCTTATTTTATTGTATCTTCCTTTTTATGAGCACCTCAATTGTTTAGAGTTGTTAGATAATTTAAAGGAATAAGATTTGGTGACCACTGTCCATCCTGAATTTGTCCAAAGATGTTAACTGATTTTTAAAGGTAATTAGTTTTGGGGGATGTGGGAAGGGATTCTGTGAAGTATATTATATATGACGGGCTTTTTAAAAAACTTAGGTGTATGTATATTGTGCATTAGGTTGGTATTATTGATTGAGCATGAATCATAGATTCTGTGGTTTTGTTAACATAGTAGTGAAAAGGCTAGGAGCCTTCTCTGCCTCTTAGTGATTTGAGCAAGTAATCCTTCTGAGCCTTAGTATTTTATGAAAATAGGGGAAAAGGCTTACTGGGTTGTTAGGATTAAATATATATATATGACTGAAGTATTTGCATACAGGTCTTTTATGAATATTATCCATAATCTCAGGCATATAAATATATATATATATATATACACATAAATATACATATATTTGTGTTTATTTTGGGTCAAGCATCAAATTCTTCAGTAACTTTTGATACAGTACTTAATAATGCTGCTGGGTCCCCATTCTTGGAACAGACTGAGGAGGGCACAATACTGAAGATCAGTTAAAAGGAGTCTGTAGCAAAGTTCTATTGAGCGATTGCAGTAGCTTGGACTAGAGAGAGGTATTCATGGTATTGTCGAGGATAGTTCCACTGGAAAGTTTTGAAGGTCAAACTGGAGGTTATATCATTTATCAAATAGCTGGGAAGCATATTCAGTGATTGCTTCATTTTCTGAATGCTGGGAGTTAGGGGGGGTTTGACTGATAAGCTATTAAAAAACCTTATTTGTTAAATTGTATTCTGAAGTGTTTTCAAAAATTGGTTTTATTGTAAAATTAGTTTTTGTTCAAATGTATTCCTTACTGGAGAGCCAGTTATTTTCAAAGAATAACTGAAAAAAATGTAATCTATCTTACCCTAGTAACTAACTGTTACTAGTAACAGTTAGACTTACTTTCAGGGCTTGAAAATAGTAGATGATCCAGGCTTTTACTTCTAATCCTTTTGATGAAATGTATATAGGAGTTCAGCTACTAACTCTTTGTAAATGTGATGGTAGGAAAAGTTAATAGTTAAATGCTTTTACTTCATCCTGGTGCCCCTATGTCATTTCCTAGAAGTTTATTTCAACTAAATGTCCATTTCTGCACCTAGAAAATCTCAAAAGGGAGAAGATAGAAGATACTTTAAATAAAACACTATAGATCTGCTTTAAATTAGAGAACTGATGGAAGATATTTTTGTTCCTTCATTATGGGGAAGGCAGAATATTAATTATATATAGCTTGTGATCTTTCTGCCCTTAGACTCATGTAATGCATATATTAACAGTGTCAGAGATTATTAGGATTGTTTTCAGGGAGTTCCCTAGCAGTCTGGTGATTAAGACTCCACACTGTCACTGCCAAGGGCAGGAGTTCAATCCCTGGTCATCAGGGAAATAAGATCCCACAAACCTCAAAGTGGGACCAAAAAAAAAAAAAAAGATTTATTTCATAAACCATATAAAACAGTGAAAGTTATTTTAGTATAATCCTATTTTTTCATGTTAAGCTGTCTACCATTTTCTTATTTTCAGCCAGAGGTTGTAAAGTGTGTGTTCTTGTCTACCAAGGACCATGGGGACATAAGATTTAGTTGAGGGCTGTTAAGTAAATTTTATTTCAGAGGATAGACATCTGATTTTAAAGTAAATAAAATTATATCTAATAAATAGATATGTATGTGCCTGTTGTGTTTGTGGCTCACTTAAAAGTGGGAAGAGGAGTGGTAGTAGAGATGAGAAAGGGTGTTAAGCTAAATAGAGGAAAAATTAAGCAGATTTACAGAATTTCAGAAAGAGATTTAAAATGTGCAGACGTTAAATAACATTGCCACTTTGTGGCTTTTAGGATATTTCCGCTGGAGATGGATTTTTGCATTTTATAGTCATAGATATAAGGTGAGAAGAGACTAAGATGTGATGGATAGATAGTATTGAGTATTAACCTCTAGTTGTTTAAGTGACAGACCAGATATTGAGGCCTAGAAACTTCTTCCCCTGGCTTATGTATTCTTAGTTAATATCTTTAAATTTATCTTATTTAATTTCATAAGATTTTTTCCTTTAGTCTCTTCATTGAACAGTGAACAATGAGATTGTGAACTGATTTAAAGATTAGGTGAATGTTCTAGTGGGAATTTTGTGATGTATGAATTCAGTAAAATCTTGCTCTGCTATTTTCCTTTATTCCTTATTACCATCACAGTATTGTAAAGCTCTGGGAATACATCTTCCTTCCTTTTAGCATTTGGTCTGTTTTCTGTTTAACTAGGACTTCATGATTAATTTTGTGTTTGTGCTTGAGGATCTTATACAGGGGCTTAACCTAGACTGGCCACTCCAGCCTGTTCCTACCACCGATTACACTATAGCTGCCTTGCACATGACTACGTTTAAAAAATGTGGTAGATAGGCTGCAACATGACACCACCTTGGGGAAAGCCAATATGCCTTACCACTTCCCCTGCTTCAGTGGATCAGTAGCATCTCTATGTATAAAAGCTGGAGTGTCCAGCAAGAAATGAGTACATTTTGAGCTTATGGCAATTCCAGCTGGGACGGGACCCGTTGGAAGTCTCAGCTTGCTTTTATGTGTTCTGCTCTTTCCTTGTATTGTGAATCTATCATCATTCTTTCGTCTCACCCCCCCCCCCAGGTTTTTCTTTATTAAATATTACCATGGTAGCCCTGGTTGATTAGAAATGTTATAAATACATCCGACAAATGAAGTCTTGACCATAGATTTTCAAAGCAGTCAATTTAGTGGAATTCCTGCAGTAATAAGAAATAGTCAACAAAGTAAAAGAAAAGACCTGCTGTAAGAGAAGTATTTTATAGAAACCTAAAAGGTTTTAATGTCTCAGAATGGTTAAAATAATGGTCCTTGTGTTAGAGTCTTTTCTGTCATTTTTTCTCATTTTAAAAGACTTGTAAAAAGCTGATAGGCAAATTTGTTTCTTTTTCTTTTGCTAAAATACTCTCATGTTTGATGATTTTAGTATAGATATGAGGAAATAAACACATTTCAGAGTTATGAGTTGTAAACATAAACTTTTTTCTTGGCTACACCTGCATGTGGGGTCTTAGTTCCCTGCCCAGAGATTGAACTAACGCCCCTGCGTTGGAAGTGCAGAGTGTTAACCACTGGACCGCCAGGGAAGTCCCCAAACATAACTTTTTAATGCAGCCAATTTTTGCAGAATTAAATGAATTGTCCCACATTTTATTCGCTTTTTATCTTGAGATAATTTCAAATTTGGAGAAATCTGAAGAACAGTGTAAAGAACTCCCAAATCTTCTCCACCCAGATTTACCAGTGTAATATCCTGCTGCATTTGCTTCATCATTCTCTTTGGAGATGTGTGTGAAATTTTTTTGTGGATCATTTGAAAGTAAATTCCAAGGCATTGTGCCCTTTTCTCCTCAGTACTTTGCTGTGTAGTTCCTAAAAAGAAGAGCATGCATTTATGACCATAGTGCAGTTTTTCAGAGTCAAGAAATTTAACATGGATGCAGTAATGTTACCTAATCTACAGATGGTATTCGTATTTTTGCCAGTTGTCTTAATGTCCTTGGTAGCAGTTTTTTTGTGGTTCAGGGTCCAGTGCAGGACCTTTCAGTTTTATGTCTTTTTAGTCTCTTAATCTGCAGTTAAACACACATAATCAGTCACACACCAGCATCCCACCCATTCGCCCTTTTTGTTTATTACATGATATTTCTGAAGAGTATATGAATTCTGGTTTTGTAGATGTCGCCCTCAGTTTGTCTAAAGTTTCCTTTCCTCATAGTGTACAATCAGATTATGCTTTTCTGGCAGGAATACTACATAAGTGACTGTGTCCTCAGCGCATCACATTAGGGAGGCATAACATGTCTGTTTATGCCATTATTGGTAGTGTTTACTTTGATCACTTAAGGTATTCACGTGGTTCTTCATTGTAAAGGTAGTTTTCCTTTCAATAAGTGGGAAAATAGTTTGAGACTATAAATATCTTGCTCCTCATCAAATTTTCACCCTTTAGATTTAGCATCCATTGCTAATTCTTGCACAATTAAGATATTACTAAGATAGTTATTCACTTATCATTAAGGCTGTGTAATGCTCACATCATCATAGATTTGGGCAGTCACGGGCCCTTCAGACAGGGTCATCTGATTCATTCCTGTTTCTAGCCAAGTTGTGGATTTTTGTTGTTGTGTTTTGGTTTTCTTTTTTGGCTGTGCTGTATGGTTTGCGGGATCTTAGTTCCCTGACCAGGGATCAGACTTGACCCGGGATCAAACTTGTGTCCCCTGCAGTGGAAGTGTGAAGTCCTAACCACTGGACTGCTGTGGAATTCCTCCTAGTTTTTTTATTTTAATGTTTAGAATGTCTAGCAGTGTTAAAAATGCTGTGAATCATTTACAGTCTTCTTATTTACATTCACAGTGTTATTATTGGTGCCAGATTCATTTCACTTTGCAGGATGTGAATGCTGAAGTTATCTTGACAGTTTCCGAGAAGATGGATATTTATTTGTAAATATGTAAGCTTATTTGTGTACACATCAAAATTGTATTTGGAAGTAGAAGAGCAATTTAATCAGCTTGCTGAATTGTATCAATGTTATATTTTCTTGATGTTGATTAGACTAAGGCAGCTAATGCCATTTGTTGTTTGCATGACATTTCCATAATTTAAAGCAGTGGTCCCCAACCTTTTTGGCACCAGAAATTAGTTTTGTGGAAAACAGTTTTTCCATAATGTGGGGGTGGGGGGTGGTTTCGGTTTTGCACCCACCCCCCCGCCCTCGCCCTACCACAGCTGTTTACCTCCTACTGTATAGTATGGTTTCTAACAGACCGTGGGGTGGGGTGGTGTTTTACGAGCCCTGATTTAAAGTAAAACTTCTGTCACACAGGTTTACATTAGGACACAGGTGGTATTTGCCCTCTTGGTATAATTGTGTGGTTAAATTAAGAAATAGATTTGTTGGAGACAAAGTTGAACACAGGTGTTTGTGGATTTAGTATCACATTGTATCAGTTCAGTTCAGCCCCTCAGTCGTGTCCAACTCCTTGCAACCCCATGAACCGCAGCGCACCAGGCCTCCTTGTCCATCACCAACTCCCGGAGTCCACCCAAACCCATGTCCATTGAGTCGGTGATACCATCCAACCATCTCATCCTGTGTCACCCCTTCTCCTCCTGCCCTCAATCTTTCTCAGCATCAGGATCTTTTCAAATGAGTCAGTTCTTCGCATCAGGTGGCCAGAGTATTGGAGTTTCAGCTTCAGCATCAGTCCTTCCAATGAACACCCGGGACTGATCTTGAGGATGGACTGGTTGGATCTCGCAGTCCAAGGGACTCTCAAGAGTCTTCTTCAACACCACAGTTCAAAAACATCAATTCTTCAGCGTTCAGCTTTCTTCACTGTCCAACTCTCACATCCATACATGACCACTGGAAAAACCATAGCCTTGACTAAATGGACCTTTGTTGAAAAAGTAATATCTCTGCTTTTCTAGGTTGGTCATATGCTGTCTAGGTTGGTCATAACTTTCCTTCCAAAGAGTAAGCGTCTTTTAATTTCATGGCTGCAATCACCATCTGCAGTGATTTTTGGAGCCCCCCAAAATAAAGTCTGACACTGTTTCCACTGTTTTTCCCATCTGTTTCCCATGAAGTGATGGGACTGGATGCTATGGTCTTAGTTTTCTGAATGTTGAGCTTTAAGCTAACTTTTTCACTCTCCTCTTTCACTTTAATCAAGAGGCTCTTTAGTTCTTCACTTTCTGCCATAAGGGTGGTGTCATCTGCATATCTGAGGTTATTGATATTTCTCCTGGCAATCTTGATTCCAGCTTGTGCTTCCTTCAGTACTTAAATTCAGAGCTAGGAGGGTGCTCCCAGATCCATAAAAAAAGCAGATCTATATGTGCTGAAATTGAATAGTCTGCAGGACATATTAAGTGAGGGGGGAAAAAGCAAAGTGAGGGGAGTGTTATATAAAAAACAAACAATACCAGCTTTTATATGCTTAAAATAACTCAGGAAGGACAGGAGAAACTGGTAATAGAAATTGCCTCTAGGGATTTTTCCCCGTTTTTTGAGATACAATTGACATACAGCATTGTTAAATGTGTACTACAGCATAGTTATTTGATAAATGTATCGAGAAATGCTTACGACAGTAAGTATTAATTAACATCCATTACCATTTTCTTTTCTTGTGATAAGAACCAGAATTTTATTTAAAAGTCAGTTGTAGCCTGTTATCTACTGCCAAACTTGTAAGTAAGTTTGTGATTGAGCTTAACTGAAGACCTGTTCTTTGCTTTCTAGGAGCTTTTGGTTGAATTGGGACTAATTCTCTATGAAACAAAACAATTTAATTTTCAGTTGTGGTTGCAGATTTAGAAGGACCTTGAAAACTGCAGTAGTTAAGGAAGTCTCAGAGAAGGAAGGAGTTTTGAGCTGTACCCTAAAGGTCAGAAGGCTAGGTATTCCAGGCATTCTTGGCTTAAAACTATTAGAATGAGATTTAATCTAGAAACATGAAAAAAGTCCATATTTCCTGCAAGGAAAGGTAGATTTTGATTAGCAATAGAAGAGAGGTTAGATAAATAGTATTCATCCAAATTAAGGAAGACTGAACTAGGTAGATAAGTTTAAGATTGATAGGAAAAAAATTCTGTAAAGCAATTATCCTTCAATAAAAAAAGAAAAAGAAAGATTGATAGAACCTATTGTTATAGCATAAGATACATTCAATATTTTGTAATAACCCATGATGTAAAAGAATATATGTAACTGAATCACTTTACTATATGCTTGAAACTAGCACAAAATTGTAAGTCTGCTATATTTCAATTAAAAAAAAGACTGATATGAGAATCGATGTGCTGTTGAAAGTTTCGTTTTGGTCAGTGCCAGAGGTTTTTTTAGTTGGGGTTTTCCAATTATAAATAATATACCCATCATCAAAATTTGGGACGGTTATATAGAAAATGGGGGGGGTCATTATTGCAGCTCTGGAACATCAGAATTTTTGGGGTGCCTTATTTATGTTGAATTTAATTTATTCTTTTTTTCTTTTTCCTTTTTCAAATTGTTGAATTGAGTTTGAATTCCAGAAATAGCGTGTGGGTGAATTTTTTTGTTAACTTTATTAAGTTTGAAATTTCAAAATGACTTATTTTGAAAATAATATCCCATAACTTTGTATGTTGGTGAGTTTATCTCTGAATTCCAGATATGTCCAGTAGGACATCACAAAAAGATAACTGTTCCTTCTGAGTAGTTTACTGTTCTTTATACCCATGGAGTAATTTAGTCGTAGGGTAGTCAGTTCATCACAAAGCCTCTCTTTGCTTTGTTGACTTTTGCATAAATATTCCTACATGTTGTAGACAAAGAACCATATAGCCATGGGTTTGGAATCTTGGTTCTTGGGAAACCTTGGTTAAGTAACTTTTTTGAACTTTAGTTTTTTATCACTAAAGCAGGAATAGTACAGTCCTTGCAGGTTGGTTATGAAGATCATTCTGTACAGTGCCTGGAATGTGGTAGTCCATAAGTGGTAGTTGGCTTTTTTTTTTTTAAATAGGAATCATGTTTAACTTCAGAACTATAGTTACCATAAGGTGAATAGGAGCAAATGACTACTTACGTAGCTTGATGAATCAAGTTTTAGGTTCAGGTATGTGCGCTTGCTCCTAACCACTTAATGCTTTTGCTTTTTTTTGCTTTTAAAAGGCATGTGGATTGAGTTGTATGTTTTAAAATTCCTTTGTGAGGTAGTGTGTGAAATGGAATGATGTTTAGGGTAAATTTATGAAAAACTCATAAAGAATGATTCTTAGTAAGAAAGGAGCATTTAGATTTATTTCAGGGAAAACATAAGTATTGCATTCAGTTTTCAAAATCCATTTCTGAGTGGATTTTAAACTCTCCCTTGGGGAAAAGGATGATTTTCTTGCCTGCTATGGAGTAAGAGCTTGTTATGAGCTGCTATGTCAGCTCATTAATTCTCCCACAGCCTGGATACATATCCTTACTTTACCAAAAACAAGAAGGAAATTGAGGCCTGTGAATATGTTTAATGCCTTGGGACTAATATAGGATGACTCGTTCAGGGCTTACACAAGAAAAATAATTTCATATTAATTAGGGTTCGTGAGTGTTGGTACTTTCATTTAAAATATTAGAAGTAGAGCTTCCCTGGTGGCTCAGTGGTAAAGAACTCACCTGGCAATGCAGGAGACACAGATTTGATCCCTGATCTGGGAAGATCCCATATACTGTGGAGCAACCAAGCCCGTGGGCCACAACTATTGAGCCTGTGCTCTAGAGCCCGGGAGCTGCACCTCCTGAAGCCTACACCCCTAGAGCCCATGCTCTGCAACGAGAGAAGCTGCTGAAGTGAGAAGCCCACACACCACAACTAGACAGCCCTTGCAGCAGCAAAGACCCAGCACAGCCAAAGATAAATAAATTAAAAAAATAAAATATTAGAAAAAGTCTTTACCTGTGGGGAATATTCTGTTTAGCTCAAATAATTAATTTTCTGTAGTGTTGTTCTGTGAAGCTTTAATTCTTGTTCAGATAAGTTTTAACTAACCGTTTCTATTTTTTTTTTTAACTTCTATAGGAACGTCAAGGTCGTGGGAAATAAGAGGCAGTTCTGCACAGACTGCAGCAACGGTTGCATCTGCATATCCTAAGAGGAAAAAAAATGACCTTCAAGAGAATTAGGACTTTTTTCTTAATTTCATTGACTTCAGAGACGATTGCAGACTTGCAGTTTAAGTATTGGAATTTCACAAAAGACATAGGACTTAACTGGAAAATGAAAAAAAAAAGAAAAAGGAAAAACTAAACAAAAAATCCCTCTAGGTAGTTTAGGTGAAAAATGTCCCTTTTATTTTGGCTTTGGTTGTGATTTCAGAGCATAATGCTTTGTTTTTTTGTCTTTTTACTATGTTTTTCGGATTTTAAAGTCCGTAAGTACATACAGTTTTCTCTAATTTTTAAACCCTTTCCTCCCCCCGTTTTGACATTTGCACTTGGAGAACACTTGAGTTTTGAAGGTTTTGGGCATCCACCCCAGAAAGTGGGAATTTGGTTTTTTCCTTCCGAACTGGAAGAACATTTTTATGAAGAATTTCTGTCTTGGAGAATTTAACAGTGTTACCCAAGGTTGTGTCTTTAAGGGTGGTTCATTTTCTGTGACCCTTTGTTACTCAAAGTAAAGTACTAGGAGTCCTAAGAAATGTTCTGTTCTTGTACATTATACTGATTAAGTCAGGATTAATTTGATTTCAAAGCTAAGAACAGTGGTAAAAACTTGTTTACAGAAATGCATTTTGGAAGAGAAAAATATTGTAAAAACGTGTAGTGAATGTTTCTTCAGTTTCTTGTTCAGCCAATGAGGAAAGGGCATTGCCTTTCTTTTTACCATTAATCACTTCTCAATAAACGTGAGATCCTGTTGAGCATCACTTCTAGTACCATTTATTAGTATTATTTGATTTGCTATGTTTTGTGAAAGCTTTGGAGTACAAAGAGTTTCACGAGGTGAGACAGCAACCATTTTTAGAAAGTTCACTGAGATGGAATAGTTCAGGCTTGCTTCGTACCCAGGGTTGGATAACCATGACCGCTGCAAAGCATGGTGGGCCAGTATTCATAATGCTTTGTTTCTGGATACTTCCTGGGAAGGTAGTGCCACTGCTATGCTAAATTGTTCAACAAATATTTGATTGTGAGTCTTTATTAGTTGCCAGTCAGGCACTGTGCTAATAACCCTGTAGTAACCTGGCCACATATCTTCTGTGCAAAATAGGTAGAGCCCAGTATCAAGGATATACATGTTTAATCTGAAATATGACTTACGTAGGCAGGATTTTGTGTGTCCCAAGAATAAGAAATTCCAATGGGCTTGGATCTTTGTGAACCATATAACCATAAGGGTAATTGATTCATCATTATTTATTTTCTAAGGTTTGGAGATTCTCTCTTATAGATTTTTAGCCTGTAAGGTGTCTCAGTTTTGGGGGGTTAGTTAAATGTAAAAACTTCCGTAATAAGAAAGGATTCTGAAAATAGATTATAATACTGTTGGATCGTGTTTTGCCCTCAAATGATTTATTCATCCCATTCTACACAACCCAGGCTACTAACTCAAGAGTGTGATAAAATTAGTAAATTGCTGATAATAATTAGCATTATTGTTAACACTTAGAGTTGAGAACTTTCCTCTGCCTGAGACACGGTCCAGTATATCTACATATTTCTATTTGCTAAGCTTTTTGAAATACCTTCCCCCCCAAATCAGGGAGTCCTTTGTGCTTTTATCAGTTTGAGGATGCCCAGTTTCAAATTGGAAATGTAACATTTATTGCATTCAACTTAAGCTGAGGCTTCTGTGACTTCTAGAGGACTCCCATGGGCTTAACGGAGGTTTAGTATTTCACTTTTGAAAGGGAAAAAATATCCTGAGAAAAGCAAATTTAAAATCAGTTTCAGCTAGCTTTTCCTACCTTGTATTCAAGTTGGACATGAGATCATTTAAGATGCTTTTCTGCAATTTGAAATGTTAGTGCCTCAGTATTTAAGCCAGTCTTTATTTTTACATCACATGGAAAATACTCGTATGGCTTTGAGGACAAGCTGAAAGGAATTTGGAGCCCTTAACAAGGCTGCTCACATGAGTGAGTATTGAGGGAGTCAGGATGTTGGATTTGTGTATTTAAAAATATATGTATATTGGACTTTTAATATATAAGTAGTATAAAAAATTAGATTATATTCACTCTTAAAGAGTTGGTCCAAAAGTTGGTTTGGTGAAGATCCCAAAATGCAGCTAAACTAGTTTTCTTATTTGCTAACGACAACTTTGCCAGTGGAAATTGTTGACTTTTGACTATTTGCCCTTGTTGACGTTTGACTGTTTGCCCTTAATGCTTTGTCTGTCATTTGCAAATGTAATACTCCAGTAGCCATGCTTGTTTACTTTTCTCCTTTGTTGAATATGAAGGGAAACTGAACAATCTCACCGCGTGCCATCAGTGTTAACTCAAAGCGTTTTAAATCTTTAATGTGAACAAACTGTGAGTCTCACATTCACTCGATTTATACTTAATTGGCTACCTTTCTCCAACCATGTTCATTTTTAAAAAACTTAACTTTGCAAAAATGGTGTGAAGAGTTCGGACATACCCTTCACTCAGCTTCCCCTAAATGTTAACATTTTACATAAGCCACTGAACCATTTTCAAAAGGAGTAAATATCGATACAGTACTAATAACTAATCTGTAGACCTTATTTGACTTATACCATTTGTTCAAGGAATGCCTTTCTTTTTTCCAGCTCAGCATTCAGTACAGGATCCCATGGTGTGTTTAGTTGTCTTTAGTCTGTATACTGCAAGTTCTTCAGCCTTTGTCTTTTATGATTTTGACACTTGGGAAAAGTACCGGCCAGTTGTTTATAGAGTACCCCTCGAGTTGACTTTGTCTAATACTGTCTCACTACTCGATCGAAGTTATTTTTTGGTAAGAATACTGCAAAAATCATATGCCCTTCTTGGTGCATTATATCTGGATACATGATGTCCATATGTGTTATTATTGATGGTGTTAACTTGGATCACATTAAGGTAGTAGTTGCTGTGTTTCTCCACTGTAAAGTTACTGTTTCCCATTGTAGTGAATAAGGAACTTGTGGAGGGATATAATTTTAAACAATCTTTGTTCACTAATTTTGACACCTTGGATTGTTATTCACTGGCTATCAAGTATGTGACATTTACCAAGGGTTAATTCATTATGTCTATTATTTCTTCTACATTTGTACTATTAGAATTCTACTGTAAGGAGAAACTGTCCCTTCTCCCAATTTTATTTATTTAGTGACATCACTATGGACTCAGAAGTATTTTATTCTGTGGGTCAGTGCTATCATTTGTTGCTCAAATTGTCCCAGCTTTGTCCGTTGGGAGCTCCTTCAAGTTGGCTCCTGTGTCCTTTTGACATGCCCCCAGTGTTCTTTGGAGCCTTTCCTTAACATTCTGGTATATACTATAAGATGTTCTTGGCTAGTGTTGTATTTTTAGTCTCTCAGCCCCATTTTTCCAGGGAACAAAAGTTCCTTTTATTGGAGAATATTTAGAAACCAACCTTTGATTTTTTTTAAAGCAACACTTTGAATTGCAACGGATTATTAAAGTGGGGGCTTTATTTCTTGTATAAGTGAAGAATTATTTAGCCTAATCAAAACACCTAACCACTCATCTCTTTCACTTTTGTAGAGCTGTGTGCCAGTCTTCTGGAGTTGTAGAGAGGGCTTTTCACTTGGCTTATTAATACTTCATCTAGAGTGGGGGCCAATGAGTACGGGTTGGTTAGTACCCTTCCATAATTTCTATCTTTTTAGTCTTGTAAATTAGAGACCCAAAATGTTGAAAATCCTGGCTTCCACCCCACCCAAACTATTTTAGGGGTTCAGAGTTTTTTTCTGCCTGTGGAAAAGTAAGGGGTCATATGCTGACGTTTTTCATTAGGGAGCAGATAGCACTTGAATATTCCCACTTTTATTTGAAAAATGGTTTTTTCCCCCTGGAAATGTAGTCTTGTGTCATGAATGTAGGACCGTTCCCTCTGAAAATGAAAGTGAGTTAAAGTGTCCTGAGGATTCAGGTTTCACAAAGCCAGTTTACAATTTTCCTGTTTTTTGCCTTTGATAGTATCGCCACTTTCTCACGACTGTGTCACTCACTGCTAGCGCTGTTTCTGGCAGCAGGTGAAACTCTACCCCCGAGACAAGCCTTTCTTTGAAACTAATACTTGTTACAGCTGCTGGGTTTGCACGTGGAAAGCTGACATGGCTGTGGGGTAATCAGCCACAGGGAGATTAAGTGGGTTGGAAGATGTCCCACAAACCTGCAGAGCTCTGCTTGCAGGTTCCCTGGACTGGCTCTAACCTCGCCCGCAGGGGAGCGTAGGGCGCCCCGCCCGCCCTCCTTCCGGTCGCTGGGCTCCATGACTGGATGGTGCGCGCAGGTTGGCGCTGCGCCTGGTGGCTATGGCATCGTGACCCGCAGGGAGGCGGAAACTTCTGCCCTGCTAACCCGATTCTCTGTACTCCCGCGACCCCGCCAACTAGTCCGCTGAAGCCGGGGGATGGGGGGTGGGGCCCGCTCTGCATACCCGTTCATTTGGTCTGATTTTCCCCTGACTTGCTGCGAGAAATGTGGGTTCAAGATGGTGTAGATATTGCTTTTGCACTCGTGCAAAAGCCTCTCTTAGTGCCAAATCTCTTACCTTCACAGGTGAGCTAGGTCTCTGCTGCCTAAAGGACAGGGAACTGGGATTTCACACTATCCTGTTAGCAGAGCAAAGATGACATTAGTGCCGTGCATGACTTGTTGCTTGCTTCTACCTTTTAAAATAATGCTCAACCGTGTGGCTGGCTGAAGGTTGTAAAACTGTTACTGTGGCCCCACCTGCTGGCGATCGGCAGTGTTCACGTCCCCTAAAAATAAAGTCACCCTGGAGTTTCCCTTTAAGGGGAAGCTCCCTAAAGAAACTCCCAATTTTGCTGCTTTGTCCAGTTTTTCATGAGAGTGTGTTCATCTGCTTTTCCCATCTATTCAGTCATTCAGTCTGTATTTTGTGAGCCCCTGTTGGTGCTATTGGGCACTGGGGGAGAGGGAAATGATTAAGATTCTTGTCCTCCATTTAGTTCAAGGATTGCAATGTGCAGGTTTACAGTTGTGGGAGGTACACAGAGCAGGAAGAGCAGAGGGGCTATACCGAGCAGATTTCCCTTTCAGTATTGGATCTTCCTAAATTTTTCTTAGTGGGAACCACATGAGCTCTTTGCCTCTTCATCTTCCTGTTGGCAGTTTGAGCTCACTCCTAGGTACCCTGCTCCATCAATGAGATGTCTGATTGGGAAAGTCAGGGAATTACTGTTAGCACGTAATTCCTCACTGGAAAGAGGAATTGACCTCTGAAGCCACTTGATGTATGAAAGTTTTTGTGGTAATTTAGATTCATTTTAACTACTAGTGCTTTTCTAATCAAAACAGAACAACCTGTCCAGACAGTTACATATATAGACTAAAAAAAGTATATCTTGGTATAACACTTTGCTATCTAGCCTAAACCATTAAACAAATTGCTTTATATGTAAATTCAGTATATAGTATATAGCGTGTGTGTATTCCTGAATATAATGCATATAATTTTAAGTTATTTTACAAAGATGGAATAATACTAAACCATCTACACTGTGTGCCTCCCTGCCCCTCCCCCATCACAATTTCAGGAATTTTTCTATTTTGGTCTGCCTAAGAAGGACCCAGGTCTTCTAGAACAATATTATTGACCTTCTAGGATCCTGGAGTGAATAGTGCCCCAAGGACCTAGGTTTCTGTCATCAGAAGCTACCTGGCAGAACCTTGAACTTGTCATCTTGTTCTTCTTAAGCACTGGGATCCAAACTTTTCCAGACTTATATTTCCCCAAAGCCTTGCAACTTGCAGAGTTAGGCACTTTGTTTTTAGATGAATGTCATTCCAAATCAAGATTCTTTGATGCAGAAGTCTAGGACATGTCCTGGATGTGGTTGAAGAGTAAGCTGGCCAGGATTGGGATAAGGAGGATAATGTTGGGGAGGATCCTGCTAAATGCTAGGCAGAATTCTAGGCACTGGGCCCACAGCTGAAAACAAAGCCCTTCCTTCAGTGGGACTTCAATTCTGGGATGAGTGCTATAGAGAAAATAACACAAGATAAATGTTTGAGGCTGGAAGAGTCATGCTAACAAATTCAGAGGTGAGTGATGAAGACAAGCTGGGTAAGGCTTTGAGAAGAAAGCACTCACTTTTGAGAAAACTATCATTTTACCTCACTGCACCTCACCTCTCTGGTTTGCTAGATTGAACTTCATGGTCCTCATAATCTCCCTCCCACCTTGTATTCACTGTCAACTCTCATGCCCCTTTTTCTTCATCTGTTTTGATTGACAAACCACAGTCTTGGTTACATAAAATTCTTCACCTACCTGCACCTGTGTGGTTTAGAGTAGTTGTATAAAAACATTCAGCCAGTGTCTTGTCTTAAATTCATGATCATCAACCTCAGGAGGGGGATCATTTCAACATTTCCCCCATCTGTTCACTTTTCCTACTCACAAGACAACTATTTCCTACTTTCTTTCCTCAAACCTCCAACACCTCGTATCCCATCTTCACTCTCTGTGACTTCACATGACAGAAAAAGGAAGCAATCAGAATGAAAACCACCGACTCCTTCCACTACATCTACTTACCTCATAACTGTAGATTGATGTTTCTTAAAGCCTGGTGTCCAGGCCAGCAGTATCAGCACCACTGGAGAACTTGTCGGAAATGCAGATTGTTGGATTCCACTTCAGACCTACTGAGTCGAATTCTGAGGGTGTGGCCCAGCAATCTGTGCTTTAGTAAGTGCTCCAGGCGATTCTGATGAAGCTTAAGAGTTTGTGAACCAATCTGTTTGGGACTATGTATGTTTCTATAGAGTCCCCTTGCACACCAGATCTTAGTCTTTCAGCATCTCAGGAACATCACTCCATCAAATCTACCACATCCCAATTTTACCTCTATTGGATCATTCCCATCAGCATAAAAATGTGCTGCCTTTATTTCCCATTTCTTCTGTCAGTTACAACTCATTTCTCTATTCCTCTTTGCAGCAAGACCCCAAAGAGGAAGCTGTTACTCCCCGGCTCCATTTGCCCCTCATTTTCTCTATCCCACTCCAATCAGGCTTTCATTCTCTTTATTTCAGTGGCACTGATCCTGTCAAGGTCACCAGTAACCTTACTCTGTTAATTCTCAGCTCCTATGTGACCTATAAATGGCATGTGGTCTCCTTGATACACTTTCTTCACTTGGTTTCCAGCATGGCACATACACTTCCTGGTTTTCCTATTTTACTGGTTGTTCCTACTTAGTCTCCTTGGTTGGTTCTTCCTCTGCTTTTTGCCCTCTTGATGCCAGAGTGATCCAGGGGCTTAGTCCTTGACTTACACTCACTAGATTTCATCCAATCCAAGGGCTTTAAATACCATCCATGTACCAACTATTCCCAAATAAAGAGTTCAGGTCTGTCCCTGGCACTCTGGTATATTCAGTTGCCAGTGCAGTCTCTCCACTAATGTCTCACCAACATCTCAAACCTAACGTATAAACCTACATCCCTCCCTTCCTCATCTGCCCCATCTCATGTAATAACTTCATCTCTCCCATTTCTCAGGCCAAATCCTGAGAGTAATGTTTGACTCTCTTCCGTATATCCTACATCATAATTGTCAGTAAGTCTTACTGGTTGTTTACTTCTCAGCATATCTACAGTCAAGTTATCCTCTCTCACCTAGATGACTGCACCAGTCTTAGCTGGTTTCCCTGATAGCTCAGTTGGTAAAGAATCCGCCTGCAATGCAGGAGACCCCAGTTTGATTCCGAGGTCAGGAAGATCCGCTGGAGAAGGGATAGGTTACCCACTCCAGTATTCTTGGGCTTCCCTGGTGACTCAGCTGGTAAAGAATCTGCCGGCAATACAGGAGACCTGGGTTCGATCCCTGGGTTGGGAAGATCCCTTGAAGAAGGGACAGGCTACCCACTCTAGTATTCTGGCCTGGAGAATTCCATGGACTTTATGGTCCATGGGGTCACAAAGAGTCGGACACGACTGAGCGACTTTCACTTTCTGTCCTCCACACAGCAATAAAGGGATCCTGTGGAAAAGTACATCAGATCATGCCACTTCAGAGCTCAGACTGTCTTGGCTCCCATCTCACTCTAGAGTAGAGGCCAAAGCCTTCAACAGCTCACAAATTCTTATGCCATCTTGAGCATCGCAATTCCATTTTCATCTTTTCCACTCACCTTGTCCTCCCCGCTTCTCTTCAGACAGGCCAGGTTCCTATCACAGGGCCTGCACCCAGGCTGGGACTTCCACCTGGAATACCTTCCCTCATTTATCTGCAAGTCCCACTCACCCCTTTTTCAGCAGGGATTCCCTCACCAGCGAGATCTCTCCAGACTATCCTATTTATGTTCGCTCTTCCATCTCCCACACTGCCTGCCTCCCTTGCTCTGGGCTTACAGTAGGCAGCAGTAAACCTGAGATTCCACTCACCACAGACCTGTCTCTCTAAGGTGGAGAGTCAGGAAAGCTAATAAAAATCTGACACAATTTAAAGTAATTGAATATCAATTACTGGTTAACAGAATTTTAAAAATATAGTTTTTTATTCTCCAATTCCAGATTTCCTGGGGAGATAGAACACTGACCTGAAAGTCAGAAGCCTTGAATTCTAGGCCTGGATCTATCATAAAGGTGCTCTGTGACCTGTGGCAAGCAAGTTATTAGCTTGGTCAGCCCAGGAAGTGAGGGAACTGGACTAAATGATCTATGAGGTTGACCTTCCAATCATGTCAACCCTGCTACCAAAATAAATCCCCACACTGTCGGTGTTTCTCATTTGCATCGCCCCACCTCTCCATGCTGTTTTTATTTCCTGCCTGGGGTACTGCATCTGCCTCCTTTCTCATCTCCTTTCACTCTTGTCCTTTAATCCACCTTCCACACGGCTGCCTAAGTGGATGCACACGTGTAAATCAGAGCATGCCCATTTCTCTCTTGAGCCCTCTAGCAGCTGCCCGCTGCACTTCAAATCACCCCTGTGCTCCTTCTCCTGGCCTACAGGGCCCATCACCATCTGGCTCTGGTTTCAGCCACAGTGGTCTCCAGCTCCGTCAGTATGCCAAGCTCATTTCCTCCTTGGCAGTCCTTTGTCTTGCTTGCACATTCTTCCTCCTGTGTTCTCCTGGTGATTTCCTCTCTCTCTTTTTCCCTCAAACCCAGCTTCAACATCATTTCCTGAGCATGAGCATTCTTTCCTGATCACTGTAGGTAAAACCAGTTCTCCTTTGTTTTTTAAAATTCACCTCCCTACTTATTTTCTGTTTGCATCCTAAAATTTATTATTTTAAACCATGCAACATTCACACAATGGAATACCATACAACTATACAAAAGATACCTATGTATTGATATAGAATGATTTCTCAAGATATATTGTTAAATGAAAAAAAGTCCCAAGGTGTAGTGCAGAGTGTGTAGAATACCACCGTTTGTATAAAACGTGGGAGGAGAATATATTTGCTTGTATATTCATATGTTTTCTCTGGACGGGTACAGAAGAAACTGGTAACATTGCTGGCCTCTATGCAGGGGGCTAGGTGGCTAGGGGCAGGAATGGGAGGCTTCACTGTGTACCTTTTTGTATTTTGAATCATATAGTGTACCACCTATTACAAATAAATACATAAATATTAAAAGTTGTGTACTTGCTTTGTTTCCTGTCTCCCCAAAGAGAATACAAACATCATGAGAGTGTATACCATGTCCTTATTCCCTACTATGTCCTCAGCACTTAACACAATGCCTGGCACCTAACAGTGCTCAATAAGTAATTACAGGATGAATCAATGAAAGAATGAAGGTCTCTTCCTGCTCTAAAACTGATTTCAAGACTATAAGACATGGACTCAAGGACCAGCCATTTAGAGGCACCAAATGAGAACTATTTTGTAGTGTGTACTGTTTTTCTGGTTATCAATAAGCTTTGAAAAACAAAAGTGTTGAGGGGTGTATGAAGGGTGAAACGTGGAGGACCTTTTTCCCAGTTGAGAGCCCAAGTGCCACAAAAGGACAGTGTCCCGCTTAGACCATGTCCCAGTCATGGCCTCGGCACATGGCAGCCTGAGGGACTGGCAAAGCAGCCGCCTTTCCTGAGGTCTCAAAACGTTCAGGATCACACCACACTCCAGTTCTGAGATTGTCTTCTTCCACAGATGCTAAACTTTTCTGAGATCAGGAACTGCATTTGTCTTGTTCACCAGTATACTTAGAGCCCGGCATAGACGTGATGGAAGAATGAAGGAAACAACAATTTGCGTTGAAAGCCCAGAATCAGGAGCTGTCATTTCCCATCTAGCCAGCAGGTGGCATCAGAGGAGAATTTTCTGAGTTGTCGGTTCCCTCCAAGCCTACAGTCTGGGGTGTGGAGCTGCATTTTGACCAGGGCCGTGGCGGAGGGGGCAGGTACCTGATTTTTTGACAAGTTTACTGAGCAAGCTCTAGTAGGCATTGAGAGTTGTAAGAAGAGATAGAGCTGGGAGACAGAAGCCTCACACAGAAATCAATACTATGTAGGAAGAGAAGAGCTATTTCAGGCCCTTAGGAACTCTGAGAAGGGAGGGTTAAGTTTGGGGCATTTGGGGAAAGTTCATAGAGGAAGTGACATCTGAACTGGGCCTTGAAAAGGAGGATTTAGGCAGTTGGAGGACATTATGGGTAGAAGGAATGGTTTCAAGAGAAATTGTGAAACTGGTGAATTGCCAAGAATAGCTGAGTTATCCCAATTTGGTGGGAGATAAGGGGGTAAAGGAAACATTCTGCTCTGAGAATTTACCCTTTTGTTGAAAGGACAGAAGACTTGTGGAATTAATGTGATGCATACACTAGTAGCTCAAGAGATAGTCGATGGATTGAGATCTTCATGTCAGGTAAGTAGTAGAGACTCAATACATGAGTTGTTGAATGAATGAATCGTGGGGCTCTGTTTTTTCCTGTGCTATGTCACATGTCCTTGCTGATGCTTTAGGAGTGTGTTTTCCAAGGCTGTTTCCTCCTGTGTCTGAAGCTCCTCACGGACAGCATTTCTTTCTCTCAAAGACAGAAAGCCTGACCCCAAAGGGGAAAGGATTACAATTAACCTGTGAGTTTCCCAGTGTCCAGAGCCTTCCTTATTAGAGGGTTCCCAAGTCCTGTTTCTGGAACATAGTCTTCTTCCTTGTGTGTGTGTGTGTGTATGTGTGTGTGGGTGTGTGTTAGTTGCTCGGTCTTGTCCAACTCTGGACTGTAGCCATGTAGACCCCATAGACTGTAGCCCACCAGGCTTTTCTGTCCATGGAATTCTCCAGGCTAGAATACTGGAGTGGGTTGCTATTTCCTTCTCCAGGTCTCCTTCCTTAGGAATGAGATAAAAGTAATCATCACTTATATTTTTACAGAAACTGATGTCTTCCATAGCTTTCCTATTGATAAACCCACTGGAAATATTTCAATCCTCATTCTTAACTCAGAAGACTGCTTCTTTCTTAAAGCATTCTCCTTCCGACTTGTGTGACCCCGTGCTCTCTAGTTTACTACCTACCTCTCTCCTCTTTTCATCTCATCTGCTGACTTCTCTTCCTCTCTGTAGCCACTTAAAGCTGAGTTCTAGGTCCCAGCCTCCTCTTGCTTTATTCTCTCCCTGGGTGATATTCTTCCCTGTGGTTTCATCTGAGCTCCAGCCCACACATCCCATAGCCTACTTGACTTTTTTGTTTGGATGTTTCTTGGGCATCTTAGTTTCAACATGTATAAAAACTCTTCATCTTCTCCACCTATTGCCCTACCAGGGTGAATGGCCGCATCACCCAGCCTGTTGAGCCAGCCAGAAGCATGTGTGTATGTGTGTGTGAGTCATCCTTGTCTCAAGTCCCGATCATTCCACCCCTTCACTCTCTCCTGAATCTTTCCACTTTCTTCCCTTCCCATCACTACTGTCACCTCCAGCTACCTGCTCTGCCAGGCCACTCTCTCCTCAGTAGACAAAGTGACTTTTTAAAAATGCCAATAAGATCATGCCACAACTCAGCATCTTTCATATCCCCTCCCATTTCTTTGAGGTCATTATTGTTGTTCTTCCATTTCCCTTCTATAAAGTCCTAGCCCTTTAATCATGATCTTCAAGACCCTGCATGATCTGGCTGATGCCTACCTCTCAGACTCCTTCTCAGGCTGGACTTTCCTCCACTCTACTTGAGCAAGGAGGAATTTCATATAAACATTCATTCAATCATTCATTCAGGCAGCCAGGTATTTATAGAGCACCTCATTGCTGCCAGGAGTGGTACTAGGTGTTTGGATGTGAACAAGGTGAATATCTCTGCCCTCGTGACCCCTCCCAAGGTTCCTCTTCCTGCTTCAGGCTGTTTTCATACACTGCTCCCTCTGCCTCAACTCTCTCCTCCAACATACACACTCTACTCCCTTCAACTACTAATCCTGGCTCATCACTCAGGTCAAAATTGAACATCACTTTCTCTCTGAAGCTCTCCTGGGGCTGCCAGGCTCCATTAGGACTCCTGTTAGAGATCCCAGGGGTCCTGACCTTGCCTTCATTGCACATTCTGTTTCCCCTGCTGGACCAGAGGCTCCATGAGAATGAAAACCAGATCTCCGGTGTTCACCAGTGCCTGGCACGATGCCAGGCTCATGTCATGATTTCAATACAGATGAATGAAAAGACACAGGCATTTCCTTTGGATCTGCTCTTTTAGAATATTTGAGGATGACACCTTAAATGCTCACAGACAGGGCCACCCTAGTCGCAGCCTTGCACAGTCCAGTCTACCAGGTGCCAATGCTGTGCTTTAAAGGAGGCCTCTGACTGCGACATCACCTTGGTTCAAGGAAGCAAAGAGCCAGGCTGCACAGAGATTTGCTGCTAAAGTCTTTCATGCAGTCAGCCTGTCCTGCAGAAAGGCAGTCAGCGGTGTCAGACAAAGGACAGGGCTTTCCAGGGGGAGGGATTGTAGCTTCCAGTATCGGCCACTTGTTAGTTATGTGAACACGTCATTCAACGTTTCTGCCCCACAGCCTTCCCACCTGTGGGAAAGACAGGTATAATCATATGTGTGTTGCTGGGTTGATGGGAGGAGTTCATGAGCTGTCACAGAGGACTTGGGAGCCATTAGTGTCAGTCTCCGTAACTTCAAGGCAGTGCAGGTTATTCGTTAGCAGTCTTGGTTCTGGGTCAGACAAACCAGAGTCTGAGACCTGGCTTTGTCACTTCTTAGTGATCTGACCTTGAGGAAGTCATGTCACATCTCTGAATCTTACTCTGCATGAGTGGAAAATGCAGACAAAGTTGTACCTACATCCAGTGAGTGCTTGTGTGAAGAGCATGTATATAAAGAGCTCAGCCCAGAGCCTGGTACACAGTAGGTGCTCAATAGATGCATACAGCATCAAGAAGGTGATGGTCAAGGAGGCAGAAAGTGCACCCGAAGTTCTGATCCTCACTGGTGAGTTCAATTCAGAACTGCTTATTGAGCATCTAACTTTTGGAGGGACCCCCTCTCTCCCAAGTCTAGGATGGGAGAGAGGACATAAATAAGACAGTGTGTGCCAAGTGATAAAAGTTATTTAATAAAAGCTTATTAAAGGAGTTCCCTGGCGGTCCAGTGGTTAGCACTCTGATTTGATTCCTGCTTAGGGAACTGAGTGAGATGCCACAAGCTGTATGGTGTGGCCAAAAAAAAACCAAACCAAACCAAGAGACTCAAAAACTTGTTGAATGAAAGAAGCTAGAAGCAAAGGAGTCAGTACCACGTGATTCCACTTTTATGAAGTTCTAGATCTGGTGATGGAGAGAAGTGTGATTCCCACTGTGGCATTGGCTGGGAGAAGCATGAGGGAGCTTTCTGGAAATGTTCTGTCTTGACCTGGGTAGTGGACCTCTGGTCATATGCAAAATATGCAAAAATTCCACAATTCAGGGAGCCAGTAAACTCTATGTAAACTATATTTTAAAAAATTGCACCAGAGGAGTTTAGAGAAGGGAGCAACTTCTTCCAGCCGTATGGACCAGGATGGCTGCATGGCCTGGAGAGGGAATAGCAGAGAGAAAATGACCCCTTTGTCTCTCTTGGTGGCTCAATAACAAAGCATCTAAACAAAGCACTTAAATGGAGTCAGAAATCATCAGTAAGTGGTTTTGGAGATTATTTGCTCTCTGTTTACATTGAAAAAAAAAAGTTTGAGATTATGTAATTGCCAAAGTCAAAGTCAGGGAGGTAATTATCAAGTGTAACATGAGTGCTCTATTTTTGGCCTCGCGGCTAGCTCTTCTGGCCCTTCATTCCTTTCAGCTAATGTGATTGCAAGTTGTTTTGCTAGTTCTCTTCTGTCGGAGGCGGCTGTATGATGGGAGGCAGTGGATGGGGAAACACAGAGTGGAATGATAAATCACATCTCTGCTGGGCTTCACTGTTCACGAAGCACCTGTGTGCACAGCGTCTCACTTGATGCTAGCAATCTAGGAGCGGGGCGGGGGTATCAGTCAGGGTTATTGATTGCAAGCAACAGAAACCAATTCTGGGTAGCTTAAGCAGAGAACGAGTGTATTGGGAGGTCATCAAATAGCTCACAGAATCACAGGAAAACTGGAGAACTAGGGTCAGAAAACAGGCAGGAATCAAAGGAAGCTTACTTAAGTCTGGGTATTTGAGGCTGTCTTTGCTTCAGCAGCTTAGCTATCATGGTTACATTTGGAAATCATCAAGACAGATTTTCATGTAAGTGGTAGTGTGGACATCGCTGATGGAAAGTAATTTGACCAGCAAAGAAGGGAGTTTCTAGGACGGACTCATTGGATGAGCAGAGGCAGGGAGGTAGGAAGAACACTGAAGGTGTGCTTGGGGAACTGAGTTTGTTGCAAGGTAGCAGAGAGCTAAAGCTGGGAAGGGAAGTGGAGGCTGTACCATGAAGAGACTTGCGTGTCTGGGTGATGAGTTGGTACTTGTGCCAGTGGGCAGTAAGGATCCTTGGAGGTTTTTATTTATTTATTTATTGGGCTGCATCACAATTTATTTGGGGCTTCCCCAGTGGCTCAGCTGGTAAAGAACCTGCCTGCCAATGTAGGAGATGTAGGTTTGATCTCTGGGAAGAGCCCCTGGAGGAGGAAATGGCACCTCACTCCAGCATCCTTGCCTGGAAACCTCCATGGACAGAGGAGTCTGGCGGTCTACAGTCCCTGGGGTCACAAAGAGTCAGACACGACTGAGCACACACTCATGCACACAAGGGTCTTATCTGCTGTGTGTGGGCTTGGTAGCCCCGTGGCATGTGGGATCTTATTTCCCCAACCAGGGATCGAACCCACATCCCCTGCATTGGAAGGTGGATTCTTAACCACTGGACCACCAGGGAAGTCCCCCCTTGGAGGTTTTTGAACAAGGGAATAAGATTTTCTATTCCACTTTAGGAAGAATAACCTGGTACCCACAAGAGGACTGTGTGAAGCAGGAAGAGTCTGACATAAGAAGTGACACTCTCACCTCCTCCTGAGATGCTGAGGCTGAGTACCCGAGAGGGCTTCGGTGCCTGGGTCATTGGAACCACGAGAAAGCAGTTTCAGGAGTGTGCTGAGGCCAGTGTGCAATGTGAGAGGCTGAGTGGGGGTGAGGATGCGGGGTTTCAGGCAGATGAGAACACAGCCCCTCACTCCAAGCTTTCCACCAACTACCCCCCCAGCCCACCACTGTCCTCAGCTCCTTCTGGGCTCCCCTTATCTCCCCCCACCCCACACTCTTCCCCTGCCTCAGGGTTGAATCCCTCTGGATTTTTCTCTTTCATCCTGTTTCCCCAACTCGACAGAGAATCTTAGTGTCTGGGTCATCTAGAGACCTTAGATGGGCCAGCGGAGGCTTGGGGAAGGGACAGGACTAGCCAAGGACACAGCCAGGGAGAGACAGAGCCAAGAGTGAAGTTTCGTCTCTTCTGCCCTGTTCAGGGCCCTGACTAGACACGTCTCTTCTGAGACCCTGTCCCCGACTAAGCCCCGTCATTGGATTATATCATAGTGTCGTGGTGGCATGTATTCGGTTTGATTGCATATCCCGTGGGCAACTTAAAATTCCTGATTTGATGTGTCTTCCAACGAGACCCAGCAGAGGCCTATTTCCTCGTCCTTGGTGTTCCTTCCAGAACTAGAGTCCAGGGTTCTTCACAGGGAGCTCTTGGGCCTGGGGTTGAGGGCAGCTCTCCATCTCAACCTGGGGAGATTTCTGAGCACAGACCCCTGCAGCCTTCAGATTGATGCCCAAAGGCAGTGCCCTGTGAGAGACACTAAGCTAGGAGGTGCCCTGGTAGAAGGCTTGAGCCAGCCTTCTGCTCCTTGGAAGTCCCTCTAGAGACCTCTTCACCTTCCCGGGAACAGTCTAGCACCACCCCCAGGCTGTATAGGCCTGATATGCTCTGTCTTTCTAGAGTATCCTTAGGGGCCCAGGACACATTTTATGTTCATCCTTCAGCTTGTGCTTCCAAGAGCATGTGAGGAGTGTAAAGTCAAGCTACAAACCTGACCCTGAGGAGTTTTCTGGTGGTCTAGTGGTTAGGACTTGTCACTTTCACTGGAAAGGGCCTGGGTTCAATCCCTAGTCCGGGAATGAAGATCCCACAAGCCACAAGGTGTGTCCAAAAACCAAACATACAAACAAAAGACCAAAAAACAAACCTGAGCTTGGATTAGAAATTCCCAGGGAAATACCCACCCTCCACTCTAACTCAGACCAAGACATACACATTTCCTTGTTTTTCCCTGTGCCAGACAAGAGGTTTTTTTTTTTTTCCTAATCTCCTCTTCTGCCAAGCATGTAGTCCTGGGAGGGTCCTGCTTCATATGATGGTCTCAATTCTAACTCCTCATCCTGTATCATTAGAACCTAGACTCAGCTACCCCTTGTCATCTCTGCACTCAATTTCCTACCCTGGGAATCTTCCCCTGCTGTTCCTCACTTTCACCCTGGAGGAATGAATCGCAGCGTGGCTCTGATCATGCTCAAGAACCTTCAGTGGCTCCCCACGGATTAGAAACATAGCACATTGTTAACTAAGTAGCATTTCAGACCTCTCATCACCAGTGACTCCCGGCAGAGAGGCCACCAGGCAGGCAGAGAAGTAACTCAGGGGGTATCAGGGAGAAGTGCCTGCCACCTGCTGGGCACTTGGTGCCCCTTGCCTGGCAAAACGATGCCCCCTTTTCTGTCACTCACATTCTCCTCAGAATTCTTGTGCCTGTTTTATTCATAACATAGTAGGGATGAGAAAGAATGCCATTTTTAAAAAGCTTCCCCAAATGGTAAATTTTATGTTATGTATATTCAACAAAGGGAATAGTGGGGGAAATAAAAAGGGGAAAAGCGGAAGCACTGACAGATTTTCTTTTCTTGGGCTTCAAAATCATTGTGGACGGCAACTGCAGCCATGAAATTAGAAGATGCTTGCTTCTTTGAAGAAAAGCTTATGACAAACCTAGACAACATATTAAAAAGCAAAGACAGCACTTTGCCAACAAAGGCCCATCTAGACAAGGCTATGGTCTTTCCAGTAGTCATGTATGGATGTCAGAGTTGGACCATAAAGAAGGCTGAGCACTGAATAATTGATGCTTTTGAACTGTGGTGCTGGAGAAGACTCTTGAGAGTCCCTTGGACAGCAAGGAGATCAAACCAGTCAATCCTAAAGGAAATCAACCCTGAATATTCATTGGAAGGACTGGTGCTGAAGCTGAAGCTCCAATTCTTTGGCTACATGATGCAAAGAGCCAACTCACTGGAAAAGGCCTTGATGCTGGGAACGATTGTGGGCAGGAGGAGAAGGGGTCGACAGAGGATGAGACAGTTGGATGGTATCACCGACTCAATGGACATGAACTTTGGCAAACTCTGGGAGATAGTGAAGGACAGGGAGGCCTGGCCTACTGCAGTCCATGGGGTTTCAAAGAGTTGGACACAACTTAGCGACTGAACAACAATAACAATATTCAACAAGAAAAAAAATATGCCAGGTTTCATTTCATCTTGGTGTAAGACCACCTTTAAAAATTTTTTTTAATGTTCTATTCACATTTGCTTTTTCACTTTTAGTGTGTTCACAGAAAACTGGGACACCTTAAGCAGTTTAACAGCAATTTTGGTAAGCAAAGTTACATTCTATCTTTATGTCAAATTAGTCAAAGCTTCTCCAGTATTTATAAAACATGATAGACAAGATGCTACACAAAACCACTGCATCTGAAGATCTTTTCCTTTGTTCTGAAAAATCCCTGGAAAAGAAAGCACTGTCTGCAGAAGACTGCATTTTGGGGACAATATTCCTACTCCGCCTCCCACGATGCCAAGCAAGTCTCAGGATGAAAGTGCAGGAAGAAGCTGAGACCAAAAGAGCAAAACACATCCCACCAGGAGATAAAGGGTGAGTCTCTGGCTGATCGTTTTGTCGCTACTGTTGTTTGTTTTTGTTTGATTATAGATGCAGTTCTGGTTCTTTCTCTGGAGGACCCAAGAAATGGGTGTGCGGCACAGTTTGGACACAGTAAAGTAGCAGCCGGGACCGAAGAAGGTCTTGATTCGAGCAGGGAAGTCCTCTCTCCTGTGGCAGAGGTTGCGGGGGTGGGCTGAAGGACCAGAGGGGCGTGGCCGAGGGGCCTGGTGATGGCCATACTGAGTTATCTAGTAGGGCATCGGTTTCCAGCTTTCATTAACTGAATTGCAGTTTCCTCACAACGTACCCAAGCTGTCATCAAGGCTTGTGAGCATCACAACCAGCCCGGGGCTGGTGCTGTCTTGGGGAATTAAGGGAAGAATGGAGGCTCTCTCTGGGTGGAGGTGATTGGGAGGGCGGCAGCAGCCTGAAAAAGTGATTACAAGGCAGCTTAGAGTGATCGGAAAGCAGCCAGAGCAGCTGTTCAGGTTACATGGCAACAAGACATGACTATGTTTAATCTCAGTGTTTTCTGGCCATACCACGTGTCTTGTGGGATCTTAGTTCCCCAGTGAGGGATCGAACCTGGGGCCTCCCTCTCACAGTGAGAGCACCGAGTCCTAACCACTGGGCCGCCAGGGAATTCCCAACCTATGAGTTTTGGATTCAGGCAGCTGGTTTTGATTCATAGTTGTACCTTACAAGCTGTGTAAACTTGAGAAAGTTAACTAACCTCCCCGAGCCTCCACTGTACCCTCGTAAATGAGAATAACAATTCCGACCTCACAGGGCTGTCATGAGGCTGAAATGAGATACAGCAGTGCCCTCCTCATCCGTGGTTTTGCTTTCTGAAGTGTCAGTTGCCCACGGTCAATCACAGTCTGAAAATATTAAATGGAAATTTCCAGAAATAAACAATTCGGAAGTTGTAAATTGTGCCATGTTTTGAGTGTGAGATGAGATGTCATGTGGTCTAGCTCGGTCTAACCAGTCGTGAATCATCCCTTTGTCCCGCGTATCCTGCCTGTTACTCACTCAGTAACTGCCTCCGTTAGCAGACTGACTGTCGAGGCATCTCAGTGCTTGTGTTAAGTAACTTTTATTTTACTTAATAATGGTCCCAAAGCTCAAGAGTAGCAATGCTGGCAATTCAGATATGCCAAAGAGAAGCCATGAAGTGCTTCTTTTAAGTGAAAGTTCTAAACTTAATAAGGAAAACAAATCATATGCTGAGGTGGCTAACACCTACAGTAGGAACAAACCTTTTGTCTATGAAATTGTGAAGAAGGAAGAAGAAATTTGTGCTACATTTGCTCTCACACCTCAAATAGCAAAGGTTGCGGCCACAATGCATAATAAGTCCTTAGGTAAGATGAAAAAAGTATTAAATTTGTACGGTAAGATATTTTGAGAGAGAGAGACTGCATTCACATAACTTTTATTATAGTATATCTTTATAATTGTTCTATTTTATTATTTTTGTTAATTTCTTACTATGCCTTATTTATTTATATTTACTATGCATAATTTATAAATTAAAATTTATCATAGGTAAGTATATATAAGGGAAAAAATATCATAGTGTATATCTGGTTTGGTACTATCCTCAGTTTCAGACATCCACTGAATGTCTTGGAACATATTCCTCTGAGGACAAGGTGGGGATGGCTATGCTTATGTATGTATAATTCGTGTCATGTAGACCTCAATTCAACCATATGAAATTCCTTTTTTTGTGTCCAAATAGGGTTAAGAGGCAAATTCGTACCGTTAGGCCTAACAAAGACCTGAGGGGCATCCCAGGTGGTTCAGTGGTAAAGAATCCACCTGCAATGCAGCAGATGAGGTTTCCACCCCTGGTTCGGGAAGATCCCCTGGAGAAGGAAATGGCAACCCACAGCATTCTTGGCTGGAGAATCCCATGGACAGAGGAGCCTGGTGGGTCCACTGGGTCCATGGGGTCACAAAGAGTCAGACGTGATGGAGCGACTACACAATACGGACCCAACAAGCACAGGACATCATTTTTATTGTTGTTGATATTATTATCTCCTCTCCGGGAACCCTCAGAAATATTGGCAAGAAGACTGGACTCGCTGCAGCTGTTCAGAGGGGAACGGACGGTTTGGTTCTGATAGTAAAGGGAAGGGGGAGCCGGGGAGCTCAGAAAACAGGGGACTCTCAGGTGACAGCTGTTACCCTCTTGAAAATAACTTCTCACTTGGACCATATACTAAATGTGCCTTGACCTTTAATTCTAGGTATTTCCCTTTGCTGGCCCCTCTAGCTCCCTCGCCCAGTCCCACCCTCGTGCAGATTTCAGCGGCCCGCAGTTTGTTTTAAGTAACTTATTGTTTCTTTTATTTTTGATCGCGCTTGTTCTTCCTTGCTGCACTCGGGCTTTCTCTAGTCACGACCAGCGGGGGCTACTCTTCGTTGCGGGGCGTGGGCTTCTCATTGCGGTGGTTTCTCTTGTTGCGGCTTGTGGGCTCTAGATCTCGGGGTCAGTGGTCGTGGTGCCGGGCTTAGTTGCTTCAAGGCATGTGGGATCTTCCTGGACCAGGGATTGAACCCATGTCTCCTGCATTGGCAGGTGTATGTCTAACCACTGTACCACCAGGGAGGTCCCTGGACCATAACTGGAGGGGGAGGCTGGTCCTATGGAAGCAGGTGAGGCGGAGGCTGGGCTGCAGAGAGGAAGCAGGTGGGGGGAGTAGGGTTGGTGAGGGGGGGTCTCCAGGAGGAGGGAGGTGGGGGAGGTTTGGCTCCCTCTGGGCAGCATGCTCTGACAGCAGGGTCTGAGGGCAGGAAGGGCTGGGGCCTTCGGGAGGGCGCTGGAAGCTGCAGAGAAAGGAGGCCTTCTCCAGAATGCAGACCTGGGCATGAAGCTGGGAGGGGAAAAGACAGAAATGGGCACCCCTGCCCCCCAGCCCACGTTAACTTTCCTGGCCTTGAGGGCGGGCGGGAGGCAGCTCTGGGGCTGGTGGGCAAAGGGCCAGGAGCTGGCTCTCTGGGGAGAGCAGGACACTTGGGTTCCCCTCACTCCCACTGTGGAAGGAGACAAGGGAAAGATGGGCAACTTGCGAGTCTCCTTGGGATCTCTGTGCTCATTTGACAGACGCTTGAAGAGCAGTCTGAGTCATGTTGCCAAGAGCAGTGAAGGAAGGACACCCAGCCTCTGTTCTCCAGGCCCCTCTCCACGTCCCTCCCGCCTGCTGTCTCGGCCACTTCAGCCAGACTGGCAGCAGGAGGAGATTTACTGATTTCTAAGAAGAGGAAAATAGCTTTGTTGGATTTTTTTTCCTGCTTATTATAAAAGATTTAGACAGTGACATAAAGATATCTGTCTTTATTTCCTGCCTTCTCTCCTCCCTTCCTTTCTTCCTACCTGTTTATCTATCTATCTATAAGTAAACAAAATCACGTGGTCCCCCCAGCCTCCAGACATAGCTCCCATTAGCATTTTGGAGCTAATGCATAACCACACTTTGTTTTCTTATGCATTCATATGCAGGTCACCCAGAAGTCTGTTGGGGTCTTAAGATGAAGAAAATGCGGGCTTGAACCCTTCATCCCATGCTCACTGGAAATCTAATTCCCTCCTTGAAGTGGAGTTTCCCCAGGGAGAAAAATGAGCTTAGTCACCTCTGGCTCTACCTTCCCAGCGCCACCAAATGGCTTCCCTGGTGGCTTAGTGGTAAAGAATCTGCCTATAATGCAGAAGACACAGGAGACCCAGGTTCGATCTCTGGGTCGGGAAGATTCCCTGGCAACCCACTCCAGTATTCTTGCCTGGAGAATTCCATGGACAGGGGAGCATGGCAGGCTACAGTCTATGAGAGTGCGAAGAATCAGACACACTGAAGTGACTAAGCACACAGAGCACATGTGTAACACATCCAGGTGGTAGCTGAGACCTGGAATTTAGTTCCTTTACTCCATTTCCAGAAAAGTTCCCTTCACAAGAAGCCATGTGTATACATGTTGCAAACATTTCTAAGGTAGGAGGGATAATGGTGGGGAGTAGAAGCCATTGAAGATTGAAGGTTGACATGCTGTTAAGTTCTTGGATCCTCTGTCTGGGTGCCCATCTGCCCCTCCCTTTCTTGTTCTTCCATTCTCCAGAAAGTGAATGTTACACACTTCTTCTTAAGTGTTTATCAAAGTGTTCTCTCAATTCTCTCTCACTCTATCCCTGGGGTTGCACCCACTTCTAAAAAACATCTCTCATTAGTGTGTTTAATGATGAGTTTCTTGTTTCCTCTTTCCTCCAGAAGGTAAACTCACTGAGGCCACAGACTGTCCATTTTGTTCACTGCTCTGTCTTTGGAATTAATCACATAGCAGGTTGTTTCTTCAGAGAAATGGAGTCAGTAGGATGTATAAATGTTGAGAGAATCAGTTATTTTAAGGAATTAGCTCAGGTAATTATGAAACCTGGCAAGTTGAAACCTGTAGGGTGGGCTGGCAGACTGGAGGCCCAGGGAAGAGCAGTTCAAGTCTGAAGGCTGTCAAGCAGGAGAATTTCTTCTTGCTTGAAGGAGATTAGACTTTTGTTCAATTCAGTCCTTCAACTGATTGGATGAGACCCCCCCACCCCCCACCCCCTGCATTATAGTGCTTCCAGGTGACACAGTGGTAAAAAATCTCCCTGCCGATGCAGGAGGTGCAAGAGATGCAGTTTTGATTTCTGAGTCAGGAAGATCTCTTGGAGTAGTTAATGGCAACCCACTCCAGTATTCTTGCTTGGAAAATCCCATGGACAGAGGAGCCTGGCGGGCTACAGTCCATGGGGTGGCAAAGAGTCGGACATGACTGAGCGACTAAGCATGTATGCACACTCACATTACGGAGGGCAATCAGCTTTACGCAAAGCCTACCAACTTACATGTTAATCTCATCCCAAAATGCCCTCAGAGAAACATTCGGAATAATGTTTGACCAAATATCTTTGTACTGTGCCCATCCAAGCTGACACAAGCTGATACACATTTTTTGTGTCACAATAGGTACATGATAACTATTTGTTGAATGAGTGACAGAATGAATGAATGAATGAACTTAAGGAGGGAAGAGAGTCTTCCCAGGTTCACACAGCTGGTAAAAAAGAAGGCCCAGGTCTTCAGAACTCAGTGCAGGCAGCTATTCATTCTACCCTACCACAAAGCATCTAGGAATGCTGACCAGAGCCAGCCTTGTGTGGTTCCCAGGACTGATGTCAGGGCATAGAAGACATTCTCCTTTCACATTCCACAAAGGTCTTCGCTCCTGTCTGGTGTTATTACAAAATGACTCTTTTGATGGAAATTTTCACTACCTGTGTGACCTGAAGGGCTTCCCAGGTGGTGCTAGTGGTAAAGAACCCACCTAGCAATCCAGGAGATGCCTTAGACAAGGGTTCAATCCCTGGGCAGGGAAGATCCCCTGGAGGAGGGCATGCCAACCCACTCCACTATTCTTGCCTGGAGAATTCCATGGACAGAGGAGCCTGGTGGGCTATAGTCCATAGAATCATAAAGAGTCCGACACGACTGAAGCAACTTAGCATGCATGTGTGCATGTGACCTGAAGCAATCAAGAACTTATTCTTTTACAAATAGGAGAGCCTCACCTAAAACCTTCTCCTGCAGGTATGAATAAGCTAAGGGCTGGACGCTCTGGTGTGGAGATCTCACCCTAACCCACTAACCTACTCACTGGATCCTTGCCTACTTCCCCTCCTACTCTCTACTATCTGGTCAAACTAAGCTACTTCCTGTGTGAGGTACAGGCCCTGTAGTTAATTCTCGCTGCTGTTGTGTTTCACCTGGTGGTGTTATCGCACCTGGAATGTATCTTCCCCTCCTCTATATTTTATCCATTTATGTATTCATTCAATAAAAATTTCTTTAGCATCTACAACAGGGCAGGTAGTAGGACTTAGCACTAGGGACACAGAGATGAATAGAGAGATAAGAAGCCTGCCCTTCTGGAGCACTTACATGCTAGTACTGGGCAAACAGACGCAATTCAATCCAGGAAGCGAACAAGATCATTTCAGGTGGTGATCAGTGCTGGGAAGAAAACCGGGAAGTAATAACAGGTGACAAACAGTCTGATGTGAAAGATGGTGCTGGGAACGTAATTTATTATTTTTTTTGGTGGGGGGGACGTAATTTAGATGGAGCTTAGGGCTGGTGTTTGAGGTGAGACCCCAGCCACGTGTGGAGCGGGGGAAGAACACTCTAGGTGGAAGGAACAGTAAGTGCCAAGGTATAAGGTAGAGCGAATTTGATGTATTAGAAGAGCAGAAAGAAAAAACTCTTACCTATTACACAGTTTCTGTTAGATACGTGCTAGGCTCTGGATACAAAGATAAATAGGGGATGGTCACCAGGGGGACTTCTTGGTGGTCTAATGGTTAAGACTCTGAGCTCTCAATGCTGGAAACACAGGTTCAATCCCTGGTTGGGGAACTAAGATCCCCCATGGCAGGGCCAGAAAAAAAAAAAATAGAGCATGGTCCTTTCCCCTAAAGAGTTCATTATTGGGGGAAAGACAAACACGACAGCTGCCACCCTTTGGGAGACCTGCCCACACCATGAACCAATCACCCCATCCCTGGCAGCCATATTTGTACTCTGTGGCCATGGCTGATTGGTTGGGAAGGGCGGTCACCTGACTTAAGCAGGACCAATCAGATTTCTTTCCCTCAGGATCACTGAATAGGGGGTCAGACACTACCTTTGCTTGCAGGGTAGTGCTAGTTGGCGCTAGTTATGTCTTGAGCAGGTATTGTCAGGGTGACTCAGCCTCCTGACTTACCCAGGACTGAGAGGTTGCTGTGGAAAAACTATGAGAGTCCCAAGATGGTCCGTCATCCTATCTTTGGTGTGCTCGGCT
The DNA here is from genome assembly GCA_024291935.2 of Okapia johnstoni. Taxonomy (NCBI): domain Eukaryota; kingdom Metazoa; phylum Chordata; class Mammalia; order Artiodactyla; family Giraffidae; genus Okapia; species Okapia johnstoni. The sequence goes on along the minus strand of JAGTYA010000024.1, from coordinate 6,438,231 downwards.
GACTGTTAAACCTGAGAATTTAGGAGCTGTGGAGGGTCAGACTCATCACTGTGGTTGGAGCAGCAGAGAATGCTCGTCTGTAGAGAGAGGAGAATGGAGGAGCGATGAGAAGTAGAGATCGAGTTCCTGGGATTCTATTCTTGGTACCAAGGTCTTTCCAGGGGCCATCTACATCCCTGACTATGGATTCTCAGACACTCTTGTTGCCCTACAGAAAATCTCCTATGTCTGCTTAAGTTAGTTGCAGTGGGTTTCTGTTCCTTGCAACCGAAGATTTCTAACTGATAGAGACTATGACTATAAACAACTATAATCCAGGAGGTGTATGCTTGATAGAGGTGCCCGCAGCCTGGGGTGCACTGAGGATGTGGCCTGCCTACTTGGCTACATCCCCAGGAAAGCCTTCCCCGACTCAATCTGTGGTCTCTCAGAGACCATTGATTGGGAGATGAGGTCTCTCAACAGCCTCATCTGACCCTCACGCATAACACTCACTCTTCCCTTATATCTTCTGTCACCTTCTAGCCTGTAAAGACTCATGTGTGAAAAATCTTTGTACTTTCTTCCAAACATAGTGTCTTATGTGGCTAATATATTGTACTTTTCCAATGCTGCCTATGTAAAGCATTTTTTTTTTGGCTGAGCAGTGTGGCTTGTGGGATCTTTGTTCCCCCACCAGGGATTGAATCTGGGCTCTCAGCAGTGAGGGCACTGAGTCTTAGCTGCTGAACTGCAAGGGGATTGCCTACAAAGCATTTTCAAGTTCATTTTCTGATGCGCATCCAACTCTTCAAAATTTGAATATTAGCATTAATAATAGCAGCTGTTGTTTATTTTGTGCATACTCTATGTGCCAGGTGGGAAAAAAAAACAAAACAAAACTTGAGACTTAGAAAGGATAAGTGATTTGCCCAAGATCTCTAAATTCATGCGTCACAGATCTGGCCATAGAACGTTGTTTTCAGGCTATAAACCCATGTTCTCTCTGCCCTGCCAGGATCTTGGGGGCAGAGTGCAGGCTGCTGATCCCTTCCCTGGACCCTCTGACTCAAGTCCTCTGGGCTGGCCCTGGCTCTGCCTTGACCCTTTCCAGTAGGGCAGGTCTCAGGTCACTCAGTTTGCCAGTCTGGCCAAGTCAGGCGAATTTGGCACCCTGAAGCCACTGTGGTTGCCATGGCACCTTCCCTGGGCTCCTCTCAGTGTAAACCTGGGGGCGAGCTGTTTTGCAGCAAATGGGGGTGAAAACAGAGAAATTCTCCCATGAATGTGGGCAACTAGCAAACAGCCTGCCTCTCCTTGGAATTCCTTTTGATGCCTTGCAGGTGGGTTTTTAGGGCCATGAAATCCAATTCCTCCATTTCACAGGTGAGGAAACTGAGGCCCAGGGGCTTAGTGTTTCATAAAGAGATTTTGTGCCATGGCCAGGAGGTCTCTGGAGTCAAAGAGACCTGAGTTCCAATCTAGCCTCTGCCTGACATTGAGCAAGCTCCTTGACAGCTCTGAGCCCTGCACTCCTCATCTGTAAACTGAGGCTCGTGACACTCCTTCCCTGAAAGAGTTGGAGGAAGGGTTAAATCATATTTTTTCATATATATACATAAAATTGCTTCCCAAGTGCCTGGTATGTGAATAGATGCAATTGCCCAAGGTCACCCTGCTGGGAATGGGGGAAAGTATGTTGTTACATGATTTAAGAGATATAGATTCTGGTTTTGACTTTGCTGTTAACTTGCTGTGTGTAAGTCCCTTCACCACCTTGAACCTCAGCAACTTTTTCTGTAAGCGAAAGGTGGGTTGGATGAGATGATGCTTCAGGTTTTCATTTCCCCAGCCCTACAGTTCTGTGCAACTGGTGACAGAATGCTAGTTCCCAGAGCTCCTAAAGCTGTGCTTGTTCACACCACCCTGCCTCACCACCAAAGTGGCCCTGGGATCCAGTCAAGAGATCAGCACGCTGAGCCCCAGAGTCCTTGGTGGGAGAGGAAGGGATGCTCCCGAAGGTAGGAACTTTCCATGAGGGCTGGGGCTGCACTCATTCTGACTCCCCAGCATCCTCCTCCGGTTCAGAGTCCTGCCCAGGCTTTATGGGGAGGACAGAGCTGAGTGGAAGTGGAGGTTGGGGACTTGCTGGTGGGGGAAACCCATCTGATGAGGTCAGCTGAAAGCAATTTTAAATACTGTCAGCATTAGTGGGTGGAGATGAGAGGTGGGCAGTGTTGAAGCTCTGCTCCGAGAGCAAGGACTGAGGAAACAGGAGGAGAGACAGGAGGGGGTGGCATTAGGGATCCAGTGGAGGAAACAGGAATCCAAATTCAGGGGAGGAGGAGGTGAGCAGTAGGATGAGGAGCTGGAGGGAATGGATGGAGAAGAAGTAGAGACAGGAAAGGCAAGAACTGCTTTTTTGTCAAAGGAAAATGATGGCTTAATAGAAAAAACTGGAGATAGAGCATGTTCACTCCCACCACCCCGTTTGCTCACTGCCCCCAGGAGGCAGGCGGGGAGGCACTGCACACTGTCCTCGGAGGGGAAGTCCAAGATGGCCCTTCTCCCCCACTGGGCTGCCTTTGATGGGCTGGACTGCTGGGGCCCCAGGTCTCTGAGGGTCCTCACCTTCTGCATGTAGCACTAGGCTTGTAATCATGGATGAGCTGGGGGACTCTAAGCCTGTCTTGCACTCTCTTCCCAGCCACCATCCCTCTTCTGCTGACACTCACTCAGTTAGAAGTCCCTTCTAATCCCTTCCTCTCCTCCACTCTAAACAAACACATCCTACAATTTGACACTTGGGAATGAACTCAGCACATGTACCCAGCACTGGCTACTTGTGGGGGGTGGGTCCATCTAGATCTGGGATCACTTTGCCTCACAAGATTGAGAAAGGTAGCTTGATATAAACATGGTCTTCTTGTTATTAGTATTGGGCATGATTATTGTAACAATAGTACTAGCTAAGATAAGAATTTATTGAATGTTTTCTGTGTCAGGCACACAAGTTTTGTATTTGCATTACCTCATTTATCTCCTTCATAATCCTGTCAAATATGTATTATTATCATTTCCTCTTCGTAGATGAAGAAACTGAGACTTGGTTAAGTTGAGAAACTTATCCAAAATCATATAATTAGCATGTGACCAACCCAGTGTTCAAACCCAGAGTCCATACTCTTGGAGAATTCTGCCTCCCCCAGTCTCCAAATAAAGTTGTAGTCATGCCAGTAAGCCATGTCTGCTTATTCTTGAGTCATTCTTCTTGGATGTTACCCTTGGATGTTATCCTAAAGGATGTTACATCCTTTAGGAATGCTTTAAGCTACAAGTAAACAAAAAACCATCATTAAGAATGTCTTAAACAAGAGATCTTGAAGTCCAAAGCTGGTATACTTAGAGTTCAACAATATCATCAAGTATCCAGGCTTATCCTTTCCTTCTGCTGACAACCTCATCATTTTGGCTTTTCATCCTCATGCTTATTGCTTTGTAATTGCAAGATGGCTGCTATAGCTCCAGGCATCACACCAACATCCCAAGGGGTCTGGGCAAACAGATTTCTTCTGATGCAGCTTTGCTTTTTATCCTGAAAAAAAAGGATGTCAGCAGATTTCTTCACACATCTTATTGGTTTTGTATCCATCCTCAGACCAATCACTGATGTAGGGAAGTATGTATGTACCTATACATCATGATGGCTCCTGCTTAACAGATCATCCCAAAATTTAGGGGCTTGAACAAGCATTCACTAGTGCTACGAATCTGTGGATCGCCGAATGGTTCTGCTGATTTGAGCCAGGCCAGACTCATTTTGGTTGGGCTTCCTTCTTTGTCTGTGAAAGTTGATGGGTCAGCTGGGAATTGCCTGGTCTAGGACAGCCTTACTTACTCACATGTCTGGTACTGGCTGTTTGCCAGCTGGGGTGATGGAGTGACTAGGTCTTTTATCCAGCAGGTTGGCCCAAGCTTGTTTCCATGGCAGTGGTAGGGTTCCAAGAGATTGGGTGGAAGAAGGCAAGGCCTTCTGTGGCCTGGACTCTGAACTGGCACACTCATTTCCATCACATTCTTTTGGGCAAAGCAGGTCACAAGCCAGGTCAGGTGCGGGGGTTGGGAAATGGATTCCACTGTTTGATGGGCGAGCTGCAAGGTCACGTGGTTAAAGGCTCAAATGCAGAGAGTGATGAAGAATTGTGACTGTTCTGCAGTCTACCACAGATTTGTTGTTTTGTTTAATCACTCAGTCGAGTCCAACTCTTTTGCGACCCCATGGACAGGCTCCCCTGTCCATGGGATTTCCCAGGCAAGAGTACTGGAGTGGGCTGCCATATCTTTCTCCAGGGGATCTTCCCAATCCAGGGATCAAACTGGTGTCTCCCGCATTGACAGGCGGATTCTTTACTGTTGAGCCACCAGGTTCATTTAGGCCAATTCATCCCCTAAGGGTGGGAAGGGGCTCCTTTCCCCCAAATCAAGGGAATAATACCCCTACCTCCTGATCAGGGTACAGGTACAGGGAATAAAGGGAGGACATGGCTTGTGGGTAGACTGTGTCTGGAAGGGGCCAATCCCAGGCCCAAGGGGAAGGGAGATTTTGCAGCTTCAGTTTCACCTTCCTTCTTCTGAAGAGGGTATTTTCATCTGTCTTTGTTGATGCTTGGTCTGGGCCTCACAATGGTTCCACTAACAGGCATATGCCTTGGTCTGGAGGCATTTCCTCCAGACACTCAGATGCAAAAAACAATTTACAAAAATAAATAAAATGAACTCTGCCGCCATCCACTAGTTGTAGGAAAATCCAGTGTCAGTCACTGAGGACAGGCCAGGGGGTTGTCTAGTCCTTCTTCCTGAGGTTTGCATGATTTAGGAAACATGAGGCAAAGCCTTTGGTATCTGGTCCATTAAAGTTCCTTGTGAGGTGCTTTCGTCCAAGCCCCACCCAGGCATCCATTTAAAAGCAAGAGACTCTATCTCTGCTCCCTTGATCCTCTCTTGTTGCAGAAAATTTCCAGGTTCATGAAAGTTCACTGGTGGTCCAGTGGTTATGACCCCACACTTCCATTGCCAGGGGCCTACGTTTGACCCTTTGTTGAGGAACAAAGATTCCCCCAAACCTCACAGTGTGATCAAAAAAGAAATAAATACAATACAAAAAAAAGGACAAATGTCCAGGTTCTTACTATCCATCAAAATCTTCACAAAAGGAACCTACAAACCTCCTCTGCCCTCCTTTTCTCAAAGAATACAGCTCTCTCCTGTCTCCCTATTCAACTTCACTCCCTCTTTTTCCTAACAGACCCAGGCCTCCCCGACAATGTCTGGGGGGATGGTTTTCTAGGAACCCAGGACCTGACTGTGCTTCCTGGAAGAAAAAGCACCCCGAGAGAGCAGACAGTACGTGATAGAAACGAGTCTGAGGGATCAGGGAAGGCAGACACATCTCAGCTGAGATGGGCAGGAGTGTAGGAGCGGGTTAGGTGACCAAGGAGCTGGGAAGCCTGCAGTAGAGTGTTCCAGGCAGAGGTGCCATCCTTACCGCAAGAGCCAACATACTGAGCGCTGCCTACATGCCAGGTTCAGTGAAGCAGGTGCTTCTGTTGTCCCCACCGCACAAAACTTACAGAAGAAGTTAAGGAACTGGCCCAAGGACATGCAACTAGTAAGGTGCTGAGCTGGGATTTTCAATCCAACCAGTTTGATGCCAAAGCCCCACTCTTAATTACTTAGAGGGACCCAGACAAGAGAGGAGAAGGTTGTTTGGAGAACCAAAAGGAGTTTATTTTGGCTGGAACATAGCGTGTGAAGGGGAAGGTGGTACAAGAGGTTACAGAGGTAGAGAGATGCCAGTGTAGAGACTCCTACTGCCACATTACTGCTTGGAGGCAGCCAGCCTAGAAGCAGGGGGACCATTTCAGAGGCTATTTCAATAATTTCAGCAGGAAATGATGGTAGGTCAGTCTAAGCAGATGATAATAAAAATAAAGAGTTAAAAAAAAAAAGGTAAAGGACTTCCCTGGCGGTTCAGTGGTTCACTGTGTGCTCCCAATGCAGGGGGCGTGGGTTTGACCCCTGGTTAGGAAACTAAGATCCTACATGCTGCCAGGCATGGCCAAAAAGTTAAAAAGAAATGGCAGGATTCGTGGGTTATTAGGAAGAATGGACAACCCTCGGTGATTACGTAGTGGAAGGAGATTTGGCGGGGGGGGGGGGAGAGACAGGAGTCAAGAGTGACCCTCAGATTTCTGGGTTGGGAAACTAAATGGATGTCCTGATCCTATTCACTGGCTTGCTTTGAAAGCATCTCTCCCAGGCTCTCTAGCTGTCTGTCTTCCTAGCTCTAAAATGAAGATAATGAAACCTGACCTCCCCATTATCCAGATGGTGTCAAGATAACATGAAGTCATCAATTTGGAAGTGCTTCAGAAAGTCAGAAGTACTTTGCAAATGCAAGTGGTTATTATTTTATGGTTATCGCTAAGGTCCTGCCCCTCCTGGGGCTTGCAGATGGAGCCAGACTCAAGGCAACCCAGGGGAAGTGCCTGTTCTCTCTTTCACTCACTCTCTCTCACTTGGAGGCAGTCTCAGCATTCCTAGCAGGCAGTGCCTCTTTGGCAGGTGGGAGCCACAGTCCCACGTACTAAATTGTTAATAGCTTCCCTGAGGAGCTCCTTTTTGCTCTGACTCCTTCAGTAATTTCTGTTTCTCTACTGCCGATGCCTTCTGATGCCCTGGGTTGGCCCAGGACTCCCCATCCACTTTGGTTTGTGTCTTTGTTCTGACCTGAAGTCAAGGATGGAGTCGAGCAAAATTGAATTGTTTGGCTGTCCAGGCATGGAGGGCTGTGTATTCTGTGCTCCACCAAGAACAGGGACGGACTTAAGAATCCCTGATGTTCAATGACTCATCGCCCTTCACAGCCGGGGAAAGTCTGCTGAACAGAGACAGCGGCCATGGGTTCTTGTGTTTTGGGGGGACTGACTTTCTAGGCTTCTCTCTGAGCAGCAGGAGTGAGGTGCAGCAGGAGTGATGTCCGTCAGGAGTGGCTTTTGGGGTTACACAGACCTGGCTTGACGTCCCTGCTCTGGCGTCAGCATATCACTTAAGCTCTGCCAGCTGGAACCACAGTAGAAAGCTCTCGCATTTCTAGGGCTGCCGAGAATTAAATGAGATAATCCATGGAGCACTTGGCCCCGGCGCCTGGCACACAGCAAGCTCTCTCTAAATGGGAGCCAACAGGATCATTTATGAGTTGTGACCACAGAAATGAGACTGTCTTTTAAAGATAAGTAGACTAGAATGCTCACATCCGAGTAAGAGTTGATCTCTTCAGAGTTCACTTTGGGAGTTCATTGGGGAAACTCCTTTTAGATGCCATTCAAGTTTCCATGTGTCCTTCCAGTGTCCTTGGGGCAGGGTTGGGGAGGCTCAGTTCACATGTACTGGCGTGGGCCTTAGTCAGCTGAGGCTGCTATAACAAAGTGCCATAACGGAGTGGCTTATCAGCAACAGACATTCATGTCTCATAGTTCTGGAGGTTGAAAGTCTTGGTGCAAAGAGGATTGAGTTCTGATGAGAAACCTCTTCCAGCTTGCAGACTGCTGCCGTCTCATCGTATCCTCACATGAGAAAACAGAGATGGCAAGCAAACTCTGCAAAGGTACAGCCCATAACAGCATGTGTGCTGTCTTAGCAATCATGTCCTTCATGTACTTGGTCATTTACTTATCTGTCACAGCTTCTTGACTGCGAGCTCCTTTAAGAGGGCAATGGTCTGACTCATGCTGTTGGTTTCATAACTTGTACTCATGCAGCCCTTTCTCAGTTGGCACAGCATCTGTTGTTTCACCAGATCCTCACACCAATCCTGCCTCTCTCTACTTTCTGGATGAGAAAACTAAGGCTCAGAGAACTGAAGGGAAACTTTCTGTCTTTTGCCTCCACCATAGCTGTGACTTTCCACCATAGTTTAAAAATTCCCTCTAGCCCAGTAGGGAGAGGGGGTGGAGTCAGAAGAGGGCAGTGGTAAACCCTAGGTAGGACCAGACTGGTTCCTGTGCTTAGTCGTTCACTCTTGTACAATTCTTTTGCAGCCCTTTTGGATTGAAGCCCACCAGGCTTCTCTATCCATGGGATTTTCCAGGCAAGAATACTGGAGTGAGTTGCCATGTCTTCCTCCAAGGGATCTTCCCGACCCAGGGACCAAACTCACATCTCCTATGTCTCCTGCATTATAGGTGGATTCTTTACCCACTGAGCCATCTGACTGGGAAGGGCCTCAAATGCAATGCCTAGGGGTGAGGGTAGACTTGCTTGGTGACAGCTAAAAGCCAAGGAGGTGGTGGAGTTGGGAACCAGCACAGATGATTTCTGATTTGCAATGGTTTGATTTACGATTTTTTGACTTCACAGTAGTGTAAAACTGCTACACATTCAGTAAAAACTGTGGTTTGGATTTTGAATTTTGATCCTGTCCAGGCTTGTGCTACGTGGTGTGGTTCTCTCTTGTGATGCTGGACAGTGTCAGTGAACCACAGCTCCCACTCAGCCAGGCGATCACGACAAACAGCTGATATACTTACAACATCCTGTGCCCACACAGCCATTCGCTTTCAGTAAAGTATCCAATAAATTAGTGAGATAGTCAACACTTTATTATCCAATAGGCTTTATGTTAGTTGGCTTTGCCTGACAGCAAGCTAATGTAAGTGTTCTGAGCATGTTTAAGTTAGATTAGGCTAAGCTATAATGTTCGGTAGGTTGGTTGTATTAAATACATTTTTATTTATTTATTTTTTTGGCTGTGCTCGATCTTGGTTGTCATGTGGGCTTTTCTCTAGTTGCAGCGAGCAAGGGCTACTCTTGGCTATGGTGCACAGGTTTCTCATTGCAGTGGCTTCTCTGATTGCAGAGCACAGGCTCTAGGATGTGAGGGCTTCAGTAGTTGTGGAGCGTGGACTCAGTAGTTGCGGCTCATGGGCTCTAGAGCACTGGCTCCGTAGTCATGGTGCACGGGCTTAGCTGCTCATGGCATGTGGGATCTTCTCGGACCAGGGATTGAACCTGTGTCTCTTGCATTGGAAGGGCAGATTCTTTAACATTGAGCCACCAGGGAAGCTCTTAGATACATTTTTTAGTTACCATGATATTTTCAACTGACAATAGACTTATTGGGATGTAATCCCATTGTGAGCCTTAGTTCAGGGCTGAGATTAAAGCCCGGAGGTGCTGGGATGTGCTGAGAGTTCAGGGCTAATACTTTGGGCACCTGATGCAAAGAGCTGACTCGCTGGAAAAGACCCTGATGCTGGGAAAGATTGAGGGCAAGAGAAGGGGGTGACAGAGGATGAAATGGTTGGATGGCATCATCGACTCACTGGATATGAGTTTGAGCACACTCTGGGAAATAGTGAAGGGCAGGGAAGCCTGGCATGCTACAGTCCATGGAATCGCAGAAATGGACGCGACTGAGTGACTGAACAACAACAATCTCATTGTAATTGAGGGAGATCTGTACTTCAGTTCCAAATAAGATGTGACTGCAGAGTTTATGCAAAGGGTTTTGAGTTGCTTAAGAGAATTCATAGGTCCTGTATTAAGCTGTAAATGCTCTGTCTCCCTCATCAAAGTGGGAGCTCACCAAAGGTGGAATTGAGCTTTCTAGTCAATCACGCATCAAGCACTAAGGAGAAGGTGCAGAAGTGCACAAGATCTATTGTAGAGGTGATGCACACAAATCCAGTGATTATCCAGATAAATTTCTGTAAGGAAGAGGTACATGATGCTGTGAGAACAAACAAGGATAGCTTGATCTAATTGTATGGGGCAGTGGAGGAGGGCAGTCAGCGACGGTTTCATGGAAGAAGTGATATTTAAGCTGAAACTTGAAGGATGAATAGCATTTAGCCTAAGGAGGTGGCTGAGCCCTTCCAAGTGGAAGAAATAGAATATGCAAATGTCCTGAAGTGGGAAAAAATTGGGCTTGTTGGAGGAGTTGGGAGGGGGCCAGAACTCTAGTAAAACAGCCCTCCTGCATCCTGTCTCAATTTCTTTCCCCTGGCATCAGAAAAGTCTCTGAGTATACCAGGCCCTTTGGGACAAGAGAGAGAGTTTTGGCATCACACGTGACCACAGAGTGAAAAATCACCTATCTGATGAGTCCTTAGATGGTTGGGTGGGAAAGCCTTGGGGGTGGGGAGTCTGCTGTAGCTAGTAGAGGGGCTTGGACAGTAGCTGAGAGGGACAAAGAGAACGGAGAAGAGGACTTCTCTGGTGGTCCAGTGGTTAAGAATCTGCCTGCCAATGCAGGGGACACAAGTTTGATCCCTGGTCTGGGAGGATCATGCCACGGAGCAGTTGACCCTGAGAGCCACAACTACTGAAGCCCATGCACCTAGAGGCCATGCTCTGCATTAAGAGAAGACACCGCAATGAGAAGCCTGTGCAGGGCAGCAAAGAGTAGCCCCCACTCAGCAGAGCTAGAGAAAGCCTCTGTGCAGAACAAAGACCCAGCACAGCCATAAACAAACAAACAAATAAAGCCGTTCTTAAAAAAAGAAAAGAATGGAGAGGAAGAGGATCTTGGGAATTTCGGCTGTGTTCTTTCTGGGAAAGGGTAGGAGTCTTGTGCATAGACAGATGACTCAAGCCAGAGAGTGAGGGGTCCTCACCCAGCCACTCACAGGACCAAGAGTGTCCCCGCAGAGTCCAGAGCTCGGGAACTCCAGTATTGTCCCATTCCACACCCCCCACCAACCCGGGACCTTTATTCATCCAACAAGTATTTCCTGAGCACCCACTGTGACCCCAGCCCTCCACTGGGTCCAGGGATCAATCAAGCCTGGTCTTCCCAAGAAGGAAACAAACTTGTCTGGAAATAATTACCAAGGGGGGGGTGTCCAGTGACTTAAGACTTCTTGCTTCCACTGCAGGGGGCATGGGTTTGATGCCTGGTTGGGGAACTAACTGAGGCCAAATAAAAATTACCATATGGGAATATTAGTCTTCTTGTCTGTAAACTGGGGAATCTATGTCAAAGTGTTGCTTTGGATAAAGGGCTTAGTACAGTGCTGGAACAATAGGGAGAATGTTCTGGGAAGGACAGGAGCCCCCAAAACGAGGATGGCTCTGGGTTGGGGCTGGTCAGGTCAGAGAAAATGTGTCAGAAATGGCCCCTTTCCACCTGCACCTACAGCAGCTGCAGTGATCCTTAGGGTGCTCTTTGAGATCCTGCCCACCTCCTCATCCCCTTCTCCCCACACTCCCTTTCTGTCCTCTCCTCTTCCTGGCCTTTTATCCCTCTGACCATAAGGTCTTTGCACATGTGATTAAAAAAATATTTTAAAACACTTTATTTTAATTTTGACTGTGCTGGATCTTTGTTGCTGCACGGCTACTCTCTACTTGCAGTGCATGGACTTCTCATTGTGGTGGCTTTTCTTGCTGCTGAGTACTGACCCTAGGGTGCAGGCTCAGTAATTGCGGCACTCAGGTTTAGTTGCTCCGTGGCAGGTTGGATCTTCCCGGATCAGGGATGGTTTAAACCTGTGTCTCCTGCGTTGGTAGCTGGATTCTTTACCACTGAGCTACCAGGGAAGCCCTCACGTGTGACTTCTTTGACTGAAATGCTCCTCCCCAGTTTCTTCCCTAAGTCAGTTCCTCCTCACACTTCACATCTTACCTTAAGTGTCATTTCCTCAGGGAAGCTGTCCTGACCCCTGGCTTTTGTAGGTCCTGCCACAGGAATGCCCTGCTTTCCGATCCTCCTCAGTGATCTTGGGATTGATGTGTCTCTCCTCCACTGGGCTGTAAGGAGGCAGGGGCCACATCTAGCTTTATGCACTAGCGGCCCCTCAGTTGTGCTTCCCGGGCGGCTCAGATGGTAAAGAATCTGCCTGCAATGCAGGAGACCGGAGTTCGATACCTGGGTCAAGAAGATCCTTTGGCGGGAATGACAATTCACTCCAGTATTCTTGCCTGGAGAATTCACCTCAGTAGTACCTGGCACTTACATTCTGCACCCAGAAAAGATCTGTTGAGCAAATGAATGGGCTGTAAAAAAAAAAAAAAGTATAATAGTGGTTATTTATGGAGCTTTTACTGTGTACCCGGCACTGAGCTAAATTCTTTAACCGCATCATGTTAAGCTCCCCAACAACCCTCTGAAGAAGGTGGTGCGATTATTCTCATTTTACAGAAAAGGAAAATGAAGTCAATAGATGTTAAGTGACTTGCTCAAGGTCACTCTGCTTGTTAGTGCAGGGGTGAGGGACGGGATTCATATACAGGTCCTTCCCAACCCCAAAGCAGCGAAAGATGCGGAGGTGAGTCCCGGCTGCGGTGCCGGCGCACCCGAGCCGGTCGAGCATCCCTAGGGAGGGAGTGGGCAGTTTCCCCCGGCTCCACGCCGAGCCGGTGGTGCAGCGCCCGCCCCCGGTCGCGGGCGCAGACTGGCGGCCGCCCCCGGGCCACGTGGTGCGCGCGGCGGGCGCGTCCGAGGAGCCCGCAGCGGCTCCGGGCTCAGAGCTCTCCCGGCTTGGAGAGCGGGCGGGAGCCGCGGGCCGGGCCGGTGCGGGCGGCGAGGCGGCTGAGGAGGCGCGGAGGTAGCAGGGAGTCCGGGGCTTAGCGCCTGGCGGCGTCGGGGCCGCGGCCTCATCCCGGGCCACAGCCTCTTCCCTTGGCGCGTTGCTGGCACCGGGTCTCTGCGCCCAGGGCGCACGGCGGGCAGGGACGCAGCCCGGCAGCCTGGTCGCCATGGAGCCGGCCCCCTCCCGCGACCCCGAGCTGCAGTCCCAGCTCCTCGCCAACGCGTCGGACGCCTTCCCTAGCGTCTTCCCCAGCGCGGGTGCCAACGCGTCGGGGCCGCCAGGAGCACGCAGCGCCTCTTCCCTTGCCCTGGCTATCGCCATCACCGCGCTCTACTCGGCGGTGTGCGCCGTGGGGCTCCTGGGCAACGTGCTCGTCATGTTCGGGATCGTCCGGTGAGTCCACTGCGGGATGGAGCGGACGGCAGGGCCCCGGGGGTGAGCGTGGCCACTGCGGACCTGGGACCCTGACCCCGGACTTTGCACACCCGGGGCCTCCGGGCTTCCTGCAGGGGGCGCCCTGGGGCCCAACGGAAAGAGCGCTTCCATGGCAAGGGGGACCCTGGAGTGTGTGTGTGTGTGTGTGTGTGTGTGTGTGTGTGTGTGTGTGTGTGTGTGTGTGTGTGTTGTATGTGCGCACACGCGTTTAACTAACATTGGATCATCTGTTGGCCTCCCCCAATTTCTGTGTCAGACTATGTGGGACAGTTTGGTGACAGTTGTGTGTCTGTCACAGTTTGTGACTGCGTGATTCTGTGTTTGTGACAGTACTGATGCTTGTTTGGACCTCCACAAACCTGGTAGTGGTGGGCGGAGATGCCCGAGGTGCGCCAGGACTCCAGCGAGACAGTGGTGTGTGGGCTGAATATGCAGGTGGGGGCACAGGAGCGCTTGTGTATCTGCATCATGCTGAGGGGCACTTACTAAGTCACATTTGGGGACCATCTGTTGGGTTTCCAGTGTTGGTGTATGTGCTTGTCTCACACTGTCAGTTGGTGATTCTCTCTATAGGAGTGAGTGACAACGTGACTGTTGTTTCTTGTCAGACCCTGAAGCCCCCATGGGAGGAGAGCGTCCAGAGTGGCTCTGGACACTTGTGCTTGCATCTGCTGAGGGTCGCCATGGTTCCTGCATACAGTGGGCCAGCCAGTCGCTGTCTGCTTCCTTCCCCGGGGCCATCTGGTTCTGAGCTCTGGACGTGATTCAGAGATCCTCCTCACAAATGTCCCCTCTCTCACCTTCTCCTCTTCTTCAACAGTCTTTTTTTTTTTTTTCCTGGCAAAAGCAAAAATGATGTGGTTGGGCTGGAGTGGAGTTTGTACTTTCATCTCAGGAAGTTCTCTTCTCCGTGTCTCTGTTCAGTGCAGGGACCTTCTCAGAGAGTCTAAAGCATCATGGGCTTGCCCAAAAGCAGTCTTCCTGACCCAGCCCTGCCAATGCAGACACAGGCAAAAGGGATTGAAAGGAAACTCCCATCCTGGTTAGTTGGAAATGGGTCATCTGTGCTGGCTGACCAAAGGACAACCCTAAACCTCTCTGGGCCCTGGTGCCACCAGACAGGGCAGAAGGCAGGGGGCAGATTGTGGATTCAGAGGCTGGAGATGTGAACTGTGGTCTTGGCCCAATTGCTGATGCCTGTCACACTGGGGGCCTTTCCTCTCACCCACCGTCTGCCCCACTTGCCTCAGTTTCCCTATCTGGGGGTTAGAGACCCAGTCTCTGCAGCTTGGACCATGAGTTCCAGAGTGAGAGGTCACTGTCGGGCAGAGCACGGTACACTGGAGTGTTGCTTGGTGTGGGGGTGTTGTGGGAGCTTTGGCTTGGATGACTCCAGGGGAAGCTTTGCTCCTCCAGGAGGAGTGGAGGGCACAAGAATTTCTTGTGCTTTCAGTGACTCATCTCCAGCTCCAGTGGGAAAATTCCCCCAAGCACAGGCAGGAACAATCTTTGCTTTGTCAGTGATTCTCCCCACTTTACCTTGGGAAGTAGTCCTGCAGACTCAAGTCAGCCTGACCATTAATTCTTTCCACGAACTGGGTCTGCCACTGGGGTAAACCGCTTAGCCTCTTTGAGCCTCAGTTTCTTCATCTGTAGAATGGGAAAGTGATAGTCTTCTTTGACAGGGTTTTTGTGAGGTGGCATTCAGAGAGCATTATAAATGCAGCTGGCATGGTGTCTGGACCCAATAACGTGAGGAGGAGGAGTAAAATTCCTCAGAAGGAGAGTGAGGGGGCGCTTTTCCTAAGGTGCGCCTGGGAGTGCCTCTGATTCCAGGAGTCCCAGGTTCCTGCACTTGCGCTCTCAGGGGCTTGTGGGGGAAGGTCTCAGTGCTCTGATCCGGGGAAAGCTGAGTGTCAGTGTGTTCACTTCCACATCTAGTCTTTCCTGGGGCCTCTGGCTGGTCGGCTGATGAGCGAAACCCCCCCACTGAGCCAGGGGAGGGCCTCTCACTTCTGAGGGTCCACTGAGGGCAGGCTCTGGTCTTCATGTGCTAGGGTGCTGCCCATCAACCTTCCCCAAATCACCTTGTGTCCAGTGCATTTTGCAAGCAGCATAGTGGGCCCCTTGGGTCCCTGTGTTGTGCAGACATTTCCTGGGGGCAGCCATCTATGTGATCACTGGGCCTGACTGATTGAATCCTCGCCTGCAGCCCGGTGCGAAAGGCATTAGCATCCCCATCATTGTCACCTCCAGTCTACAGGTGAAGGAGCTGCAGTTCAGAGGGAGACAAGGTGGCTTGTTCCCCTAGGTCCAGAACTTTTTCCAGAGCTGCCTGGGGTAGGGGACAAAGAATTGCATAGAAGGAGGGAGCGGAATCCCATCCCTCCTCTTGTCCTAGGATTCTCAGAGAATGATGGGGACAAAAGCACGGTGACTCTACACGTTATTCAGCACATGTGCTTTAGGCTGCCATCCTCGGGGAGGGGAGTGACAGGCCCTGGCACTTAGTCCTCCCCCACTGAAAGGGAGGCTAGGGACAGGGCAGCTATCTGGGGCTCAGCTTCTGCTGGCAAAGTCCCAAGAGCAGTGTGTGGACAGTGGGGAGCCAGGATGAAGAAAACCTCCGGTGTATCCATGGTTCTCTGACCATGCAGAGCCCAGCCCCACCAGTAAGTGAGTCAGTTGATTGGCTGAATGAATGAGTGATTGAATGGATGAATTCTGCCTGTCAGTCCTGAGCTCAGCCTACTTGGAGAGCAGGGGAGGGTTTGCAAAAAAGATCCAGAGGGCCGTTGGGACAAAAAAGGAAGGAGGTGAGTGGCAGAGCTGGGGCTCTGAAGCCAGACACGTCAATGTGCAAATCCGGAGTTCAAAGCCACTTACTTGCTGTGTATTCGGACTAGTGACTTGACCTTTTCCAAGCTCATTTCTTCGTGTGTAAAGTGAAAGTAACAGCAGTGCATCCGGGGTGGTGGTGAGGATTAAAGGAGGCATGTTGTGTCTGAGCCCTTTAAGCCCTTTGAGAACAGGGAGGGTTTCTATGTGAAGGAATGAAAAGAATTAACTCATTCAATAAAAATACTGTGGATGCACCATTCTAGATGCTGAGATGTGGTGGTGGTGAAGAAAATCCACCGTCCCTGCCCTCGTGGAGCTTAGGTCTGGGAGAAATAGACATTCATCCACTCGTCATCCAAGAGATATAAGTTTGTAGCTGTGCTGAGGGCCATGGAAGAGTGAGCTGTGGGACCCAGGATCGGGGAGAGTCTCACCTGGTCTGGAAATTCCAGGAAGGCCTCTGAGGAGCTGAAGGGTAAAGAGAGGGTAACTAAGATAAAAGGTGAGGAACGAGGCTGACATACATGAGGGGCTGAAAAAAAAACCCACAGGAATCTCGGAATTCCAGAACCCAAAGCACTCCCTCTTCCCCCATCCCAACTTCCAAGGATGTGCTTGGGAAGCCCATTCATCCTTCTGGATACACGAGAGGGGCCTCTGGGAATTACACTCTTAGCCAACAGCCTGTGGCTCCTGGGGCTTCCATGAATTGTGAGCAGGAGTTTGGGGATGTGTGGTCCCCAAGCAGATGCTCCCTCCCTCCCCTTGCCGGGTGAGTTCAGCCAGTGTGAGGACTTGGGGAGTCTTTAGAGCAGATGCCCGACAACTCCTCCTTCCGGGGGTTCCCATTGCATAGAAGGAGGGGGTGGAATCCTATCCCTCCTTTTGTCTCAGAGTTCCCATCGCAGCTCTCTAGGCAGAGTGGAGCGTGAAGGGCTTAAGGATCCGTGCATCTCTGATGACTCCGTCTTCAGAAGTCATCAGAGATGATGCCCTCTTCCCTGTACATGGCCCAGAACTTCCTGGTTTGCCTGCCCCGAATCCAGGGAGGAGAATGGAGTCGATGCTTCTCCAGTGTGACCTCTCGCCCGCCTGCTGTGCCCCTGCCTCCCCCATGCCCTGACCCTCGTTTGGGCGTGTTTACACCTTGCTATGTCTCTCACCACCCCACCCCACCGGGCCTCCCTGTCTCGTCAAGACTCTGCCCCTTGAGCTCTTCCTGGGCTGGTGTCTCTTCTGACTTCTCCCTGTATCAGATGCCAGCTCTGCCACCTGCCCAGATCTTTAGCAGGTTGGATGGCCACTCTGCCCTGGGGTTTCTTCATTTGTAAAATGTCGATCATAGCACCTGCCTAAGAGGCACCTTTGTGCTTAAGATGACAAGATGGTGTTGGTAGAGCTTTGTGTTTTACCTCCCATCCCAGGAAGGGGCAGCACAGAGCAAGCAGGGAGGGGGGATTGGGCCTGGCAGCCTGGTGTGGGGCAGGGTCACGACAGATGAATGAGGTGTTCTGGTTGTCCCCTCTGTCTGCTGCCCAGTGCTCAGGGTGGGACCCCTGAGTTCCTGTCTTGCTCTCGGAGGCCCAGCATGAACCTCTTGCCTTCTGGTTTCCCTACCCTCTCTTGCCTGGATTGAGGTCTTGAAGACCCCGGGGCCCCTGGGCCAGGAGAGATCCCAGGAAGGTGACACAGTGCAGTGGAGGTCACACCAGGAGGTCAGGTGGTGCTGGTCTACCATCCCTGCTCTACCATGTCCAGGGGCGTGGCTTTGGGCAAACGGCTTAACTCCCCTGAGCCCCATTTCTGCATTTGCAAAATTGTGGTGATCAGGATGGGCTCTTGGGAAGATTATGTGAGATCATGCATGTAAAGGTCATAGCACAGCACTGGGCACAGAGTAGGCCTTCAGCACGTGCCAGATGCTGAGATTAATTGGCACCCCAGTGGCTGCTCCGGGCAGGCAGAGCTGGTGGCCATGAGATTGTCTACACTTTCCACCTTGGGTTGTTTCCTGCTTCCTGCATCGTCTGCACATTTACTCATTCAACAAGCGTTTGCTGATGTTGACCCTGTCAGGCCTGTCCGGCTGCAGCCCCCATGGCCCAGACGCTCAGCTGAAGCTTCATCATGGGCTCTGGCTTCTGACACAGACCCCTAGTAAATTACAGCTCCAGGGACATTTGCAACTTTTCAGAGCTGACAGAGTCTGGAGGCACCCAGCCAGGGCAGGTGGTGTCTGTGCTGAGTCGTGATGTGGGCGGGAGCAATGGGTGGCTCCACGGAGAGGTGAGGGTGGAGCATTCCAGGCAGGGGCAACAGCACAAGCAAAGAAATCTTCAGGAGATGATCGGAAGGCAGCACTGCAGAGGGCGGGGAAGTTCACCGAAGGCAGAACGAGGAGTGCTAGGGGGCGAGGCTGGATGCCAGGGGCCAAAGCAGGAAAGGTCTTGCAAGTGGGTGACAGCCTCAGCCTCACCGTGGCTGGCAGGAGCGCCTGCTGAGTGCTGAGCTGTGGCCAGGCCCTGGGGCTGGTGATGAACCACTGACGACAGTCTCTGCCTTCCAAAATTCCTGGGGACGGGAGCTGCACATGTTAGAGGAACGCCATGAGCCACCCCCAGGGAATTGGAGGGAGTCATTCTGGTGGGGCTGTGCTGGTGGTTCAGACCGTTAAAGAATCCACCTGCAATACTGGGACTGTTAAGTCGCTCATTTGTGTCTGACTGTTTGGACTGCCCCATACCAGGCTTCCCTGTCCTCACCATCTCCCGGAGTTTGCTCAAACTCATGTCCATTGAGTTGGTGATGCCATCCAACCATCTCATCCTCTGTCACCCCCTTCTCTTCCTGCCTTCAATTTATCTCAGCATCAGAGTCTTTTCCAATGAGTTGACTCTGCCTCAGGAGGCCAAAGAATTGGAACTTTAACTTCAGCATCAGTCCTTCCAATGAGTCTTCAGGGTTGATTTCCTTTAGGATTGACGGGTTTGATCTCCTTGCCATCCAAGGGGACTGGCAAGAGTCTTCTCCAGTACCACAGTTCAAAAACATCAATTCTTTAGCACTCAGCTTTCTTTATGGTCCAACTCTCACATCTGTACGTGACTACTGGAAAGACCATAGCTTTGACTATACAGACCTTTGTTGTCAAAGTGATGTCTCTGCTTTTTAATACACTGTCTAGGTTTGTCTTAGCTTTACTTCCAAGAAGCAAGCGTCTTCTACTTTCAAGGCTGCAGTCACCATCCACAATGATTTTGGAGCCCCATTTTTTTTCCACATCTATTTGCCATGAAGTGATGGGACTGGAGGCCATGATCTCAGTTTTTTGAATGTTGAGTTTTAAGCCAGCTTTTTCATTCTCCTCTTTCACCTTTCTGGGTTCAATCCCTAGGTCAGAAAGACACCCTGAAGTAGGAAACGGCAATGCACTCTGGTTTTCTTGCCTGGAGAATTCCATGGACAGAGAAGCCTGGTGGGCTGCAGTCCAGGGGGGGTCTCAAGGAGTCATACACGACTGAGCGACTAACACTGTTACTACTATTCTGGTGCGGAGAGGGGAGGCAGGACTTAAGAGAAGCCTGGATTCAGGTCCATCATGGCTGTATGAGGGGCTGGAGGCTGTGCTGAGGCTCGAGTTGTGAGACTGGACAGGTTCTTGGGCCCACGATAAGGCAGCCATGCTGGGAAATGAGGGAACTTGGAGTCACAGGCCATGGGGAAGAGGCCTTTGGAGCAGAATGGAGTTCAAGAGGATGAATTTGGTGTAGAGGGGCATGGGGCGGATTGGAAGGAGTTGGATCAGGGCAATGGAGAGCTGGATGACCATGGGAAGGCCTCGGAAATCCTAGTCTTGGTTGTCCCTTTCAAACTGCAGTGTTGTGGGACCTGCTGAAGGCAGAAGGCTGGGCCGGATGAGCCCTGGTGAGGCGGAGCAGGGAGAGCAGCTGCAGTCCTGGCCAGTGTCCCTGTGCCTCCTGGCCCTGCCTTGGGGCCTGGCTTCCCAGCCTCTTGGGTTCACTTTCTGGGGAGTGTGTGTGACTCACAGGCACACCAGGGTGAAGCCGGAGGAGTCACTCCTGCGTTCCTGCCACGTGCCAGAGGCTCCTCCGAGTCACAACAGGCCTGCAAGGGAGCGAGAGATGAGGACCAGAAGGCTCAGATGGAACAGGTGCCTCTCACAGCCAGAAAGGGGCAAACCCAGGTCTTCCTGTCTCCCAAACCCCTCCAGACCCACTCTACCACTGCTGTCCGTGAGACACATGGGCAGTGGAGGCGAAGGCTGGGGCTGTCTAGTTAGAGGAGGGAGGACCAGGGCTGAGGAGGAAGGCAGATTGCTGTCTGCAAACCTCTCAGGCCTCTGCATGGGGTAATAGCACTTGAGAGCCTCAATGTCAGAGCCAGACTGACCTGGGATCGCATTTACTAAGAGAGGGAGCTTGGGAGATACATGCATGACCTTTCTTGGCCTCAGTTTTCTCATCTGTAAAATGGGAGTAGAAATAGACCCCTGTGAAACCCCCACCGTCACAGGGTGGTTAGGAGAAGCTCATGAGGCTGGACGTGAAGGAACCCAGTACAGAGCCAGGAACTTGGTAAGTACGCTATACACATTTTCCATGATTTTATCTATTTAGAAGAAAAGTGAGACTTGCTTCTCATTCATTTGATCGACATTTCTTGAGTCCCAGAGGAACTAGAATTTTGGGGTGGATACTACAGGGAAACTATCCTCTCAATGCTAAACATTTTCTTTTACAATAAACACAGTAACACATGTTGCTATAAGTAACACTAGTTATTTCAGAAAATACTGAGGCAATTAAGTAGAGACAAATGTTACCCGTGATCCTACCATAAAGAGAAATGCTTTGTCATTTTGATGTATTTGCTTCCCATCTCTTTCTGTGTCTCTCACTGTATGTGTGTGTTTTAATGACATTGGTGATGCTGGGAAAGATTGAGGGCAGGAGGAGAAGGGGACGACAGAGGATGAGATGGTTGGATGGCATCACCGACTCAATGGACATGGGTTTGGGTGGACTCCAGGAGTTGGTGATGGACAGGGATGCCTGGCGTGCTGCGGTTCACGGGGTTGCAAAGAGTCGGACACGACTGAGCGACTGAACTGAACTGAACTGTCATACTGTATTGAAATAATGATCACATCATATATAATATTTTGCTAGCGGCCATCTCACATTGTTCAGTTCAGTCGCTCAGTTGTGTCCGACTCTTTGCAACCCCATGGACTGCAGCACACCAGGCTTCCCTGTCCATCACCAACTCCCAGAGCTTGCTCAAACTCATGTCCATCACCTCAGTGATGCCATCCAACCATCTCATCTTCTGTTGTCCCCTTCTCCTCCTGCCTTCAATCTTTCCCAGCATCAGGGTCTTTTCCAATGAGTCAGTTCTTCGCATTAGGTGGTCAAAGTATTGGAGTTTCAGCATCAGTCCTTCCAATGAATATGCAGGACTGATTTCCATTAGGATGGACTGGTTGGATCTCCTTGCAGTCCAAAGGATTCTCAAGAGTCTTCTCTAACACCACAGTTCAAAGGATCAGTTCTTCAGCACTCAGCTTTCCTTATAGTCCAACTCTCACATCCATACATGACTACTGGAAAAACCATAGCTTTGACTAGAGAGACCTTTGTGGGCAAAGTAATATGTCTGCTTTTTAATATGCTGTCTAGGTTGGTCATAGCTTTTCTTCCAAGGAGCAAGCATCTTTTAATTTCATGGCTGCAGTCACCATCTGCAGTGATTTTGGAGCTCAGAAAACCAAAGTCTCACTGTTTCCATTGTTTCCCCATCTATTTGCCATGAAGTGGTGGGACTGGATGCCATCATGATCTTAGTTTTCTGAATGTTG
Organism: Okapia johnstoni; assembly: GCA_024291935.2. Taxonomy (NCBI): domain Eukaryota; kingdom Metazoa; phylum Chordata; class Mammalia; order Artiodactyla; family Giraffidae; genus Okapia; species Okapia johnstoni. Next base: position 6,416,505 of record JAGTYA010000024.1, on the reverse strand, counting down.
AGTTTTAAGCCAACTTTTTCACTCTCCTCTTTCACTTTCATCAAGAGGCTCTTTAGTTCTTCTTCACTTTCTGCCATAAGGGTGGTGTCATCTGCATATCTGAGGCTATTGATATTTTTACTGGCAATCTTGATTACAGCTTGTGCTTCCTCCAGCCCAGCGTTTCACATGATGTTCTCTGCATATAAGTTAAATAAGCAGGGTGACAATATACAGCCTTGACATACTCCTTTCCCAATTTGGAACCTGTCTGTTTTCCATGTCCAGTTCTAACTGTTGCTTCTTGACCTGCATACAGATTTCTCAGGAGGCAGGTCAGATGGTCTGGTGTTCCCATCTCTTGAAGAATTTTCCACAGTTTGTTGTGATCCACACAGTCAAAGGCTTTGGCATAGTCAATAAAGTAGATGTTTTTCTGGAACTCTCTTGCTTTTTCTATGATTCAGCAGGTGTTGGCAATTTGACCTCTGGTTCCTCTGCCTTTCCTAAATCCAGCTTGAACATCTGGAAGTTCATGGTTCATGTACTGTTGAAGCCTGGCTTGGAGAATTTTGAGCATTACTTTGCTAGCATGTGAGATGAGTGCAATTGTGTGGTAGTTTTAACATTCTTTGGCATTGCTTTTCTTTGGGATTGGAATGAAAACTGACCTTTTCCAGTCCTGTGGCCACTGCTGAGTTTTCCAGATTTGCTGCTTTGAAGACATGATTTTATTTGGCTGTGCTGGGTCTTAGTTGTGGTACATGGGGTCTTCCATTTTCATTGGGGCATGCGGAATCTTTAGTTGCAGCACTCAAATTCCTAGTTGCAGCATGTGGGATCTAGTTCCCTGACCAGGGATGGAAACTGGGCCCCCTGCCATGGGAGAGATGACACCCAGCCCCTCAACCACCAGGGTAGTCCCTGAAGACACGATTTTTGATAGCTGCATTGTATGAATGTCTCTTCTATGGGGGGGCTTATGTTGTTTCCCATATTATGCCAATCTAAATAATGTGTCTGTGAATGTTCTTAAACCCATATGTTTGTGCACATCTCATATTATTTCCTTAAGGAATTTTCTGATAGTCAGAGCTCTTTAGGGAGGTATGGGCCGCTGTGTAATACAGGGAGTTTCCTGTCCATGAAGCTGTGCAAGAAGGTTCTGGCATACCACTGTGTGGAGGTTTGGCACTGGAGATTTAGGTAGAGGAAAGATAGACAGACATAATTTCGGGCTCCTCTTTCCATAGCTGTGACTGGAGGAAGAATGCATCTCAGATTTCCCTTCTCCCCTTCCTGGAGGATGATGCCTGAACTTTAGAGGAAGGGGGCTGTGCAAGGGCAAGACATGATTTCATTAACGTCAGAGTCCTGGGACCTCTAAATCTAATTGGCTACCCGGAACATCATAACATGCACAGGAAGAGGGATAATCGAGGGGTAGAGCAGAAGCCAGGCTTAAATTAGCAATTTACCACCATGCAGGCTGCAGCGGCCCCATTACCAGCTGAGGGGCACGGAGTAGGATGGGGTGTCTGGGTTGTGTTCTATTGATTCAGAGCTCCCAGTGCAGCTGCAGAAATCAGCAGCTTTGTCTCTGGCCGGGGTGGGCGTGTGCAGGAAGAATATTTTCTTCTGTAGCTTCCCAAGTCTTTCTTGATCAGTGGAAGAAACTCGAACTTCAGAGTCCTGGGAGGTCAAAAAGTCCCATTCAGGGGACTTCCCTGGTGGTTCAGTGGCTAAGACTCCATGCTCCCAATGCAGCGGGCCCAGGTAAGCTCCATTCAACAAACATAACACAGGGAGAGGTGGAAATGGCCTCGCTGCCCTCCCCTGCAGAAGTAACCTTTTCACCAGGGTGTAGAATTTTCAATCACCAGATGCTGATTCTCTTTATTGCACATTTATTTTGTGCCAGGCCCTCTTCTTAGAGATGTGTATATATTATCCTGGTTAATCCTCACCCTACTAGTGAGTACTGTTTACCCCATTTTCTAGATGGGGAAACTCAAGGCTCAGAGAATGTTTAATATAAAGACATCCTCAAAGTCCTGGAGTCGGATTGAAGTCAGGTCATTCTGACTGCAGAGCCAACACTCTTTTTTTTAAATTGAAGATTAGTTGATTTACAATGTTGTGTTAATTTCTGCTGTTCAGTAAAGTGATTCAGTTATATATATGTAACTGAATATATACATATGTTCTTTTTTATATTCTTTTCCATTGTGGTTTATCTTAAGATATTGAATGTAGTTCCCTGTACTATACAGTGCAGTAGGACCTTGTTGTTTATCCATCCTATTTATAATATTAATAATTTACATATGCTAATCTCAAATTCCCAATCCATCCTTCACCCACAGCAGTCACCAGTCTGTTTTGTCTGTGAGTCTGTTTCTGTTTTGTAGATATGTTCATTTGTTTCATAATTTAGATTCCACAGGGAAGTGATATCCTATGGTATTTGTCTTTCTATTTCTGATTGGTTGCACTTAGTATCATAGTCTCTAGGTCCATTTGAGTTGCTTCAAGTGGCATTATTTCATTCCCTTTTTATGGCTGAGTAATATTCCATTGTATTTATGTGCCACATCTGTATCCATTCATCTGTCAATGAACATTTGGATGTTTCCATGTCTTGGCTATTGTGAATAGTAGAGCTACATGCTTAGCCATTGCCCTGTCCTCTGCCATCTTGTATGTCAAGTTCAGCCCCTCTGATTTACCAGTGAGTAAACTGAAGCCTGGAGAGGTTCTGTGTCTTTTGAATCAGAGGCCAGTGCGGGACTGGAACTTTGCTTTCCTAACCCCTTGCCCTCACTTACATCTCTTTCCATGCTTGGGATTATCTGAGCCAAAAGGTGGCTGGAAATAGGAGTAGCTGGGAACATTAAAAGGGAGTTCTACACAGGGCAGCCCAGCCTGGGGGCCACTGACAACACAAAACGGGCGCAAAGAACCCAATTCCCCCAGGGGCAAGGCCAGCAGATGGTGAAGCAGCCATATCCTTCAGAGACTGGATTCAAATCCAGGTCTCCTTCTTGTTGGCCTTCCACCCTTGGGCTCACCTCACTGAGCCTGTTTTCTCCTCTGAGAAATGGGGATGATAGAAAAACACCTGCAATGCCGGTAAACACATATTCGGCAGCTCCTCCTAAGTACCAGGCAGGGTTCTAGGTGCTAGGTATGCAACAATGATCAAGACACCGTCCCTGTCCTCATGGAGCTGACATTCTAGTGGGGAAAAGTTAGATGATAAAGAAATAGATGTAAGGCCAATGGTATAGACAATGAAGTCAACTCAAGCAGACTCAGGGAGAGAGAATGGCGGGGCTGTTGGTAAAGATGGGGAGGATGGTGGTGGGCGGGGGGAGGAGACCATTGAGCAGAGGCCAGTTGCTGGGAGGAAGCGTTTTAGCAGAGACAACAGTGAGGGCAAACGGTAAGGGAGATGATGCACGGCCTTAGCACAGGGCCTGGCCCATATCAGGAAGTTGTTGGTGATAACGATGCCTTTTGGCTGGTTGCCTAGGACTTGGGAGCAGGGGTAGGGATTAAGCCAAGGGAAAGAAGCTGCTTCTTTCAGCCAGGCCAGATGCCCCTGCAGGACAGATGGAGGTAATCTGTTTCCCTTGGTTACAAAAACTCATCCTCCTGAAGTGCTGGGAAGTGCCCCACATTTAGTGATTTTCCATTCCTCCCAGTGAGGAGGGCAGGAGCCCGTACGTAGTCAGAGGGGTGCCCTGTTGGGAGAGGCAGGTGGTCCCAAGACGCTTCCTCCATGGGCTCAGGCCTGGTCATCCTGGGTAAGAGAGAGGTCTACAGCAAAGCATGGCATATCAACTTGTTGGACTTAACACCAAAGATGCCACTGCTGACCTTTCTCGAGGGCTGACACAGTGGGCAGCTCTGTACTGAGTGCCTCACATACATAGTCTCATTTAATTCTCCCAACTCTTTGACATACATGGTCCCTTGTTTCTGTCCATTTGACAGATGAGGCCACTGAGGCTCAGAGGTGGTCATTTGCTTGCTGAGGGCTTCAGTGGGTAAATGGCAAAGTCAGCCTTTGAACTGAGGCCCTGTGATTCCTGGAGCTCACTCATGCAGTGCCCATGAAGGAATGTCCGTGAAGAAGGTCGAATTCAGGATACTCTCTGGTCCCAATTGTGGAAAAATGACTTTTTTGTACTGCAAGGGATTTCAAGAGGCTGTGGAGTGGAGAAGGTTGATTTATAGTTATGAAAACACTCAATTGTTGGGGACTTCTCTGGTGGTTCAGTGGCTAAGATGCTGTGCTCCCAATGCAGGGGGCCTGGGTGTGAACCCTGGTCAGGGAACTAGATCCCACAGGCCGCAACTAAGAGTTCTGCAACTAAAGATCCCACAACTAAGACCTGGCACAGCCAAATAAATAAATAAATAAAATTAATATTCGTGTTCATTGGAAGGACTGAAGTTGAAGCTGAAACTCCAATACTTTGGCCACCTCATGCGAAGCGTTGACTCATTGGAAAAGACTCTGATGCTGGGAAGGATTGGGGGCAAGAGGAGAAGGGGACGACAGAGGATGAGATGGTTGGATGGCATCACCAACTCGATGGACATGGGTTTGGGTAAACTCCGGGAGTTGGTGATGGACAGGGTGGCCTGGAGTGCTGCGATTCATGGGGTCACAAAGAGTTGGACACAACTGAGCGACTGAACTGAACTGGACTGAACTGAATATTAAAAAACAATAAGAATAAAATAAAATACTGAATAGTTAATAAATAAAACAGAAGTGAAACTGCTGTGTGTCAGGCAGAAGTAGGTATATATAATAAGGAATGCTCAGCATGGCCAAAGGCCTGGAAGCGGGATGCTTGGGCTTTTCGGAACATGTGACTTTAGACCCTGATTCTGTTCCCCCTGTGCTTCTTGACAAGCCCCTCTTTACGCTACAGGTTCCTTCCGTGAATGAAATGGAAATGTGTTGATACCCACTTCCCAGGGTGGGTGTGAGTCAGAGGAGACTGAGTGTGAAGTGCTCTGCCTTGTCCATTGTCCTCAAGGAGTGGCCCTGGGGTGTGAGGTCGGGAGGAGGGACAGATCAGGCAAGCTGTGTAGCATTCATATAAGATCACTAAGAATAATAAAGTTGTGGGCATTTTTTACACTGAATTATGGGATGGGAACATTCACTTGGCAATGGTAACGACTCAAAATAATTAAGAATCCAACCAGTTACAACTGTGGCAAAAATGAGCATGTGCTTTGGCTATATTACAAGGCACCATTCTGGATACTTTCCATGCAAAATCTCACTTAATCTTCATAGCACTTTTATGAGAGAGGAACCATTGAATGTGCCTTTACAGATGATGACGCTGAGGCTCAGAGATGTAAGACTTTTGCCCAAGGACACCAAGGTTAGTAAGTGTTCGCCTGGCCAAGTCTGCCCTCTCTCCACTTGATCACTGCCCTTCATCACATGGACCCACTAAACAGCCTAGCATGCTGGTGGTTGTCATTGTCCTTTTCGGGGTGAGGAGATGGTGGCTTCCTGGCACCAGCCTTAGCCTAGTGCATAGTTTTCAGGTCTGTGTCAGTCAGAATCCTACCAGAAAAAAAAGACCAGTGAGATCTTGTTCAAGGAATTGGCTTATGCGACTGTGGGGACTGGCTGAGCAAGTCTGAAATTTGTTGGGCAGGCTGGCAGGCTGGCAACTCTTAGGCAAGAGCTGATGCTGTGGTCTACAGGCAGAATTTCTTCTTCCTCTGGGAAGCCTCAGTTTTGCTCTTCAGGCAAAACTCATTATCATGGATAATCTCCTTTGTTAATCATATCTACAAAATCCCTTCACAGCAACAACTCGATTAGTGTTTGATTAAGTTTGTTGTTTAGTTGCTAAGTAGTATCTGACTCTTTGCGACCCCATGGACTGCAGCACGCCAGGCTTCCTTGTCCTTCACTATTTCCCAGAATTTGCTCAAACTCCTGTCCATTGAGTCGGTGATGCCATCCAACCATCTCATCCTCTTTCACCCCCTACTCCTCCTGCCCTCAATCTTTCCCAGCATCAGGGTCTTTTCCAGTGAGTCAGTTCTTTGCATCAGGTCGCCAAAGAATTGGAGCTTCAACTTCAGCATCAGTACTTCCAATAAATCTTCAGGGTTGATTTCTTTTAGGATTGACTGGTTTGATCTTCTTCCTGTCCAAGGGACTCTCAAGAGTCTTCTCCAACACCGTAGTTCGAAAGCATCAATTCTTCGCTGCTCATCCTTCTTTATGGTCCAACTCTCACATCCATACATGACTACTGGAAAAACCATAGCTTTGATTCTATGGACCTTTGTCAGCAAAATGATGTCTCTGCCTAGATACGCTGTCTACGTTTGTCATAGCTTTTCTTCCAAGTTTCAAGCATCTTTTAATTTCATGGCTACAGTCACCAGTCCACAGTGATTTTGGAGCCCAAGAAAATATAATCTGTCACTGTTTCCATTTCTCCCCCATCTATTTGCCATTAAATGATGGGGCCAGAAGCCATGATTTTAGTTTTTGAATGTTGAGTTTTAAGCCAGCTTTTTCACTCTCCTCTTTCATCTTCATCAAAAGGCTTTTCAGTTCCTCTTTACTTTCTGCCATTAGGGTAGTATCATCTGCATATCTGAGATTGTTATTTCTTCTCACAATCTTGATTCCAGCTTGTGATTCATCCAACCCGGCATTTTGCATGATGTGCATATAAGTTAAATAAGCAGAGTGACAATATACAGCCTTGTTGTACTCCTTTCCCAATTTTGAACGACTTCATTTTTCCATGTCCAGTTCTAATTGTTGCTTCTTGACTTGCATATAGGTTTCTCAGGAGGCAGGTAAAGTGGTCTGGTATTTCTCTCACTTTAAGAATTTTCCAGTTTGTTGTGATCCACACAGTCAAAGTCTTTAGTGTAGTCAGTGAAGCACAAGTAGATGTTTTTCTGGAACTCTCTTGCTTTTTCTATGATCCAACGGATGTTGGCAATTTGATCTCTGGTTCCTCTGCAATATTGATTAAGTAACTGGGTGCTGTAGCCTAGCCACATAGACACATAAAGTTAATGACCATCACAGGGTCAGCCTGACCTGGGATTGAGTCCTGGTCATATAACCTACTGGCTCTATGATCTTGGGCAAGTTTCTCTGCCCCTCTGAGCCTCAGAGTCCCCTGGTCTGCTAAATGCAGTGATAATGCTCACCAGAGTCCTTTGTCATGAGGATTAAGTGCAATGAGGGGAATCAAGTACCTTCATCCAGTGCCTGTCATATAGGAAGAGGGGAGACACACGCAGTGGGTATTTTCTGGCTGCAGTGTAACCACATGTCCCGGTGCTTGTCTTCTCTTTTACACCGGTGGCTCCTGGAGGGCAGGGACTGTGTCCCATTTATCTTCTATCCTGTTTCCTAGCTCAATCCCTGGCTCTGAGGAGGCTTCACGGAGTGTTTCTTAAATATCTAGTTGGCACTTTGTTAATGAGATTCCCTCTGAGGGGCTGGGATGTATAAGAAAACTCTCCCAATGATAAGACAAGAGGGAAAGAAGATGTGCGAGAACCTCAGACTTCTGTTTGCTCTACAGTAACACCCCTTCCTTTTCAGCTTAGTAGGGCTTCCCTTGTGACTCAGCTGGTAAAGAAGCCACCTGCAATGAAGGAGACCTGGGTTCGATCCTTGGGTTGGGAAGATCCCTGGAGAAGGGAAAGCCTACCCCCTCCAGTATTCTGACCTGGAGAATTCCATGGACTGTATAGTCCATGGGGTTGCAAAGAGTCGGACACGACTGAGTGACTTTCACTTTCACTTTTCACTATCCGCTTAGTAAGTCTTTCCTCCAGGAGCCTTCTCTGATGCCTCCTCCGTGTTCCTACAGTGTCCAATGCATGCCACATCGGAGACCCATACACTTTTCAAACCCCTAATCACTCATTCCTCTCTCCCCAAATGAGAGGGTGGGGTGAGCATCCTTTGGAGCCCCAGTCTAGGGTCTGACACTCAGGCAGCATATCAGTAGGTGTTTGCAGGAGGGACATGTTCTATTTCCAGAGACCCATGGGGTGATACATCACATCTAAGGAAATCTGCCTCTGGGGCTTCTGTAGTGTCCAGATGCCTCATCCACTGGTCCAGCCATCCTTAAGCTAGAAGCAGAGCCAGGGTGGAAAAGAGTTTCTCTTCCCTGCCTCCCATGGGTGTGATGTGGTTTTTGAACTGAACCGAACAAGGTGCCTGCCCTGTTTATTGCTGAGTGCGCCCTGGAGGCCACCCCACCCCACCTCACTCATGTGCAGCTCAGGGGCCTTGTATTTCCACGTTCCAGCCCTTAATCTTCTCTTTCGACTCGCTTGCTGGGCCTCGTTGTCATTAAGCACTTTCCTTCCTCAGGCTTTGCCAAAACTGAGATAACTAATTAGTTTCTGGCCACTCGCCACTCAGATGGTGGGCAGGGTTGTAGCTTGCCACCCTCACTGCCCAGCCCAACTTATTTTGCCAGTGGGAAGAGCAAGCACCCTTTGTTTACAAATACAAGGAGCCTCAGCCGGACCGCTGGCTGGCAGTTGCTTTATTTAATTGCTGTATTTAAGCTGTTCATCCCCCAGCGTGGGCAGAGCCTTTGGGATGACAGCTGTAGCTATGCCCTGATTTCCTCATTTGTAAAACAAAGGGGTTGAACTTGACCAACTGAGAGAAGATGGGGTAGAGGTCAGGACTCTGGGTTCTGGAATTAACCCAAGACTTACCCAGGCCCTGCCACTCCTAGCTCCAGGATTTGGGGTGAGTCACTTCAGCCCTCTGAGCCTCAACCTTTCTCACCTGTAAAATGGGGAGAATAATGGTCACCTCCTGTGGTGGCTATGCACCTTCAGTGGGATGGTGAACACACATATGGCCCTTAGCAGGGCAACTGGCACATAGTAAATGCCCAGTAAATACTCTTATCAGCTGTCTTTCTTTCCAGTGCTAGCATTCTATATTTCTGATGAAAAAAGTCTTTTTGCCGGGCTTGCAGGGGAGTGGAGCAGTTTTAACAGACATTGCTTCTGTGTTTTAGGCCCCTGCTGGCAAGACGGTTATCCTTATGTATTCGTTCCCTAGGGCTGCCATAACAAATCACCATAAACTGGGTGGTTTATTTTTATTTTCTAAGAAGTACTTATTTTTATTTGGCTGTACTGGGTTGCCGCAGGCAGGATCTTTGATATTCCTTGTGGCATTCAGGATCTTTAGTTTTGGCATGTGGAATCTAGTTCCCTGACCAGGGATCGAATCCAGGCCCCTTGTTTTGGGAGTGTGGAGTTTTAGCCATTGGACCACCAGGGCAGTCCGTAAACTGGGTGGTTAAAGCAACAGAAATGTTGTCTTTATAGGTCAGGAGGCTCGAAGTCTGAAATCAACAGGACTCTGCTCCCTCTGAAGGCTCTGGGGAAGAGTCCTTCCTCCCAGAGCTTCTGGTGGTGGCCGGCACTCACCGTTACACTTTGGACTTGTAGCTGTGTCACTCCAGTTTTTAACTGTGTTTTCACATGACTGTGTCACTCTGTGTGTGTCTCTGTTCTCTTACAAGACACCAGTCACACTGCATTTAGGGCCCACCTTAATCTATTCAATAGTATAACCACTTCTTTTTTTTTAATAATTTAATTAATTTATTTATTTTTGGCTGCACTGGGCCTTTGTCGCTGCGTGGGCTCTTCTCTAGTTGTGAAGAATGGGGGCTACTCCCTATTAATAGTTGCGGTGCACAGGCTTCTCATTGCAGTGGCTTCTCTTGTTGTGTAGCATGGCTCTAGGACGCAGGCTCAGTAGTTGCAGCACATGGGCTCAACAGTTGTGGTGAATGGGCATAGTTGCTCCATGGCATGTGAGATCTTCCCGGATCAGGGATTGAATCCATGTCCCCTGCATTGAAAGGTAGATTTTTAACCACTGGACCACCAAGGAAGTCCTTAGACGTGAATTTTGAGAGCAGCTATTCAACCCAGTATGCTTTCCAAGGCTCACTTTCTTCCTCTGTATAGGGATGATAATAGTAGCAATTTCATAGGGTTGTTGGAGTGATTGAATAAGATAATCTATATAAATGTCATGGTAGGATGCAATATAGTACATCAGGCTCATGTTAAGTACTGAGTCTGTGTAGCTGCTGTGTTGGAGATGGTGGCAAAGATGCTGATAGTGATGGGGACAATTGCATCCATGGACCCACCCTACACTGATTAATCACTGGACACAGGGACGTACAATGTAGGCAACAATCTTGTCAGGAACTCTGAAGCCTTGGACAGGAGACTGTTTCCCTTTGACCTCTTACCTTGAACCCTCATCTGAGATTTAGCTCCTGGGAGGGCAGCTTCAAAAAGTAGAAAGAACTTGGGCTCCCAGAAGTCGGGGGAACTGCTAGTCTGTGTGACCTTGCACAATTGTCTTTCCCTCTCCAGGCCTCAGTTCTCCCGCCTGCAAAGTGGGTGAGGAAGTTTGAACTCAGTGTTCCAGATCAGAGCCTCTTCTAGGGTGGAAGTTCCAGCACAGGGCTCTGTGTTTCACCTCAATGGTGGTAGGTTACCAAAGGGCCAGAAAAGGAGTCAGGAGCCTGGGACCCCAGGACTGCTCACCAGGGCTCGTTCTGGGCCCACTTTCCTCATCTGGACAAGAAGAGAAGCCATATGATATGAATGTGCCAGGAGTGTGCTAGGGACATCGTAGGCATGAACTCATTCCACATTCACCACACCCTCAAGAGGGAGGATGGTTATACCCAGTTCACAGAGGAACAAACTGAGGCTCAGAGAAGTTAGAACTCACCCCAGTTCATACAGTTATAAGCAGCTGTTGTTGTTCAGTCACTCAGTCGTGTCCAACTCTTTGTGACCCCATGGACTGCAGCATGCCAGGCTTTCCTGTCCTTCATCATCTTCCGGAGTTTGCTCAAACTAATGTCCATTGAGCCGATGATGCCATCCAATCATCTCATCCTCTGTCGTCCCCTTCTCCTCCTGCCTTCAGTCTTCCTCAGAATCAGGGTCTTTTCTAATGAGTCAGCTCTTCGCATCAGGTGGTCAAAGTATTGGAGCTTCAGCTTCAGTGTCAGTCCTTCCAGTGAATCTTCAGGGTTAGAAGCAGTGCTGGGGCTTAAATCTAGGTGTGTTTGGTGCCAAAGTCCATGCTTCTCCTTGGCTGTACCTTTACTGTATCGCTTCCCAGAGCTGCTTTAACACATTGCTACAAACCCGATGGCTTAAGACAACAGAAATGTAGTCTTTTACACTCTTGGAAGCCTGAGGTCCAGAAAGTGTCTCCAGGACTGCATTCCCTCTGAAGGCTTTTGGAGAAAAAACCTTCCTTTCCTCTTCAGCTTCTGGTGGCTCCAACAGTCCTTGGCTTGTAGCCACATCACTGTAATCTCTGCTCCCATCTTCACATGGCCTTCATTCTTCCTGTGTGCTGTGTGTCTCTTACAAGGACACTTGTCATTAGAGCTGGGGGCCCACCCCGATAATCCAGGATGGTCTCAAGATCCTTAACTTAGGACTTCCATGGAGGTCCAGTGGTTAAGATTCTGCACTCCCAATGCAGGGGGTTCTATCCCTAGTCAGGGAACTAAGATCCTACATGCATAACCAAAAAAAAAAAAGTATAAAATTAAAAAAAAAAAACTTAATTACATGTGTAAAGACCCCTTTTCCAAATAAGGCCACTTTCACAAGTTCTGGGTGTTGGAATGTGGACTTGTCTTTTAGGGGCTGCCATTTAACCCACTACAGTTGTTATTGAAACTTTGGTAGTGACAGTATCTGCTGGAGGTGCAAGGAGCTCAGGGACTTTCTGGAGCAGCTTAGAAGTAGAAGGAGAGGAACAAAGTTGTGAGCTGTAACAAAGTTGCCAGTCTGGGGTCATGAGTGATGGGAGTGTGGCTTAAGCTGATGTTCCATCAGCAGTGATGTCAGTGAAGTAAGAAATACACAAAAAACACATCTGGGGAAAAAAAGAAAAACTAAAAAAGTAAATAAAAGGAGAGACTCCACCACATCTGTGTATGGTGGATGCAGCGAGCCATGGGGCAGAATCCTGGAAACTTACCCACAGAGGCCACCCTTCCTGGTGTGGCCCGTGTCCACATTAATGACTTTGGGGTTATAGATCCCACTGAAAGTAGATTCAGCCTCCCTTACCTGCCTGGAGAGATGGGAGAAGGCCTGAGTGTCTGTGATGTGGTTTACCTGCATCATCTTGGCCCTCCCTTAACCCAGAGGGTGGTACCGCCTTTACTTGGATCATTCCATTTTTTAAAAGATTTTATTTATTTATAATTTTTGGCTGTGCTGGGTCTTCATTGATGACTGGCCTTTCTCCAGTTGCAGCGAGCAGGGGCTACTCTTCCTTGAAGTGCACGGGCTTCTCATTGTGCTGGCTTCTCTTGTTGCAGAGCATGGGGTCTAGGCATGGGCTTCGTAACGGGGGCACATGGGCTTAGTTGCCTGGAGGCACATGAAACCCTCCCAGACCAGGTATCGAACCCATGTCTCCTGCATTGGTGGGTGGATTCTTAACCACTGGATCACCAAGGAAGCCTGATAATCACATTCTTGAATGCATGAGGCCCAACTGAGATGGGGGCTCCAAGGAATGGCTACCTGGTGTGAGAAGGCAGCTTACCAACCAGCTGTACTGAGCATTTACTCTTCTTCATATTAACTCAGGTCTCACCAAACTGGGTGAAGGGTGTACTGTTAACATCTTTATTTTCCAACACGTGGAAAGGAGAAGGGTTAGGTTTAGAACCTGTGATTTGTGAGTGGAACCGGGAAAAATGGTGCCAGGTGACAAGGAGGCAGTTTTCAGCTCAGATAAAACCAAGAACTTGTCTTCCTGTGAGTTGTCCCCAATGGGATGGACTGCGCTGCAGGTGGCGAGTTCCCCATCTCTGGATATACACAAGCAGAAACTGCGTAGTCATTTGTCTGGAGTGCCACAGAGGGAATGCCCTCACTGTGAAGTTTCCTTCTAGCTCTGAGATCCTAGGAATTTTTCCAAGGAGACCATTAGATATCTTTGTGCACAAAGACGTTTATCACAATATTGTTTATAATACCAAAAGAGCGGAAGCAACCTATGTATCTTTTAATCAGAGATTTATTAAGTAACTATATTTGGGAGCATTAGTGTCTGTGAAACTAGCTCCAGCTTGCAGTCTGTTCTTGTGTAGTCCTTGAGCTAAAAATGTTTTTTTTTACACTTTTAAAAACCTGTAAGAAACGAAAACAGGAATTCCCTGGTAGTCTAGTTGTTAGGACTCCACACTTTTACTTAACATTAAGGGCTGGAGTTCAATCCTTGTTCAGGAAACTAAGACCCCACAATCCCTGAGGCCAAAAAAGCCAAAACAAAAACACACACACACACACACACACACACACACACACACACACACACACACACATTAAACAAAAAGCAGAAAAATATGCATCAGAGACCTTAAGGGGCCTACCGAGCCTAAAATACTTACTTTCTGGCTCTTTACAGAAAAAGCCTGTTGACCTCTGGACTAGAATAACAATCAGACACCCAAAATTATATTAATTTGTGTCTGTGGCTATGGAAAGATGATTACAGCATATTTTTGAGAAGAAAGAAACAGGTTATATAATAGTATTAGAGCCAGATCCCATTTATATAAAACAGGGCCTGTATATTTTCCTGTTATCTGTTAATGATAGTCTGTCCTACTGATGGTTTTTAAATTTTCTTTATGAAATGATTCTGTATTATTTAGACCTTTTATAGTGAGCAGCTGTTATTTATGAGATCTTACAAAGCACGGGGGAAGAAAATTAACTCTGAATACTCCCAACAGTCCACGCTGTTTGGGACCCAGTGAGTTTTGATCTAGGCTGAAGCATTTTGTTTGATTTGGTTCCTAAGGTGCCGTAAGGTTGATCAGCCTGACTGGTGCCCTTACCTTGTTGCTGTTATTGATTTTAGGTCTCTTGCCCCATGAGCTCTTATTCATGAGAGGTAAAAAAAAAAAAAAAATACCCCTCAGCTCAGTTAAAAACAAATTAGCTCCTTTCGGTAAATGATCTGACAAGATTTCCCTTTGCTGAGGCATAGCTGAGTCACTTCAGATTCAGGGCAGGTAGGGTCAGGCCCAGATGTCCTTCAGGGGCCCTGGGTTGGCCTGGGTGGAGGATAGAAGGGACGAGGGGAGCACCCTAGTCTATCTCAGAGCTCTTGGATCTGTGGTTGATTACTTCCAAGGATCAGGGTGCCTGACCCTCCATCCTCCCGGGAATCCCCCAGTAAATGCTATGTTTATGACATGGTTCCTGCCTAAAGGCCGCGCTGTCTAGTGTGGCGGACAGACACAGCGACATTCATTCATTCAACAGATGTGCTTTGAGCACCTGCTTGGAGCTGGGAAGTCCCAGGTGCATAGTGGTGACCGAGACAATGCCATGCCTTTGGGACTTAATGTTTTCCTTGTCAAAGAGAGTATGTGAGGGGTGCACACTCTGGGTCTGCAGGGGAGAAGCTGAAACGGAAGTCCAGAGGAAGGCACCAGGAACTTGGAGATGCCCACAGGGGTGGAATCTCTGCTCAGCCTCTTTCTGCCTCTGCAGCCTTGGGCAAGTTCCTTTACTGCTCTTCGTAAATTGGGAACGATAAATCCTACCCACCCCATAGGGTGCTGGGAAAATTAAATGATGTAAAATGCTTTCCCAGTGCCTGGCACAGAGTCAGTGTCCAATAAATGCTTATTATCTATTAAAGAATAAAACAAAGCACAGGTGTAAGAAGTACCTAAAATCATGCCTGAAAAAAATAGATAAATAATTTAAAATAAAAAATAAAATAAAATCATGCCTGAGAAAAACCTGGCACGTAGCTTCTGGCACAAATTCTGGCTGCCACCCTTGTGACCAGAAGAAGACATATTGTTCTCGACTGACCTCTCCTCCTTGCCCCATTGGGCCCCATCACGGAGTCTGTGCATTGTTCTGATGTGTATAAGTCTCTCTCCCCGACCCCACCTGGACTGTGAGCAGATGGTCTCCAAACTCCAGATGATAGTTGAGTCGAGGAATGTGTGAGGGCAGGTGAAGGCTCTGGAGCCAGCCCACCTCTGGACTAGTTCCCTCCCTTTGGTCCTGGCCTTCAGACTGGCCCCTCTGCCATGGCTGATGTGTGATAAGCTAGGTCTTAACACTCAGGGTTGCAATGAGGTTGAAATGAAATCATGCATTCCCTGCATTTGGCATAGCGCCTGGTACATGCGGCCTTCCCTGATAGCTCAGTTGGTAAAGAATCCGCCTGCAATGCAGGAGATCCCAGTTTGATTCCTGGGTCGGGAAGATCCCCTGGAGAAGGGGTAGGCTACTCACTCCAGTATCTTTGGGCTTCCCTGGTGGCTCAGCTAGTAAAGAATCCACCTGCAATGCAGGAGACCTGGGTTCGATCCCTGGGTTGGGAAGGTCTCCTGGAGAAGGGAAAGGCAACCCACTCCAGTATTCTGGCCTGGAGAATTCCACGGACTGTATAGTCCATGGGGTCACAAAGAGTCAGGCATGACTGAGTGACTTTCACTTTCACTGGTACAGGAGAGAAAAGACACTTAGAGAATATTGCTTAAAAAAAAAACCCCACAAATGAGCCACCCAAAGCTGTCAGACCCATCCCCTTGGGGCCTTGTACATAGGAGGGAATGTTTTAGCCTTCTTCTGGGCACTGGGCATTAAGATGTCAGCCAGTCTAACCAACTGCCCTGGGTTTGCCTGGGGAAGGAAAATCTTACCAGGAGCTTACTTGTCATCAAGAAGCCCAGCTCTCCAGAGACCCAGGAGCATGTGTGCATTTCATGTGGCCCTGGCTGTGTGTCAGCCACTGAGCATGGCCAGTCTCTATCAAGTTAAGGGAAAATGGATAGAGGTGGTGCCTGTTCTTCCCTGCCTGGGGCCGGCAGGGAGCGGGGCTTGTCTGACAGACGTTGGAATGGGTTTAGGGCTCTGAAATCAATATGGTCAGCCACTCAGCGCTTCATATAAGGGGAGCCTCCCTGAGGTCTGAGAAGGATTGTTATTGTTGTTCAGTCACTCAGTCGTGTCTGACTCTGTGATCCCATACACTGTAGCCCACCAGGCTCCTCTGTCCATGAGGTTTCCCAGGCAAGAACACTGGAGTGGGCTGCCATTTCCTTCTCCAGGGATCTTCCTCATCCAGGGATCGAACTTGCATCTCCTGCATTGGCAGGCTGATTCTTTACCACTGAGCCACTAAGGAAGCCCCTGAGAAGGATGGTTGGGAGCAAATTCCCCAGCAGCTGTGTAATTCAAGACGCGCTAAAGGGGATTTTGACCTAGGGGAAAAAAAAAGCAATGAGTTTCCCAAGGCATCTCAGAGTCAATAGAGTTCACCCTCAGGGTTGGGCCCAATTCAGAGAGGATTGAATTCTATGAGAAAAATAAGCAGAAAAATATCAGGGGAAATAAACCCCTAAAGGCTGCTAATTCTTGTCTCTGTGCTGGTTAGTAAGCTAGAGGCTTTCACATGTGTTGGCTCCAAAAAGCATGATTACTCTGAAATTACCAATGAGGAAACGGCTTCAGAGAGGTGAAGGAATTTATTCAAGATCACACAGTTAAGTGTGTTGAGGAGCTAGGATCTGAATGGCACTAAAGAACTTCCTCGTCAAACTCTCTAGCTCAGAAAACAGACACAGTGAGAGCACTTGATTAGCCACAACTTATTTATTGCAGTAAAATACACATAAAATTTAACTGTTCTTAAGTGTACAGTTCACTGACATTACGTATATTCACACTGTCGTGCAGCCATCACCAACATCCATCTCTAGAACTTTTTTTCATCTTCCCAAACCGACACTTTGTATGCATTAAATAATAGCCCCTCATTTCTCTCTTGCTTCAGTCCCTGGAAAGCACCATTCCACCTTCTGCTCTGTGAATCTGACTTGTCTAAGTACCTCATGTGAGTGGAATCATAGAGGTTTTTGTCTTCTTGTGACTAGCTTATTTCACTTGGCACACGTCGTCAAGATTCATCTATGTTGTAACGTGTGTCAGAATTTCCTCTCCTTTTAAGGCTTGATAATATTCCTTTGTATGTATAGACCACGTTTTGTTTATCCATTAATTCATCCATGGGTACCTTTGGCAGTTGTGGATGATACTGCTATGAACATGCGTGTACCAATTTCCCTTCATGACCCTTATTTTTTTTTTTGTCTTTTTTTATAGTTTATTTTTAATTGGAAGATAATTGCTTTACAATGTTGTGTTGGTTTCTGCCATACAGGTATACATATGTACCTTCCGTCTTGAACCTCTCTCCCACCTCCCACCCCATCCCATTCCTCTAGGTTGTCACAGAGCCCCGGGTTGAGCTCCTTGTGTCATACAGCAAATTCCCACTGGCTATCTGTTTTACGCTTGGTAATGTATATATTGGAGAAGGCAATGGCAACCCACTCCAATACTTTTGCCTGGAAAATCCCATGGACAGAGGAGCCTGGTAGGCTGCAGTCCATGGGGTCGCTAAGAGTCGGACACGACTGAGCATCCTTGCTTTCACTTTTCACTTTCATGCATTGGAGAAGGAAATGGCAACCCACTCCAGTGTTCTTGCCTGGAGAATCACAGGGACCGGGGAGCCTGGTGGGCTGCCATCTATGGGGTTGCACAGAGTCAGACACGACTGAAGCGACTTAGCAGCAGCAGCAGCAGCAGCAATGTATATATTTCAATGCTACTCTCTCAATTTATCCCACCCTTTCCTTCCCCCACTGTGTCCACAAGTCTGTTCTCTATGTCTGTGTCTCTATTTCTCTCTTACAAATAGGTTCATCAGTACCATTTTCCTAGATTCCAATTCCATATACGATATTTTTTCTCTTTCTGACTCACTTCACTCTGTAAAACAGGCTCCAGGTTCATCTACCCCACTAGAACTGACTCAAATGCATTCCTTTTTATGGCTGAGAAATATTCCATAATATATATATACCACAACTTCTTTATCCATTCATCTATAATGGGCATCTAGGTTGCTTCCATGTCCTGGCTATTATAGATAGTGCTGCAGTGAACATTGGGGTACGTGTGTCTTTTAGAATGGTTTTCTCAGGGTATATGCCCAGTAGTGGGATTGCTCATTATATGGTAGTTTTATTCCTAGTTTTTAAAGAAATCTCCATATTGTTCCCGATAGTGGTTGTACCAGTTTACATTCCCACCAACAATGGAAGAGGGTTCCTTGCCCTTTCTCCACATCCTCTCCAGCATTTATTGTTTGTAGATATTTTGATGATGGCCATTCTGACCCATGTGAGGTGATACCTCATTGTAGTTTTGGTTTGCATTTCTCTAATAATAAGCGATGTTGAGCATTTTTGTGTGTGTTTATTAGCCATCTGTATGTCTTCTTTGGAGAAATGTCTGTTCAGGTCTTCTGCCCATTTTTTGATTGGGTTGTATGTTTTTCTAACATTGAGCTGCCTGAGCTGCTTGTATATTTTGGAGATTAATCCTTTGTCAGTTGCTTCATTTGCAATTATTTTCTCCCATTCTGAGTATTGTCTTTTCATTTTGTTTATGGTTTCCTTTGCTGTGTGAAAACTTTTAAGTTTAATCAGCTCCCATTTGTTTGTTTTTGTTTTTATTTCCATAATGACCCTGCTTCTAATTCTTTTGGGTATATACCCAGAAGTGAAATTGTTGGATCATATGGCAATTCAGTTTTCAATTTTTTGAGGAATTGCCATGCTATTTTTCACAGTGGCTGCACCATTTTACATCCCCACCAGCAGGGAAGGATTCCAGTTTTTCACATCTTCATCAACACTCGCTATTCTCTGGTTTTGTTTTGATCTTTGCTAGTAGCCATTCTAATAGATACGAAGTGGTATCTCATTGTGGTTTTGATTTGCATTTCTCTAGTGCTTCCCTTGTAGCTCAATCGGGAAAGAATCTGCCTGCAGTGCAGGAGACCCAGGTTCAATCCCTGGGTTGGGAAGATCCCCTGGAGAAGGAAATGGCAACCCACTCCAGTATCCTTGCCTGGAAAATCTCACGGACAGAGGAGCCTGGTGGGCTGCAGTCCATGGGGTCACAAAGAGTCGGGTACGACTGAGCGACTAACACACACACACAATGATTAATGACGTTGAGCATCTCTTCATGTGCCTATTGGTCCTTTGTATATCTTCAGAGAAATGTCTGTTCAAGTCCTTTAGCCATATTTTAAATTTGGTTGTTTGCTTTTTTACTGTTGAGTTGTAGGAATTCTTTGTATATTCTAGATATTAACCCCTTGTCAGATACGTGATTTGCAAATATTTTCTCCCATTCTGTGGGTGGCCTTTTCACTCTGTTGATCATGTCCTTTGATGCATAAAAGCTTTGAATCTTGATGTAGTCCAGTTTATCTGTTTTTTAATTTGTTGCTTTTGGTATCATGTCCCAGATATTGTCGCCAAATCTAGTGTCATGAAATTTCCCCCTGTTTTCTTCTAAGAGTTTTACAGTTATAGCTCTTACATCTAGGTCTTTGATCCATTTCGAGTCAATTTTTAAATATGGTATGATATAAGGTTCCAATGTCATATCTACAACTTTTTGAAATAGGAAAAAAAAAATAATTAGAGACCAACAGTAGGATTTTGAGATGTGGGGAGATAAAATTTATCTTCCTAGGAAGTTCATTCTCTCACCCACTCTTGGTCTGCCCTCCAACTAGCCCCCACAGAGTAGTAAGAATGATCTTGCAAGAAACACACATAAGTCAAACCCCATCACTCCCCTGCTTAAAAAGTGCAGCAGTTTGTTCAGTGTCTGCCCCCTCCCTAAGACCATAAATTTCAAGAAGTCAGACTGCCGCCTTCACTCCTATAATCCCTTCCTCAGTGCCAGCACATACCAGCTGCTCCATTAATACCTGTTGGATGAGTGAACAAACCTCAGCTTATAATACGCTCACATTCTTTGACTTTTTCAAGGAATGTGGGGGAGGAAGGAAGTGGAGGAGGAAGGAAGGTAACAAGCACTGAGGGGCAGAATAGCAAAGTCATTACCAGCTGTTGGCACTAGACTTGCTGATTTAAATACCAGCCCTACCATTTCATGGCCATGTGACCTTGGCAAATTGCTTCACCTCTTCAGTCTCAGTTTATGTTCTTTAAGGGATGGCAACACCTATTTGGATGATGAAAAGCAATTTGAACAGGAGGAACAGGGTGAGCAAGGGTGAGATGTGGGGCTGAAAACAGGAGTACGAATCAATTACCTATAGACAGAACAGTGAGACCCTTAGTTCCCCATCTCTTGTACCCTGCACAGCCAGGTGGCCACCCCTCCACTCTGCAGGAGGTTAGGATTTTTTCCTTGGAGAAGGTAACCTAGGGGAACTGAATTTGCAGCTGCAGACACAGGAAGGGTCACAGCGAGATACCAAAGGAAAAAAACTGGTTTTTCAGACCCCTTCTGCTACCAGGGGTAGCTCTGCTACCAGAATCCTGACAGCCAGAAGTGTGCTCTCCAGGGAGGAAATGGCAGGATTCTTTTCTGAAGCCCCCAAAGAAGAGAGCTACAGTCACCGATATTTAAATGTTCCTAGAATAAAAGCCAGATCTCCATTCAGTCCCCTTGGAATGAAGCACACCAGTTGACAGCCACTCCCCTGCCCCCCATGCTGTCAATTAATTAATTAGTGCTTCACTCAAACACCAACCTTCAGGGACTTCCCTGGTGGTCCAGTGGCTAAGACTTCACACTCCCAATGCAAGGTGCCCAGATTCAATTCCTGGTCAGAGAACTAAACTCCACATGCTGCAACTAAAGAACTGGCATACTGCAGCGAAGATTGAGGATCCCGCATACCACAACTAAGACTTGACACAGCCACATAAATAAATAAACACTAAAAAAGAAAAGGCCAACCTTTGCTCACATATCATCAGCCAAAGCAGACAAATAAACAAAGATGTGTGAAGCAGATAGAACATGCAGAAGAAAATACAAGACAAAAATTATTAGCATCCTCAGAGACAAAAGAGAAGATAATACGTTCTTGAAATAAGATGCTATAAATACTGTATAAAAAGGAATAATAAGAAAAGAAGAGGCACTGGGAAATAAAAATGAGAGACAAAATAACGTTTTAAAAAAGTCAATAGAAAAGTTGAGAGGTAATGAAAAGGAAATTTCCCAGAAGATGTACCACAAAGACAGAAAATAAAAAAGAGAAGAAGAGGAGACAGTCAATCTGGGAGGCCCAATATCTGACTACCGGATTGTCCAGGGATTCCGGAGAAAGCAGAGGGGAGGAAAGGACTGAAGAGATGATGAGAGGACGTTTTATTTTTATTTATTTATTTTTTTAAATTAATTATTTATTTATTTGACTGCACCAGGTCTTGTTGAAGCATATGGGATCTAGTTCCCTGACCAGGGATTGAACCCAGGGCCCCTGCATTGGGAGCACAGAGTCTTAGCCACTGGACCACCAGGGAAGTCCCGAGAGGACGTTTTATACTGAAGGGCATAAGCCTCTGGACTGAGAGGACCCAATAAAAATGAAAAAGAGCCATCTACGGCATATCATCACGAATGCCAGAAATCTAGCAGCAAAGAGAAGGTCCTAGGACTTCCCTGGTGGTCCAGAGGTTAAGGTTCTGTGCTCTCCATGCGGGGTGCCCTGGGGTTCGGTCCCTGGTCAGGGAACTAAGATTCCCCCCTGCCGTGCGGTGTGGCCTACATTAAAATGAATCAAATTTTAAAAAGAGAGAGAGAGAAGTTCCTAAAAGTTTCAGAGGTGGGAAGAATAGACTACATACAAAACATCAGAAATGAAATTGGTTTCAGACGCCTCGGTGGCAACGCTGGAAACTAGAAGGTGAGGGAGCCGTGTGATCAGTTCTCTGATGGAAAATGATTTGCAATGTACTATTTTATGTCGAGTCAAAGAGATCAGACATGAGGATGGAAGAAAGACATTTGCCGGCTTGCCAGGGTGTAAAAATTTTCCTTCCTATGTATCCTTTCTTTAGGAAGTGACTAGAGGATGTGCTCCACCAAAACAAGGGCATAAACCATGATAAACAAGACTTGTAACCCAGGAAACAGGTGGTCTAACACAGGAGGGCAGATGTTCAGTGGTCTGAAAAGCAACCAGCTCCAGATGGAGAGAGGAGGAGGGAAGCTCCGGGAAGTGGATTCACTAGAAAAGCAAAAGGAATTTGATAGATTATGTGAGTGCATGGAAAAGGCATTTTGTGGGTCTGCTGGAGCGTTTGAAGAGATTTATCAATGTGTACACAGAACTAACCAAATTAAAAAAAGAAGCAATTTTTTTTTTATTGAGGTACAGTTGTTTTACAACGTTGTATTGGTTCCTGCTGTACAACAAAGTGAATCAGCTTCGAGTATACCTATATTCCCTCTTGTCCTCCCTCCCATTTCCCCTCATCCCACCCATCTCGGTCATCACAGAGCACCGAGCTGAGCCCCTTGCATTATACAGCAGGTTCCCACCATCTATTTTACACATGGTAGTGTATATACATCAATCCCAATCTCCCAGTTCATCCCACCTCCCTTCCCCCCACCATGTCCACATGTCTTTTCTCTGCGTCTGTGACTCTATACCTGCCTTGCAAATAGGTTCATCTGTACCATTTTTCCAGATTCCACATATATGCATTAATATATGATATTCGGTTTTCAAAAAGAGGCAATTATTAACTCCACAGAATCCAAAAATTAGCACTAAAAAATAAATACAACTATAGTATACCATTTGGTTCACCAGTGGACAGTACCTACGAAGTCATAAGAATGTAAACCCTGGGGACTTCCCTGGTGGTCCAGCGGCTCTGACTCTGTGCTCCCAACACAGAGAGCCCAGGTTCAATCCCTGGTCAAGGAACTAGATCCCATATGCCACAACTAAAGAACTCACATGCCACAACGAAGACTGAAGATCCTGTGTGCCACCTTGGCACAGCCAAAGAAATAAAAATAAATAATTAAAACAACAACAACAACAAATGTAAACCCTGGAAAAAAGTAAACTCTGGATATCAAGTTGACTAAAAAATTTTAAATTGTGGTAGAACTATATTGGGTGGATGGAGAGGAAGCTGGTTAGATGAAGAGTGTTAATCCTCATTTACCATATTAAAGAGTTGTGGAGGACCTCAGTAGGGGTTTCCCTGGTGGCTCGGTGGTAAAGAATCAACCTGCAATGCAGGAGATGCAGGTTCTATCTCTGGGTGGGGAAGATCCCCTGGAGAAGGAAATGGCAACCCACTCCAGTGTTCTTGTTTGGGAAATCCCATGGACAGAGGAGCCTACGGTCCGTGGTGTCGCAAAAGAGTCAACAACAACAAGGAGGAACTTAGTAGTATTCACTAATACTTGATTCTCCCTCCTTCTGGGCACACAAAAGATTACTTTTCAGCCCCTTGCAATTGGGGACTACTTCTCGACAGTCAGCTTCGAGAGAAAGTGCGGTGTTGCAGCTAGAATGAAGCTTAGATGACTCTGTCTGCCCCCTCTCCCTCTCTGGTGGTCAAGGCAGCCTTGGGTTGAGATAGCAGAGCCACAAGATTGAGGCAGGCTGGAATCGCCTCCTGGGATAGGGATGTCCTGGAGACACTGAATGGATTCTGCAAGGGTGAGACATAAAGCTTTTCCGTGTGTTAAGCCATTGAGATTTTGGGATTGTCTGTTACTGGCGCATACCCTGACTTTGCTATTGTTCTTTAGTCACTAGGTCGCGTCCAGCTCTTACAGCTCTATGGACTATAGTCCCCCCCAGGCTTCCCTGTCCATGGGATTTCCCAGGCAAGAATACTGGACTGGGTTGCCATTTCTTTCTCCAGGGGATCTTCCCACCCAGGGATCAAACCCGTGTCTCCCGCACTGGCAGGTGGATTCTGTACCACTGAGCCACGAGGGAAGGCCATAACTTGATTTAACTGAATACAAACTTCAACAGCTACTGTCTAAAATAGATACATCAAGAAATAGACATTTAAACATATTATTTAGAATTATGGAGATAATCACTAGAAGAATAACTAAAAACATTAAAAGTGGTTGGTCTGGGGAGCAGGGCTGAGAAGTAAAGATAGGGTGGGGCAGAGGGGCAGCTGCTTTCATTATAGGGCTGTGACACTCGGGCATCGTGTTACACTGGCAGAAACCACATATACGCGGTCAGGAGGATTCCTGCCAAACCAACACAGTGGCTGGCTCTTCGGAGGGAGGGCACGCTAGAACAAACAAAGGTCTGAGGGAACCACAGATGGGATTGAACAGGGTGGGCAGGCACAATGGGAAGGGAGGCCACCCAGATGAAATGCCAGTGTGAGGAGTTTGGTTTTTATCCAGATGGCAATGGGGAGCCATGGAAGGATCATAAGGGATAGAGTCGAATCTGCCTGAGCAAACCCACCTTTACAGTGAGCATCCTGACTCATGTGGAGGATGAATGGGGGGCAGGAGGCTGCTGTGGTGGGCCCCGTGAGAGCTGAGGAGGCCTGGACTAAGACATCCGTACCACAGATGTTGATGGAGAAGCTGCTATTCGTCTGGCAGTCCTGATGATACGGCAGGGTACGAGATGGGCAATGTGCCCTGCCTTCAGGGAGCTTATGTGGGTGAGAGAGGCAAAGGGGGAGAAAAGAAGATAAAGTCAGGTGGTGGTTCATACTGTAAAGAAGACTGAAGCAGTGTGAGGAGATAGAGGGGCTTCCCTGGTGGCTCAGCAGTAAAGGAGTTGCGGGTTTGATCCCTGGGTCGGGAAGATCCCCTGGAGGAGGGCGTGGCAACCCACTCCAGTCTTCTTGCCTGGGAAATCCCATGGACAGAGGAACCTGGCGGGCTACAGTCCATGGAGTCGCAAAGAGTCAGACACGACTGAGTGACTTAGCATGCACACATGCAAGGCGATGGAGGGGAGAGAGGGTACTAAGATGTCGGGGCAGCAGCTCTGAGGGGGAGATATTTGAATAGAGTCCTGGGTTACGTGAAGGAATGGGGGACTTCCCTGGTGGTCCAGTGGTTAAGACTCCAAGCTCCCAATGCAGGGGCCTGGGTTCCATCCCTGGTCAGGGATCCCGCGTGCTGCAACTAAGACATCACGTGCTACAACCAAAAATAAAGATTCTGCATGCTGCAACTAAGACTCAACAAAGCCACACACACAAAAAAGAAGAAGGAACAAGCCATGCAAAATTTGAAGGCTGAGGGTCTGGGCCGAGCAAACTGTAGTCCGATGGTCCTGAGGTGGGATGGGCTTGATGCGGCCAAGGTACAGCAAAGAGGCTGTTGAGGGATGTGGGGGAAGGGACATCCACCAAGAGGAAGGTTCTGGGAGCTGAAGTCTGAGAGGTGGTCGGGGCCAGTCTATGGAACGTGGAGAGGACTTTGAGGAGCTCCTAGGGGACTGAGAATCCCATGGATAGAGGAGCCTGGCGGGCTACAGTCCATGGGGTCTCGAGAGTCAGACACGACTTAGCAGCTAAACTACCATCCCTAGGGGGCTGAAAGCCATCGAGTGGCAGGACTGGTACTGAGAAGGCAAGGAGGACCCGGCTTGGCAGCCAATAAGCCTCCACCTCCCTCTACGGGGGCCCCACAGACCCCCCCAGAGTCGGCTGTGCCTCAGCCCTGTCTGGGCCAGCTACAGCAGCTTCATCACCCACTCCCCTTATCCCAGCCCCCTCTGGGAATTGAAGGATCCTTCACAAATCAAAATAGCAGGCAGAGAACAGCCTCTAATTGTTCTGCGTAAAAGAAGTGAAATTAGACGAGTCAGCTGTGGGGTTGAGACCGCCTCCCACACAGCTGTGATCCCGCACCCACTGAAGGCAGACTTCCTGAGACTTGTAATTCTGCTGTCTCTGAGCAAAACTTTTTACTTCTCTAGTCCCAGGGCAAATGACAGCTATTTTGGAAGGAAGTGAGACAGATGCTGGCCCTGGAGGACAATGAAAGCGTCCTTTTTTTTTTAACCAAAAAAAAAGAACAGAAAATCAGTCACTTTGTGAAGGAGCAGCGTTAGGTGACGTGAGTTCATTCGGTCATTCAAAACAGTGGGCGCGCTCATCCTGGGGGCACCAGACTCGCAGGTTCCGCCCCAGAGGAGCAGAGGGGCACGGCGTGGTTCCACCCTTGGCGGAGCGGGGAGAGAGCACTGTCTGGGTGCCAGGAGGTCCAAGTTCTCACCTTGGTCTGCCACTGTCACCCTGTGACCTTGGATCAGTTTCCCCCCTCTCCCCAGTGTGGGCTTTAGGCTGCATTGTTGTGCTTGTTTGGTCTCTCAGTTGTGTCAGGCTCTTTGAGACCCCACGGGCTGTAGCTCACCAGGCTCCTCTGTCCATGGGATTTCCCAGGCAAGAATACTGGAGTGGGTTGTCATTTTTTCCTCTAAGGAAACTTCCCGACGCAGGGATCGAACCCATGTCTCCCGCATTGGAAGGTTTGAGCCACCAGGGAAGCCCTTTAGGCTACATAATGTTTCTCAAGCATTAGAGTCTATGAGAAGCTCGTGTGTGTGTGTGTGTGTGTGGGTGTGTGTGTGTGGTGTCTGGTTGAAGATAAAGATCCCCAGGCCTGATTTCCAGAGATTAAGATTGAGAAGATCTGGGGTGCGGTCTAAGAATCTGCCCTTCTCACATACTCTTCTGGTAATTCCTTCTGGAGTCCCTGGACCACAGGGTAGTAAAACTTTCCCTCAATCTCTCTGGGCTCTTCTTGCTCTGAAATTTGAAGAGTTGCTCATGCAACCCTCCCCTGGGTTTCTCAGATCATGCCAGGAGCATGGAAGGTTTCCTTACCCCTGCCTTGGTGTCTGTGTGTTTCTGTGATGATCACGCTGCACGGGGACAGTCTGTTTCAGTGTATTTAGCCTCCTCCAGGCTACCTGGTGCCCAGCCTGGGCCTCGGTACAGGACAGGTCGTGACTGTAAATGTTGGCCCAACAAGAGGCCAGCTGTAGGGCAGGCAGCTGGGCAGCAAGTAGACCAAGGAGGGATGCTGCTGAGCTCTGGGTGCCTGGTGTGGCTGCAGACATCTGGTTTGGACACCTGGACTCATGCCCTGGGTCAGGTGTGTGACTCTGTCACCTGCTTCCCTTGCCCGCAGCTGGAGAAGTCCAGCTACCTGGGGCTAAGGTGGCCTGGATAGGACCACCAACTGGGAGCCCTGGTCAACCCTGGAGAACATCCAGGCAGTCTGAGGCCCCAGCCAGTTTGTCTCGGCTTCCTCAGAGCTGGCTAGTCATATTCCCCAAAGGCCAGGTCAGTGGCAGAGGCCAGAGGGTCAGGTCACTCAGGTCTAGCCCCTCCTTCATTTTTATATAGGGAGAATAATAACAGCTGTCATATACCGAGCACTTACCATGCCCTGAGCTCAGGGCTAAATGCTCTATCATCTGTTATTAAATTTTATAACAGCCCTATGAGGTTGGTAAAAGTATCACTTTTTTTTTCTTAACAATATGGACACCAGGGCTTAGAGAGGTCAAGTTACTAGCCCAGAGTCACTCAGCTAATAAATAGTAGAGGCAGGATTAGAACTGAGACCTGTTTTCCTCTGGAGTCCAGGTTTATTTTTAAGCATATTGCTTAGAACCCCTGAGAAGATAAGGGGTTTTCCTTGAGTAACTTCCTACTAAAATTACTCCTTGCTGGAGGACTCCTTTTGTATCTGTTATAGTGGAAAGGAGTGATGCTGAATCAGATAGTTCAGGGTTCTAGTCCCACTTCTGCCCTTGACCTTTCCTGTCACTTTGG
This sequence comes from Okapia johnstoni, assembly GCA_024291935.2. NCBI lineage: Eukaryota > Metazoa > Chordata > Mammalia > Artiodactyla > Giraffidae > Okapia > Okapia johnstoni. Next base: position 6,388,690 of record JAGTYA010000024.1, on the reverse strand, counting down.
GCCAGTCATTCCCTCCGTAAGTTTCATGTGAAACTGAAATCCGTGAAATGGAACAATTATATATGCGCTTCCTTTTAAGGTACACTAAGATGAAGACGGCCACCAACATCTACATTTTCAACCTGGCCTTGGCAGACGCCCTGGCCACCAGCACACTGCCCTTCCAGAGTGCCAAGTACCTGATGGAGACATGGCCCTTTGGGGAACTGCTCTGCAAGGTCGTGCTCTCCATTGACTACTACAATATGTTCACCAGCATCTTCACGCTCACCATGATGAGTGTCGACCGCTACATTGCCGTCTGCCACCCCGTCAAGGCCCTGGACTTCCGCACCCCTGCCAAGGCCAAGCTGATCAACATCTGCATCTGGGTCCTGGCCTCTGGTGTTGGTGTACCCATCATGGTCATGGCTGTGACCCGCCCCCGGGGTGAGTGAGGAAGGGAGCCTTGGTACAGATCACTGACCACAGGAGGCAGCATACAGGCTTCTGTGGGTTTGTAGACCACTTACCAGGGTGGGCGTAGGTGGATCACCAACGGAGGTGTGGGTTGCTGATCAGTGAAAGGGTGGATGGCTGGCCAGTGGGAGTGTGAATAGTCAACCAATAGGAATGTGAGTGGTGGACTGATGGGAGAATGAATGACTGGTCAGTGGTCATATGGGTGGTTGGCCAAAGGAATTTTATGAATGGGATTATGGATGGCCACATGTGTGGATTACTGACCTATAGGGAGATGGTGGATAGCCAGTGGGGTGAGGGTGACTAGTGAGCAGTGGGGGCCATAAGATCTGCAATCCCATCCCAAACTCCCTTCCACCCCATTGGCCCAGATGACCAAAGCAAGGCCTAGAGAATGGCCTGCGTAGAATGACGGGTGCATTTCCTCAGAGTAAAATGCTGTACTAATTAATGTAGTAGAGTTACTACCTGTATCAGTCAGAGTGGCTGCTGTAACAATAGCCATAGCTTAACACAGTAGAAGTTTATTTCTCACTCACATCACAGTCCAGTGTGAGTAAGAGAAGGACGGGCTCTACTCCACACAGTCATTCAGGGATCCAGCCTCCAAATGATGGTTTGGGCTGCAGTGTGCTGGCATCTGGGCTTCCATGGTGGCTCAATGAATAAAGACGAGGAGATGAGGGTTCGATCCCTGGGTCAGGCAGATCCCCTGGAGGTGGGCATGGCAACCCACTCCAGTATTCTTGCTTGGAGAATCCCACGGACAGAGGAGCCTGGCTGGCTACAGTCCATAGGGTCACAAAGAGTCAGACACGACTGAAGTGACTTAGCGCGCATGCACATACCAGCCCCTGGCCAGCAGATGAATGTGGGAGTGGTGAGAAAGCACAACCACTTTAAATGCAGGGCCCATCACTTCGTAGTGATAGCTGGTTGTTGTTGTTGTTTAATCATGTCCGATTCTTTTGTGATCCCATGGACTGTAGTCCTGCCAGGCTCCTCTGTCCATAGGATTTCCCAGGCAAAAATACTGGAGTAAGTTGCCATTTCCTTCTCTAGGGGATCCTGCATTGGCAGGCGAATTACCAGTGAGCCACATGGGAAGTCCAGTGATAGCTGGTTATGATCCCAACTTGATGTAAATGGGAAAAGTAATTTAGCAGGATGTCAAAGACACTGGTCACTAACCTCTCTTGAGCCACTCTCTGTCTTGGGGTGTTGAAAAGATTAAATGAGGTGATAGGTTATAAAACACTTAGGACAAGACCTGGCTCATTGTCATTGCCCAGTAAATAGCAGCTATTAGAATAATTGAGCCTGTGAGATAGACAAGGCAGGGACTCCTACTTCCATTGGACTGAAAGCACACTGAGAATCAGAGAGGTCAGGTGGTTTATTTAGCAGACATTTGGTAGAATCTGGCCTAGAACCCAAGGTTCCTGTCCCCATAACTGTTGCTCCTTTTGGCCGCCAGGGTGAAGGTTTGCATTGTCGTAGGAGAGGGAATAGGCTTGGTGGGAAGTTTCTTGGCCACCCTCCACCCTCACAAGGGTAGAGTTCCCGGTGCCCTTATATAGTCTCTGAGTGATTAGTCTTGACTCAGCAGCTGGACCTAATTCCTCACTGTCAGCCTTCAGTTTACAGGCCATTAACTGCAGCCCTCCTGGGGGCTGGGCCAGATGGGCCTCCTCATCCCCTGCCCCCCACTCTCTTTCTCTCTCATACACACACACTCCCTGAGTGTGTGCCATTGACACTCAGTTCTATAAGCCACTTGCTGTGTGACCTTGGCCAAGTGCTATTCCTCTCTGGGCCTGTTTCTGCCATCTGTACCATGAAAGTCCTTGGGTCCAGTTGTGGCTGGTGGTCCTGCCAGCCTGATGTCCTGTGGACCCACTCTGTCTGTGGACTCCAGCCCCTTTCTCACAGCTCTCAGGCTCCAAGTCCACTGGATGGGTCCTCAGATTCCAGAATCCCAGGAGATCCTAGGAGTACCCTGGCCAGCCTCAGCTCTGTATCTGAGTCCCATAACATCCCCAAGGTACTCATCTAGCCCAAGCCCACACTCCAGGAAAAGGGAACTTATTCCATCCCCTCTTATCTGTGGACAAGTGTGGCAGTCAGAACGTTCTTGACATGAAGCTGAGATCTGCCTCCTTGGCCCTAGCTCTGACCCCTGGACTCCCACATGTTTCTGCCCTTCTGCCCTGTGAGTGTGCCAAGTGCTTGAACCATTCTGTTCTAAGTACTTTCCACACCATGGCCCTCACAACAATCCTATGAATTTAGGTACTGTTGTTAATCCCACTTTATGGAAGCTCTGGTAGAAGTTGAACAATTTGCCCAGGCCACATCACACAGTTAGCAGGGCCTGAGTCCTACTCTTAACGCATGCGCTTTAAGTCAATCTTAGCAGTACTGTCCTCACTGGAGCTACTTTGTGAATGTGTGCAGTGTTTTCAGTTATCATCATGACTGGCATTTAGTGGGCTTGAGCTAAATTCTATCATTATATCACTGCTCCCCATGGGCATAGAGGGTGATAAAAGTACTGGGAGAGAATATAGAAAACAGACCTCCTTGGTTAGGGCCAGTTTGCTGGGGTCTTGAAGGATGAGTAGGAGTTCACCAAGTGCAGAAGTGATGGAGGACATTCCAGGGAGAAGAATCGAAAAGGCCAGGAGGAGGCAGCGGGGCTTGACCATGCCGAGAAGGGTGGGCGAGTAGGAAGACAAGGTCCTTAGGCCCACCAGCCCCTCACCCTCTGTCTTTCCTTGTTTCCCTGGCTCAGACGGGGCAGTGGTGTGCATGCTCCAGTTCCCCAGCCCCAGCTGGTACTGGGACACGGTGACCAAGATCTGTGTGTTCCTCTTCGCCTTCGTCGTGCCCATCCTGGTCATCACCGTGTGCTATGGCCTCATGCTGCTGCGCCTGCGCAGCGTGCGCCTGCTGTCGGGCTCCAAGGAGAAGGACCGCAGTCTGCGGCGCATCACCCGCATGGTGCTGGTGGTGGTGGGCGCCTTCGTGGTGTGCTGGGCCCCCATCCACATCTTCGTCATCGTCTGGACGCTGGTGGACATCGACCGCCGCGACCCGCTCGTGGTGGCCGCGCTGCACCTGTGCATTGCGCTCGGCTACGCCAACAGCAGCCTCAACCCCGTGCTCTACGCCTTCCTGGACGAGAACTTCAAGCGCTGCTTCCGCCAGCTCTGCCCCACGCCCTGCGGCCGCCCGGAGCCCGGCAGCTTCAGCCACGCCCGCGAAGCCATGGCCCGCGAACGGGTCACCGCCTGCACCCCTTCCGACGGCCCCCGGCGGGCGGTGGCGCCGCCGCCTGACCCGGGGCCCGCCGGCCCGCCGCGCGCCTCTCCGGAGGGACCTGGCGGTCAGGCGGAGTCCTAGTAGGGGCGGGGGCCACGACGCGGGGTGGGGCGGGCGGGGACCCTGCCGTGGGGTGGATCTCTGGTCTGGGGCGGGCGGGGAGTGGGCAGGACGCTGGGGCTATGCCTCTAGGCCGAGCTCAAGGTCAAAGGCTTTGGGTTGGGGCGGGGGAGCTCGCTAGCCCAGGGGAGTGGACCTGTGGCTCTGGGATTGGGCGGCTAAATGGAGGCCCCTGCCACGAGTTCTAGTTGGAGCTGGGTTGGCGGGAGTGGGAGTCTGGTCTGAGACCCGGCCCAGGACCAAAGAGGGCCGGTGCTGGGGACGGTGGAATTGAGCTTCAAGATCGGGCCCCGGTGTGATGGGGAGGGACCTCTTCTGGGGGTGAGTTGAAGGACAGGACCGTGAGGCTGCGGCTCCAGCTCCGGGTTGGCCTGGGAGAGAGGGCCCGTGTACAAACAATGGGGCCGCAGCTTGGAATCCAGTCCCAGACCCCGAGTTCCAGAAAGGGGCGAGGCTTGCCGAGGTCCAGGCCCAACCTGCCATTTTTATGATATGAACGAAGAGAAAATAAAATAGAAACAGTACACCTTTTCTCTCCTCGACAGTCGTTTCCCTGGAAGGGGCAGGGAGGCGCAGCATCGAAGTGGAGCTTGAGATGGGACAGTGGAGTTGCAGGATAGGGTAGCAAGCAAGAAGGGCCTCAGCTGGGGTGGGGTTCCCACGGGGAAGAGTCAGGAGGGCCTGTGAATCCCAAACCAGAGCTGCTGGGAGGCCTCTGTGCCAAAGGCTGGTGAGGCGGGGCAGAGACAGAGGGAGGGGGCTTCTACTTTGAAGTTAGGTCCTTAAGCCACAGGGAGGACACTTTGGGGATCCCCACGGCCCTGGCTTCTCTGGCCCAGGTGCAAGAGGACAGAGGCCCACACTAATAGCTCCGTGAGTGTAGGAGGCCCCTGGCTCTGGGTTGGGGGCGCCTCTGAAGCACCAGGGTGGCATTTTCCTCCTCTCAGACACGGGCACCTTGATAAGAACCTCCAAGAAATCCTCTCCCTTCTCCCAACATCTGGCTACACCCAGTATGTCTGATGAACTGGAATCTCATCCCGGCCCTGGGACCTGACTTGGAAGGGACTGGGGAGAAGAAGGCTTTTATAACTGCAGGGCCAGCATCAGTCTCTGTCCCCAGGTCCCCACCCCCTGCGCGCGCTGCCCCCTTCAAGCTGCTGAGGTCAAGGTCTGCCAGAGTTAGGCATAGAAGTTTTCCTTTTTGCTTGGCATTTTATTCCTGCATCCCCAGATCTTTGCCAGACCCTGACTTCAGGGTCTGGCCTGTTCTCTGTGTCCCCCACCCCAAGCTTCATCTTCACCATCCCCCACCTCTCCCCTCTCTCCCCAACACTGCCTCTGTCACATACACCCTGACTCCTTATTGAAGCAGTGTGCTGACATCTTTGTGAAAACAAATTTAATTTTCTTCCCTTTTTGGGACAGATGGAAAGAAATTGACGTCTTTGTCTCAAACAGAAAAAAAAAATGATATACCTTTTCTCTCTTTGACAGTCATTTCCTTGGAACAAAAGCCTTTCCCCTCTCTGGGAGGCTGTCACTCCAGCAGGGGCTGAACTAGCATTCTGGGGGTTGGGGCTCAGGCACCAAGGTGGGCTTTGGGCACAAGAAGGGCAGGGATGCCCTTAGCAGGCAAAGCATAGTCACCTTCTCAGGATGAGGTCCCCCAAAGCCCCAGACCTGGGAATGTCCTTCCTTCAGGAAGTGGCTTCACTAGCACCCTGGAAGATGTGGGATCGTAGCCAGCACTCCTATCCAGGCTGCTAAGCTATCAAGGCCTGGGGTCCCAGTCCACCTGGATCACTGTCACCATCCAAATGGAGCTTGTGACTATGAAGATCTCTGTGTCTGAATGGGGTGGGTGGTTCAGCAAGACAGGGGACACTCCTGGACACTTGTTATCATCACTTGGGACCCCTCCTGCTAGTGCCTTCTGGAGATGTCATAGAAAGGGGACAATTTAGGAACCAGGGAAGACTCTTGAAGGAGGCGACATTGGAGCCAGAGTTTTTTATTCTCTTTGCAAAGACTGGGTCCCCTTCAACCCCTCCAGGACAGGCCTGTCTTGAGGCTGCTCCAAATCCAGTCACTGCCATTTCCTGTGGCTGTCTGGATCTGCCTGCTTATTACCAATCCTCATATATAATTTTGTCTTGGAGTCAGCAGGGACTGAATCCTGACCACGTGCATTTAAGGTAAAGCAAACATGTTGAAATCTACTTCCTGTGTGGACTAGGCACTGGGACTCAGAAGTGAGTCCAATATGGCCCCATCCTCAGAAGGTTCGAGCCTATGCTTGGACCAAAGCATAAATGAATCTTTGCATCTCAATGTGATGCATGCGGGGTCACAGGGAGCCCCGGGATGGGCAGGGGTGTCGCAGGGAAGTGCCTTTTCTAGCTTTTTACTGAAACCCATATTTGTAGCAATTCTGAGAAGGGTGGAAAGGGTCAGAGTGCCTTAAAGGATGACTAAGATTTAGCCACCAAGAAGAGAGAACAGTGTGTGCAAAAGCATGGAATGATCAAGCGCTTGGTAAACCCAAGAAATTGTGTGCAGCTGAAGCGTGGGGCTCAGTCGAATGCTTCTGTGTGCTAGCCCCCATGACATGAGCTTGATGCCCATCATTTCTCTGGTCCATGACAGCCCAGTGGAGCAAGTAATACTGCCTTTATTTTACACAAGAAGTCAGGCTCAGGTCAAGCCACTTACCCCTAATTCACAGAGCCCATTCGTGGTAGCAGAACTCAAGTTGGAACTCCAGGGTCCAAGTTTTCAGTGAATTCCAGGCATCATTGAAGTAGAAGAGCCTTAGTAGCTGGTATCCTGGGGTGAAGTTTTTGAAAACTTAAAACTAAATGGAAAAATCTGAAGGAAAAGGGCAATTTTCCGTGAACTTTTGTTCCTCCTGAAGCTCTCCAAATCTTCAAGTTTTAAAGTGTATTGTGCATGATGCATTTTAAAGCTCCAAATTGACAATGTAATTCTAGATCATCACCGGGCTCTCAAAGCGGTGGAGTAGGTCTGATTTTCTACAAAATTTCCACTCCTCTCTTTACAAGAGGTGGGAGGAAAGTTTTCGCTTCTGGTTTCAAAATGTCCTACAATTTCATATCTCTTCTTGTAATAGAAGTAGTGGTTAAAGCTGGGGTCAGAGCTTGGCTTTTGCTCTTTGTGCCTCAGTTTCCTCATCTGTAGAGTGGCTTCCTTCATGGGATTGTTGTAAGGATTTAATGAATTAATGTATGTACAGCACATGTGCTATTAGTGTGTGGAAAGTATCCATTATTACTCAAAAGTAGAGTTGCTGGGCAAGGTCAGAGCTGGAGACCCAGATGGAAAAGGAGGTGAGCTTTCAGGGGTAGCGATGAAGAGAGAAGAGATGGGGGACCCAGCCTGGGGATCCCCTGCTTTTTAGGCTCAGGTGCCACCATGGAGAGTGAGAAGCTGCCAGAGAGGCAGGAGGAGGATGGGGAGAAGGTGCTACCATGGAAACCGGAGGAGGAGGGCGTTCCCAGGGGGAGGGAGTGATGGATAATGTCAAGTGTCATGTAAGAGAGGTTGGGTGGGGAGGGCAGGAGAGTGAAGGCAGTAAACCGGAGCCTTCAGGTTCAGTCTTCGGCGTGGCCTGGAAGCCTCAACAATGGATTCAGAAATCAGCTCTGACGCTAATTGTCTGCTTGTGTGACCTCGGCAAGGAATTTGTCCCCTCTGTGCTTCTGTTTCCTCCTAGACTTAAGACAAGGGAATGAGTCAGCCTCTAATACGATGCTCAGTTTCTAGTAGGTGTCCTGATTTTGACGGATTCTTGACTACTTCTAGCAGTATGATCTTAAGCAAGTCGCTTCACTTCCAAGTGCCCTCCCCAGGGCCCTCTCTGAAGGACAGAGAGAGCACACGAAAAGTGAAAGTGTTAGTCGCTCAGTCGTGCCCTACTCTTTTCGACCCCATGGACTGCAGCCCACCAGGCTCCTCTGTTCATGGGATTTTCCAGGCAAGGATACTGAAATGGTTTGCCATTTCCTTCTCCAGGGGCTCCTCCTGACCCAGGGATCGAACCTGGGTCTCCTGCACTGCAGGCAGATTTTTTACGGACTGAACTACTAGGGAGCATAGTAGGCCTCCAAGCCAGGGTTCTCCTGTAATAAGAATGGGGGTGCCAGTGGCTGCTGCCTGGGAGGTTTGCTTGACTTGGAATTTGAGATGTTCCCCAAGATGGAGAAGAGTCACCATGTCCTGAGAGGACTTGGAGGAGCAACAGTCCAGGCTGGGCCTCTGCTGGGCCTCTGGCCCAAGACCAGCCTCTTGGTCATCAGCAGCAGATCCTCAGCCTGGCCTCTGCCTGCCTTCCCACCTGGCAACTGCTGCAGATCCAGGCTGGGAGCCAGCTCAGAGGCTCCAAAACCCCTAGGAAGTGGTCCTCCCAGATCCTGACTCCAGCACTCACACACAACACACACACACCCTTTTCTCTTATCATTTATTTACTCATCATCATTTCTTCCTTTATTTCATTTCTAGGCACTGCGCACATAGTACGGAGTCAGGGGAAATGACGGGTGAGGAGTCACTAGCAGGGGCTCGAGTAGCAGGCTGGGTGGTTCTCGGGGTGGGCAGCTTGGAAATTCAAAATGGTAGCCAGAGGGGAGCTGATGCGGTCAGGATGGACCTCCTGATGGAGCAGAGCGCCAGGCTGGGGGCTTTCTCTGTCTCTGGTTCAGCAGCACCAACTGCCACGAGCCCCACCTGTGTGCAGCTCTTCCCAGACACGGAGTGCCTTCGCACCCCCATCTCAGTGAGAGACCAGTGTCATCACAACAGGTAATACAGACAGCACGTAGGGCCCTTTGTTGTTCTAGGCACTAGATGAGGGGTAACACTTCATCTTCACAGCATAACTATGAATAGGCATTACTGTTACCCCTATTTTATAGGTGAGAAAACTGAGGCTCAGAGAGGGCAATGACTTGCCTAAGACCACATAGCTGGTCCATGGCTGGTCTGGCTAGAATGCTGTCTCAGGTCTGTCAAGTCCACTTCCTCTGCTTGCCTGACTCCCAAGCGGACACACTGTGATTACACGAAGGGGTACTAGGGAGACCCTCGCGTCCAGCTCACAAGTGTGAACGGAGCACCCTCCCCGCCCCCGCCCGGCAGGCTCTGTGTCTCATCACCTGGGTGGCAGGGGCACTGGCCAGCCGCCCGAGAAACTTCTGTGACTTTGGCAGTTGCTTCTCTCCCATCCAGTCCCTCCCTGCCTTGGAAGACTGCTTTGCTCTGTGAATTTGTGGACTGCCTGCCTTGTCTGTGCTGTGTGACCTCGGGAAATCTCTTCACTCCTTGAGCCCATTTCCTCCATCTTGGACGATGATGCCCCCTGGTAAGAAGTTGTGGGGATTTACGAAGAAGCTATGCGTGAAGGACCTGTCTGTTTGGGTCACACAAGCGTTCCTGGCAACTGAGCTGCAACTGGCACACAGTAGTTATTCTACCGAGTGGAGGAGAGAGGTGCTTGGCATGGCGTGATTGCTCAACCAATGGAGCTTTTTTAACATTATCTAATGTTCTCGTTTATCCCTGCTCCAACCCCATCTCTGAATGCTATAGGTTGGTCAGGAGCAAAGAACTTTCCTTTTTAGCCATCTGCTTGAGTTTGAGTTTCAGAAGGTCGGACAGCACGCATTGGAGAAGCAAACTTCAAGAGGATGTCTTCTCCCCATTTCCTTCTACAGAGCTGTCCCCTTTGGTCCTCGCCAGGACTCAGAGACCCTAGATTGGGTCACAGCCTGGGAGGGAAGAATGGTCCCCAGGTGGTGCTGGCCTGGGCCTCCTGGCTTGCACGGTTGAGCCATGGGGATGGAGCCCCTGGGGAGGTGTCCGTGCAGGTGACATCCATCCAGTGGGCTCATCTTCCAGAATCTCCTCTTGAAATGAGTCCCAAGCCAGTAGGACAGGGAACGTGGGTTTGACTCTCCATCTCCCACTTGCTGTGTGCCCCTGGGAAGGGCTCTGTCCCTCTCTGGGTCTCTGTACCATGGACATGGGTTGATGGATGCTGAGGGCACTGCCGTCCTGGGAGTGAAAGAGACGTTTCCCTCATATTCCTCGATCCCAGAAACAGACATCTATTGGTAAAATGCCCTGGGCATTTGCCAGAGACTGGGAGAATCAGAGGCCCTCTAGGGGTCCAGTGTCTGTCATTGGAGTTGTCCCCCTTTGCAGGTGAGGGAGGCAGGTGTGTCAAAAACCAAGCTTGACTCAAACACCTGGCTTTTGCCTCTCCCAGGTTCCATTTTGGAACCAAGGACTCAACATTCTGTTTTCCCAATAAAGTGAGCCCTGTTCTCAGTGTCTGCAATCTCTGGCTGTTTCTTTTGCTCACCCCCTGTGCTCCTCTCAAGAGGGGAGCTCAGTTTGTGGGGGGATGACATAGACCTGCCCTCTCACAGAGCGAAAAGTATAGCCCCACCCGCAGGACCTGACTCAGAGGGTGATGTGACACTGTCCTTAAGAACCCCATCTGGGACTTGCCTGGTAGTCCAATGGTTAAGAATGCAGGGGATGTGGGTTCGATCCCTGGTCAGGGAACTAAGATCCCACATAACTCAGGGCAACTAGGGGCAACTAAGCCCACTGCAACTACTGAGCCCATGTTAAAAACTGCTCTGTTGGAAGAACCGGACACAAGTGACAGCTGTAGCTCCTTCCTAGCATGTGCAACACCCCCTCTCCTCCAGATTGACTCCACCTTCTTCCTTGTGGCCCACCCCCCTAATCTAAGGCCCGCATGCCCCTCAAGCCTCTTGGGGCTCCCACTAACCCCCTCTCCCTCCCTCTCCCTCCCACCTGCCCTACAATGGCCTTGCCTTTGGTCATGAAAGTCGTTGTGTCTGACTCTTTGCAACCCCATGAACTATACAGTCCATGGAATTCTGCAGGCCAGAATACTGGAGTGGGTAGCTGTTCCCTTCTCTAGGGGTCCTTCCCAACAACAGGGATCGAACCCAGGTTTCCCACATTGCAGGCAGATTCTTTACCAGCTGAGACACAAGGGAAGCCTTTGGTCATAGAAGACCCAAATTTCCTCTGTGCGCGTTCAAGGCAGTCCTGGGAGTAGGAGTCAGAGCCTGAAGCCTCAGAGAGCGTCCCCACCTCCTCAGGGTTCTCTTCAAATAGATCCTGGCCCTGAGGTTACTCTGAAACTCTCTGGAAGGCAGACTTCCTGTCCCAGGACCTGCTTCCTCCTGTGAGAAACCAGGTCCTGAAGAAAGCACCAGGGCACAGAGCCCCTCTTCCCCTAGAGACAGCCTCCCTTCTGAGCCCGGAGCCCTAGTCCTGGGCTGCCTACTTGGAGCCTGCTGTGTCGAGGGGCCCGGGTCCAACACAGGGGAGACTGGGACCTTAGCCCCCACCCCCAGCGGCAGACAGTGTAGGCAGCAATGGCGGCGGGGCTACCAGGCTCCTCAGGGGAGGAAGGGGGCTTGACTGCTTGGCCTCACTCTCCTCAGAGAACCTCCCAGAGGCCCTACAGCCCTGCCCAGAGCCAATCCTCCCTGAGGCTGGAAAGAACAGCTCTGAGGGTGTGTGTGGGGGGAGGGGAGGGGAGAAGGAAGCGCGCACCAGCGCATTAGGCGTTTGAGTATGTGCACGCTAGAGATTTTCTTTCTTCACCGCTGTATATATGCTCCAAGGAAAAGCATATCTGCAGAACCACTCCGGGTATCTCTTTCCTCTTTTGTAGAACAGGAGAGCAGTTACGGTAACCAGGATTCTCTTCAGGACCCAACAAGACAACAGCTGTCATGTAACCAGGGCACGTTATTATTGATGGGGAATCCCACTCTGCTTTTCACCTTCAATAGCTTCCAGTTGCTGAAAAGTCCAGATAACTTCTGGTGCTCCTTCCCAGTGGAGGATGCTAGGAACATAAGTTCAGTCTTGCCTGTCCACCACCTCAAATGCCTTGGAGAGAGAGGGGGACCCTCTACAGGGAGGGGGCTGCTGAGGTTCAGCCCAAGGGTGGGCAGTTCTCAGAGAAATGAGGCAGGTGGGGCAGGCTCCTGTCAGGTTCCAACGTCATTACACTTCCAGGTCAGCGCTGCTTCGGTTGCCTCCAGGAAGCCTTCCTGGATTGCTCTGTGCTGACCCTTGGCCCTGCTGGGATATCTTGCAGCTGCTATCAGACCACCCCCACCCCGCCACACCCATGCTGAGCAAGACCTGCCCTTTCTCAGAAGGTGGCTGGGCTCCCACAGCATTGCCCAGACTCAAGAACCCAGCTGCTTCCTAATGGGGTGTGGGGAGAGGGAGGGAAATATGGGAAGGGAACACAGGCTTTTTTTTTTTTCTTCAGTGATGTTTATGGTCATTATAGAATGCTCACTATGGAGACTGAGGATAAGCTTAAAAAAAAGGGGGAAAACACCTATAGTTCCCCATTCTGTTAACATTTGAATGTACTCCCTTTACCCAGGGGAGCCCCTGGGGGTCCACCGTGATTCTAGAACCCTGTGAAATGGGGTCTGCACTCTGTCATTAAAAGACGCTTGCTCCTTGGAAGAAAAGCTATGACAAACTTAGCGTATTAAAAAGCAGAGACATTACTTTGCCGACAAAGTTGCGTATAGTCAAAGCTATGGTTTTTCCAGCAGTCATGTATGGATGTGAGAGTTGGACCATAAAGAAGGCTGAGTGCTGAAGAATTGATGCTTTCGAACTGTGGTGTTGGAGAAGACCCTTGAGAGTCCCTTGGACAGCAAGGAGATCAAACCAGTTAATCCTAAAGGAAATCAAACCTGAAGATTAGTTGGAAGGACTGATGCTGAAGCTGAAACTTCAATACTTTGGCCACCTAATGTGAGGACCCGACTTATTAGAAGAGACTCTGATGCTGGGAAAGATTGAAGGCAGGAGGAGTAGGGGATGATGGAGGACAAGATGGTTGGATGGCATCACTGACTTAATGGGCATGAGTTTTAGTGAGCTCTGGGAGATGGTGAAGGACAGGGAAGCCTGGTGCGCTGGTCCATGGGGTTGCAAAGAGTCAGACATGACTGAGTGACTGAACAATAATGACACTGTGTCAAGTGTGTGCTTTGCCATGGGATTCACTGGGTGTTCCAGAGATCCAGGACTCAGAAGGTTTAAAGGCTGCACTGGGGGCTGGGGGGAGTCCACACATACCACACAGCCATGTGCAAATAGACCCACACTGACCTGAGGGCCACACACACACACACCTAAATGTGTGCCAAACATCTTCCCCACACACACTCCTTCACATCATCTGGTACATTCTGTTCTCTCACCCAGACTCATTCCTGGCACCTGTGTATATATTGTTTACAAACACATGCACACAGGCGTTCATACTACAGGCATGCACATGCACTTCTTTATACACACACCTCCCACTGAGACACACACTTATTTACACCAATGTGTTCACTGTACAAACACAGCCTGGCCTAGGAGAAATTTAGGAGAGTCCACAAGGAGACAACAATTAGAACTGGACATGGAACAACAGACTGGTTTCAAATAGGAAAAGGAGTACGTCAAGGCTGTATATTGTCACCCTGCTTATTTAACTTATATGCAGAGTACATCATGAGAAACACTGGGCTGGAGGGAGCACAAGCTGGAATCAAGATTGCCGGGAGAAATATCAATAACCTCAGATATGCAGATGACACCACCCTTATGGCAGAAAGTTAAGAAGAACTAAAGAGCCTCTTGATGAAAGAGGAGAGTGAAAAAGTTGGCTTAAAGCTCAACATCCAGAAAACAAAGATGATGGCATCTGGTCCCATCACTTCATGGCAAATAGATGGAGAAACAGTGGAAACAGTGGCAGACTTTATTTTTTGGGCTCCAAAATGACTGCAGATGGTGACTGCAGCCATGAAATTAAAAGACGCTTACTCCTTGGGAGAAAAGCTATGACCAACCTAGACAGCATATTAAAAAGCAGGCATGTTACTTTGCCGACAAAGGTCTCTCTAGTCAAAGCTATGGTTTTTCCAGTAGTCATGTATGGATGTGAGAGTTGGACTATAAAGAAAGCTGAGCGCTGAAGAATTGATGCTTTTGAACTATGGTGTTGGAGAAGACTCTTGCGAGTCCCTTGGACTGCAAGGAGATCCAACCAGTCCATCCTAAAGGAGATCAGTCCTGAGTGTTCATTGGAAGGACTAATGTTGAAGCTGAAGCTCCAATACTTTGGCCACCTGATGCGAAGAGCTGACTCATTGGAAAAGACCCTGATGCTGGGAAAGATTGAAGGCAGGAGGAGAAGGGGATGACAGAGGATGAGATGGTTGGATGGCATCACAGACTCGATGGACATGAGTTTGGGTGAACTCCAGGAGTTGGTGATGGACAGGGAGGCCTGGCGTGCTGCAGTCCATGGGGTCGCCAAGAGTCAGACTCGACTGAGCGACTGAACTGAACAAGGAGACAAGCTCATTTCATGGACGCTTCTGCCACCTACTGGTCTTGTGTGGCATTAGCACCCTTATTTGGTCTCCACTTCTTTCCCCTGTTCTGCTGTCCACAGCTGATCCACCTGGCGAGCTCTCTTATCCCTGGAAGCTGTAGACTGGAGCTGGTTCCTGAAAGAGGGTCTTGAATGAGGGGCGGCATTTTGTTGGGAAATATTGGATAAGCATGAAGAACTATAACTGACTGACCATCCATTATGTACCAGGCACTCTTATCTTTTCAAGTTATTACTTCTTTTATTCTCTCTATCCCATGGGCCTTATGCAGTGCCTGGCACATGAAAAGTCATAATAAATATTTAAAGTGAATAATTAAAAATACCTTAAAGTGAGTATTTTTAACAAATGAGCTGGAGGCTCAGAGAGGGGAAGTGACTTGCCCAAAGTCACACAACAGCTTCCTCTGATAGTCAGGCTGTTGCTCCAGAGAGAAAGAGAAGGAAGACACAACAAAGCTGAAATCTTTACTAAGACCTACAGGAAGTCCAGCCCAGATTCCGACCCCAAGAGGACCAGAGGAAACACCCAGAGATGGATGAGGTCAACCTGGAGGGATGATTTCCCCACCCAAGAAGAATCTCCTGAGCTGCTGCCTCAAATCCATTCATTCAACTAATATTCATTCAACTAATAATGCCAACGGAGTGGCAGGCTCTGTGCTAAGACAGAGGATAAGCAGTGAGCAAACAGACAAAAGTCCATTCTTTCCCCTTATTCAGCATGGGCTCCAAAAGGGCCCCTCTTCCTTGCTGTCCCACTCCCCTGGCCCCTGGGACCACTTTGAGCTTCTCTTAACCATCCTGGCTGTGCTGAGTGGATACAGAATCCAGAATGAGAGTGGAGGGAGATGTGAGTCAGGGGTGGGAAGGATGGTTCAGCCCTGACTGTCCGGTAATGAGGCTGAGCAAAGATAGCCTGAAACCTGGACAGGCAGACCTAGTGCTACTGAACCAGGTTCATCTGCCTGACACGCAGCAAGTCAGATGCTGAGATGCAGAAGTTTGCAGCAGTTATTGTTGTTCAGTTGCTAAGTCATGTCTGAATCTTTGCGACCCCATGGACTGCAGCACACCAGGTTTTCCTGTCCTAGACTGTCTCCTGGAGTTTGCTCAAACTGGTCCATTGAGTTGGTAATGTCATCCAACCATCTCATCCTCTGTCGTCTCCTTCTCCTCTTGCCCTCAGTCTTTCCCAGCATCAGGGTCTTTTCCAGTGAGTCAGTCTTTTGCACCAGATGGCCAAAGTATTGGAGTTTCAGCTTCAGCATCAGTCCTTCCAATGAATATCTAGGGTTGATTTCCTTTAGGATGGACTGGTTTGATCTCCTTGCAGTCAAAGGGACTCTCAAGAGTCTTCTCCAGCACCACAGTTCAAAAGCATCAATTCTTCAGCGCTCAGCCTTCTTTATGGTCCAACTCTCACATTCATACATGACTACTGGAAAAATCATAGCTTTGACGGACCTTTGTCAGCAAAGTAATGTCTCTGCTTTTTAATACGCTAAGTTTGTCATAGCTTTTCTTCCAAGGAGCAAGGTCTTTTAATTTCATGGTGCAGTCACCATTCATAGTGATTTTGGAGCTCAAAAAAATAAAATCTGCCACTGTTTGCATCATAGAAAGAGTTTATTCACAAGGCAGCCTAGTGAGGAGACAGGCAAACAAATCTCAGATCTGCCTGAAGATCAAGGGCTGGGGATATTTATGGGATAAAGAGGCAGGGTATCAGCATTGGGAAAAGTGGTTGGAGGTGGGGAGAAGGTGAGGTAATTAGGGTTCTGTGCAAGTGTGTCTGAATGATATGGCTTCTTTCTAGGATGTATGCTCAACAATGGATGATTAGCATGATCTGAAGGTGGTGTTTTTGGCCTCTGTTGTCCAAAGGTCATTCATCAGACTGCTGTGTGGGCCTAGTTTTAGGGTGAGTGGTCTTATCCAGTCCCAGCCAGCTTGAACTGGACGGGAGCTGACTCCAAGCTCCTGGAAAACAACATAAGCTCCTGTTACTGTAGTGACCCATATGTCAGAGGTGTGAGGTGTCACCTATAAGGAGTGATTAAGGAGTCAGAAAATAATTAAGTGAGGTTGGTCAGTGGAGGCAGGTTACAAGTAGAGGGCTTTTTTTTTTTTTTTCCCCAAAGCATTCCCTTACCTGCTGTTCTGTAAAACCAGCCCAAGAATTTCCGTTAGTTAGCAGTCTCAGTTAACCCTATGTGGCATGGTTTCAGGATTTTTTAATCCTATGGGGTACAGTTTCACTAGGTTTGAATACATCCTTGGCTACTAACTTGTTCTGTGACCTTGGTCACATCCGTTATCCTTGCTAGGCCTCTGTTAAAACAAAGAACTTGATCCTAGTGGTTTCAACTCATAGTTTCTTAGAAGGGTTGGGGGAGGCCAAGCAAACAGAATTCCCATATCCTCTTATACCCATCGCTTCACTCAGCACAGTCCTGCTTCTTTCTGTTTCTTACACTGAGCTTCTGTGGCTAAATGAGTTTGATAATTACTTGGACGCTTTCATCTTGAGGTTACTGCCAGGCCTGAAAATTTCAAGACTCAGTCTCCACCAGATTACCTGACCACCAGATTATGAGCTAGAGGAGGGCTGGGATGGGTCTGAGTCCTTTCTTTGTTTCTCACCCTCCACCCCCCAGGCCTCACTGAAGAGGAGGGCCTTAGGATGTCCATCTAGACTGACCACACATGGGTGCCACCCTACGGACAACACTGCAGGGACTCAAACAACTGGACCAAAGGCCTCAGTGCCACGCACAGTGCTGGCACTGCCTGGGGAGGCGAGGGCAGGCGGAGAAGTCTTCCTGGGGCTTATGGCCTTGGATCTCCAAGTCTGGAAAGCAATTGGACTGGATGGAATAGAGGATCCCCGAGTAGCCCTGGCTGGAGCAACCTAGCTGTTAGGATGTGGCCACACACAAGGTCCATTGAGTATGGGCTCAGCTCCAGGTAGGCAGCTCTGGAGGATGTGGGTGAAGAGCCTGCCTGTGGGGTATGGCAGTGGGGCTGGGGTGAAGGGGATTGGTTGGAAGACATGAACCCAGCTCCTGCTCTGGCTTCAGAATTCCCAGATCTCCCATAGGCACCTAATACTTGACCCCACCAGGCCTAGGGGAGGACTCACCATGAGGTTTATGTGTCAGTCAAGGCTTCACACTTGCATAGGCCCTAGGAAGGACCCTGGACAAGGTCGTAAATGTCCATAAAATTTGCAAAAGAGAAATACATTAACTTCAGTTTGTTAACAGCACTGTCTCTTTCCATTCTGATTTTCCCTTCTTCCCACTCGTGTCCTGCAGCCTTGAGTGGCTACATGAATGCGTACTAAGTCACTTCAGTTGTGTTTGACTCTTTGCAACCCTATGGACCAGAGCCCACCAGGCTCCTCTGTCCATGGGATTCTCCAGGAAAGAATACTGGAGTGGGTTGCCATGCACTCCTCCAGGGGATCTTCCCAACCCAGGGATCGAACCCATGTCTCTTACGTCTCCTGTATTGGCAGGCTGGTTCTTTACCACTAGTGTCACCTGGGAAGCCCTGAGTGGCTACAGGCGTTTTTTATTTCTTTGTTGTTCAGTCATTAAGTTATGTCAGAGTCTTTGTAATCTCATGGACTGTATCATGCCAGGTTAGAGCTTCCTCAAATTCATGTCCACTGAGTCGGTGATGCTACCTAACCATCTCATCCTCTGTTGCCCCCTCCTCCTCCTGCCCTCAATCTTTCCCATCATCAGGGTCTTTTCCAATGAATCTGCTCTTTGCATCAGGTAGCCAAAATATTGGAGATTCAGCAACAGATCTTCCAATGAATATTCAGTGTTAATTTCCTTTAGGACGGACTGATTTGATCTTCTTGCTGTTCAAGTCACTCTCAAGAGTCTTCTCCAGCACCACTGTTCAAAAGCGTCAATTCTTCAGCACTTAGGCTTCTTTATGAACTAACTCTCACATCTGTACATGACTATTGGAAAAACCATAGCTTTGACTATATGCACCTTTGTTGGCAAAGTAATGTCCCTGCTTTTCAATACACTGTCTAGGTTTCTCACAGTTTTCTTTCCGAGGAGGAAGCATCTTTTAATTTCATGGCTTCAGTCACTGTCTGCAGTGATTTTGGAGCCCAAGAAAATAAAATCTGTTACTGCTTCCACTTTTTTCTCTTCTGTTTGCCATGAAGTGATGGGACCAGATGCCATGATCTTAGTTTTTTAACGCCACGTTTCAAGCCAGGTTTTTCACTTTCCTCTTTCACCTTCATCAAAGAGGCTCTTTAGTTCCTCTTCACTTTCTGCCATAGAGTGGTATCATCTGCATATGTTAGGTTGGTGGTATTCTCCCAGCAATCTTGATTACAGCTTGTGATTCATTCAGCCTGGCATTTTGCATGATGTACTCTGCATATAGACCCAGAGTTCGATCCCTCGGTCAAGAAGATCCCCTGGAGTAGGAAATGCAAACCACTCCAGTATTCTTACCAGGATATCCCATGGACAGAGGAGCCTAGTGTGCTACAGTCCATGAGGTTGCAAAGAGTCAGACATGACTGAGCTACAGCACACACTCTGCATATAAGTTAAATAAGCAGGGTGAAAATATACAGCCTTGTTGTACTCCTTTCCCAATTTTGAACAAGTCAGTTGTTCCATGTCTGGTTCTAAATGTTGCTTCTTGACCCACATACAGGTTTCTCAGGAGACAGGTAAGGTGGTCTGGTATTCCCATCTCTTTAAGAATTTTCCAATTTGTTGTGATCCATACAGTTTTAAAGGCTTTAGTGTAGTCAATGAAGCAGAAGTTGATGTCTTTCTGGAACTCCTCTGCTTTCTCCATGATCCAACTTACGTTAGCAATTTGATCTCTGCTTCCTTTGCGTTTTTGAAATCCCACTTATGTGTCTGGAAGTTCTCACTTCACATACTTCAAGCCTAGCTTGAAGGGTTTTGAGCATTACCTTGCTAGTGTGTTAAATGAGTACAATTGTACCATAGTTTGAACCTTCTTTGGCATTGCCCTTCTTTGGCATTAGAATGAAAACTGACCTTTTCCAGTCCTGTGGCCACTGCTGAGTTTTCCAAATTTGCTGGCATATTGAGTACAGCACTTTAGCAGCAGCATCTTTTAGGATTTTATTTTTTTCCAAATCTTGACTTTATTTTTTTAATATAAAAAATGCAATTTTGGAAACCCACCCTACCTTTTCCCCTAACATAATGCTTTTACCTCTTAAAAATAAAAATAAAATACTAATTCTATACACATCACATATACCGTACCAAAATGTATCCGAAGTTTCTATTGCTACCAAAGTGTTCTAAATTAAAACAAGTTACAGAAAGCCCCTCAGGGTAAACAAAAGATTACAAGTTAAAAAATCAAAGCACACACAGCCAGAGTCATTTATACACCAACCAACATCCTGCTCCCAAAGCAAGTTGAATTTTTATGTGCCTGTATAAAAATGCATATCAATATACTTTTGAAAATTTATTTTTCATTATAAAGTAAAGAATACACTTTCTACAATAAATAATCCACTGGGAGGCACACCTGTAGGAGGTTGGCAGGTGGACAAGGCAGTGGGGCTGGCAAGGCCCAGAGGAAGCGCCCGCTCTGGCCCTCCCGGAAGCGGCAGAGTGTTTTTGGTGATTTGCGAGTGATGTACGAAGCAATCTTTTAGGATTTTAAATAGCTCAGCTGGAATTCTGTCACCTCCACTAGCTTTGTTCCTAGTAACACTTCCTAAAGCCCACTTGACTTCACAATCCAGGATGTCTGGCTCTAGGTGAATGATCACACCATCATGGTTATCTGGGTCATTAAGAGTTTTTTCATGTAGTTCCTCTGTGTATTCTTGCCACCTCTTCTTAATCTCTTCTGCTTCTGTTAGGCCGTTACCGTTTCTCTCCTTTATCGTGTCCATCCTTGCATGAAATGTTTCCCTGATATCTCCAATTTTCTTGAAGAGATCTCTAGTCTTTCCCATTCTATCGTTTTCCTCTGTCCCTTTGCATTGTTCATTTATTCTTTGCATCCACTTTTTTTTTTAAAGAGGCCCCCAAATAAGCCTTAGGCTCCACAACCCTGGACCTGCCCACTGGGTCCTGAGTTTTTCCAACTTCAAAGATGAGTAAAGGCTGTGAAGGTCTTCACAGGAGTAAAGAGGATCTCTTTTCATCCTCTCAAAGGCGGTGAGAGAAACAGGAATGAGGGTCAGAGACGTGTCAAGGGCCTCACACGTCATAGCGAGCTGGGCTTGCAATCTGGGAGACTCTCACTTGAATGCCCACCCTCTCGTGACAACCCCTGCCTTGGTGCTGACCCTCAGGCACCAAAGCAGCCTCAATCCCAGGTTGAGCTCCCTCTGGCAGCCTGGGCGGCCGGGCTCCACGCTTCCACTCAAGCAGCTCTATGGACCACAAGGTGGCAGCAGACACCATCTTTCTTCTTCCCTCCTCCCAGATTCCTGGCCCCAAGTAGCCAGATCTTAGCCTTCCCCACAAATACCCCATCAGTTCTTTCCTTCTTTCTCAGGAAACAGGGAAATGCTGCTTTCAAGTCCTGGCCTTGTCATTGACTAGTTGTGTGATCACAAGTAGATCATTTCACCTCTTCCAGCCTCAACCATAATATAGAGGGATCTCATGGGAACGGGTTAGTGGCGTACCTTGCAGATATACAATAAACCAATCGCTGGCAACCACTGCTGTTTGAAAAGGGGCTTATGGAGATGGCACCTTCCTTGGGAAGGGGTTCTCCTGGTGGGATTGGCCCCCTCCCCACACCTTAGCAAAGTAGAGGCCCTCTGGGGGCAGCGGGGCCTTCAGAGACCTTCTATGTTTTTTGGTGGGCACCCTCTGTGTCCCTGCGTGCTTCTTTCCCCAGACTGGGGCATCTGACTCGGCTTTTTCTCCATCTCTGCCAACTCCCATCTCTCCCTTGGAGGGGGCTCTGCAGCCTCTTGTCCACGTTAATGTTATCCCGGGGATCAGCTGCGGGATTCAGTTGGATCCTCCTTGGGAAGGTGTTCCTGAACCACTGCTCAATTTTCTCTCTCTCCACATCAGGTGCCCACAAGTGACTGCCACAGCCCAGCCAGCACGTGGCTGTCTCTACCTCAAAGACTCCCTGGCTGACCCAAATGTCAGTATCTCCTCTCCCCCACCACCTGCCCTGCTCTTAACCTGGCATTCAAGGCCTTCCACTATTCAGTCACACGATGCACTCTGTGCTCCACATATATCGGACCATTTTCTGTTCCCAGAGCACCTTCACTATTCTACTTCCAGGCCTTTGTGCAGGCTGTCCCTCCCCCTGGAAGGCCCTCTTCCATTTCCATGCAGTAAAGTCATCCTTAAAAGTCTAGCTGGAAGGTCACTTTCTCCGGGCAATCTTCCCTAATCCCGCAGATGGAATCCTTTTCCCTTCCCTGGGCTCTGGGTACACAGCTGCTTTAGGGCCTTCATCACAGGAGGCCATGAATCACAACAGGAATGAATGTCCATTATGTATGGAACGCAACTTTCAATTTACAAATGGCTTTCCATCTAATTATCTTAGAGTCTTAATGTCCCCGAGTCAGGAAAGGATGAGCGCCATGACCTCATTTGACTGGTGAGGAGACATTCAGGCTAGGAGAGAAATATGACTGGCCGGGTCATATGCCCACCCCTGTGAATGGTGCGATGGGGATTCAAACCTGCAACAGATTCCAGCCCCTGCCTCCTGCCTGAGCTTCCCATGCTGTCTCCACCATTCCTTGTGGCCTGGTCTTGTGACACCCTTCCCCACTTAGACTGGGCATTGGTCAGTTTTGAATAAAGAGCTCAATTAAGTTTTGTTGAAGGGACAGACTCTCTCATATTGGCCCTGACTTCCACCCTCTACCCCCTAAGCCCCTAGCCCATCCCTTGGCCTCTTTATCACCCAACTCAAGACCCAATCACCCAGTCGAGGCTGATGGGCAGAGCCCAGGCTCTGGCAGGATAAGGAGTTGGCTGGAGGACCAGGCAACTCAGAGGAGTAGGGGGAGACACAAACAGGTTCCTTCCCTGCCCCCCAAGCTTATCAGTCCCCACCAGGCCCCAGGCAAACTTGGTGCTCAACCCGGGGCAGAGATCTGTTGCCTGCTTATAACCCTTAAAAGCTGTGTGACCCTGACTGTCTTCTGCTCTCAGACCCTCTTTAGAACACTTTTGGCTATAAGGATTTGTCAGGCGAGTGTATGCTTCTCAGTTCTCGTCTCGTCAAAACAAAGATTTGGAGTGACGATTCAAAGGGATAGAATGAGGGAATACAGGTAAAATAACAGTGATCACCTCCTCTGGAGGACTCCCCCACAGGGAGCATCTCAGGAAGCAAATAACACCAAGTTTGGGGAGGGAGGTGGAGACTTCACTGGCAGAGGCAGGGGGGCAGGGGGCCTGAAGTCTACGCAGGGACAGCATCCACCCATCCCACCGGCCCCCCCAACCCAGTGACTTTCACCTACACAAGTGCACATGTCACTTCAACAAGCAACCCAGGCTGTGTCCTGAGAGAGGGTCCTGGGCAGGGCTCCAGGGCCCCAGGGCCTGGCGGGAGGTGGGGGAGGCACCAGTTTATACGACAACACAGAGAGACACAAACA
The DNA here is from genome assembly GCA_024291935.2 of Okapia johnstoni. Taxonomy (NCBI): domain Eukaryota; kingdom Metazoa; phylum Chordata; class Mammalia; order Artiodactyla; family Giraffidae; genus Okapia; species Okapia johnstoni. Next base: position 6,365,636 of record JAGTYA010000024.1, on the reverse strand, counting down.
GAGGCACACCCTCTGTGCAAACTCACCATCAAGGGCACACTGTCACACCCATAAATGCATCTGCCCCGCTCCACAATACACAGAGATGAGAGACAAACACCAGCCAAAGATCACAAGCACACTCCCACGTGGACATCCCACGCACAAACTCAGAAATACAGAGCCCTCCCTGGCCACCCCCTCACCCCCACCCCGACACACACACACACACACACACATTCCCAGGCACACACACTTATCAGGCCGGGGCAGGCGCAGGCGCTGCTGAGTCACCCACAGGCAGCTCCAGCCTAAGAGAGGAGGAGCCAAGTGCTCGCCCCCATCAGGAGCGGGTGGGGCCTGCGGCAGTTCCTTAGAATAGCCGCGTCTGGGCCGCTGCGGGATTCTCCGCGCCCCGCCCTTTCGATAGAGGAGGAGAGTCAGAAAAGGGGAAGGAAACCCCTTTTGCGGAGGCTAAATCAAGGCGTTCACAGCCTGCTCTCTCCAGGGTGCGCAAATACATGTGGGAACAATTTAAAAAAATAACACTGGAACCATTACTGGGTATTTGCATATGTATTTTCACATGCTCATTTAATTTTCGCAACAGCTCTATGTGAAGTTGGGGCTATTATTAACCCAGAGGGAAAGGGATTTACCCAGAGGTACGGAGCGGCTAAAGATGAAGAGCCTAGACTCCATCGTCTGCAAATCCCAAACTCTTAACCACTTGGCTGAGCCATACCACCTGGTGGGCAGGTGAGAATGTGGACAAGTGAAAGGTGTGTCGGTAGGCTTGGGAACCTGGATGTGTGTCAGCTTTCCCTATGGGGTCCACTGGGCGAGGGACTGAAAGGATCTCAAGGGTCCATATTTCTGGTTAAAGAAACTATAGCTCCCGTGGTGCATTGGAGACTGTGCAGCTTTATCAGAAGACGTAGGAGCTCAGACTGAAGCTTTTTGAAGGCAGGGCCCTGGGCCCTGAAAACTAAAACAAGACTTGACCCAAACGGGGCTTCGGTGAATTCGGGGGGCAAAACATGAATTTCTATAATAAAGGCTAACACTTCGGGGATGCTTACCCTGAGACTGGCACTGTTCTTATTAGTACTTTACATGGGTTATTTCGCTCAACGGCCCACAGCTTGTAAGTAGTAGCAGGTTCTGAGACTCCGCAATATGATTCCTGAGTCCATCTAATAGAAAGACCATTGAAGTCACAGGAATTCACTTGTCAGTGAGCTTCTGTATATCCCTTTTGCCCCCCAAAGAGATTCATGGGTCTCCAACCTGAAGTAGTCTATGATTTTGTGATTCTGTAATTCCTCAGCACGGAAGAGGGATTAGGTTTCAAGTGAAGGAGGCCTGGCTGGGAAGTAGTGCGTTTCCTATCACTGAAAGTGTATGCGTTCATGTGTGCTCAGTCATGTCCATGACTCTATGGACTGTACTCCGCCAGGCTCCTCTGTCCATGGGATTTCCCAATAAGAATACTGAGTGGGTTGCTGTTTCCTTCTCCAGGGGATCTTCCTGAGCCAGGGATTGAACCCGCATCTCCTGCACTGGCAAGCTGATGCTTTTACCACTGAGCCACCTGGGAGGTCCCTGGAAGTGTGCGAGCACAGCTCTGAAATGCGGTGAAGGGTGGGGGGGGATTTGGACCAGTGACTATGTAAGCCCCTTCCAGCGTTGATGGGACAGACGAAAAGGAGGGCAAAGTCTCTGAGTGGGAAGATGAGAATAAAGGGAACCAGAGGCCACATTTACTGAAGACCACCCACTGTGCCCCAGCCCTGCGCTTGGTACTTAACATATATATACTGCTAATTCTCAGGAAAATATTCTTCAAGATTTATATTTGAGGAAACTCAGCTTCAGAGTAGTGACTCTGACACTGGTGGCACAGGCCATCCAGGTGTCCTCGCCAGGATTACTTCCCTAGTCCCCTGTGATCAAGCCCGTGTCTCCCTTCCAGCCTTAGGGGTAGCACCACGTGGCAAATTGCATCATACTTTTGCCATATGACGTTAGACACCGCACCAGCCAACTCAGGCGCTCCCAGTTCGAGCCTCCGCAGACCCAGCGGGTCAGCACCCCTACCAGCTAGCGCTGGGCGTCCCGTCAGGCCGCACCTGCAGCCCTCGCCCCTTCCCGGTTGCGACGCTCTCTCTGCCCAGCCCAGTTCCTCCCCACACCCGCCGCCCTGCTGACTGGCAGTTGCCTGCACCAATCCTAAGGCACCCCGGGTCGGGGGCGGGGCCTCACGCCAGAGTTGCCCTGTCAGTGCAGGTGGAGGCCCCCGAAGGGGCAAAGTGGCAGGAACCTCTTAAAGGGCGAGAGCGGAGGAAGGCGAGAACGCGGTCCGGCCCAGCCCGGCCAGGTCCCCGCCCTGTCCAGCCCAGGTGAGCCTGGACCTCCTGGGGGACGAGCCCGGGTCCCAGGAGGGACGGGGTGAGAGACAGACGGACGCACTCCCCAAGGGCCCTGGGCGTCCCGCGGGGAGCGGGGAGAGGTCTGGTTCTCAGGGTCGGGGGCGCTATAGAGGTCCCAGGTCCCCAGTTCTGACCTGGGGGTCCAGTGCGGGGTCTGGGATTCTCGAAGTTCAGGGTGCTGGGAAGGGCAGGGGAGGCAGGAAGGGGGTCCGAGAGCTCGCGTCCGGAGCTGGGCGCTTGGCGCGCGGTCCCAGCCGGTTCCGGGCCTGTCTGGGGCGGGGGGTCCGGGGTGAGGCGCGGGCGGGCGGGTCTCGGCGGAGTGCTGCAGCCCAGGCTTCCCCCACCACCACCCCCCTCAACCCCGCCCTGTCGGCCCCGCGTGCTCCGGCCGGGCGGGCTGCAGTGCCGCTGGAGTGGGCGGGAGGGGCGGCGCGCGCCCGGGAGCGGGCAGCCCGGTCCGGGCCCCCGCGCCCCGCTCCGGCCCTTACGTAACTGACTTTGAGTTTCCGGACTGAGGGACCCGCGAGCTGGGGCGCCGGCTCTGCCGGCCGGGGTGGCTCTGCTGTCGCTGCCCCGGCCGCACACGCTCCCTTTCCAGGCTGGGTTTAGGGGACTTCTCTCTGCCTCCGGGCGGCCGGGTCTCCCTGTCGGGTTCCGGGTCGCTCTCATCTCCCGGTTCCCTGTGTCTCTCGTCTCCTCTGTGTGTGGCCCGGCCTCTCCCTGTCCTGCCCTCACCTACACTTTCCAGCAGACCCCACCTCTGTGGGTTGGGATAGGACTTCTTCCCTCCAGCAAATTGGAGGCCAGGACGTGTCCAGACCGACCTCAGCCCAATCTTGCCCCAGGAGGGCGGGGAGGACTACCTGGTAGGATTGGGGGAGGTTACTCCGGAGGCCCACAGATTCTTCTGGGAGAGGAGTGACTGAATGTGACCCCTTGAATTCCCGGATTAGAGCTGAAGGCAGGCCCCCCACCTCCCGCCCTTTGCTTCTGAGCCCTTTTCTCCAGGAGGAGGTTTGGGGCGAGTCTGAAATGGGCTGGGGCTTCCGGCAGCTGGGAGTCCCTGGAAGAACTGCTCAGCTACTGAAGGATGAGGGTGGGGCCCTGGGGGCCCCAGAGCACTGGCGGCAGAGCCCCTGAGGTTATTTACTGCATGCGCCCACTTTCACCCCAGTTACAAGCTGGGGACTGGCCTTGACAGGAGGCTGGGGGTGGGGAGGGGATCAACAGGAGGCCACCAGAAGACTTTTCATTGGTGGGGGGGGGTGGGGAGGAGGGAGGTATAAGTGACAGACTCAGGTCTAAGGGGCACTTAGTGGGGTCATTCTCTGCCTTCAGGGTTCTGAGTGTCAGAGAAACAGACATCTCAGAAATAACTCTTGCACCGCTGCTGTCCGGTGCATGTAAACAAGGTGTTAAGAGCACCAGTGAGGTGGGAGTTGTTCATTCTGACCAGGGGTGGGGAGGAGAGACTTGGCTGAGGGGGTGGGGGTTAGGGGAAGAAAGGCATTCCAAAGCTGTAGGGAGCAGAGAGGAGGGACAGAAGGGTACTTCGGGGACCCTATAGGCTTTTTTGTGCAGCAGAACTGGGTTTGAAGCCTGGCCCCTCCATTTCCTTGCTATGTGACCTTGCATGAATCACTTCACCTCTCTGAGCCCCAGGTTCCTCCTTTGTCAATAATCCAGATCTTATAGGCATTAGCAGAATCAAATGAGCACTAAGTGTGCAGAGACCAGAATGGTAGCTGGTCTGGGAACAGGCCAGCAGGGCTGCATTAAGAAGGGAATGGAGTGAGGAAGCCCTGAGGTTTCCTCTGTGTATACAGGGGAGTCAGGCAGGACCTGCCAGGTCCCTGGCAATGTGGGATATGGGTGGAGTGTCTTGTGTGGGTGACTCCCATCTGTTTTCTGATCAGGCCATCCCTGAATTGCCTAGACCAGGCTAGCCTCCCTCCTGAAGGCCCCAGGTACCAACAGAAGCTCCCAGGCTGCCCCGCTCCCTAGGCCAGTGGGAATGGGGCCGCTGGCAGGGCAAGGCCAGCACCCTGTTTGCAGAATGGACCCTGGCCGGGAGCCTGGCTGCCTGCGCCGGACAGGAACATCCCAGCCTGGCTGGGAAGATGCTGACACTGTAGAGGCCTCTGGACGCCCAGGGCGCTGCTGGCTGGAATTGGGTGCAGCTGATAGGATTTGAGACAGAGGCTGGCCAGGGTGGAAGCGAGGAAGGGAGATGTAAGGAGAGACCCCCTGGAGGGGGAGCCTGAGCAGAGCTGTGGAAACAGAGAGGAGTTTCATGTGGTTATTCCCCAAGCCTTCCTAGAGCACCTACTGTGTGACATGTATGGCTCTGCTAGCCAAAGGGCTGAATGTGCTGTTCTGTGATTAGTCAGTCAGTCGTGTCTGACTCTTTGCAACCCCATGGACAGTAGCCCTCCAGAATCCTCATGGGGATTCTCCAGGCAAGAATACTGGAGTGGGTTGTCATGCCCTCCTCCAGGGGATCTTCCCAACACAGGGATCGAACCCAGGCCTCCCGCATTGCAGGTGAATTCTTTACTGTCTGAGCCACCAGGGCTGAATAGGATACCCATGAAAGGCTCACCGTAGAGGTCATGGTGGCTTGAGACTTGTTGGGGGTTTGTGGAGTAGACCTTTATGACAGTCTCCTGGGGGATGGGTCACTCAGAGTATCTCCAGGGCCTAGGATTCTGATGTTGGTTAATGGGGCAGGATTCTACTCCCGGATCATCTGTGGGCAATCACTTTCCTCCCCGGGTCTCAGTTTTCTCTTTCTGTGAAGGAACGTAGAGTCTCTAAGATCTTCCAGCACTCATTACTGCAGCCCCCAGGACCTAGTTTGGGACTATCCTCACCCCACGTGAGGGAAGGGGAGGGAATGGGGATAAGGGCAAAGTTGAGTGTAATGGGTGCTCAAGTCCTGTTCTTGGCCTGTGTTCTCGAATCATAGAACTGTGGCCTCTTGAGCGCTTGTGCAGGGTGCGCTGTGCCAAGACCTTTCATATGCAACATTACGTATTCCTCATAATCCCAACATCCTTGTGAGGGAATAGGTATTATCTCTATTCAGGGAGGTGAATTGACTTGAGCAGAGTCACATAACTAGGAAGTGACTGGGCTGGGATTCTAAGCCAGGTCTGTCTGACTCCAAAGCCCAGATTCAGCTACAAGAGGGAGACTCCACCCAGTAGGTACTGAGGTGCCCGCCTTACTTAACTCTTGCAGAACCTGCCTGACCCCTGCTGGGTGAGCTCACAGCTCTGAGATGTTCAGGCTAGGGAGGTGGGGGACAAGCTGTGTGGGTGCCCTCTGGGCCCGGTGAGCAGGGGGGAAAGGGACAGAAGGAGCAAATTGTGGGTCAGGGCCTCACAGGGAACTTCTCTAAAGGGCCAGCCTCACCTGACTCTAAAGGGCCAGCCTCACCTGACTACGCTCAGTGCAAAAGCTGGGCATGAAAGGCACCCTGGGGTATGTGGCCAATTTGGACCTCAGTTTCTCCATCAGTAAAGCATGGGTTTGGAGTCATTGAGTGCAGACATTCCTTGGCCTGCGGGTGAGTGGCTGAATTTGGTGATGGGGTCAAGGGTTAGAGGAGGGGTCAGGTAGCAGTGACTGAGCCTGTGGAGGGAGAGCTTGTATCCTAGGCTGGCTGTTTGACATTTGAAAGGCTTGGCACAGAGCGCCATGCACAGTAAGTGCTCAGGAGGCTGCAGTTCTAATTATGATTCGAGATTTCAGATGAAGGGACTGAAGCTGGAGACGTTCGAAGGCTTGTCTGGGACTGGACCGATAGTATTGCAGAGACTGAAGGGAAAAATGGAAGGGAGAGCGAAATCCAGGCAAGTGCCAGCTGGAATCTTGGCTCAACCACTTACCTATGTTTGAAGACGTGAAGTGAGGGCCCAAGAATACACAGAGGAAGAGTCCCATCACCTCACTGTCCTCATCTGTAAAATGGGAATAGTAATAGTTCTGTCTTTGTCCACTTCCTGGGTTACTGGGAAGGTCAAAATGCCTCTTTGGCATTTGCGGAATCAGGTGAGAAGGTGGGGGCTAGTTATTCAGTTCAAAGCTGTAGTTCTGAGTGTATGTTGGTGGGGAGGGAGTGCTTTTGACAGCAACTCTGCAGAGATGCTTTACCCTGGGGATGCACTGGAGAACAGCCCTATTTATGTCACCAATAAATGTCACCATTATTTATGGAGTAATTAGTTACCATACACCAGGCACTGGGCTCAGAGCATCACCTCTCGTCTCCTTTCATCTCCACCTTCTCAGGTCGATGGTGGCCTGACGCACACTAGAGGCCTCTGAAACCCATGTCTACAGCTCTCTATGGTAACACTAGCTAACATTTCTGAAGAGTTTACTCTGTTACTGTGTGCCAAGCATTCTTCAAAATGTTTTACGTATATTAACTCAATCTTCACAACAACCCTGGAGGTGGGTACTAATACTTTCCCCATTTTACAGAAGAATAACTGAGGTGCAGAGAAATGAAGAAATAGGCCTGGTATCACAGAGCTAGTGTGTCGTAGAGCCAGGGTATGGACCCAAGTTCTTAAGTCTCCTCCTTGAAGCGCTCATCACAATTGCAATTCAGTTATTATAAGATTGCCTCCTCACTGACTGTAGGTTCCATGAGGGCAAGGACTGACATGTGGCACACAGTAGGTGCTCAGCTAATGTTTGTGCACAGGGATCCTGCTGCTTCCAGTAGGCTGGGCCCTGGGAGACCTCATGGGCTCAGGGTAGATTATCAGATTGCTGACTAAGGGGGTATCTGTCCCAAAGAGCCCCCAAGGCAGAAGGAGGGCAGGGTTCTCCTGGGCCCATGCTCAGGCCAAAGAGGGACCCCAAAGATGTGTTTGTTGGCTGTGCTTGTCTCACTGCTGTCTTTTCCTTCCATGTGCCACTGTGGTGATGGCTCCACGGCTTCTCCCCGATGGCTGCGTGATCCTGTGGCTGCTTCTGGGTGAGTACTGGTTCTGCTAAGGAACAGCCATGTGGCTCTGAGGCCACTGGGAGGTATAACGGAAGGCCTGGGATGGGGGAGGAAGAGCCGTGGGAGGGTCCTAACTCTGAAGTTAGGATCCTGTCACAACCAGCTGACTTCTCGCCGGATGCCTGACATGCTGATGTGGTGATCTTTGGGTCACGTGACACAATGCAAAGGTCTCAGGGGCAGATTGGCCTGGAATAGAATCCTTATTCTGCCATGTGCAAACTAGGTGGCTCTTTGCGTCTCAGTTTTGCCTCTGTAAGTTGGGAATATGAACACCTACCTGATACAAGCTCGTTTGTTGTTTTATTCGTGTGAATCCCACGAGGGCCAGGATGTTTGTTCTCCTGCTTACTGCTGTCCCCCAGCGCTGAGGATAGAATGGCTTGTAGTAGATGTGCAGTGAATATTTCTGAATGAAAGCACATATAAATTCGGAGTCACGGTGCACCCATCGATGTGCTCTGTATTGTATTAAAAGGCTAATGCATGTGAAGTGCCCAACGTTATAGGGGCTCAGTGAACACAAGTCCTCTCTTTGCTCCCAAGATGGTGAATTCCTTGGGGTCAGGTCTCCGTTAAGTGAGCCCTGGGTCCTCTGAACTGAGTGTGGGGTCAAGTACCAAACAGGCATCAGGGAGCAGAAAGAGGGGCCTAGGCAGCTAGACTCAGGGCCTCTGCTTAGGTCTGGCGAAGGAGTGATGGAGCTCCTGGATTTCATCAGAAGGGTGGGGCTGCTTGCTCAGGAGGTCTAGGGCTGAAGGCGGGAGGTATGAGGAGGGACTCTGCCTCCCAAGACTGCTGCTTTCCTAGCGGTGTGACCTCTGACAAGACACAACCCTCTCTGAGTCTTCGAGATCTCATCTGAGACATGCATATCCTGACACCTGCCCAACGTGGGCAGCGGGAGGAGCTAGTGAGAAGTGCTGGGCACAGGGCCCTACTTGGTAACTGCTGGTTTCCTCCCTGCCCTGGGCTCATTCTGGGAGGGGACAAAGTAAAGGGTTCCTCTTTTTGGCTCCTTTCTCCTACTTTTAACTTCCCACTCAGGAGGAACTAGAATCTAGGAGTCAGGAGCCCCAGACTCCCCAGCAGGCTGGCCAGGGTCTAGGGATAAGGGCTGGCTTCTGCCCAGTGTGGAAGTGGCTGAGTGAGTGGAGGACTCAGCTCTGCCATTTTTTTTGTTGTGTGACTTGATTCAATAACCCACCATCTCTGGGCCTCAGTTACCTCACCTGTTAAAATAGGGTGGGTAAAACATACTTCCCTTGAAGGATTATTCAATGAGCAAATGGGTGGAGCAGGAACTATCCTCACTGTTAGTGTTTGGCCCTGGCTGAGGAGGCTCCAGTGGGGGAGCCTGGAGAATCGCATCCTACCTTGGCCTGGGGATTCTGAGATTCCAGTCATCATAAGTACTATTGCCGCTTATTAGAATTTTTTATATGCTGGGCTGGTTGTTATATGTTATTTTAGACACGTTATCTCATCTAGTCCTCCCAGTGACCCTATGAGGTAGGCATTATGGCCCCTACTTTATGAATGATGTAATCGGTGCTGAGTAAATCAAGTGAGTTACCCAGAGTCACAGAGTTATTTCGGGGTGGAGTTGGGGCTCAGACCCAAGTCTGCTCACCCCATGGCCACAGTTCTTAGTGTGAAACTCACCTGCCTCATGAAGGTAGAGGCTGGGTCTGAGTCTTTTCTGTCTATCTCCATCACCCAGCACAGGGTTGATGGGGGCTGCTGGACTCTGCTGCATACACACACACACACACAGCACCCCCACCCAGTCTGGTGCTCCAAAAGTATTGAAAGGAGAGAGCAGAAAGCAAAAGGCCTGACAGCGTAGTAGTCGAGAGTCAGATAGACCTGGCTTTGAATCCTGGATCTGTTGTTTTCTAGTTGTGTGACCTTGGGCAAGACATTTAACCTTTTAGAACCATACTGTCCTTATCTGTAAAATGGGGATAAAGAAAGAACCTGTCTACCTCTTAAGAATTCTTAGGAGGATTAAATAATGCACGTAAGGCACACGGGGAGTACTCAATGATAGCAATTATTGTTATTATACCAGGCCTGGGAGGAACCCGCTGGGGATGGGTGGGTAGTCACCAATCTAACAGGTTCTGAAAGGCGCCCACATGTGGGGAGGGAGGAGGCCTCTTGGAAGTAAAAATGTTCCTCCTTTTCCTACCTGTCTGCTTTCACTCACACCCACTCTGTGCCCAGCCCGTACTGGGCATGGGGCACAGAGGTGAATCTGTGTCATCTCTGCCCCCAGAGTCTCCTGCCCCGAGGATCTCAGAGTCTGGTTGGGGAGGAGGGCACAGAAACTACCAACTCCACCTCTGATTGATGCAAAGTGTGACCTGCGAGTATCTCTTCAGGCAAAGACCAGGATAAAGGGCCATCCTAGTGAAAGGAATTGCTTTGCCAGGTACAGAGCTGTGACCTGCATTTGGGGGAATGTGGCTGGAGAGACAGGTTCAGGGGAGTTAGGGGACTTGACGTGGAGGCCATGGGGGCTGTTGGACATGACGCTGGGGAGTGGGGTGGTCAGGCTTGTATTGCAGGAGGATCACTTGGTGCGGAGGACAGACGGGAGGGAGGGGGCAGGGCAACTCTCCAGGTGAGCGGTGCTGAGATATGGGGCCTGGGACTGAGCCGGGGCGGGAACACGTACCATGGGTGGTTGTGAGCTCTGTCCAGGAAGCAGAGCCAGAGCCTGCAGGGCGTGCCAAAGGACCCCTGTGGGCAGGCAGGAGGGGACAGAGGTCAGAGTGAGGTCTTAGGTCTGGGGGTGATGGGGCCTGCTGGGGTCTCTGCTGAGGGACACAGCTTGTCAGGGGGTAAAAGCCCCTTGTCTGCTCCGTGCACCTTCTGCCTTAGTTCCCCCAGGGCCCATGCCCCTCCTCCTGCCTTAGGGGTCTCTTGTGGTGACTCTGGCAGGGACGAGAGCTCTTTGGGGGTGGAGGCCGGGTAGGGCTGTGAGGTGCAGACAAGCCTTGGGTTCTAGCCCTGCCAATGCCACTGATGTCTGTGTGACCCCTGGAAGTCACCCCGTCTTCCCCTGTTGTCCTCGTCTTGGAAACATGGGTGAGAAAATCTGTTTTGGGAGCTTCCCTGTTGGTCCAGTGGTTAAGACCCTGTGCTTCCACTACAGAGGGAATGGTTTGATTCCCGATCGGTTGGTTGGGGAAGTTCTGCATGCTGTGAGGTGAGGCCAAAGGGGAAAAAAAAAAAGTGAAAAGTAATAAACTTTTTAAGAAAAGAAAACCCGTTTTGCTTGCCTCAATGTTTCAGTGAGAAAATACAAGCAGAGACAACAAACATCTATCGAGCATAGACTGTGTACCAGGTTCTGGGGGGGGCACAAAGATGATGCAGAGAGGAGGTTCCTCCCCTTCAGGAAGCATGAAGTGACTGAGCCCAGACCAGCAGATGGTTAACACTGGGCATCAGGGGGAGAGATAGCTAAGCTGGGATTTGAAGGATGAATAAAAGCTTTCTAGGTGGGCAGTGGAGGGAACAGACTCCTAAGCATAGGGAACAGTATGTGTGAAGGCTCGAACCTGCCCCACGTGCTCAGGTCCTAAGAACCTAGTTTGGTATGGCCGGAGCAGACAGGGAGGGGTCGATGCTGATTTAGATGAGGCTGGACAGGGAGGCAGGCCCAGATCCCACACTTGCTACCCTTTTCTTCCTGCACCTTCGTAACTGCTGCCCCCCTCACTGAGACTGCCAGGGCCCTTTCTGCCGTGCTCCTCTCCCCCCCACCCTCCCCCTTCCCTCCTTGTCCCTCCCACCCCAACTCTAGTCACACCCAGCGGCTGCCTCTCTCAGGAGTCAACAAACTGGGGTCCCTGCCGGCTCTGCCATTTATGGGTTGTCTGGCCTTCGGTCGTTTTGCCCCCCCTGAACCTCAGTTTCCACCTCAGTGAAATGGGGACAGTGGCCTTCTTCACAGGGAAGGGTGGAGGCTTCAATGAGGTAAGCCCCACAAATGGCCTTGTACGGTGTCTGAATGTAATAGGTACCCGTCAAAGGCAGCTCTACTGAAATCATCATGATTTGGACTTCTTGGTCTCCCTGGTTCCGCCCACTGCTTCCCCTGCTTCTCCTGGCAGCCAGCGCTGGCCAACAAAGGAAGGAAAGGATTAAGAAACAGCCCCGTATCTCCAGAGGGGTCCTGGCCCATAGCCGAGCTTGTTCCCTCCTGTCCCTTGCCCCCCTTGGCCTCAGGCCCAAGGACATGTGGTCTTAAGGCCTGGGCTCTCCCCAGCTCCCCACCCAGGAAGCCCCTCCCAGACTAGAGGCCAAAACCAGCAGCAGCCCTGAGAAAGGGACAAAAATTTTGAAAACATGTAGCTTAATTCTTTTCCTCTGCAAGCTGATAATCAGGCCCTTTTTTTCTGGGTGATTGGGAGAGGAGCAAATGTCATGTCCTGTATCTGTGGGTGGCCCCATAGTCTGGGTGGAACTGGATCCCTGAGCCTCTTGGATTTTACAGCAGAGGCTGGTGGTGACCAAGTCTCTTTTGGTACAGATGTGGGAAACTCAGATCGGAGTAGGCGGCTGATGGCACAAGGTCACACACAGCAGGAACGTAGGTCTCTGGACCCGTTTTGCACTGTCCTGTGAATGTTTGTGATGCTGGCCATCACGGCACCTCCCTGAGCCTCGGTTTCCTCTGCTGTGGAATGGGGTGACTTTACTGTGAGGATTGGCAGTAAGGTGAATAGAGCACTTAGTCCGGGGCTCTGCACAGTGAGGCCTCAATGGTAGGTTGTTGTTTAGTCACTCAGTGATATGGGATCATTGTGTGTGTGTGTGCGCGCACTCAGTTGCTCAGTCATGTCTGACTCTTTTGCGACCCCATGGACCAAAGTCCCCTAGGCTCCTCTGTCCATGGGATTTCCTAGGCAAGAATACTGGAATGGATTGCCATTTCCTTCTCCAGGGGATCTTCCCCACCCAGGGATCAAACCCGCATATCCTGCATAGACAGGTGGATTCTTTGCCACCGAGCCACCTGGGGATTCCCAGTGGTAGGTAGCAACTGTGATTGCTGTGATAACTGCTGCAGTCTAGGGACTTGGAGTATTCGATAGTTTCTTGTTGAACAGATGACATCTAGTAGACTGGTTTCAAAGTCAGAGGCTCAGCATCTCCCCCACCACCCCTCCATCCCCTCACTTCCCCTTTCCTGGTTGGCTGGAACACTCTAGCCTCACCCTCGGCCTGATTTTGGCCTCTGCCCCGGGCCCGTCTCTGCCCTCCTGGCACCACGCCTGCACGGCCTCTCTTCCAGGAGTCACCCGAGGACAGAGCTGCCCTTCCGCAGCCTCCTCTGCTCCATCGCCACTGTAAGTGCTTGGGAAAAGCAGAGTCGGGAGGGTCTTGCGTCACCCAGGCCTTGGCTGATTTTACTGTGGGGACAGTTGAGGGTTCAGGGGCAGAGGTGGCTTCTGAGCTCTCTGACACTGTCCTCAGGGAGCTAAGGCGACATTAAGACTTTCGCAGAGGCTGCGAGATAGGTCTTGAAGGGCGAACCTGGTCCAGGCCCCAACTCTGGTGGAGTCGAAGGACCACTACATTGGGGGCTAGAGGGCTGCGTCCCTTCCCCGTGCCCTCTCGGAGCCTCTGTTTTCTGATATAAAAAAGGAAGGGGATGGATTGATGTCAGAGGTTTCTACTAACATTACAGGATTAAAAGAAGGGATTTGGGGGCCAAGAGAGAGCTCCGTTTAAATCACAGCTTCACCACTGCCCAGCCATAGGGCCCCTAGCAAGTTGTTCTTCCTCAGTTTTCTCACCTATAAAATGGGAAAAATATTAGCAGCTTCTCATGGGGACTTAAGGGCTAAATTAGATAATTCAGGTAGAGTACTCCTTCTGTAGCAGGCACACTGGAGTTACTGTTACTGTTGTCATTCTGAGATTAGCAGAGGCAAGAAGAAACAGCCAAGGCCAGTTAGGGAGCAGTTCATGAAGAAGGCAGGGCTTGAGAATGTGCAGGATTCACCCATCCATTCATTTACTCAACACAGACGTATTTAGATTCGCACAGAGCGAGGAGCAGGGAGGCTGGAGAAAACCGGAGGCAAGCAGACCCACCTGTTCTAGCGGCATGGTGTGGGTTCACTGTGTGTGTGTGCTCAGTCGCTCAGTCGTGTCCGATTCTTGGGGACTCCATGGACTGTAGCCCGCCAGGCTCCTCTGACCATGGACTTTTCCAGGTGAGAATACTGGAGTGGGTTGCCATTTCCTATTCCAGGGGATCTTCCCAACCCAGGGATTGAACCCGCGTCTCTTGCATCTCCTGCCTTGGCAGGTGGATCCTTTACCACTGCACCACCTGGGAAGCCTCTGTGGGATCATCACCTCTCTTCTTTGGATCCTGTTTCCTCAACTGTAAAGCAGCGAGACAAGTGAACGTTATCCTTACCTCCAGAACTGTCCTAAGATGTAAGAGAGCTCAAGTACACAGTGGGTGATCAGTCTGTCTGATGCCTTTCCTTTCCCATTTCTGTTAACGACTTGGAGGTTTGATCGCAGGTGGCAAGTCCTTGAACCTACCAGCCATACTGCCAACCCTAGGGCCTTTGCACTTGCTGGTCCTGCAACCTGGAACACTTCCGTAACTTGTTCTCTTATCTCCTTAACTTTTTTGTTTAAATGTCACCTGCTCAGTAAGGCCTTTCCAGACAACTCTGTTTTAACAGTGTGACCCTACAACACCAACATCCCCATCCTCTCTCCTGGCTTATTTTTCTCTACCTCTCTTACCATTCTTTGACCTACAATATTTTATGGAGTATTTGCTTATTGTTTGACTCCCCTCACTGGCATGTAAGCTCAGAGACGATGGTGATATTTGTCTGTCTTGTTCAATGTCATATCTCCTGTACCTAGAAGAGTCTGTGGTACATAGTAGGTGCTCAACAAATAATTGTGGAACGAATTTTTAAAAACTAATTAATTTATTTTTGACTGTGCTGGGTCCTTGTTGCTGTTCACAGGCTCTCTCTAGTTGTGGCAAGCAGGGGCTAGTTGTGGTGCACAGGTTTCTCTTTGTGATGGCTGCTCTTGTGGCGGAGCACGGGGTCGAGAACGTGGGCTTAGTAGCTGTGGCGCATGGGCTTAGTTGGTCTGTGGCATATGGAATCTTCCCAGATTGGGGATAGAACACCTGCATTGGAAGGTGGACTCTCAACCACTGGCCCACCAGGGAAGTCCTTGTGGAGTGAATTAATGAATACATGAAGCTCTCTTCTCTAGCACTAATCTGAGCGTGCACGTGCATACACACACACACAAAATTAATAAATAATTGCGTGAGTGGTCATCATTCTCTCCATTTGCCAGATAATACTTTGGTTGGGTCAATCCTGAAGCCCTTTAGCTTCTGACATTTTCTGCCGGGGCATCAGTTTCCGTTGGAGTGCCCAGATCTTTTGTTCCTGAGTCTGAGCTATGCAGAATTTCTAGTTGGGACTGTTTGGCTGTTGGGTCCACATGGTTATTATGTCATTATTGGTAATTAGCACTTAGGCCCAGAGGATTGAGCTTTTTGTTTCTCAGCAGAAATCACAGCAGACAGCTGTGCTGGCCAGTGGGGCCCCAGGCCTGAAGCCACTTCCTCTATAACCCCCCACTTCCAGCTATGGGTCCATGGCTTAGGGAGACCAAGATAGAGGTGCCCAAAGCTAAGGGCACCTGCATAACCAGTTTAATTGCTATCTTTCCCAGGCAGTGTTCTGGAAAGTTTCTTCTTACACCCTTGGTTCTCCATGCCTGGTTTGGTTTAGTAGGGGTCCCCATGCCCCTGGGGGAGCTACGTATGGTTGCCAAAGGTCTAGCTCATAGGGGCATTTTCTTTCTTTAAAAAAATTAAAAAGATTTTTTTTTTTAAATTTATTTTTGACTGCTCTGGGTCTTTGTTGCTACACACAGGCTTTCTCTAGTTATGGCAAGCGGGGGCTACTCTCTAGTTTTGGTGCATGGGCTTCTCATTGCAGTGGCTTCTCTTGTTGTGGAGCACAGGTTCTAGGGCATGTGGGCTTAGTTGCCCTGAAGTATGTGGGATCTTCCTGGACCAGGGATCAAACCCATACTCCCCTGCACTGGCAGGTAGATTCCTAACCACTGGACTACCAGGGAAGTCCCATAGAGGCATTTTCTGATGCCCAGGATTCAGGTATTATGGGTGAAGGAAATAACCCAGTGTTTAAGACTCAGGAGTCTGGGTTCAAGTCCCTGCTAACTTAGCTGCTGAGTTGTTGGGTCCCCGTAGGCTTTTTGTTAACTTTTGCTGGGCTTCAGCTTTCTCATCCAAACAGATAAATAGATAAAGACACCTGCTTGGCTTCACTGGGGAAGAGAGGCAAGATGGTGTAGTGGGCAAAGATAGGGTTCTAGAATCAGACATACTTGGCTTCCCCACTATACTCCTTCTTAGCTGTGTGAAAGTGAAAGTGGCTCAGTTGTGTCCGACTCTTTGCGATCCCATGGACTATACAGTCCATGGAATTCTCCAGGCCAGAATACTGGAGTGGATAACCTATCCCTTCTCCAGAGGATCTTCCCAACCCAGGGATCAAATCCAGGTCTCCCACATTGCGGGCGGGTTCTTTACCAGCTGAGACACAAGGGAAGCCCAAGAATACTGGAGTGGGTAGCCTATCCCTTCTCCAGGGGATCTTCCCGGCCCAGGAATCGAACCACCCAGGAATCTAACTGGAGTCTCCTGTATTGCAGGCGGATTCTTTACGAACTGAACTATCAGGGAAGCTTGTGTGACACTAGGCAAATTGCTTCACCTCTTTGACTTCAGTTCCCAAAGCTAAAGAATGGGGTCCATAGGGCTGTGAGAACTAAATAAGAGAATGCAGGTAAAGGATCTAGGCACACAGAGAGTGCTCTGTACATTGGTTTTATTGTAATGACCATTAGAGAAATGCAAACAATCTGTAAGCTGTAAGAGCACCAGCAATAAATCCAGGCAGATGTGAGTTTGAATCCTAATTCTGACCCTTACTAGCTGGGTGATCTTGGGGAAGTTTTTCACTTCTGAGACTCTTATTTCCTTATATGTAAAATGGGCATTATAGTCATACCTTCCTCAAGAGGCTATTGTAAAGGTTCAGTGACATGTTGCATAAAAAGTATTTGGTACAATTGTTGGCACATGTCATCCCCATTTTATAGATAAGGAAGAGAGGAGTGGTGGCTTGCCTGAACTCACATAGCATCTTAGTGGTGGAGCTATATTTTTTTTAATAAGGATTAATTATATATATTTAAATTTGGCTGCACTGGGTCTTAGTTGTGGTATGCAGGATCTGTAGTTGCAGCATGTGGGATTTAATTCCTTGACCAGGGATCAAACCTGGGCCCCTTGCACTGGGAGTGTGGAGTCTTAGCCACTGGGCCACCAGTGAAGTCCCAGTGGTGGAGCTTTGATTTAAACCCAGGTCTGCCTACCTCAAAAGCCCCCAATCCTTTTACCTCTTCTTGCCATCACCCAAGTATGGGATGAGGAGGAGGATGTTTGTTCTTGGGGCTGCTGGACTCATCCCATTCATTCCATGGTCCCCAGTGCCTACACACAGGAGGTGCTCAATAAATGTCTGCTGGCTGAAGAAAGGGGGACCAGTGTGTCCTCAGTTCCAGGGAGGCTTTTGCCTTGGGATTGAGAGTTTTTTTCCTGCTTGGTTGACAGCAGAATAAAATAAAAATAAAAAATATAACTCATAGTGCAGGTATGGGCCTGTCATCTAAAAAACCCTTTGCACCTCCTACATAATCGATCCTTCTTGCTACCCTGTGGCATCCTGGATAGGCACCTCCATTTGATTGGTGTGGAAATGGGAGCCCAGAGAGGATGTAATGGATGAATATTTGTGTCCTGTCCAAAATTCACGTTGAAGCCTTAATCCCAATGTGATGGTATTTGGAGATGGGGCCTTTGGGAGGCGATTAGGGTTAGATGAGGTCATGAGGAGGGGCCCTCATGATGAGATTAGTGTCCCTATGAGAAGAGACACCAGCAAGCTCCCCCTCTCTCTGCCACGTGGGGGGCTGAGAAGAGGTGGCTGTCTACAAATCAGGAAGAGAGCTCTTACTGGAATCTAACCAGGGTGGCACCCTGATCTTGGACTTCAGACTCCAGAACTGTGAGAATATAGATTTCTATTGCTTAAGCCACCCGGTCTATGGCATTCTGTTAAGGCAGCTTGATCTAAGAGAGAGGGTAAGTGACTTACCCAGAGCCACAGAGTGAACTTATTGCAGAGCTAAGGCTGGAGCTTATTTGTAGTCATTTCTTTTTTCCCCCACAGAAAAACTTCAGTCACTGGAAGGCTTAGAAATGGAGAATAGCTGAATGCAGGACAGACAGTTCAGGAACTGTCCTGCTTCAGCAACTCTGGAGGATTTTAGGGCATGTCAAGCCTGGCCCCCAGTCCCTGCCTGCTTCATCATAGCTTCTCCTCTGTCCTCTCCCAGGGGAGGGTGGGCGCAGGCTGACTTCAGCAGGTTTAGAAGGGGCTCAGCTAGCTGGTGGCACTGAGCCTGTCCCCATGTTTCTTGGGAAACCCTCTGGGCCTGGAGGGTTTCCTCCTGAGGGAGAGAGAATTAGTGGGTTAAGCTTGAGTGAGCTGGAAGCTTGGCTGGATCAGGGCCATTAGGCTCAGTCCAGCTGGTGAGAGAAGGGGGTTGGGAAGTGTTGTGAGAGGTCAGATCCTTGGGTCCCTCCTTGAATGTCCCGGGGCTGCAATCAGAAGCAGCTGGAGCAGGCTTTCCCTGGGGTCTTGGGACAGAGGTTGATGTTGCTCCTTCATCTGATTTTCAAAGTGCTTTCCTGAGAGTGACATGAAAGCTGTGTGTAGCAGAGGAGAGTGGTAGAATTAGTTTAAGCTGTGTGACATTGGGCAAATCACCTAAAGTTTCTAGACTGTAGTTTCTTCGACTGTAATTGAGGCTAATAACACTTTGCAGGGTTGCTATGGGCTAAATGCATTAATGTATATAAAGTACTCAGTATGTGTCTGGCACATAGTAAATATCTAATAAATGTAATGGTCATTATTTTTAATAATAAGTCATTTCCCTTCTGGTTCAGACAGTCCTAGGTTTTATGGCTGTACAATTTACTGTGGCCTCCAACTTCGGAAGAGAAATGAGCTGGACTTAGAAGAAGGCAGTGAACAGAGTCTGTAGTAGGGGTCAGAGAACCTGAGTTCAGGTTTGGACTCTGCCACCCCTGTGCTGTGTGACCTCAGGCAAGCCTCTTCCAGTTTCTGGACTCCTTGTCCAAGTTGTTTAAATGTAGCTTGGGCTTGCTGATCTCTGAGGGCCTATCCAGTTCTACATTTTGTGAATCTGGAGGCCTAAAGAATACCTTAGTGACTACTCACTGGAACCTCTTTTACAATTTCAACTTCCTTCCCTTCTGCCCCTTGTTTCTTGGAGTGTCTTCATAGCAGAAAGGACATAAGTTGCCAACTCCAATATATGTATTTTAATCACATTTGCTTTTTTTTTTTTTTGCTTTTACTATGCACAGAGAACTCTCTAAAACAGAGCTTAACGCAGTTTTTATAAGCAAAGTGCATTCTATCAGAGAGGTCAAAACATGCTCTGTTTTCACATATGAAAGAGTATTCATTTAGGATATTGTCTTTCATTGCATCTGCTGATTTCTTTTGCTTTTATCTAGAAAAAGGCTAACACAGGCAGCCTTGTATGCTATAATTAAAAAATATATATACATATGTCTCAGTCAATGCATTCTAAAAAATAGTCATGGGTTTAATTTAGATATAAAAAGGATATTTGTCAGGTATTAGAGAAAAATGGGGAAAACAGAAAGAGAGAAAGAAGAAAAAAATGAGAAAAGAAGAAAAAAAGAAGTAAAAAGAGAGAAAAATGGGAAATAACCTAAATGACTGACACTTAAGTTTAATTAAATTACGGTACATCCACTTGAGGGCACTGTGGATGTCATAATATATTGTTAGGAGAAAAAAAAAGTTGGTTCTGAAACAATACGATCTAAATTTTAAAAAAGCATTAGGCTGAAACATATGCAAATGCTAATAACTTATAAAATCAGCAATTTCATGTGACTTAATATATATAAACAAAAAAGTATATGACAGGAGAGGTATGGAAGGGAAATCTCTCACCAAAATATTGATGGTAGTTATTTCTGATTGATGGCTTTATGCTGATTAAAATTTTTAAATTATTTGACTATATTTTTTGTGGACAGTGCAAGTATTACTAAAAGTAATCCCCTGGAAAGGCATATCATTGTAAAAATAGCAATTTTTCTGCCCTGTTATAGCTTGTTTGATTTATCATTTGTGTTTAAAAGGTGTAAAATGACTTAAATTCTATTACCAGGGGCCGTATGGAAAGCTCTACTCTTCATGTACTTTTGGTACCAGGGTTGGTTTTTATTCAGTAGTGACTGTTCAGAACACTTTGCTGGTGGGCCCAGCTTTTCAAAGCCCTCTTCATCTCTTGTTACCCCTACAACTGACAAACGCTTTCCATGAGCCCTATCACTGGGGCTTCAGGCCAGCTGCGTCCCTAATCCACCCGCGTCCCAGATCTGGGAATGGTTCAGTCTCCAACTGTTTCCCCACCTACCCCTGCTTTCTTCCAGTCTCATCTCTTCCAGGTCATCGGAGGCCCCATCTCCCCTCCCTGGCCCTCCTCACTGGTCACCACCTAATTTCACCATCTAATTTCACCCTCTTCTGTGCAGCTGGTGTTGGTGTTTTGCTGGAGCTCAGTTTGTAACGGGGAAGGATTAG
This sequence comes from Okapia johnstoni, assembly GCA_024291935.2. Taxonomy (NCBI): domain Eukaryota; kingdom Metazoa; phylum Chordata; class Mammalia; order Artiodactyla; family Giraffidae; genus Okapia; species Okapia johnstoni. The sequence goes on along the minus strand of JAGTYA010000024.1, from coordinate 6,345,375 downwards.
GACCCTTTCATGCTGTCTTTTTTCTTTTTTTTCCCCCTCAGTGGCCTTGACCGCTCAGGGGCTGAGAGGCAGCTTGCAGGGCCTGTATTCCCTAGGAAGGAACAAGAGGGGTGGGTGTGGGAGGCAGCAATGGGCTCAGCTGGCAGGCGGCATAGAGATGGCCGCTAGAGACCCTGTCCTGGGGCTTGGAGCGTGGCACTGCTGCCACCCAGAAGTGAGCATAGGACAGGGAGGGAGGGAGGGAGCTCAGTTTCTTCCTAGGAAATTAGCTTCAGAGATGGTGCTTGGGACCTTTACCCTGTCCTCAAAGGCAGCCTCTGCAGGGTGAGCTGGGACCAGATGTCTGGTTTGCAGAGGCCTCTTCTGAGAGGGCAGATGGGCACAGGAGTTAGGGTAGTTTCTCTGCCTTTGATTGGGCATGACTTTTCCTCTCACTCTCTATGTGTTAGGCCTAGTTATGCTCAAGGATCTGGCACTTAGCCTAACAAGTTATGGTGTATACCTAACTAATTAACAAAAATCCCTCATGTATGGATAGTACTTTACAGTTTACAAAGCCCTTTCATCTCCAGCCTAAGAATTAAAAGCCAGGACTAGATTTTAAATATTTTAAGATTCTAAAGCCTGTGGCAACAGTTGTCGGTGTGGTGTTGCACGGCAGTCTAAATTTGAGTGGTTTACATCTACCTTATGTTCGGCTGTTTTCTTCTAGTCTGAGACCTCCACTTTTATTTTTTTCAGGGTGATGATTATTAAATATTGCCCACTCCAACCAAACCTCTTTAAATAGAAGCTATTATCTTTGCCTAGCAGTTCACGGTATAGAGAATATTGGTTTTCATGAATCTGTATTTGCTGGCTAACACAGTGATGGTAGTGGTGAGCTGTCTTGTGATTGATCTTCAGGATTTATCCTTCATGGCACCAGATTTCCAGGTCTGATAGGTGAAGGGAACCTCTGAGGCACACAGGTGGTAGAGTTAGAGCTCCCTGAACCTGAGAACCTGAGGCAGGGGACCAGAATATTCAAGAACAGGTGCTTCACCCTAGTACACAGAATGACCTTGGCCAAGCCACCTAAGCCTCAGCTTTCTTTTCTGTAACATGGGGATAACGCATTCACTCATTCAGCAAATATTTATTGAGTATGCACTGTTCTGGGAGAGGAACAAAAAGACAAAGTCTCTGCCCTCCCAGAGCTTGTGATCTAGTGAGTCTAAACTGCAGCAACTTGTTGAGAGGGACAAATAGATAAATATATAGTAGAAAGTCAGGTAGAAGTGCCATGAAGCAAAATTAAAGCGTGGCAAGAGTGTGCTAGTGGAGGCTGTTTTAGATAGGGTAGTCAGGTGATCTTAAAGGGTCTCTTGGGATGTTTCAAACAGATAACCATGTAAAGTGCTCAGCTCAGTGCTGACAATTTAGTGCTTACCAAATATATTATTTTTATGTCAGCGAGCCCCACACCTCTCAGTCCATATTTTAGTCTCCAAACAGCAGGAATAATTAACACTTAGGTAGATCTTACTGTGAGCTAAGCCCTTTACATATTTTAACTCATTTAATTTTTACAGTAACTCTTATGGGGTAGGTAGGAGTTTGTTACTATCCCCTTTTATGGGTTGGAAACAACATAGAGTAGGCCGAACAATAAGGGAGACTGAGAATTGAACTCAGGTAGTCTGTCTCTAGAGGCCAAGCTGAGTTGTGAGGGGTCTAGGATTAGATACAAGGAGACAGCCTCGCTGGCATATACAGGCTCCCATGTCAGATTGCCTGGCTTCTTATCCTGGCAGGTCTAAGCCTCTCTGCGTGGGTTTCTTCATCTCTAAAATGGGAATATCTTTTATTCCCAGAACTATCTTACCTTATAGGGACCATGCTTAAAACTGAGCCTTCCTTCTGCTCGCTGGTTCAGACACCAGCCTGGCAGGGAGTGTGGAAGGTTCTAGTGGCGTCTGAAGCTAATGAAAGGAAATAACGGGCACATCAGGCAATTGTGAGAGCTATTCTAAGCTCAGCTGGAGACCAGATTTCCGAAGCTAAGTTCTCACGATTTTGAGGGTGCCACAGCAGAAGTAGGAGACCCGTAAATGCAGAAGACAGCTAAAATCTTGGCGTGGCCGCAACACTCAGAATCCATTTCAGGTCTTACACAGCTGCCAGGAGAGGTCAAGTCTCATCGAATGTCAGGGTTGGAATGGCGCCTAGAGATGTCAAGTTAGTAGATGGGGAAACCGAGGCCCGGAAAAACTGAATGGCTTACCTAAGATCAGTAGGTGCGTTTGGGGGACAGCCAGCGAGCGTGGTTAGCTTGGGAGCAACTTCCAAATCTCAGACCCTTACCTGGCCCTCCTGGGGGGTAGAGGGGTGGGGAGAGGAAGGGGGAAAGAGCGTCACCTTGGTCCCGGGCACTAGCTACTCTGTTCCTCACGTGGGTAGCGCGGGGGGAAACCCCGGGCCAGCCCTCGCCTCGCCGCGGAGGGAAGGCGGGAGGGCGCGCGCCGGGGCCGTCCGCTCGCTCCTTTTGCTCGTTCGCATCGTTCCCTCCCTCAGAACGGGCGGGTTAGTCAGTCAGTCAGTCAGCCCGCCTGCAGCCCGCGGGGCCAGCGAGCCGCAGAGCGCCGAGCCTCGGACGCCGGCGCCTTCTCCTGCCATTGTTCGTCTGGCGGCTGCGGCGGCGGGCGCGAGAAGCCCGGGCCCCAGAACCACCGGTGAGGCTAGGCTGTGGCGGCGCGCGAGCTGAGCTGGGGTGGGGGGGGGGGGGGGTGGGCGGCGCGCGGAGCTGTCCCCGAGGGGACGGTCCTGGAGGCCGCGGCGCCGCCCGCCGCCTCTTTGTCTCCAGCCCCTCCGCAGGCCCGGGCCGGGGCGCGGGCTGCACGGCCTCCGCAAAGCCCTCTCTGCAAGCTGGCGGCCGAAGGGCTTGGAGCCCGGACGCGGTCGGCCTGAGGGGGAAATAAGGCCGGGGTGGCGCTGGGGCGGGGGGAGCGTTTAAAAGTTAGGCTCTGGGTGCATTTTTGACGAGGGGGCGATCGGTACCGTCTGGTCAGGCAGTCATGGTACAGTGGGCAGGAGCCCTGGAAGGAAAGCAGGTGGGGGGCGAGTTGCAGGTTTCGGGTGGCGAAGGTGTGAGGTGCAGCCGCAGAGCGATTTCTCGGTGACGAGGTATCTGGGCGGTCTGAAGTCAGGCTCAGTTGTGAGGGGTGGAGGGAGCCTGCAAGGACTTGAAGGCCTTCCCGCCACAGACACCCACATCATTTAAAAAAAATTTTTTTTCCCCCCTAACCCCAGGTCTCTATGCTCTCCCACCAAGTCTTCCCGGGTCCCAGAGACCAAGGGGTTAAATCGATTCTCTCAGCTTCCTGACCTCCTTTTTCAGTTTGTGCATCTGTCGGCTTGGACATATTTCCTCCTGCTCGCTGGGCTGCCTTTACCTGTGGAGAGGGTAGGATCTAGGCTTGTCCACCGAGATGTATCGCCAGGCTGTTATTGCTGGTGGGGGTTTGCCAAAACAGGTTTGTTCTTCCCAGGAACCGGCGTTCTCTTGAGAGTGAAAGTGATCTCACGTGAAACAAATTGCTGAGGGATTGATTTCTGGCCACATGAATAGCGACTCTCATCCTGTTTTTTTCTCTTAACTGTACCCAACCGTAAATGACTAGTCTGTGGAGACTTGTCGTTTTTTGGCATATATTGCTGATTAGGAGTTAGTTTTTTTCTTTTTAAGAGATGCCGAGCTTTTTTTTTTTTAGTAGTCTGTGTGACTTCACAGCTGCTATTCTGTTCTGTTTTTAGGGAAGATTGGAAGAAATGGTGATGTCTTCTGTCTTGGGTATTATTATAGTGAATTTATACTCTCTTGAGGATATATACTGTACCCAGTGCTGTTAATCGTTGCTGTTTTCTGTATTCTCAGTCTTGACAATATTTTTGATCCTTTAAATAAAATATATACATCTTTATATTATTCTCAAATCAGTTTTGTTATGTAGCATTAACTCTTACTTTTTAGGGAAACTTGACATACTCTTCATTTTCCTTTTCTGTAAGTTGGAAACATAATAAGTTCTTTGCCAGCTGACCAATTTTGGTTATATAAGATAGTTTCTTGAGGTGTTATTAATATGATCCAGATGGAGTACATAAAAGAATATATGGCATACAATAAGCTCTCAATAAATGACAGATTAAAAAGTGAATATAAACACTGAGCATCACATTGCCTTGGTATCAAGGTGCTCATTCAGAATGCGTTCTACAGCAAGGTTATAATTTAGATAAAGATAAGAATTATTTATATCCCTTGGGAAACTGAAGTATGGTATATCTTTGTTACTATTAAAAGTGAACTTACCTGCAGCATGCTAACCTTCTGATTCTCTTTTCTTCTAGAACAAAACTACACTTTTTCCCTCATGTATAATTGAATTCAGGCTTAGAAATATCAATAAATGATCTCACTCTTTAGACCTTACCAAAATTCTCCCAACATTTATACCAGTGTTTTATAACCAAATGTCTTTTAGTTAAGTCCGTGCATAGTGTGCCCCAGTCTACCTTTCTACCTTTGTTCTCTTTACTACTTGTATTTTCCAGTCAAAAAGAGCTGACTGCTCAGTAATAACCCGTGCTTTCTCATTTGTACCTTTGGCCGTGAGCCTCCATCTGTGCTTGTCATTTATCAGTATATTCCTTCTGTTTTCAGTTCTCTTTATGAATGTTACATACTAATAATTTGAAGTGTGGAGGGAGTGTCCCTATGTGAAAGGAACTTGATGGAACTTTTTGTTTTGTTTTGAGTTTTCTTTGAGCTTCACTGATACGGCCAGCAGGTTGAATTTGAAGTGGTGATGGTTAAAAGGATTAGGTCCTAAATGCCCCATCAGTGTGTGCAACCCTTCGTGGTAGAAGATGGCTGATGGTAGATTAAGAAAACCTCTTAGGGTTCCATTCTGCTCAGAGCTAAGAACTCCACCAATTGACTGGTTGAACACTTGAAAACTCTGGCTGTCAACAAACAGATTAAACTAATAGAAAGTTTTATCTCTTAGGTGGGTTTCTCTACGTCTCTTCCGTTTCTTGGTGGTCTAAGAGCTGACATTTCCTTAACGTTTGTTAAACACTCAAATCATGTTTATTGTATCGAAGTAGTAGATATGGTAAATAAGCCTATATTTTAAAGTAGGCTTGTGTGCTTGCTCAGTTGCTTCCATTGTGTCAGACTCTTTGCGACCCCATGGAGCCTGCCAGGCTCCTCTTTCTATGGGGTTTCTCCAGGCAAGAATACTAGAGTAGGTAGCCTTCTTCTCCAGGGGACCTTCCTGACCCAGGGATTGTCTCCTGCTTTGGCAGGTGGGTTCCTTACCACTAGCGCCACCTGAGAAGCTTTTATAAAGTAGTTCAGTTCAGTTGCTCAGTCGTGTCTGACTCTTTGTGACCCCATGGACTGCAGCACGCCAAGCCTCCCTGTCCATCACCAATTCCTGGAGTTTACTCAGACTCATGTCCATTGAGTCAATGATGCTACCCAACCACCTCATCCTCTGTCGTCCCCTTCTCCTCCTGCCTTCAATCTCTCCCAACATCAGAGTCTTTTCAAATGAGTCAGTTCTTTGCATCAGGTGGCCAAAGTATTGGAGTTTCAGTTTCATCATCAGCCCTTGCAATGAGTATTCAGGACTGATTTCCTTTAGAATGGACTGGTTGGGTCTCCTTGCAGTCCAAGGACTTATAAAGTAGGCTTATCAGTATAATATATAAAATAATGTGATATGATAATTTATATATTAACAGAATAGCACACAAATCTTCCTCTTTTCTACGGAGAAGGCGATGGCACCCCACTCCAGTACTCTTGCCTGGAAAATCCCATGGACGGAGGAGCCTGGTAGGCTGCAGTCCATGGGGTCGCTAAGAGTCGGACATGACTGAGCAACTTCACTTTCACTTTTCACTTTCATGCATTGGAGAAGGAAATGGCAACCCACTCCAGTGTTCTTGCCTGGAGAATCCCAGGGACGGGGGAGCCTGGTGGGCTGCCGTCGCACAGAGTTGGACACGACTAAAGCGGCTTAGCAGCAGCAGCAGCAGCTTCATTTTTTCATTTTAAAGATACTTGTATTTTCTTTCTTTTTGTTTTTAGAAACATTTCTAAGCTAATATCTAAATTAAGAAATGATTTTAAATGATTTGTCTCTAAAAAAAATATAGTTGTGGGATTTTGTTGAGATATACGTAAGTACTTTTCTTGTTTCTATGTATTTATGTATTTCTTGTATCTATGTATCGGTGTGTTTTTTTTGTTTTTCTCTTTTGTCAGATTTACACCTCACATTTAGAATTCAGCAGTGTGTTGTTTTGTGTGCAGCTTGAGTTTAACATTTTTGGAAATTACAGAGCCAGCCTCTCATTTCATTCCTTAGTTTATGGACTTAATTTTAAACAGATTCATTTTATGGGAGATAGTGTGCTTACAGTGCTGTTTGGTTTCCTAAAAAAAGCTTCAGAGTTAAGCTTGTTAGAAGAGTTCCCTACAAGTCACAGGATTCTTGAATTCTCTATAGATACTTTGATATGCTTATCAGTAGATTGTGATTTAAAATACTCAGTCTGTGATTTGTGATGCAAGTGATAGGGCTTGCTTATATTGTTTTCTGAATGTCCAAATCTAATTTAATGTTGGTGATCCAATTTTATAACTTGGGAATATTGGTAGCTATCAGGGGCTGAATGTGGTTCTGAACTCAAGAGGTGCATACGTTAGATCACAATCTGTTTCCTTACTATCTAAGAAGGTCAGAGCGAATGCTGCCAGTGTATTTTTCCAAGAGTCGCATCAAATTCGTGATTGGTCACATGCCTATTCAGATGCAGATTCATTGCTACCTCTAAAGGATTTTTTTTTTCAGCTACTGCTTAAGCGTAGAATCATCTAATTTTATTTGTGAGATAAACAAGAATAATTCTAGCAACTTTTTTTCTTATGAACAAATTTGCTTTCTTTCTCTGAATAAAGCCCCCAAAGATTAAATTTTTAAAAACTTTTAAAAGGGCCCTCTGAATTGATAAGTTATGAGTCTTATTTATGTAGAGAATCTAGAATTACTGGAAGGTAATTGGTTCATTGTGTTTGTAATAGCTTTTAGTTGGAGAAGAGCCAGATTCTGAATATATATGTTAATTTTTGTTGTTTAAGCTTGTTGGTACGTCACTGGTGATTTACTTTGCATCCTTTTTATGAGTGGGTTCATAATGTGCACAGTAAAATGCACTGTAACAATCTACCTGGTACACACACTGGATTAGATTAGTATTTTGATTTACTACGCTGTTTTTTGATTTACTATGCTGTTATTTAATGAATACACAGGGAGAAGGATAAAAGAGGTATAGTAGTGAACACGATTCAGAAATTGGAGGTGTTGGAAAAGAGAATTTGATGTTTTGAGTGCGGGTCTTACTTAGAATTAACTTCCTCACTGACACTACTTCAGCTGATGGTTTTAGGGAAGTTATAGTGGGAGAATCTGATTATGATAAAAGTCTGTTTACACTTATTTTTGCTAATTATTTTTATTTAAGTGGGATTGTACCCACTTTGAAATATTTGAAAATAAATTGACTGCTTTTTGAACTTTAAAGAAAAGCAGCATTCCATGGTTGTGGCCAGTACAATTCAAGGAATGACTTGGAGAGACTTTAATATACCTACCTCCTAATTTTCCTCAGTTTCCCCCAAGTCACCCTAAGTAAATATGCCCCCCTAAAAAAGTACCTTCCAAAGAGAAATTCCAGAGCCATTTTGGTATCATGTTCATTTTATTATTTCATTCTTTATTGTTTTATTATTACATTTATTAAGACCAGTCCTCATTCTGTAGGTATCTCTTGATTATCTCCAACCTAAATCCACGTGGATTAAATGGTGATTTGTGTATTGAATTGCCGATCTCTTCCTTCCATGGTTGAGGGCTCTTTGGGTTGTTTCCTCCCAATTAGTCTAGGCTGTCTTCTTTCTCAACTCTCAGGGCAATGTCTGCTTGTTGAAATTAACGTTATTTCTGAACTATGTGGAGTGGAGCTTGGATAGGGTTAGCGTAATCTTGGCAGAGTGGGGAGGAAGAGGCAAGATTATCTGATAAAATAGATGGAAACTGTGATTAAATATAATGATAAAATTGGAAGAAGCAATAGATGCTCTATTAATATTATCTAATTCTGTTCTATCTACCTTCAATGCATATCTATAATTCTACATTGTAGTTGATCCTTAATGCAGGGGTTAGGGGTGCTAATGTTCTGCACAGTTGGAAATCCATGTGTAACTTATAGGTGGACCTCCGTATGTGTGGTTCTTCCATGTATGTGATTCTGCCTCTGAGGATTCAACCAACCTTGGATGATGTAGTACTGTAGTGTTTACTCATGAAAAAAATCGAAGTATAAGTGAACTCACACAGTTCAAACCCCTGTTATTCAAGGGTTAACTGTATTATCTAAAAATATTATCTATTAATAGGGACAGGAACACCTCAATTTCTTTTGGAACTAGGTGGAAATAAGATAAAAAATTGGGTATATTATATATTCCTATAGTTTATTATGATTTATAAATGCAATCTGTCTGCTCCTTGTTTCATCCATCTCCTATAAAAATACAAATAAACTTTTTGGTGGGCCCTTTATACGTCTGAATTGTGACATTGGACACAGTATAGTAAGGTTTAGTTACTTTCTGCCTTAATAGTTACTCAGACACTTTAATATTATATTTTGATAGCATTACCATTATAAAGTTATAACATAAAAGTTTTGAGTGAGAAATTCTATGATTTAACAACAATAAAGCATAGCAGTATTTTGAATTGGTTGCATTTAAGCCTGTTACCTATAAGTGTAACAAAATGTATACTTTTGCTAATTTGTGACTAGGGAGTACTATGCCAAAGTTCAGTTGTGATTGTGTTTCAGCTATTAATACTTGTGTAAATTAATAACGCTATTATAATCATTTTAACACAATGGGATCTGAACAGTACATCATCTTATAAAGAAATGCTATTTTAATTTATATGTCAGGCATATATTTCAGTTAACCAGTTTGAAATTTTACATATATTCAAGTTAAAAGTGTTTCACCTTGATTATACACTTGGTACAGATTTTTGAAATTCATTTCCCCTGCTTGTTTTGACCATATGGACACAGGCAGAACTGTCAAGAGCTCCAAGGATTTAAGCTCTTAAATTTTACCTGCCAACCATTTCATCATGTAGTGGAGACACATGGAAGGCAGCTTAAAGTGAAGGCTCTTTGTTTTTTTTTTTTTTTTTGCTACCACCCACTTGCAGTTTCTTGCCCTTTTATGATTTTTAGTGATTCAGAGAATTGACACTGTTGCTAACTTACTACCTGCAGAGTTCTGCGAATCTTGATTGTATCATATAATTATATAAACCTTTTGCACGATGTTATATGATGTTGTATATATGTCCTCCCACACGTGTGTCTTTAGAGTAATTTCTTTCCATCTGGTGTTGGAAATGAGCTCTTTGTGAGGTTATTTTTAAATCTTCAAGCTTTCTGGCATCCTCAACACTTGAAATAACACAATTGCTTTTGAAGGCAAGAAAATTCACACAGTATATTTAGTGCTTCTTTCCAGTGAAAATGTGAATAGTATTTTATTTTTAAAAATCATATCTTGCATTCCAAACAGGCAAAATATGTGTTTTATGTTTAGATCATCTCAAGATAGTTTTGTTAGTAGGAAATAATCACTCAGTTGTTGCCAAGTAGATAAAGTAAAGGAGAAGTGGTTAAAGGAAAGGGTGCCAAGAGTAAGAGAACTGTTAGAAGAAAGAGATTTCAAAGATATTTTATTCTCTGAAAGTTTATTGATATCCTTTTCTGAACTCTTGCAGCATTTGTTTGTTATAAACCAAATTTGTCATGTGTTGCTTTGTATTGCTCATGAAACTGGTGCTTTCCAGTAAGATTGTCAGCCTCTGGAGAGCAGAGCATCAAAATCCTGTCTTTCATTGCCCTCCTCATTCCCCCAGACACAGGTACTGCTTCGAACGGTAGTTAGATACATAACACTGGGGACATCCTAGACATGTAGAAGTATAGTGAGAATGTGAAATCCAGGATAAGTAAGATTTAAGACCTGGTTATGAATCTGACTGCTTCTGATTGCCTTTCTGTATGTGTGTGTGTATCATATTTTCTTGGAAAGTAAGTTGCAGATATCATGAAAATTTACCCCTAAAAGACTTCATTATGCGTTTTCTAAGAATAAAGACATTATTCTACATAATCACAGTACCATTATCATACCTAAGAAAATGAACAATATTTACATAATAACAATCAATATCCAATCCATTTTTTAAAAGATGTATGTCATCTACTCAGAAAGAGTCATCCAATAGTTTTTTTTTTCTCCAGATGCTATTTTTGTTGACTTCTCTTTGCTAGTTGTATAATCTCTAACATGACGGTTAAGGTACACTGGTTAACTAGAAATGTTTAATAGTTAATGTACTCCCTTTGGAGTTTCATAAGATTGAAAAGACTAGCATTGAGGCGATGATTGCATAATGATCGTAGCATCATATTTAAATACATATCTTAAAGGATATATCAGGTTTCCAAAGGTCAAGGTGTTTTTTCGTTTTCATTCCTGCAGCAAAGATTTCAGAGGTAATTTGTTATATGACAAGAGACAACTAATACATCTGTGCATGCTCAGTCGTGTCCAACTCTTTGCAACCCCATTGACTGTAGCCTGCCAGGTTCCTCTGTCCATGGGATTTCCCAGGCAAGAATACTAGAGTAGGTTGCCGCTTCCTCCTCCAGGGGATCTTCCTGACCCAGAGATTGAACCTGTATCTCCTGCGTTTCCTGCATTGCAGGTGAATTCTTTACCCGCTGAGCCCTTGGGGAAACCCCAGTACATCTACCATTTATTAATTTAATAAAAATTTATGAATCATCTGCTATTTACCAGGTCCTATCCTAAGTGCACTGGGACATAACAGTGAAGAAAGTAGACTAGAAATGTCTGTTCTTGTGGAGTTTACATTTAGTGGGAGAGGACAAATAATAAAGTATACAAATCAGGGATAAAATGTAAGGTTTTAGTGAGGATCAGAGAAAGTAGGACAAGGGAGCGAAGAGGGAGGGAAGTGGGGTGGATATTTTAGGTAGAGTGGTCAGAAACAACCTCTCTGGTAAGGCAGCTTTTGAGCAGAGTCGTGAATGGTATCTGGAGAAGAGCATTCCAGGCAGAACAACAGGTGCAAAGGTGAAGGATGTTTGGTGTGTTTGAGAAGCATTAAGTAAGCCAGCATGGCAAGATCAAGATCATCTAGTGGCAAATGGTAGGAGCTGAGTTCAGAGAGGCTGCAAGTGGGAGGAACAGTTGGTGTGGTGCCCTGGTGGCTATGCTACAGACTTTGCACTTTTTTCTGAGATGAGAATTTTTGCGAGGGTTTTGAGCAGAGGAGTGACATGATCATCTAACTGATATGTATTAATTGATTGTCTGGGCTTCCCAGGTGGCTCAGTGGTAAAGAATCTGTCTGGCAATGCAGGAGATGTGGGTTCAATCCCTGGGTCTGGAAGATCCCCTGGAGAAGGAAGTGGCAACCCATTCCAGTATTCTTGGTGGAAAATCCCATAGACAGAGGAGCCTGGCAGGCTGTAGTCCATGGGGTCACAAAGAGTCAGACATGACTGAGTGATTGGGCACACACACACAATTGATTTATCTACAGTGAGCAGGACCTTATGGGTGTATGTGATCACAAAAATGTAGAAGACATGACTTCTTTCCTAGGGAAGTTTAGTGATCCAGTATTAGAAATGCCTGGGCAGGTCTTCACTGGTGGTCCAGTAGCTAAGACTCTGTGTTCCCAATGCAGGAGGCCCGGGTTCAATCCCTGGTCAGGGAACTAGATCCCACATGCTACAACTAAGAGTTCTCATGCCTCAGCTAAAAATCCTGCATGCTGCGACTAAGACCTGGCACAGTCAATTAATTAATTTAAAAAAATGACTGAGTATGTATATAAAGCTTAGAAATAGAGGCATTAGGTCCAAAAGACACATAGTTATGGGAACAGCACAGAGTATAACCTGGGTTAAAGTTCTGACTCTTTGTTTTAACACCTTTCAGTAATTTACTGGGGTGTTGTATGTGCTTGGTAAAATAATAATGCTAGTTTTTATCGATGACTTATTATGAGCCATGCTCTGGACTGTGTTCTTTATAGGGATGACATAAGTATTGAAGGTTTGAGACTGAGGGCTTGAATGCCTGGTTTTAAATTCTTGGTGTGCCACTTTTAAACTGGTGGTGACCTTGGGCAAGTTACTTCTGTACCTCAGTTTACTCATTGTATAACATGTGGATGATAAAAAATACCTTTTAAGGTTGTTATGATGATTAAATGAGTTAATATATGCAAGGTATGTGGGACAGTGTCTGGCACCAGATAAATGTTAGCCATTATTTTTACATTTAAGCCTCACCACAGCCCTGTGAAGTAGGTGTGAGTCATCCCATTTTATATTTTAAGTAGCAGGTTAAAAGTTAAGTAACTTGTCCAAAGTTTTATAATTAGCAAGTGAAAATTGGCCTCAAAGTCGAATTCTTAGCTCCCTGAGCAGAGATCAAACCTATGCCCCCTGCAGTGGGAGTGCAGTGACCACTGGACCTCCAGGGAAGACCCCCAGATTCCTTACTGCTGCACCTTTACTTAGTACAACCACAGACTTGTTAGGCGAGATGCAGGCTTTCTCTCTGAGATGATTTCTTAATGATTGTGATCTTGTGAAAGTACTTGACCATGCCTCAGTTTACTCTTCTATAAAATAAGGATAATACATTACATAGAATACATAATAATGACAAACAAAAACAAACCTTGCAGTGTGCCCATCATCTACAGATGATCAGTGAATGTTAGTTCCCTTTTGGAGAAGCCAATGTCACCCCACTCCAGTACTCTTGCCTGGAAAATCCCATGGATAGAGGAGCCTGGTAGGCTGCAGTCCATGGGGTCGCTAAGAGTCGGACACGACTGAGCGACTTCACTTTCACTTTTCACTTTCATGCATTGGAGAAGGAAATGGCAACCCACTCCAGTGTTCTTGCCTGGAGAATACCAGGGACAGCGGAGCCTGGTGGGCTGCCATCTATGGGGTCGCACAGAGTCGGACACGACTGAGGTGACTTAGCAGTAGCAGTTCCCTTTTACCTTAGATAAAATCTGACTTGTGAACATGGGGAAAATAATCTTTGGTTAAGAAGAAGAATTTTTATATCTTGCCCCATACATTTTCTCTACTTCAGTTGGGCATCTGTGGTGCTCAGATGGTAGAGAATCTGCCTGCAGTGCTGGAGACCTGGGTTTGATCCCTGGGTCAGGAAGATCCCCTGGAGGAGGAAATGGCAACCCACTCCAGTATTCTTGCCTGGAGAATCCCATGGATAGAGGAGGCTGGTGGGCTACAGTTCATGAGGTTGCAAAGAGTCAGACATGACTGAGCAATTAACACTTACACTTTCTTTCAAATATAATATAGTTCTTTAGAAACATATATGGTTTTGTCTACCTTTGGATTTCATTCAGACCTACGCTGTAAGATTTTTAAGCCTGTGTGTGAGTATTCTAAAGACCCATTTCACAGCAATTCTGGCTTCAGAGCTTCATTTCCGGGTTGGTAGGACACAATCATGTGGTTGATGTCCCCATTGTTGCTTTTATCTTTCACAGCAGATGTGAAAGTAAACATACAAGGTTGAAAAACAGGAAGAGGTTTGGCTGATGTTCGTTGGGAGGGTATTTTTGCAGGGGAACTGTACACAAGCCACCTGAAAGCTGAAGTGCCTTGAATCTTTCTGACTTTTAGAGGACACAGAGGATGTTATACCTTATTGTCATAGAGTAATAAAAAAGTAAATGATTTTGCAGTTAATGAATTCTTGAATTTGTGTTTCTGTGTTTAAACATATTGGAGAAGTGAGATAATGTATTCCTCTTTTTGTTTGAAACAAAAGACTGAAGTATGACTTTATAGTCAGCCCCATTCTGTTTTTTTTTCATTTGCGGAGTACTTTTTCAATAAGGAAATATAGAGTTTTTGTCATCGTTGTTGGGTGTCTGTTCTAATGTCATTACACTTTAACTTCTTTAAAAGCCAAAACTTCAGACAGCATTTTTCTACTAGGCTCTTGTCTTTGTTCTTAAAGAAAGGAATTAACACATGTTAAATGTTAGCTGTATAGTAGGTACTGCTCTTCATGTATGCTAACTAAGTGCATACATTAATATTAACTATTTCCATTTTTGACATTCAGTCTGCAATGAGTTGTTTTCATTGCTTTGGAGAAATCTCTCCCTCTTTCCCTTCTCCTCCTCCTTCCCTTTCCTCCCTGCCTCCCTTCCTCCTCCTTCTCCTAAATCATTCTTTCCCATATTTTTGCTGAATAGTTTTCTGTTAATATTATTTTGGAGGCAGTGTGATGTAGCAGCCAGTAACGATGTGGATTTTGGAATCAGATAGACCTGAGTTTACAGTTAGGCAGTTTTGATAGGAAAAAAACCTGCTTTTTCTCTTAGTAAATAAGAGCCAGGCTCCTCCAGAGTTGGCTTTTGAAGGAGATTCTGCACATGGGGTGGGATAATTGGAGCTCCCAGCAAGGACTTTTGTTCCTAAAGGTTCACCTTTCCCTGGGGAATCCCTTGCTGGCCTCAGGGAGTGTTGCTTTCTTTTTAATTTTCTGCTCCAGAGGTGAGTCTTCTCTTAATACTACTGTAGTACACAGCTGAGACCAGGCTGGAACATTTAGGGCTTTGCTGAAGGCTAGGAGATACGAAAGGGAAATGAGCACCAAGATACTGCCATGTTTCTATATAATCTGTCTCACAAGAGAAAACTCCTCTTTAGTTGGTGGTTTTCTTTTGGGATGCCTCCCCTCTTAACTGCAACGCAGATGTCTGCCTTCCCATGGCAGAAGCTCTCTTCACTAATATTTCTACCTGGGAGTGCCTACAGCATATACAGAGTGCTCTAAACCCAGAGAACGCCAAGAGGTGAAAAGGGGTTCTCTATTTGGCCAGCCTTTGGTTATATTTGAGAGAGGAGCCACTTCTTGCTTGTGATCAACACTAGGTATATACAACCCTTAAGGGAAACCACTGTTACTCATAGCTTATTTAATTAGCATTCGCAGAGAAAAAAAACAAGCAGTAGAGGAGTTTGGGAATGGAGGTGGGAGGGGGAGCTTTTTTTTGACCGTTTATCTCAGGTAATATAATCTCTGATTGTAACTTAGAAATTTGGCACAAAATATCTCTCAGTAAGTATCCCTCCCCATGTTTTGATTCTTAACATCATTGGACGCCTAAGGAGCTATCCTTTGAGTTTGTTGTAATTTTATCTCAGGGTTTGCTTGAAGAGATCCTAGTCCTTAATCAGGTCTAGGCTGAGTTGGGCTAGGACAGTGGCAATAAATGTAACTTCTTGTGATCAAGATGGAACACCTGGTGCTCTGAGCAGTCTAAGTTTGAATGTTAAAGGAAGTGTCTCTTGTATCACAGACTATTTTTTCCAGAGGGGGACATATAGCTAGGCTATTGATACAAGGTTCCCGGCTTGTTTTAATATAGAAAAAGTAAAATAGTCAAAGACCTTTGGAGTCACAGACTTGCTTTATAATCCTGGCTCTGATACTGTTTAGCTGTGTATAAGTAACTTATCCTCCTTATTTTTCAGTCTCTTTGTTAAATTTTATAAAGTTTAACATGACCTACCTTTTAGAACTGCTGAAAAGACAAAATAATATGTAATATGGTGGCACTAGTGGTAAAGAATCCACCTGCCTATACGGGAGACACAAGAGACACGGGTTCAGTCCTTGGGTTGGGAAGATCCCCTGGAGTAGGAAATGGTAACCCACTTAGTATTCTTGCCTGGGAAATTCCGTGGACAGAGGAGTCTGGTGGGCTATAGTCCATGGAGTGGCAAAGAGTTGGACACAACTGGGCACACACACACCCACACAAATCTGGTGCCAGGACACAGTGGATGCTTAGTGAGTAGGAAATAATAATTATTACTATTTTCAATGACATTTCTGTAAAATCCATCTTCTCTGATTTATACATATACTGACCTTGGCATTTTTGATAGCTTTATTGAGATATAATTAACAATAGACTCATTTAAACATACAATTCAGTGTTTTCTAGTGTGTGCAGCTGTCATCTCAATCTAATTTTAGATCATTTTTCTCCCCCAAGAAAGAACTCCGTGCCCATTGGCAGTCAATACCCATTCCCCAACCTGTAATCCTAGCACTAGGCACCACTAACTACTTTGTGTCTCTGTAAATTGGTCTGTTCTGAACTTTTCATATAAATGGAATCATACAATATCCAGCCTTTTGTGGTTAGCATCTTTCAGTTAGCATAGCATTTTTAGGGTTTGTCTATGCAGTAGTGTATCAATAGCTCACACCTTTTAGTTGCTGAGTAATATTCCTTTGTGTGGCCATGCTACATTTTATTTATTAGTGTTATCAGCTAATGGACATTTGGGTTGTTTTCACTTTTTGACTATTATGAATAATACTGCTGTGACCATTCATGTACAGGTTTTTGTGTGAACATATGTTTATTTTTCCTGAGTATATACGTAGGAATGGAATTCCAGGCCTTACAGTAAATCTGTATTAACATTTTGTAGAACTGTCCTTGATTGGTTTTAATCATGTTTTCCTCTTTGACTGCATGATTTTCTGTTTTTTGCTATGGCTGACAGCCATAGCCATCTTCATTGTTAGTTACCAACAGCTTACTGAATTTCTTTTTATTATCTTCTTACTGTTCAGCTGTATCCTGTTTTGCTCAAATCGATAGTCATTGCAAATAAATCTCGTGTCTTTTTTTTAATAGATTATACTACCTATCCATGAAATGTTCTTTTTTATGTCATCATCCTTGTTACTTGTAATCTCTCCCTGACTGAAGATGGGTTTAGAAATAAAAGTTCTAAATAAGTTCTATTGAAATTTGATCCATACTTTGGTTTACTTTACCTGGTTATGAATAATACTGAAGATCTATGATAGGAGGAGAGATACTTAAATGAATATTTGCTACTAAATGTATGAGGCAGGCTAAATTATTCTATCCATATTCAAAATGCTTAACAACGGGGACTTTTAAAAGAAAAAGAATACAAAATTAGAGATAAAAACAAATGTTTATTCAGAATGAGAAAATAAACCACAACAAATTATATATTTTATTTATTTTTCTGTTGGTTGTGCCAAGTGGCTTGTAAGATGTTAGTTCCCCAACCAGAGATTGAACCAGGCCCCTGGCAGTGAGAGCACTGAATCCTAATCATTGGACCACCAGGGAATTCCCTAAACTATATATTTAAAAAGCTGAAAAACCCAAACATCACAAAATTCAGAAAAATAGCATAATGTTTTTTAACTACCTGATACACTGCTATAATTTCCCCTACATTCATGCTGCTAAAGATTTTCATATTATGACTTTATAATATCATTTTTATAGAGACTTTAGAAAGATAATTCAGTCTTTTTTCTACCACTTGGCCTTGGCAGGGAGCAATACAAATGAGGACCTTGAAGCTTAAGCTTCTTTAGCTTTATAGTAAACCTACCTCTGCATAGTAAATAAGCTTAAGATATTATCTAGGAGATTGTAAAATGCTTATTCTGTGTTCTAATCATTGATTACAATTGTTTATTAAAAGATACTTCCTGTTAATCATTCTTGGATTTAATGTTTAATTATCCATTTATCTTTGTAAATTTTTGTAATATCTTTTCTTTCAGGAGTGTACAGTACTAATGAATCATCCTTAACTCTAAAGGGTATTTTTTTAACTCCTTCGCCCATCCCAGATGCAGATACTAGCTGGGTATTTTGTAGAATGCCCTTTATTTTAAGTTTGTCAGGTTTTTTTTTTTCCTTCATGGTTAGATAGGTTGTGCATTTTTTGGGGAGAATACCACAGAGGTAATGTGTCCTCATCACATCATGTAAGGAGATATATGGTATCAGTAGTTATTATTCTTGGTTAAGGTAAAGTCTGGGCTTCCCTGGTAGCTCAGCTGGTAAAGAATCCACCTGCAATGCGGGAGACCCCAGTTTGATTCCTGGGTCGGAAAGATCTCCTGGAGAAGGGATAGGATACCCACTCCAGTATTCTTGGGCTTCCCTGGTAGCTCAGCTGCTAAAGAATATGCCTGCAATGTGGGAGACGTGGGTTCAGTCCCTGGGTTGGGAAGATCCCCTGGAGAAGGGAATGGCTGCCCACTCCAGTATGCTGGCCTGGAGAATTCTATGGACTGTATAGTCCATGGGGTTGCAAAGAGTCGGACGTGACTGAGTGACTTTCAGTTTCACTAAGGTAAAGTTTGCTAGGTTTCTCCACTGTAAAGTTACTAATTTTTTTTGTGTCTTTTCTAAATATCTCCTTTTCCTAAAAAGTGAGTCCCTAAGTCCAGCCTAGAGTCAAGGTGGCAGGAATCAAGCCCCATCTCCTGAAGGGGAGAATCTGAAAAAATTTATGGGTGTATGTTAAAACTACCACAGGAATTAGTAAATATTTGGGGGGAGATACTTTGAAGCTATGCAGATATCATGTGTGCACTCAGTCGTGTCCAACTCTTTGCGACCCCATGAACTGTAGCCCTCCAGGCTCCTCTGTCCATGGAATTCTCCAGGCAAGAATACTGGAGCCGGTTACCATTTCCTTCTCCAGGGGATCTTCCTGACCCCAGGATTGAAGCTGCATCACTTGCGTCTCCTGCATTGGCAGGTGAATTCTTTACCATCTGAGCCACGGGGGAGGCCCTGCAAGTATCATGTTTCTTTGTAAAGTTTCACTGAACTACTTTTAGTCTTCATCAGGGATGTTGCCTGCAGTGGCTGTTGCTGTGGTGTACTAATGGTGATTATCTATTCTGGGAGGGCTTCTAAATAATTACAGGGCCCTATCCTGAGAGTTTCTGATTCAATAGGTCTGAGTGGGGCCTGAGAATTTGCATTTCTAGCAAGTCCTCAGTGACACATTGATGCTGGTCTGGGAATTTGAGAATCACTAATAGAAAGCATTATCATTATCTCAGCAAGTTCCCTCGTGTCCTTCCCAGCTAATCCCTGCCTCCCTGCCCCCTTCAGGAGGCAATCTCTTTTCTGATTTTTATGTATTTTTGGTTACATTCTAAACACAATGAATCTCTTTAGGAAAGCTCAGTTGATGAAAATCCAAATTTTAAAAAAGATAAATTAGGGAGAGTTGATAGTTTGTTAACTTTGTTATTGTTATTTATTTGTTGGCTGTGCTGGGTCTTCTTTGCTGCGCAGGAGCTTTCTTTAGTTTTGGTCAGCAGGGGCCACTATCGACTTGCGCTGCGTGGGCTTATTGCGGGGACTTCTCTTGTTGCCGAGCACAGGCCCTGGGCTTCAGTAGTTGCAGCGCATGGGCTCAGTGGTTTCGGCTCTTGGGCTCTAGAGCATGGGCTTGGTAGTAGTAGTGCATGATCTTAGTTGCTCCGCAGCATGTGGAACACAAACCAGGAGTCAAACCGGTGTCCTCTGCATTGCAAGGCAGATTCTTAACTGCTGGACCACCAGGGAAGCCCCAGGGAGAATTGATTCTCATCAAAGAAGGATTTCTTTCATTTTCTTCTGAAAACCTTTGCAGATATATGTGCCATATACTGCCTTGTATCATTTTTCCTGTATTTGACAAGATTGTAAGTGTGGGGCTTAGTCTTGTACTTTGCCACATTCCCTGTGGCCTCTAGAAATCTTAGACATGGTCAGTACGTATTCTGTCTTTTCTGGCCGTGCCGCCTGGCGTGTGGGGGTCTTAGTTCCCCCACCAGGGTTAAAACACGTACTTCCTGTGCTGCAAGGGCAGAGTCTTAGTCGCTGGACCGCCGGGGAAATCCATACTGATTTTTTTTAAAGTCTTTTTTTGTTTCCCTTGCTCGCTTTTTGCTAAACTTTAAAATAGCAAATGATTTCTCATTTAGATTTCTCTTCTACTTCATTTTAAATTATCTAGAAAAACAGGTATGACAAATGATAGATCATTGACTCTCATGAGAGACAATGTTCTGTGACCAAGACAGACTGCTTTTACTTTCGTATATAAAAGTAACCCTTCACACATTGAAAAACTTTGCCTTTTTCTCCATATTTCATCATCTATTTTTCTAAGATTTTATGTATAGAGGTTCTACTGGGGCTTCCCAGGTGGCGTTAGTGGTAAAGAATCCACCTGCCAATGCAGGAGATGCAAGAGATGAGGGTACGATTCTTGGCTGAAGCAGTTGACTCTAAGGTCTGCATTTTCCAATCTTGACACCCATATTCCATATTCCATTTCTGTCTTTTTACTGTCTCTGGGATAACTCCGTTTGGATATTTTGTGTCATCATCTCTCTCCACCATTCATCTATCCAATATTTTATTCTTTGCTAGTCACTGTACTAGAAATAAGAATATCAGAGATGAAAATGGCACAATTGCTACCTTCAAGGATGCTACCAGTAAAAGTGGGATTAGCTCCATAAGGAGATATGCACAGGACATTTATGGGATTACAGAGGAGGAAAACCAAGGAAGAAAAGAAAATTCTACTACATACAAGGGAGTGGCCAAGGGAAGGCCTTCCAAGAAGTGACTGAGTAAATTCTTGAAGGACACATGAAAATAGCGTTGTTCTGATTCTATTATAAATGGAATTGTTTTCCAAATTTCATTTTTGCATGGTTTATTGCTTATGTATAGAAATGCAATTCATTTTTTGAAAAACATGTTTTCTTATTTATTTTTGTCTGCACTGGGTCTTTGTTACTATACATAAGCTTTTTCTAGTTGTGACAAGCGGGAGCTACTTTCTAATTGCAGTGCACAAGCTTCTCATTTTGGTGGCTTCTCTTGTTGCAGAGTATAGGTTCTAGAGTGTGTGGGCTCAGTAGTTGTGGCGCACGGGCTCAGTAGTTGCAGCTCCCAGGCTCTAGAATGTGGGCTCATTGTGGCCCATAGGTTTAGTTGCCCCACGACATGTGGAGTCTTCCCAGAGCAGGAATCGAACCTGTGTCCCCTACATTGGTTAACCACTGGACCACCAAGGAAGTCTGAAATACAATTGATTTTTGAGTGTTGATCTTGTATCCTGCAATCTTGCTGAACTTGCTTCTTGTAGTAGGTTTGTGTGTGTGTGTATGTGTATATGTATGAATTCCATAGAATTTTCAATGTACAAGATTGTGTCATCTGTAAATTGGTATAATCTTACTTCTCCCTTTCTAATCTGTATCATTTTTATATCTTGTTCTTGCTTAATTGCCCTGGCTAGAACCTTAAGTACAATGTCAAATAGAAGTAAGAGCAAACATCCTTGTTTTGTTCCTGGTATTAGGGAGAAAGCTTTTCCCTATGTGTGGTATGTATTGATGTTAGCTGTAAGTTTTTCATCCTCTTCATCAGATTGAGTAAGTTTCCATCTATTCCTTGTTTGTGTTTTTTTAAATCATGAAAGGGTGTTGGGTTTTGTCAGATGCTTTTTCTGCATCTGTTGAGATGGTCATGAAGAACTTTTATTTTATTAATATGGTGTATTACATTGATTTTTGTATATTGATCCAAATTTTCAAAGAAAAAAATGTAATTTCATTGGTTTTTTTCTGTTGGTTTTCTGTTCTCCATGTTGTTTATTTCCACTCTTACCTTTTCTCCCCACTGTTAATTTTTTTTTTCTTTTGTTTTAGTTAGCTTGCTCTTCTTTTTTCCAGTTTCTTAAGGTCATTGATTTGGTACCTTTTTTCTTTTTTTAGTGTGCTTGTTTATAGCTGTAAGTTTCCCTCAGAGCATTGGTTTCTCTGCATACCATAAGTATGTTGTGTTTTAATTTTCATTCATTTCAAAGTATTTTCTAATTTATTTTGTGATTTCTTATTTGATCCTATAGTTATTTAGGAGTATATTGTTTAATTTTCACATTTGTGAATTCTCCAAATGTCATTCCATTATTGATTTCTAATTTTATTCCATGTGATCAGAGAATATACTTTGTATGATTTTGATCATTTCAAATTTATTGAAACTTGTTTTATGGTCTAATTTGTCTTTTTTTGAGAATACTCTGTGTGCACTTGAGAAGAATATGTATTTTTCTGTTGTTGAATGGAGTTTTCTATAAGATGTCTGTGAGGCATAGTTAGTTGGTTTATTCTGTTCTGAAAGTCTTCTTTTTCCGTGTTAGTCTTCTGTCTAGTTGTTCTGTCCATCACTGAAAGTACTTTTAAGACCTTGATATTTTTAAATTTTAAAGGCCTACTACAGTATTCTTGCCTGGAAAATTCCAGGGACAGAGGAGCCTGGCAGGCTTTGGGCAGGGCTTTGTGAAAGTGGTTCATTTCTGCTCCATGTGGTATGAGCTCGGGCAGCTTGTCTCTATTTCATGAGGTGTAAGCACCGGTGGTGGGGAGGCAACAGCAACCCACTCCAGTACTCTTGCCTGGAAAATCCCATGGACGGAGGAGCCTGGTGGGCTGCAGTCCATGGGGTCGTGAAGAGTTGGACACGACTGAGCGACTTCACTTTCACACATTGGAGAAGGAAATGGCAACCCACTCCAGTGTTCTTGCCTGGAGAATCCCAGGGATGGGGGAGCCTGGTGGGCTGCCATCTGTGGGGTCACACAGAGTGGGACACGACTGAAGCAACTTAGGAGCAGCAGCAGCAGCAAGCACCAGTGGCTGGGCTAGAGCTAGAGGATACAAGATGGCCTTAGGTTCATGTCTGATGCTTCAGCTAGGGTGTGGTCCATCATCTGGAGCCTGGCTGGAAAACGGGGCCTCACATTGTGACTCTAATACTTGATAGGAAGTATTGGTGGCTGTCTTTGTAAGCAAACTACTATAGCTCTTAAACAAATTGGGTTTAAATTGGGTTGAGAGCTTAAATCTTAAATTTAACTGTTCTTTCATTTTTTTGTATACTACTTTCAAAATCATTCTTGGAAATGCTCTGATGAAACTCAGGTAACTAACATTAAAATATGTCACCTGAAATCAGATAGCAAAATATTTTTTGGGAAATGATTGAAATAACCAGTTTTGATGTTATGTTTGGTTGGCTCAAAGCTTGGTTTTGAAATCAAGCCTGTTGGGAAAACTGTTCCAGTCTGATTCCAATTACATTTAATTATGAGATGAGTTATTCTAGTCCCAAGTAGGGAAACCAAAATATTCAGAGATTGGTTGTATGTTGTGTGACTAAAAGAAAATGTTTACAACTGTCTGACCTGTGATATGCCAGGAAATATGTTTAGGATATTCAGTGTGTTGCTTGATAAGAAAATGAAAGCATGACATTTACTTTTTTTGTTTTTTTTACTGGGGACTTTTCATGTCTCAAGGTCTTAACGAATGAATTACCCATTACCCAGAGGTATGGGATATGAAAAGCACACAAGAAGGCCCCAAGGAAAATCACTAGATGGTGATTTTTGTCTTTGAGACATATTTCTTAGTATTTGAGATTATGCCAGATTATAATAACTTTTATTGTGGAGACAAATGATGAAGAAGAGTGAGTTGTAGGTAGTTGTAGGCAGGTTTTATTAAATAAATATTCTTTGGAGGAAAAGCTTTTTTATTGAGTCTATACTGAGTTTTAAGAGATATTTGTCAAAAATTACCTATACCATGGTATTAATTTATCAGCAGAGATAGTTTTCTGCAAAGAAGATCCATAGCAATAAATGACTTAAAATGCCTTGTCTGTTTAAATTTTAAAAGTAATAACTGGAATTTTAGAAATTTGGAGCAAAAAAGAAAAGTATAAGTGCAAAATTAAAAATTACCCATAATCATCAAATATCGGTAGCACTGTAAACATATTGATGGTATTTCTCTCTTACCTTTTATATTTTCATTTTTTGAGATAATATGGAGCCTTATGGATTTCATCCCTCCAGCCCCTCTCATTCTGATTTCTTTGGGAAGTCTTACTTTGTTCTTTTAATTATAGTAGGAATAATAATAGGAAACTCAGTTTATTAGAAAAAAGAGAAAATCAAAATTCCTTCCCTACATACATGCTAGGAGTTGGAGTATAGCTTTCAACCCTGGACTATGGAACAAGCAAAGAAACTCTAATGTTAGTTTGGTAAAAGCCTTTGAGGATAACAGTTCATTTGGTTCTAAGGGAGAAAACAAGATTTCAAAATTAATTTGTAGAAGCAGAATATAATTCTATTTATAGCATCTATAAATTTGGGAGTAATAAAAGTAGTTTTTAGTAGTGAACTGAATTGTCTCCGATTATGCTATAATTGGCTTTATGTCCATGCAACCCCTATTGTTACTTGGTTAGTTATCAGGCGATAATTATGTGCAGACCATTCTTTGTATACTATGTGTTCCTGAGGAGAACCTCACCTAGGACATAAGCTGTCATCTTTTCCTTCTTCTCTTTCTTCTCCTTCATCCTCCCTTTGTCCTTCTCCTTCCCTTGCTCCCTCCCCCTCCCTCTCCCTCTCCTTCTTCCTGTTGATAAAGATGGTGTGTACATCTTTAAGGATGTTACATAATATGAGTTCACTTAATGTTTGTTTATGATAAGGACTACTTGGCAGTTTTTAAACTGATGGTTTTTAAAGGAATTGTTTCCCCCACCCAGAATATTGTAAACAAGAATAGATAGAAGATCTTACACTGTAATATAGTGACACTCTAAAAAAAAAAAAGAGTTTTATAACTCTAAAAGAAGAAAGGTATTGTGGACCAGTAGAACGTACTAGGTATAGGTATTTTATGTTCTTCTTCTTTTATTTTATTTAAGTTAAAAGATGAGCTATACTTATTGTATTGATGTGTATTACGAAGTTATCATTCGATCTGTTAATAGATGATTAGTCTTGCACTTGCAAAAGTGACTCCACTTTTCCTTTCATTCTGGTAGCGACTATGTTTTGTTTCATGCCTCCTCCTGTACTCCTCCCTCTCCCCAGTATTCAGCATAAAGCTCTGACCAATAAAAATCAAGTAATGAAGAAGGTGGCTAGCAGGTTCAATTCTCAAAGGGCTCTCCAAGGGTTCACTGGCCTCATTTGTGCTCTTGATCTATTAAAGACATTTATAAGAGCAGGTTGGGTCTCAGTGAATACCTCAGGTGTTTTATGATTTTAATATGGAATGAAGTAAACCCACACAAAAGGAGAGAGGTGGAGAAGCCTACATCATGGCTGAAAGGAAAGCTCCTGTGTATGGTGAGGATAGGCAGAGTGAGGCAAAACAAGAAAAAGTGAGACAAGGGAGAATGCATACTTATTCAGAAGTGGGCATGGAGCAGCTGTGGGTATGTGCAAAAGGGGAGGCCAAATCAATGGATGAGTGTAACTAAATTCTTTGCTTAATTATGAATTTTAAATAGGCCTCTTAATCCCTGGAGGATGAATGGCTTGGTTTTTGTTAGGTACAGCTAGGGACTCTTCCAGTGTTTAGATGCTATTAAAAATGCAGCTTATTTTAGATGTTCCACAGAATAGGTTGGAGATCCTAATGTTTACTTTTAGGATATTTCATATTAATTCGGGTTAACTAGATTGCTTAAATTATTTTAGTATATTGACCAGAGGGCATTTTGGTTTGCCACAAATTGAAGTTACTTGTGTGTTTTTCATGATCTCTTTAAACATTCCCCTGATTCCTTATAAAACATCGTTGTGGAGATGGTCACATCTTAGCTTTTATGCTATTCATACTGTAGAAATTATACTTTATATGTCTCAGATCATGTGGAAATGTTGTTTCTTTTAATTAAGTAATTTATAGCTGTGCTGGGTCTTCACTGCTGCCCTGGCTTTTCTCTAGTTGTGGCGAGAGAAATGTATTGTGGTGCTTGGGCTTCTCGCTGCGGTGGCTTCTCGTTGTGGAGCACAGGCTCTAGAGCACACAGGTTTCAGTAGCTGCGGTCCCTGGGCTCCAGAGCCACAGGCTCAGTCATTGTGGCTCAGGGGCTTAGTTGCTCTGTGGCATGTGGGATCTTCCCGGAGCAGCGATCAAACCCGTGTCTCCTGCATCGGCAGGTGGATTCTTGACCACTGAGCCACTGGGGAAGCCTAGAAAATTTGTTTCTTCAAGTGAAATTTGTCCTGACTTTTGAAAGGAAACAAGGCGAAGCAACAGTTCTTGGAAAGCTGGGAAGGACAATACTATATTTACTTGTCTTAAGTGGTGAAAATTGGTATTGAAGCTCTGAAATGGCAACTGTGTGAGTGGAATAAGAATGGAATATCTTTTTTTTTTTGGAGTATCTTTTTTTAATGATTTAAATCAGCACTCAGTATCCTCTCACACTATTTTTATATGCCTAACATGTGACATTTGATATATTAAAAGAATATATGAAACATAAAATGTAATTTAGGAAGTATAATCATAAAAGGAATGCTTGCGAACCTACTATCAACTTAAGAACAAGAACATTACCAGTACTACTCCTCTCACCTGTCCATTCTCCTGCCTTCCCCTCAGAGATAACTGCTGCTGTGCATTTTGTATTTTACATTAATTAAAAAAATATTATATATATATCCTTAAAATTATAGCATTTAGTTGTACTTGTTTTGAGATTTATGGAAATGGTGTGTTTTGAATTCTTCTGCTCTTTGCTTTTCTCACTCTGCGTTGTTTCTAAGAGGTCCATTTATGTTCCTTCACGTGATTGTGGTTGACTCACTTTTACCATGGTATAATATTCCACTGTCCTTCGCTGTCTCCTGGAGTCTGCTCAGATTTGTGTCTGTTGAGTTGGTGATTCTGTCTAACCATCTCGTCCTCTGCTGCCCTGTTCACCTTTTGCCTATGTGTATATTTAAAAAAAAAAAGCTTTCTTGGTCCCATGAAATTAGAGACCTAGGCTTCTTCTAATGTGTTCATTTTCCCGGTGACAGTCATTGCCATGCTGCTGAAAACATTCTGGTACATATCTACTTGTATTTGTGTATGTTGGATGAGCACTTCAGAGTTTCTCTAGGGTAGATACTTCGGAGTAGAACTGCTGCCTGGCAAGATTTCATGGGCAGAGGAGCCAGGCGGGCTACAGTCCATGAGGTGGCAGAGTCAGACGTGACGGAGCACACAGGAGAGGGAGAGAGAGCATACGTGTTTGGCCCTACAAGATTATACCAGGTGTGGCACTAAGAACTAGTATTTAATAATCAGAATGACTCATGACTTAGCAACAGTTTAATAAAGAAACAGTGGCTTAGAGATGTTACGTGTCCAAGAAGCCACATGGGTAGCCAGTTGGCTAAAGAGGTTCAGACTCATGTTTGTCTAATTTAGAACCAGACTCTTAAAATCAATCAGTTGTTTTGCCTTTCCATGGTAAATGTCCATAGCCAGATTTTTGATATGGTGTATCAGAATGCTTTTTTGTGTGAATGTTTAAGTCGTGGGTCTATTTTAGAGAGAAAAACCTGTGTGTATTGTTGTTCATTCACTAAGTCGTGTCTGACTCTTTGCGCTCCCATGGACCGCAGCACACCAGGCTCCCCTGTCCTTCGCTGTCTCCTGGAGTCTGCTCAGATTTGTGTCTGTTGAGCTGGTGATTCTGTCTAACCATCTCATCCTCTGCTGCCCTGTTCACCTTTTGCCTATGTGTATATTTAAAAAAAAAAAGCTTTCTTGGTCCCATGAAATTAGAGACCTAGGCTTCTTCTAAATTTATACTCTACCAGCCTTAACATATGGCTTCTATTCTGAAGGTCGTAAGATGATTACTTATACTCTAGCCAGCCATCTGTGTTCTAGGCAAGAAGGCAGTGGGGGGAGGGGTAGAAGGCCAAAGGGCAACGACTTCCATTTATATCCTGCCGGTCGCCTCTGTCTATGAGGAGAGCTGGGAAATGTAGCCTTTTAGTTGGGCACATTCTGCCCTTAATTATATGAGAAAAAGAGAAAAATAAGAAAAAGAGAATCTCCACACATGCATATCAAGGCCAAGTGAAGAAATACAGCCCTCTTCCATTTACTAAGGATGGTATTATAGTTGTTGCTTTTCAATTATTGAGAAACATGTGCTTATAAAACCTACTTCTACATGTGATTAATAATCAGATTGAACCCAGCATCAGGTTGAACATCGAAGGTAGACTCACGAAATTTTAGTTTATTTTTGCATTATCCCATTGTATATTAGTGCTTAGAAGTAGGGCAGGTTTTAAGCAAAAAAGATACTGAAAAATGAAGTGATCTATTTTGGAGACAGTGAAGCAAGAGACTGAAAGGAGAACAGTAATAGAGCAGAAGCAGATCAGTTAGAAAAGACTTGAAATGAGAAGGATTGCTATATGGCCCAGAATTGGTCTAGAAAAAGATTCTAGCTGCTGAATATTTCTTTTTTAAAAAATATTTATTTATTTATTTTAATTGGAGGCTAATTACAGTATAGTAGTGATTTTTGCCATACATTGACATGAATCAGCCATGGGCTGGATATTTCTTGAAACCAGGAGATTTCAAATTCAGAAATTATTTGAAGATTAATGTTACCTACCCTTTGAAGTCAACTTTTAGAGAAACAGAGATGACTTTGTCTTCTTACTCATGAGGAGAACGAAGGAAAAGATGTCTAGTTCACACTGGGACTATGAGCAAGCGTAGGACTAAAAGAAAAACAAAATTATAGCCTATGTATTAAACTGGGCCAAATTGTGTAATGGGACTTAAAATTCACTACATAATGTGGTAATATGTGGTAATATAAATTTTCTTCTGTTCCTGAACTGTAGGGACTCTTTTTTTCCCCCAGTTATCAAAGTGATGATACTCGTCATTGTAAGTCTGGAAAATGCAAGAAGGGGGAAAGGAAAAACATCCTTTACAAAAAGATAAGCACCATTTATTCAAGAGACTATTTTTAAATATGCTGTATCCATAATGTCAGTGTTAGATTATCAATTTTGTGTATTATGCACATTTCAAAAGAAAAGCATTTACAGATAATGGCTGCTCTCTAGAAGTTCCTCTCCCTCTCTTTTTTTTTTACCCATTTCTTTTTATTAATAAATTACTTGTATAAATTAGACTAAAGATAAAGATTTAACTTGTCTTTTCCTGGAAACAGTGTGACAGATTTCATGCAGGACCTCAGCTGTGGTTTCTCCATCTCCCCATTTAGAAAGAAGTTGATAGAGTGGCTCAAGGGAAGAACCAGCATATGTTATACACACTGTAACCGCTTAATAATGCTTTGGGCAGCTGAGGTCATCCACGTAATCATCTGTGTGGACCTAGACACTGGGATGGTAAAATACTGGTCATATCGTTGTTTCTTAAGAGAATTATGAAGACTTCGGAAGGCTGATCTGTTCACAAGAATATACTTTAGCCATTTCTTCCCTTAAATTGCAAAGTACAGTACTTAGATTTGTGTTTTTAAGTTCTAAAAGTCCTAAATAGACTTCGATGTTGAGTCTTTTCCTGACTTCAGTATTTCAGGTAATACTTGGGACAAATGTTACTGTCATAGCTTTGCCAATCTCTTTAAACTTGACTTAGTTAAAAACTTATATAAAATTTTTGGATAATTTTAAACATATATAATAGAATAGTTGACAGTGTACGGTAATGAACCCCAGATACTCATCACCCAGCTTCAACAGCTATCGACTCACAGCCAATCTTATTTCATCTCTATCATCCACCTGCTTCTCTTCCCCATGTTACTGTGAAGCAAATCCAAGACATATAATTTTATATGTAATAATTTGGTTTTTCTTTAGAGATAACCCTACTTTAAAAAGCTTTAGATCTTGAACTTTCATTAACCAGTGTGTGTGTGTAGATCTTGAACTTTCATTAACCAGTGTGTGTGTCTGTGTGTGTGTGTAGATCTTGAACTTTCATTAACCAGTGTGTGTGTGTGTGTGTGTGTGTGTGTGTGTGTGTGTGTGTGTGTGTGTGTGTGTGTGTGTGTGTGCGTGCACGTGCCAGTGGTGAGCTGCCGGAGTCCTGCTCCAGCTGGTCAGGGTTCCCTCAGGATGGACGACGTCGGCGATACGAATGAGAAGACACAGCGAGTCTTAGCGTTTCCAAGTGTCTTCTACTTTATTGTTTTTTAAGACAGCTTTTATATTTTTAGTGGTATGTAGAAACAAATGTAAAGTATAGAGTCATACCAATTCAGCTTAAGGGGCATACCAACTTAGCTTAAGGGACATACCAACTTAGCTTAAGGGGTATATCTTAATGGGCCTATCAAGTTAGCTCAATGGGCCAGCAGCTTCAACCCTCATCGAAGCCGTTTGCATGTCTTTAGTTACAAAAAGCCTCATTTTGTTTACATCATCTTCTGGCCTGGCGGCCTGCTAACACCCTGTGACTCTCCATTGATAAAGGTTGATCAATTAGAACACTTTTGTATTGAGCACATCAGGAAAGAATTTATCAACAGGAAGTTTTAAGGTAAAACCTGTTTTTGGTAATTTACTCTATGCCTTGAGCTTAACAGAAAAGAATGTAGTTCCATGAAGTCAAAGAACAGCAAGCTAAAATTTAGCTCTAAGGAAGAATCATCAGTTAAATCAACAATTGTCTTATTATTTGTATTAAAGCTAAACTTCTATTTATATAAATCCCTAACTATTATGCTTTCATTATACAGGCTAAATACGTTAAGAGTAAAAACATAGTAACTATAGATTAACAGTTTCACAAAGCAATATTTTTTGTATTTCCTAATAAGCCTTTTTTCCTGTAAAGGGTTTTGTGCCCATAGGGGCTTTCTGTGCGGAGGCTCTCAATGCGGTTTTATTACTAGGGAGCAGTTATGTACATTAGCTCCAAAGGCACAGGTACATTTATTAAACAAACTAATATGTTAGCAAAAGGAATTTAGATCAGCATACTCTATATCTCAGATAATTTTATTTAGGATGCTACCGTTCGGGGGCCTTGTTGATTTGAGGTTTCAGAATGATCTTTTTTGGAAGGGAATCAGGAAAGGCCTTTTGCCTAAGTCATAGAAAATAAGAAGAGGTTTATTATAGTAAACATCAGAAAGACAGATATCTTTAAGGTGAGTGCTGAGGCAGCCTTCCTAGAATCCCTGAGGCCTGAGAAGCCGTGCTCAGATCAGTCCTTTTTCTCATGACCCTGTCATGAGTGGGGATCTCGTGAGCTGGTTCCCGGCAGTGAGTGATGTCATTTCAATCACATTTGCAGTAGAATCTTAACAGATTAGACATACCAGTTAGTGTAGTAAGGAATTTTCAGTTCCTGAGTAACATTTTTCTAAGGAAAGGCTCTAGCTTCATATGATACACTAATATTTCTATTTTACATTTCACAGATATCCCACTTTTAGGGCTGAAAAATCTTTCACCAACTTGAAAAAACATGCAGAAGGGTGATTTCAGAGTCCACATATTTAAGGCCATGTTCAGTTTAGTTCAAGAACACATTTATTAAATAACTCCTATGTGTCACCAGCAACAAAAATGACTTATGCACAGTTCTAATTCAAGGAGCACAGTCTCATGAAGTGATTTTCTACCTAAGGTTAAGATATTCAACTCTTACTTTCAGCTTTTATTTTCAACCACAATAACCATTAATTATGTAGACTCTTCTTTAGATAAAACATTTTAGTAGACCTTCATGGGATAGTAGCTATAATTTTAGTAATTCTTGATTAACAAAATAGACGACAGAGCTACTATAAATCAGTACATCTTTTAAGTTTATTTTGATTTTATTAAGCATAACAACATCTATATACATTTGAGAAACAGTAGTATATATGGGGGTCTTCCCAGGTGGCTCAGATGCAGGAGACCTGGGTTCGATCCCTTACTTGGAAACATCTCCGGGAGAAGAAAATGGCAACCCACTCCAGTATTCTTGCCTGAAGAATTCCATAGACAGAGGAGCCTGGTGGGCTACAGTCCATGGGTCACAAAGAGTTGGACACAACTGAGCGACTACCAAGTATATATGGGAGGCATTATTTAGTCTACAGGCAATAGTGGTACATGTGGCTTTTTGAACATCTTATAAACTTCAAAGCCTCCAACAGCCCATGGAGCGTTTACTTTCAATAAAATTGGTTATTATTTTTATTATTAACAGCACTTGCTAGTGTAAGCTCACAGACCAGTTAAAATGGGAGTTTGTACAAGAATGAAGAAATTTTCATACTTACTGCCATAAGGGAAAAAAAGGGGCAAATCTTTTCTTCCTATTTCTTCTTGTAAATTAGATGTTAAGTGAGTTGTTGTTGTTTTGTTCTTTAAAATCTGATTTATTTTACTGCTTGGCTCTCCTCCATTTTCTGAATGGATGTGGCTCGGAATTTGACAAGGAATGACAAGCTGCAGAGAAGACTGAAGGAAAAGTGATGCTGGGTGGGAGTCAGAGGAGACTGGGCGGTATGGGACTGTAAACAAGGTCCAGAGATCTTGCTTATATATGTTGTCTGTGTAACTGTCTTAAGCACCAATGAATCAGATTGACTGAAAACAATGACTTTACGGGAAAATCACAGAAAACTGGTAAGTAACAAATACTATAACTTTTGTTGTAACTTGAGAAGCAATTTTCTCAACAAATCTTAGTTAACTTTATTAAGGATTGCTTTAGGACCTGTATTCATAATTTTACTTTGTCTCAAGTAAAATAAGTCCCTCCTTGAAATTAGATGTGTATAGAGTAAGAGAAAGCGATGAATCAATCTGCTGTCAGTGTTGTGAGTCAGTTGCAGCTGCTGTGTAAGATGTTCCCATTTAGCTATTGAAGTCTTGCATGTGCAAAATATTCCTAATTTGTTAGGAACACACATGGCTGTGTGTGTATACAATGTCATTGTGCTGTAGGCTGTTCTTTATTAGAAAAGTATAGATCCCTGTGGGGTACTAATTACAGCTTTGGCTAGCAAGCTGCAGAAAGGCAAATAACAAAGGCGAGGGAAAATATGAAGAGAAAAGAGGGAGCAATCTGGGCTTTGCTGTTTTACACCTCTCGCATAAATGAGCCATGGTGTGAGTAAACACAGCTGTATGGAAAAATTAGTTTTGAAGAATTGAAAGTAAATAACTGCCGGCTTATTCAGCAGATCTAGGAATAAGAACTTTTTCTTGAAACTATAGAACTGTCACAGTTGGATCTCTTTGTCTCTTGGGAAGTTGCTTGACATTAATCTTTGTGTTGGGTTACAATCAGTGTTACTACTATGGCCTTTATGCAACACATAACTACAAATATCGTTTAGGAATTCCACAATTAGAGAATTATATGTTAAGGTTTACTATTTATGTGACTGTAAGATAATTCACAGTAAGAATCGTCTAAAAATACTGAGCACCAATTTATTTTATTGTGCATTTCCTCTGATTAGGTACTATGGGATGTAATGACATTTAGGATATAAACCCTGCCATCAAGGAGTTTGCAGTCTAGTCATATACATGAAATAAAGAGGACAAAGCAGAATTTAATAAAATGCTGGATAAGGTGACATAAACAAGCTCTCTAAATTCCAAAAAGAGGAAGAGCAATTACTGAGGGCTAGAGTTTAGGGAAAGCTTCCTGGAAGAGCTGCAACTTGAGTTTGGCCTTGAAATAAGCAGTGAGAATTCTGTCAGCAAGACATGAAGAAAGCTTTGCTTAAGAAAGACTAGATCATATATAGTGTGAAGAATGGATTGGAGTGTGGTTGAATCTGGAATGTCAGCACTATTGGAAGACTTTTGCATTAAAGCTTGATTTGGTGTGAGCAGTGTATCCTGTAGGTGCACCTTAGGTCTGTCATACCTGGTTTTGATGGAATAGAACCACACTATGTAGTAAAAGCCTTTCCCACGAGGGATGCTATGCAGGGGAAGTTGGAGAACATTTGAAGTAGTTTTAGACGTCATCATGGCATATGGAGAGACTGTTAAAAAAAAAAAAAAAAGAAAAGAATGCTCAATCTGCCTGACAGAAACATAGCAAGAACATTTTTATAACAGGCTGTTAGTTTTAAGAATGAGTCTTTAAAAATAGCCAGCTTCACTATGGGGAAAAAAGAATCAATTTCAGTGAACAGTTAGTGAACCTGTGCTATTCTCTCAATTCTTCATACCCTTTTCTTTCTTTAGTTTGATTACCTTAACCTTTTACATAGTGGAAGTAACCATTATAATTCTAGCAAATTTCTTTCTGTGCTGTTCGAGTTCTCGAGTATTACTGTTTTTTTTAAGGATCAACAGGTAATTATCCAGTCAGTGGGATTATAGAATTTTTTTCTTCATATGAAAAAAAGTAATGCTTTAAAAAAGGGCTTTCCAGGTGGCGCAGTGGTAAAGAATCTGCCTGCCAATGCAGGAGACACAAGAGACATGGGTTCAATCCCTGGGTCAGGAAGATCCTCTGGAGTAGGAAATGACAACCCACTCCAGTATTCTTGCCTGGGAAGTCCCATGGACAGAGGAGCCTGGTGGGCTGCAGTCTATGAGGTCGCAAAGAGTCAGAGATGACTGAGCGACTGAACACACGTGCATGCTTTTTAAAAAGTGTATGTCACCTTTGAGTAAAACCTGTGACATTTATACAGTGGAATACTGTGCAATTATTAAAAACAATGAGCTGGGGCTTCCCTGGTGGCTCATTGGTAAAGAATCTGCCTGCCAGTGCAGGCAGACACAGATTCGATCCCTGATCCAGGAAGATCCCATATGCCGTGGAGCAACTAAGCCTGTGTATAACTATTGAGCCTGTGCTCTAGAGCCTGGGAACTGCAGCTACTGAAGCCCATGGGCCCTAGAGCCTGTGTTCCATAATGAGAGGCCACTGCAATGAGAAGCCTGTCCAGGACAACTAGAGCAAGTAGCTCCTGCCACTAGAGAAAAACCTGTGTACACAGCAATGGTGATCCAGCACAGCCAAAATAAATAAAAGAATTTGGAGATTAGTTCTGTTTCCCCATAAACAATGTATTGAATTGGTTGAGTGGTTTGTTTAATGAAGGAGAGAGTAGCACGCTAAAGCTAAAGAACATTGGTTTAATGAATGTGAGTGAAAGTTTCTCAGTCGTGTCTGACTCTTGGCGACCCCCATGGACTATACAGTCCATGGAATTCTCCAGGCCAGAATACTGGAGTGGGTAGCCGTTCCCTTCTCCAGGGGATCTTCCCAACCCAGGGGTCGAACCCAGGTCTCCCACATTGCAGGCGGAATCTTTATCAGCTGAGCCACCAGGGAAGCCCTAATGAATGTAAACCAGGCTAGGAATCAGAGCACCTGGTTTACAGTCACAGCTCTAGCATCCTAGGATCTTGAATAGGTTGTGTTAGACTCTAAGATTATATTTTTTGATAAAATGGGGATAATATCTGTTCTGTCTACTTCATAGGTTCTGAAGAGAGGTAACACTGTTGACTGCTGAGGTTTTGGCCTTCCATGTGTGTGTTAATGTGTAATATAATTTTTAAAGATATGTATATGAATGTCTATCTCAACTCATACTTTCATGAAAGAAAAATTAAAAATTCAGCTTTATACTAGTGCAAATTACTGTCATAACTCAAGTTTGAGTCTCCCTTTCCAGATCCAGATCCAGGAGTTCAGTATGTCTTGAGTGCTTTTAAATTTTTAGAGGAAACTGTCATTAATTTTCTCTTCTTATACAAATGAAGATATACAATGTCTTTCATTAATAGAGAGATATATCATACTTTAGTTAAAAGATCCAATAGTGTAAAAGTGTCATTTTCCAAACACTGATTTACAGATTTAACATTATGAGAAATATCTAAGTGGAATTTTGATAACTTGAAAAAATTTTAGGGTTCATCTAAAAGAAAAAACAGACTAGCCAGGAAGGGTTAGAAACTGACAAATAATATACGACGAACTTCTGCTATATTAATATTTAAAGTTTATTGTAACGATATGATGCTTTTACAACAATACGACACATATCAGTAGACTAGAATACCATAGAATAGAAAAAAAACAGGAAGAAATACACCAAAATGTTAGCAATGGTTATATGGGGTGAGAGTTTGTATAATTTAAATCATTGTCTTTCATGGTTTTCATTGTTTTAAATTCTCTGTGAGTATTACATATTATTTTTAGTGAGGAAAACTTACTTTACCTCAAATAAAAAATATTGAAGAAAAATAACTTTATTGAAATATATTTGGTTTACAATGTGTGAATCTCTTCTGTACAGCAAAGTGACTCAGTTCTATATATGTATTTTTCATATTCTTTTCCATTTTATGGATTATCACAGGATATGGAATATAGTTCCCTGTGCTATACAATAGGCTCTTTTTATTATCAATCCTATGTATAATGGGCTTCCCAGGGGGTGCAGTGGTAAAGAATCAGCCTGCCAACACAGGAGACACAAGAAACGTGGGTTCAGTCCCTGGGTCATAAAGATCCCCTGGAGTAGGAATTGGCAACCCACTCCAGTATTCCTACCTGGAAAATTCCATGGACAGAGGAGCCTGGCAGGCTACAGTCCATGGGGCTGCAAAGAGTTAGACATGACTGAGCATGCATGCTATGCCTATGTATAATAGTTTACATCTGCTAATCCCAAACTCCCAATCCTTCCTTCTTCCACCTCCTACCTTGGCAAGCACAAGTCTGTTCTCATGTTTGTGAATGTTTCTGTTTTGTAGGTAGATTCATTTGTATTATATTTTAGATTCCACATATAAATGATATCCTACGGTATTTGTATTTCTCTTTCTGACTTATTTCACTGATAATCTCTAGTATGATAATCTCTAGGTCCATCCATGTTGCTGCAAATGGCTTAATTTAATTCTATTTTATGGCTGAGTAGTAAGTATTCCATTGTGTGTGTGTATTCTTTATGGTTAAATGTATATATATACACACTTATATGTGTCATATATGTATATATACACACACACACACATTTTCTTTATGGTTTTTGCTCTGAAAGTATTATAATTTGTGGGTTTTAATATGGTCAAAAGTTGTAGAACCATCACTACCATCTAGTCCCAGCATATTTTCATCACCTCAGGAAACCATCTTAACATATTAGTGATCACTTCCTGTTCTCCCCCCATGCCCCAGACCCCTGGCAACCATTAATCTACTTTCTTTCTCTACCAGTTTGCTGGTCTGGACATTCATGTAAATTGAATCATCAATGTGTTGCCTTTGTGTCTGGCTTCTTTCACTGGTGGCTCAGTTGGTAAAGAATCCACCTGCAATGCGGGAGACCTGGGTTCGATCCCTGGCTTGGGAAGATCCCCTGGAGGAAAGCATGGCAACCCACTCTAGTATCCTTGTCTGGAGAATCCCCATGGACAGAGGAGCTTAGGGGGTTACAGTCCGTGGAGTCGCAAAGAGTCGGACATGACTGAGAGACTTTCACTTCACTTCACTTCTTTCACTTAATGTTTTCAAGGTTCACCCATGTGATAGCATGTGTCAATACTTCATTTCTTTGTACTGCTGAATAATACGTCACTGTATAGATATATACATACCATGTTTTGTTTGTCCATTCCTCAGTTGATGCACATTTGGAATGCTTGTACTTTTTGGCTGTTATGAATAATGCTGCTGTGAACATTCATGTACACGTTTTTGTGTGAAAATGTTTTCGTTCTCTTGAGTTTATACCTGGAAGTGCTGAGTTAGGGTAACTGTGTCTATAGGGAGCTTCCACGCTGTTTTCCGCAGTGGCCCCACCATTTTACATTTTACACCGTTTTCCACAGTGGCTGTACCGTTTTACATTCCCGCCAGCAAAGTGTGAGGGAACCAGTTTCTCCACATCCTCAACAACACTTGGTGTTTTCTGTTTCTTTATTTTACTATTTGTATCGTAGCTGTCCCTGTGGGTATGAAGTGTTAACTCATTGTGGTTTTGAGTTGCATTGCCTTAGTGGTTAGTGATGTTGAACATCTTTTCATGTACTTGGTGGTCATTTGTATACCTTCTTTGGAGACTTGTCTATTGAAATCCTTTGCCCATATTAAAATTGGTTTATTTTTCTTTTCATTGTTGAGTTGTAAGAGTTCTTTATATATCCATAGGGGATCCCCTGATAGCTCAGTTGGTAAAGAAACTGCGTGCAGTGCAGGAGACCTGGGTTCAATCCCTGGGTCAGGAATATCCCCTGGAAAAGGAAATGGCAACCCACTCCAATATTCTTGCCTGAAAAATCCCATGGACAGAGGAGCCTGGTGGGCTACAGTCCATGGGGTCGCAAGAGTTGGACACAACTTAGCAACTAAGCCACCGCCAGAAGTGTGCTGTAAGAGAAATGGCTATTCGCTTTTGCATGCCATTAACTTCTATTCAGCTTTTCTCTCTGTTAACAATACTGATAAATTTAAAAATTCATTGTTTTATTTGACATAAATGATTAGCCAAAGGCAAATCAGAAGTCTCTGTGTTGTATTCTCATGTAAAGGAAAGAACGGTGTGTTACTGATACATAATAAAATATATTGACTAGTCCTGAGAGAATTAGGCCCAAGCTGTTCCACTGGCCTGTCATTGTTTCACTCCAAATATAAATATGCTACATTTATCAGTAACTGGAATTGATAATCTTTTGAAATCTTATCTCTTTTTATTTGGTATTATATATTTCTATGTTATTTTGATATCTGCTTAATCTGTTCATGCTAGCCTCTATTAAAGTGTACTGAATTCTGAAGCAGTATATTTTTAAGAGACAGTATACTTTTGACAATATCATAAACCTATCTACTATAGATACATTAAGATGTATACATATAAAATGGATAATATAGTGTAGATACAAAAGCAGATTCCACTTTAATGAAGCAGAATGAATTTATTAGCTAATATAGACACCTGTCATTTATATAACTTACAAATGTAATATATAAAAGTTAATCGAATTTTCTATCAGAATGATAGCTGACTATAATGTGTATTTTCTCATTTAATCCTAACAACAGTCCTCTAAGTTCATTACTGTTTTTCAAATGAGATGACAAGTTTAGAGAAATTAGGTAATTTGCTCACGTTCCCAGGTTAGAGGAAACAGAACTGGGATTAGATCTCAGGTCTGTCAAAATTCAGAGACATTGCTCCTCGGTCAAGGTCTTCATGACTGAGCTCACAGGCTGTGTTGAACTGTCAGTGCTTGAGTATGGGATTCTCTTTTGCCACATATCTTATTTTTTTTTAATTAGGCAAAATTAAGTAAATGTTGGCACAAATAAATGTGTTTTCTATTCCTTCATGTAAAGTTTTAGGCATTTATTTATTTTGCTTTTAATGTATGACCTTGGGATTCTTATATATCTTTGTGTTCTTAGTACCTTCTTGGTAGGTAGTAGTAGCACTTATTGAATTAAATTGTAATAGGATTCTCTTACATTAAAATAATCAGTTCTCATTAGGAAGAAAAATTTTAGAAGTAAAACAGCTTTTCATTTTTTTAGAAAAGGGAAATAGCAAAAGCAACCCACAACCAATGCTTCTATTTCTTTCTATGTGCTAATGCCTATTCTCTTAGCACAAATGGGAAACAATTGACTATTGGGAAATGCCGTTGGATCTAGAAAGCCTGATGAGGGCTACAAACTGAAGTCAGTAAAATCTGAATTTGTGTGTGTGTGTGATTTTAACTTTGCATGACTGATTTGTTGTTGTTCAGTTGCTAAGTCATGTTTGATTCTTTGCGACTCCATGAACTGCAGCACGCCAGGCTTCCCTGTCCTTCAGTTTGCTCAAACTCATGTCCATTGAGTCGGTGATGCCATCCAACTATCTCATCCTCTGTTGCCCCCTTCTCTTCCTGCCGTCAATCTTTCCCAGCATCAGGGTCTTTTCCAGTGAGTCGGTTCTTTGCATCAGGTGGCCAAAGTATTGGAGCTTCAGCATCAGTCCTTCCAGTGGAATATTCAGGGTTGATTTTCTTTAGGATTGACTGGTTTGATCTCCTTGCTGTCCAGGGGACCCTCAAGATCTTCTCCAGCACCATAGTTCGAAAGCATCAATTCTTCAGCGCTCAGCCTTCTTTAAGGTCCAACTCTCACATCCAACTCTCATATACATGACTACTGGAAAAACCATAGCTTTGCCTGTACACACCTTTGTCAGCAAAGTGATGTCTCTGCTTTTTAGTATGCTGTCTAGGTTTGTCATAGCTTGAAAGGATCGTGTCAGTTTGCTGGAACAGTGGAGAAAAAACATATGGAATTGAGAACCTGGGTTTGGGTTTGGACTTTGCTTTTGTTTGCAGTGAAAGTGAACACAGCCAAATTCTATTTCCATGCTTCTTGAGGAGAATAGACCAGGAGGTTCTTAACCAATTATTGGGAAGTTTTATTTTTGAAGATTTCTGAGGAGAAGGTCTTTAGCTTTCATCAGATTCTCTTGACAACAAAAAGATTAAGCATCACTCAACTAGATGATTTATGAGTCCTGATTGAGGTTTAGCATTCTCTGATGTTTCATTATAATCCTGGATAGATCAGTTTACATACCCAAGGTTAAGAATGTATACTTGTCGTGTTTACACTCAGGATTGTTTTTGAAAACTTAGAGCAGCTTTAACTATTTTGGATGTCTTTTAGACTCCTTAACATGTCTAAAAACAGAATAACTATCTTTCACTTTAAGCCTGTTTCTTTTAATTTGCACTTACTTTTCTCATCTATTGCTTTGGTAAAAACCTGTGCATCAACCCTAATTTCCTCTCTCTCATGACTTATATTCAGTCATCAAGGCCTGTCACATTACTTTATGAATAATAATTGCTACCATAAAGTTAGTGTTTACCAAGAGCAATTACTGAGCTAAGTGGTTTACAT
This sequence comes from Okapia johnstoni, assembly GCA_024291935.2. Taxonomy (NCBI): domain Eukaryota; kingdom Metazoa; phylum Chordata; class Mammalia; order Artiodactyla; family Giraffidae; genus Okapia; species Okapia johnstoni. The sequence goes on along the minus strand of JAGTYA010000024.1, from coordinate 6,304,460 downwards.
TTTCTCATTTAATCCTTGTAAAACACTGTGAAGCTTTTTCATATGGAGAAACTGAGGCTTAGAGAAGTTGATTTGCCAAAGGCCATGTTGCCAGTGAGTAGTTTTTCTGACTCTCAGCTGGTTGTAGCCCACTCTGTCATACCATCTTTTTTCCCCCCCTCTGGCTTATTTATTTATTTTTTATTTATTTTTATTTTTTAATAAATTTATTTATTTTAGTTGGGGGCTAATTACTTTACAACATTGTAGTAGTTTTTGCCATACATTGACATGAATCAGCCATGGGTTTACATGTGTTCCCCATCCTGAACCCCCCTCCCACCTCCTTCCCCATCCCATCCCTCCGGGTCATCCCATTGCCCCAGCCCTGAGCATTTGTCTCATGCATCGAACATGGAATGGTGTTCTGTTTCACATATGATAATATATACATGTTTCAATGCTATTGTCCCAGAACGTCCCACCCTCACCTTCTCCCTCAGAGTCCATAAGACTGTTCTATGCATCTGTGTCTCTTATTCTGTCTCGCATATAGGGTTATCGTTACCATCTTTCAAATTCCATATATATGCATTAGTATACTGTATTGGTGTTTTTCTTTCTGGCTTACTTCACTCTGTATAATGGGCTCCAGTTTCATCCATCTCAATAGAACCGATTCAAATGTATTTTTTTAATGGCTGAGTAATATTCCATTGTGTATATGTACCACAGCTTCCATACCGTCTTTTTTTCCAGTAGTTTTAGAATCCATCTTCTTTTTCTGTCTCGACAATCTTGGCTCAGTCTTGGCTTGTTTTGAGAGTTTCCAACCAGTCTCTTTGTTTCCGTTTTCTCCCATCTTCTGTACTCACTCACCAAAGAAAATTCTCTTAGAGCAGTTTTTACTGTGGTACTTCCATGTTTAAAATCTTTTAATGGCTCTCTGTATTACAGAGAGCAAAGTATAGATTTTTGAAGTTGCAAAGGAAGGTCTACCCTGATCTACCCCTTTCTAATAGTTGCAGCTTGTCATATCCTCTATGGTAGTCTCCCTTTCTACACCGTTTGCTTTCTGTGGTTTCAGTTATCTGCAGTCAACTGCCTCCTGAAAATACCTGCATAAGGTATTTTGAGAGAGAGATCACACTCACCTAACTTTTATTTTATAATTATCTATTTTATTGTTAGTTATTGCTGTTCATCTCTTACTGTGCCTAATTTATAAATTAATCTTTATCATAGGTAGGTTTGTATAGGAGAAACATAGTGTGTATATGTGTGTGTATGCATGTATAGGTTTATATATATATATATGTAGATCTTGATACTGTCTGGTTTTGGTACTCTCTACAGTTTCAGGCATCCTTCGAGATCTTGGAAGGTATCCCTGAGGATAAGGGAGGACTGCTGTACTATTTTCTGTCATCCTATATTTTACACTCTAGTTGTAGGAAACCGCTTATTGTTTCCCATTCAGGTATTCATGCTCTTTCTAGGTGCTCATCCAGATGCCTGTGCATTTTCCTCTTTTCTTCACCTCTTCCTACTCATCCTTTAAGACTTAGCACAGATTGTCTCTAAAAGGACTTCCCTGATAGCTGGTTTAAATGACTTTTTTCTGCCCTGCTTAGTTTCTGCATATATTACTACATTAGTGCTTATTCTTGCCTGTCTTTTTAAAAATAGATTGTGCATTGTTTAAGGATAGGAGCCACATCTAGGCTTTTAGCTTGGTGCCTACAATATTAGTTAGTTACTTAAGGAAGGGGAAAAATCCTGTTTTTGATACTAAAATTTTCTTGGCATCCAGTGAGAATTTTATGATACTGCCTAAAAATTTTCATAGAATCTAAATAATGCAGGGAAGCACTTTATAATTACTTATTTATTTTTTTATATAATTACTTTTTAAAGAATTTTTTTGAAAGTGATTTCCTGATAGGGTTTCTTATAGGGTAATTACTTAAAAGAATCGATTTTAGTTCTGAGACTGTATTCTAGAGAAGATGATGAATAAATCAGAATGGATATAGAATGAGTTAACAGTGTTTCTGGGTATCTAGTTTGGTTCACAATTCTCTCTGTAGCACTGAAACACAACCTCGTTTTTTTTTCTTTTTGTTTTTTTAGAACACGTGTGAATGAAGAATGACCTAGAGGTTAGGTAGGAATGGCTAGACCTGCTTCTTTTTGGACTCAGACTCCTGGGAGCTGACCCAGAACTGTATACCCATAGGGAATCTGAGGTCATCATCACTCGTGTTGACTCTCATCACTCTGATTTCCTTTGCTTGCTACCTTTGTTTGAGACTATCTGGATGACCCAAGAAATATTTAGAATGAACGAGCATTTTCAAGGTTTTGGCACATTGATTTCATTTTGCTGCTAGGCAACACAGTAATTTAGCTAAGTGTTTTGTAATTAAGTAACAAAAACATTTTCCTGTGAGCAAATGTTTTTCTTTCAGATAGTATCTGTAAGTTAAAAAAAAACTTTAGAAGAGTAACACAAAGTTTCTAATACTGATTATTGCCCATCCTCAGTTTATTCCAAAAGAAGGAGTTAACATGTCCACATCTGTAGTATCTGAGTATCTTGGAAATGTAAATAAACCTTTTGTATTCTTCTTGAGTGTCTGGAGTATCTTAATTTCTTTCAGTTCAGTTCAGTCGCTCAGTTGTGTCCGACTCTTTGCGACCCCATGAACTGCAGCACGCCAGGCCTCCCTGTTCATCACCAACTCCTGGAGTCCACCCAAACCCATGTCCATCAAGTCAGTAATGCCATCCAGCCAACTCATCCTCTGTCGTCCCCTTCTCCTCCTGCCCCCAATCCTTCTGAGCATTAGGGTCTTTTCCAATGAGTCAACTCGTCGCATGAGGTGGCCAAAGTATTGGAGTTTCAGCTTCAACATCAGTCCTTCCAATGAACACCCAGGACTGATCTCCTTTAGGATGGATTGGTTGGATCTCCTTGCAGTCCAAGGGACTCTCAAGAGTCTTCTCCAACACCACAGTTCAAAAGCATCAATTCTGCGGCACTCAGCTTTCTTCACCATCCAACTCTCACATCCATACATGACCACTGGAAAAACCATAGCCTTGACTAGATGGACTTTTGTTGGAAAAGTAATGTCTCTGCTTTTAAATATGCTATCTAGGTTGGCCATAACCTTCCTTCCAAGGAATAAGCGTCTTTTAATTTCATGGCTGCAGTCACTATCAGCAGTGATTTTGGAGCCCCAAAAAATAAAGTCTGACACTGTTTCCACTGTTTCCCCATCTATTTCCCATGAAGTGATGGGACCAGATGCCGTTATCTTAGTTTTCTGAACATTGAGCTTTAAGCCAACTTTTTCACTCTCCTCTTTCACCTTTATCAAGAGGCTCTTTAGTTCTTCTTCACTTTCTGCCATAAGGGTGGTGTCATCTGCATATCTGAGGTTATTGATATTTCTCCCGGCAATCTTGATTCCAGCTTGTGTTTCTTCCAGCCCAGCGTTTCTCATGATGTACTCTGCATAGAAGTTAAATAAGCAGGGTGACAATATACAGCCTTGACGTACTCCTTTTCCTATTTGGAACCAGTCTGTTGTTCCATGTCCAATTCTAACTGTTGCTTCCTGACCTGCATACAGGTTTCTCAAGAGGCAGGTCAGGTGGTCTGGTATTCCCATCTCTTTCAGAATTTCCCACAGTTTATTGTGATCCACACAGTTAAAGCGTTTGGCATAGTCAATAAAGCAGAAATAGATGTTTTTCTGGAACTCTCTTGCTTTTTCTATGATCCAGCGGATATTGGCAATTTGATCTCTGGTTCCTCTGCCTTTTCTAAAACCAGCTTGAACATCTGGAAGTTCACGGTTCACGTATTGCTGAAGCCTGGCTTGGTTCTTTATCCTTCACTAAATGATGTACGTACATCTCATCATGAGGAAGATAGTTTCTGCCCTTTAAGCATATCAGTATCAGTTTCTTTCATGTGCTCATTTATTTCTTCAGCTGATATTTATTGGCTCCACATTCTAGGTACCAGGGATGTAGTAATGAACAAAACAGGCAAAATTCTTTTTTCCAATGGAGTTTCAGCTGGTAAAGAATCTGCCTGCAATGCAGGAGACCTTGGTTGGATCCCTGGGTTGGGAAGATCCCCTGGAGAAGGGAAAGGCTACCCACTCCAGTATTCCGGCCTGGAGAATTCCATGGACTGCATAGTCCATGGGGTCACAAAGAGTCAGACACGACTGAGTGACTTTCATTTTGTATATTCTAGTGGGGTAGACAGACAAAAAACAAACTAGTAAAGACTATATAGTCTGTCCTTAAGGAGCAGTAATTGCTATGGAGAAAACTAAAGTAGAAAAAGGAAAGAAGTACAGTGGGGACTCCAGTTTAGGTAGGCTGGTTGAGTAGAGCCTCATTGAGAAAGTGGTATTTGAGTAAAAACCCAAAGGAAGCAAGCCTTGTGGCTACCTGGGTAGCAGCTTTCCAGGCAGAGAGAACAGCACATACAAAGCCTGCGTGCAGAGTGCCCAGCATGTTGCAGGAACAGTGGGAAGACCAGTGTGGGTGGAGCAGGGGAGGTGGTGGGAACGACTCTGGCTATTTTTCTGAACGATATGAAATGTCCTGGAGGGTTTGGGGACAGTGGATAGGATTTCCCGTTCCATTTGGGTAGACATGTTTCAGGAACAGTGGGAAGACCAGTGTGGGTGGAGCAGGGGAGGTGGTGGGAACGACTCTGGCTATTTTTCTGAACGATATGAAATGTCCTGGAGGGTTTGGGGACAGTGGGTAGGATTTCCCGTTCCATTTGGGTAGACTGTGGTATTTGAATTAAAAGCATCGTTCAGGATATTTGGTGTTAACTTGAGATCATTGTAGCCAAGAAGGCGATTCATTTTCCTTAACTCTGTCTTGTGCATTGTTACCCTGAGCTCCAGTGGAACTCTGATTTAGTTCATAGGGATAAAGTCTTATGTTGATGTAATGAAAGTAGCATTGGTCTGAAGGTTTTAAGGCCTGCATTCCTACCACCCAGACTTAGTTATTACCTGAGTTAATAGTAATTAAGTTATTTGTTATTTAAGTCTCTATTAGCTGAGTGACCTTAGGTAAATGACTTTGCTTATCTTTTTTCGAACCATAGTGACCTCGAATTTCAATGAAAGATAGTTGATAATTAAGGTATTTTTCAGTTATACTTTTATTAATACATGATTATAATAGTGATACCAAACTAACTAAAATGAAGGGGTAGCCATTTCAACACTGGGTTATCAGTCAGAAAGCAAAAAATGTATTCCTCTACTGGATCGTGAATTCCTTGAAGGCATGAATGAACTGTATCTTTTTCATTTTTGTATCCCTTCAAGTATCTAGAAAGTGTTTTTATTTATTCGGCAATAACCTGAGTATCAGTCGTGTGATAACCTTTGTAAAACATTCTAAACCAGCAGCTGCTACATAGGACAGTGTAATATGTATGAAAATATTAGAACTGCAAGGGCATGTGCAAGAGGGGATTTGAAAGTTAGAAAGAATGTACTCTCGCCTTTAAAAGAAAAAGGGAAAACACGTAAAGTTTACAATCTTAAGTGTACATTTCAGTGGCATTAAGTATATTGACATCATCGCACAGTCATTACCGCTGTCCATCTCCAGAACTTCTTTATCGCAAACTGAAACTCTACGCCTTAAACCATAACTGTCCATTCCTCCCTTCCCTTAGCTCCTGGTGACCACTATTCTACTTGCTCTCTCCATGAATTTAACTACTGTGGGTGCCTTATATAGGAGGAATTATATAATATTTGTCCCTTTATGTCTGCCTTATTTTACTTAGAATAATGTTTTCAAGCTTCAGCCATTTCGTACTGGTATATGTTAGAATTTCGTTCTTTTTGTTAAGGCTGAGTAGTATTCCATTGCATATATATAGCATATTTTATCCATTCATCTTACTCTTGCTTTTATATTTAGATAACTATGGTTTCTCCCTTCAGTCTCGTTAGCCTCCTGGAAAAAAAAAATGAGAAACAAATCCTCACCTCTTTTGATGGTTTATCTGCAGTTATGGTTTCGAGACTACTCATTATTCTGGTCATTGGATATACTCGGTTTGGTTAATGTCCTGCTTAAATTGTAGTGCTCAGAATGAAATAATACTCTGTGGTTAACTATAAGGAATGCAGCAGTTCAGTTAATTCCATAATCTGGATACCACACTTTCATCAAGATTATGTTAATCTTTCTAGAAACCACACTGCATTTTTGGCTCATAAGAAATCTTTTAAAAATAATGCTACCAAGTTGCCTTTCCCATAATATAATTATGTAATTCTTTAATTTTTTTTTGGTAAAATATTTAAGAAATAGAAGGAGATAAAACATTACCCAGTTTACAAAATAGAACATAATTGATAAAGCTGAGTTCCTGTGGTACCTCTCTCCAGTCTCATCACTCTCCCTCTCTGAAAATAACTACTCTTTTACATTTTGTGATTGTACATTTTTTCATACTTTTGTTACCTATGTGTTTCTAAGTAGTTTATATGATATTGCATGTTTTTCAATTCTATGTAGATAGTATTACACAAAATATATTCTTCAATGTGCTTTTTCCCTCAAACATGATATTCTGCTGTGTTCATATGTATAGTTCTAGTCCATTTTCACTGCTGTAGTTTCTATCCTATGAATTTGTTATTAATAACTTCATCTGTTTTCTGATTTTTTTTTCATTAAAACATTTTTTGGGGGGTGCACCACACAGCATGTGGAACCTTAATCCCTTGGCCAGGGATCAAACTCGTGTCCCCTGGATTGCAAGTACAGAGTCTTAACTATTGGACCACCAAGGAAGTCCCCATCTGTTCACTGATTGATGGACGTTTGTTTCCACATTTTTTCTTTGTCATTATTTTTCAAGCTTCAATGTGGAAACCTTACATTGTTTTTAAATTCCTTCTTGTTGGTTTTGATGCATCTTTCCAGCTTGAGATATTTTTGAACTCTGATTCAGTCATACTAACTGTGAATCTGGTAAAGACCCAGGTTTATTAGTGAATCTTAGATCAAATTTGGCAAGTCACTTCTGAACTTTGAAATAAGGTTTTTCTGGGACTGGAGAACTAAACACAGTTTAACATACAAGGCTACGTATACTAGCCTAGATTATCTTTGATTATAAACCCACCTTTATGTTGTTTGGCTTCAAAGAGCACAGTTAATTTTGTCTCTGGCACATGTTAACACTCTTCTGTTTTTCTCTCAAAGCTATAGTCTGAATTTGACCTTCCTTTTTCCCTCTTTCCTTCCCTCTCCTTTCTTTTTTGCCATTTTTAGAAGTTTTGTTTTGTTTGTCCTTTTTTTTTCCTTCGGGTGTGGGGGGATGGCACCAGCCTTTGTTAGGGTTCAGACTTTTGATCATTTTTGTAAGTAGTCCTTTGGAATGCTATTTTTAAAACTTCATTATATATTTCTATAATTTCCCTGCTGTTCATGACTGTGTCTCTAATACTTTCCTCATGTTTTCTAAAAATTTCTGATTGTGTGGAGAACATTTCACTGCCATATCCCCAGGGCCTAGAAAAGAATCTGGCACTTAATGTATATCTGTGAAATGTAATGCATGAATTTTACTTTCCAGAATTGCCTTATCCTTACAAATTCTATATGCTTGTAGATTCCTTGGCCATGAAGTCATGCCTTACTTTTCTTTAAGTTTACAAATCGGTTTATGGGGACTTCCCTGGTGGTCCAGTGGTTAAGAATCTGCCCTCCAATGCAGGGAAACCGGTTCGATCCCTGGTGGGGGAACTAAGATCCCACATGCTATGGGGCAGTTAAGCCAGCCAACCACAACTAAGACCCAATGCAGCTAAATAAGTTAAAAAAAATAAAAATTTGTTTATGATAAGCTCACATATTTGACTATGACCTACCTCTTTTCTCAGTATAAAAACTTTATGAGGAATTCCCTGGCAGTCCAGTGTTTAGGGCTCCATGCTTCCACTCCAAGGGGCCTGGGTTCTATCCCTGGTAGGGGAACTAGGATCCTACAAGCCACTTGGGGTGGCCAAAAAAAAACTTTATCAAATTATTTTTTCTGCCAAGTTTCCTGATACATTCATGTCATCAACAAGTTATTCTGTATTGCTCAGAATTAAGAACACAATAATAGGACATTTCCTTTTTGAGAGAGAAAAATGTCATCAAGCTTAGTCAATAATTTTACCGAATGCTTTTAGCAGATAGTGGGTTGTTTCAAATAATCCATCATTGTTGAATCTTGTTTCTGTGCCAGTGTTAACACTGTATGAAGAAGCATTTTACCTTCTGATAGATTGTAGTGTATTTTTCACATTTAACAATACTGGATGACAACCACAGCACATTTTCCAGTCTTCACAATATCTGCTAATGCAAGCCATGATCCAATGTTTTATTCATATATGCACTCTAATCAGATGACATTTGATATTTAATTATTTTACTGTAGTTTTCTGGCTAAAGTGAAGTCTGCCAGTATAATAAATCTTAGGGAATGTCTTGAGTTTAAAATTAGTAAGTATTATTAGATTGAATTCTCTAAGATAATAAAATAAAAACAAGAGTGTAAGAAAAGTTCCATAGTTTTAGCCAAACCCCCTTTGTAGGTAGAAATTTTCATGTTTTGTTTGTATCTGCCTTGAAATTTCTGGGAGAAATATCAATAACCTCAGATAGGCTGACGATACCACCCTTATGGCAGAAAGCGAAGAAGAACTTAAGAGCCTCTTGATGAAAGTGAAAGAGGAGAGTGAAAAAGTTGGCTTAAAGCTCAACATTCAGAAAATTAAGATCATGGCATCCTGGCCCATCACTTCATGGCAAATAGATAGGAAAACAGTGGCTGACTTTATTTTTTGGGGCTCCAAAATCACTACAGATGGTGACTACAGCCATGAAATTAAAAGACGCTTGCTCCTTGGAAGGAAAGTTATGGCCAACCTAGACAGCATATTAAAAAAGCAGAGATATTACTTTGCCAACAAAGGTCTGTCTAGTCAAAGCTATGGTTTTTCCAGTAGTCACGTATGGATGTGAGAGTTGGATGGTAAATAAAGCTGAGCACCGAAGAATTGATGCTTTTGAACTGTGGTGTTGGAGAAGACTCTTGAGAGTCCCTTGGACTGCAAGGAGATCCAACCAGTCCATCCTAAAGGAAATCAGTCCTGGGTGTTCATTGGAAGGACTGATGTTGAAGCTGAAACTCCAATACTTCGGCCACCTGATCCAAAGAACTGACTCACTTGAAAAGACCCTGGTGCTGGGAAAGATTGAGTGCAGGAGAAGAAGGGGATGACAGAGGATGAGATGGTTGGATGGCATCACTGACTCAATGGACATGAGTTTGGATAGGCTCTGGGAATTGGTGATGGACAGGGAGGCCTGGCCTGCTGCAGTTCATGGGGTCACAAAGAGTCAGACATGACTGAGCAACTGAACTGAACTGAGATTTTTGATGCTATTAAGTAGTTCTCTTCCTTTTCTGTTACATTTTCAGGCTAAACTGTTACTTTGTTTTTGGTTTTCCAAAAGAGTTTATATGAATGTAACACTTTATATAAATAACAGTATTAAAGACTCTTGATCTCTACTTGTAAAGAAAGAGAATGTCATTATATTGGTGTGATTTATCTGAAAGTCATCCAACAGTCTCAACTAGTCACAGTATAATGGGAACCTAAAAGTAGGTTTATATTTGAAGGGCTGAAGTAGATACCACAAAATCCATGAGATTAAATTATTCCAGTGAATAATGTGAAGCATTAATCTTACTCTTCCTTTGCACTTCTTTTATTTTTTACACAATTTTAACACATTTGTCAATTTGACCTCCTAATCAATGGTAGACTAACAAACAGCAGATTAGAAAAGGAAATGTTGGAAAGTACTCAAAGCTATGGTTTTTCCAGTAGTCATGTATGGATGTGAGAGCTGGACCATGAAGAAGGCTGAGTGCTGAAGAATTGATGCTTTTGAACAGCGGTGTTGGAGAAGACTCTTGAGAGTCCCTTGGACTGCAAGGAGATCAAACCAGTCAATCCTAAAGGAAATCAATGCTGAATAGTCATTCGAAAGACTGATGGTGAAGCTCCAATACTTTGGCCACCTGATGTGAGGACCTGACTCATTGGAAAAGACCCCAATCCTGGGAAAGATTGAAGGCAGGAGGAGAAGGAGACGACAGAGGGATGAGCTGGTTGGATAGCATCACGGACTCAATGGACGTGAGTTTGAGCAAGCTCCGGGAGATGGTGACGGTCAGGGAAGCTTGGCATGCTGCAGTCCACGGGGTCACAAAGAGTCAGACACAACTAAGTGACTGAACAACAACAACTCATTGGCAGACCATCTTGACATCAGCAAGAAATACAAGTTAATTCTGCAAATGAACAAACAGGAAATCTGTTAAAGGCAGATACATACATAGCCCGCTCCCCCAACACCAGTCCTCAGGCAGAGTTCACCATCTCTATAAACTTTACTAGTCCTTGAGGACATTAGCTCTGCATAGTAATTGAGGTTCATAATGATGACTAAGTCAATAAAGATTTAATATGTTCTCTGGGTTTTTTTTAAAAAAAATGAAACAAGGGAGCATATAATCCATTTAATAAAGATCTCCGTTCAGAATGGCTAACACATTTTTACAATTAAAGGGAGTAAAACCCAGTTCTGTGGGAAATGAATGTTTTGGTGTCACATCTTCAGTGGTTCCTATCATGATTGCTCTATCATGAGGGTAGTGCACTCTTCTGGGAGGGCCCAGGTGTTACAATTTTAGAATATGTCTAGACATCGTCTTAAGTGCAAGCTTGAATTCTATGGGGGAAGTAAAGAGCATATTTTGGTCTTCTTAGAAGGAGATGAGTAAGAGTTTGTTTATTTAAAAATATCTTTGAATGAGTTGGTTCAATGGTGTTAGTCACCATGGAAATGACTTAAATTAAAAATAAAGTTGTTGGAAACAGCATGTTCATGCTGAGTGACATTCCTGATTCACTCAATATGGCAAGAAAAGTTCACATAAGGAGTACTTTAAGGTCCAAATAATTTGGGGAGGATGAAAGAACAATCACAAACAAGTTCTTTTGTATATTTTAAGCTTCCATTTTAATATTTTACATAGATGGTTTTCCTGTTTTTCTAAAAGTGCTAATTAGCATACTTAAATTGAGTTACAAAGGAAAGACACTTTCCCTGTGGTTTTGAGGAGATTGATTTTATTGGGAAACAAACTATTGATTTTATTGGGAAACAAACTATTTTCTAGCAGATTTTCTGAGACTTCAGTACTTGAACATTGTTTTCCTTCTGTGTGAAGGAATGTTACTGAATTCTGTTTTCTGATTAGAGAAGTAAAATGGCCTTTTATCCTTTTTTTACTTTTGGTTTTTCCCCTCTTATTTTAACCCAAATAGTAACTCTGATTTATAATATAGTCTTTTAAAAAATAACCCAATTGCATCACTATTCTAATGTCCCTTTTTTTTCCCCTGACCTTCCTTCCTATCTGTAAAATCTTAGTGTTGGATGGAACCTTGTTTTTCCATTGCTAACTTGTGTCTGACTCTTTGCAATCCCATGGACTGTGGCACACCAGGCTTCCCTTTCCTTCACTATCTCCCAGAGTTTGCTCAAACTCATGTCCATTGAGTTGGTGATGCCATCCAACCATCTCATCCTCTGTTACCCCCTTCTCCTTCCCTCAATCTTTCCCAGTATCAGGGTCCCTTAGAGGTCATTTAATGCAAGAACGCACTTTAGTGGAAGAATCCTTTCTCTGGCATCCATGACAGACGGTCATTCAGCTTTTGAGTGAATATTTCCAGTGATTATAAGCTCACTATTCCCAAGCAGGTCATTTAATTATTAGGTATCTCTAATTATTAGGAGTCTCTTCCTTTTATTTTGAATTGAAAACTGTCTTTGTAATTTCCACTGACTAATTTGAGTTTTGCTCTTAGGAATCACATAGAATTTGGCAACTCTGGAAATTTGTGAGAGCAACAATCATTTCCCTGTTCTCTATTCTCTTTTTCTAGGCTAAGTATCCCAGTTTCTTCCAATTATTTACCTTATGACATGGTTTCAAATTCCATCATAATTTTATATCTCTTCTTTGGACAGACTCTGGCCTCCTTAAACTGCCCAGAGCTGAATGTAAGATTTAAGATGTAATATATATAACAAGAACTGTTACTTTCCATGACCTCGTGATGTAGGCCAGGAGGTCAGGAATTATGTTTGTCTTTCTCACTGTTGTAGCCCACTGCTTGTCATATTGCCTAGAGTACTGTAACATTCTCAGAAAATATATGTTGAAGAATCAAACGAGCACTTTGGCCAGTGTAAATTTAGAAATGCAGCTAAAGACTGTTAGCTCCTTTAGGATTTTATCTTTGCTGGAGTGTGTACAATCAAAACCTTAAAATTCTTATGAACTATTTGTTAAATTGGGCTTCCCTGGTGGCTCAGCTGGTAAAGAATCTGCCTGCAATGTGGGAGACCTGGGTCCGATCCCTGGATTGGGAAGATGCCCTGGAGAAGCAAATGGCTACCCACTCAAGTGGGCTTCCCTTGTGGCTCAGTTAGTCTCTTGCAATGCAAGAGACCTGGGTTCGATCCCTGGGCTGGGAAGATCCCCTGGAGACGGGAAACGCTACCCCTCCAGTATTCTGGCCTGGAGAATTCCATGGACTATAGTCCATGAGGTTGAAAAGAGTCTGACACAACTGAGTGACTTTCACTTTCACTTTCATTGTTAAATTGGACAACCTCCATCCTGTATATGTATAATTAATATGGTTAAACCTAAGTTTAACCTGATGCTGAAGTTCCAATACTTTGGCCACCTGATGAGAAGAGCTGACTCACTGGAAAAGATCCTGATGCTTGGAAAGATTGAAGGCAAAAGGAGAAGGAGGTGCCAGAGTATGAGATGGTTAGCTAGCATTACCGACTCAGTGGATGTGAATCTGAGCAAACTCCAGGAGATAGTAAAGGACAGGGAAGCCTGGCATCCTTCAGTCCATGGGGTCACAAAGAGTCTGCAGTCCATGGGGACGCAACTTAGCAACTGAACAAACCCAAGTTATTATTTTTCCTATTTATTTATCCATTTGCTGAACAAATGTTCATGGAGTGTCTACAGTGTTCTGTGCTAGGTATTAGGTTCTGTTCAGAGTCCTAGGTTCTATGCTGGGTAGCAGCACCAGTTCCTGTTTTAGGTACCAAGTATACCATGGAAGAGAAAACAGCCCTTCTGTTAGGGCTATTACAGTGTGGCTGGAGGTGCTGGGCTGGGGCAGACAGACATTAAACAGGTAAATGGCAAGGATGACTGTATACATTGAGAGGAGGACTGTGAAGGAAGTAAGTAGGTACTGGGGTAGAGAACTAGGGAAGGGACTTATGGACAGACTTATGTAGACATTAGGGCTGTCAAGGTAGGTTGTTTTGAGGAGGAATTATTCAAGCTGAATCACAGGGTATAAGAAGAAATCAGATTTATTGCAGGAGGTGGAGTGTGTTCCAGTCCAAGGAAATGACATGCACAAATGACTTTAGCCAGGAAAGCGCTTGGCTATTGTGACCATAGAATAGACGCCAGGAGGAAGATGGAACAAGGTGAGGTTGTTGAGATCATACAAGAGAAGTGAAGGAGGCTCGCACAAATGTGATAGTGGTGTAGAAGGTGGAAAATGGACTAATTATAAATCTGTTTGGGAGGTTATAGGACTAACAGATGGACTTGATTGGGAAGGGAAATGGAGGGGGCTGAGCCAAGGATGACACTTAGGTTTTCTGGTTAGAGCATCTGGATGGTATGTTTGAACCTGGTGTAGGAAAAAGAATCCAAGAGTTTAGTTTTGGACATGTATTGAAGATGCCTGTGAGATATCCATCTCACTTCTTTTCTCTTTTGGTTCTAGTGCTAGACCTCTTCTGTTAAACCATTTATCAGAGTGGGTCAATGAAGTGTTATAAAAATGCCTTCAGGCTCAGACATGAAATTGCCTGTGTTATTGAGAAACATGCTAATGAGAACAAGCTAGAGGAACTAAGGGCAGTTGCAAGGCTTTTCAATCTGTTCAGGATTGGTTTCAGCTTCCCTAGGGATACCCATTGTGAATTTATTCACTGATAACCTGAATTTACCCAGTCATTTGTTGAGCTTCTCTCTGCTTCTAGGTCTGTCCTGGTTCCACTTTGTTTACCCGCTTCCCTGTTTAAAAATGTCCAATGGTTCTCCACTGCCTTCAGAATAAAGTCTGAACTATTTAGCCTGATATTCAAGTCCTTTCATAATCTGTTTTCTTTGTCTGTCTTTCCTTGTCTCCCCATTCCATCTTCACATACACTCCATGGGAAGAGAAATATGTACGTATATTGTGAACTTGAAATTGGTGGCAATAGAGGTAGTCTTGGCCAGATTGAAAGCCTGTCCATAAATTCTTAACAGATAGGAATTTCCTCCTTTCTTCCTTCTCCTCCTCCTCCTTCTTCTTGAAGTGTACTTGAATTACAATATTGTGTTAGTTTCAGGTATACAGCAAAGTGATTCAGTTATATGTATATTTTTTCTTCAGCTTATTTTCCATTTTGGATTATTAAAAGTTACTGAATATAGTTCCCAGTGTTATATAGTTGCTTATCTAATTTTTTGCATAGTAGTTTGTATCTGTTAATCCAGTTCAGTTTAGTCACTCAGTTATGTCCTACTCTTTGCCACCCCACAGACTGCAGCACGCCAGGCTTTCCTGTCCATCACCAACTCCTGGAGCTTATTCAAACTCATGTCCATAGAGTCAGTGATGCCATCCAACCATCTCATCCTCTGTTGCCCCCTTCTCCTCTTGCCTTCAATCTTTCCCAGCATCAGGGTCTTTTCAAATGAGTTAATTCTTCCTATCAGGTGGCCAAAGTGTTGGAGTTTCAGCTTCAGCATCAGTCCTTCCAATGAATATTCAGGGCTGATTTCCTTTAAGATGGACTGGTTGGATTTCCTTGCAGTCCAAGGGACTCTCAAGAGTCTTCTCCAACACCACACTTCAAAAGCATCAATTCTTCAGTGTTCAGCTTTCTTTATAGTCCAAATCTCACATCCATACATGACTACTGAAAAAACCATAGCTTTGACTAGACAGTTCTTTGTTGGCAAAGTAATGTCTCTGCTTTTTAATATATTATCTAGGTTGGTCATAACTTTTCTTCCAAGAGTAAGTGCCTTTTAATTTCATGGCTGCAGTCACCATCTGCAGTGATTTTGGAGTCCCCAAAAATAAAGTCAGCCACTGTTTCCACTGTTTTCCCATCTATTTGCCATGAAGTGATGGGACCGGATGCCATGATCTTAGTTTTCTGAATGTTGAGCTTTAAGCCAACTTTTTCACTCTCCTCTTTAACTTTCATTAAGAGGCTCTTTAGTTCTTCTTCACTTTCCGCCATAAGGGTGGTGTCATCTGCATATCTGAAGTTATTGATATTTCTCCCAGCAATCTTGATTCCAGCTTGTGTTTCATCCAGCCCAGCATTTCTCATGATGTACTCTGCATATAAGTTAAATAAGCAGGGTAACAATATACAGCCTTGACGTACTCCTTTCCTGATTTGGAACCAGTCTGTTGTTCCATGCCCAGTTCTAATTGTTGCTTCCTGACCTGCATACAGGTTTCTCAAGAGACAGGTCAGATGGTCTGGTATTCCCATCTCTTTAAGAATTTTCCACAGTTTATTGTTTTTTTTTTTTAATTTTATATTTATTTATTGGTTGTGCCAGGTCTTAGTTGTGGCATGCAAACTCTTACTTGCAGCATGTGGGATCTACCCCGACCAGGAATCGAACCCATGTCCCCCTGCATTTGGAGCATGGAGTCTTAGCCACTGGACCACCAGGGAAGTCCCCACAGTTTATTGTGATCCACACAGGCAAAGGCTTTGGCATAGTCAATAAAGCAGAAATAGATGTTTTTCTGGTACTCTCTTGCTTTTTCGATGATCCATCGGATGTTGGCAATTTGATCTCTGGTTCCTCTGCCTTTTCTAAAACCAGCTTGAACATCTGGAAGTTCACAGTTCATGTATTGCTGAAGCCTGGCTTGGAGAATTTTAAGCATTACTTTACTAGCATGTGAGATGAGTGCAATTGTGTTGTAGTTTGGGCATTCTTTGGCATTGCCTTTCTTTGGGATTGGAATGAAAACTGACCTTTTCCAGTCCTGTGGCCACTGCTGAGTTTTCCAAATTTGCTGGCATACAGAGTGCAGCACTTTGACAGCATCATCTTTCAGGACTTGAAATAGCTCAACTGGAATTCCATCACCTCCACTAGCTTTGTTCGTAGTGATGCTTCCTAAGGCCCACTTGACTTCGCATTCCAGGATGTCTGGCTCTAGGTGAGTGATCACACCATCGTGTTATCTGTATCATGAAGATCTTTGTTGTACAGTTCTTCTGTGTATTTTTGCCCCCTCTTCTTAATATCTCCTGCTTCTGGTTAATCCAGTACTCCCAATTTATCCCTCCCCACACTTCTCTTTTCTCCTTTGGTAACAAGTTTGGTTTCTATGTCTGTAAGTCTGTTTCTGTGTTGTGTATGGATTTATTTGTATTAGTTTTTGATTCCACATATAGATGATACAATGTTTGTCTTTTTCTGATTAACTTCACTTAGTGTGATATTCTTTAGTACCATCCATGTTGTGCAAATGGCAATTTTTTATTCTTTTAATGGCTACAACCCCTTACATTTTCTTAAATCAGTTGTCTGTTGATGGGCACTTGTGTCATTTCTGTGTCTTGGCTATTGTAAATAGTGCTGCTGTGAACATTAAGGTACATGTATCTTTTCGAATTAGAGTTTTTGTCTTTTCTGGATAGATGGCCAAGAGTAGGATTGCTGGATCATATGGTAGCTGTATTTTTAGTTTTTTTAAGGAACATCCATACTGTTTTCCATAGTGACTGTGCCAATTTACATTCCCACCAACAGCGTAGGAGGGTTCCAGATAGGGGTTTCTTTAGCAGAGAACAGTGGGATAGAAGTACCCAGATTTGGAAAGACAGACACTATTCTGGGAATTTAGAATAGAATCACCAGCTTGTAGTATATTAATAGTTTCATTAAAACATGGTTTAATTCTGTGATCTGCGACAAAAAATTTAACCTCCCAGAACCTGTTTATATTTATCTGGGAAATGAAAACACTACCGTTTAGAGTGATTCTAGGATAACGTGGTAAATTGTATAATGCATGGTATTTCGTAGGTACTCAATAAATGGTAGCTACTATTATTAGTATTTCAGTTAGAATTCATTTTAAATTGTACCTATTCTAACCTTATGTCCTTGTAGCCCCATATCACCTAGTCTGGACTACTTAACTAGTTCTTGAATAGCTACAGTATTCTACTAATGCTAGTTCAGTTCCTCATCTGGAATTTCATCTGTTGTTTGTACTTCTCGCTGCTTTCGATTGACATCTTGTACTCATCCTCCAAAGCACAGCTTAAAAAACGGTTTCTACGAGACTTTGTGATCACTGTAGTTGAAAGCACATTGTAATTCTCTGGTGCTTAATCGGTTCCACTCATGAAGCCTGATTAAGCGCCAAGTAGTACCTTGTGTTTTGGTTATTTGTGTGTATGTCTTACCTCCTTGAGAATCGTATGTTACCCTTTTTGTTTCCCTCTCAGAGAGCTGAGCCGAAACCTTATATATGATTAGCACCTAGTAAACACTGATAGAGGTTCAGTGAACTAATTTGAGGAGTATTACCAATAATTAAATTTTATCGTTAAATGGTGACTGTAAGGGAAATTTTCTTAGTCATTCCAAACTGTAGTGTTTTTGCCAAGTTTTCCACCTAAAAAACATTAGTGGAGCACTGACTGTACTGTTAGAAAGAGATACCAAAAAAATGGAAGATGTCGTCTGGCCCTTGCAATCTGCTCAGTATCAGGTTTGTGAAGATCTGATTTGCCTGAAGTCAACAGAGGTACACTATTAAAGTAAGTGTATCTTTCAGAGCAGATGGAGTATAATTCCTCGGGTTTTTGAAGGATTAGGATCACGATGGAATGGGACCACTCATCACTGTCTGCTCAGCTATGCCGATCTTTTTTTCCCTTTTTTAAAATCAGAAGTCTTTCTGATATTAAATAAATAGATAGCTCCTTTTGGTTTGTATCCAGAATAAAAATAGTATCATTTACACAGGAAGATCCTGTTTGTAGAGCATTTATCCTGTCTTTGCTGCTTGACTTTTTTATATCTCTCTTCCTGGTTACCCATGGTATCTTTTGTAATGTGAAGAACCTGGCTGAGTGTGTAACAGATCTGTCAGGATGAGTTTATTTGAGCTTTTAGGAAATGGCCTGTAGGACTTTTTTTTTTTTTTTTTTGCTATTTATTTCCTGTTTAATTCTCATCAGTCTCAGAGTTAACTGGAGATACTTGCATGATTTATTGGTTTCAGTTGTTATATCCCCTATCCTCCCTACCTCCTTTTGTTTTTGTGGCTGTTAGTAAATGCATTGCTACCCATATGTGCATGGCTAGAAAGGACATATATGAAAACTGTCATTAATAATTAATTTTATTCCATTTATCCTTGTATAGACTGTATTTTAGCATCTCTGCTGAATCTGCGTTGTCTGATTTCCTGCTTGTTTTCTTGCATTTATATTACCTGAGGTTTGTTTCTGTATGTTCTAAGAGAATTCTTTTACCCTTCTGCTTGTGTACCTGTTCCTTATATTGTGTTCTCATCTCTTTTTCACTTATATTTAGCTTTTTTTAAAAAACATGAGTGTAATTATGTGTGGCAAAGTATATTGGTTTTGTACTGATAGATATTGTTTTCTAATTCTTTATTCATATGTCTTTATCACTCCTTCCTAAATGTGGCAAAGAGGTTCATATCAATGGAGTTGTCTAACCACCCAGGAATTGAACCCATGTCTCCTGCATTGGAAGCAGATTCTTAAGCTCCTGAGCCATCAGGGAAGCCTCACAAGAAATCATATCAATGGAGGAAGTCAAGTGTCAAGTAGTCAAGTGTCAGGGCTGTATGGACAACTTGAAATTGCCAGAGATCTGTGGTAGAAAAATTCAATTAACTTTTGATTAAATACCAAATGAGTTCTAAAAACATGTTAATGGTCAGCTTCCACACATAATAGTATATTGCATTCTTTGCTGATTCATTCATTAATTCAGCAAGCATTTGTTGGGTATTTATTGTATCAACTATTTCTTGCTATTCACATTCCACTTTCTGAAGGTAGCTTTCTCTCATCTTTGTTTCTCAGACATTTTGAGTATGTTTCCAAAGAAATAATAGTTTCCTCTGCCTTGCTACTCAAAGTGTGGTCAGTGGGCCAGCAGCATTGGCAATATCTGGGAGCTCGTTAAAAATGTAGAGTCAGGCCCTGTTCCAGACCTGCTGAATCAGAATCTGCATTTTAAAATTACTGGGTGATTCAGCACACATTAAAATTTAACAACCACACATATAGCATACAAATTGTAACCGTGTGTGTGTTTTAAACAATTGAGTACTCATACTCATTCAGCTACTTTGAGATGACATCTTTTCACGGGAAAGAAATTATAGGAATATCCTTAGAAGATCTTTTCTGTTTTTTTAAAGATAAAAAATTGAAAACACAAGAAAAACACTCTTTATTTATTGAAAAATACAAGTAAAAGATTGTTAGAATTGAATTTAAGCGATTTTCATGTCTGCTAAAACGTTCACGAAAGATTTATAATTTTTTATGGATCTTTGTGAGAGACCTTGTTGTAAAGTCTGTTGTGTAGGAACATTTCAATGTAGAAGTGGTCTCTGTGTCTTTTCAGTGAGATGAATGATAAAGTCATATCCAAAATCCATGGAAAATAGTGCTCAATCCTCAGCCTGTCCTCTTGTTTATTTTTGCGAAGGAAGTTTGAAGTAAATTGGGACTCTCAAATCAAATCATAACTCTTTGAGAGTAACTGGTGGTTTGATATTCACGTTTTCTTTCTGGGTCAAGTTTGAGTATTTTGAGATTAAGGAAAAGAACCTTGGAAAAATCAATTGCCTACTCCTAATATAAGGAGAAATTAAGACAAGTGTACCTCACTCAAGGGTAGCAAATTCAGAATATACATTGGTTGGTAAATGTTTAAGTAGTGTTTCTAAAGACTTTATTGTGTTTTTTATTAGCTCAGAGTAGTTTTATGACTTAATAGATGAAACTGGAGGATATGCTTCTGTGAATATTTTGATTATTTAAAAATGTTTTTAATGCTCAAAATAGAATCGTTTGAGTAGATCAGCAGTAAGAGCTCACATAAAGGCTTTCCCTTTATTAATATACCTTTATTCACTGCAGTGTCATTTACAGTGGTTTGTCACCTACTATCAGTGAGACCTTGGGCCAGTTTTACTCTGAGTTTGTTTCCTCAACGATGAGATTAAGCAATTCCACTTTCCCTTTCAGGGTTATTGAAAGGCTTGCTTTAAATAATGTAGATAATGTCCCTGACCCCGGGGCCTGACACAGAAATAGTGAGTGATGCCACTAGCTTCCTTCCCTTTTCACTGCTTTGTTCCACTTATACACAATTATTTAGATTTCACTCATTGTAAATAAGAATTCTCTTAAATATTCTTTCATTATGCTGATTAAAGTTGAATCAAGACTATAAATTCCATGATGACATAGACCTACTTGTTTTGTTTACTGTTGTATCCCTAGCATAGGACCTGTGCATTTGAAGTAGATTTACTTGAATAATTTAGAGAACATCTTGGCAGTTTTTGTCAGGTATATTCAATTGAAATTAATTTACTCGACAGACTTTTTAAATACCTGTAATGTGCCAGGTACTATTCTGTCCTCATGGAACTTAAATTTTAGCTGAGGGGAAAGAAGACAAAAACCAGTAAACAAGTTAACAGGATAATTGTAAATAGTAATAAATGCTGTGAGACCTGGAGAAGGCACTGGCAACCCTCTCCAGTACTCTTGCCTGGAAAATCCCGTGGACGGAGGAGCCTGGGAGGCTGCAGTCCATGGGGTCACTAAGAGTTGGACATGACTGAGTGACTTCACTTTCACTTTTCACTTTCATGCGTTGGAGAGGGAAATGGCAACCCACTCCAGTGTTCTTGCCTGGAGAATTCCAGGGACAGGGGAGCCTGATGGGCTGCCGTCTACGGGGTCGCAGAGAGTTGGACACGACTGCAGTGACTTAGCAGCAGCAGCAGCTATGAGACCATCTGGAGGGCCATTATTTTAGATAGGATGTGATTGGGAAGCCTTTCTAAAGAGGTGACATCTGAGCAGAGGCCATAATGATGAGAAGGGACCTGCTTTCAAATACCCAGGAGTGGAACATCATAGAGAGAACAGCAAGTGTAAAGGGTCTGAGGATGGAATGGGCCAAATACGGTTCGTCAGTTCAAATTTTTAGCATCCGAATTAAATTACTTCATCTAAACAGCATGGAGCAGAAGCAAAGACAGTGTAAACACTGCTTTTTGAGTGGAGCGCTTTTAGGTATAACAGTGAATCAAAATGTAGGTCATTATTAGTCAACTTCATTGCTCAGTGGTTTCCTGGTGTGGTGGTTACCCTTTAGTGACATTACTCTCTGACATTATTATGCGACTTGACTAATAGTACTGGGAGTTTTGAGAGAGACTAGAAACCAACAAGTTTGAAATATGTGAGGCCTACAACTTGCTTTCTCTTCTCTTACAGTTGAATCAATATTTGCTTTCTAATCAATATTTTTCTTCTCTATTTTGCATCTTTATTTTTCTGTATTATCTATTTTTCTCTCTTGTAATAGTTCACTGCTGCTCTTAAAAATGATGAGTATTCTAAGTCATATTTGTCAGAAGGAAAAAAGATCCTAAAAAACTTAAAGTCAGAGACTTGGGCAATTTAATGTTGTAACACAGAATCCTAAGGATTTGTTCTGTGATTATTTTAACTGTATATTTGTCATTGCTGTTGTTAAGTCTGATAACAAATGATCAGAATTCTACATTTCTGTTCTTAATATGCATTCTGAGAAGTATAAACAGTAAGACTGAAGAGCTGGGGAATCTTCTAATCCCATCATCTCTTGGGATGTAGAGAATTTTGCAGATAATTCCTACAAACCTTGTACCCGCAGATTGATGCTGTCAAAGAATAGTGTATAAATAAGATCTTTTTTTAGGAAAGATAAGACTGTGCTATATATAGTTTTGAGCTTTGAATTTAAAATACGCATTTCACTAAGCTGGCTTTGAGGGGGTCCTATTTTAAGCTAATTTCTCTGTGTCATAACTTTAGCAAGTCAAGCATTAATAATTTATCCAGGATGTATAGGTAAGATATTTTTGTGCTTTAATGGAAAGTCTCATGTTTAATGGACGAGAGCACTATCTGTTGGTGGTTAAATACCTAAAAATACTAATTCTGTCACACTTGACCTGATTGAGGGTTTTGCCTTCAGTAACACGTTCTGTTTCTCAGAGACCCCCTTTGCCATCTTCTTTTTAATAGCAACATCATGACGACAGAGAAGAGTTTAGTGGCTGAGGCTGAAAATCCACAGCACCAACCACAGAAGGAAGAGGGCGAGGGAGCCACAAACTCCCATCAGTTTGAACCATGTCTGCCTTATCTTTGTTGTTTTCTACAACTAGATCATATTTCGACAGAGTGTAAGATATAGATAAGGAAATTTAGCTCTTTTATATCACCTTTGTAATATATAGTAGTTGCAGGGAGGCTTAATAGTATAGTTAAACTGAGAATGAGTTGTGAGTCTGGTCATCTGTCCAAAAAACTTGGGAAAATATTAGTACTGCAACCCAAACTATTTTCTAGGAGAGTCATTTGTTTTCAGGCTTAATAAATTACAAATTAAGAGTTATTTTCAAAGTATTTTATTTTTGAAACGTGGTCATTATGTACATTGTAAAATGTGTAAGTCCTGTGTGTTTCTATTATAGGTTTCAGACTTGGGCTATATAATTTTATTAGATTTAAAAAATAATATATGTATTTCTGGAAATATTGCTTGTATATTAAAAGTTCTAAGTAAAATTTAGGATAAAGTTGTTATTATGTATTTGCTATTAGTGAAAGTAGGTTGAAGACAAAGTTTTATTTATAGTAAATGGCTAGAAGATTCAGTCACAGACAAGTGACACTTTTGCTCTATTAATTTTCTCCTCGGTACAATGAGGATAATATTCACCACACTTGGGCATTATGAGGATTAAAAAAGGTACATATGTAAAGCTCTTGAGACATTGCCTGACATACTATAAGCACCGAATAAATGTTAGTTATTATTACTTGGTTAGTAAAATATATAAACAGTAAAGGCAGAGAAACCACATACTTTAGTGTCATTAATTTAATTTAATTTTAGGGATACCAAAGGAGTTATATTATGTTTCAGGAAGCCTGGTAGTTTCAAGAGGTTTTTAGCTGCCTTTCCCTCTTTGCTTTATGTACTGAAAAATCTCTACCTTGTTTTAGTTAGCATTTGAATCAGGATTAGTCTGTTTTGTCTAAAGATCATAACATTTGTACTCAAGTTGAAACAGATGACAAATTTTAGATTTAACTAAAATCTCATTCATTGATTTCATAGTAGAATTTCATTTGAATGGTCCTTTTCTGTATAAAAACGAGTTTGCGTTGTAGGATTGCACTGGCCTTCATCTAGGGTACTTTGGGTTTTTTGGAAACTACACGTCATTTTTTAATGCTTTTTAATTTATTCACTCAACAAACTTACTGAAAACCTACTGTGTGTGCCAGGCCCTAAGCTGGACAGACATTGGTAAATAAAAAACTACAATACGGCAAAGAGATCATGAATTCTGGAGTCTGACTGGTATGTGACTTGACTTGTTGACTGTGTGATCCTACCTAATTAACTTCTCTGCCTTCAATTTTTTATTTGTCAAGGGGGGATAATAATAGTACACTCCCCACAGGGTTAAATGAGTTCATATAAGTAATGCTTTTAGAACAGTAATGACCCATTGTAATTTCCATATAAATGTTTGTTGTTGTTGTTATTATTGAACAAATATGATCCCTACTCTTGATAACTTTATTGTCTAATGGAAGAGACAAAAAAAGTAGTAAATGCAAAATAATTATTTATCATCATATTTATCGTCATAAATGTTACGAAGGCAACAAACAGGGTACTGACATGAAGAGTACTGGTAGAGTGGGGATAGGCCAGATAGGATATTCCCTGGACAGAGGAGCCTAGGGGGCTACAGTCCATGGGGTCTCAAAGAGTGGGACACGACTGAGCGACTTCACTTCACTAGTATCTAATGCAGGAGGAGCAGGAGCCAAATAATTAAATCCTTCTTCTCAAATGTCAACTATGTTTCCTTGTGAAAGAAAAGGATTGCTGAGGTTTAGTTAAGAATCTTTCAGCAGTTTTATTGTGTTAAAAGTAAGGGATATGCCAAAATGTTGTCTCACTTACCTGTATAATTTTGGGATGACTTAATGATTGCCCTAGGGGATCCAGATTTCAGTCTGTCTCTTGCTTCTTTGAATCTTATTTGCATTTGTCATGGTTGATACCTGGTAAAAATTAGATCATTGGTATTTGCACTTGTTAGCCTACTACATCTGTTGCCTTTTGCTCTAAATTGGTCAAGAACCACTCTCAGCCATTCATAAAATTTAGACTGCACGAAAAATTACAGCCTGTTTTGCAATTCATAAGGCTACCTCATTAGAATTGAGCAAGGGGCAAAGATGTTTAAGTTTTGATACAGTTTAAGAATAGATTATGGTATAGCCAGTAAAAATATATAGTGCTGAGAGCAACAGATTGGTATCCTCTAGTTTACCTGAAACCTTCATTTGTTGATTTGAAAAATGAGATTCTACCTGAAGATAGAATTTTACCTTATATCAGGAGCCTTCCCTGGTGGCTTAGCTGGTAAAGAATCTGCCTGCAGTGCAGGAGATCCAGATTCGATCCCTGGGTCAGGAAGATCCCCTGGAGAAGGGAATGGCTACCCACTCCAGTTTAAAAAAAAAAAGATAATTTTACCTTATATCATAAAGTTTTGAGACTAGCAGAGTCTATGGATTTTTGGAGAGATCATATGTTTTATAGAAAATAATTATTCAATTTTATTGTCACTTGTATTTGTTTTAACAGTTTTTTTCTTCAGTTAGTGCTTTTATTGGTAGCCATGTTATAAGCAAACATGTATACAGCATGTTGTGTGAAGTGTCTTTATTACTGACTTGGTGATGTCATGGCTATGTAGCCTGCTCAGGAAGAACACAGAGAAGATCCAGATTTTGAGACTAAGGAAGAAGGAGGACTTGAGGAGTGCTCTAAAATAGAAGTAAAAGAAGAAGGTCCTGAATCACAAGCAGAGAGAGAATTAAAAGCTTCCCAGAAATCGATCAGAAGGCACAGAAACATGCATTGCAAGGTTTCTTTGTTGGATGACACAGTTTATGAATGTGTGGTGGAGGTGAGTGCATTTTGATTTCCAGTAGTTAGAATGCTTACAAATTGTTTCATGTAGGACTGGATAAAGTGGTGCCATGGTCTGAGGTAAGACCCTGTATAATGACTATTTCTATGGACTGAAATATTAATAGTGACTTTCTGGGGTGGAGGTGGGAAGGATTATGAGTGAGTCTTATTTTCTTCTCCAGTTTTTTCTATATCTGCCAAATGTATGTATTGTGAATTAAGCATGTGTTACTTTTATAACCCAAAATAATTTTAAGAAAAAAAAGTGATTATTTATAGAGTGACCTTCCATGACTAGATAACATTATTTTGAATTTGGTTTATTTATATGCAAATATATCAAAGCACAAATAAGTAGTCTAAAATATTACATTGTATTTATTAATAGAAATTCCCTCTTGAGGTTTTGAAAAATAAGAAAAATACACTGTTGCATTTTAAAAATGGCTACTATTCCTGATAACATAGGAGACCTGGGGTCTGCTCTTTCTGCTTCTCACTACTGACTAGTCTAGAGACGGGGAGAGCTATTCCGCATTCATTCTTCATACTTGGATCAAAATCTAGGTAGGAATCCCTTTATCTGAAGCACGTGGGGGCAGATGTGTTTTGGTATGCAAAATATTTGGGGCTTTCGAGAAAGCAATAAGTACATACTCTGGAAATTTTATAATACACCCAGCTAAGTGTGTAGCCGTAGGCACATGACCACGCATGTTATTTCTATGGTAAAATATATGAAGATTCTCTCTAAGTTCGATAAATAAAAATGAAAAATAGCCCATAATGGATCAGGTTAAAATTTGCCTTCAGATGAGCTTTGAACAAAAACAAAATAAACGTCACCTTTTACTTTTTAGAACTTCTGAATTTCGGAAGTATAAGTAAGAGAGTGGGGACCTGTATGTGAAGAAATCCCAAATCATCTCTGTCCTTTAGAATGAAACATAGAAGGGAGAAAATGAAGAAAATAATGTAATGGGATAAGTCTAAAAATGAATTAGCAACTATATGAATTACTAATAGTCATTAAAAATAACAGCTCATTGAGAGAAGGGTGTCATGTACATGTGCCAATGATTTCTAATTTTTTGAAAATTTTAAACTATATTTCTCAGAAGGTGTTAGCATGTTTAATTTTTTTCAACATTTCCAGTTGTTAGGTAGGATAGATATAAATATTGTTATCATCTTACAGATGAGAAAGTTATGTTCAGAAATATTAATTGAATCAACTCACGTTGTTTAGCTAGTAAATGAAAAAGCCTGGGGCTTTTTGACTCTAATTCTCAGTCCATAAGTTATGGCATTTCCTCCCTATAAACAGGAATATAAGTATCTCAGATTGGTGGTGGTTTGATTTTCTAGGTAGAGGAATGTTAAGAAATTACTTGTAGCGCAATTGTAAGAGGAATGTCTCTGCTGTGTAGGCCTTCCCTGGGTAGCTTAGCTGGTAAAGAATCCACCTGCATTAATACAAGTGTCTCAAATTGGTGGTGGTTTGATTTTCTAGGTAGAGGAATGTTAAGAAATTATTTGGAGCATAATCGTAAGAGTAATGTCTATAGAGCATCTAAAATCTTATACTTTATGCATTTTTCTGAAAGAGATGGCAGTGAGTTGAGACACAGCTCATTGACTTGGAACTTTTGATCTGGGAATGGTAGTCTGATGGTTTCCATAGCCACTGTTAACAATCAATGTCGACAGCTGATTCAGCTATTTCAGGTGCCCACAGTGACTGACAGCAGCCCGTAGCAAGCTTCAGGAAATATTGCACCAAAAATGAAGAATGTAATGTTTAAGATGGAGGGTGGGGGATGCTCGATGCAGGGAATGTGGGATTTTGCTTTGAATTGTAGCACCATTTCCAAGCAACCATATCTGTGTTGCATATTTAAACTGACAAGTTAAGAAAAAGAATGTTTGTTACATTGTTCTAGTTACACTGGGTAGCCATCTGAAAGGGTTAGCAACCAAGGAGAAAAAAGGAAATTGGAACCTGACATTTTATGTTATTTCATGATAAATACCAGAATAAGTGGAAACCTCAACCAAAATATGTATATCTTTGCAGAAACATGCTAAGGGACAAGATTTACTTAAACGAGTATGTGAACACCTCAATCTTTTGGAAGAAGACTACTTTGGTCTGGCCATTTGGGATAATGCAACCTCAAAGGTGAGAAGACTGCTTGAAATATAAGAAACTGACCTCCCCAAATTGCTTTTTTTATTATCAGATATATATCAGTATTTCTTCCTATGCTGATTTTGAAGCAGATAACTGCAACAACTAGGTTGGTCCTTGTTGCCAAAATTGTTTTAATTCATTTATTGTTGTTAAGAATGTATTTATGCCTGCCTCTCCAAGATAAACTGTAATTTAGTAAGGGAAGGTTGAAGGTAACTAAAAAACAATGTCTCTAAAACCACAGCGAAAAGCTTTCTGCAGCTGTTAGAAAATTCTCCCATGAACGGAGAAAAATACTCTGAGAAGTATTTTGTGTTATACAATCAGTGAGATAAAATCGAATGTTTTTATATTATGTGTGTGTACCCTATTCAGGTTTATGTTAGAGTATCTGAGAACACTTGAATTTGGCATATAAATAAAGTCACTGAGTACTGGTACCTGCTTTTTTTTTTTTAATATCACTGTTATAATTTTTCTGTGAACCAAATATTCTTAAATTGCTGGGAACTGACTCATCTGAAGGCATTCAGCAGTGAAAATTCTTTCAGTTTGCAGTTGAACTTCCAGGGCTTACATTGGTACAAAACTGTTAGTTGCATTGAAAACTTTTCACCTTTGCTGGTATCATCTGCCCTCTGTTGTATCAGCAAGTTTTATTTCCTTATAGTAGCTCTTACTAGCCTATTTATTTTTGAATGAGAAAACATTAAATTGCTTCATTTATATTCATTGATATATTTATGTATAAAGTAATGTTAAAAGTGTCCAATATAAAAGCTGAATTTGCTTGTTTATACACCAAAGTACAAATCGGGCTGTGTAAAAATGGGCTTATTGTCCCTCTTCCTTAGATAAAATATTTCTGGGCAAAAAAGTAGATGTCTCTGAATCATAATCTAGTTTCAGCTTCTCTCATGTTTGCAAGAACCCCTTCTGGGGAAGTCAGTGGACTAGTGGATCTTGGGGAACATAGGGCCTTTCCCCCCTAAACATTCTTTTGAGAAACCTTTTTTAACTGTCTCTAAGAATTAAAGACGTATTGATTGTTCACTATTAACCTTTTCTATGGGCTTCCCTGGTGGCTCAGATGGTAAAGAATCTGCCTGCAATACAGGAGACCCTGGTTTGATCCCTGGGTCGGGAAGATCCCCTGGAGAAGGAAATGGCAACCCACTCCAGTATTCTTGTCTTGAGAATCCCATGGACACAGGAGCCTGGCAGGCTACAGTCCATAAAGAGTCATAAAGAGTGAGACACAAAGAGTGGGACACGACTGAGTGACACGCACACACACATACGTCTTCCATTAGACTGACAGCTCCTTGAGGACAAGCAGTATTTTTAAGGGCAATCACTATTTTTAAATACTTTTTTGTAACTTTGGTGCCTAACACATAGAGGTATTCTACAAATACCTTTTGGCTAAATAAAATGCTCTGAATTGAATAACTGAACCTGGGTCCCCTGCATTGCAGGCAGATTCTTTACCATCTGAGCCAGCAGAGGAGCCCTCAAAGTAATATAATATAAGAAATGTAAGATTGTGGTGATCAAGCCCACTCCCTGGGTAGAGCAGGGATGGCCACCTTGAACTTTGCCCTGAGTGGTACAGGGTGAGGAAGTGACAGCTTACTCTTCTAAATACAACTGAAATTTCATGCTAAACTTTTGGAAGAGGGAATAGTGAGGGGGCGGGAATTGGGAGGAGGCATGGAATGGGCTCCTAGGGTGCCGATAATGGTATATGTTCACTTTGATAATTTATTGATCTGTACATATGTTTTATGTACTTTTTTATATATGTCTTATGTCAATAAAAAATCTTTTAGACAATTCAATTTAGAAATTTCTGTCTTTAAACATTTCTCAAGTTGCCTATGAAATGGTGAGGCTCTTTTTAAGTGCTGTTGATTTTGCATGGTCCACGATGGGTTGAGGAGTCCTGCCTTCATGGTGTGCAGACTTTAACTGTGGTTGGAGAACAGTGAAGGGAGAAATTAGTGTGGGCAAGAGTAGTCAGAGAAAGCAAAATAGTTATCCATTCAGTAAACATTAACTGAGCACAAACAGTGTACCAGGTACTGTGCTAACATGGAGAACTTGAATGATACTGGAGGTTAAAGTTGGAGGGAAAATTAAGGTCTGGGTGATATCAATAATCCGGGTTGTAGAGCTTTACAGAATAATAAAAATATCAAGTGTTTATCTAACATTTCTTATTTACTAAAAACTTTATATATTAACTCTTTTAATCTTCACAATAACTCTGAGGTAGGCACTACCTCTAATATCACATTTTATTTCCTCTAATAGATGAGGAAACTGAGGTACAGAGATGTTTAAAATCACTAAGCCAGGAAGTACTAGACCTAGGATTCAAGCCCAGTTGTCTGACTCCTTGTTTCTCTGTTTAGAAGTGCTATACTATGTGAAACAAATGCAAAGAATGTTGGAAATGTAGGTTGACCTGGAGACACTATTGGAGATGGTCAGTAACCCGGCTTCTGGTACTCTGTGTTTAATGTATTTTGGAGTTCTATGTGAATACCTTTTCTTCTTTTTACAGACGTGGCTGGATTCTGCCAAAGAAATAAAAAAGCAAGTTCGTGGTAAGTGAATATAGCCATTTTATGGCTCTTTTTCTGTTTTTAAGTAGGTCAGAGGATTTCCAACCTTTTCTGGTGGTGAGTCACTTTAAAATCCTGGCTGTGGCATATGGCTTTGAAATGGAGATAAAGCCTTCTTTTGAAAGGTAGAGATTCCATAGAAAGGTACAGCAGAGGTAGACACTAGTGAGATGTAGGTCAGATCTTGATGTTTTCTTTTTTTTTTTTACAACTAGGCGAAGTAGGGGAAGATAGGAAGGACTGAGAGAAACAGAAGATGGACACAAACAAAGAATAGAAAAGAAAAGGATATGGAGTCAGTTCTCAAAACGGTAGTGACTGAAACTGTAGAAGCCTCCAGTTGGAAGTTTGCTGCCTGATCCTGCTCCATTTAAACTGTCCTGGACTATTGAGTTCTAACTTTCTCCATGTTTTCCACTCTGAAGTTCGTTTTTGTTCCTTTTCAGCAGTCTTCTTTCAAATCGAAGTATGTAAGGAACTGTGGAAGGAACAAAAAGAATTGAAGAATGGAGATCCTTTGCCAGTGACCCTTTTGTCTTTGTGGCTTTCTCTTAGCTCTGAGCCCATTGACACAAAATACTGCTGAACACCATGCTCAGACTTGTGTCTTGGGATAGATTTTTCTAGGTTGAAAATGTCTAGATCAGTATTTTGTGAGCTTCCCAGTTGGCACTAGTGGCAAAGAATCTGCCTGCCAATGCAGGAAACATGGGTTTGATCCCTGGGTGGGGAAGATCCCTGGGAAGAGCAAATGGAAACCCGCTCCAGTATTCTTGCCTGAAAAATTTCATGGACAGAGGAGCCTAGCAGACTACAGTCCATGAGGTCGAAAAGATTCAGATGTGGCTAAGCATATACATGGTGTTTTGTAGCCCCTGGCCCAGTAGACTAAAGGGTAGAGACTTTTTCCCTCTGTTTATGACTATATGTCCTTTTAGTTTAGTTTAACTTTATTTTTGTTTATTTATTTTTTAACCACAGCATGCAGGATCTTACTTCCTTGACCAGGGATTGAACCCATGCCCCCTGCAGTGGAAATGTGGATTCTTAACCACTAGACCACCAAGGAAGTCCTTAGTTTTGTTTATTTTTCAGAAAACTTGTAGGAATTGCAGTAAATGTTATGAATCATGATTAGTAAGTTGTAACTGTATCACCTGAAAACAAATTTTGTTTTTCATTTGTTTTTGAAAGAAAACACTTTTGTTATGGTAAACTGTTTCCCTTTAGACCCTGTTTATTTCTATTTCTTAATTTGGACTGCCAACTCTCCATATTTGTTCTCTGCCTGTAAAATCTCATTTTAAAATGAAAATCAGAGTAAAAAATATTTAGAATAGTTGAGACATGACAAGAAAAAACTTGATTCCAAGCCCCTTTCAATGAGGATACTTTTTATATTCAGTATTACTCAGGAGTAAATGATTGTACTAGAAAACTCTTTAGGAAGAAAAGTTAAAACAGAGTTTATGATGAGTAGAGAAGAATATCTAGTAGATTATATTCCAGGCTATTGGGGAAAAAAACTCTTAATAAGAAAAATAACCTAAGTATTTGTCACTTTTTTTAAAAAGAACTTTACAAAATAATAAATCTCTTTCCTTCAATATGGGAAAGAAAAACCATATCTGTAACAAAAACTTTAACATCAAAATGTAAATATTTCATTGCGCCAAAGAGAAGATTGATACTTACCTATTGTGAAGATTTTCATTTCATTTCAGTTGCTCAGTCGTGTGTGACTCTTTGCGACCCCATGGACTACAGCACGCCAGGCTTCCCTGTCCATCACCAACTCCCGGAGATTACTCAAACTCATGTCCATCGGGTTGGTGATGCCATCCACCCATCTCATCCTCTGTCATTCCCTTCTCCTCCTGCCTTCAGTCTTTGCCAGTATCAGGGTCTTTTCCAATGAGTCAGTTCTTCGCGTCAGGTGGCCCAAGTATTGGAGCTTCAGCTTCAACATCAGTCCTTCCAATGAACACTCAAGATAGATTTCCTTTAGGACTTGACTGACTGGTTTGATCTCCTTCCTATCCGAGGGACATCATGTATGGATGTGAGAGTTGGACTATAAAGAAAGCTGAGCGCCGAAGAATTGATGCTTTTGAAATGTGGTGTTGGAGAAGACTCTTGAGAGTCCCTTGGACTGCAAGGAGATCAGTCCTGGGTGTTCATTGGAAGGACTGATATTGAAGCTGAAACTACAATACTTTGGCCACCTCATGCGAAGAGTTGACTCATTGGAAAAGATCCTGATGCTGGGAAGGATTAGGGGCAGGAGGAGAAGGGGACAACAGAGGATGAGATGGTTGGATGGCATCACCGACTCGATGGACATGAGTTTGGGTAAACTCTGGGAGTTGGTGATGGACAGGGAGGCCTGGGGTGCTGTGGTTCATGAAGTTGCGAAGAGTTGGACACGACTGAGCAACTGAACTGAACTGATTTAACCTGAATACCTTAAGGTGGAATTGCTAGATTATAGAGTATGTTTGTTTTCAGTTTTACATCTCCACCAATAGTGTATGAGATAGTTCCTGTTTTCCTGTGTACTTAGAAGGCAGAAATTTAAAAAAATGTTTGGATATAATTTCAGACTTAAAAGTTGAACGAGTGGTACAAAGAACTCCTGGATACCCTTCAGGAATTCATTTGACTCCTCAGATGTTGGTATTTTACTACATTCATTTTATCTTTTTTCTCTTTAGTTATACACACACATGACCTTTTTTCTGAACCAGTTAAGAGTAAGTTGCATCATAGCAGCACTGTTCACAACAGCGAAAAGGGGAAAACAACCCAAATGTCCACCAATAGATGATGGATAAAAAATATGTTATATATAGTCCATATATACCATGGAATATTATTTATTCTTGAAAAGGAATGGAACACTGATACATGCTACAGCATAGATAAGCCTCAAACATGATGCTAAATGAGAGAAGCCAGACATAAAAGGCTGCATATTGTTTGATTCCATTCGCATGAAGTATAGATCCATAGAGACAGAAAGCAGATTAGAGGTTTCTAGGGGCTAGGAGGAGGGTGGCAAGGGAGTAGTGATTGCTTAATGGCTACAGAGTCTCCTTTGTGGGTGATGAAAACATTTTGAAATAGGTAGAGGTGATGGTTATACAACATTGTGAATATACTAAATGCCAGTGAATTGTATCATTAAATGTACTAAATTGTATACTTTAAAATGGTTAATATTATGTGAATTCTACCTCAGTTAAAAAGAAAAAAGAGTAAATTGCTGTTGCAATATCTTTCTACCCCTAAATAACTTCAGTTTGCATATCCTAAAAGCTAGGATTTCTCTTACATAGCCATAATACAATTACTAAAAGCTGGAAGTTAGCATTGAAACAATACTATAAATTATAGACCTTGTTGTTAGTTGTGTCAATAATATTCTTTATAGCAAAAGTGCAAGGTGGTGCTTCGCATTCAGTTGTCACATTGCTCTAGTTTTCTTTAATCTGCAATGATTCCTTAGTCTTTAAAATATTTCATAACATTGATAGTTTTGCAGAGTCCAGACTAGTTATTTTGTGAGTAGTCACTTTGAGTTTGTCTGATGATTCCTCATGGTATATGAATCTTCAGATTATGCACTTTTGTCAAGAATGTCATTAAAGTTTTGCTGAGGTAGAAGGCAGAAATTTTAGTGTTAAAAAATATTAGAGCTTTTCCAGTCTCCATTTTTTTCTAGTTCAAAATTGGGAAAGGAGTACAAGGCTGTATATTGTCACCCTGCTTATTTAACTTATATGCAGAGTATATCAGGTGAAATGCCAGGCTGGATGAATCACAAGCTGGAATCAAGATTGCCAGGAGAAATACCAACAACCTCAGATATGCAGATGACACCATTCTAATGGCAGAAAGGGAAGAGAAACTAAAGAGCCTCTTGATGAGGATGAAAGAGGAGAGTGAAAAAGCTGGCTTGAAACTCAACATTCAGAAAACTAAGATCATGGCATCCAGTCCCATTACTTCATGGCAAATAGAAGGAGAAAAAGTGGAAACAGCAGTAGATTTTCTTTTCTTGGGCTCCAGAATCACTGGGGATGGTGACTGCACCCACAAAATTAAAAGACACATGTTCCTTGGAAGAAAAGGCTTAACAAACCTAGACAGCATATTAAAAAGCAGAGACATCACTTTGCCAACAAACGTCTTTATAGTCAAAGCAATGGTTTTTCCAGTAGTCATGTACAGATGTGAGAATTGGACCATGAAGAAAGCTGAGCACCGAAGAATTGATGCTTTCAAATTGTGGTGCTGGAGAAGACTCTTGACAGTCCCTTGGACAGTAAGGATATCAAACCAGTCAATCCTAAAGAAAATCAGTCCTGATGAAGCTCCAGTACTTTGGGCACCTGATGCGAACTGCCGACTCATTGGAAAACACCCTGTTTCTCGGAAAAATTGAAGGCAAAAGGAGAAGAGGGTGACAGTGGATGAGATGGTTAGATAGCATCACTGACTTTATGGGCATGAATTTGAGCAAACTCTGGGAGATAGTGGAGGACAGAGGAACCTGGAGAACTGTAGTCCTTAGGGGTCACAAAGAGTTGGACACAACTTAGTGACTGACCAACAGCAGCAGCATTGTCATATGACCTTCACAACAAAGCTGTGAGATCAGTTACTTTATGTCATTTTTTCACTCAACAAATATTTGTTGAGCATCTGTGATATGCCAAGCACTGTTATAGGTCCCCGGGGTGTATACCATATATAAAACAGAAAAAAAAATCTTACCTTCAGGAATTTCCTTTATAGGGGGAAGAGACAAAGATTATCCTTTAGAAAATGTGTGTGCATGCTCACACACACAGTGTTTAAGTGGTATAAAAGAGTATATAGTGAAAGTGGGTGTCTCTCTTCCCACTTTCCCCTCACCTCTCAGTTTCTCTCCCTAGGAATTCCCCTTTCTAGTTTTGTAGCTACTGTACCCGGTTTACTGTGTAGCCTTATAGGGACAGTCTTTGCCTAGATAATCATTCCTGTAATATATACTTTTTTCTACCGCCAACTTTTGCAGTTGCTTTCTGTATGTACTGTTCTTTGCCTTGATTTTTTTTTTTTTCATTTAACAGTATGTAATGATGATGTACCTTTTCTTGGCAAATAAATACATTTAGGTGGTTTCCAGACCTTTGCTGTTACAGACAATGTCTTATACATGTATAAGTGTTTGTTTAGATACATTTATGGAAGTGGAACTGCTGGGTAAAAGGGCATATACATTTTATATTTTGATAGATATTGTCAGTTGTTCTCTGCAGTGTTGTACCATTTTATATTCACGTCAGCAATAGAAGACAGTACTTATTTTCCCCACCAACCGTGGGTGTTATCAAGCTTTTTATATCAATTAGCATGAAGAGGAAAAAATAAATCACACTTTGTGAACTATTGCTTATTTGCTTTCCTTAATGCTAGTCTTCCTACCCTATTAAAAAATTGCCATTTATATATGTTATGAAACAACTAAATTTATGTTTAAAGTTCTTAAATGCTGAATTCACATTTACTGAACATTCTTTTAGTTATCTTGTTTCCCATATTGATTTGCTTTAGCCAGTACATCTTTTTATAGGTAGCATAGAAGTCACCTTTTTTTAAAGCCTATATGGGAATTATGTGTTAACAGGGATTAGATTGAGATTTTTATCATATCAGAAAATGAAACAGTAGATAATGTTTCACAGTATTTGAACAGTAAATACTGCCCCCCTATCCATTTGCCCCTTTTAGGAGAAACAACTATGTGGTTGCTTTTCTAATCTAAGTCCCATTTAAAGTTTTAGGGATATGAAGCATTAAAAGTGAGCTGATGGTATACATTAGAAATGACTAGATTTGAGACAGGTTTGTTGTACTGTCTGGAATTTGCCCTTTAACTCAATTTTTGAAGGAAAATTTCAACCATTTCCAAGAGACTCTTGTATTAAATGTTTCAGGTGTTTAAAACTACATATTCATTAAGACATTCAAACTACTTCAGGTTGTAATTTGCATTTTGTCATTGCAGCCAATAGCAATAAAAATGATATTTGCAGATTAAATACTATGGATGTAAAACAGAACAATGTTTGAAACAGATGTATGTTATAGGGTATAGAGTCCAATGGTTAAAAGCATGAGGTTTGGAGTAAGAAGAACCCTGGATTCAGTAGCTATGTATTTTCTTAAGCTTCCATTTCTTCATAAATAAAATGAACTAATAGTAGTCCCTTCCTTTATATAAGAGAGCTAGCTTAGTGCCTGGTAATTCAGTAAGTACTGAACAAAATGCAGCTCTTAACATCATAACCAGTCGTACTAAGATCAGGCACTACCGTTTGGGAAACTAACAGTCATGTTAAAAAAACCTAGAACTGGTAGCACATAGCTGGAGAAATGGAAATGCATTCTCCACTTAATTTTTACTCATAATCCCTGATTTTCATTGTAGATTAAAAGTGTAAAACACTTGTATGAGTTTTAGGATTGAACTCTTGTAGTTTTCATACCCAAAATATTTTACTAGAGCTATAGTTTCTAAGAGCCACGTATATTATCTCTTCCTTCTTATTTCTAAAGTAATCTCCTAATCTCACCCATGTGAATGGGAAGAATGTTTTTGTTTATTTGACATAATGTTAAGAGATGTCACAAATAAATAATGCCAATACCAAAAGAAAACATCCACGTATCACTTGAAGGACTTTTAAGGACCCAGAGTGGTATATAGATCACATTTTGAAAACCATTGCTACAAACATGTTGACCTAGAGGATAGTTTCATGTTATTTTGCTTATATTGTTTTATAAGCAAAACTATGAAGTCTGGTAGTAAAAACTGATATAATCTCTTAGGTGGTCTCTAAACAATTTTCTTATTTTTCTTTTTAAACAAGGGTAGTATTTTATCCACAGAGCAAAAAAGTATCAGTGTTAGAAGACCTCAGGGGAAAAAAATTTTTTTTTAAGTATTTTTAGGTAATTCTAACAAACAGAAACTTGGACATAAGTATAAAATTCTTTGTTTATTTTTACAGGTGTCCCTTGGAATTTCACATTTAATGTAAAGTTTTACCCACCTGACCCAGCACAGTTAACAGAAGATATAACAAGGTAAATAATATATTAATAGTTAAATATGTAATAAATAATTTCATTATCATAAGGTCTGGGGAGTTCTTCTTTCAGAATTAAAGAAAAATGATGAATTATTAAACCTAAGATAAAAAGTTTCTAGATACTTCAAGGCAGACTTACAAATAAGTGACCCTAAAAACCTCAGATATCTGTGACTCACCTGGAGGAAATTGGCGGGGAATTAACCTTGCTTATCAAGGACATTATGCCATGCTGTGGACAGGGGCTCTATAAACCATACCATCCTCTAAA
Source organism: Okapia johnstoni (assembly GCA_024291935.2). Taxonomy (NCBI): domain Eukaryota; kingdom Metazoa; phylum Chordata; class Mammalia; order Artiodactyla; family Giraffidae; genus Okapia; species Okapia johnstoni. The sequence continues at coordinate 6,266,653 of JAGTYA010000024.1, read as the reverse complement.
GAACAGGACACAAATAGAGGGCCAAATAGCTCTGCTGCTTTTTGTTTTAAATTCTCTTCTCTCGTAATGTTCTTTCTTAAGGAATCAAAAAAGCTAAAGTCTCAGTGTTGTTATTTTTTCTTCCTATTTCTGTTTTAAGTTGTAGGATTAGGTACATGAACTGAATCTTTCTCAGTAATTTTTGAGCCCGCTTAATGTATGAAATAAATCTTGTACTCTTTAAAAACAGCTTACTGATTCCTTTTAAGAAAGTGTCCCTTATTGGAGTCTATGTAAATATTAGCAAAAAAGGAAAATGGAAAAACAGTATCTAATAAAAAGTACTACAGTACGTATTTCTATTCATAGCATCTTGCATAGAGCCTTATATATACATAGTAGGTGTTTGGCAAATGTTTGTTCAATTGAATTGTTGAAAAACTACTTTCTAATTCTGATTTTGCTGTCAACTATCTGATTTCAGACAAATATACTCTCTCAAATAAGAGAATAACCTAAGACTCCTAAAAAGTCTGGTTGTTAAGTACTGTGAATTGTCTATACCATTAAAAAAATTGTCTAGTTATTCTCAGTACATTCTTGAAGTTGAGATGCCATATCTCTGCCTTAAGAAATTATCTTGGTTATTTCTTTTTCACAAGTAATACTTTATCTTAGAGTTGCTACTTACTCATCTTTCTTTGTTAAAGTTTATTATATATACAAATAACAAATCCCTAAAAATCTGTACTAACTACCTATGTTTTAGAGGAGTTGAAGATTCTTATGAATTGATTGGCATTGCTCTGACTTTTTAAAAAACATGTATGTAGTGACTAATCATAGACACCAAAACTGATTACTGATGCATATGTTATTCAATATCTTATAGTCAAAGCCAAGATATGATTCTAATTAATACAGGAATTTTCAATTTAATCATACCTTCCAGTTTCTTGTTTGGTAAAAGAGTCTGAATTGGTTAACTCAGTCAGAACGAGGGCTAAGGAGGTCAGGGCCATTGATATGAACACCATATGGACTGTCATACGTGGGGGCACTCAGTTATTTTGTTGGACTTAACTGTTTCAACCCCCATCTGAATTCCATACAGTTTAGCATACAGGTGGAATCAGTCCTACAAGATGATCGTGTGTGCAAGGCTGCCTGCAATTTAAGCCTATCTTGGAGGAAAAATATACCAAAGAATCTTCTTATCCTAGTGAAAATGTATCGATAAGGTCATCTTTGAATATGAAAGGCAGCATCTATGCATTTGGCAAGGCAGTGTGATAGAAAAGAAAGGATCAGTCCTGGTGAACCTATTTGCAGGGAAGGAATGGAGACACAGACATAGAAAACGTGTGGACACAGTGGGGGAACTATATATATATAGTTATGTCTGATTCATGTTGTTGTACTACAGAAACCAATACATTGTAAAGCAATTATCCTCCAATTAAAATAAGAAAAAGAAAGAAAGGACCAGTTTGGGCTATCTGACACTGAAACAGTACAATGAACAACCATATACCCTCTGCCTAGATGGAACAGTTGTTCATATTAACTCATATTTACTTAGTCACTCTTTTTCTTTCTGCCTCCCTCCCGGTCTCTCCCATTTTCTTCCTTTTTCTCTCTCTATATTTTGTTATTGTTTTTGTCGCCGACATGGTAATATCTTTTCTCTTTTGCTTATAGGTATTACCTGTGTCTTCAGCTTCGGCAGGATATAGTTGCAGGACGTCTGCCCTGTTCCTTTGCAACCTTAGCGTTACTAGGTTCTTATACTATCCAGTCTGAGCTGGGAGACTATGACCCAGAACTCCATGGCACAGATTATGTTAGTGATTTTAAACTGGCCCCAAATCAGACCAAGGAACTTGAAGAGAAGGTCATGGAACTGCATAAGTCATACAGGTAAATATGTCTCCAGGGTTTGAGCTGTCTTTACTTTGACAATAAGTATAAATCCTTGACCTGGGGTGATTTTAGTGTTCGCCTCAGTGGGAACTGGTGACATAGAAAGAGTCAGCTTGAGCTCACTTCCCTCCCAGTTCTTTGGGATTCTAAGCCTTCTGAACATAAGTTTTCACAGAAATGGGTGCTGCATTGTTGGATGAAAACTAAATGAGGTAATATATGTAAAGCACTAAGCACAGTGTCTGGCACATAGTAGGTGCTCAATAAATGGAAGCTGTTATTACTATTGCCTTTTACCTTTTTTTTTTTAAGATTTAAATGTATTATACTATATTAGATGCCTTGAGATCTTTAGAGCAGAGGTTCTTAACTTGGGGTCTTTGTGCATGGATAGACTTAAGAGGGCTCATAAAACCCCTGAAGATATTTTTAAAGTCTTTCTTGAATTCACTAATTTTTTTTTTTCATGAAAATAATTGGTAATGTGAGAGGTATAACACAGTGATCAAGAACAAGGGCTTTAGTCAGATTGAGCTGGGTTGAATTCTTGTTCTGCTTGGTCCTAGCCTTGTGACCTCAGGTAATTCACTTAATCTCTCTGAACCTCAGATTCCTTATATGTCTGATAGAGATCATTACCTCAGAGGAAATAGGGTGATCCATAGGATTAGAAAAGGTCATAGGTGTAAAAACTTAATATAATGTCTTACACATAGTAAAAATTTAATAAACATTAGCTAATATTAAAGTTCCAGAAAAATGTGTTTCTTCCTACCATATATCCCACTGTTACTTGAGTGACTTCTCCTAGCTAAATTTTACAAGTTGCCTTAGCATATCAAGGAGAATGTCTGATGCTGGCCTTGAGTTGGCACCCTGAATTATGTTAGCATGAATTAGGCTAGGATGCCCCAGAAGGTCACACTGCTGAGAAATCCTGAGTGGTCATAGAATAGTCTGTCTAGCTGTTGAACCATCTTATTTTCCTTATAGTGGTTTCAGTAGGATTGCATGGATTAAGTGAAAGTGAAGTTGCTCAGTTATGTCCAACTCTTTGCGACCCCATGGATTGTAGCCTACCAGAGTCCTCTGTCTATGGGATTTTCCAGGCAAGAATACTGGAGTGGGTTGCCATTTCCTTCTCCAGGGGATCTTTCTAACCCAGGGATCGAACCCAGGTCTCCCATATTGTGGGCAGATGCTTTACCATCTGAGCCACCAGGGAAGCTACATGTATTGCATGGATTGAGATGCTTCAAATAAAAGTGTTAACTCAAGGTCCCCCAGTTCTAGTTGCCTTATTCCCCCTGTAGGTTCCAGTCCCTCAGTCATGAGAACCATAATAAGAACTTTAAAATCGTTCATCTATATAGCAATAGTCTTATAACAATCACCCCACTCTCATGAGATCACGCTGTTTCTACAGAGAATTGCCAAGGTTTGTTTTTCAGGTTTGGGTGTATACATTACAATGCTCTGATATCTAAGACCACTAATGTATCACTGTCAACTAGTTGATGATTCTAACTTAAAGGATGTTGTATTGTCCTTAAATATGTGTTTGGTGATGGCAGTTTAGTCACTACGTCATATCCAACTCTTGCAACCCCTATGGACTATAGCCTGCCAGGTTCCTCTGTCCATGAGATTTCCCAGGCAAGAATACTGCAGTGGGTAGCCATTCCCTTCTCCAGGAGATCTCATCCTAGGGACTCAACCCGTGTCTTCTGCATTGCAGGCGGATTCTTTACTGCTGAATCACCAGGGAAGCACAAAATATGTGTTTAATATACTTATTTATATTCTGATTATAATTATAGAAATTTATATATATATGTGAAATATGTAATTATGCACACAAATACATGTACGCAAAAGTAAGTGGTAGAAAGAAGCAATCAATTACAATGGTTGGTTAGAATGTCAGGATTGTAGGGAAGTGTTCTTTTTATCTAATAATTTAAAAATAATTTTTATTATTAGTATAATAATACTAAAATGGTAAAAGAAAATATTTTACTGCTGCTGTGGAGCACAACAGCAGAAAATAGTGGTGTTGGATTATGATTGATGCCTTACTTCTGTCTCTGATGATTTTGATGTATATTTGATCATAATAGAATTTCAGGTTTGGGAGGACTTTGCAGTCTAAATTTCATGCGATGCTTGATTCTCCTTTATGCATTGTTAACATAATTATCATAATATCATAAGCAGCTAATTATTATGTGTCTTTTATTATGTGCCAGATACCATGCTAAGCACTTTATGTATAATATCATATTTAATCTTTATAACCACCCTTTGAATTAAGCCGTGTTTGCTCAGTCACTTCAGTCATGTCTGACTCTTTGTGACCCTATGGCCTATAGTCTGCCATGCTCCTCTGTCCATGAAATTTTCTAGACAAGAATGGGTTGCCATTTCCTACTCCAGGGATATTCCTGACCCAGGGATTGAACCTTTGTCTCCTGTGTCTCCTGTATTGGCAGGTAGATTCTTTACTGCTGCGCCACCTGGGAAGCCCTTTGTTGAAATGGTGGAGCACAAATCAGGGCAGTTGGCACCAAACTGTACTACTAGTCATTATATGCTTCACTAGGATGCACTTTTATTTTTTAACTTGCTGTTAAAAGATAAAATATTTTAAAATCTGCCAGTTCACTTAAAATTTTTCATGATGAAGCAGTAAAAAGTATTGATTATTTTAAATCTTAAATACATTCTGTTTAATATTCTGTGTGATTTAATAGGAAGTACACATAAAGCACTTATGCTGCATACTGAGGTACAATAGTTGTCTTGAGGAAAAACACTTGTATAATTGTTTTACGTTCTCAGCTGAATTAGTCTCTTTTTTTTTTAATGCAACACCTTTTCACTTGAAAAAAATAACTATGATTAATGACTAGGATTATTCAGACTTGGTTGTTTGGCATACATTTTCTCAAAAAAATGAAATGAGCCAGTCCTTTAAAGGTTGGTAAACAACTGACTATTTGTTGCTAATGATAAAATTCAAGCTTTTAAGAGAAAATTAGAATTTTGGAAAACTTGTATTTGCCATCTTGGTCTTGACAGGCTCCAAATACTGAAAAGACTTTTCTGATGGAGTTGGTGATGACTTGAATGCATGTGGTTCTCTTCTTTTAATACTGTACAATGAGATGTGTCAACATTTGAAGGACTTGGATTACTCAATCAACCAATATTTTTCAGATATGAAATGCATAGTGTTACAAAATCATGCATAACTATAAAAGGTCCATTCGAAATGCAAGTTAGGTCAGTGAATTTTAATATAACAGGGTACAAAAGTTCACCATTATGTCTTCACATTTCACATTGGAAACCCCCTGAGGAAACTGCCATTGTTGAGTTTTAGTGTAGTTTCAAAGAAGAATATTTTTAATCATCAGTTCTTCATTTTCCAACTACGTATCTATATGAGCTCAGGTTTCTTCATATACTACAACCAAATTCAAATATTGCAACGGATTGAATTCAGAATTAGTTAGAAGACAGGAGAATCCAGCTGTCTTCTAAGTCACATTAAAAAAATTTTGTAAATATGGAAAACAATGCTGCTCCTTAACAACAGTTTGGGAAAATGCTATTATAGTAAATATTGATAGAAATAACCCACATTTAGTGTTAAAGCTCAGTCCATAGTTTTGGACACAACTTAAGCGACTGTAGCACACATTTTTCATCTGATTTTTTCATCTGAAACAAAAGGATGATACTGTGAATTTTGTGATTGTTTAATCAGAAATTCATGTAAAGTGCTTTGCACAATGATTAGTATATAGTAAAATTTCCAATATTTGTTAGGATAATAATAATGCTTACTCCATTTTTCCAGTAATGAGTGTGAGTCTGGGTTTAGAGAACTGCTCTTGGGAACTGACTTTAAATCCAAATAGGTGAAACGATCTCAAAGGACAGATGGATATGTTCCAGTTGATGTTCTGTGAGGTGTATGGATAGAAATTGAGCAGCAATGTATCTCCATGGTTAAAAAATTTAGAGGTCTGTCATCTTGGAATTTACTTGCTCCTTTTTGGAAAGATTGGCAGTCCTCACAAACAGAAAGCCAAATGGGAATTTTAATTATGTCCCAACAATGTGATATTTTAACCAGTCCAAAGAGACTTCTGCTTAGGCAGAAGCATTTACTGTGCGTTGATCCCATTCCTCAGATAAATAGAAGACAGCCTTCATACATGGAATCCTTAGTAGTGGCCCTTTGTTTGCCTAGACAGAAACTGTGAAGCTATAATTCACATTAAACTTACACTAGCAAAGCAAGATTTAAAACTAATTGTCCTCCATTTATGGGGACTAGGAAGATAATTTAAAGTTGTCAGTTGTCCCCTACTTAATTATTTGAAACAGTAGTCTTTAATTTGGAGATGCAACAATGTTACTAAAAGGCTGTCACATCCCCCACCAGATGAAAACTGTTGACTGGCAAGCATGTGGACCCCAAATTGGTTGAAATCCAGAAGATAGGTGATGCTTGAAACTTTGCCTTTATGCCAACCACCCTGAGAAGTGTACACGAGCTGATCATGCAACCTGTAGCCCCCTCCCTCACAATGCCTTAAAAACCTTTGTCTCCTAACGGGCAACTTGGAGATGATTTTAGGACATTAGTCCACCATCTTCCCAGGTTGCTGGCTTCCTGAATAAAGCAGCTCTTCCCATTTAAAAAAAAAAAAAAGGAAAAAAGCTGTCATTTAACACTGGAACTTACTGAGTGGCTCTGTATCCTGACTCTGCTTGCTCAAAATAGATACAGGGAAACTTTGTTATAACTTCTCTTTTTAATGAGCAAAAATTAACCTGTGCCAAATCTCTCTGGTTAGGTACTTCTGTAAGCTGAAATAATTTCAAATAGTAAATTATTAAGTGGTACTGAATAAATTAAAAACAATACTCCTGATAGTTTAGAGCTGTCTAATCTCTTCCCAGCTAGTTTGTTACTACTTTCAAGAGTCTTGGAAAATATAGGAAAAACCATAATCTTTAAAATGTTAAGTCAAAAACAATTAAGTTTAATTTATGGTTTATTTGTAAAATATGATTGCATTTACATGCACAGGTATCTGTGGTTGGTGGGATTATGGGAAACTTTCTTCTTCTTTTTTTCTATGCTCTTAAAGATATTTTCCAAATTTTATACAATGAATGTGTGATTTTTATAATCAGAAAAAGCTTCCTGAAACAATTGTGTTCTAAAGCCATTAGGTGGGATAGAGCAAGATAGTCATCCATGCTGGGAGGCAGTCTGGTTGAGGATATTGGAGCCTAAGCAGGGTGAGGAGAGTGTTCATTATGGGGGGCCAGCCTTGCAGGAGAAGTCAGAGCTCAAACAGGATGAAAGGGGAGTCATGGGTGGGCATGTGGTTGTGGTTATCAGAGGCAGAACAGAGTGAGAAGGGCATCCATGTAAGGGTAAAGCCTGCAGAGGACATCCGTATGGGGTGGTACCTGATACAGGTGTTGAATCCTGAGCAGGGTGAAGAAGATGTCTATGGAAGGGGTAGCCTAACACCAGTGGTCAGAATCTGAGTGAGGTAAGGAGGACATGTGTGGGGAGCAAGCCTAGCATGGGGAATTCAGAGTCTAAGCCAGTGAAGAGGGCGTCCATGTCGAGGAGGAGTCAGTGGCAGGAAGTAGAGATTGGTTGTGTTGTGGGGGGGCAGGGGGTGTTGATCAAACTAGTGTATTAAGGATAATGGGAGTCAAGTTTCTGACTGTCAGTAAAGGGAGATAGAAATTACAGTGAGAAGGAAACTAAAATGACTCCTACGGTATTGCGTTAAAACTGCAAGTTTCAACAAAAACTGTTTCTGATGGATGGATGGAGAGATAGAGATGTAAAAAGTACACACACACACTCCAGCTACATCCAAAGATTAAAAAAAAATCATTTCTTATCCTAGTCTCAGGAAGTAGGTATTATTACAGTTCTTCCTTTATAGGAGATTGACCTCACTCTCTTTCAGTGCAGGAGCCAGCTCTAATGATGTGACTTGGGTCCTGGCTAAAGCCTGCTGCCTTAAACTAAGAGTCATAACTTGCCCATGATCAGGTAGTCCCTTGAGCCCTGTTTCTTTGTCAGCAAAATGAAAGTGTTGGACTCTATAATCTTCCAGCTCCATTCCAGCTTCAAATTCTAAACTTCAAGCTATGGATAATACTAACAACAAAAACAAAATACCCCATATCTAGAATATGGGAGTAACCTTAACTAGAAACGTATCTAATTAAAGTGAGAGAAAAAACTATCAAACTTTCCTGAGATGGTCTTAATGACTTGAACATGCAGAATTGCTTGTTCAAGTGCTTATTTTCTCATTCTTTGTGTGTGTGTGTGTTCAAGTTTAGTCATTAACATCATTCAGGGGTGATATTTTGGCGCTTGCAGAAAGAAGTTTTTATTCAAGGGTGCTGAGTCAGTAACAAGTATGAAGTTTCTTTCCTGAGGTGTTTTTTTTAATTGGGAAGGGGGGTTGTTATTTTTTTTTTTTGGAATCATGGTGTCTTAACCACTGAACCACCAGGGAAGTCCTCTTTTGTTCTTTTTAATGAGGATAAAGACAGATGGTTTTGAAAGAGACTTTCTCTTGTTAAATGAATAGGTCACCGCTGCTTTTTTATAGCTTGAGGCAGGCAGTCTTTGGGGAAACTGGCATTTACGGTGGTTTTTCTTTGGGGGTGTGGCTGCATTATTGTTACTATGAAGTTCTATTTGAGTGGTTCTGAATTGTGCAGCACTAAGAGTAATATCTTCTTCTTTAAAGCTCAACCTTGCTCATGAGCACTTTTCAAAAGAGAAGAAAGTTATAAAGGAGAAGGAAAGACTGTCATAGTGAATGTTTAGACTGTGAGGCTGATTGTTTTCAAACAAATTTAATTCATTATATGCTTTGTAATGAAGACATCTTAATAACAGAGCAGCCCTTTTATCTACACGCTTCTATTAACCAATTTATTTTGTTTAGATCAGTGGGCAGGACACCATCTGTTACCAGAAATTTTCTTTTCATCAAGCCTGCCCCCATTAAGAATCCCCAGTTAAGCAACTTCAGCTGCCCTCCTGTTTAATTTCCATAATAACACAATTCAGGGATATGGAGAGGAAAGGGCAGCTAAGAGGACATTGTAAACTGTATCATACCCTCAGAGAATTTAATTTGGTCACCTCTTTGGCAAGATAAATTAGTGGGAGGAGTTTATGTGTGTTGAAGAAAAGGGCTAAGGAGAGGGAGGAGCAGAAATGATGGATGAGGCAGTTTTAAAGAATTTTAGTAGGGTTTTTAAAAAACTTTTCTTCTAATAGCTTTTTGGTAACTTTTAGTTTCTCCAAGAGCTCTTTCTCTAAGGCATATTTCAATTATTTAGACACAGGTAGTGATAAGAGTCCTTTTCCATACATAATATTCTATTTTTAGGACCATGAAATACATCTACATACCTACTGGTATGTGTACATTTATATGTTTATGTAAAGTAAAAGTGATATACAAATGCTATTATTATAAACATTGATACTGTGACACTGAAAGTTTTTTTTTCTTCTTCTATCAAAGGTCCATGACTCCAGCTCAGGCTGACCTGGAATTTCTTGAGAATGCCAAAAAGTTGTCTATGTATGGTGTTGACCTTCATAAAGCAAAGGTAATCGTAACTTGTTAATATGCGTGTATCAGACCTGTGTCATATAATACCTCATACCAACCTTTACCTAGGGTATTACAAAACATTCAGAGGAGATAGTAATTCTTGTTAGAATGTTGTCTGTCAGTTAAATCAGTCAAGTGTATTAAGTGTATGAATTGAATTGCCTGTTTGCAATTTCACCAGCAGAACGAGGTTTCACACCTAAGCAACTGCAAGGATCAAAAGGTATAGTGCCAAGAGCAGAAGAAATGATAACTTCCTAACGTGCTGATACATTTGCAAATGCAGAGTGACAGCGAGGCTTGTTTCATAGCCAGTGTCACCTACCTCAGAATCACCCAGGATATTTGTTAAATGTACAGATTCCTGAGCTCCTCCCAGATATACTGACTGACTGTGGAGGAGAGTCTTAGTCTCTAGATTTAATGAATATCCCAAATGATTCTCCTTCATGCTTGAATCTGAGAATCACTGGTATAAGGCAGCAGTGTGGTCTCTGAACCAGCATGTAGCATCATCTAGGAACTTGTTTGAAATGTTCATCTCAGTTCCCATCCTAGAGTTACTGAATCAGAAACTCTGTGGGTAGGGCCTAGCGATCTGTTTTAACAAGCTCTCCAGGTGATTCTGATGCACACAGTTCAGTTCAGTTCAGTCGCTCAGTCGTGTCCGACTCTTTGCGACCCCATGGACTGCAGCACGCCAGGACTCTCTGTCCATCACCAACTCCTGGAGTTTACCCAAACTCGTGTCCATCGAGTCGGTGATGCCATACAACCATCTCATCCTCTGTCGTCCCCTTCTCCTGCCCCCAATCCTTCCCAGCATCAGGGTCTTTTACAATGAGTCAACTCTTCGCATGAGGTGGCCAAAGTATTGGAGCTTCAGCTTCAACATCAGTCCTTCCAATGAACACCCAGGACTGATCTCCTTTAGGATGGACTGGTTGGATCTCCTTGCAGTCCGAGGGACTCTCAAGAGTCTTCTCCAACACCACAGTTCAAAAGCATCAATTCTTCCATGCTCAGCATTCTTTATAGTCCAACTCTCACATCCATACATGACTGCTGGAAAAACCATAGCTTTGACTAGATGGACCTTTGTCAGCAAAGTAATGTCTCTGCTTTTTAATATGCTATCTAGGTTGGTCATAACTTTCCTTCCAAGGAGTAAGCGTCTTTTAATTTCATGCACACAGGAGGAACACAAATGGCTCACTTGAGAACTACTGGGTTAGGTAATTGGAAACTTGAGCTTTCATCCCCATTCAACGCAAGACAGTCTAACACAATGAATAATTACAGGATGTTGCTTGACTTCTCTCATCTTCAGCTACTGAAATGGCTGGGGATGTTGAGGAATTTGTGAGGGAAAAGACTCAAGGGGTGATCGGAGGTTCATTCAGAGAAGTTTAACTAGGATATACAATGAATCAAACCCATGTCCAGTGAGAAATAGGCAAGAGAATAGGGATACTTAACCCACAGAAGGGAAAGTTTAGGGAAGATATAATAGCAGTCTTTATGGATTTCAAAGATTAGTGTGTGAAGTAGAGGTTTTACTGTGCCTCTAAGATGTAACACTGGAGCAGGTAAACTGGAAACTGCAGGGAGATACTGTTCAGCTCAGTTGGACAGTTTGTCTAACAGAGCTATTTCAAAGGTGGGATGGGCTACCTCAGAAGGGACAGAGTTCCCTGCAGATATTCCAGGTTAGGCAGAATAATCACTTGGTAGTAATTTAGAAAAAGACCTTCGAACACTTTGTGGTAATTGGACTAAAGTGACCTTTCAGGCTTCTCCCAACCTGAATATCTGTATCTGAAATTTCTTCCTTATTTAGATTTCTAGTAACCCTGATAAGATTCCTTTGTATGTTAGTGAGTTTTCTTAAGATGTTGCTCTGGACTGTTTGGGGCTGAGTATTGTAACTTCTGTGACTCTCAGAAGTAGATGGTAGGAAGATCAGATCGGGTCCAGAACTGAACTGGTTAGGTTTTGCTTCTCAATTTCTGCTGGAGGCTCGTGTCAATTCAGTAGTTATCAGGAATGCATGTGGAATCAGGCAGCATATTCCTTTGCCAAATGCTGTAAAGCAAATTATTTCTTCAAAACATCTAGTTAAAAGAGGGATGTAATTGTACCCATAGGCTTTAAGAACTTAAGGGGGCATCCTCTGGGAAATTGTGTTATGTAGTCATTGAGTTGAAGCTGAATATTATTTCTTTTTCTCTCCATTGTGCTTGTACGTAGGACATGTAGATACTAATGTTTCTCTGTACTCATTTTGGGGAAAGGAGTTGTTTAGAAGCATGTAACGTCAGGTTTTTATTACGTATCTAAATAAACAGTCAACTGTAGAGATGAACTCAGGTGAAATTTATTTTCCTTGAATCAATTGTGATTAATAATATAGGCAGGTAACAAACTCAATGTAAACACTTATCGAACATATTGTCAATAACAGTATTTGGGGTGATACAGAAATGATTTAGATATAGTTTCCACCCTCAAGGACTGAATTTTAATTTTTTCTAGTTGTTTTCCTCATTATAAAGGTGATATATATATATTTATAAATAATATATTTACATGTATGTATGTATATATTAGGGTGTCCCATGTGGTGCTAGTGGTAAAGAATCCACCTGCCAATGCAGGAGACATAAGAGACGTGGGTTCGATCCCTGGGTTGGGAAGATCCCCTGGAGCAGGAAATGGCAACCCACTCCAGTGTTCTTGCCGGGGGAATCCTTTGACAGAGGACCCTGGCAGCCTACAGTCAATAAGGTCACAAAGAGTTGGACACAACTGAAGTGACTTAGCACACACACAGCACACATATATGTATTATGCACACATAATTGTATGTGCCTAGAAAATAGGATAACTCAGGAAATTATCAAATTAGTACTGGTCACTGTTAAAGAGTATGGAAGGACGAGGGTAGATTTTTAAAATTTTACACATTTCTGTATTATTTGAATTTTTTACACAAGTGTTAGTTTTTTGACATTTGAATACTTTTTAAAAGACAATACATGTCTACTGTAATTAAAGTATAGAAAGCTAAAATAAAAAATTGCTCGTAATTGTACCACCTAAAGAATGGCATTATTAACATTTTGGTGTATACGTGTTTCTTCTATGAAAATCTTTTATATTGTTGGAATCAAATTATATATGCAATTTTGTACTGCTTTATTTCACTTAATGTTAACAACATAGTTATTTTCCTATTTATCTTCCAATTCTAATCTAACTATTTTAACAGCTGCATCATATTTCGTTATATGGATGGACAAAATTTAACCCTAATGCTTGGATATTTAGGTTATGTACAGTTTTTCACTCTTAAAACATTCTGAACATTATCATGTATAAAGCTTTTTCTGTGATTTGAATTATTTCCTTAGAGCAGATTATAGAAATAGAATTAAGGAGTGTCATTTGGAATTTTAAAGATATTTATGATAGGTAATAACATTGATTTTTTAAAACATGATATAGTAACAACATTTTGACATAGACCAAATAGTTCCATGGGTTATGGTTGTTAGGTTAAGCTTTATTTTTCATTGTGTACTTTGTAACTATTTTGGGCTGTTGATAGCTTCAGATTGTCTGATAAGAGTCAGCTATGTTGTGCATTTGGCTCAAGACTGACATTCTAACTCTTTTTCACCTCAGGACTTGGAGGGCGTGGATATCATCCTAGGTGTCTGCTCTAGTGGCCTTTTGGTTTACAAAGAAAAGCTGAGAATTAACCGCTTTCCTTGGCCCAAAGTGCTGAAGATTTCTTACAAACGCAGCAGCTTTTTCATTAAGATTCGGCCTGGAGAGGTACAGAGCTCGTGATTCCCTTTCCTCCTGAATCAAACACAGATCATGTCTAAAACATCTCTTCATGCCTGTTTTCCATGTTATTATCTCTGAGGTCTCTCTACAGCCAACTATTTAGGCGCTGGTATTTTGTTTCCTAAAGTAATTAGTCCCATGATGCTTCTTCTTTCCTTTACTGTTGTTGGTTTTCTGGACAGTTCTCTTCATGTAAGCAAATACACCAAGGCCAGAAGTGAAATTTGGATTAGTAAACTTGTTCCTTGTTTACTCCAGATAAAAACTTGATGGAAAATATTTTTAAATTAAGTAGCATGAGATATTTAAACTGTGAGATTAAATTACTTACATTTTGCACCACAAATCCCTTACCTTATATAAATAAATTTATTTGTATGTGTAGATTCTGGTAGTGACAGGAAATGTGTTCCAGGGTCAAGTTCCAGATTTGTAGTCCAGTTGGATGTTCGACTTTGTACCAGATAACTCAGTTATTAGTTGGTAGTCAATTTTCAGGATATATCAATGCTGGCTAAATTTAACTTTTATATTTAAAACACTGTCATGGTATAGCAGAAACTTGTTCAAGTAGGAATTAAATTAAAAAATAAGTTCCAATACCTATTCTGCCACCTACTAAGTAAAAGACCCTTGATAGATCTCAGACATTCTTTATCACTCAAGGGGGATAGTACCTCCTCTGTCAAAGTTGATTTGAAGATCAAATGAGATGACAGCTGTAAGAGCTCTCAACAGAAAAGCACCATACTAATGTAAAGAGGCTTTTCTGTGTGTATATCACCATCTACTGGTGAAAAATGACTCATTGTTTCAGCATGGAAATACTGAACGTGCAGCCTTAAAATTTAGGATAAGGATTATCGCTGAAGCGTTTGTTTAGGACCATAATAATTTACCTGTGCCTAGCAAAAGTTAAAGAGTTCCAAATACAAGAGTCATTCAGTCAACAAATGTTTTTTGACAGCTTTCTCTGTGTCACACACTATTCTAGGGGCTAGGAACAGTGAATACAACGGTCTCTCCCTTTGCAGGCTTACCTTTTTTATGTTTGAAGGCAGAAAAAATATCACACCATATATATATAAGAAGAAGTCCTTTGTTTCTTTAAATGTTAACTATATAATATATACTAAAAATGCAAAAATCTTACTTTAGAAAGCAATAAAGAACAACAGGAGGATTTTGAGAAGTGTAATGTAATATTATGACTACAATAGATGATTTAGAAGTAGTGTGGTGTAGGGGAAACCATGAAATTCTGGTTCTGCCACTTAATAGCTGTGAGACTGAGCAAGTAACTTCTCTGATCTCAGTTACACATGAGGAAACTCATGTGTAAAAATATAGATGATAGTATCCAATCACAGTGCTATTGGCCATAACAGGCACTAGAAATTAATGTCAGTTTCCTTCCATCATATAAAGCATGCTTAAGGCAGAAACAGAGGCAAGAGAAGCAAGACAGTGTTTCCAGTAGCCCTGCAGGATGTGGTTTGCTTCAGTCAAAGAGGTTATCTGGATAAATTAACAATCAATCAAAGAAAAAAAAGATATTTAATAATTCAAGAATCTGGTTTGAACCACAATCTTTAGTTCCTATGTCTAAAAATGACTGCATAATAATATTGGTTGATTGGAAGAATCATCTGTTATCCTAGTCCCTGATTATTGAGTAGCCTAGTATCCTAAATGCAGGAAGAACAGTGTCTGGATGATCAAAACATGACTTATTTATGTCTCAGAAAATGTACGGTGTATGTATGCATGTGTGTTTCTGAACAAAATAAGACGTGTAAATCATATAAGATGAAAAACCACCCTTGGTGTATAAATTTCTTTTGTTAAGTAGGAAAAAATTTCAAGTGCTATTTTATGTCCTTAGACTAGTAACATTCTTTTCATTCGTAATGATCTCCTCTGTAGCACCGTATTTCTCTAGTCCTGTATCACTTCAACCTGCAGTTGAATAATACTTTGTGTTCCATGTTTATTTGTATACTTACAGCAAGAACAGTATGAAAGTACTATCGGATTCAAACTTCCCAGTTACCGAGCAGCTAAGAAGTTATGGAAAGTCTGTGTAGAGCATCACACATTTTTCAGGTATTGTTCTCACTTCAGCATCTTTCAAGAATAAATTATTTATGCGTGTTTCTATTTTAAGCCTGCTGTTGACATTCCCTTCTTTGTATGGTTGGCAGTCTTTTATTAAGCTCAGGTGAGATCATCTTAAGCAAGACAAAATGAATCTAGTTCCCCTCCTTCGGGTTGAAAAATACGGCCTCCACGTTCCCAGAGCATCTTTCTGTGTATGGTGGAAGGAGGAGGGAGGGAGGGATAGGAGCCTGTGTTTACTAGAGCCTCTGTGATTGCCCTGGGGGGCTAAATCCAGCCCTACCAGGAAGAGGTACCCTGACTGACCTCCACATGGAATTTTTCTAATGAGTGCCTACCTACCTGCTGTGGGTCTCTTACTCTAGAAGGTTAAAGATTTGAAGCTGATCATTATCTTGGTTCTAAGCAACCCCAGAAAGGGAGCACAGAGAACCGTCTTTGAAGCCGAATTGTATCAGATAAACAGAAGACAGAAGAAAGTTTCATCTCCTTTACTTTTCCTGAGGCCACATCCTTAACCCCTCTGTTCATTTGCCAAGCATTTCCTGTGTGCTTACCCTTCATATAGACATTGGCAATAACCACTAGTAGTTCTAGTCCCAGTCCTGATGGAACTTAAAATCTAGCAAATAATTACTTGTGTTGAAAGGAGAGCCAACTAGTTGTTGTCATTCAGCCTTTTTAAGTAAATGAAAATTGCATGTATAGCACAGTGAAGAGAATAATATAATGAACTCCCCTTGTACCAAACCCCAGCTTCAATAATTATCACCCCAATGCCAATCTTGTTTCATCTGTATCCCCACCCACTCTTTCCTACTACTTCCCAGATTATGTTGAAGCAAATGCCAGACCTTATGCCATGCCATTCATAAATAAACTTGACTCTTTATAAATGGCTCTCAAGAGAGAGAACCATGATATCTTTTTCTTCTATTTGTATTTTTTATGTCATACTTAGCACTAAAGAACAGTGTACAGAAAGAAAAGTCAGGGAGAATAACATTTCAATTCTCATTTCAAATAAAACATCAGGCAACACGTTATACTCAATGAAAAAATCTTAATTATTGACATTAAGATA